>CM054126.1:26953048-28411309 GCA_028751855.1 Ambrosia trifida
CATGCGGTTGTATGACTTTAATTATTGTACGTCACAAAGTCATTTAACATTTCCTTTTGTAAAAAAAAAAAATTCAATTTTTTTTGTTGTTTTCCCATTTATTTATCTAGTTTATTTATGGTGCAAAGTGCAAACAATTGCGGTTTTTTTTAGTTAGGCTGATGGGGTTGGGGATTGGTTTTTAAGGGAGGACTACCTTCTACATAAGCTATTTGTGTATGGGTTGGTTTGGTTCGGTTTTTACTATTAACGGTAAGCATAACTGCTAGTTTGGTTATGGAACCATAACTATAATCATAACCAAATTTCGGTTATGGTTACTCGCTTATGAATTTGGTTATGATTCGGTTATTGTAACATCCGTTTCCTGGAGAAATAAAATAATATGAAACTTACAATTCATATATTGGCTAACGAGTATGTTACGAATAAAATGACTGATCAAAATATGAGGTGTTTAAACGAGTGATTAGTTTACAAAATATTATTTAATAATAATACCATTATGTGCACAAAAGTATGGTGTCATAGATCACTTGCATGATATTAATATGTATGTGTGAAAATGACGGTAGCAAATATAATGCCCATACATAAAGTTAGTTCAAAACTTTAATATACAAATATCCATATGCATATAAAATCGGCCAATAGTAAACAGTGTTTACCTATAAATTATATATGTTTAAATTGAGTCACATAACACATTTCTAAATGGACATTATTATCTCGATTGAAACCTTATCGAAATATTGAGATGAGCACCACTTCTTTTGCTGCCACATGCCATTTGGCGGTTAAGTTAAACTAGTAGCCACGACACGCGCTCCGCACGAACAATGAAAGTTTAGTGGCCAAAACGCTTGAGGCATATTTATTACTATTGCACCGACAGTTGATATTTAATATATATATATATATATATATATAATAATTTGCGAAGGATTTTTTTTTAAACTGCAAATTTTTATACCACTTTATTTCCACCTAACCCATAACCTTACATTTGTAAGGGGGACACCATACCACTAGATCAAGAGGTCAT
Source organism: Ambrosia trifida (assembly GCA_028751855.1). Taxonomy (NCBI): domain Eukaryota; kingdom Viridiplantae; phylum Streptophyta; class Magnoliopsida; order Asterales; family Asteraceae; genus Ambrosia; species Ambrosia trifida. The sequence continues at coordinate 26,954,094 of CM054126.1, forward strand.
GGGTATTTTGCGAAGGCTTTTAAATATCAATATTTCACATATATTAGTCGACTATAGCTTTTAGTTTTAGTAATGAAGCTAAAAGAAAATTAATAATACGGGATATAAAGATCCTTGTATGCTTAATGGATACGTTACGAAAAACTGAAATAGGGTTAGGGGTGTCTAGTGTGGAGTGACCATGCGCTCAGTAACGAATTTCATACCTATATGATGGTTGTGGTGACACTACTGGGGTCAGTGTGTCAGTTGTACAGTGGTTATGGGTTAGCCAGTACGGTAGTCATAACCCATATTGTGTATGCATAATTGTCAATGTGATTTTGTAAAATGTATAATATGAGCTCACCAGTATATATCTGTCGTCGTTTTGAGTATACTTATCTCCAATGGCGATGCTTGGTTTCGGAATCGGTGGGGGCCGGACTCTAAGCAGTTAATGCGGTAAAATATCGGTTATCGGTCAAGGACCGATATTTAGGATATCGTTTATTGCGGTGAGATATCGGTGGGATATCGGTAATTACGGAATATATATATATTATAATAATAGTAAGATCAATTTATAAAATTTAATACATTTTGTAACAAACTAAAAAATCTTTAGGGTCAAATCTGACAAAAACCGTAATATTAAGGATTAAAATATTATTTAGATAAAAAGAATTAAAGGAAATAATATGGTATATGTTGATAAACCCTAAAAACAAAGCAACCGTCACTTTGTCTTCTCTTCTTCTCCATTGCAGGTTTCTTCCTCCCATTTCTAGCATAGGTTCATCTCCATCTCTTTTTCTTTTACAAACTTTCATAGTCATGTTCATCCCTTTTACATCTCTTCAGCCCTATTACATCTCTGTTGTAACCTAAATGGTATCAAAATGGGCAAAAAAAACACCAAACCGATATTCTCACCGATATAACCGATATTCTCACCGATACAACCGATATTTTGAAGGCAGTATCGGCCGATATACCACCGATATCGGCCGAGATTATCGGAACCGAGATAGGGACCGATATTTGTGACCGAGATAGGCCCTTATGGCCGATAACCGAGATATCACCGATATATCACCGATATTGACTGCTTAGGCCGGACTCAATTTTTTTCGATCGGTAGTGGCAAATCGATGGGGGCCGAACCAACCCGGACTCAATTTACCTATGAAAATCGCAAATTTATACCACTGCGCCAGAAAACAGGGGGCCAGGGCCACCCCTGGCCCTTCTTATCCTTCGTCCCTGCTTATCTCAGGTGAACCAGGAGGACAACTGTAGAACTCACTTGGCAGTAATGGAGCCTAGAAGAATAATAAGTTTTTCGTTGTTAAAAGTTTGTAAACAACTAATGTTTGTACACGGATGTTATGAGTTATAATAAAAGTTTAGTTTGTTTCCGCTGTAAGTTGTATCAATTGGGCATGATAACCAGGGTTACGGGTGGGGTCTTACATCTATACAAGTAGTTAAAGGCTAATTTATGTTTATATTTATATAAATATAACTATTTATGTAATTTCGACAACATTGCAGGACACGTGGGGCTCATAGTGACAACAAGACACACGTGGGATCATGGTTGTACACATGTAGCGTCAGGATTCATTAGAGCACTATTCATCCTCGTTTGAAAACTAATAATATGTAATTCAAATGAACATAACCAAACATAAACGAACATATATACACGAATATAAATGAACGAACACAATGTTTGTTCATGTTCGTACATGTAACTAAGCGAACAAATTTTTTTGTTCGTGTTTGTTCGTTTATTAAATAAACAAACATAAATGAACTTCCCTCCGAAGAACAAGTTCACAGACAGTTCATGAACACTTGGCTCGTTTATAGGCCTAGTTAAAATAAGAGAAGAGTAGGGTTGTGAACAAACCAAACGTTCAACGAACAGTTCATGACATGTTCGGCGGGAAGTTCGTTTGTTTAATAAATGAATGAACACAGACAAGAAATTTTGTTCGTTTAGTTAAACAAATGAACATGAACAGATGTCGCGTTTGTTCATTTGTGTTTGTGAACGTTAAGTAATGTGTTCGTTTATGTTATGAAGATGATGTGGTTGATGTTATGAAGGCGATGTGGATTTTTCTTTTTATTTTAGGTTTTTAATTTCAATGAGTTTAATACACATCATCAGCTGACTGGTTTAAAGGATCGACACATCAGCATGCCACCACGTCAACAAACCCACTAACGCCGTCAGTCAATTGGGTGCTAATTTCCAATATGTTCATAGTTCAGGTTATATATGGCCAAGTTTTAGTTGAGGGTGCCAATAGCCAATTTCAGATAGTTCATGTTTGAAGAAAAAAAAAAAAACGTTGCTTTCATGTGAAGAAAAAAGACGGTCACAATTCATGACATTGACATGATATAGGGCATCCTTCACTATAATATGATTCACAGGTGGTAATATGATTTATTTATTTCTTAATTATTGAAACCACCTATACATAACCTACCCATTTAAACTACTCATTATTTATTTATATTAAATAAATCCAAAAAATGTCAAAGAGACACAATTTCTCATATTAATCTGTTAACCCACCTAATATAACTTTATCCATTTCCCCATCAAGTTGCTCATGATAAGTGTTTAATGTGCTTGACTCGATTTGTTTTGATACAGATAAGTAGATAACACAAGTGGGTAGCCAAGATGATGAAGACTTTAAGTAGAATTCTGAGGACTTGAAAACACGAGTCCGCAAATAAAATTTCGAGTGTGCCCATAACTTCATGGTCGAGGGGCTTAACACAAAAATACTCGAACAGTCATTTTTTTGCAGTGATAATATAATAATGCAAGCAAAATAAAACTAGTACGTTAGTGAACCAGATGATAAAGAGGTAGATATAATTTTTCTACAAATTGCAAGCAAAATAAAGAGGGTAAGACAAGTGTTCAGATGGGTTTAACTAGATAATGTCAAGACTCGAGAACAACTTAACTGACCAATCAAACTGTTGATGTGGGCTTCAGCTTCTCCCTCAAGAAATCAAGTATGTGTTCGCGCTTCCAGTTGTCGATTCTGCATAAAATAGCATCAGCGTGAGGTCTTAAAGTTTCAAGCAATAAGCACAACACAGTCAACCTTATTATATCCTTCAGAGGACATTTAGCAGAACTACATTACAAGATGTGGCAATTTGACACATTTACTTATGAATAGGTTGATTTGGTTAACTTATCTCAAACAGGTCAAATGGGTATAATAAAAAAGAAACAGGTCAGATGGCACAGTGATTATTGAAACATTAAGATACCAAACCTCCTAAATCATGTTATTTATCATGTACAGTATTATTGAAACATTAAAAACTTTTGTATTCATACTTGGGACAGTGATTATCTATATAAAATGGCAGTTAGGACACAAAGTGTTATCAGTCAAGTTTCTTTCTTCTTGCTTACCATGAGAAGCCGTTACCAGTAAACTCACAGCACCCCACCAATACCCTGCTAGCCTATGGGATCAAGTAACAACACAGCTTGCGTTGGGCCCCTGGGCGGGTGGCCTTCAAGGGGTTATGGGTCAACTTGACACTTACATAAATAACCCCTTAAAAGAAAACCAAAAATAATCACCAACCAAACAAAGACAATGGTAGTGTACATATAGGTACAGCCATACAGACCCTACATCTTTCTTAATGTTCTTTTCATTGTTGCTGCTTGTTTTTACATGCAGATGTTAAAACAAATAAATTTGCTTTTCCAAAAATCAAACAATTTTATCACATCAAATGTTACTGAAGCATCTCCTATCCATAGTTGTCAATAGTGCAAGCTACATATATGCTGCGGTTCAATAGCGTCAACAACGATATGATGATAAGCATATAAGAAACTAAGCAACAAACGCACCTTATAGTTTCCTTATGTTGTCCAGCATCATCCAACATGATGAGCTTTGGAGGCGCATTAAATGCATACTGAACTTTGACAGACGGGAACTTTTCCTTCTCATCTTCTATGAAACTAACAACCTCTGGATAGAACACGAGCTTCCTCATACATACCTCCAGAACAGCACCAGAATAGATAATCTGTAATCCATTATGGTTAAAGTCAAATACTTCATAAAGTAAAGAAATAAACCTACAAATAGCAATTACAATAACATGCTTTGGGCCCTAGGAGAACAAGTTGGCAGGAAAATTATAAAACCAATGGCGCGTTTATCCCCACGAAGTGGCGCGGGTTTGAGTCCCACAAACTGGCCAATAGGTGAATTTTAGGGGTGTGTGTGCTTAACCAGTAGGTGCATTTTAGGGGTGTGTGTGCGTTCGCCGTTCAAAAGAAGTTATAAAACGGTAAAACACAGTCATGACTAAGGGTGTGCAAATTCCGGTCTAGACCGAACAGACCGGTGGCCCAATATTGCATCAGAGAGTATAGAACTTAGACCTTGCTGGTAGAGTCATCAGAATCCTCAGTACAGCATTTTCTGCAATCAGACAGCAGTTCTGCAATCAATAAAGCAAGTGTAAGTAGTTCAGTTTCATCAATGTAGGAATCAGAAACATGATAACTGAAACAACAATCGAAAAAAGGGACCAAGAAGACAAGAATGCTTTATTCATGTTTATTTTAAGTGGTTTTCACTCAGTTATGTTCATTAATTGTCATTCATCTATGTTAAGTTATGTTCATTCGTTTAGATCCGTGAAGGCGTGAACCGTCCATTTACACTGTTACAACAAACATAAACCAAAACGAACACTTTCATTTCCGTTCGTTTAATTGTTCGCGCTTCGGCATGTAAACGAACTGAACGTTCATGAACTTGTTTGGCGTTATTTAATAAACGAATGAACATGGAAAAACTTTTCGTTCATTTAAATAAATGAACAAACATGAACACACGTTTTGTTCATTCATTAATGCTCATGAACGTCCGTTTATTTGTCGTTTATTTACATATGTATATGTTTGTTTAAATTTTAATAAATACACAACAAGTAGTTATATTTATATAAATATAAACATTTAAAAAGGCTTTCTAACTACTTATCCAAACATAACCATTTAGTAACAAATAGAGCTATCTAGAAATAAAAAAGGCTTTCTAACTACTTATACAAACATAACTATGCATATTTATGTTGTTTTATATTTGTTAAATTATGTCATTTACGCTAGTGAACCATTGGTTTAGGTTTAAACGAACGAACATACCCATTTTCTTAATAAACAAAGATGAACAAACCCTAGCTACACTACCAGAAACCAAATCTCTATCCAATTTACTAAAATTAAACCATCAGCAAACAAATTATACCTAATCCAATCACATAATAACAACAATCTCTTACATCAAACACGAAATCAACTCAAACAAATCCAAAACATTGAATAATCTGTTCGTACAATAACACAACATAATCGAACCTTGATCCTTGACATATTCGGCGAGAGCGTTACAATCGGAACAGAGGGCGAGACCTGTAAACCCTAGATCCTCACACTCCTTGGTGCTCAGTTCTGCTCTTGAACATGTGAATAATAATAGTAATAATAATATTGTATAGATCAGCTTACACATGTTAACGATCGATCGATTGATTCTACGTACTGGCTACTGCTATCGTTGATGAACGAATGTTTTGACTTGAAGACGACGAAGCCACAGTTATGTTTAAATACCAATATGTTTTAGAAACGGTTTAACCGGTCATACCGATGATTCAACTAGTTGTACCGGCCGGTTTGTACCGTTTTTTTAAAGATTGTTAAATACTTAATTCGCCCAGCCGGGTCAATCTGGCGGGCCTGGGTTATTCAGGTTTACGTGATGATAACAATAATAATATAACGAACATTGAATCGTTCGTATATGTAACACGAAAAACCGAATCGAATTGTGAATTTGATTTGCGGTTTGGTTTTTAACGGTATCCGTGTTAGGAATTAGGTTTGTGGTTCTACTAATCTTGCTTAATCGGGTAACTGATTTGAATTCAATAGAATAAACTGAATAACAACTTATTCAAATCAACTTACTTGGTTGAATTTGGTTGGTTATACACGTTTCTATTTCGGATCAGTTATGTTTTCGGTTAGGAAAAAAAATGCAAAAACAAATAAAATGTTGTCCAAAACGATTAACACCGCTATGAGATACCAAGTTACCAACCGAATGTAAGGGCACCCGATTAGCCGAAGCGCCCAAAGTCTTGTTGGATATATGGATGATGTAAATATGGTGCTTTTGGTCATATGGAATGATTGTTTAATTGATTAGTAAAGTTTGTGTATTCTTACCAATGATGAAAAACCATGGATGGTAAGGAAATGTGTGCATCCTTCACACGCCAGAAACCAAGAGTCGAGAAATATGGCTTAACGAGCGTACACCAGAATATGGGTGTTCATGATTTGGTTTCCCAGTCGTTATTTTAATTAATTTTTGGTCGGTTGGTTTGACGTCTCTTCACGTAACAAACTGTTTAGTTTAGGGTATATACTGAGAGCCAACCGTATAAAACCAGACCGGACTATAGGAATTTATTCTTTTTTTTTATTAATATTTCATATTATATGTAGAGAAATGAATAAAAATAAATTTGTTACAACCTAATAAGTGAATTAATGTAAAACAAAAGTGTGCTTAGCCTACTTTCATAGTAACTGATTAACATATTGCACTAACACTTCCCCATTCTCATAGACGAGATTTTCTAACTTCTAAATTTCCAATGGCAGCTAACATTTTTATATTGGTGTACTTAGAAATGTTTTTATGTATTTAGATAGTTGTTTATGTTAAACAGCTTCTTCTAAGCATTGTGCACAAATTTTATGACGTCTTCAAATTCGGACAACCTTTATTTTAATTTTATTTGTTTTGCAAGTTCTATACAACTTGTGTAAAGGCACAACAAGCCCACACCGTAAAACCAAACATGAACCAAACCGTTAGTCGGTTTAAGAGTTCTACAGTACGGTTTTGGTTTACCAAAAAAAAAAAAAAAGTCGTTACTAATGGTTCGATGGTTCGATTCACGGTTTCACTTAAAAGCCACGAAAACTGGACGGTGAACCAGACAACAGCTTGTTGCTATTCCTTAGATTGATCTTGGGTAATATTCGTTTCGATTGATTACAACTTGTCACAATGGATATAATAGCATAACCAGAAAGTAATCATAGACATGGTTATTTTTTAAATTAGCAATCGCTAGTAAATTATCAAGAAGCGTAAAAGTGATCACTTGTTAGACTACTGTCGAGGCGATTGTATAGCGGCGTTCACCATTGGTTTAGAAAGACAACGAAAACTCTTTATAATATGCCCAGAAGTAGATCTAAAGTGAGTTTGTTAACACTCATCCAAACCTTGGTTTAAAAAAGCGCGCTTTAAGCGTTTGAGGCGCGGGGCGTTTGGGAAAACGCTTTTTTTTTGCCAAAAAGCGCTTGACTACATGAAGCACCGCCTTGAGCGCTTGAGGCGCGTGCTACAGTAGCGCCTCAGCCCCAAAAACCCTTTTAAAACTGCTTTATTTGGCCTGCTACAGTAGTGCCTCGTCGTTTTTATGTTTTGAATATGCTTTTTAAGGGTTCAAGGGTGTTTTATAATCATGTTTTGTGCTTATGATTGATTAACATGTAGAAAATGTCATATTGACAAATATAAATATTTTTTTTATAATTTTTTTAATACTATATGTGAAGCTCTCGCCTCGCGCTTTAAGCCCCGCGCTTCGGATTTTGGAACCAAAACGCCTCCGGAGCGCCCCGCGCTTTTTTAAACCAAGATCCGAACCACTATAAGTCGGGCAGTATCAATTTCACTCTGTTCGGTTTGGACCAACATTTTAAGTTCGGTTTGGACCAACATTTTGTGAAAGACACTTCAAAGACATCATGATAATTCCCAGAGCTGATTAGTTGCAGTAGATGACCTTGAAGGTCTGTTCCCAATCACCTTGACGTGTTGGTGTATCTGAAGTCCCGCAACAACAAAACACTCGATAACCAAAAATATCAACCCACGAGATATGCGAAAAGATGCCAACACATTGGGGTTCTTATGGGTCAAAAACAAGGCCAAACTTCCGTGTCTGGAGTGGTCCAAATGGTGTAGTTTGAATTTTGCGAATTATACCTACCCGGTAAATCTGTTATGTATCTTTTCCACGAGATATGCGAAAAGATGCCAACACATTGGGGTTCTTATGGGTCAAAAACAAGGCCAAACTTCCGTGTCTGGAGTGGTCCAAATGGTGTAGTTTGAATTTTGCGATTTCTACTGTTATGTATCTTTTCCAGTCTAGTTTCTAGCTAGTCTGATTTTATGATAAAATCTTTCCACCGGTAGAAAAGCTTAACCCCATCTACTGTATTGCACATGGTTATTTAGTAGCAAAAGTATTTAGAAATCAAGTAAGATCAGACTTCCAATATGTAACTGTGTCTAAATAATTTGCAGATCTATGCAACTCTACATCATAGTTGTTAAAAGCCATCGCTTCTCGAGCCTAGGCACACTTTTAGGCGAGGCGATGCAATTGCGCTTTAAGTCGAGGTAATTGCGCTTTAAGTCTCCGGGTGATCGTTTAGGCGCAGATTCCAGCGAGGATCCCAAATTCCGAAGAGTTGCTAGCCAAATTCTCTAAAGTATGGCTAAATTTCAGCCAGATTTCTACTTTTATCTAAGGACAACTACTTTTATACACTAATACCTAATATTTTTTTAAAAAAATTGTTACTAATTAGATGATATTAAATGTTAAATGATAGCTTTTTTTATTTTATTTGAATAATAGCATTATTTTTCTAATAGATAATATATTTTTACTTTTTTCTTTGTTCGCTTTTTTTATCTCATGCCCTCGCATTTTTTGCACCTAGCACCTAGGCCACAGGCAAGGCCTATGCGCCTTGAGTGCACCTAGGCAGCGCCTTTGATAACTATGCTCTACAGGCATGCTAAAGGAACTGTATCGGCGACTCGGCGTAATCATAATTCATATGAAATTAACTCTACAGACAGCTGTTTTTATTTTATTTTGGTTTGTTTCTTCTACTTCCTACCATGCTCAAAAACCTGTGTTCCATGAAATTCACTATACTGATTCACTCTCTGTAAATCTGTAAACAAATATGCTGCAGGTTCCATAGAACAACAGGAAATAACTTAACAATTCATTAAAACACATATGGTGAAAGAAATGTAGTACTTGGGGGTCTTTCAGCCTATTTGACTAATTACCAATTTAGCTAAATTTTCAAGACTTTTACCCCTTTAACCCGTTAAGAAAACGGACCTGTTAGTCTGTTACCTATAACCTAAATTTAACAAGATATAAAATGAATCTACGGATAAGAATATACTGAAAGGTATAACGATATAGTAACAATACTCCCAAATATAAAAGAAATACCTGTTAAGTCAACGTAACACACATAACCAACTGGAAAAACGTCAAAACAGAGATTACTGATGTTTGTTATCTTCTGCAGCTTTCTCTTCCTTTCCAAGGGCAACAACTAGTTTCTTCAAGATCGCTTCAACCGGCTGGTGCGAATTCTCAACCGCCTTGGATATGGGCTGCCACTTTTCACCATGTTTAGGTTCTGCAGCGATACATTTCTTCATGACTTCCTTCTGCTGATCCTCGGTTCCATGCTGCAGTTCAAATTTATAAAGCAAAGCCCAAAAGTCGCCGACATCTGGTGCAAGAGTAACCGCCCGGGTGAGCCAAGTGCGCGCTTTGTCCACCTTTCTGTCATGCCAAAACAGCTTCCCAATAGCAGCTATTACGTGTGGATCATGTTCACATTTCTTGTACGCATCAGAACTCTTAGTCTTCCTTTGCGGTCTTGGAGCCATTTCAATTGCAGCAGCCCATAAAATACCGCTGTTAGGGCATTCTTGTAACGCCTTCGCCATTAAGATGTCAGCTTCTTTTTTAGAACCGTGTCTTGACTCGGCTCTGATTGCAGCCAGCCATAATTCAGGGTTATGTGGGTTCCTTTTTCTAGCCATTGTGAGCACGGCCCGAACTTTACTCAACCCGCTCATTCTCTCCTCGAGATTAGCAAGCGAGAGCCAAAGAGGAGTTGAACTTGGGCATTGCTTTAAACCCAACTCATATGCTTCTTTCGCTTGTGGTAAATTACCTAGTCTTTCCTCAAGCTGACCCAACATTAACCATAACTTGAAAAACGATGGAAATAATTGCAACCCTTCATCAAGAAGCCGCCTTTCTTCTGTACTGTTCCCGAGTTCTCTCTCAACGATAGCAGACTTCATCCATACTCTCTCGGTTCCTCCCCGTTCTCGTGCTTTAGCAAGAAGCATCCGGGCTCGTTCAGGCTCGTTGTTCTCAAATTCAAGCTTAAAAGCAGCAAGCCAAATTTCTTCGGACTTAGGAATGGCAGCGTACGCCTCCTGAAGAATATGTCTTGCTGCAGGCACATCGCCAGCAAGCCACTTCTCTTTAGCACCCATTAACCATAAAACCTCAGCTTGAGGCGTGTATGTAACCGCTTTACGAAGCAAAGCATCAAGCGACTCACGAGTGCCGTGAGCCTTCTCAAGTTGCGCTGCTTTAAGCCAAACACTCTTCTTCGATTTAAAAGCAGCAATCGCACAGGTGTAAATTGCTCTAGCGGTTTCAATGGAGCCCCGTTTCTTACATTCTTCAGCATCGGCAACCCACGTTGCCTTACGGTCCTCGTCTTCAACCCCAATCCCAATAGTATTACTAATAATTGCATTACACGTTGCCACAGAACCAGCCCGTTCAGCGGCTTCAGCCTCCTTCATCCATGCTTCCCTGTCAATCTCTACCCCTTCTCTCTGTAAAGCCCGAATACCCCTTTCTATAATCTTCCCAACCATGGACGTGTTTCCATACGCCTCTTCCAATTTCGCTGCAGTGATCCAAATCGCTGGTTCTTTCGGAAGCTTCTCCCTCGCCTTATTCAGTACCTTCTTCGCCGCATCATACTTCTCCAACCTAGCTAAAGCAAGCCACAACTCCACATGCAACGGACAACACTCCACCGCTCTCTGAAGCAAAAGCTTCGCGTCATCTTCATTAGCAAGCTCCACAACCGCTTTCCACAGCCTTACAGAATCAGGAATGTTTTCAAGACCCTTCCTTAACACCCTACTTTTATTAGCATCATCGTGTTCCAGTTTCGCAGCGTGCATCCAAAGTTTAACCGAATTAGGAATCGCTTTCACACCCCTAGCTATCACAGCCTTCGCCTCATCCGGATTAGCCAACCGACACGCCTCAATCCACACATCCTCATTCTTCGGACATTCCTCACACCCTTTCTTAATCAAATCCCTCGCCATCTGAATCTTACCCGCAACCTCTTCCAACCTCGCAGCCGCAATCCAACCAGGCGGATGCTTCGGATTCGTCTGAATCACAGACTTCAACAACAACCTAGCCTTCTTAATATCCGATATCTCCGCATCACTAGTAATCTTCATACTCTTCAAATCAGTCAAATACCCTTTCGGATCAACAACAGTCAACCCTGAAACCGAATCCGAAAGCCTATCCAACTTCAAACTCAAAACCGTCCCTCGCCCTTCACCAACCGCAGTCAAATCCGGCGTTTGCGCCCATGGCGTCTCTGTCCCACCCGCAGCCCTACTCTTCGGATCCAACGCAGTCACATGCTCCTTCTCCTGCCTCGCCTTCTCTAACAAAGTATCCGGTACAGGCACAAAACTCTCGAACCGTTTCTTCTTATTCCGCAACGAATAATCCCCAATCTCCGGAATACTATCCCATTCCGCAGCCGACAATGTAACCAACTTCCTCTTCAAATCAGCAAACTGTTCCGTAATCTTCGGATTCGAAGCCCTATACTTCTCAATCTCCTCCTTCAGCCTCGCCTCTCTCCGATCCTTCCGTCTCGAATCCATTCGCTTATCGATCTCGTCCCAAACCGCATCCGCCTCCTTATCCTCCTCATCATACTCAGCAGAAGCAAACAATCCCACATCATTCCCTTCAAACTCATCAAACTTTTGATTCTCATCATATCCCTTATCCTCAGCCTCCTCTTCCTCCTCGTCCTCGCCCGGGCCCTTGCCTCGGCCCCGGCCGAGGCTAGACGGGCCTGCGGCCCCGCCTGGGGCCGCAGACCGGTCAGGGAGATCGGGTGCGGCTCGGGCAGGACCGATATCGGACCGGGTAGTGAAACCGGTTGCTCCACGGCCTAACCCGGCTACATAGTTGGGTGGGGGACGGGTGTTGAGGAACTCTAAACGGTTTTTGGGTGCTACTGGTGCTTGCATGATTGATGGATACTAATTGGATGAATAAGAACAGTAATGATGATGATGATAATAATAATAATAAAGAAGGATGAACGTTGAAACCCTAGTTTTGTAATTATTTTAATTGAGGGTTAATGGGTAGGAAGAGGATATCAGTGAATAATAATATTAATAATAATAGTATAAAGAGGGTTTGTGACTAACCGGTGTTTATGACGGTGGTGGTGGTGGTGGCGGTGGTGAATGGGATTAACGGAAGAGACGGTGGGGTGGTTTATGTGAAGGACTGTTTCTTTATTTGTAAGAATTAAGGTCGGTTAAAATTTTTGATTATTCTGATGATGAGATATTTTAAATGTTTTTTTTTAAACAAATAATAACACGCAACATATCATTAATCGCCCCAAAAACAATACAATACTTTCGCTACATAGCCCATTAAGCTAAAGACTAGGCCTGTAAACGAACCGAACGAATACGAACACATGCGTGTTCGTGCTTGTTCATTTAACTTTAACTGAACACGAACATATAATTGAACACATTTTTGTATTCGTGTTCATTCATTAAAAATTTGTCGTGTTCGTGTTCGTTTATGTTCGTTCATTTAAACCTAAACGAACAGTTCATGAACATAAACGAACACAAATGAACATAAACGAACACAAACAAAAACAAGTTAATAATGATTCATGAACATAAATAAACGTTAGGGTTAGGGTTAGACGTGAGCAAACCGGTTTTTTTTGCCGAACCGGTTTCGGTTCCAAACCGGTTCGGTTTTGGACCGGTTTTGTCGATTCGTAAGACCGGTTTCGGTTTGTTTCGGTTTCGGTTCTTTCGCGCACATTTTTTTTTAAAAGGCAAGACAAAATTTTTTTTTTTTTTTACATAAAGTTCAACTTTTATTGATTTTTATAATTTTTTTAAGGTGTATGGGTATATATTTGTATGTGTGGAAGCTTTTTTGTATAATTTTATTATATATAATTTTTTTAAACATAAAATTCAGTTTTTTTATTAAAAAATACCGGTTTTTCGTACCGGTTCCAAACCGGTTTTTGGGAACCGGTTCCCAAACCGGTTTGAGTTAAAACCGGTTCGGTTCGGTTTTTCTAGTGGGGATGGGGAACCGATCCTAGAACCGCCGGTTCTTGTAGAAACCGGACCGGTTCGTGTAGGAACCGGTTTTTGGACGAACCGGTTCGGTTCGGTTCGTGCGGTTCCGATTCCCAAACCGGTTTTTTTGCTCACATCTAGTTAGGGTGGAGAGCGGCTGTGAAGTGTGGGGCTGTGAAGTGTGAAGAGCGGCTAATAAGTTATATGTTTAGAATGTTAAGGTTAGGGTTAGTTTTTAGAACATATGAATTAAGGTTACTTAACAAAAGGAAATAAATAATAAAATAAAGCTAAGTTTAATTAAACGAACATAAACGAACAAAATAAACGAACATAAATGAACGAACACAACGTGTGTTCATGTTCGTTTGTTTAATTAAACGAACAAAAAATTGTGTTCGTGTTCGTTCAATTATTTAAATAAACGAACATAAACGAACTTCCCGCCGAACAGTTCATGAACGTTCGGTTCGTTTACAGGCCTACTAGAGACTACCTGGCCATACAAATCGCCCAACTATCAACAACAAAAGCTTACAATCATAACAGCTGGAGCCTAGTTACAGTACAATGAACACGTTACCCGTTTTCAGTACAATGAACACGTTACCCGTTTTCAGTACAATGAACATGTTACCCGTTTTCGAAAACAGAAAATTCATACCACTTCGCCATGTCCACTTGTGGAGGATTACTTTCCTGGATGACGTAACAGCTAATGTAGAGGCTAGTCTCCACACCCACCAACCTAAGACATACTCTTTTTTACTCTTTTCTAGTAACTTTGTGTTAACAATTATGTTATTTTTTTTTTTTAAAGAATGATTATTGGCAATGCCGGCAGCAGTTTGGATAGGGGCTTCAGGTATAAAGATCGGGTGGTTGATATCGAGTCGGGAGCTGAGAGAGAGGGTATGTGCATGTTGCAAAAGCGAGAGTGTGTAGGTGTTGGCTCCATCCAATGATCATTGGGTAAGTGACATGGTGGCGGGTGGTGGTCTCTTCCTCGGTAAGCACCCTCGCCTCATTTAATAAGTCTATGGGTATGATTTGTATGGGGCTTTTCAAAGCTTCTAGATTAAAACTTTTAAGAAAAAACTCATACTCAATAAAAAACTTTGTTTAGTTGGAGGAGTTTGAAGCTTTTAAGTTTGGAGAAAAAACTCCGTATTAGAACGCTCCAACCACTAACGTTTAAAAATTAAAAATAGCTACAAGTTTTTAGTATTTAAAATTACTTAAATAAGGTAAAACATAACCAACATTAGCTTATTTATAAGTAAACGAGTCATCACTGGACACAAAGTCGACATGCTATTAGGCTTCACATAAAAGGTCAATTGCACAAAGATTACAAAATCCAACTACATACACCATTTAACCGACGCGATACTGGCCCTTTGGTAACCAGAAAAATATATGTGAAAAAACGTGTTAAACGAGTAAATTTTTAAAACCAAAACATTTTGTGTATGACCAGGTTATGCTTTGTATTATGTGGAAGGAACAGGCTGTGCAGTCTCATCATTGACTGCGTTGGAGTTGATACACGAACGAGCCACGTCTAGCATGAGTTCCACCTCTTTCTTATACTGCATTATATATACAGTTGTCAGATTAACTCTACACTAGTAGTTGATAGAAAGCTACATTTCTGTACACAAGGGTCAGGCCATACCTCGTTGATGGCACCCGACTTTATTTTAGATTGCATTACGCACCATTTCTTGAAATGCACACCTGTAAAATCAACCAAAAGCGAAACTTCATATACAACCAACAAAGGATATATGCTTGGTACAATGAAGTCACTTATTAACCAAAAGTGAAACTTCATATACAACCAACAAAGGATATATGATTGGTAAAAGGAAGTCACTAGTGGCGATTTTAATTCATTTGCTTCTGAATGGGTTGGGCAAATTTTCAGAAGATAGCTATAAAAACAAATCAAAGAATGGAGCGTGGAGCATATTAAAATTCGCCCAAAGTGTATTAATATTTATTTTATCTTTTTTTTTGAACGGCGAATTTATTTCTAGAAAGATTATTACTGAACTACAGAAATAACATACTATTTGTAATCATATTTGACATACTAATTGTTTATGAAAAGCTAAACTTTTTGGACAAACCGAGTCATGGGTCAACTGTCAACAATTCCAACCTCTTTGGACCCATATATTAACCCTTCTGACCCGACCATTTTGCCATCTCTAGTATGTATGGTCATAGTGAAAAAAACTGGTATCTTGAACATGCTTTATTGATATCGGCATATCATTTAGTTCCATTTAGCGGGTCCCATTTGCCTGGGGTGAGGACGGGGTCACTAAATGGACCATACAAGATTATATGGTAAAATTGGAAACTAGAATCGAACTTACCGACTTTAACATCAATAGTGCATGAAGATTCAGATGTAGTCACAACCGCCCATCTGCAGTGCACCTAAAGCAACACAAATTGTGAACTACGATTAAGTAGAAAAAGAAGAAAAAAAAAATGAGTGTTAATTTTTTTTGTTACCCACAAACTTTAAGGCCAAAACTTTATTATTATATTAACAAGGAAACAAAAACCTATGCGGCTGTGCGACTAAAATACAAATTAAGCTAAACATTGCTTTTAAACGAGTTAACACGATTATTATGAAGCCAAATCAGTAGTAACCTAACAGAAAGCCCAAGAGCATGTAAAATCGTGTGGGATGTCATCTATAGACAGTTACGATTATGCCAGTATATGCTACACAGAAGTGACATACCTAAACAATATCATAATGTAAGTCTTTATACACACAAGCCTGCTAAATACTACAAACTAAAAAGCATTAAAGGACAGATGACGGCACGCTAAAAGAAAGATACCTCAAAGTATGATCCGAATGGAACATCATGCGCCTGTTGTACGGTCTCAAATACCTAGAAAGGAAATTAACAATAACGCGCTAATAAAAAATAGCTTAAACCAGAAATCAGTATAAAAAGTGAAAAAAACTCACATAAGGTGCAAATGAAGAATGATTTCTGAACATAAATAATAATTTACTAACCAGAGTTTTTTTGTCAGCCGACAGCAGAGCATGCTGCCACTCTGTCATAGCTGTGTCCGGAGGACACATAGGACTATTACAAAGGCATCTAAATGTAATTTCTCTGACTTGGCCATCATATTCATCAGCAGAATGCCATTGACCTATCTACATGTTCAAAAAGGTGAAGTATAAAAATTAGAAATGAAATTGGATACAAGTATGAGAAGAACTTGTAATCTATGAATGAAGGTTACAAAGTATAATGCTTACATTAAGATTGGTATCCTTCCGGGCGGAACGGTATTCATTTGTGAAATTCGAACCATCAGTCAACAGCATGTCAAAAAATTGTTCAGCAGTACTTGCAAAAACATCCTGAATAAAAACTTAAACAATTTCAATGAATTTGATTAGAATAAGCATTCAGTGGGGAGAGTGATGAGTAATTATGTACATTGTATATGCCAGTGAGAACTTCCTCTTGAACAAACGGTTCTTGTTTTTTCGGCACACTTTCTTCTAAAACCTTAACAGGTTTTTTGTGATTAAGAGAGCTACTGCTTGCACGTAACTCTGAGTGTTGTTGTTCCTGGTCATTGTAAACTGTTATGATAATAACAATCTAAGTTTTTGAATGAAGCAATTGAAAGGTTGTATTCACTAAAAACGCAACGGTGACTTTTGACTAGTTTGACCCGTTTCCCTATAAGCTGACTTTTGATTTGGCCAGATGACTCAATATACATATAACCGAACCCAACATGGGCCAGTTTCTAAGTAAATGGTTCAAATTTGCCACCTCAACAAAATAGTTTTGGAGCCACAAAAATATACAACTAATCAGAGGAGTGCAGTGAAAAACACTCAGGATTAACAAGATATACCTTCTTCTCAGCTTCAATCATCGAATGGTAGTTCTTAGCTGCACGTTGTAACGTTCTTATTGCATGATTTCTGTTCCAAAATGAAGCAAACATATATCTAACTCTACCTGTAATTAAATTAATTCGGAAAACAATGAGCCAAAAATGAAATTTTATACATTGTGTATATATAGGGGCACGTCCGCGTGTGTGACTGTGTGTGTGTGTATGCGTGCGTATATCTATTGGAACTGACCATCTTGACTGCGCAAAGGAGGAGCACCGTGTCCACCAGCACCCAGACGAAGAACAATTGTTACAGCAGGATTAATGACAGCATGCTGGCTCCTTCGTATCTGCAAAGAAAAAGAATTATTGTTGCAAGCTTTAATATTAATACTAAAATCAAACCCCATAAAATACAATAGAGACTACAAACCTCATCTATATCACCAAAAGGAATAATCACCTGCAAAATGGAGAGATAATACATGGTCAATGGAATCAGTGCTTGAACAGAGCTAAGATAGATTAGCAATATTTATATGTCACCTTTCTTAATTGTGTCTCATCTACATGCTAATCTGAACACAAGACTCAACCACAGAGATTATGATAGATAACAGTAATATGGAACGCAATTTCAATCTGAACTGAAAAGCTTTTAGGCAGACGTGTCACAATGGGATGTTGTGGTTGGTGTGTTGGGTACTTGTGTAGATTTTTTTAAATTCTTTGTAGATTTTACATATGATTAATTTTCATAAAGGATTAGAGACATCTTTTTACAAGTACAATCTAACTTCTCTTTAAAGATTAATTTCAGAACTCTTATGAACATCAATGGTAGACTTTCGACGCTTATCCAATTTAGAGACAAGAAAATACTTTTTGCATTTGAGATAAGGTATAGCCCAAATCAACACTTTTAGAATCGCCACCTCACAATAAAATAGAGGAAAACAATCGCTCTGAATAGGTGAACTGAATGATGTTGCATATCAATGGAAGAAGATATGTACAAAGATAAAGCAGATTAACCTTCATTTGTTTGGAGAACACATTAGAGTGGAAGCATATATGCCAAGCTGAAACATACATACGACCATGATACAAGAATGATCTCTCCATTGCACATGAATAGCTGTGTTCAACAATCTGAAACATAAAGTTGCACTATCAGAGTAACTTACAATTGGAGCTGCATCTTTAAGTTTTTACCAGAGTCCAGAGGTAGCAATTTCGACCCATTTACTTATAAATGGGTCAATCCAAATTATGTTTCATCCCTAAATTGATCAAACAAGTAAAATCCAAATACTTAGTTAAAAAGGAAGCAGGCCATATACGTCATAAGTCATCCAAAGTGTATTTTTAAAAACATACAACCTTGGCATCATTTAAATACAAAAATAGATTATCATTGATATAATAATATGTGTTTTATAATCTTATTTCAATACAATAATTATTTATAAATTAAATAAAACTAAAAAGTTGGGCTAAAAACTGTTGCGGGTCACCCCGATCTAGCCCTATTATTATCAGTTTTGACCCGTTACATGACCTGCGCATGCCACCTCTAGGTCTGTCATTAGCATTGGATCTATTGATGTGAAGTAAATGGAAGAAACTATAGAAGTTAATAGTTAAAGAAATTTACCTCATCTGGTAGAAGATTAAATATCACCTGCAAAGGCCCAGGTTTCTGATGTACCACTATTGGCCCGGGTTTATGTGTTGAAATCCGCCTTCTAGGATTAGCACCAGCATAGCCCTTTAAACCCCTATAAAGTAGTAACTAGCAATCTTCATTGAACATTAACCTTACATAAAACTAACAGGTCTTTATGCAACAAAGATTTATCCATATGACATGAAACACACAAAATGCTACCTGGAAGGGTTCATGGAGAGATTAGTTGTTCTAATTTGGAGACAAACCTGAAAGAAATATCAATGTATTAAACATCTTTAATCAGTAAATTAGGCACGCCGAATATTGAAATTAAGATATGATTAACCTGCCCTGGAGAACTACTCAAGGGATACCATATAGCACCAGTTTGACCTTCATTCTCAACAGGAATTGTCACTGAACCAAGAACCGCACTTTTCCAAATAATATCCCAGTCATATATTGACACATTAATCTGTCCAATATAAAATCATACTATTAAAAACCAACTGCAGAAAACTACTTGCTTTAATTGTTCTAAACATGAAGATTTTGAGTTAGCGGTGGAAAATGGATGTACTGGGTAAGGGATCAAAACAGGATCTTGTCATAACAGGTGTTGGTACAAGTTTTTTTTTTTTTTTTTGGTAAAAGGGGACGGCACCCCGTATTTGTACAAGTTGAAACAGGTTAGGTTGGGTTGGGCAGACCCACATGCACCTTTTGTTTTCTCTTTGCTTGAAAATCATTAACGTATTAAACCTAATTATGAATGGTACAATGGGAAAACAATAATCTAGTTTGCTCTAACAAAATGGTTTATGAGCTTTTATAATTTTAGGATACAGCGATACACTTAAGGCGACTTTCATCGTATTATATAACCTCTTCTTTTAGCTACGTTTACTATGTTCATCCATTTGACTTGTTGCAGAAAAAATATACAGCATACTGACTCGTTAATCCATAAGTGGGTCAAAACTGCCACCTCTATACAATCTTCTATTGTGTTTCATTTACTGAAACATATACAAGATAAGATGATGACGTTTTTGCAATTGACAGTCTTTAATTTTTAAATCCAAAATATGGAAAACAGTAATTTAATTGCTGGATTTATTTAAATCTTTCTATATCCAAAAAATGGTCAATAGGTACCTTTACAGGCAGTTCATCAATAGAAAAATCGAATTCCTCTCCCCACATCGGATTTCTTGAACCAGGAACCATTGAGCTGCAGAATTAACATGAATAAGGATTACCATATTATCCAATATAAACAAACCAGAGGATTATAATGCATAGTTGCAGCTTAGTAAAAATTTACTAGATCTTCAAGTAATTTGAACATCATACAAAACCATAGGAACAATTTATAAATTATAAATAATGAGATAATTCTATCCTATACATTAAAAGTTTAAACACAAAAGGAGTGTATTATTAATTTGTTTTCAGTCCAAACTTCAGTTAACTACAAAAAAAAAAAAAAAAAAAAAAGTTAGCATCAAATAATATCAGCTAATAATTTGGGGATAATAACTACTATTTGCATAACTGCTAATTCAAAGGATTGATCTAGATGGAAATTAAATAATTTCATCTGCAGCATCAGGCCTCAAAAAGTGAAGGAATCAACTAATCCTAGATTCCTATCAATTACCTAAACCGCTTTTCTGTACCACAAGTGATGATTGCATAAGGATCTGACATGCCATTCAGATTAGCACCAATAAGATTCTTTGCTGCTAACAGTTCCACCTACAAAACATTAATACCATGCCACTAATCAGCCAAAAAAAACCATCCAGCATGACACTACAGGACCCTTCTAAACACAGTAATACACCCAAATTTAAACATCAGGGCATAGAAAGCAACTCAAATTGGTTAAACCGTTATTTGATTCGAGCAATCATGTTTGAATAGATGGAAATACGTCACTGTTTAGGACAGAATATTAATGTACAAAACCGTAAAAGATATAACGCTGATTTTAATTATGTTAAGACGTAAAATCTGTGCTTCTGGTACACATATGTTTCTATTCCACTTCTGAATAGTTGGCCAATTTAAGCATCAATGTAATCTCAATATATATTAATAGGAAAAATAAACCATTTGAAAGAAATAAAATGACAGATAAGTAGATAACACAGACCAACTTCTGAATAGTTGGCCATTTTGAGCATCAATGTAAATATGAATATGTAACATATGATAACACAGACTAGTTTTACACTGGTTCATTTGGATATACCTTTATAATATAAGCAGAACCGCCATTAGGGTCACCCTTCAGATGATCCATCTACAAAATAATTGCAGAAGTACATGTAACATGTTAGATTTAAATGTAAGCCATCATGGCTTCCTTAGCAATCTAAACAATCCTTTTCAAATTTGAAAGATGAATGGTAACAGTAACAAAGTTAACACCAAAAAGTCAACCGTTGGGCGTTGACTGCTCTTTAGGTCAGATTGAACCCATCAGAATACAACCCTAAGTAGAGAGATAGAGAGAAAAAAAACAAACCTATTGGCTATCAGTTGTTAATTCTACTTCTTTACGAATATTGACAAAAATAGGGGTCCTATACAAATTACACCACCCTCAATAGCATACACCGGCTTGATTGTCATATCATACAGCCAATATGATGTCAAATCAGAGCTTCTCACATCATACAGGTCATATGACAGGGCAAAAACAGGTCATACACCCCATACAACAGTTCAAAAAATAGTCATACGGGTCATATGATACGGCAAAAAATGGTCATACGTGCCGTATGAATATGATTTGGCCTATGTGACCCATATCATCATTTGCGCGCTATCAAACACCTTATATGACCAAATTTGCCCTTTAATACAGTCCCTATGACCATTTTTCCCCTATCATTCGGCCTGTATGACCATTTTCACTCTTTCATACTGCACGTATGACCCTTCCCCCCTGTCACACAACTCGTATGGTCACACGCCCTGTACAACAAGGTCAGTGCTATCCATGGGCAGAGCTTATGTATGACCAAGAGGCTGCCCCCCCCCCCCCCCCCCCCCACACCCCACAAACCTATACATGTGTTCAACCTCCACCACTCTATCTACGTTGTTCGTTCACCACCGCCCAAAAACAAACGCTAAATCATAAACAACAAGTCAACAATCACAATTCACAAAACAACCAACTCAATCTCACAAACTAGGGCACCTACCAAACACAATCACAACAAAATAAAAACATCACAATATGACAATCACTATCATAATAACAACAAATATTATTATATACCTTCTCCCTATCATCAACACCATCAGCAGCCACATTCAACGAACCATCAAACACCGATCGATCACCACCACCACTGTCACCATCATAAGTGAAGAACCAGTAAGCAGCAATGACGAAACACGAAGCGGCGATACTCACTTCCACCTCCCACCATGTCGGAAGCAGAAAATCAATACTTGTTTCAGTGATCATTTGATTTGTATGTATCTATGTATGTATAATTATATATATGTATGTATATGCAGATTATTGAAGGTGAATTGTATCATGAAATGAGGGGAGGGATTATTGAGGGATTAGTATTGTTGAATGATCTTCAATTAGAAACATTAATAACATCGGTTTGAATGAATAATAATAATAATAATAATAATAATAAATACAGTTGTTGTTGGGGTTTGATTCTTTGGTTTTGGAGTGTTTGACTGTTTGTATGTTGAAAAAAATAATAATAACTGAATGGAAAGGAAAGAGGGGTTACAAGGGAGATGATAGTGATATGTGCTTATTTTGCGTTTCAAACACTCTCAAAACCTCATATAAATAAACTACTTGTATATATATAGCCTTAAGATTATAACTTATAAGGCATAAAAGGGAGTTGTTAGGAGTTTTATTGCGTCACATTAGCGTTGTTGTGTCACGTAGATACGTTTTTTCATTGGAGTAACGTCTCTTGAATTAAAAAAAAATAAAAAGAAAAAAAAATTGATTGGTTGTGACATATGAGGCCTTAATGGCGCTCAAAGAATGAAGGGGGAACTATTGGCGGTTGTTTTGCTGACGTAGAGGGGGCACTAATTGGCACTGCATAGCCTAGGTGTATTACGTGAGGTGGTTACATAACCGTTCACCCATCAACATTTTCCCCAACTAGATCTTCAATTCATTAGCTACAAAGTGATTTGTGTGGTTTTTTAAGTTTTCAAGATAATAAGGGTTCTCGAAACAATGTGTCTTTTATCATAACCCTTAGGCTGTTGGAGTCTCTAAAAATGCTATGTACTTAAATTTATATAAAAATATGAAAAATAATTAAAGTATGCGAATCTATCATCTATATATTTTATTTGATTGTCTAAAACAGAGAGAAAATATGCAAATGCTACAAGGAGTCTCTAAATATAAAGATTTACTATTTAGTATCCATTTGTCTATATCTATTATCTATTAATTAATATATATAAAAGAATTGAACATTGATGACGTGGCGTGCAATGGTGCCTTCAACCTCTCCATGAAACTGCCACGTGGCATCATAATTGAAAGATTTTAGTATTTTTGAATTATTTTCCCTTTTTAATTAAAAAAAAAAGATAAACATAAAACCCTAAATTTATTTCTCTATCTCTCAATTCTCAATTACTAAAATTAAATTGAGTTATTTTAGGAAAAAAAAATTAAAAACAAATTTAAATTTTTCTCTCTTATGTTCCTCCCATAATTTTTAAACGTTAATATATTTTATATTCGAGATTTTTTAAATAAAGAAATTACACCAAATTAACGAGCGTTTTATTATCTTTCCAACGTGTACCATAGTGCTACATAAAAAACGGAGAAAAAAACGACTATTTTTTGTGGGGTTATGTTCATACAGAAAAAAAAAAACACAAAGTGTTCAGGTTATTCATTAATCATGTTTTTTCTTTTAAACCAGGTTCTTATCTACGATGTTGAAATTCAGCCCAATCGCCATGCTATCATTGGAATTTTACTCTTTTAAAGATGGATAGGTATACTTCATCAAGAAAAGCTAGGAGAAATAATCGCGCAACACTGCAACACATGATTGTCACCTTATAACAAGGTTATTTTTTTTATTTTTTTAATTACAAGAGTAATAATTATTACTATTAGTATTAGTATTATTAGAATTGTTATATTTTTCAACCCCCATCATGAATTCTACATCTATATAAGTCAAAGTCAAATTGTAACATATTTTAAATTACGTGAAGATGATTATATGTTGAATGTTATTCTTTTAATACTGTATTATGTTTACTATGATTTATGCTTTTTATTTTTTTAAACTTTTTAAATAAATGTTTTTTAACTAGGATTGATTATGTTTAAGTTATTTACTCTTTTCGTGATTTGAGTTTTCTTCTTTTATCATTTTTTATTAAATCATATTAAATTTTTCAACCCCGGGACCTTCCCGGGGTAATCAGCTAGTTAATATATATAATAATTGTATATTTGTGAATGGTTGTGAGTATAAGAAAGGAGGAGAAATAAGAATAAGGAATAAAGATGTATTTTTTAATCGAATAGAAATAGATATGGAGAATTAGGTATGAGAGGTTTTTAAACGATAAATAAAATTTAGAAATTAAGATGAATTATAGATATAGAGAGATATATAATTAAATACGAATACTCTAGCCAAATTTAATTTTGAATCACATTTTGTATTTTGGGTAAGAAAATTATAAAATCACTTTATTGTTTACAATTTTAAAAAATAGTGTGCTAATGCAGTACAAGTTTTATTTATCATAATGATTACTATGTTAACATGGTTCGATTATAATAATATAAAGAAATTCTTTATAGTCATAAAAATTGTGGCCATGATCACGACATCTATCTGCCTCTCATATATGATAGTATTAACTTATTATTGTCGTAACGTATTTTTTATCATCTTTCAAGTATCTTAATACTTATTTTTCGTGAATATATTATATGTTACATTAAAAAGTAAAATGTATTGTGTTGAATACTATATAATAGATTATAACTAATAAAAAATAGTGTGCTAATACGGTATAAGTTTGATTTATGATAATGATTACTACGTTCGTAAAAGTTTTATTTTTATGAAAACATGGTACGATTATAATAATCCAAAGAATGTCTTTATAGCCATGAAAAATATGGCCATGATCACGACATCCATCTACATCTCATATATGCTAGTATTAACTTATTCTTATCGTAACGTATTTTGTCTTAATACTTTACTTTTTCATAAATTGATTATATGTAATACATCAAAATATAAAATGTAATTGTGTTGAATATTATATATAGATTAACAATTAATAAAGAAAGGTAATGATCGATAAACTTTATAAGTAATGTAATTGTGTTGAATACTAAAGCTATCAACCACTTTGGTAGGAACACATTTTTCACATTCAATGTTGGCTGGGAGGGTTGGGATGGCCGAACATCCACCGATGCCCAAATCTTCGGGGTGGTGGGCGAATTTTTTTTATATAAAAAACTAATATATATATATATTTTAAAAATTTTCTTATATATTTTTAGCTTATTTTAGTATATTTTAAGCCTTTTTTTAATATATATTTAAAATATCTTCTAGGATTCTCTGGATGGGACGACCCTTAATTACATTTGAGGGTTCGATTTTGGTCGGAGTCATCTTTATCACATGTGAGGGTTTCACCCGAGGAGATCCCCAATCCAGGGAGGATAAGTAATCAGTACAGACTGGCCCAATATGTTAGGCATAGCTCCACCGACTACACCACTTGTCGTTTAAAAAAAAAGGTTTGCGGTTAAAAAAAGGGGAAAAAAAAGCTACAAGCCCTTTCTTGTACCTTCGTTGTTAAGTTGCAGAAAGTTAAATCTAGTGGTTATGGTGTAATAAAATCACCCCAAGGCATATGAGAGTATGAGAGGGACTAAAGATAAAGTGAAAAAGGTTAGGTTCAAGCACACAAAGAAGCGTATGGTGTTAAGAGGAGTGCAATGGAAAAGTTATCACCAATTAAAAGCTAATTGTTTAAACTTTGTAACACCTCGAACATTAAGATTATATCCTTTCATAATATTGATCAAGAAAGAGGTTTTGTACAATAGTCGTAAATCACTCCTACAAGTTTATTATGATAAACTCACATATAAGCTTATTTACAAATAACGGGTTACTAATTAATCTCAAAGCCAATAGTCAAAGGGTCTGTTTGTTTCAACTCTTAATGGGACATATGTCTGAATCGATCAAAGATGGTTGATTCAGATTGTTTGTTTCACGAGCAGATGTCTAAATCGGTCAGACATCTGCCTCTGAATTGTAAGCATTATACTGACTCTGAATGATTCAGACCATCTATTGGTACAAATACTTAATGGTTTAAACTTTGTAGCACCTCCCACTAGTTAAACCTATTACAAAATGCATATTCTAATAATCCACGAAGCGCGCAATGATTTTGTGTAGATTTGCTACATAAAACCACACATGTTTGGTGAAAATGTGAAACACCAAGTGATTACATAAGGGGCTATATACCCCTAATTCCATAAACAATAATATAACGATATAAAATCCAAAATTTTGGGTTATCATACGATTTGATAACCAAACGAATAACCTTTCAGTTACTCATACTTAATAATTAGTAATAAGAACAACTAGTGGGAGGCGACAAGCTGACAACACTTTGCTACACCGAGGGTATGAACATTTAGTTTCCTCGTATGGAAACATCAATGATCAATGTAACGAAACAAGTTACAGTGTTTTAGTAATAAGAACAGCTAGTGGGAGGCGATGACACTTTGTTGCACGTTAAAAAAGTAGATACGACAATGGTATTAAAAAATTGTCACATCCAATTTCAACGACTTATATTGGAAGACAATCAGAGTGTTTTGCGTTGGTTTTATTTTCTTTGCTAAATATTATATTGCTTTTGAAATTCAATAAGATTCTTTAGCATGATTTGCTTCTTTTTCTTTTTGTTAAGCTAAATCGTTGTGTTCTATTGAAATTTCGAAAGCAATTGAGAATAACATTGTTAAATATATGCTTAATTTCATTTATTTTAGGATATATTGGTGAACATATTTTGGGTATGAGGTTGGATTACAAGTTCACTCATGTGGCCATAGAAGCCCAAATTTGTAGAGATGAGAAAAGAAAATCGAGTCAACTACATGAGGAGGTATCGTAGACATGTCGTTCATGCAACGATGGCATGACATCATTTGCGGCAGTGTGATCATCTTAAGACGTCTCCAGTTTGTTAGGTTGTTATATTCTTGAGGTATACCCTTTTGATTATGTGGAGACATATGAATACACCCTAGGTCTTAGGATATAGCATGGTATGATGTTAGATTATATCCGTTGGTGACCAAAAGTTGAGTTGTTCATTAATAAAGCAAAAGAAGACAAAAGAATGAATAATTTAAAAAGTTGGAAAATAAATTAATTTTGGCAACCAGGGTGGTAGAGCAACTATGGATGCAGCCCAAACTAAACCTTCAACTAACTTAATTACTTAAATATCCTATAATATTCAAGTTAAAAAAACAAACTAAATACATTGTATTTCTTAACTTTTGTTTGTGAACATCCCGATATAAATTTTATTAAAAACCAAGTACCTTCAAAAATAATATTTTTAGGTTGAGTTGGGTTGTGAATGGGTGTTAAATTTGAGTATGGTTGGGTTGTATAAGTGAAAGAAATATATATTATTTTTTTAATAAAAGGTTGAGTTGTGATAGGTCACCAATGGGGATAGTCTTAACTCTTATGACCGTGACAGTTGAGTGGCGTAGTGACATGCACACCTTCAAATTTTAGACCCCCCGTAGTGGGGCTTTATTTTTCAAAGTTTTTCAAAAATAGCGCCCCCACACCGCTACAGGGGGGCGTTATATGCTAAAAGTGGCTGGGGGCTTTATTTTTATAACTCCATATGATACATTGCCCAACCAATTAAACCTTGCCATGTGGCAAGGTCAAAGTCAATTTTTTTTATTTTTAATAATAATAATAATAAACATAATAATAATAATAATAATAATTGAAAATTTTGAATTTTAAACGGTTACTGTTCCAAACCGTTTGAAATTCAAAATTTCCCCCCAAACCGTTTGAATTTCAAAATTTGCTAACCCTATAAATACAACACCAAATTTGATTTTTCAGTCACACCTCCAATTCCTCATCCTCAAAACAATGAATAACATGGGTGCTGGTTTTTAAGTAGGAGCTGCCGGACCGTCTAATATCCCACTCCCACCCCCCGGACTGCTGCTGCTATCCCCACCCCCACCACCATCCCCCAACACCAGACTACCCCCATCCCCATCCCCCAATACCAGGCTACCCCCACCCCCTACCACGAGACTTCCCCAACTGAGGGGGACTTGGAAGCCCTTAGGGAGATTGAGGAGGAGGAACTCTACTGGAGCCGACCTACCCCTCCTCGTGAGTATTACTACTTCCCCTCGGATGCGAGATCCGATGGACGGGATAGCTCACGTTCCGTCTCACTCGAGTACATCACCCTCCCCGGGGAATGGGACAACTACTCTCCATAGTGGAGAAAATTAGGATTAATAAGTAATTTAGGATTAATAAGTAATTTAGGAATTTAGGAAGTGTGTAACTTTTTTTTTAATATTAGTTGTAATTTTTTTTAATATCAGTTGTGTGTTTTTAATATTTACTTGTGTGTTTTTATTATTATTTGTAATTTTTTTATATTTATTTGCATTTTATTTTAATTATTTTGAATTAAAAGATTAAAAAAATAAAAAAATCAACCAATCACAATCAGAGGCTTTATAAATAAAGCCCCACCACTACACCCATTTTTCAGTTTCTCTCTCCACGCTGACTCAGCAGCCACGTGGACCAATCAGGAAGGGGGACTTTATAAATAAAGCCCCCACTACGCATGGTCTTAGTAATATTGTTTTGAAAACCGGACCGGACCAGCCGGTCGGACCGGGCTCCGGGTCCTGGACCGGTCCGGTTCGGGTAGTCGGACCGTTTTTGCAGCGAACCGGGGTTGAACCGGCCGGTCGGACCGGATTTTTTTTTTTTTTTATTTTTTTTAATTTTTTTTGTTTTTTGGGCCGGTTCGTCGAACCGGTCGGACCGGTCGAACCAGTGAACCGGCCGGGGGTCCGGTTCGACGTCCGGTCCGGTTCTAAAAACCTTGCTTAGTATGCACTAGAGGTGTGAATCCAGTGCATCGTTGTGATACGAGATATGATATGTTCGGTACTATGGTGTGCATTTTTTTATGTTTTGTTTATAGGATACTCTATATAAAAGAAAATATAAGACTTATAGAATACTTTTAGGTGTATGTGTGACCCTTTCTCAAAATAAACACATTCCTAGCTTTACATGAAAAACAAAACAAAACAAACCAGGTCGAATACTAATTTATAAAATAACATGATTGAAATTTGAAATAATAATATAAAGTTAAAGTGGGCTCGAATGCTCGATAACCAACGGTATTTAGATTGGGCCTGAAGGTGGCCCAATATCTGTTTGAGAAAAAAAGGGTTTGTCCAAGTCCATGACTTCTAAATATATTGGATTCTTTTTTTTTTTTTTAAGAGTTCTCGAATTTTATTTCTAACGTTGATATTAAATTTATTTAATTTTTTGAGTTTTAAGGGGACAGGGCGCTACTCAAGTAGTGGTTCTTGTTAACCGTTGCCAATCGTTAACACCGCCGTCACCCCGCGGCAACGGTTGACAACGTAAACGAGCGGCAAAGACTTGCCGAACTGCAACCGTTGGTAACTCAATGATTTTCGACTATTGGCAAGTTGGGAATTCAAGGAAATTCAGTTATTTACCATTTAATTGTGTTTTGAGAAACCATTGTTGTAGGTAGTAGGGGGTGTTTGTTTTTTGCTCAGAAGCATTTCTGACTTCTTTTGTCTGCGCCGCGCAGACGCGCGCAAACGTTTGGGGTCTGCATATTGTTTGTTTTTTGGAAGACCTTTCACTCAAAAAGTCTTCCTGACCTAGGGGCGTACAAAAAGCTCGCGGCTCGAGGCTCGCTTGAAACTCGGTCGAAAAAAGCTCGAAAAAAGCTCGCTCGAAAAGGCTCGTTTTGTTTTCGAGCCAAGCTCGAGCCAGGGGTGTTCAGCTCGTAACTCGGCTCGATGGCTCGACTCGTGACTCGGCTCGATGGCTCGACATATGGCTCGACTCAGGCTTGTGTATGTGTAATTAATATATAGATGAAAGTAATATATTTTGGCTACAAATGCAATTCTAAAATTCAAATTTTGAAAGTCACGCTCATACTACCTATCTACCTCACCTCTTTATAATCCAATAAACCCTAACTTAGAAAAATAAAAAATATACATGTATATGTTGAATTTTTTTTTTTAATTTTATAAATATTTATATAAAATAATATAAAAATAACGAGCTGGCTCGAGCCAGCACGAGCTCGGCTTTTCAGCTCGACATAAAAATGAGCCGAGCCGAGCCGAGCTGGCTCGCTTAAATTCGAGCTCGAGCTCGAGCTTAGCCTGGCTCGGCTCGTGTACAGCCCCATCCTGACCTCTTCTTGGTGCAGACTTGTTCCAAGGTCTTCAAAGGTCTTCTCCTCACCCACCACCACCACCGTCCACCACCACCATCCACCACCCACCACCACCACCACGGTCCACCACCACGGTCCACCACCACCGCCCACCACCACCATCTACCACCACCACCATCCACCACCACCTTCCACCACCACCCACCACCACCACGGTCCACCACCACCACCAATGTCCATCACCGCCATGGTCCACCACCACAATCCACCACCACCTTCCACCACCCACCACTACCACCAACGTCCACCACCACCACGGTCCACCACCACGGTCCACTACCACCAACGTCCACCACCATAGTCCACCACCACCGCCCACCACCGCCCACCACCACCACCGTCCACCACCACCATCCACCACCACCTTCCACCACCATCCACCACCACCTTCCACTACCAACACAGTCCACCACCACCCACCACCATCGTCCACCACCACCACGGTCCACCACCACCACTAACGTCCATCACCACCACTCACCACCACCATGGTCCACCACCACAATCCACCACCAACGTCCACCACCCACCACCACCCTCCACCACCACCACGACAGTCCACCACCACCGTCTACCACCACCACCTTCCACTACCAACACAGTCCACCACCACCCACCCACCACCACTATCATCCACCACCCACCACCACCCTCCATCACCACCACGACAGTCCACTACCACCACCATCTTCCACCACCGTCCACCACCCACCACCATCCATCACCACCACCACCACCACGATCCACCACCATCGTTTACCACCACCACGGTCCACCACCACCACCGTCCACCACCATGATCCACCACCACCACCACCACCATCCACCACCACCACCATCACGGTCCACCACCAGACTGCTGTAAAATATCAGTTTATTTAAATTTCAGTGTATTTCAGCAGTCTGCAGACGTTAACAAACAAACAGTATTCTTCTTGCAGACTGCAGACCTTTGGTCCACCTATTCTCCTGCAGATGTCTGCAGATGTGGTCCGCAGACTGCAGACCTTTTCCTGCAGAAAAAACAAACAACACCTAATGTTGGTGTGGTTGTAAAGTGAGTGGACTAGACATTATTTAGGCTGGACAAATATTTTGGATTTTAAATCCTTGTTTATATGAGTTGAACGAAAATGCGTAAATTTACACTACCAAGCATAAAATTGATGGGACTGGGGCACCCCAGACCCTAACAAAGCTCTGCCCATGCCTAGAATACCGCCAATGTTTTAGTGCTTCTAGGGTACTTTGCGATAAATTTAGCATGACGGTACATGATTAGCTAGGGCTAGGGTACTCAGTGGCGAAGCTTGACCCGAAACTTCGGGGGGTCGGAAATCACTAGTTTCGGGGGGTTGAAAACCAATTTCAGGGGGTCGAAACTGTATATACCAAAAAATTTCTATACGAATACTATATAATCGGAACTTATGAGCGAAAATTCAGGGGAATCGGCCGCCCCTCCCCGCCCTTTATAAGCTACGCCACTAGGGTACTCACACTAAAAGCCTAGAGTGCCTTCCACGTAAGTTTTAACAATATAGGATGACAAATAGCCATATATAAAGTTGATACTAAACTACGGTGACAAGCACATTCGAAATAATTGCACGAGACAATCATAGAAGTCGTCACATCACCAGTTTTAGATCACGTACTTGTTTATTTTTGGTTTTAAGTTATTAATAATATCAATAATTCATTATTATCCAACTAAAACATCCCCCCACATGCATTACCACACAAATCAAATTTCTTTACAACTAACAAACCGACTAGACAGTAGACAACACCACCCCAGCTCAACGATCACCCACCACCTCTCACCATCAATCATGCCACCTTCTCATCACTAGTCACACCGTCGTCCACCGCTACTCATGTCAGTTGTAGCAAACCTTCGTTAACCATCATAGCGAAACTAATTAGTCATTTTGACCCCAAAGGAACATGGGTTTGTTTTTAATAGACTAGAGTTTGCGATCCAAAAATGGGTGACGACGCAGCTTGTTGCATGTCTACCTGTTATCTCAATATAATTTGACAATTATGAAATGAAACATAATCACATATTTAGTTAAAAAAATTAGTCATATCTCAATGGTGGTGTGATTACGAAAGTAAAAAAAAAAAAAAAAAATGAAGATTAAAGCTGAACCTTGGTACTAAATTAAAAAGTGTTTTGGATAAAAGTTAATTAAAATTATATTTGCTCGATCTTGTAACCCAAGTATTAAAAAGTAGTTCCATTTTAACACTAAACACATTTCACATTATTTTTGTTACATCAAAGGGTAACAAAATAACAATATATTTCAGTAAAAGCTTAGTTTTGAACATGGTTAGTGGTTACATACAATCACAACTTTATAAAATTCATTGCATTTTCATATAATAAGGTTGTTTCTAATTTACTCTTTTTAAGTATTGAAGATAAAATAAACAGACAAAACAGTTTCAGATTTATTTTTTTTATTTTTTTTATTAAAACAATACAATCATTTACTACAAATAATTTAGTTGTGACAATCCGCTGAGAGCAAAACCTAATTTTTTTGAAGGTAGTGATTTCTCGTAGACAACTTAGTTACATGCATGCTTATAAATTAAGGTAATTAATGTGGCAAGACGTAGCATGTTAAGTTTAAGCTAAGTTGAACTAAACTAAACACGTATAGTCTTTTCTTCCTTTGGAAAGTGTGGTCCAGTGACCAATAACCGCCTACATACTTCACTCTTCATTAAGTTCTATTATTAATAGATAGATAATTTAGTTGTGACAATCCGCCGAAAGCAAAACCTAATTTTTTTAATTAAGGTAGTGATTTCTCGTAGACAACTTAGTTACATGCATACTTATAAATTAAAGTAATTAATAATAAGGCAAGACGTGGCATGTTAAGTTGAAGCTGAACTAAACACGCATAACCTTCTCTGCCTTTGTAAAGTGTGGTCCAATGAACAATAACCGCCTACATACTTCACTGTTCATTAAGTTCTATTATTAATAGATAAATAATGTACTAGTATGGTATGGTACATGATATTGTGTGTCCAAAACAATAATAATTATAATAATAATAATAACAACAATAACAACGTTTAAAATGTTAACTAATACAGCAAACTTGAAAGTAAAATTTGCTTAGGGGCGCAAGTAGGTTAGAAAGAGAACAAGAGATAGTATTATGATGAAAAGAGTGACCATAGGTGATGTGATTTTGCTTATACTCTACTCATTCAATTAACATTAAAGAAGTTGTTGTAATGTTATGTCAGTCTCATGTAAATGTTCGTATCAATTCTAAATATAAAAGCCAAATATATATAAAATCACATCTAATTGCTATTAACAAAATGTAATATGGATTTGTTTACTGAAACATTAATAGATTTCGATTATATATTATACACAGTCAAATTTAGAAACTAATCTAAAAAAGAGTGAATCAAATGTTTCTAATTTATCCATGATGTTTTGTATCAAGTTCACTTCAATGCCTTGTATCTTACAACATCATAAATATTTTACCATTTTTTTAAAGGTTAATTTTTTTAAATCCTGTGGTCTGTGGGACTTGAACCCAAGACCTTCCACAACCTAGGTGTTTTAAAGGCTTTGCCTTTGCCAATGAACCACCACCACATTGGTTTAAATATTTTACCATGACCGGCCTTTATATACCATTTTGTTAGGTGAAAAGGGCATCCATATAGTAACTCATTTGAATGTATGAACCTAACCAATAGAAAGATGTCATCTCATTTGAACCCACTCCAACCCATTTCAACCGTAACAATCCTGGAAGGGAGAGGTCACCTTTCTAGCACGTTTTGAACCCACTCTGTTTGATTATGTTTCTACAACTTACTAATTGTCTCTTTTTGTTCCATCTAGCACGGGTTTGTGAACCTAGATTTGAAGCCATGCGTAGAACCAGCAACAGTTGAGACAGTGTTCCCGTGTATTTGTAATTGGATATAACTTTTTTTGCAAAATACAAAGATCTTAGCCTGTGACCTTTTAGATATACACGGATTTACCACTACACCAAACTTAATCTTCTTATTATAGATTTCATCTATTTTTTTATGGGCCTTCTCTACTAATTTGAAAAATAAAAATAAAAGTTTAGCGTCTCAGAATCCAGCTCATATATTATGGGTCCGCCCCTGCATGTAGCTCAAGCCCGTCCACCACCCTTAGAAGTTTTTTTTTACCTCACAATATAAACATGTTCAAATAAAACTAGTAAATTCCTGCAAATGGATAAATTATCACACATTTATATTTATGTATGTATAAATGATCCATACATTTTCAATAGCAGTTTCATTCTTGAAATATTCAGGTTTAATTCAAACCACACTTCTAGATATCTTATACCTACATGTGACAAAAAAAAATGCTTTTCTTTCATCTCTAAAGTTTAAAGTATTCCAAGGTATTGTGGTTTTAAGATTGTTGATGCATTAATATTCGCCAAATCAAGATTCCTTTAAGTTGCAATTATATTAAAGGGTGTTTGGGATTGCCTGACCATTCACATTTAGAGAATCAAATTTATTTGAGTGTGTTTTATCAAATTATATGGGATGAGTGTAAGTGGTTGTGAGTGGAGGAGAGAGAAAATATTTGATGGAAGCACTGTTCACCCGTATATTTGAAAAGCTACTGTTCACCCCTAAAAATATTTTAATATTTTTGAAAGTGGTTGTGAGTGATGAGAGATAAAATATAATGAAAAAGTATTATTATTTAAAAAAGGAGAGAGGAAATTTTAGGGTGGAATAGTGATTTTTAGTGTAATTTGATGGAGGAAATTTGGTGGATGAGATGTGAATGCTCTTTTAACTTTAAAATTGATATTTGTTAAAAGTGTTTATTGCTTGTGACTTTTTGAAAAAAAGTTTTAAAAATAGTGTTTAGATTAGCTTTTGTAATAGGAAAAGTCAATAAATTTGTTAACAAGTGTTTAACTTAACTTATTGTGAAAATTAGTTGTATGGGTCGGTAGATTTGTAATTTGTATTCCAAAAGTCAAGATTTGTAACTTCTTAAAAACAGTTTTTCCACCTGTATCAAAAAGCAAAAACATAAAATATTTCTGCTCTAACCAAACAGTTTATTAGCTTATTGACTTTTTAAAAAGTCAATAAGATATTTTTCAACTCAATCCCAAACACTTTATTCACTTTTGGCCAAATTAATCCTCCTCTAACTCTAGTATTACATTTTCTATAACTTTCTTTTGTGACTCAAGGTTGATATATAAATAGTTAATAATAAATGGTATCATTCCCCCTTTTTAATTTATCTTAGGGTTAGAAGAATTTGATTCTTAATATTTTTCTTTGATTTTATGACATATCTTAATCCCATTTTTTAAGTATACTTTTACAGGTTTGGACATCATTTTTTAGCATATCAATTATTTTTTTACATACATTTATTGACCAACTTTAATTGATGCACTTTTGACCGTTGTATATGGCCCTAATCCATTTTATTTGGATGTAAACGCCATCTAGTTTTAGTTTGATTCTTCAAAGAAATGAATAACATATTGGTAGCAGTTTTTTATTATTTAATTTCGTGAAAATCTTGTAAGAGTATAAGATTACATAACAAAAAAGTGTTTTGTTAAATGTTTTCGTTGTTTGAAAACTAATATTAACGTACAGATTTTTGTGAGAAATTACAAATTCTACAAGCCACAACTCGATATAAATGAGTTAAACAAGTTGTGTTCAAGTTTAGTGGCATAGCTTGATTTTTTTTTTGGGGCCGAAAGTCACGGGACCATTAATTAATGGGGGGATTAAAAATTTCATACGAAAACACGTAAACTTACACTACTGAGCAAAAAACGGTGGGGGCCGAGACACCCCGGCCCCAACAAAGGTTCGTCTTTGTTCGGGTTATATGATTTTATATATTTTAGTTAGGCCTCAAATTCTTTAACACAAATAAATTTATGTCCTTTTGAGTTGCAACAAATTAACATCTCAACTCAAAACCTATCAATGTCTCTTCTTACGAACTTAAGGGTTCGAGTTTTAATGGTGGGCATACGTATAGATTTAGAAAGAGACCTTGACAATGATATTCAATTAATCAATTCATTTTAGCATCTATTAGAAGTGGCCCGCCGCGCTTAGCGGCGGAGAGCCAGAGACCACCGGTTTTAAACGAAATTTATTTAAGCAGAAACATAGACGAAACATTAAACATAACTCTAATAGATTTGCTAAACATGCCACAATTAAATAAACATGGCACTTTATATATATGTGATTATGGGGACAACTGAACCTCAGATTGCATAAATGTTAGCCGACACCAAGTATTATATGGTTATTTGTATAGCACTTACAGTCTAGCAAGCCTGAATATGAAATAAAATAAAAGAATCCATAAATGAAACCAAAATCAAAACCTAAATCTCCCAGCATTCATCAAACTTATACAAAGAAAAAAAAATGAAAACACATATTTACAACAAAAAAGAAAACGAGCATTATGGCTGGAAGCCAAAACTTAAGTAGTCCATTACCATCTTAATTGATAAAACTAATACAAATCAGACACAAACATGTGTACATAACCAAGTGAGATTAGAAAGCAAATATAAACCTACATAGTGCCAAGTGTCCTACAAGTGGTATTTATATATTATAGTAGATTATAATATATGAGATGCGTTAATAATACCAAAGGGCTTGTAGTAATATATTGGCGTGTTATCCCTTAAATGGTGAGGATTTTAATCCTGGGATGAAGATTTGTATAAAATTTAGGAAAAGATATGTTAGTAAATTAATGAAGAATCATATAAATAAGAAAATGAAAAGTTGGCAACTAAAAACTATAATCATTTTTTTAACGGCAAATTTTTACACCACCTTATTTTCATCTAACCTTGTATTTGCAAGGATTTTAACCCACAACCTCACATTTACAATGAGGGACACTGGGACACCATACCACTAGACCAAGAGGTCATGGATAACTATAATCATATTTGTTCTATAAAAATCTGGGATTTCGGATTAAATAGTATATGACTATGTAATATATTTTCAGACATTCATGTAAAAAATAGAAATTAAAGTTTTAAAGTGAATTAATCTTATCTACAATTCTACATACCCTTCGCTTACATAGTCATGTGTAGTTGTGTGTCTTTAAATGAAAATTGTTTCATACAAATCGAGATCAAACCAAACACATTTTTATAGGTTAAAAATAGAACCAAATTCCTAACACTCACTACAAGAAAACTAAGCAACAGAGGCGACTCGTGTGTTTGCTAGATCATCTCTCCATCCAACAGCCCATAATCGACCTAGTGTGTTTGCTCGGATTATGATCAATAGCGACGACTTCATGTCGCCGCTATTGGTCTTTTTTAATCTGTTTATACAAGGCGTTAGATCATATCATGATCTAACGGTCCTCGTCAAAGCCTAAACAATAGATGCAACTTTTTGCAAGTCGCCTCTAATGATGTCGCCTCTCTTGCTTACAATTCTTGTAGTGACTGGAGTGTGCTTTTTGACATAATTTCAGTTATTCCAATTTCCCAACGTAAGTGTACACATTATAGCTTTTGGCTAGTTATTCGGTGTTTTTAGATTTATATAAACTTGATGTTATTAAACAAAAGTTGTGTATCTTTGCTTACATAGTTACATACATGTGTTTCCATTAATCTTTCAATTGTTTATATCTTGTTTTATAATTAAAGTAAGTGTTAACCCATGCATCAAACAAAAGTTGTGTATCTTTGCTTACATAGTTACATAGCCATGTGTTTCCATTAATCTTTCAATTGTTTATATCTTGTTTTATTAAAGTAAGTGTTAACCCATGATATTGTATTATTGTTAATAAAATTTGGTCGCCTAATAGATGTTTGATGAGTGTGTTCGAATGTGGTCTTGAACTAGTAGGTTGTGAGTTGTGACGATAAGAAGTTTAGAGGAGGTTGTTTTATTTTTTTATTATGAATGTAATTATGGATAAATAAATAAAAAAAATACATTTATATATGATTGCAGGATGATTGGCAACCAAATTAGGTTACCAATGTTCCTAATTTAACCAAACTGAATATTTATATATGTTTATTCAATTAGAAAAAAAAAAACTTTTTTTATACAAATCGAAAAAATAGTATGACATCCATATTATAATTTCCTATTTTTTTTTAATTAATGCTCATACCAAATTATATTCTTGATAAAGTTCAATTGATCAAAGACAATAAGTTGCATATTTTTGCTTTTAAAAGGTGAGTTAACAAACTAAGTGGCATATATTTGTAAATCATATAAGTGTAACAAACTAAGCGATTAAAAAACTTTCATTGATAATTAACGGGTAAATTAAATAAGGATAGCAGGTAGACGGGCAACAAATAGGCACCGTCACACCTTTCTGAATAGAAAGTCATAATATATAGAAAACAAAGCCTTGCCCCTGAGGGTCGAAAAGTTGTTGTGAACGGTGGACCACCCACTGAACTCTTGCCAAGAACCGAACCGCCTCCGACGTCAAGGAGCGAAAGTGTCAACGCCAGGGGAACAAACACATACTGACACCCAAAAAAAACTAATTTGTACTGACTAAAATCAATAATGTAAATCTGTGTGACTTTTATGAGTTTATTGCTAGGAACCAAATTGCTCTTTGTTGTGTGTAAGGTGTTGTTTATTTTTTTGTTTAAAAGCACTTTTGACCTCTTTTGTCTGCGCTACGCAGACGCGCGCATACATTTGAGGTCTGCAGATTCTTTGTTTTTTGGAAAACCTTTCACTCAAAAAGGTCTTCCTGACCTCTTCTTGGTGCAGACTTGTTCCAAAGTCTTCTAAGGTCTTCAAAGGTCTTTTCCCCTTCTCTTCTCCTCACCCACCACCACCACCACCGTCCACCACCACCACCGTCTACCACCACCACGGTCCACCATCACCACCACCCACCACAGTCCACCACCACCGTCCACCACCACCTACCACCACCACCACCGTCCACCACCACCACCACCGTCTACCACCACCACGGTCCACCATCACCACCACCCACCACGGTCCACCACCACCACCACCGTCCACCACCACCTACCACCACCACCACCCACCACGGTCCACCACCACCACCACCACGATCCACCACCACCACCCACCACCGTCCACCACCACCGTCCACCACCACCACCACTGTCCACCACCATCACCACCACCCACCACGGTCCACCACCACCCACCACGGTCCACCACCACCGTCCACCACGGTCCACCACCTCCATCGTCCACCACCACCACCACCACCGTCCACCACCACCCACCACCACCACCGTCCACCGCCACCCACCACCAACCACCCACCACCACCACCGTCAACCACCACCCACCACCACCACCGTCCACCGCCACCCACCACCAACCACCCACCACCACCACCGTCAACCACCACCCACCACCACCACCGTCCACCGCCACCCACCACCACCACTGTCCACCGCCACCCACCACCAACCACCCACCACCACCACCGTCAACCACCACCCACCACCACCACCGTCCACCGCCACCCACCACCAACCACCCACCACCACCACTACCACCACGGTCCACCACCACCATCGTCTACCACCAGACTACTGTAAAAAATCAGTTTATTTAAATTTCAGTTTATTTCAGCAGCCTGTAGACGTTAACAAACAAACAATCTTCTTCTTGCATACTGCAGACTTTTGTTCCACCTCTTCTCCTGCAGATGTCCACAGATGTGGTCCGCAGACTGCAAACCTTTTCATGCAGAAAAAACAAACAGCACCTAAGTGTGTGGATAACCATCTGCCAAGGATTAATGAGTAGTAATATGCAAAGTTTTTATTTTTATTTATATCTATTAGAATGGAGTA
This sequence comes from Ambrosia trifida, assembly GCA_028751855.1. Classification (NCBI taxonomy): domain Eukaryota; kingdom Viridiplantae; phylum Streptophyta; class Magnoliopsida; order Asterales; family Asteraceae; genus Ambrosia; species Ambrosia trifida. The sequence goes on from CM054126.1 coordinate 26,994,662, forward strand.
TTCACACCCCTCTTAACCTACTTTTAAATCTACACAAATATTCATTATAACTTATAAGATTACAATACTCAACCACTTAAGTAGGAACACATTTACCATACACAATGAGGTATTGAGGTCCATAACACCACCAGGCTTCAAGACCTTTTTGCGAAGGATTCTTTATATATAATAGGGTATACATGTCGGTAATTGAACTGGTGTTTCTTGATTGTACTAATCTTAACACCATATATAATCATAAATGATATAAAATACAAATATATGTGTGTAATCACGCAACCTAACATTCCCCTCTTAGGGATAGTGGGTATTTGTACCTTTTTTTTAACAGCAAATGTTACTTCTTCTATTATTACACCAATAATTCTAAATTACAACATCCTTGCCAAGGATTGAACATTGAATATCTCCTCTAAGCAATGTTTTAAAAACCGGTACGTACCGGCCGGTTATACCGGTAATACCGTTTTTCGGAGGGTGGCCCGGTACGAAACACTCCGGTATAAAGGCGAAACGGTATCAAGTTCGTACCGTTGGTAAAATACGGTATACCGGTTTGAATCTTTATACCGGTACCGGCACGAGGTAAATTTTGGGTTTTGAACTATTGATTTTTTTTGTGGTTCAAGAAAAGCGAGAAGGACAACTTCATAAAAATTATTGAGGGTGAACAGTGTCTCCTCCAAATTTACTTATGAACAGTGTCTCCTCTATATATTTTTTCTCTCTTCTACTCATAACCACTTATACACACTCTATATAATATAGAGGCCCCCCTCACACTATTATGGAACATCTATTGTGAATGCTCTTATACATCGCCTACGCTTTCATTTAAAAGAACATTGTTAAAAAATTGAATACTTTTGGATGATTTTTTTATATGAAATAACTTTTGGATTATCTTTTAATATGCAATCATTCACTTTTAGATTATATTTTGAGTTCATGTTGTAATTTATGGATTCGTAGAGTTAACAAGTCAATCCGGGTGAACCACCCGATACAATCCGGTTCAACCGGTTGAACCATTTTTAAGTCAAATCCGGTATGATTTAAAAACCAGTTTTTAAAACATTGCCTCTAAGAGACATATGTCTCTACCAAATGGGTTAGCCCCACATTGGCAATGTGTATTCGTAATTATATTTGGAAATAACTTGGCACTCTTATGGTGCAATGTTGCTAGAGGGTGACTTTTAGCCCAGGCCATATCCGTCAGAGAGAATTTAAGCTATCATCATAAAGCATTTAAGTGGTCGTCATGAGATAACAAATGTGAAAGTTGCATAAACCTCTAAAACATCCTAAATGAGTCATGAACAAGTCCTAAACAACCCTAAAACATCCTAAAGTAGCCCTAAACAAGCCTAAAACATCTCTAAAATCCCTAAACAATGTATTTTATACTAAGCGCTTAATTGTAAAAAGTCGTTGTTTTTTATGCACCTTGCGCCTAGGCTCCGGGCTCGGCCTATGCGCCTTGAGTATGCCTAGGCACTTTGACAACTATGCCTGAAATTAACGTTGTTCAAGTTCTCAAAGTATTCCTCTATAGCAAGGAATTTAAAAAAAAAAACAGTTGTATCCACCAGTCATAAGTCCAGTGACAATTGTAATGATTGAAGTCCTAGATTAAGCATTGGTTGTGTATGTCAGATCTTTGTGTTAAGTAGGGACCTTGACCCGGGGGGCCCTGCTCAACCCGGTGAAAATTCTATTTTAAACAACGAACCCATCATCTAAAATTCACTTATTGTCTGCCTTACGATACTCAAACCCACATCACTTTAGCAAAGGTAAACACCTAATGCCCATAGTCTAATATGGAACTCCGATGTCATTCAATCCGGAATAAACATGCATTTTGCTTAATCAAAGTTTAGTAAAAGAGCGAAAGTAGACACGGGACCAATAACTTTATCCTTTCAATTTTTTGTATCATCTCAAAACACCATATATAAACTCGATATGAAATGATCACACAAAGAAGAATTTTCCACGAAGCAAAGAGTAAAAAAAAAAAGTCATCTAGCTTCTAAGAGTGTTTTGAATATAGAAATTCTGGATTGATTTGGTTTGATGATGATGATGTGCGATTGATTTGAATAGAGGGAAAAGTGGAGGGAAGTTATTAGAAAGGAAGTTTAAGAAACTTATCTTTCAACACACAAATAAAATACATTGTTTGACCCATATATACATACTAACCGGTATGACTAACCGGACGCGACCCTTGACAAACTTAAACACAACCCTTCGCTAATTATGTGACAACCGTTCACATAAGGGGTGACTAGACTTAGGATAATAAACATAATAAATCCTAACATAAGTTCAATTATAACATAACACATGTTTAGATAATAATAAATCAAGATTACTTCTAACAATCTCCCCCCTAATCTTGATTCTCCACTTGGCTTTAGTCTTCACTTGATGAGGATCTTGAACGTTTCTTCGGGGGCAATGCCGAGTCTTCCCATTCGGCTCTCTTGTTCTCATAGTCCTCCATTGCTTCTTCATTGATCTCCACTACCAACTCTCTTCCTTTGTACTTGAGATGATACCACTCTAGCATCTCCAAATAACGAACATAAGTTTGCCTCAAATTCATTGTGATACCTTCCTTTGACACTAGGCTTGGCAAACCTCTTCCATATCCCATTGACATGGCCACTACCGTCCAATTTGCATCTCTTGTTACCTTCTCATAACCACCAAATACTTGCACCGTTTTGTATAGATCCAACAAACATATTGGATAACCCGTCTCGTCTCTTGGTGGGATTGGAGCCTTATTCTTCATTTGTAAGAATTCCTTCATAAACCAATTAACGGTTCTTTCAAACTCCAATTCAAACTTTCTCTTGTATCTCTCAACCGTACTAGTGATGTGAATCAAGTCCATAAACACAACACAATCTTGCAATTCGGATCCTTCGGTTGGATACATCACCGGACCTCTTTCCATAATACCTTCATATTGATCTTTATTAATGGAAAAGTCGTCAAAATGCTTAAAAATGGACGCCCTTTCTTTTTCTTCATTCGTTAATCCCTCCAACTTGTCGCTTTCAAACCTAACCCGCTTGCCTTGGGACTTTGAACCTCTCGCAAATTCTGAATAGGTTCGGCCGCTTGCTTCCCCTATGCTACGGCCCTCTTCCTTCTTCCCTTTATCACTTTGATCAAATGCGGGACACTTAAATGTGAAATGGTCATCCGATTCACATATGCGACATAGTATAATCCTTCTAAACTCTTGGATAATAGGCTTCTTGATGTAACAAACATCGCCTTCAAATTCTATTTCATATCCCTCTTGTGTCAATTTTTCAACACTTAATATATTCTTTCTAAGTGTGGGTATGTAGAACACATCTTGAATCTTGTGTTCTTTTCCACAACTTGCAACCGCAACACTACCCTTGCCACGAAAATATTCTTTCCTATAGCCTTTAGGGCAACCATCTATACCATATGAATTGTCTAGAACAATAAACAATCTCTTGGTGCCACACCCATGTTCTTGGCGTGTCAAACTAACAAACCACAAATCATCCCAACCCTTTTCATCACTACCCTTAACCATAAATTCGGTTTTACCAATTTTCTTAGGACAATTACGCCTATAATGAAAGGGTTCTTTGCACTTACTACAACACATAGTAGAGGGGTATTCGGCCACTTCCTTTTCCTTTCTAATTTGCCGATTGAATTCCTCTTGTGCGCTTCTTTTCTTTGATTCGGTATCCCTCACGGACACACTACTACTTGATCCAATGTTAAACGAAGATAATTGCATATTGAGCGAGTCTCCTATGCTTTCTTGGTTCGCCTTCTTGGCCTTCCATCTATGATTCTCAAAATCATACACTAGACTAGGGATTAGCGGTCCACATCCATAACCGCCATCTGTCCCCATCTTCTTGACTGCTTCGTTTTTCTCTACATCGAATATACCACAGGTCTTGATCGTTGGCTCTGATGCCATGTTTTGAATATAGAAATTCTGGATTGATTTGGTTTGATGATGATGATGTGCGATTGATTTGAATAGAGGGAAAAGTGGAGGGAAGTTATTAGAAAGGAAGTTTAAGAAACTTATCTTTCAACACACAAATAAAATACATTGTTTGACCCATATATACATACTAACCGGTATGACTAACCGGACGCGACCCTTGACAAACTTAAACACAACCCTTCGCTAATTATGTGACAACCGTTCACATAAGGGGTGACTAGACTTAGGATAATAAACATAATAAATCCTAACATAAGTTCAATTATAACATAACACATGTTTAGATAATAATAAATCAAGATTACTTCTAACAAAGAGACCCCACCACAAACAACACAACCCAAACCAACTAAACTAACTCTCTGCACGTGCATCCCACGCGCCACCTTAGCCTCTAAAATCTTCAAGAGAATCTAGAGATGGACTATTTGAATATTATTATTATTATTATTATTATTATTATTATTTATCATAAAAAACTACTACAACTATGGAGTGTGGAGGAGGGTAGTCTTTCGGGGATGGACCACCACATAAGCAAAGGGGTAGGCTGGTTAAGATGAGGATGAAGCAAGGAGATGGAGATGGAACTCCCTCCATTATTTTTAATAATAATAAAAAACAAGTAATCAATCAAAAGAAATGATTTGACAAAGCTGGGACGTCGCCAACGTCGGGAGGAGGCGATCGACGAAGATGGACCAAGGGGGCGGTGTAGCCCTCCCACCGGCCCTCATCGGGCCTAGGACAAGCCCCACGCCGTATGGTCTAATATTTCATTAATGCATAAAACAACCATCGATTTTTTTACAAGTGGACAGCAGGTAAACGGGTAACAAGTTGCGTCGCTACCCCACTTTTGAATAGCAAAAGCTACTCTATTAAAAATAAAATTTTGGTCCTTGGCCGACGGAGAGTTACTGTGCACCATTTTTTTGTACCCGATCTAAAAACCGGATTGCTTCGGGGCCAGAGCTCCAAACGTATCAAATGCAAAGGGAATTAAGACAAGTTGGTTCTCCAGACAGACAACTTCATGTTTAACGACCTTCTTGGTTTCAGCTTTCAAGACTGCTTGCCCTATCACGAATCCAGAATCCCGAAGCCCCACCAACGGATTGTAAATGATGATGAAAAGCTATTTAGCCTATAACAACATTCTTCCCATTTAAGCAAAGTTTGTTGTTGGAGTGGGTAATCCATCACCCTCTATATAAACCTTTCATTTTCGGTCTACATAAATTATTAATCATATACAACAAAATTAAAAGAAGATAATTGTTAATACTAAATATTAATATTAATATAAAGGTAAAAGGTGGTGGTGAGGTGTGGTGACAATAAAGTTGAAAAAAGTTGTGATATTTGCTCTGAATATTAATAGTAGTAATAATAATAATAATCATTCTTCACATAAGATGCCCTGAAGAAAGGAACCATCTCTCTCTCTCTCTTGTTGCTGTCTCTGTAAAAAGCTACTGTTGCTATGAGGGAGAGAGAGGATATTAATATTAATATTAATATAATCATATAGTTGAAGCAGCTTTTGGATTCTGAAAGTGTTTTGGAAACATTTGTGGATTTTTTTTATTGTTAAGGTATGAATTTTGCTCTTAATTCTGTTATATTTGACTTATATCTTGTTGTGTTGCATGTCTGTTTTTTTGTTTTGTTAATTTAGTTATTATGTGCAAGATTTTGGGTAGTTTTTTTTTTTTTTTTTTATTATTATTTTTTTATATGTTATTTGGATGAGTCAACACTTTGGACTGTTAAATTATGTGTGTAGAATTATGATGCACATATGGTGTATATATATGAATATTTATTTTCTTTAGAAACTGTTTGTTAATTAAGGTAAATAATTTATCTAAGGCTTCTGTGAATCAAACAGTTCTCATGAACACAATTTGTTGATCTGATATATTTGAAAACATTTAACTTACATAGCCCGATAAAAGCGAAAATTACATCAAAATAGCAGGCAGTTCACGAGTTCATCTTCTTTACAGGCAATTTGTTGATCTGAAAAAAAATTCACAAATTTTTAAGCTTTTTTTTTTATACTTTTGGACAATCTTTATTCGGTTTTTTATTCGCGCATCAGTTAACGAGTTCATCTTGTTTACAGGGTGTGTTAGTAATGTAAAGAACATATGGGGAGAACAAAGAGTTGGTTTTCTGCAATTAAGAAAGTTTTTACATCCCATTCCAAAGATAAACTACCAAATGTAAGTAAAATATCATCATTTGTACCTTAAAACGAGTCAAATTTGATTCATATTCGCGTTTCTTGATCTCTAACGATTGGGCCGGTCATAGGAATTAGAGAGGAGAAATGCACACGAAAGGAAGGGGCGAGGAAGTGTAAAACATGGCGAAAGTAGATCGTTTATTCCTCTATTTAGAGAGCCGAGTAGCATCGAGAAAATCTTGGAAGAAGTTGATCAACAGTTGTTATATATTGGTAATCCTACATCTGTTGAGCGACCGACAACCCCACAACCTTTGTCTTCCGGCCGTCCTGCTTCTCCTAGGCTTAGTTCTCATCGGATCACTTCTCCTAGGCTTAGTTATCATCAGGCCGCTTCTCCTAGGGCGGCTTCCCCTATAAGTTCACCTCCGAGAGTTGTAGTTCAAAGGCGTGCAGAAACGAGCTATAGACCAGAGCCAACTCTTCGACAGCACCATCGTTCGGCTACCATAATTCAGGCTGCTTATAGAGGTTATATGGTAAGTTTTGTAATGTTATGTTAGAGTGTTTCGACATTTTTGTGACTGGTTGAGTATAATGTATAGGCGAGGAAGAGTTTTCGAGCTTTGAAGGGTCTCGTGAGGCTGCAAGGCGTGGTGAGAGGCCAACACGTGAAGAGACAAACTGTGAACGCAATGAAACACATGCAGTTGTTGGTGAGAGTCCAAACGCAGATTCAGTCACGACGGATACAAATGTTGGAAAACCAAGCACTTGGCGCAAACAAAAATGAGAAGGGCGTAGAGAGTTCGCTTGGCAAATGGAACTTAAGTAACCCGGTAAGATTTCCTCCTTTCTTTTTTATATTTCACACAGTGGCGAATCTTAACCCGAAACTTCGGGGGGTCGAAACCTTATATACCAAAAAATTTCTATACTATATAATCGGAACCTCTGAGCGAAAATTCGGGGGGGGGGGGGGGGGGTCGGCCGCCCCTCCCCGCCCCTTAAAAGAATCGCCACTGATTTCACATGTCGGTTCAGGTTATACTTTAGATCTGCAGGTTCAAGGGCATGGTGTGGTATGGTTTGGTGAGTTTAAATGTAGCCAAAAAAGTATCCTATTGCGGCAGACATTTCAATGTGTATGAGAGGATCATGAGTCTAGATTTTATAATCTATACAAAATAGTTCTACCATAACCTAAAAAGTTGTGGTTCCGCTACTGATGCATTGGTTTGGTTTGGGTACGCAATGCAACAGGAAGGCGATGAACACTGGGACGACAGCTTAATAACAAAAGAAGAACGAGAAGCAAGGCTACAGCGAAAGATGGAGGCAATAATCAAGAGAGAACGAGCCATGGCGTATGCATACTCCAACCAGTTATGGAAAGCGACACCAAAATCCGCTCAAAACGCTTTGACAGACATCCGTACTGGTGGATATCCGTGGTGGTGGAACTGGCTAGAACGTCAACTACCATCTGACGAAACCAAAAACGCCCAACTCACACCCATACCACCACGTCCTAGATCATCAAGATCAACGGTTCCAACTACTACTCGACCGATTATGACCCCAACTCGAACCCCAACAACAACTTCAAACTTAACAAAACACTCCAAACCAAAACTCGGCGCAGTTGGTTCGCCTTACCCAATGAAAGATAATGATAGTCTGATGAGTTGTCCGCCATTTTCTGTCCCTAACTACATGAACCCGACTGTTTCGGCTAAAGCCAAAGTTAGACTAACAACTAACTCTAGAGGCCAGGTCACAAGCTCTGCGGCTAGTGAGACGTCGTCCACACGAAGGTTTTCGTTCCCCTTAACGCAAACCATTGGGTCGTCGTTTAAGTGGAACAAAAGAGCTTCAGGTAAGGAGGCTCCTAGAGTGTTGGAGAAACATAAATCTACAAAATCTATTGGGGATTTAAGTATGGATTCTTTTGCTTCTATGCCAGCTGCTTTTGGAAGGAAACCTTTTAACAGATTTGTGTGATTTTTTTTTTTTTTTGAATATTTAACTTTTTTTTTTTTTTTTTGCTTCATATATTGGTGACTGGTGAGTTTTGAGGGTTTTGTTTTGATTTTTTTTTATATTTGGTAAAATGAGTGTATGATTATTATCTATATATATATTGGTTGAATAGGGAATGTTGATGTATAATAATGCACAAACATGTGTTTTATGAGTGTATACAAGTTGGTTTTGTGTACTATTAACTGGTTCTACAACCTAAGCAACGTATCGAAGTTATTTATACGCGATTTTGTTTACTCTACGTCTGCGAGTATGTTATGAACTTATGATGAGTATTCACGGCCGTGAGCCATCACGAGCGACTCAATGTGCGCGACGAATCATGCACACGCAACTATCCAATCGGATAGAGTAAGTACCAAATCATATGGATCATTCATCGTATACAATAGGTTAGAAACATGTGCATGATCCATTTTAAAAACCAACATGGCATTCGGTAAGACCCGATTAACCCACATTAGATGTCGACTTGTCTATTGAACCCCGATCCATATGACTATCTCTAACCCAATTGTACTCATGTTTATAGCCCTTAATGGTGCAATATTTGGAGGTCCAAAATCCCTGAACGGACCAATTAGTTTCCACATCCCATTAAATCATTAATTGGAGCACCTCGTCCAAATCATCACGTTCCGGTAGAGCAGACTCAATCTGGACGGGTTCAAGTCCAAACCTGCAAATGTGGGCCTCTTTGGGTACTTTATTATTAAATAAAAAACTGTTTTTTTTTTTGTGTAGGGTATAAATTAAATAAAAGGAAAAGTATGTGATGAGGTAGAGGTTTGGAATATTTATGATTTGAGAAAAAAAATGGGTTTGAATGATTGTGGTTTGAAATGATATGCTATGGTGATGTGGCGGTTTGGAATTTCCAAATCACCACACCATAGTGAATACTCTTAGTAATTTCAAATTGTGACTTCTAACCGGGTTAGAGCTGTTATCGTCGCCAATCGACATATATGTTAATCACATATTCTCCCACATTTGAAGTCATTGATCAATGTTTTGAAACCCGGACCGGACATCTCACTTATTCTCACACAAGTATACAATGTATACTTGTTAATCGGCGTTTAATTGTGTTTTATTTGAACCGGTATGAGTTATTGGTGACTTTTCAGGAAAATTTAAAAAAAATGAAGTTTTTAGAAATTTTGCTTATGGTCATTGGCGCAACTTCGTAGAGGCTGGAGCCCTCCCCCCTCTCCCCTGAAATTTTCGCTCAGAAGTTCCGATTCTATAGTATCCATATAGAATTTTTTTGGTATATACGGTTTCGACCCCTTGAGATTTTCGCTCAAGGTTCGCCACTAAGCCCAATAACAAAGGAAAATGAATTGAATGTGAGACATTAAATATTTTGACCGTTTAACAACGACCATTTTTAAAGATACTTTTAAACCCTCTATATATATATATCTTTCACACCCACTTCATTTTTTAACCCAACCAACCCTACATTTCACATTTGTTTTTTATTTAAACTTTAAATGGCAAACCGGCGTTGGACTTTGGAAGAGGAAATCGCCTTAGAATCTGTGACGATTCTAAGGGTTTTGGAACACGGTTGTCACTAGAATCTGTGAACAAACGGGTAACAACCATTGTAACAAAGATGCCATCACAGGAAAGTTTACCATTCTTTAAATAAAGTGTGTGATATTTGACACGTTTTAGAAGTGTGTTTAACCGCGAGGGGGTTTTAAACGAGAAAGAGACGATTGAGGGGCCCTTTTGACATGGCGCTGAAGTAGTGGAATGGAGCCCCTAGGGGCTCTATTACACCTCATGTAGCTTTAATTAGTATTAATTAAGCCTCTCATGTTGCGGTAGGGACGTAAAATCGTACCAAATAGCACCAATGTCACACCACCGCCGATGATTGGGCTCACAACCCTTCAATGGCATCAGGGAAACAAGGGGGTGCTATTGATCAAATTTTGGAGGGGGCACCATCCCTGCACCGTGTAGCCTAATTATATATCAGAGAATTTAGAAGACCTTGTAAGCATATGCGCGTAGTTTAATCCAATGTAGTGATCTAGAAAGACGTATGGTTAAAAATTTGTATTATATATCACACCTATACATAATAAATGAGTAATTAGTTGCGTCATGTGTCACACTTTTATGAGCCCGTAATTTTGTCGTCTCTCTTGTTTCACCAATTCGTATTATACTTCTTAATTTAAAATTAAAAATAATTAATCAAGAAAAAGTCGATACTAATAAAACATTATATATTAAAACGCAATTCAAACATATCTGTTATTAAAACTAGTGGGTAACCCGCACGTTGCGGCGAGTCTAAAAAGTGCATGAAACTGTACCAATTCATTACGATGTAAAATTCAGCCAAAACATTGTATTTGAATAATATGTAAAACAATGAATACATGTACCTTATTTTTTAGTATATACAAATATTCTTATCTCCAATAAAGTATAATCAGTTTCGTGCGAATTATTGAAGTACGTTGTTTTTAGGTGGAGTCGAGTAAGAATCCAGTCAACAACTTATAAAAAAGACACTATTGTGTGTTGCGTGAAGATGAAGTTAAGTAAGATGTATAACAGAATGAGAATTGGAGTAACAAAACAAACTAAATAGGTTTATAATAAAAGTTGCAAAATTATCCGTGCAAGTAAGTCGCGTAATGTGAATGTTAGTTTTTGAAGAAACGCTTAATTAAATAAACTAAACCTTAAATCTTTGTTGACCCGTGATTAAAATCCCACTACTTTACTAACAAAACCCAAACTAACATGTGACTAAATAAACTAAAACCTTAAACCTATGTTGACCAGTTACCCGTGAACACAACGATTAACCCAACAACAGTGTGATGGGGCGGCCAGCACATACACAAATTACTAAACCAGTTATGAAAGTTTAGACAAATGCATGCACAGAATAATTTTATTTCAACTTTGGGAAAGTTCTTTTTGGTGCAATATTTTCAAATGGATTACATTTTATAGCAACAAATAAAGTGCAAGGGACTTTAGTAACACCTAGAACATAAAGAGGCAAGAAGCCTATAAGCAAAAAGTTAGATAAGAAAAAACAAATCATTTAAAACATATGTGCATCCGATAATATCCTAAATGAACCTCAATAGGTACTTACCACTTGATTTAGATTGCCCTTCCAAAACAAGCTTCACATCCCCAAACTTTAATAAATTAACAAGGTATTCCAGAACATAAATACAAATTTAAGCACTAAACAAATTTCAAAATAGCACCCGTTTGGGAATTGAGATCTTGAATGAATGATTATCATGATCATGTTAAGACTGTTTGTTGTGGTGCGCAACCGAGCACGCGCGAATGAGTTTCTGAGCCACGTGGATCGCACGAACCACAACACCTTCACGTCAATGACCGTGCGAGCAAGCAGCCGTGAGTCGGATCGCGTGGGCTAGCGAGAAGAAATCAGGTTTGTTTTATTTATTTATTGAAGAAACACCAATATAACAGTTTACTAAGATGATAGCACAAGTAAGGACATTATTCTCATTAATGATTCAATGATTATTACAAGACTATGATAGCTACTGTTACAGCGCTTCGACTATAATCTAATTCTCGTAACTATGCTTCTCTCTCTTCCTGATTGTTCATTCTTTTCTTCGTCTGACCTCATAGGGTATTTATAGGCCACCTGAGGTCTTCTGTGATTGGACGAGGGGAGAATGACAGCTGGCTGTACGATTAGGCCGTTGTCATTCGTTGCGCTGTTCCTTCGCTATTGGTCCACGTGTCTTTGTCTGTCCTTTCTTGTACTATTCTGTACCTCGTACCTGCAGGCGATCGTGGAGCAGGGAATGGACGTCTCTTATTGGCTGGACGTCCCTTTCTTGTCGGTTATTAGCTGTCGCACTACGAGGTACCCCGCGCCGCTTTCTAGAAGCCCACGTAGGCTTGCTGTGTTGGCATGTGTGGAGATGTGGGCCCGTGCGCTTGCGCGGTTCCCTATCTCTTCAAGTCCCCCCAGTGTAGTGTGCTGTATGCGTTGCATGCAGGGCGCTGCACTAAAAGGAAAGAAAAGAAAAAGGAAATTGTTGTGTTTTTTGTTGAGTTGTTTATTTTGTCTGAATGCGACCGCGCGTTGTGCAGCGACATTCCAAGTGGGTTTCCTGCGCACGTCATTAATTAATGCACACATCAAATGTGTCAGGGCGCGGGGCGGATGGGACAGGTTGGTAGCCGAAAAGTTTCTGACAGTTGTACTGCTGCAGGGATGAGCCTGAAATATGATATTCAGGGGCGTAATCCTTATCTGACTGAGGATGGCAAAGGTTTGTCTCCCGGGGTACGTTTCTCAGTGTGTTTGCTTTACGTTTGTATTGACTTGTTTTGTTCTTTTGCAGATGTGGAGAGTTTATATAGTGTGCTGTTGGGTGGTGATAATATGGGTTTCGCCTTCAGAGAGCTCGCGGAGGGTGAGCTGTATATATTGGAGAAGGCGTGGGACACGCTTGTTCGTCCCCAATTGGAGGTTGTGGCGCAGGAGGGTGTCAGTGCGCCCCTACAGATAACTGAGACAGGTGAGCCTTTTTCTCTATTTGATAACCCCTCTCCGGTGAACATGTTCATGCGGACGGGTTGTCCTTTTATTGTTATTTCAAGTGATGAGTCGTCTGACTCTGGCGCGTCCTCTTCTCCGCATTTGTCGTCCGCAGGCGGAAGCGAGAGAGAAGTACTGTCAACCTTTGTTGTGGACGACAGCGGAGAGGAGACGGAGGCTGAAGAGTTTGTGCTCCGTCGAGTGAGGCAGCCAAGGACTGGGGTGGCGCAGGGTGGTAGTCGAAGTGAAGGTGTTGCCTTTATTTTAGACCATGAGGTCGTTAGCAGGTATCTTCAAAACTACAATCCTATTGAACGAAGCTACGTTGAACTTTCAGATGCGTTCACGGATGAGGGAACAGCTGCGTTGAAGGACATGTCGGAGGGGGTGATTCTTCAGGCTCCGTTGATTGTAAAGACCGAAGTGGATCAGTCTGCGCCCCAACAGACTCCGCAGAAAAAGAAGCGTTCGAGGCGAACCAAGTCTCGCCAGCCTTCTACTGAGGGGGCGCATGATACTGGCTCTCTATCCCCAGCTGAAAAAAGGCAAAAGTTGGGTGACTTGGTGCATAGCGCCGAGGACAGCTTATTAGGTATGTTCCTTAGTGTCATGGTGTGTGCACTATGCCTTCGTCCTTATTTCTCCCTTTTTGACTTATTGTTCGCTTTGTGTTGCTTGCAGCTGACTTAATGGGTGAAGGAGCGCCCAGTCATGTGACCGAGACTGCTGTGCATGAGGGTTTTATGGTGAATCCGACTGAGACTCAGGGGGTGCCCTCGCCAGATAGGCGGGTTGTTACTCCTCCTGTTCAGCCTCTTTCGTCGAGGACTCCACCGTCGTCTCCCGTTTGTGATGTGGTTCAGCCTTCTCCTCTGCGTCAGACGGCGCAGCTGGATGACCCCCCTGTCCATACTGCTCCAGTGTTCACTGAGGCGGCTGTGGGTTTGGAGGGGGAGACCCAATGCGTGTCTCCGCCAGACATTAGCGAAGGCGATACAAAGGGCTTGTCAGTTATGGACGACGACTCCAACGAGAAGCGTCCAGTCCCCGAGTTCGAGGCTGGCTTTTCTGGGGCTAGCCTTAAAAATGCGGACGTGAATCCTGATGAAATTTACATCCCTTCCTGGCAATTGACTACCAGCGCCCGGTTTGTGGATGTGAATAGCTGTAGGGAGCTGCTGGGTAATCTTGTGCCTCCCGCTGAACGTGAGCACCAGGCCAGTCGTCCTCATCAGGATCTTCTTGAAGACAATATGATGAGCCTGGCAAACCTGATCTCTACTTCCGCTGAGATTGCCCGGCAGTGGGGTTTCCTGGCCCATGAGCGCCAGGAATATGACACTAAGTTCAGTGAGGTGTGCGCGGAGCGTGATAGGTTGGCGCAGGAGTTGAAGCGCGCTAAGTGGGATGCTGTTACTTATCGCGAGGAGCGGGATAAACTTGAGAAGCACTTGTCTGAGCGAGAGCAGCAGTGGACAGCTGCCTGTGCCAAAACCAACCGGACTCTGGAGGTTGCAGCGCAGAAGCAGCAGGAAGCTGAGCGTTTATGGGGTGAGGCGTCGCGGAAGATCCTCGATCTTAATGAAAAGTTGGATCAGCGTCGTGATGCCTTGCTTGATGCTCGCGAGATGCTGAGGCAGAAGGATGCCAAGATTGCAAAATTGGAGACCAAGGTGGCAGGCTTGGAGGAGGCCAACCTGGAACTTGAGCAGCAGAACGCTGACCTTGAGGGGGAAGCGTTGGATGTTCGTGACGAGGCGCGCTTGGCGCATGAGGACCGGGAATGGCTTATGACCTGTTGTGTCCCAGAGGTTCGTCTTTTGCTCTTACTCTTTATTTTCCTGTTGTTTCTCTTTTTTATGATGCTTAACAGGTTCTTGTGTACATTTTATAGGTCGCTTATCACGTGAAGAACTGTGATGAGGCGCGCCAGGCGGTTGCCGCTGTGAACGCTGCTGCCAAGTTGGTGGGGCGCAAGGCTGGGTTCCTCGAGGGGTTCCAGCATGCGAAAGATGGGAAGGCCTTGGAGCAGTTCCCTTTGTATAACAAAGACCTGGATGCTTTGTTTGAGAAGAAGACCGCAGAGTACGACCGCCTAAATGTTGAGTTGGTGGATTTCGTTGTGAGTCATCGAGACCAGCCAACATGTCATATCCTACGGTCGTCCTTTGAAAAGCAGGGTCTGACGCATACTAGGCGCAAATATGCCATGAAGAAGACTGATGCGGATCCGCCGGTTGAAGGTGAAGCTCCTGGCCCTAGTGAGAAGCTGGATTTGTCTGATTCTGAGGAGGAGCTTAGTGATGCTTCTGAGGGTGCGGCGCCATAGATATATGTATTTTTCTTTTTTGGAACCCTGTAATGACTTTAATGAACGATATGTTTGCGGGTTTGAATGTTAGTAAGAATTTTAATTTCGTGTACTGTTTTGTACGTCTTATGTTTTTGATCGCTGTGTAGTGTTTAGGTGGCGCGCTATATTTTAGCCATATGGCGCGCCTGTTTAGAAGACTGCAAGTTATTTTTGCCATCCTTTAATTTTAGACATTGCATCTTAGTCATGCAATATTTAAGTGGCGCGCGATGTCTTAGCCATATGGCGCGCCTGTTTTAGGACTTGCAAGTTATCTTGCAATTTTTAATTTGACATTGTATCTTAGCCATACAATGTTTAGGTGGCGCGCAATATCTTAGCCATATGGCGCGCTTGTTTTAGAGTTTGCAAGTTATCTTGCAATTTTTAGTTTGACATTGTATCTTAGCCATACAATGTTTAGGTGGCGCGCGATATCTTAGCCATATGGCGCGCTTGTTTTAGAGCTTGCAAGATAAAATTGCAAGATAACTTGCAAGGCCCACAGCAACAATGTCAAACTAAAAATTGCAAGATAACTTGCAAATTCTAAAACAGGCGCGCCATATGGCTAAGATATCGCGCGCCACCTAAACATTGTATGGCTAAGATACAATGTCAAACTAAAAATTGCAAGATAACTTGCAAACTCTAAAACAAGCGCGCCATATGGCTAAGATATCGCGCGCCACCTAAACATTGTATGGCTAAGATACAATGTCAAACTAAAAATTGCAAGATAACTTGCAAGCTCTAAAACAAGCGCGCCATATGGCTAAGATATCGCGCGCCACCTAAACATTGTATGGCTAAGATACAATGTCAAACTAAAAATTGCAAGATAACTTGCAAACTCTAAAACAAGCGCGCCATATGGCTAAGATATCGCGCGCCACCTAAACATTGTATGGCTAAGATACAATGTCAAATTAAAAATTGCAAGATAACTTGCAAGTCCTAAAACAGGCGCGCCATATGGCTAAGACATCGCGCGCCACTTAAATATTGCATGACTAAGATGCAATGTCTAAAATTAAAGGATGGCAAAAATAACTTGCAGTCTTCTAAACAGGCGCGCCATATGGCTAAAATATAGCGCGCCACCTAAACACTACACAGCGATCAAAAACATAAGACGTACAAAACAGTACACGAAATTAAAATTCTTACTAACATTCAAACCCGCAAACATATCGTTCATTAAAGTCATTACAGGGTTCCAAAAAAGAAAAATACATATATCTATGGCGCCGCACCCTCAGAAGCATCACTAAGCTCCTCCTCAGAATCAGACAAATCCAGCTTCTCACTAGGGCCAGGAGCTTCACCTTCAACCGGCGGATCCGCATCAGTCTTCTTCATGGCATATTTGCGCCTAGTATGCGTCAGACCCTGCTTTTCAAAGGACGACCGTAGGATATGACATGTTGGCTGGTCTCGATGACTCACAACGAAATCCACCAACTCAACATTTAGGCGGTCGTACTCTGCGGTCTTCTTCTCAAACAAAGCATCCAGGTCTTTGTTATACAAAGGGAACTGCTCCAAGGCCTTCCCATCTTTCGCATGCTGGAACCCCTCGAGGAACCCAGCCTTGCGCCCCACCAACTTGGCAGCAGCGTTCACAGCGGCAACCGCCTGGCGCGCCTCATCACAGTTCTTCACGTGATAAGCGACCTATAAAATGTACACAAGAACCTGTTAAGCATCATAAAAAAGAGAAACAACAGGAAAATAAAGAGTAAGAGCAAAAGACGAACCTCTGGGACACAACAGGTCATAAGCCATTCCCGGTCCTCATGCGCCAAGCGCGCCTCGTCACGAACATCCAACGCTTCCCCCTCAAGGTCAGCGTTCTGCTGCTCAAGTTCCAGGTTGGCCTCCTCCAAGCCTGCCACCTTGGTCTCCAATTTTGCAATCTTGGCATCCTTCTGCCTCAGCATCTCGCGAGCATCAAGCAAGGCATCACGACGCTGATCCAACTTTTCATTAAGATCGAGGATCTTCCGCGACGCCTCACCCCATAAACGCTCAGCTTCCTGCTGCTTCTGCGCTGCAACCTCCAGAGTCCGGTTGGTTTTGGCACAGGCAGCTGTCCACTGCTGCTCTCGCTCAGACAAGTGCTTCTCAAGTTTATCCCGCTCCTCGCGATAAGTAACAGCATCCCACTTAGCGCGCTTCAACTCCTGCGCCAACCTATCGCGCTCCGCGCACACCTCACTGAACTTAGTGTCATATTCCTGGCGCTCATGGGCCAGGAAACCCCACTGCCGGGCAATCTCAGCGGAAGTAGAGATCAGGTTTGCCAGGCTCATCATATTGTCTTCAAGAAGATCCTGATGAGGACGACTGGCCTGGTGCTCACGTTCAGCGGGAGGCACAAGATTACCCAGCAGCTCCCTACAGCTATTCACATCCACAAACCGGGCGCTGGTAGTCAATTGCCAGGAAGGGATGTAAATTTCATCAGGATTCACGTCCGCATTTTTAAGGCTAGCCCCAGAAAAGCCAGCCTCGAACTCGGGGACTGGACGCTTCTCGTTGGAGTCGTCGTCCATAACTGACAAGCCCTTTGTATCGCCTTCGCTAATGTCTGGCGGAGACACGCATTGGGTCTCCCCCTCCAAACCCACAGCCGCCTCAGTGAACACTGGAGCAGTATGGACAGGGGGGTCATCCAGCTGCGCCGTCTGACGCAGAGGAGAAGGCTGAACCACATCACAAACGGGAGACGACGGTGGAGTCCTCGACGAAAGAGGCTGAACAGGAGGAGTAACAACCCGCCTATCTGGCGAGGGCACCCCCTGAGTCTCAGTCGGATTCACCATAAAACCCTCATGCACAGCAGTCTCGGTCACATGACTGGGCGCTCCTTCACCCATTAAGTCAGCTGCAAGCAACACAAAGCGAACAATAAGTCAAAAAGGGAGAAATAAGGACGAAGGCATAGTGCACACACCATGACACTAAGGAACATACCTAATAAGCTGTCCTCGGCGCTATGCACCAAGTCACCCAACTTTTGCCTTTTTTCAGCTGGGGATAGAGAGCCAGTATCATGCGCCCCCTCAGTAGAAGGCTGGCGAGACTTGGTTCGCCTCGAACGCTTCTTTTTCTGCGGAGTCTGTTGGGGCGCAGACTGATCCACTTCGGTCTCTACAATCAACGAAGCCTGAAGAATCACCCCCTCCGACATGTCCTTCAACGCAGCTGTTCCCTCATCCGTGAACGCATCTGAAAGTTCAACGTAGCTTCGTTCAATAGGATTGTAGTTTTGAAGATACCTGCTAACGACCTCATGGTCTAAAATAAAGGCAACACCTTCACTTCGACTACCACCCTGCGCCACCCCAGTCCTTGGCTGCCTCACTCGACGGAGCACAAACTCTTCAGCCTCCGTCTCCTCTCCGCTGTCGTCCACAACAAAGGTTGACAGTACTTCTCTCTCGCTTCCGCCTGCGGACGACAAATGCGGAGAAGAGGACGCGCCAGAGTCAGACGACTCATCACTTGAAATAACAATAAAAGGACAACCCGTCCGCATGAACATGTTCACCGGAGAGGGGTTATCAAATAGAGAAAAAGGCTCACCTGTCTCAGTTATCTGTAGGGGCGCACTGACACCCTCCTGCGCCACAACCTCCAATTGGGGACGAACAAGCGTGTCCCACGCCTTCTCCAATATATACAGCTCACCCTCCGCGAGCTCTCTGAAGGCGAAACCCATATTATCACCACCCAACAGCACACTATATAAACTCTCCACATCTGCAAAAGAACAAAACAAGTCAATACAAACGTAAAGCAAACACACTGAGAAACGTACCCCGGGAGACAAACCTTTGCCATCCTCAGTCAGATAAGGATTACGCCCCTGAATATCATATTTCAGGCTCATCCCTGCAGCAGTACAACTGTCAGAAACTTTTCGGCTACCAACCTGTCCCATCCGCCCCGCGCCCTGACACATTTGATGTGTGCATTAATTACTGACGTGCGCAGGAAACCCACTTGGAATGTCGCTGCACAACGCGCGGTCGCATTCAGACAAAATAAACAACTCAACAAAAAACACAACAATTTCCTTTTTCTTTTCTTTCCTTTTAGTGCAGCGCCCTGCATGCAACGCATACAGCACACTACACTGGGGGGACTTGAAGAGATAGGGAACCGCGCAAGCGCACGGGCCCACATCTCCACACATGCCAACACAGCAAGCCTACGTGGGCTTCTAGAAAGCGGCGCGGGGTACCTCGTAGTGCGACAGCTAATAACCGACAAGAAAGGGACGTCCAGCCAATAAGAGACGTCCATTCCCTGCTCCACGATCGCCTGCAGGTACGAGGTACAGAATAGTACAAGAAAGGACAGACAAAGACACGTGGACCAATAGCGAAGGAACAGCGCAACGAATGACAACGGCCTAATCGTACAGCCAGCTGTCATTCTCCCCTCGTCCAATCACAGAAGACCTCAGGTGGCCTATAAATACCCTATGAGGTCAGACGAAGAAAAGAATGAACAATCAGGAAGAGAGAGAAGCATAGTTACGAGAATTAGATTATAGTCGAAGCGCTGTAACAGTAGCTATCATAGTCTTGTAATAATCATTGAATCATTAATGAGAATAATGTCCTTACTTGTGCTATCATCTTAGTAAACTGTTATATTGGTGTTTCTTCATTTATTTATTTTTTTTTTTTGCTGTATTTATTGTGTTTGAAGAAGGTGGAGGATGAAGCTGATGAACATGGGTTTGTTGGTTAGTGAAGAAGATGAAGGGCTGTGTTGCAGGTTGAAGAAGAGAAGGTGTTGGGTAGTGAAGAAGATGACAAACATCTTTTTTTTTATTATATTAATATTATTGAAGTTTATCTTTTTTGTTTAAAAAAACTTATTCTTTTTTGTTTTATATTTTTTTTTACTTTTTTTTACTATATTACTTGTTCTTATATTAGTTTTTAATAGTTTATGATCTATTATTTTTATGAAGTTTTAATTTTATGTAATATAATGTTTTTTTTTTATATTTTTTATTCAATGTTTAAAAAAAACTGTATAAAGTTGCTGCTCACCTCTAGCCATAACATGATCAAGTGAGCGACCAACAGCTTTATCACCCTGCTAACTAGGCACTGACATGGCACAATATGAATGGATAGAGACACGACTCACCTCTAGCCACGTACAGTCTAACATGAAATGGAAAGTTGAAATTTAATCACATTAATTGATAGTTTAATTGTGTTCATAAATTTTGTCAGTTATGGTTTCACCATAAGTCTAAGAGAAGAGGCAATAATATCATTTAGAGAGAAGGTGATGCATCATAATTTCGTTTAAGGAGAAATTGATGCATATCGTGTCTTAATCTCGCATGAAAATGACACTTTTATTCTAAACAGATACATTTTAATATAGTATAGATATAGATATCGTTTTATAATTTATAACTCTTATGTTTTAACAATTTATTATTCTTTTATTCTCTCCAGCCACACAAGTTTCTAACATATTTTTAAAGTAATAATTTTAAATATAAACATCTTTACCAAGGTTTTGAAACCCGGACCGGACCAGCCGGTCGGACCGGGAAACGGACCCCGGCCGGTCCGGGTCACCACGTTGGACCGCCCATGCATAGGACCGGAGGTTGGACCGGGATTTTGACCGGTTGAACCAGGATTTTGGCCGGTTGGACCGGTTATTTTATTCTATTTTTATTTTTTTTGGTTTTGGTTCGACTTTTTGGGGCGGTTCATTGGGCCGGCCGGACCGGTCGAACCGGTCGGACCGGTGGACCAGTAACAACTCCGGTTCAACGTCCGGTCCGGTTCTAAAAACATTGATCTTTACATTGCTAAATCTTCTCAACTTAATAATCATTTTGGGGGAACATATATCTATACAAATGATATATCACCATACAAGCATTCTATTTTAATGGTTAGAAATGTATGTTAGCGTTATGCTTTATTTATTTAACATTGGGATAATGGATTTTAATACTCCCAACTATAGTTTATTGACGGATAATACTCTTAACTATCACTTTGGCCATTAGCACTTTAAACTTTCAACTTGTTTACTTTTATCACTCCCAAACTAACTGATGTCTAACCTGGTTAGTGTTCGTAGCCAAAATGTAAAAACCTAAACTTTGGGATATTTATGAAACTTTTTATTATAATTATTATTATTATTATTATTATTATTATTATTATTATTATTATTATTATAACATATTAAATTATTCTTATTATTATTATTTTTAAAATTTTATAAATCAACCCCCCCTCTTCCCATTCTGTTGTTGACGGAACCCCACCACCACCACCACACCTTCAACAAACATCCCCGCCACCTTCCAGAATACACACAACCTACTGTCATAATAATCACACAACAATTAACATTTAGGGTTTCTGATCAACCACAACAGGTAGGGTTTTCAATCAAAACCTTTACGATGTCTGAACACAGCACAACCAGTAGTATAACGACAACCACAACCAACGGTCCAGATTTCAACCTACCTGATGAAATACTATCAGTAATCCCTACAGATCCTTACGACCAGCTAGATTTCGCTCGAAATATCATTTCAATGGCGTTAGCATCACGTGTTTCTAAACTGGAGTCAGAAACGGCATCGTAAGTTGAACGAACGAGATCGTGTTGTTATGGAGCTTGAGGAAAAAGTTTCTAAACTTCAACAAACGTGTCGTAATGCTCAGTTATGGTTACAGCTTACCGTTGAAGAAGGTGACAACGGTAGTCCACACCGCCGGCACTGTTTTGATGGTGGTGGGTGCAGGTTTTCTGTGTCGGCAGTGGTGGCAACCGGTAGTGAGTGTATATGTTTTATAAAAATGGTGAGGTTTGAGTTGTTTGGTGGTGTTTATATGGGTGGGTTACCTGGTATTGGGGGTGGTCTGGGCCTATAACCGGAAGAAGGAGGAGGAGGAGGAGGAGGAGGAGGGGGGGTATTTATAATAAAAAGTTTCAAAAATGCCCCTTAAGTTTTGGTTTTACATTTTTTGTCACGTAGAAGTTTAGGTTTTTACATTTTGGCCATGAAAACTAACCAGGTTAGACCTCAGTTAGTTTGGGAGTGATAAAAGTAAACAAGTTGAAAGTTTAAAATGCTAATAACGAAAGTGATAGTTGGAGTATTATCCGCTACTAGGCTATAGTTGGGAGTATTAAAATCCATTTTCCCTTTAACATTTAACACATGTGATCATGTAAACAATCGCCAAATGAATTGTTCCAAAAAATAAGTTTTTTTATTAAATACGTCTTAATCCTAGAAGTTCCGAATTCGACAAGGATTCTTTTATGACAACGAGCATATTATCAATATATACTTTTTCACAACCATTTTTAAACAGGTGAGTTAGCATATAACAAATCGCTGAGAATTAACTTTTATATTATCATATACGACTAACATTTAAACGCATCTTCTATTATATATTAAAATATTAACCGTAGCAAAATGTAGTAAATAAAATGGACAAAAATCTATCTATCTATTATCTATTAATATATATAAAAGAATTGAACATTGCTGACGTGGCGTGCAATGATGCCTTCAACCTATCTATGAAACTGCCACATGGCATCATAATTAAAAGATTTTGGTGTTTTTGAATTATTTCCTTTTTTAATTAAAAAAAAAAAGATGAACATAAAACTCTAAATTTATCTTTTTATCTTTCAATTCTCAATTACTAAAATTAAATTGAGTTATTTTAGGAAAAAAGAATTTAAAAACAAATTTAAATTTTTCTCTCTTATGTTCCTCCCATAATTTTTAAACGTTAATATCTTTTATATTCGAGATTTTTTAAATAAAAAAATTACACCAAATTAACAAGCGTTTTATTATCTTTCCAACGAGTACCATAGTGTTATATAAAAAACGGAGAAAAAAACGACTATTTTTTGTGGGGTTATGTTCATACAGAAAAAAAACACAAAGTGTTCAGGTTATTCATTAAACATGTTTTTTTTCTTTTAAACCAGGTTCTTATCTACGATGTTGAAATTCAGCCAATCGCTATGCTATCATTGGAATTTTACTCTTCTAAAGATGGATAGGTATACTTCATCAAGAGAAACTAGGAGAAAGAATCGCGCAACACTGCAACACATGGTGTCACCTTATAGCAAGGTTATTTTTTTTTATTTATTTAATTACAAGAGTAATAATTATTACTATTATTATTAGTATTATTAGAATGGTTATATTTTTCAACACTTATCATTAGACATCTATATAAGTCAAAGTCAAATTGTAACATATTTTAAATTACGTGAAGATGACTATATGTTGAAGGTTATCCTTTTAATACTGTATTATGTTTAATATGGTTTATGCTTTTTATTTTTTTAACTTTTTAAATAAATGTTTTTTAACTAAGATTGATTATGTCTAAGTTATTTACTCTTTTCGTGATTTGGGTTTTCTTCTTTTATCATTTTTTATTAAATCATATTAAATTTTTCAACCCCGGGACCTTCCCGGGGTAATCAGCTAGTATATATATAAAAAAAATGTATATATTGACGTGGCGTGCAATGGAGACCTCAACCTCCTTTTAAGAGTGCCATATGGCATCATAATTGAAAGATTTTAGTGTTTTTAAAACTATTTCCTTTTTTAATTAAAAAAAAGATAAACATAAAACCCTAAATTAATGAGTTATTTTAGGAAAAAAAAATTTAAAAATAAATTTAAAATTTTCTCTTTCATGTTTCCTCCCATAATTTTTAAACGTTTATATCTTTTATATACGAGATTTTTTAAAGAAAAAATTACACCAAATTAACGAGCGTTTTATTATCTTTCCAACGAGTACCATAGTCCTATATAAAAAACGGAGAAAACTCAACTGTTTTTTGTGGGGTTTCGTTCATACAGGAAAAAAAACACACAAGAGAAGTTAGGAGAAAGAATCGCGCAACACTGCAACACATGGTGTCACCTTATAGCAAGGTTATTTTTTTATTTATTTAATTACAAGAGTAATAATTATTACTATTAGTATTAGTATTATTAGAATGGTTATATTTTTCAACCCCGGGACGCTCCCGAAAAGAATTGATAGTTGCTGACGTGGCGTTCAATTGTGGCCTCAACCATCTCTTGATTATGTGGCATAATGAGATGCAATGATTACAACTTCCAACTTAAGTGTTTGTTTAGTTGATTAGGTTAGGAATTATAAGAGCCATTAGAATGTGAGAAATTAGAAAGATGCGATGAGTTTTTTAATAGTTGTATTTTGTGATTCTTTAGATGATTACTGGTTAGGTTTTAGATTAGGGAATATGAGTTATTACTGATTAGAATACTATAAACATGCAATGATTGAGAGATTTTGTGGTTTGTTAACTTGAGCCATTTGCAATAGGTTATCACGTAAAATTAGATTTTTCAACCCCGGGACCCTCCCGGGGTAATCAGCTAGTGAAAAATAAAAGAATTTAGTGAATGTCACGTCGAATCCACTCGACTAGCTGCCCTCGTAGATCAATTACAACTAAAAGAAGTTGTACATTCAAACGATTGGAACGGACGTTGTGAGGGGTTAGTGGGGGCCGCTTCACTCTCCTAATAAGTTTTGACCCCAGCTAACCTGCAATAAGCACATGCGTTACTTGGTAAGGCCGTGGGTTATTGTTTAACGCCCATGTCTAAGGTGGACGATTTTCAATGTGATAGGCGTGGCACACTACATCAGGCGCCGTGAGCCACGACGTGAGAGTGGGAGGTCTTTACTATATGACAATAACTTGTTTCTATGATGTGACAGTGACAAAGTATTTGTCGGGTAATTAGCATACCCATAGGTTTTGCGTATACCCGTTATGTTTTAGTCATTGGATTTTCAAATACATATTTTTACTATCATAATTATTATATATTTTTTATTTACATACAACTAGGGCTGTACATGAGCCGGGTCGAGCCGAGCCAGGCCCAGCTCGAGCTCGAGCTCGAACTTAAACCGAGCCAGCTCGGCTCGGCTCGTTTTTCTAGTCGAGCTGAAAAGTCGAGCTCGAGCTCGGCTCGTAAATGTTCGAGCCGAGCTCGAGCTGGCTCGAGCCAGCTCGTTATATTTTTTATTATTTTTTTTACAAATATTTATTAAATAAAAAACAATAAATTTACACATAATCATGTATATTTTTTTTTCTTTTTCTAAGTTATGGTTTATTTATTATGAAAAGATGGGGTAGATAGGTAATATGAGCGGGATTTTCAAATTTTGAATTTTAGAATTAGGTTTGGAGCCAAAATATATTAGTTTCATCTATATATTAATTACACATACACAAGCCTGAGTCGAGCCATATGTCGAGCCATCGAGTCGAGCCACGAGTCGAGCCATCGAGCCGAGCCACGAGCTGAACACCCCTGGCTCGAGCTCGGCTCGATTACAAAACGAGCCAGCTCGGCTCGGCTCGAAAACAAAATGAGCCTCTTCGAGCCGAGTTTTTTTCGAGCGAGTTTCGAGCGAGCCTCGAGCCGCGAGCTTTTTGTACACCCCTACATACAACTATTAAAAACTAAAATATACATTTCACGTATACAAGTTTTATTATAAGTAAATAATAACTTTATAATTTTTAAATAGTTTCTTGTTAACATATAAAGTATAAATAATAGTTACAAATGCATATTTTAAAAAAATATATATTTTTTTACATAATGAACCTACTAAAATAAATTACTAAAATAAAAATATAAATAAAAAAATTCTGGGTATAAGATCGGGTATATAGTTCAGGTAAACAGGTATTTGATTTCGGGTAACACCTAATCTCATACCCGACCCAAACTCGTGAAAATTTTGAAAACTAATCTCAAGCCTGGTCTATATCGTCGGGTTTCAGATGTACCCATTAGACTCGGGTTTTTTTTTGCCATCTCTAAAGTGAATAATATGGAACTATCACACATAGCGTGAGGGAATGTCACTAATTTTACCAATTTTAGAGGATGCTCCATGGCGCAAGCTTTGTGTCCACCCATAGTTTTTTTCTATAAGCACGCAATTCACACAAAATAAAACGTTTGTTATTTTAGTAGGGTGGACATAATATATGTGGTTGATGTGACGTAATCAAACAAATATATTAAAGGAAAATAAAAATAAAGTGGCGATGATAACTAGGTAAATGTATCAAAAGTGTAGGGGTTGAATTGACGAATGTTATAACTAGAAGGGGTGGAAAGAGAAATATAGATTATAGATTGTCACTTTCATCGCCTATTGGCAATGTTGGCCACCCCCTCATTACTTGCTTGTCTTTTGTCAGTTTCCATTCACACACCAACTATTTTAGAGCATTTTTAATCTTTACATTTTTACCCCTCATGTCCCTAAAAATTGCAATTGACCAAAATTGTTTTTTTTTAATATTCATAAAAAAACCCTAAAAATCTAAAATATTAAATTATTAATGAATGATTTTGGGTATAAGATTGCAACATGTAAATTTGATTATTGAAAAGTTTTTAACTAATTATTATAGTTGTATAACTTTATAACTTTACCATATGTTATTGATGTCAACTATTTGATTGTATATATTATTTTGGTTACCAGCTAATATAATAACAGGGCCATTTTTTAGAACACTAAAAAAATTTTGAGCCTCGGGCAAAAAAAAAAATTTGGACCCAAAATTTTGTAAAGAAAAATAAATTTTAAAAAAATATGAATGTGGTGCTAGAGCCAATAATTAAACTTAAGACCTCTACATTAAATTAGTATGGTTTTTCCAATTCCACTAACAAGACTTTAATGTAAAAAACATAAATATATATATATGTGTGTGTGTGTATATATATTTTAAAAACGTTCAGGCCCACTTGAGGGTCCGACCTTGAGCCGGTGACCTGTATAATAATTATTGAAAGATACATATTGAAATACTATACATATATCCTATAGTCTTTATGACATGTTAAATGCATGACACTTTACCCCAATGCATCATTGAATGTGGTACAATTGTAACTATAAATCTTAATAACGCTTGTATTATCTTATATTATAGTGGTAGAGACGTTGGCCGGAAATAATTAGTATTTAAGAAATTCTTTACAGCAGTTTCAACTTTCAAACAATTTTCATTCAACGATCTTTTTTAACTTTTAAACTCTTTTAATTTTGAAAATGTGTTAATTCCCAGTTAACAAGAACTGATTGAAGGAAAATACTTTGATATTGGGACTGTTGTGGAGAATTTATTAAGAGGGTGTTTAGCATTGAGTTTGGAAATACAGAAGTGCTTTTAGTCAGAAGTTCTTATTGGCTTATAGCTTTTTGAAAATGAGTTTTAGAAAAAGTGTTTGGATTAACTTTTGAGATGAGAAACGTCAAAAAGTCAATATATTGTTTTTTAAGTGTTTCGCTTAACTTATTGCGAATATTGGTTGTATGAGTGGTAGATTTGTAATTTTTTTTTTCAAAAGCCAAAAGCCAGGATTTTTAACTTATCAAAAACAGTTTTTCCACCCTTAAAATCCAAAAGTCAAAACAGAAAATGCTTTTGGGTTACACAAACAACTTATTGAAAAAACCAATAAGTCAATAAGTTGTTTTGAAACTAAATCCCAAACACACTCTAAGTATAAATTATTGTTGGTAAACGAGACAAAGTTTGGATTATTAAATTACCATACAATTTTTCTAAATATAGGAGTTTGATGTATCTTTTTACACTTTAAAATATTATATTCTTCAAAATTCAAGTTTCAGTGCGTAATAATACATGTCTTTTAAAAGTACGTATGATAATTTCTAGGTTTGAAAGGATTATAAAATAGCCCTGAAACGTTTCGTAAAAAAGATGTAAATTTGATTATTAAAATCCTATGGTTTTATATCTTTGTAAGGACAAAATTTAATAAATTCCAACGAAACTCATTATGTAATGGTACTAAATTGTAGCTAGGGCCAAAAATATGGATACCGAACCGACTATGATACCGGTTCATTTTGGGTACCAATTCGGTATCAAGTTTTGGCGAAATACCGATACCATATTGGTATTTTCGGTTCGGTAGCGGTATTTTACCTTAAAATGCCGATACCATACCGTACCGATACCGAATCAATATTGTACCGTACCGTACGTTTTCGGTATCGGTACCATTTTTTTTCAAAAATTGGTATCGATAAATTCGGTATCAGTTCGATACCAAGCTCATCCATAGTTGTAGCTTTGACTAGTTTGTTATTGATCTCAATTATTTTGCTATAAACACTAATATAGGGTTGGGTTATTCTACAAAGGCTACAAAAAATGAGAAGGGTGAGAATGATACATAAAACACAATAGATCATCAAATATGACACAATGAGCCACAAAATATAACACAGTGCCAAAAAATATAACACAACGCTGAAGAAAAAAGACACAATGAATTGAAAAAATGAAACAACGATGAAAATAAGAAAAAGACACAATGGTACATAAAAGACACAATGATATAACGCATATTCTAAAAACTACAAGCTAAAACCCCAAAAAAACGAAGACCTAAAAACTAACGAAGTAGGGTTCGATAAGACGATTCCAATGCCGCTTGAATGAGTTCAATCGGAGACCGTTTGATACCCTTCCTACGACTTCCTATTTTTGTTTCACTGTGTATTTGATCCTAACCACGCTTGAAAAATACGTATTAAAAATAAAATACCGCTTGCTTAGATTATTATTCAAAACTACAATCTTATAACGCAGAGAAAATAAAAAAGAATAAAACTTTACCACAAGTCCACAATGCATGTGTTACAACATTCAATTATAAATCCTAACGTTATGCTATAAGCATTTTGTAAAAATGGTGAAAAAAGCTACTTAACCTTAAGCACATTTCCAATGAGAACATTGTTAGCTTTTAGAATGCGACACAAACATAAATAAGAGAGAGTAAAACGCATCCTTCCTATAGAATATATCGGGACGGACTTTATGAAAAAGAGAGAATAAACGTTTTTCTAGTTGTGAGAGGGATAATTACCCGATAGACATGACATGCTTGCGAATTTTAATTTTTGTCAACAGGCTTATAAATGTGTTAGAGCATTCACATCACGTTTCTCGTCCTCATCTACCAATTTACACTAAAAAACACTAAATTTTTTCTCTCCTTCAGTTTTGGAACGTTTGGTAAAAAAAGATGTAAATTTGATTATTCAAAACATTAATTATGGTTTTATCTTTTGAAATTGTAGTTAGGGACGGACATTTCGAAATTAAATACCTAAATACCAATATTGAACTGATCCTGATATCGAATATACCGATACCGGTTCATTTTGGGTACCAATTCGGTATCAAGTTTTGGCGAAATACCGATACCATGTTGGTATTTTCAGTTTGATAGCGGTATTTTACCTTAAAATACTAATACCATAACGTACCGTATGTTTTCGGTATTGGTATTGGTACCAGTACCAAGTATCTATTAATATATATAAAAGAATTGAACATTGCTGACGTGGCGTGCAATGGTGCCTTCAACCTCTCCATGAAACTGCCACGTGGCATCATAATTGAAAGACTTTATTGTTTTTGAATTATTTCATTTTTTAATTAAATTGAGTTATTTTAGGAAAAAATAATTTAAAAATAAATTTAAAATTTTCTCTCTCATATTTCCTCCCATAATTTTTAAACGTTTATATCTTTTATATACGGGATTTTTTAAAGAAAAAAATCACACCAAATTAACGAGCGTTTTATTATCTTTCCAACGAGTACCATAGTGCTATATAAAAAACGGAGAAAAAATCGACTATTTTTTTGTGGGGTTTCGTTCATACAGGAAAAAAAACACAAACTGTTCATGTTATTCATTAATCATGGTTTTTCTTTTAAACCAGATTCTTATCTACGATATTGAAAATCAGCCCAATCGCCATGTTATCATTGGAATTTTACTAGGTATACTTCATCAAGAGAAGCTAGAACAAAGAATCGCGCAACACTGCAACACATGGTGTCAGCTTATAGCAAGGTTATTTTTTTTATTTATTTAATTATTAATTACAAGAGTAATAATTATTACTATTAGTATTAGTATTATTAGAATGGTTATATTTTTCAACCCCGGGACGCTACCGGAAAGAATTGATAGTTGCTGACATGACGTTCAATGGTGGCTTCAACCATCTCTTGATTATGTCACGTGGCATAATGAGATGCAATGGTTACAACTTTCAACTTAAGTGTTTGTTTAGTTGATTAGGTTAGGAATTATAAGAGCCATTAGAATGTGAGAAATTAGAGAGATGTGATAAGTTTTTGAATAGTTGCAGCTTACATAAGTGATTCTTTAGATGATTACTGATTAGGTTTTATATTAGGGAATATGAGTTATTACTGATTAGAATACTATGAACATGTTATGATTGAGAGATTTTGTGGTTAGTTAACTTGAGCCATTTACAATAGATTATCACGTATAATTAGATTTTTCAACCCCGGGACCCTCCCGGGGTAATCAGCTAGTTTTAAAATAAAATACTGATACCATATCGTACCGTATGTTTTCGGTATCGGTATTGATATCGGTACCAAGTTTTCCCGAAAATCGGTATAAGTTCGATACTGAGCTCATCCCTAATTTTAGCTTTGACTAGTTTGTTATTGATCTCAATTATTTTGCTATAAACACTAATATAATTATAATTATGTTTATTGCTTGAAAGATACGTATTAAAAATAAAATACCCCTTATTCATTATTATTAAAAACTACAATCTTATGACGCAAAGAAAAAAAAAGAATAAAACTTTACCACAATGCAATTTGCATGTGTTACAACATTCAATTATCAATCCTAACGTCATGCTATAAGTATTTGGTAAAAATGTTGAAAAAAGCTACTTGACCTTAAGCACATTTCCAATGAAAACATTGTTAGCTATTAGAATGTGACATCAACATAAACAAGAGAGAGTAGACGGCATCCTTCCTAAGAATATATCGGAATGGACTTTATGAAAAAGAGAGAATAAACGTTTTTCTGTTGTGAGAGGGATAATTACCCAATAGACATGACATGCCTGCGAATTTTAATTTTTGCTAGTAGGCTTATAAATGTGTTAGATGATTCATATCACGTTTCTCGTCCTCATCTACCAATTTACACTAAAAATCACTAACTTTTCCTCTCATTTTCAATTAAACGATATTCCTTTTACATTTATCATTACATTTTCTTTTTCCTCAACTTTCACACACTTTTAAAAAATATTAGAAAATAATATCCCTCTAAATATACAGATAACCATAACTTTCTCTCTCTCCTTCACTCATAAACCTTCAAAATACTTGTTAGAATATAAAAACTCACCCACAAAATATGGTGAAAGTGATGCAAATATTCTTATTATATTATATGTATCTATTAAAACAAAGACAGTTGAACATTGTTTTTGTTTTAATATATATATAATGACTATTAACTTTTAGGTTAACTTTATTTTCTGCCACTAACTTTTAGGTTAACTTTATTTTCTTTTTATTTGACCACCAAATTTTGACCACCAAACTTTTAGCTTTTAGGATTTGAAACTTTGGCCACTAAATTTTAGCTTAACTTTATTTTCTTCTTATTTGACCACCAAATTTTGACCATCAAACTTTTAGTTTTTAGGATTTAAAACTTTGACCACCCAACTTTGGCCACTAACTTTCTTACTAACTTGTGTACTTTATTTTCTTACAATTTAACCACCGAACTTTGACCGCCAAACTTTTAGCTTTTAGGATTTATAACTTTAACCACCAAACTTTTAGCTTTTAGGATTTCAAACTTTGACCACTAACTTTCTTACTAACTTATGTATTTTCTTTTCTTCCAATTTGACCACCAAACTTTTAGCTTTTACCCGCGAGTATTTTTGTGAAGCCCACGCGAGAATAACAGTCACTTAATATCTTTTATGTCCACGAAGCCCTCCACGCATGACGCAACAGGAGCTCCCACAACGACGCACGATCTTTAACGTTCATCAAACCCTCAACGCAACAGGAGCTCCCGCCGCGAAGCGCGGGGTAATAGAATCCTAGTTGAAGATATAAAACAAAAATAAAACATATATGCAAGATATTAAAAAAATAAAATAAAAATACAAGGGCAAATATGTAAATAAAGAAAATATACAAGGACAATCTAGTAATAACAGATTCGTTATAAATCTTGGCATTGTTACTTGTCCACCTTCTTCAGTTGTGTGGAGGAAAAAAGAACTTCAACAACTGCCGACTACACACTCTCAAAACACACACACACACACAATATCATCAATCTTCATCTTCATCATCATCATCATCATCATCAATAATAATAATAATAATAATAATCAATCATGGCTCTTAGAATGAATCCAATAACGTTACAGTCAGAAACATATCGTTCATACACTTTTCCCCAACCAAAAAACCTCAGATCTCGTAAAATCACCATGGCTTCCACCTTAGGATCCTCAACTAAGTGCGTAACATCACTTTGTCGTCTTTTATTATTATTATTATTATTATTATTATTATTGTTATTGTTCAAACCGATGTGTTAATTTCATATTGTTAGATGTGTTGTTAATTAGTTTCCGTTACGGAACTAATTGTTTCATTTTGAATGAAAACTATAAGATATTTTTATTGTGATCGCGATTCCGATTGCGGTTAGGTTTTTGATGACGTGGATGCATTGGATTGGATTGGATTGGTTTTGTGTTTGTTATTCTAATCATGCTATGTGTTTCTTAATTAGGCGAAGATGATCTGATTTATTATTGTTCAGTATTGTTATTTGTATAGAGTTTATTAGATAATTGCTTTTTATGTGTTATTTTATTGTATTTATTATTAATTTTTTTTTTAAAAAATGTGTAACTAGATGAATTTACATGCATAAACATAATTGAATTTTTAACAAAGAAGAGTTTTGTTACTTTATTGTTAGGATATTAAGTTATTGCCAGTAAGATGTTTGCATCTTTTATTATTGTTGGCTATGTGTTCATTACTTGAACTATTAAAAGCTACTTGATCTAATATGTAGTTAAAAGTCCATGAGGGGTGCGCCTAGGCAGGGGCGGATCTTGGCTGGGAGGGCCTGTTTTTTTTTGCTTAGCAGTGTAAATTTTACTAAAACTGTTATATGTATTGAGTACCCCCCCCCCCCCCCCCCCCCCCCCAACCACCACCACCACACACACACACAGTTGATTCTACCGAAAACTAAGTTCGAGATACGCCAATGAGCCTAGGCGCTCAGGCGAGGCACAGTGCAGCAAGGCGCAAAAAGCACCTGAAACAGGCCAAAAATAGTCTTAAATGGTCTGAGCCAATAAAAAAACAGTATAAACTAGCTGAAAATAAGTCTAAAACAGTCAAAATGGCCTGGACTGGGCATGCGACTTGCCTGTCTCGAGTGTGCGCTTTTTGTGCGCCTTGAGCCTTTAGGCTTCAACTACCTAGGATTCAAGTGTATGTTAAATTCTCAATATTTTTGTACAATCTACTTACTTGGCTTGTATCTTTCAAGTTATGTCGCACTGTCGTTTATATAAATCCTTCTCATATTGTCATCTTTTAAGTTTACCTTGCTATGTGCAATCTTTGTTATGTGTCTGGATATTTGATAGATTACTGGATTTCTGTACATAATTAGTGAATTTGTTGTTGATCTATATATTCATGTGGTATTTGTTGTTAATATTAATAAGTAGACTGTTATTGTATAGTCTCCTTAAGTGAATCAATGTTTTCTTGTCCTGTGACCCTTTATATCTATTCTTGTTATTTAAGTAGGTGGTGTACCTTTGAAATTTTAGTCAATTGTTGCAGTGTTGCTCTTGGTAGTTAAATTGGCCAGCTACTTCAAGAAGCCCTCAACTAAGATAACAAGTTGTTCATTAGCTTCTTATATATCTTTTGAACTGTTCATGAACTCGTTTAGTTATTATTTGCTTGTTTTGCTTCATCGTTGATCCTTATTTTTTTTCTTTCCACTTTTCTGTTGCTTGAATCTAATGATATTTGACTTACCGTTCCTTTCACAGGGTTGAAAATACGAAGAAGCCGTTTACCCCACCGCGAGAGGTTCATCTCCAGGTGACACATTCTATGCCACCACAGAAGATAGAAATTTTCAAATCAATCGAGGGTTGGGCGGAAGACAACATCTTGGTTCACTTAAAGCCAGTGGAGAAATGCTGGCAACCACAAGATTTCTTGCCAGATCCTGCATCTGATGGTTTCGAGGAACAAGTGAAGGAGTTAAGGGCTCGGGCTAAAGAGATTCCGGATGAGTACTTTGTTGTCTTGGTAGGAGATATGATTACAGAGGAAGCCTTACCTACCTATCAAACCATGCTTAACACACTAGACGGTGTGCGCGATGAGACTGGGGCTAGCCCTACACCTTGGGCTGTCTGGACTAGGGCTTGGACGGCTGAGGAAAATAGGCACGGTGATCTTCTCCACCAGTATCTCTACCTTTCGGGGCGGGTTGACATGAGGCAAATTCAGAAAACCATTCAATATCTCATTGGGTCTGGAATGGTAATATCCTTTTTCTTTTACATATTTTTGTTATGAAACTTATTTTGTTTGTTTTTCTTCATCTAGCATCAGTAGTTGATCTTGTGTGGGTGGTAAAAAATGAGTGGGTTTGGTAACAATTGGTAATGCTTGTATTTTCATGCAGGTTGAATGAATTGTGCCGGGCTGGTCATTTTTATTCACTTTTTTAAAAATGTTCATAAATGATTTATGTTAAATATGATTAAAGAAAATGTAAGTTTTGAGTAAAGTTATTTAGTAGATTGTTTGCATTAAAAATGCGCTTTGGGCGACTTTTGACCCATTCAACCAGCCCTTTTAGCTATTTTTAATTTTGCCCTTTTGAACATAACATGAATGCTAGTCTTTTTACTTTTTCATCATAGTTATGAACTTATGGATCTTATCCTTTTTTTCCTTGCTCGTCTAGCATTGGTATTAAAGGTGACAATATGGGTGACTCGGACGGGTTAACTAGGCTTAATTGACATGCAACAGTTCTTTGTCCATTTTTTAGAACTTTTTATATTAGTTTTAAATACTATTACGGATAACGTATCTGTAACAGTATTAGCAGCGATTTAGTAGGTTCTTTGCATTAGATACACGCTTTGGGCGACTTTCGATCCATTTCATATAGTAGTTTTTTTTACTTTGCCCATTTCACCTATTAGTAACTAAGAACAGCCCGAATCAAC
Organism: Ambrosia trifida; assembly: GCA_028751855.1. Taxonomy (NCBI): domain Eukaryota; kingdom Viridiplantae; phylum Streptophyta; class Magnoliopsida; order Asterales; family Asteraceae; genus Ambrosia; species Ambrosia trifida. The sequence goes on from CM054126.1 coordinate 27,030,176, forward strand.
CAGTAGTTCATAAATAAATCAGTCTAAATCGGTATCTACTATCAAGTGACATTTATGCTCTTTTTACATGCATCTTGATCTTTCAGGATCCACGGACCGAAAACAGTCCCTACCTTGGGTTCATCTACACATCATTTCAAGAACGTGCCACCTTCATCTCCCATGGAAACACCGCCCGGCATGCAAAGGATCACGGGGATTTAAAACTGGCTCAAATCTGTGGTACAATTGCTGCTGATGAAAAAAGGCACGAAACTGCATACACAAAAATAGCTGAAAAACTATTCGAAATCGACCCTGATGGCACGGTGCTTGCTTTTGCTGACATGATGAAGAAAAAGATCTCCATGCCCGCACACTTGATGTATGATGGGCGAGATGATGACCTTTTTGAGCATTTTTCAGCTGTTGCCCAAAGACTCGGTGTGTATACCGCCAAAGACTATGCAGATATTTTGGAGTTCCTGGTGGGTCGATGGAAGGTAGCTGATCTAACCGGGCTTTCTGGTGAGGGGCGTAAAGCCCAAGACTATGTATGCGGGCTGCCCTCGAGAATCAGAAGGCTCGAGGAGAGGGCAGCCGCAAGGGCAAAAGAAGGCCCAAGTATTCCGTTCAGCTGGATTTTCGACAGACAAGTGAAGCTCTGAAAAAAAAAACAAGTTTTAAGCTTCTGTTGCTGCTTTCTATGAGTAGAGGTAAAAACCTATGTTAGCGGTCTATGTTTCGTGTAGCGATTATGTGTTTTGTTCTTGAATTTGGAATGTGTTACTAGTTTAAACTTGTTTGGATGTTGGACATATTATAGAACTTGTTATCCAGTTTTGATGATGACGATGATGATGCTTACTGTCTGTATCATATTGTGTTGTTAAAGAGGAGGATTTGTCATCACCCTCACGCTTTTGAGGTCACGGATCTCTGTCCTGTAAAGACGAGGAATGTGCATATATCGATTCAAGAGTTCTTAAAACATCACATTTAACCTATCTTAGGGGTCTTTGTTTCATGTAGCGATTATGTGTTTTGTTCTTGAATTTGGAATTAGGGCTGACAATAGGTAACCTGTATAAGACACGATTATACTTACAAGAAAACCCTAATGGTGCGTTTGGTTCGCGGAATTGTTCGGAATTGGAATTTGTGAAGGAATTGAAATTGGAATGAATTGGATTTGGAATTCAAACATTCCAAAAGGAATTGGAAATTGTTGGAATTGGATTCTCAAATCCTATGTTATTGTGTTTGATTGGTTATAAATTGGAATCTATCACCCTTGCCCCCACGACCCGCATCGTTATCGTTGTGACCCGTACCGGCCCGAGCCGTTTCGCCCCGTACCGACCAATACCGTTTCGACCAGTACCGGCCCGTACCGTTTCGACCAGTACCGTTTTGACCCGAACTGTTGATACCTCTATCGTTTCGACATGCACCGTTTCGATCCGTACCGGTTCGAGTCGAAAACGGTACCGGTCGAAACTGGTACAGGGAGAAACGGTACCAGTCAAAACTGGTACGGTCCGAAACGGTACATGTCGAAACGATACCGATCGAAACTGGTCCGAAGCGGTACCGGTCGAAACTGGTACGGTCTGAAACGTTACGGGAAAAATGGTACAGGTCGAAACGATACCGGTCGAAATGGTGTCGGTCGAAACTGGTCCGAAACGGTACCGGTCAAAACTGGTACGGTTCGAAACGTTACGGGCGAAACAGTACAGGTCGAAACGATACCGGTCGAAACGGTATCGGTCGAAACTGGTCCGAAACGGTTCGGTCCGAAACGGTACAGGCCGAAACTGGTACGGTCCGAAACGGTACAGGCCGAAACTAGTACGGTCCGAAATAGTTCGGTCCGATACGTTACGGGCGAAATGGTACAGGTCGAAACGCTATCGGTCGAAACTGGTCCGAAACGGTTCGGTCCAAAATGGTACCGGTCGAAACTGGTACGGTCCGAAACGATACCGGTCAAAATGGTGTCAGTTGAAACTGGTCCGAAACGGTACCGGTCAAAACTGGTACGGTCTGAAACGTTACGGGCGAAACGGTACAGGTCATAACGATACCGGTCGAAACTGGTCCGAAACGGTTCGGTCCGAAACGGTACAGGCCGAAACTGGTACGGTCCGAAACAGTTCGGTCCGATACGTTACGGGCGAAACGGTACAGGTCGAAACGCTATCGGTCGAAACTGGTCCGAAACAGTTCGGTCCAAAATGGTACAGGTCGAAACGATACAGGTCGAAACGGTATCGGTCGAAACTGGTCCGAAACGGTTTGGTCCAAAACGGTACAGGCCGAAACTAGTACGGTCCGAAACAATTCGGTCCGATACGTTACGGGCGAAACGGTATAGGTCGAAACGCTATCGGTCGAAACTGGTACGAAACGCTATCGGTCGAAACTGGTCCGAAACAGTTCGGTCCAAAATGGTACCGGTCGAAACTGGTACGGTCCGAAACGGTACCGGTCGAAACTGGTACAGTACGAAACGGTTCGGGTCGAAATGGTACTAGTCCAAACTGGTATAGTACGAAACAGTTCGGGTCGAAATGGTACCGGTCGAAACTGGTACGGTCCGAATTGGTTCGGATCTAAGCGGTTCGCGTTGAAATGGTACGGTTCGAATCGGTTCGGGTCAAAATGATGCCAACCGTTCGATGATTCCAATAAATTGACTTGAATTCCTTCTAATATTGGAAGGATTTTGAATTCCCTTAGGTAAAGGAATTTGAAGGAATTCATACCAAATTCCAATTCCAATTCTAATTCCTTTGTCAACCAAACACACAAGATTGAAATTAAAATTCCAATTCCAACAAATTCAATGAACCAAACACCTAAAGAGTTGGAATTCAAATTCCAATTCCATTGAATTCCATTCAATTCATGTGAACCAAACGCACCCTAAGGCGCCTAAGGGTGTGTTTTGTTTGCAAAAAGTTATTTTTAGAGAACTAAAATTGCAAAAGAAATGAAATTTGTGATGTATCTATCAGTGGAGAGCCAAGATTTTCTTTTCTTGGGTGGCAATCGGGGCTTTGCTAAGCTTTTCTGGAGACGATCAGGATTTTGACGTAAAAATAACACTAATTTTTTTCATGGGTCAGGGAGGCTCCGCCTTGGTATCTGTCACCATTGTCAGCATCTATTGGTCGCGGCCGCCTCCCCAGTTGGATTTTTTAGAATTTTGTCCTTAACATGGCTAATGACGCCTCACGCGTGTCAGACATGTCTAGAATTAGTTTTCAAACCTGGTCCAACCCGAATACGAAACCAAACAAGTTTCTGAGCCTTTAGGTGTGAGTAAGCCTATGTCACTCCCTCAAATATACCTAGCGTATGCAAACTTGTGCCTCATCTCACCATTGATGAAACGATGCTTTGAGGCGAGTTTAAGATCAGTTTTGAGTAATGGATATCTAACAATTAATTTTTAACCACATAAACAACAATAACCGAAGCAAGTAAATCTAATTAATAGCAAAACTATTTGTACGGATTAAAGATGATAGGATGTAGGCAAACTTTACTCATATTCATGAATATAGAGATGTTGCTTCCGGAGAAACCCCGACTCCAAAGCAAACATAAATAAGACTATAAATAGCCCTCACCCTTGTGGTGGAGTGGCATGGTATGATGGGTAGAGCCTAGCCTCCTTGAGATGCCAGGTTCGATCCCTAATCCTACAGGGTTTTATTGATTTTGCACTATCGTGCCTTCGGGCGAGTAGGGAGTCAAGTTTTCCCTGGAACTGGTGGCTTGGTGGGTTATGGCTACCTAACGCTACCTGTGCGCGGACACCTAAGACGTGTCTTCACTCAGGGTCGTATGGGGTGCTTTTGTAACCAATTGGTGATACCCCGAATAGTCGAGACATCGTTCGTTGGTCATTAAAAAAAAGACTACAAATAAATATGTAATTCTGAATTAAAAACCCAAAATTAGGGATAAGCATATTGCACCGAATACCAAACCGATACCGATCCCGTATCGAACCGAGGGTGTTCGGTATCAGTACTCACATTTAAAGGTTTTCAGTCTCAATATTTTCGGTATCGGTACGAGATTGCTATGGTATCGACATTTTAAAATAAAATACTGATACCATACCGATACTGTACCGTATTTTTCGGTACCAGTATAGGGTTTTTGGAGTTTTCAGGATCGGTATTGGGTTGGTACCGATACCGTCCCGAGCTCATCCCTACCCAAAATTCACAAGGGTCAAAATTGTAATTAAGTGGAGATAAAAAAAATGTAACTTGAACAGGGGGTCATCACTCATCACCGCTAAACCTAACCCAACCCATCATAAAACCCTCAATAAACCCTTCCAACAAAAATCCCCAAAACTAAAAACTAGGTCAAATCATAATAATCCACAATGAATCACATAGATGCAGCAGAAGAACGAATGGTAACAGAGAGACTAAGGCAAAAGCTCAACGAAGTTAATTCTGCTGCTCAATCTCAGCTTGCAGTCGTTCAGGATCATGTTAATTTCACTCTACAGGTTTCTAATATTATTTGTTTTTTGTAATTGCCGTTTGTGTATTTAGTAATGTTAAGTATTGAGTTGAATATTGATGGATGTGTGCAGAAAGCGTATTTTAAATGTGCGCATGAGTGTTTTGATAGGAGAAGGAAGCAGGATGATATAAGTGTTTGTGTTGAGAATTGTAGTATTCCGGTTCTTCAAGCGCAGCAGCTCGTTGAAGGCGAAATGGCTAAGTTTCAGGTATATGTTATTGTTCATGTTGATTGTTGTTGTTGATTGTGGAATATAGTTATGGTTGTGTGAATGACTTGATCTTGAGCTCAAGTTCGGTTAGGTTATTATTTATTAACTTATTTGTGTATTTTATAAAATTGTTTATAATTGTATGAATTATAAGTTTTATTCATAACATAGTATAATATTATTTAGTTATTTGTATCAATAAATGGGGTTGTAGTCACGCGTGCGTTGCGCCGGGATGCGGTTGGAAACTTGGAATTCGGTACGTATCGTGTACCATGATAAACGATGATAAATAGTTTGATATGTGAATGTGTTATGTTATTTGCGTCGTAGCTCGGCTCTGGACATCAAAATAATAAGAGAAGGTAAACAATAAGGTAAATAACGAAGGTAAAAAAAGTTTTAACGAAAAAGAAAACGATAGGCACTCAGTCGGTTTCGGTGAACTTGTTATAGCAAACAAAAAACGAAAAATTAAAAAAGATGTACAAAAGGGAAAATGCCTTGAGGCTTGATTCCGTTATTTTAAGCTTTGCATATGGGCACTATGCCGCTATTACAGGTTCTTTCCTTTTATATATAGGATAATTTTTATATGTATGATTAATTATTATATAAATAGTTGGCTCGTTTAGGCTCGAGATGGCTAAGTCTAAGCTGTATCTTCTTTTTCATGTTGATTGTGGAGTATAGATATGTTTTTTTCTGTCTAATATTTACGGTTTTGTGGTGACTATTATACAGAATCATTAGCATGTTACGGCATGATGATAGTTTGCTAGTTCATGTGTGGTAAGGCAAATCGAAATAGCTAATTTGTGCTTTTAGTTTCGGTTGAGATTTGGTATGATCAAAGTGATAGGTTTTACATTTACCTACAAGTAGTATTATTCGTCTAGTTCAAGCGTAGTTAGTTGGTCTTCTATCCTAAGATGCAATCTAGATCCTTCTTGTTCTTGCCTATTAGTCCTCCATTTGTGAAAAGATGACTCTTTGCGGAATTTATCTCAACCAAGTTTGATCGATTGTTACTAAGTTCCATGTAATTATGTCCTGTGATAGGTCGTTGAGGATTTTAGTACGCTTAAATCCAACTAAACGCAAATATGACGCCTGCATAAAGAACCTAACCTTGTGTTTTCGTCATACATGAGGCGCAATCACCTCTCGCCTATCCTGAATGCCTAGCCCATGCTTTACATAAAGCTAGTAAATATTTTTATTTTTTTGAACATGCAAATCACAACACTTCATTATCTTATTGGAATCAAAGGTCATAACATAATATATGTAGGCAGTTTCACTTGCTTCATCTGGTGCCCTTGACATATAGATTTTGATGATTATACATTATTCCTTCAATCCTTCCACTCCCAACTCTATGTTGATTTGGTGATTTTCTGCCCTTCCACAGCACACTCTGTTTTGGTTGGATGAGTGGTCTTTGCTTGTAAGTTCCTTAAATTTTATGTTTAATGTTTTTGAGGATTCATGGGGTGTGGACCGACCGTGTGGTGGATTCAACATGTTGGTTTGTTGTTGACTTTACACCTTTACAACATGTTATTTTTCTCTTACATATGTGTGCAATTGTGGTGTAAGTACATCGTCAAATGATCTTGAAGACCATTTGTTATGTTAGTTTACACTTATTCTCAATTGTTTATCCATGGTGGAATCCGAATTCATCACAAGTTACAATATGCCATGATTTTTTCATTGCTTCCTATTTGGTTCTTTCCTTGATATGCCCCATTCTAATATCATGGGCATCATTTGCAACAACACCATTTCTATCTTATCCATAGTACTTAAAAGCACAAAACGTGCCATTTAGACAAGGTGACCTCATTTCAAGTACGCGTAAGGCGAGGAGCTTTCTCTAGGCATGATGGTGGTGCACACTTTTAGCTAGGCATCATCTTAATGCTTTGTAAGTCCGTGCTTTTTTTTAGGTTTCACCTGTATGGTTAAACCCATTTTAAACCATAAAGCTTCAATCCCTTTTTTACCTTTATTATAGTATCTTGCTACCTGCGTCTCATCTACCTGCACAACCCATAGTATACCCTTTTTAACCGACTTGCAACTGTATCCACTTGATTGCTAAGGACGTTATTCATAAACACATTTCCATGCTTTTCTTTATGCATACAAATATTCCATGAACGCCTCCCTATTATGTGGTCACCAATCCTTGGATTGCTCCCACTCAAGCACGCTTAACCAAAGACTTCTCCTTTCATCCACATCAAGTGTGACGAAAAGTCATTGCCAATGTTTGAGTCAGAACATTCCTTATGTGAGATTCGCTAAATGTGACACAGTATATTACATATCAGTTTACGATAGAGCCCAGGTCTTTTTACAGTTTTATGCACTTATCACAGAAAGAATTGGGTTATTCAAGTGGTTCATATAATAATCCTTAGCAGCCTATTCAAGAATTGCTTACCTTTTGTTGCTGTTTGTAGGAACGAATGAATCGGTCACTTATGGTTTGCCAAGACAAATTCGAGTCTGCAAAACTCCAAAACGTTAGGACTGATGCAACAAGGGATATGGAATCTTGTGTTAATCAGTCGGTCGAAGAAAATATCAAGGCCTTACCTCATTTGGTTGCAAAGTTGAAGGCTTCTCTCGCCATTGATCCTACAAACGAGTGAAATATGCACCCATTTGTAATAATTCACAGAACCCATTGTTATCGAGAGTTCGAGACCCATGGAGAGCTAATGACATTCTTTTTTAAACCATATGTTGAGAACCGTATAACTTTTCTATATATATTGACTTGATCAGAATTGTTTGCTGTCACATCGTTGTGCAGCAGGCCGACTGATATTTAATTTTAACCTTTTTTCATTAAAATTTTAACTGATGTGAGAATGCAGTAAATTTTGTTCGTGTTTTGGTCATACCGTAGACTTGTTGCAAATGGTTGGTTTAACGATTATAATTGTTAGTATCATATGATAAACGTGACTAAAACGAAAGTTTTATTCTTGCATCTCTACCTATGGTAATTTACGTCCGGTTCAGATCTCGCTTTCATCTTTCTTCCCCTCATCTTTCGTATCTCTCTATCATCCAAAGGTGTACAAAGGCGCGTACCTACCACTTTGAGTTAGGGGCAACCGCCCCTCTGTAAAAGAAAATTTAGTGTTAGTTGTAGACAAAAATCCAAATCACTCCTTTCTTTAGGGGGAGGGATCTTATTGAGTGTCTTACATATATATGTTCAAATTAATATCCTACCTGTTAATAGATCGATTACTCTGATATATTATGCCGTGCAGACAGATAGTTTTCACTATTCAACTCGTGTAAATACACGGGATTATAACCTATGAAAAGAACAATTCTACAATAAGTTCTTAAAAAACAAAAGTCTAACATAATAAATAATATGTATTTTTAGAGTTTTAAACTTATAGATATATATTTAATTTAAATTAATACAAATATTTAGCTTAATATATTTTCCAAGGAAACAAACACTAGATCATTACTACACCACATCCACATCCAAAAAGTGGACCCATGTCAAACCCTCAACCAATCTAATAGCTAGCATAGATTCCCACATAACTCTTGAACCCCCGGTCTGAACCGGACATCAACCATAATTTTCATACCACAAACTACATGTGGCTCTTGATACTTCATCTACAAACCAAAGGTTCTCATATTTACACCAAACACACAATAAGCCCATTCTCATTAGCCAATTCTCATCACCAATAACTCATTTGTCATGGCAGCATCTTCGGTTACCGCAACCGCTTTTGCATCATCCTTCCATGGAAGTTGGGGGACAACTATAGTTGGTGATGAGTATGCAACTATGGTGGCTAAGACCACGCCCAACGTGGTTAGAGTCGGGAGGCCATTGAGGTCAGGACCAATGATGGGGAATGTTAATGAAGGGAAAGGGTTATTCGCGCCTTTGGTTGTTATCACACGTAATATTGTTGGCAAGAAACGGTTTAATCAACTTAGAGGGAAAGCGATTGCGTTGCACTCGCAGGTATCATACACATGTCTTTAACAATATTGTTTATGTAACTTATCATATGAATTAACGACATAAGTAGCTTTTTCTTATTCGGTTCATAAGGCGAAACTAGAGGGTCAAGAGGGTACGCTGACTCTTTTAGTGTTAAATATTTTAAAAATGAGTTCTGTTCTTAGGAAAACTTTAGTTGAATCGTATGTTTTGTTAATAATAATTATATAATTAAAAAATAAAATAAAAAATAAAATCATGAACTTTGTTTATGTAATAAAAAAATCATTGTCCACCTATTTAAGGAAATTGAGGTTTATAACGAAGGCTAGATAAACATGAGTTTCTTATTTTTTATATTAAAAATACTAAAAAAAACAAGAGCTTTTATATAAAAAATAATAATAATAACAATTAAAGCTTACATGTAAAAAAGTTTTTTAGGGAACATAGTTAAGCCAAAGAAAAACATGATTTTTAATTCTTAGAAACGGTGATTTTACTTGCTATAAGAATCTTGATTGTAACCTTATGAATGAACATGTTTTTAGGTAATCACAGAGTTCTGCAAATCGATAGGGGCGGATGCAAAACAAAGACAAGGGTTGATTAGACTGGCGAAGAAGAACGGGGAAAAACTTGGATTCCTAGCTTAATTAGTAGTGCAAAGATTGTAAGTTTGATGAGAAAGTTGAAATTTACCTCCATAGTATGTATGTATGAAGATTGGTGCCCATCAAACATATAAATCAAATTCACTTTATATCTTTTAGCTTTAACATTATGAATGCCACACTAGAAACTTAAAATGCCCTTTAGATTCGACACTTCGGTTACTTTTAGAAATGTAATATAGATAACTTCGCGTTATTGTAAAGTCTATCATGTGCTAATGTTCAAGTGCGAATGTTGAATGTGCCAATTTGAATCAAGCATTAGAAATATCGTATTTAATGGAACATTGATATGTACTAAAAGAAAAACATCTTCGATGTCAAAGGTTTTGCAAATGAGCGGCAAAATGGTGAAGTCAGGTTGTGTAATGGGTTGAAACAGATAGCTTAAAAAAGTCAAGTGGGTTCTGGTCATAACGGGTTGGGTCAAAACAGGGTACCCACTATGTTCGTTTCTATGGTAGCGGGACGTGACGGTGGTGGAGTTCGGCAGTAACCAATGTATGGTGGTAAATCAAGTTTACACTTCCGAACTTTATAACTCATTTTCCATTTTAATTTGTTTTTTATCCATTATGAATTGTCTAGAGGCGTTGGTGAGTTAAATAGGTTCAAGCTGCTAGAAGGTTAGGGGTTCAATTCCCGTGGTGTGCAACTTCAGCCATTTAAAGAAAATATAATTTGTTTTTTCAACCCGGTATGAACAATGAAAAAACTACATGTTGCCCATTTGACACAAAACATTAGAAACGCAAACCACCCCAAAATTAAGAATCTGGATTGATGTATAGTTTTGCGCAACGCAAATGATACTAAAACCAAAGGCTGCAATGTATAACTAATTGATGGCGGTACTTATTAACTTTCGCCCCACCCTTTTATAGTGTGATGATACTAACTTGGAGTCTAACATTCTACTAACATATATGAGAAGTTCAATCCTCACTAACTGAAGAAACACCAATATAACAGTATACTAAGATGATAGCACAAGTAAGGACATTATTTTCATTAATGATTCAACGACTATTACAAGACTGAGATGGCTACTGTTACAGCGCTTCGACTATAATCTAATTCTCGTAACTATGATTCTCCCTCTCTCCGTCTGACCTCATAGGGTATTTATAGGCCACCTGAGGTCTTCTGTGATTGGACGAGGGGAGAATGACAGCTGGCTGTACGATTAGGCCGTTGTCATTCGTTGCGCTGTTCCTTCGCTATTGGTCCACGTGTCTTTGTCTGTCCTTTCTTGTACTATTCTGTACCTCGTACCTGCAGGCGATCGTGGAGCAGGGAATGGACGTCTCTTATTGGCTGGACGTCCCTTTCTTGTCGGTTATTAGCTGTCACACTACGAGGTACCCCGCGCCGCTTTCTAGAAGCCCACGTAGGCTTGCTGTGTTGGCATGTGTGGAGATGTGGGCCCGTGCGCTTGCGCGGTTCCCTATCTCTTCAAGTCCCCCCAGTGTAGTGTGCTGTATGCGTTGCATGCAGGGCGCTGCACTAAAAGGAAAGAAAAGAAAAAAGAAAATTGTTGTGTTTTTTGTTGAGTTGTTTATTTTGTCTAAATGCGACTGCGCGTTGCGCAGCGACATTCCAAGTGGGTCTGCTGCGCACGTCAGTAATTAATGCACACATCAAATGTGTCAGGGCGCGGGGCGGATGGGACAGGTTGGTAGCCGAAAAGTCTCTGACGGTTGTACTGCTGCAGGGACAGGTGGGCCCAACCTGTCGCTTCGCATGCTCCCTGTCTTTCTCTCTCCTGACGTGTCACGTTCTCATTGGTCGGTCGTGCCACGCGACTGTAACCGTCTGTGTGGCACGTGACCTGCATATAAAAGGTCGTTCCTTCTTCTATTTTCACACTTACATATTTCGAACCTTAGCAAAAGAAAATTCTCTCTGTATTCTTCAAGAGTTGAGTTCCCTTTTTCGAAAAACTTTTACCTTTTTATAATGGAGAACGTTGTTCAGATTACCAAGAAGAAACGTGGTGGCTCGAAAAGGGGAGACGATGGTTCTAAAAAAGGGCCACCACACGCCGGCGAAGTTACGGCAATGTGGGCAAAGGGAGAGTTCCGTAAATTCAGGAAGGAACATGGGTTTCCTTCTAGCTACGGTGTTGAGGCTCCTGCCCCAGATAAAACCATCTTGGAGCCTCCAGTTGGCAAGATTGGGTTGTACGCTACGTACTTCAGGGACTGTAATTTTAGGGTTCCGGTGACCGATTTTTTGAAGACGTTCGTTCAGACTGTAGGCGTACATGTTAACCAGATTCATCCTGGTTTGATGTCGCGGCTGATGTTCTTTGAGTTTTGCTGTCACTCTCAGAAGATCGAGCCGTTGGTTGACATGTTTTATGTCTTCTATTCTCTCTGCTTTGTAGAGAGTTGGCTGTCTTGCAGGCCACGCACAGGAGTGGCTCCCTGTGCTAAGGCAGGAGTGAAGAGCTTTCGTGATTGGAAGCCTAAGTTTTTCTGGATCAACGAGGGTGTTATCCCTGTTGTGATGGGTCGGTTGAACCCGGATGATGGTGCGCCAAAGGCGGTGTTGATTGACTACAAGGACCAAGATTGGTTCCAAACTCTTACTGCGCACCCAGTGGATCTGCGCGAAATCCCTGAGACGGCACTGGTGATGGCAGGGATGAGCCTGAAATATGATATTCAGGGGCGTAATCCTCATCTGACTGAGGATGGCAAAGGTTTGTCTCTCGGGGTACGTTTCACAGTGTGTTTGCTTTACGTTTGTATTGACTTGTTTTGTTCTTTTGCAGATGTGGAGAGTTTATATAGTTTGCTGTTGGGTGGTGATAATATGGGTTTCACTTTCAAAGAGCTCGCGGGGGGTGAGCTGTATGTATTGGAGAAGGCGTGGGACACGCTTGTTCGTCCCCAATTGGGGGTTGTGGCGCAGGAGGGTGTCAGTGCGCCCCTACAGATAACTGAGACAGGTGAGCCTTTTTCTCTATTTGATAACCCCTCTCCGGTGAACATGTTCATGCGGGCGGGTTATCCTTTTATTGTTATTTCAAGTGATGAGTCGTCTGACTCTGGTGCATCCTCTTCTCCGCATTTGTCGTCCGCAGGCGGAAGCGAGAGAGAAGTACTGCCAACCTTCATTGCGGACGACAGCGGAGAGGAGACGGAGGCTGAAGAGTTTGTGCTCCGTCGAGTGAGGCAGCCAAGGACTGGGGTGGCGCAGGGTGGTAGTCGAGATGAAGGTTTTGCCTTTATTTTAGACCATGAGGTCGTTAGCAGGTATCTTCAAAATTACAATCCTATTGAACGAAGCTACGTTGAACTTTCAGATGCGTTCACGGATGAGGGAACAGCTGCGTTGAAGGACATGGCGGAGGGGGTGGTTCTTCGGGCTCCGTTGACTGTAGAGACCGAAGTGGATCAGTCTGCGCCCCAACAGACTCCGCAGAAGAAGAAACGTTCGAGGCGAACCAAGTCTCGCCAGCCTTCTACTGAGGGAGCGCATGATACTGGCTCTCTATCCCCAGCTGAAAAAAGGCAAAAGTTGGGTGACTTGGTGCATAGCGCCGAGGACAGCTTATTAGGTATGTTCCTTAGTGTCATGGCGTGTGCACTATGCCTTCGTCCTTATTTCTCCCTTTTTGACTTATTGTTCGCTTTGTGTTGTTTGCAGCTGACTTAATGGGTGAAGGGGCGCCCAGTCATGTGACCGAGACTGCTGTGCATGAGGGTTTTATGGTGAACCCGACTGAGACTCAGGGGGTGCCCTCGCTAGGTAGGCGGGTTGTTACTCCTCCTGTTCAGCCTCTTTCGTCGAGGACTCCACCGTCGTCTCCCGCTTGTGATGTGGTTCAGCCTTCTCCTCTGCGTCAGACGGCGCAGCTGGATGACCCCCTGTCCATACTGCTCCAGTGTTCACTGAGGCAGCTGTGGGTTTGGAGGGGGAGACCCAACGCGTGTCTCCGCCAGACATTAGCGAAAGCGATACAAAGGGCTTGCCAATTATGGACGACGACTCCAACGAGAAGCGTCCAGTCCCCGAGTTCGAGGCTGGCTTTTCGGGGGCTAGCCTTAAAAACGCGGATGTGAATCCTGATGAAATTTACATCCCTTCCTGGCAATTGACTACCAGCGCTCGGTTTGTGGATGTGAACAGCTGTAGGGAGCTGCTGGGTAATCTTGTGCCTCCCGCTGAACGCGAGCACCAGGCCAGTCGTCCTCATCAGGATCTTCTTGAAGACAACATGATGAGCCTGGCAAATCTGATCTCTACTTTCGCTGAGATTGCCCGGCAGTGGGGTTTCCTGGCCCATGAGCGCCAGGAATATGATACTAAGTTCAGTGAGGTGTGCGCGGAGCGCGATAGGTTGGCGCAGGAGTTGAAGCGCGCCAAATGGGATGCTGTTACTTATCGCGAGGAGCGGGACAAACTTGACAAGCACTTGTCTGAGCGAGAGCAGCAGTGGACAGCTGCCTGTGCCAAAACCAACCGGACTCTGGAGGTTGCGGCGCAGAAGCAGCAGGAAGCTGAGCGCTTATGGGGTGAGGCGTCGCGGAAGATCCTCGATCTTAATGAAAAGTTGGATCAGCGTCGTGATGCCTTGCTTGATGCTCGTGAGATGCTGAGGCAGAAGGATGCCAAGGTTGCAGAATTAGAGACCAAGGTGGCAGGCTTAGAGGAGGCCAACCTGAAACTTGAGCAGCAGAACGCTGACCTTGAGGGGGAAGCGTTGGATGTTCGTGACGAGGCGCGCTTGGCGCATGAGGACCGGGAATGGCTTATGACCTGTTGTGTCCCAGAGGTTCGTCTTTTGCTCTTACTCTTTATGTTCCTGTTGTTTTTCTTTTTTATGATGCCTAACAGGCTCTTGTGTACATTTTATAGGTCGCTTATCACGTGAAGAACTGTGATGAGGCGCGCCAGGCGGTTGCCGCTGTGAACGCTGCTGCCAAGTTGGTGGGGCGCAAGGCTGGGTTCCTCGAGGGGTTCCAGCATGCGAAAGATGGGAAGGCCCTGGAGCAGTTCCCTTTGTATAACAAGGACCTGGATGCCTTGTTTGAGAAGAAGACCGCAGAGTACGACCGCCTAAATGTTGAGTTGGTGGATTTCGTTGTGAGTCATCGAGACCAGCCAACATGTCATATCCTACGGTCGTCTTTTGAAAAGCAGGGTCTGACGCATACTAGGCGCAAATATGCCATGAAGAAGACTGATGCGGGTCCTCCGGTTGAAGGTGAAGCTCCTGGCCCTAGTGAGAAGCTGGATTTGTCTGATTCTGAGGAGGAGTTTAGTGATGCTTCTGAGGGTGCAGCGCCATAGATATATGTATTTTTCTTTTTTGGAACCCTGTAATGACTTAATGAACGATATGTTTGTGGGTTTGAATGTTAGTAAGAATTTTAATTTTGTGTACTGTTTTGTTGTGCGATTTGTACGTCTTATGTTTTTGATCGCTGTGTAGTGTTTAGGTGGCGCGCTATATCTTAGCCATATGGCGCACCTGTTTGGAAGACTGCAAGTTATTTTTGCCATCTTTTAATTTTAGACATTGCATCTTAGTCATGCAATATTTAAGTGGCGCGCGATATGTTAGCCATGTGGCGCGCTTGTTTTAGAATTTGCAAGTTGTCTTGCAATTTTTAATTTGACATTGTATCTTAGCCATACAATGTTTAGGTGGCGCGCGATATCTTAGCCATATGGCGCGCTTGTTTTAGAGTTTGCAAGTTATCTTGCAATTTTTAATTTGACATTGTATCTTAGCCATACAATGTTTAGGTGGCGCGCGATATCTTAGCCATATGGCGCGCTTGTTTTAGAGTTTGCAAGTTATCTTGCAATTTTTAATTTGACATTGTATCTTAGCCATACAATGTTTAGGTGGCGCGCGATATCTTAGCCATATGGCGCGCTTGTTTTAGAGTTTGCAAGTTATCTTGCAATTTTTAATTTGACATTGTATCTTAGCCATACAATGTTTAGGTGGCGCGCGATATCTTAGCCATATGGCGCGCTTGTTTTAGAGTTTGCAAGTTATCTTGCAATTTTTAATTTGACATTGTATCTTAGCCATACAATGTTTAGGTGGCGCGCGATATCTTAGCCATATGGCGCGCTTGTTTTAGAGTTTGCAAGTTATCTTGCAATTTTTAATTTGACATTGTATCTTAGCCATACAATGTTTAGGTGGCGCGCGATATCTTAGCCATATGGCGCGCCTGTTTTAGAATTTACAAGTTGGTATATGTGACGATATGATGGGTAACAGAATAGAAGTTTGTGTTAGGGAAAGAAAAACGACCGTCATATTAAATGGCTAAACAGCCTTCATTACAATACGAGTGGTGACTACATATAACATTTTCTTAGTTGCGCTGCATTCCACGTGCGTGGGATCAGCTTGTCCTCTAGTGTTGATAGCTTATATGCTCCTTTCCCTAGCACTTCGGTGATGCGGTATGGACCCTCCCAAGTGGGAGTGAGCTTGCCTGCTGGAAGCACTCCGCTGGCTTCGTTGTTTCTTAGGACAAAGTCGCCGACTTTGAAGGTGTTCAGTTTGACCTTGGCGTTGTAGTACTTTTCCAACTGCTTTTTGTAGTTAGCCTCTTTTATCGCTGCCAAGTCTCGACGTTCTTCCAGCAAATCCAAGTTGGTGCGCAGCTCTTTTTCGTTGTCGGTGTGGCGTGCGGAGAGGACTCTTGCAGAGGGGCACCCTATCTCGGCCGGGATGACTGCTTCGGAGCCATAGGTGAGGCTGAACGGGGTTTCGCCGGTGCTCGTTTTTGTTAGGGTTCGATTAGCCCATAGCACGCTCGGTAATTCCTCCGCCCAGGCTTTTCCTTTCGTCCCTAGGCGTGCTTTGATGCCTTCGACGATGCTCCTGTTGGCGCGCTCAACCTGGCCATTACCCTGTGGGTGAGCGACTGATGTAAAGATGGGCTTGATGTGCAGCTCTGTGTACCACTTTAGGAGTCCTCTATCCGCGAATTGTGTTCCATTGTCTGTGACAATCTCCATGGGTAGACCGAACCGGCAAATGAGGAACTCCCAAATGAATTTCTTTACTTGGCTTGCGTTGATCTCTGCTAACGGTTTGGCTTCTATCCATTTCGTGAAGTAATCAATTGCAACGATCAAGTACCGCCGCTTGCCTGTGGTTATGGGGAACGGCCCTACCAGGTCGATGGCCCATTTTTGAAATGGCCATGCGGATGTTACTGGTATCAAGTCGTTTTTGGGGCGCATGGTGTTCGGCGCGTGGCGTTGGCAAGAGTCGCATCGTCGTATGATTTCCAGCGCGTCCAGATGCATGCCAGGCCAGTAGTAGCCGGCGTTCATGATCTTTGCCACCACCATGCGCGGCCCCGCATGTATACCACATATCCCTTCGTGGATTTCCCTGACAAGGTAGTCTGCGTCTGTTCCATCGACACACTTCAGCAATGGCCCCAAGTAAGATTTTCGATACAACACTCCATCTTGCATTTGGTACTGTAACGCTTTGTGTTGTATCTTTCTTGCCTCTGCGCGCTGACTTGGCAGTGTGCCTGTAGTGAGGTAAGAGACGATGGGGGTCATCCAGCTGTCAATACCTACTTGAATTACATGGACCTCTTTGGGTGGTACTGAAGGTTCGGCTAGCACTTCCACGCGGACCTCTTTTGCTAAATGGCCAAAGTTTGTGGATGCCATTTTGCTTAGAGCGTCAGCTGGTTTATTTTGACTGCGACTGATGTGGTCGATGGTGCAGCTTGAGAAAGTAGCCATTAATTCCTTCGCGTACCGAAGGTATGTTGCCATGGATGGGTCTTTGGCATCATACTTCCCGGTAATTTGTCCTGCTACCAACATGGAGTCTACATGCGCGAAAACGTGTTTGGCGCCCAGTTTTTGCGCGATGCGCAGGCCTGCAAGGAAAGCTTCGTACTCGGCCTCGTTGTTCGTTGTTTTGAATTCTAGGCGGATTGCGTAGGTGAACTCGGCCCCGTCAGGGTGGACGAGCCTGACCCCCGCACCTGCGCCATCATCGTTTGAGGCTCCGTCCGTGTACAAGTTCCAAATTGCCTTGTCCTCACATTGTTGCTGTGGGCCTTGCTCAGCCTTGCACTCTTCTATTTTTTCTTGTGGTACCTCGGCGATGAAATCCGCCAGGACTTGTCCCTTGATTGCTGGTCTGGACTTGTAGAAGATGGTATGCTCGCCTAACTCAATTGCCCACTTTGCCAATCTCCCGGACAGTTCTGGTTTGGAGAGTACATTGTTCAGCTTGTAGTCGCTGAGCACATTGATTGGGTGTCCTTGGAAGTATCGGCGCAGTCTGCGCGATGCATGCACTAGGGCTAGTACCAACTTTTCCATCGTTGTGTACCTGGTTTCTGCATCTGTCAGGACTCTGCTGATGTAATAAATTGGGGTTTGGACCAGTTTGCGATCCACCATGAGCACTGCGCTTACCGCTTTTTCTGTGGCGCATAGGTACATTGTCAAAGGCTCTCGTGGTAGGGGCGCAGTGAGCGTTGGGAGATCCATTAGGCAGGCTTTCATGTCTTGAAAAGCCTTCTCTGCCTCACTGGTCCATTTGAATTGGTTCTTTTTCAGGCAACTCTTTAGTGTTTCAATGAACGGGATGGATTTGGTTGCGTGGTTGGAGAGGAACCTGTTGATGGCGACCAAGCGTCCGTTCAGGGTTTGGACGTCCTTTAGCGTTGATGGAGACGGCATCTGTGCTATGGCTTGGATTTTTTCTGGGTTTGGTCGGAAACCGTCTTTGGTGACGATTACCCCCAGAAACTTTCCCTCCTCCATTCCGAATGCGCACTTGCTCGGGTTGAGTTTCATGTGGATCTCTTTTAAGTGCTTGAAGGTCTCTTCAATGTCTTTCAACATCTGATCCTCTTCTTTGCTTTTGATGACTAGGTCATCTACATAGACTTCGAGGTTTTTGCCAATTTGTAGTGCGAATGCGCGGTCCATCAGCCGTTGATAGGTGGCTCCTGCATTCTTTAGCCCAAATGGCATCTTCGTGTAGCAAAAGACGCCTTTGTCTGTTCGAAAAGCAGTTTTGTCCTCGTCCTCGGGCGCCATTTGGATTTGGTGGTAG
Organism: Ambrosia trifida; assembly: GCA_028751855.1. Lineage (NCBI taxonomy): Eukaryota > Viridiplantae > Streptophyta > Magnoliopsida > Asterales > Asteraceae > Ambrosia > Ambrosia trifida. Next base: position 27,048,694 of record CM054126.1, read on the forward strand.
CCTTTGTAGGCGTCCAAAAAGCATTTGAATCTGAATGGCGCGAGGGAGTCGATTTTCAAGTCTATTTCCGGCAAGGGGTAGCAATCCTTTGGGCAAGCTTTGTTGAGGTCAGTGTAATCCACACACATTCTCCAGCTTCCATTGCTTTTCTTGACCATGACTGGGTTTGCGACCCAGGTCTGGTATCTGGTTTCGCGCAGGATCCCTGCCTTCAGTAGCTCATTGACTTGCTCGTTCATTGCTTTGGCTTTTTCGGCGCCCATGCTCCTGCGCTTTTGTGCGATGGGCTCGACCGAACGGTATGTGTTAAGCTTGTGTTGGGCGAGCTCTCGCGGGACCCCCACCATGTCTGATGGTTGCCACGCGAAAACGTCTAAGCTCTTTCGCAGGAGCTGCTTTAGGCGTTCCCGTGTGTTCTCCGAGATGGCGGCCCCCAGTGTTACCGTCTGTTCTGGGAACCTGGTGTTGAGGATCCACTTTTCCGGCTCAGTGCGCGGGGTGGCCTTTAACATTTTGGCGGGATGTGGCTCTTCCGTCATAACGCACTCTCTGTTGGCCCATATGATTGCTACGCCCGTTGGTGTTGGGAACCCAATGGCTCCATGTATCGTTGACGGTACCATGTTGTAGGCAGCCATTGCTTCTCGCCCCAAAATGATGTCGTAGGTGGACTTCGTTGGCACAACGAGGAAGGTGACATCTTCTGTTCTTGAATGCGCTTTGTCCCCCATCGTTAGACGGAAGGAAATTTCCCCCAGAGGTGATATGACTTCATTTGAGAAACCCATGATAGGGGAGTTGACTGGGCGCAGGCGTTGCTTGTCTTCCTCGTCTAGGAGGTTGAAGCATTGCTCGTACATTATGTCAGAGTTGCTCCCTGTATCCACCAGCGCGCGAGTGGTTCGATAATGATCGAAAATGGCTGTGATAACCAGTGCTCGGGTGGATGAAGGTCCGCCCTTGACTGTTGGGAAACGTACTTGTTGTTCTTTCCATTCTGCCACTTGGTCAGGCTTTCTTTTCGCTTGCTTTCTTCTGTCAGAGTGGATCATCAGGCTAACATTTTTGATCTTCTTTTGTGGTGGCCCTTCTTGCTGCTTGCGCTCGACATTTCTTAGCAAGTGCCCAAGTTTACCTGATTTTAGGGCCTCTTCGATTGCTTGCTTCAGCTGATAGCATTTGTCTGTGTCGTGCCCGATGTCTTGGTGATAGGCGCAGAACTTTCCTGGATCTAAGTTATCCCGTCTTTTGATCACCTTGGGTTCTGGGAAAGCTACGTTTTCCGTTGCTAACACCTGCGCTGGGGTTTTCGTGAGTGGGGTCCAATTGTTGTGACTCCGTCTTCCTGACCTGTGGTCATTCTGTGTGTTTCCCTTGTGGTCTTGGACCTCAACAGGTTTGGTATCTGTTTGGGCGCCCCCTTGGAGTCGGTTCCAAACAGAGCCTCTTCCCCTTCTGTCCTGTCGACCATGCCTGGAGCGCGCAGCTTGCGCTTGCGCGTCCGTGTATTGAGGTGCTTGTACTCGGTTCCAGACAGACAGTTCTCTTTCTGTTTTTGCATATGTTTTAGCCCCCTTCATGATTTCATCCCATGTGTTGGGCATTCCGGTGCAGCCTGCTAGTGTGCGAATGAGGGAGTCGCATCGTACTCCCTGAGTGAAGGCTGCTTTCATAAGCTCGAAACCGATGGGCCCGATCTGCAGAGCTTCCCTATTGAAACGGGTGATGTAGTCTTCGATTGACTCATTGTCTCGTCGCCTGACTTGCAGGATGTCAGTTGAGTCGCGCTCAATTCGTTTGTTTTGACTGAAGTGGTCCGCAAACTTGTCTGTCAGTTCTTTGATGTTATCAATTTTCCCATTTGGTAGGCTGTCAAACCATACTCGCGCAGCGCCCGTGAGCGTCTGCGCGAACATGTGACACCATGCTGGCAAACTCCACTGTGCACATTTTCCTGCGACCTCGAATGTCCTCAGGTGGTCGTCTGGGTCCCCTGTTCCATCAAACTTACCCAGCGTACTTGGGATTTTTGTTTTGGGTGGCAGGGGTGCCAGCGCAATGCGCGGGGTGAACTTTGACTTTTCCATGAACGATGGAGGATAATATGGTTTGGTTAGGTCGTCATCACCGGTCATAAAGTGCCCTCGCGCAGCGGTGTTGCTTAAGGGCTGGCTTATGTCACGCGTGAAGCGACTTTGAGACTCGTCTGAGTCTTCTCTCCATGTGGGGTCAGTTTCATGGTTGCTCCCGCCGTTGTTCCTTGCTGTGTTGGACGGTCCCTCGCTGTAGGAAAGCGTGCGGGCAGCCTCTCTGAGTTGTTGGTCCCTTAGTTTTTGGAGGTATACACGTTTCAGGGCTTCCTTTTGCTGAGTATACCATACCTCCGGACTAACCATCGGCGTGGCATTCTCGGCTGGGGAAACCTGATTCGTTTCGGTAATAAACTGGAAGGAGGGGGTCTGCCTTGTCCCTGAAGATGGGGTGACGGCTGGACCCGTGTTTGTTGTTTGTTGCTGAACATCTGCTGTGTTTCCCGACTGGCCGGTGCCTCCCTGGGCAACGTCGGTGTCGGAGTTAGCATTTGTGAAGTTTGGTAACGGTGGTATGAGAGACATAGTTACTGTTTTTGAGAAATAGAAGTTTTTAACGTTCTTGTATGCTCAAATAGACGGATGGCGCCAATGAAGAAACACCAATATAACAGTATACTAAGATGATAGCACAAGTAAGGACATTATTTTCATTAATGATTCAACGACTATTACAAGACTGAGATGGCTACTGTTACAGCGCTTCGACTATAATCTAATTCTCGTAACTATGATTCTCCCTCTCTCCGTCTGACCTCATAGGGTATTTATAGGCCACCTGAGGTCTTCTGTGATTGGACGAGGGGAGAATGACAGCTGGCTGTACGATTAGGCCGTTGTCATTCGTTGCGCTGTTCCTTCGCTATTGGTCCACGTGTCTTTGTCTGTCCTTTCTTGTACTATTCTGTACCTCGTACCTGCAGGCGATCGTGGAGCAGGGAATGGACGTCTCTTATTGGCTGGACGTCCCTTTCTTGTCGGTTATTAGCTGTCACACTACGAGGTACCCCGCGCCGCTTTCTAGAAGCCCACGTAGGCTTGCTGTGTTGGCATGTGTGGAGATGTGGGCCCGTGCGCTTGCGCGGTTCCCTATCTCTTCACTAACTACAAGGAGAACAATCTTATCCATTAAAAAAAACTTGTTAACTTTCACATGCTTTATCAACTCTTAAACGTTTAAAAGCTACATTATGAAGAACCTTTTTAGATGAAAATTGAAACGATTTAATTAAAAACAAAAATTCATAAATTGTCAAGCCCAAATATATAAACTTACAGCTCAAATATGACACAAATATGATAACTTGGAAGGCTGCTACAGCCATTAGTTAGCCCAATACCTAAACCCGGTCTACGGTCTACCCAAACCGGAATCTAACCAACCGGCCGAACTGAACCAGATCTACCGACCAAACCCCTAACCGTCCATCATTGGTTTTTTTTTTGTCTCCTCGGTATACATTCTAGTGCGGTCCCAACCGGTTCACAACCCATGACCAACACACCAAGTGTGAATTCTAATTTCCATCAAGCACAAGTTTTAAGCATATCAAAATCTAGAATTTATACAAAGAAATAAAATCATTTTGTAAAAAGTTGGTTTGGGTTATAAACTAGTTTAGGAGGGAAAATGGCCGAATCTATAAAATCAACTACGGTCGGGTTATAAACTGGTTTGGAAAAAAACAACTTTTTTTTGCATGTTTTCAAATCGATTCGGGTCCAAACCGATTATAGGAAACAAGATTACAAACTAATATAAGAACTGATGTTCTAGTGTTTGGTTGGTCAGGTGGGAAACAATGTTTGGTTATTTGGCCCCGGAAGTTGTTCGGTTTCCGGAAATAATTCAAGCGAGTCGTTCACAACAATGTTTCAATGTTTTGAATGTTTTGACCCCCAGGCCCAAGGGTTTGTTTTAGTAGGTCAAGTTTTGCCATTTGGAAATGGGTGGCAAGGCAACTTGTTGCATGTAGGGCTGAGCAATTTGCGGTTTCAAACTGTCGGAACCAGGAAACCAAAACCGAACCGCTAGATCCGAACCGTATTCATGTATTTAGGGTTCGGTTTCGGTTTTTAAATTTTGGTTAAAATAGTTTCCGGTTCGGTTCGGAACGGGGGGTCCATTCAAAGAACCGCTAGAACCGAGTTAGGTTAACACTTTAATAATTATATTTAAAAACCTTGTTATTATATTAGATCCGGGTTAGGTTTATTCTTTATAAAAAAATGTTCAATTCATGTTAGCCATATAACATTTTTATAAAAAAAATTGTTGAGTTATGAGTTCCATCCAAACTATATAACTTTTGTAAAGCATATAGAGTACCATAAAAGGAAAGAAAGTAATTGACACTGAGAATCAACGCTTACAAAATCATGAATGAGATGCATACATCGGTTTATCATGTGTGTCGGACAAATGGACAATAATGTAACGTAACATGTGACATTAGTAACGCATGACACATATTGTTTTTAGTAACAAAATTATCAATCATTGCTACATGCGATTGGTACCGTATACTTCTAAAAATGTATCATAATAGTAGCTAGTCTTACATTTAATTGTTAATTTTAGAATTTAATTGACAATCAGTTTCTCGATCGTTTTGACTTTTTGGGCTTTAAAGTCTTCAGCAGACCCATTAGTCACCTCTATTGAGCGTGGGTTTGGTCCTGAAAACAATATACAGTGTAGACTAGTAGATAGGAGAAAGAAATAGAATTAGAATGTACACGTGGAGAGGAAGGAAGGTACACGTGGAAGAGTATGAAAGATAGTAAGCATCTTTTCCAACGCCACCTCTTAGCGGTGAACTACTTAAAAAGATGAACATCCATCATGCATCAATGAACCAAACAAAATACACTGAAAAAAAAAGCAATTATAATATAATAATAATAATAAGAGATGGCTGGAAAAGTTATGGCAATGGCGGATGGGAATGCGTTGACACCGGAGGCAGATTGTCAGCCGTTGACTCGCGAGAGGAAAGTCCGTACGGACTTAGAAACTCATCTTCCTAAACCTTGTATGTTAATGTTCCTTACTTTCTTATTATTATTATTATTGATTTGTATGTCTGGTAACGTGTTTGTTCATGTTAGTTTGAGTACTAACTTGAGTCTGTTCATAGTCGTTTGTTTTGTTTTGTTTTGTTTTGTTTTGTTTAGGTTATGTTTAGTTATTAGAAACTTTAAGATGAAATGTTATTTTTGGATAATTATGTTTATGCTTAGTATGTCAAACTTGTGTCTTTATTTTATGGTAATTATGTTTATTAGGGTTGGGTTATTCTACAAAGGCTACAAAAAATAAGAAGGGTGAGAAGCCACTAAAAAATGACATGTGTCCAAAGGATTAACAAGTGGGAGGGGTAATTTTGTCAAAAACACATGCACATGCAAGTCACATGCCATTTCCACCTTCATTTTTAAATGCCCGTAACTTTTTTATACGTCATCCGTTTTTTAAAAAAATTATACCATAAAATTGAGCGTCTTTTTATCTTTAATATGAGTACCATATTGCTATACTTTTGAAAAAAAAAATTCAAAACCCACTTGCATAAGACACAATGGAATGTAAAACACAATGAACACCAATTAAATATAGGGTATAAAACACTATCAAGAGTCTAGTAAAACACAATGGACGACATACTAAAGACACAATGAATAGAAGATTAAACACAATGAATACTTTTGAAAAAAAAAAAAGGTGAAAACCCAGTTGCGTAAGACACAATGGATGACATACGAAAGACACACGAAAGACACGATGAACAGAAGACTAAAATACAATGAATACTTTTGAAAAAAAAAAAAGTTAAAAACCCAATTGTGTAAAACACAATGGACGACATATAAAAGACACAATGAACAGAAGACTAAAACACAATGAATAATAGACTCTACACAATGAACAACATAATAAAACACAATGTACACCTAAATACAAAACTCATTTGCGTAAAACACAATTAAAAGCATACTAAAAACACAATGGACAAAGTTAAATCATGTGTAGACTAAAAAAACATAAATAACATATTTATAAAGCACACATGCATAGTATAACACAATGAACGAGCAGAAAGACACAACGGAGAAGAAAACCCATTTAGCACGAATTTTTTTTTCCAATTTTAATGTAGCAATGTGGTACTCATATTAAAGATAAAAAAACTCGTTAATATGGTGAAATTTTTTTGAAAAAAAAAATGTCGTATGAAAAAGTTATAGACGTTTTTAAATGATGGGGGAATTGACATGTGCATTGCATGTGGAGAGAGAAAGTCAACAAATGTGGTTTTCCTTTTATGCCCTTCCTCTAATTTATTATTTATTTTTTTCAAACAAACTAATCTCAACCTTTCAAATATATGATCAATGGATCACAATCCTTCTCACCCTTCCTAGAAAAAGTGTCTTGTGTATTTGATCCTAACCCATGTTTATTATTGTTACATTTATTCTTAACAAGGTATTATGGATTTATGTCTAATCTTTGGTATTAAGCATGATGTTCCTTTGTATGAACAATTCGTTTGTGTTCATGAACAAGTTCAATTCCTTGAAGAACAAACACAAACAAAAAAATTCGTTAGGTACTTGTTCATGAAAAAGTTTAAGGTTGAATTAATGGGCATGCACAAGGCTTCGGTCAGTTCGGTTTGTTTACAGCCCTATTGACCAGCCCTATAAACCTGACAAGGTTTTGGTTTATTTGGTTTGTTTACAGCCCTATCGACGTTACTTCATCGCTAATCTAGATGCCATGTAGATGCCGGTTATGTTGTTTTATCCTACATCATATTTTTCAAGATTTGTTAAAACTTTTGTGAACCATTTGATGATGATTTAGTGAAACAACAATTTGATCTTCAGATTTGGCGAGGGGATTGGTCGCTCCAGATAGCGAACATCCAAACGGGACGCTAGGACACAGGCACTACGACATGACTGTTCTCCAGCAGCATGTTTCGTTTTTCGACCATAATAACGATGGAATCATTTACCCCTGGGATACGTATAACGGTTAGCAGCCACCGTACAATCGAACTAATCAAACATTTTATTATTTTTACAATTGATAATACATTTTTAGCATGCATCACTTGCTGTAATTGTTTTTTTATATTGTGTAGGTATGCGCGAATTAGGGTTCAATATGCTGATATCCCTTTTGGCTGCTATGTTTATCAATATCGGGATGAGCTATCCGACCCTCCCTGTACGTTCCTCATCTTCGTTTTACGACCGTTGTAATTACGATATTTTAATCGATCAAATGATGCATTTTGGCTGAATTGTGCAGGGGTGGATTCCATCGCCTTTCTTCCCCATATATATCTACAACATACACCGGGCAAAGCATGGAAGCGACTCAGCGACTTACGATACGGAAGGAAGGTCTGCCCTAGTCTTCCTCATTATATCAATCCTATTAATTTTTCTGGGTTTGACAAGCACAATTACACATTAACACTAAGCCCGACACACTTAATACATCAACCCTAACTTGACAAGCTTAAGATGCACTTAAAATCGCGTTAGGTTCCCGTGTCGGTCGTGTCTAGATGTTTTCTTCTTGTCAAAATCATCAACCTCACCCGCACCCTCTTAAAACCGTATAACGTGTAACACGCCTGTTTAACCATTTATCTAAACGTGTCAAACGGGTTGATGGATAAAAGTGTTGGTTGATATTGTTCGTCTTTCAAAAGGATTTGTTTGTATTTTTATTTATTATATATAAAATTTTAGTATCTTTATTATGACATTCTAACGCCTGCATTTAATTTGTAGATACATGCCGGTGAACTTTGAGAACATTTTCAGCAAGTATGCGAGAACGGTGCCAGACAAGCTAACACTCGGAGAGATTTGGGGCATGACCGAAGGGAATCGACTAGCATTTGATCCCTTTGGGTGGTTAGTTGGTTCAAAAATCCCTTATGTTTCAATGCTTTGATCGCGTTGGGTTTATGAGTAAATGTTTTGTATGGTTAAGGTTGGGTTGAACACATTATTGTTGATGCAATGCAGGATTGCAGGGAAGATGGAGTGGGGAATCTTGTATGCACTTGCTAAGGACGAGGAAGGTATGCTGTCGAAGGAGGCGGTTAGGCGGTGCTACGACGGCAGCCTGTTCAACTATTGTGCCAAGATGAACAGGGCTGCACATGGGAAGAACTATTGAGAGGTGTTTAGAAAGTATGCGTGTGTTGAACTTGTTTGTATAGTACCTAAAATAAGAATATAAGAACACATTATTAAAAGGTGTTTGGGAAGTATGTGTAATTATATCATATATATGTGTTTTGAACTGGGTTGTATATTACAAAAAATAAGACATTACATTTCGACCATGCCTTAAGCAAGCACGCGCGCTCACACACATTGGGTGATTGGACCGGCTTTTGCATAGGGTCAACACGCATTAACAATCCCATACCAACGCTTGTGCCTCGCGCTTAGTGATTGCACCGGGCGCATATCCACAGATCAAGTCATTTTTGAGCGTAAAATATCGAGAATTGATACTTCGAGACTTACTATACGGCTAATTTTGACTGGAAAAAGACCTGGAACCCCATACTCTCTCATTCACTTACAATAGGCCTAACGGCATTACTCTCCATTATTGCTGAAACCCCTTGCCATCCGATTCAAGGGCGCAGATAATTGATAATTTTTTATCGCAAAATTAGTCAACAATGTGTTACATGTGTATACACTTATTAACACATAAATAGTGAACACATTATTAAAAGGTGTTTGGGAAGTATGTGTGTAATTATATCATATATATGTGTTTTGAACTGAGTTGTATAATTACAAAAAATAAGACATTACATTTCGACCATGCCTTAAGCAAGCACGCACGCTCACCCACATTGGGTGATTGGACTAGTCTGGTTACTTAAACATTGGAAACAAACTATTATTCATCCAGAATGACGTTCCGGAACGCCAAGCAGTTGTTATTTCACACACAAACTGACCACCAACCCATTAATTTTTACGTGGCATTTATCAACGTGACATGCTGACTTGGCATTTTTCTTACGTGGAATGAGGATAGTAACCAAAATGTCACGTAATAAAAAAGGCTACCATGTGGCGTTTTGTGGAGCCTAAATGGAACAAATGTTAGCATGATAGGCAAAATAACATCTGTAACGATAGGTTCAATTAGTATTCCAAACATGTAACGGCATTAACTGTGTAAGAACATGTAAATACCTGACTAATGTTTGGTTTCTTAAATACATAATCTATTAACTAATTTACTGTCTACAGTTGCAAAATAAGCTAATCCTCTTCAGTTCAGGTCTCCAATAATTTCTTCCACATGGTTGTTCAGAAGAACGAAAGTTTTCTTTGAATCGTCATTAGAGGAAAAACTTTCCAAAATAATAATAAAACAACTAAATTTGTTTCAATACTATTCTATTTAAAATAAATAAATAACAGAAGGATCAGATTTCTGGCTTGGAATTCCCTATTAAAGAGAATTTTAATAAATGCGCACAGTATAATCAACTTCGATCATCTGGGGAAATAATCATCATCTCCAATTTATTAAACAATTTACAAAAAAATAAGTTAATAAAATTACATTAAAAAATAAAAAAAATATATATATAACGATGGATCAGATTTCTGGCTTGGGTTTCTCCAAAGAGAGAAACATAAATAGAGCGCTCAGTTATTTCAGATTCGATCATCTGGGGAAATCATCATCACATCCATCACTTTAAATTATTTATAATAAAATAACATAAAATTATTTCCGTATCTGAAACAAATGCAACTCAAACGATAAGATCTGCACAAAGTATTCAGAAATCGGATAATTAATATTGCATCGGCTCATACACAACACCTATTGCAACAAAAGGAGCCGGTAATCAGTTATTTCGATGCAAATAATGTAATAGACGTGATAAATAATGTTCCAGGAGACAGGTAACATCAATGCGATTGTATACGCATAGAGCTGTTTAATACTGGAGATTAATAATAATACTTAATCTATGCTCCGGAAACTTGAAATTCCATCACTTAATTTGAGAGATTTCACAATTATGAAGCAACAATTAGGCACAATAAATAAATAAATCATTTATAATTTAAATAATCTATTGTATTACAAAACCACAAAGAAACAGTCCACAAGTGAATAATAATATTAATAATATTAATGATGTGGAAAACGTGAATATAGGGGGTTATGAAGTGTTTGATTTATGCTTTTGTTGACACGTCAACCGGTGAACGTCACGCCTATCAAAAGCAACAAACGGTAAAGAATAATAGGAAATAAATAAAGAATTGGGTTTATGTAGAATCTAAATGGAACAAATGCAAGCACTGTGAATAAAAATCGCATCCGTAACGATAGATACAATTAATATACCAAACAAGTAACGGTATAAGCTGTGGATATTAAGCAGATACCTGACTAATGTCTGGTTATACAAATTCATCAAAAAAAACTACTGGTTATTAAAAAGTGTTTGGAAAGTATGTGCGTAATTATATAAGTGTTTTGAACTTGGTATAACCACATTGGGTGATTGGACTGGCATTGGGTTCGTACGCATATCCACAGATTCAAAACCATTTGTGACGACTGTTCGTACAACACTTTCAAGACCATCTGAGAAAGAGACCAAAACCGATAAATGTTATTTTTTTATTACAGTTGGATTTGATATTGAAAGTACGTGTGGTGGTGAACATTTTTATGGTTCATTGTGTCAGCGGCATTTTGGCATTTGATAATTTTCTTATATGTGTACACTCATCACACATAAATAGCGAACCGTATCAAGAGGAACCATACAGTTAACATGCGAATAAAATTAAATTAAATTTCTATGATTGCTTTCATCTATTTACATTTTTACACAAATCAATAACATGCCTAGGATCACGCCATAACATAGTATTAACCTTATATCGTTGACGCAAGAGAAAGCAACCATAAGTTCTTGCAATACAATAATCACTTTGTTATTAAATCGATCACACAGATTATCTGATTACTACAAGATCAAGTCAGTCTGCATCATCTGTTATAAAATTGTGAAAACTTTTAAAGATTTGACTAATTTAAATGTAGAAACCAGATGTAGCAGTTGTGAGCAATAGAAGTAGCACCAAAACTGTAACGAATGGTCGCATATTTTTTTGTTCCAGACGTGTAACAGTATCAAACAATAAATATAAGAAGATACTTGACTAGTCTGGTGATTCAAACATCGGAAATTAAAAATAAACATAAAAAAAGGGGAAATTGGATTTTAATACGCTAAACTATTTATTCGTTAACGAATATCAATCTCAACCATCACTTTACCAATACTCACACTCACAACTTTACACTTCGTTTCCACAAGCTAACACTAACTCCATTAGGTTGGCATATTTGCCCATGTCGCATGCTGACATGACTTTTTTTCTAAATTAGCAAAATAAGTTAGTCCTCTTCAGTTCAGGTCTCCAATAATTTCTTCCACATGGTTATTCGGAAGAACGAAAGTTTTATTTGAATCATCATTAGAAGACTGAATTCTTAAAATAAAAAAACTAAATTCGTTTCAATATTATTCTAATTTTTTTTTTAATATAAAATTTACCAATTCATTCCATGACAAAGAAAATTATATTAAGATAGCGGGCAGGCGGGCAACAAGCTGCGCCGCCACCACTTTCTGGATAGCAAATCCTAATCTACTAAAAAATAAAAAACAAAAGGATCAGATTTCTGGCTTGGAATTCCCTATTAAAGAGAATTTTAATAAATGCGCAAAGTATAATCAACTTCGATCATCTGGGGAAATAATCATCATCTCCAATTTATTAAACAATTTACAAAAAACAAGTTAATATATATTTAGATTAAATTTAAAAAAAAGTAATGGATCAGATTTCTGGCTTGGGTTTCTCAATAAGAGAAACATAAATAGAGCGCTCAGTTATTTCAGATTCGATCATCTGGGGAAATAATCATCACATCCATCAGTATTTACAATAAATTATTTATAATAAAATAATTTATAAAAATATCACCGTATCTGAAACAAATGCAACTCAATCGATAGGAATTGCACAAAGTATTCAGAAACCGGATAATTAATATTGCATCGGCTCATACACAACACCTATTGTAACAAAAGGAGGCGGTAATCAGTTATTTCGATGCAAATAATGTAATAGACGTGATAAATAATGTTCCAGGAGACAGGTAACATCGATGCGATTGTATACGCATCAAGCTGTTTAATACTGGAGAATAATAATAATAATACTTAATCTATGCTCCGGAAACTTGAAATTCCCTCAGTTAATTTGAGAGATTTCACCATTATGAAGCAACAATTGGTACAATAAATAAATAAGTAAATCGTTTGGAATTTAAACAATCTGTTGTGTTTCAAAACCACAAAGAAACAATCCACAAGTGATTAATAATATTAATAATGTGGAAAATGTGAATATAGGTGGTTATGAAGTGTTTGATTTATGCTTTCGTTGACACGTCCACCGGGAACCGGTGAACGTAACGCCTATCAAAAGCAACAAACGGTTAATAATAATAGGAATTAAATAAAAAATAAATAAAGAATTGGGTTTATGTAGAATCTAAATGGAACAAATGCGAGCACGGTAAATAAAATCGCATCTGTAACGATAGATACAATTAATTTACCAAACAAGTAACGGTATAAGCTGTGGATATTAAGCAGATACCTGACTAATGTCTGGTTATACAAATTCATAAAATAAATAAAAAACTACTGAAAACCTTCAACGTTCAGTTTAATCGACGATTGATAACTTACGGGCTACCGGCAAACTAAGTGAGAAGCTAATCGGACTTGTACTGGGCATAACTCATAAGGATCTGCAATGGATTGTTGAATATAGGCATTGATTGATTAGAAATATTGGATGTTGCTGATGCAAATTAGGGTTTAGAGTGGTGGTGGATATATAGTAGTTTGTTACTCTAGGGTTTGTGATTATGAGTTGGGCCGGATTTTTGTAAGTGGGCTTAATGACAAGTGTAACAGATGGGCCCATAAGCTATAGATTTAAATATTTGTTCAGCTGTTGGACTTGGAAAATTGGACATTCTTTAGCATTTCAAGCTTTCAGCTATAGTCTATAGATATACCAAAGTCCTTTATACAAATTTTCATTGTTACTTTAAAAAGTGGCTTTATCTGCATCGTGCCTTCCTATATTCGCTGACGCCCAATGTTAGTCACCCTTGCCACATCGCATGGGTGTCATTCCATAATATGTGGTCTAAGGATGCACGGGGTGGAACTCATGTGACCATCGGGATCCGAGGGGCTAGGTCACGAATGTCGTCCTGTGTTATTGAACAAGTCAATTAAACTTTTTATAAGAATGTCGTCCTGTCGTTTATGTATAAAAAATAAGTTATACAAACTCGATTTCAAAGTTATGATTTTACCACAGCTTTTGTTTTATTTATTCTCAACCGACAGATATTGAATAAGTCTATTAAACTTTTTCTATGATTTTGCGCGATTGATATTATGAGAATTTATTTGAACTAAAAGATATTTGCAATTGCAATCAAGATACGATTGGATCAAATAGGTTTTATTTAGAGAAGTTGGGTGAGAAAAATAACTTATTGTTGTTAAGAGAGTTAAAATACATGTACTTATGGTGGTGGAGACCCAGGTTCGAACCCCACTTGGGTAAACACTTTGAATGGCCATCCTATAACAACGATGGTAGAATTTCAACCAGGGTTTGAGCGACAAGATTGTGGGGCATAGATAGTAGTTCAAACACACTCCTTAATTCCACAGGGTTTGAGCGTAACGAGATTGTGGGGCATAGATAGTAGTTTGAACCCCACCCGTTGCCCGTGCTTTAGATCCGTGATTCGGTTGCCCCTGAGACGTCCCGTGCTAAAGACCAACTTTAAAACCACCGGTTGGCGTACCTACGGGCATGTTTGGATAAACTTATTTGAGGCAAAAAGGACTTTTTGTTAAAATGACTTATTAACTTATGACTTTTTAAAAAGGAGTTTTTAAAAAAGTGTTTGGATTAACTTATGTGGTGAGAAAAAACAATAAGTTGATAAGTAGTTTGTAAAAAAGTGTTTGGTTTAACTTATTTAGATAAAATGACCAAAAAGGGTATAAAGAGGGAAGGTGTAAGGATATAATAAGGGCATGTAGGTAAATAACCATCAAATAAGTTATAAGGAGGTTCAAAAAGTCACTCCTCCCTTACTTTTCCAAAACAACTTATCATAGGCTTACAAAAAGTTAAAACAAAAAGTCTTTTTCCTTTTGCCAAACACTTTTTGTAACTTATTAACTTTTTGAAAAAGTTATAAGTTATAAGGAGGTGGAAATAAGGAGAGCCAAACATGCTTGTAACCAATATTACTTCCTGGTCACAATCCATGTTAAAAAACTTAAAACCATGATCACACAAGTTTCTGTATAATCTAGAAAAGCATGAAACGATGTGCACATTTCGCTAATAACAACTAAATATTTGAAAGCCAAACCCAAACATCAACTCACCACACAATGCATTCTTTGAAATTACGAGTTCTTATATTACAAATAGTCAAATACATAAGTATCATGCAGAACATAAAGCACAAAGGTTTGCACTGCACAACCAGTTTGAATGCAAAACGCTTAAACATAATCATGCCATAACTTAAAACTGACTCGAGACTAAAACACAGTTTATTGAAGTAATACAAAAGTTTAGAACATTAGATCTTCAGGTTCGTCTCATGAAGGCAGAACCGTTCTTGTAAGAACATCAAACAGACAGCAACATAGCAGAAGTACATCTGTTGCACTGTGAAAAGTCGGTAAAAGGTAAAATACACAAACCTGGGGTATAAATTATTTTCGAGGTCATACTGTCTGAAACTATACATCTCCAAACCTGTTCTCTTTAGACATGTGACTGAGATTCAAAACATACCGACTAGGCGCACTCAAGGCGCATAGGCCGAGCCCGGAGCCTAAGCGCATAAAAAACGAGTGCTTTTTTATAATTAGGCGCATAGTATGAAATACATTTTTTAGGGATTTTAGAGATGTTTTAGGCTTGTTCAGGGCTACTTTAGGATGTTTTAGGGTTGTTTAGGACTTGTTCATAGCTCATTTAGAATTTTAGGATGTTTTAGAGGTTTAGACAACTTTTAGCCTGAATTTGGCTGGAAAATCAGCATGATGAGTTTAAGCTCTCGTCTTGTATCGCCTACGCTTAGTTCCAAGCGCGCGCATAGGCACCGTTTTTCACAAAAAAGCCCATATTTGCGCCTAAGCCACCACCAGGCGCTATAGGTGCGCCTTGCTGCGCCCGAGCGCGCGCCCGAAGGGCTTTTGACAACATAGCATGGTACAAGTGCAAAAATATATGTTGAAAGTTTGCAAAAAACATACCGACTAGTAGCATCTTGATGTCGACGCGTAGGATTTCCCCTCTGTTTTTCTCTTTATCCAAAAACTGTAGCAGCTAACAAAGAAAAAATCATGTATAAATAGGACTAATTAATTGCTTTGCAAAGCAGCCAACAACAATAAGAGAAAACCGTACTCGAGAATCAAAAACAGGACTAATTAATTGTTTTGCAAAGCATACGAAAAGGGTTCCTTACTTGAGTCTAAAGAGGTTACTGAAGGTAAATCTAACACCTTTCAGGTTGACCCCAGAGTCGCCCCGATAATAGCCAATGATTTTTGCGTACTTTTTGACTTCCCACGGAAGCAAAGTCACACCGGTGTAAACACCTTCGACGTGTATCATCAGGAAGATGTGGTTATCAGTTTCACCAGTATCATACTTGAATAAGTTTCTAGTCAAAACTTTCCTGATCTCACCTGGTTTGACTCTAACGATCATCCGATATCTGTCTGCACGATCAGGTGGAACAAAAACTCGAATTTCCATATCCACATTAGCCCTGTTTTCAAAAGATGTGAGCCTGGCTCCCATTAGGTCTGCCTTTGGTGTTGAGCTAAACATGTCAATCAAAGGGGACTATTAATATAGTATTACATGTCACAGTCAGTGCATAGATAGTTTATCATTCACTGATGCTTACATTTGCAAGACAAAAGAATGTTGACTCCTCTTGACCAATATCGCTTCGCGTGTCACAATCCATGTATCGGATGATCTTTGGCTGATGCTTACATTTTCTTGTTTTTCTTCATTTGGCAGTATAGGTAAGGATTATCAGTTGAGTTTCCAGGAATTTTCCTCGAAGAGGTTCTACTTTAGCTAGTAATCACTAATTTACATCAATTTTTTTATAATGAATCATTAGAAAATTGGATTTTAATTATCCATACCATAGTAGCGAATAGCGGTAACAGCGACAAGCTATCAATATACTACGTAGCGATAGTGACATAATAGCGCCTGTTGTTCATGTCTAGCCATAAGGTAGTAGAAAATTTAAGAAATATTTTACATATATATTTTATCAAAAACAGCTACAATACACATCTAAATATGCTTCTTTTTTCAGTCGTGGAACAAACAAAAAAACTAAATACGCTTCTTTTTTCAACCGCTATCTATATTTATAAAATAAAAAAAAAGCTAATGTCGGTTGTTTAGTCACCAACTATCACAAAGCGACACACCACATTATTCGCTATAGCGCCTGCTATAATCGCTATCCATACTACAAGCCATTGGCCGATAATAGTCCATACTTACTAGTTACCTCTATTGTCAAAGCCCACTCAGGCGCATGCCAGACCCACTTTTCAGGCTCAGCGGCTCAGCGCAGCCTTCTCGCTTCGCTTCAAAAGCCCCACTTTCAAGCCAAGTTCCAACGGAATTCTGGCTAACAATTGTCTGAACAGGTCTAAAACAATTATACCAGCCCTAAACGAGTTTATAATCAACCTAAAACAACCTAAAACATTTTTAAAACTAACCCTAAAAAATCCTAAAACATTTTTAAAACTCCTAAAAATGTATTTTTATACCGTGTGTCTCACTTAAAAATGCTCTTGCTTTTTAAGCACCTTGCACTAAGGCCTAAGGCTCACCCTTGGTGCCTTAAGTATGCCTTGAGCCTTTAACAGCTATGCTAGTTACCATTTGATCAATTGCACTCACAATTTTCACTAATAATGTTGCCAAGGGCAATCCTAGTAGCATAATCATCAAAGATCTACACTCTGTACATTTCTCCATTTTGTTCATAATCATCATTACGAGAGAAAAGCAAGTAGAAATCTTTGATCATTGGGCTATTAGAAACGCACTTGGCGACGAATGTGAAAGTTGATAGTATCATTGATCAAACTATAAGTACGGATTATTATCGGCCAATAACTCCATCAAATTTCCCTAAATTATCTAAAATATGCATAAAGATTTACATGTCACAATCAGCGGTATAACCGGTTCAACCGGCCGGTATAAACCGGTTTTTAAAACATTGATTGATCTTTATTCCAAGAAATAAATAAACTAAATTCCTTGATCATTTTCATGGGTTAAGGCAATCATACATAAATATAATAATTGAGAAAACTTACCATAACCTCTGATCTAAACATAATTTATCAAAATAATAATAATAATAACACATTAACATTCATATGGGGAATTAATTGTACTGTACTAATCTGTTTACAATAACAGATGAAAACATATGAAGCTGCCGGAGTCAACCCAAGTCAAACCCAGAAAAACCCATCAAAACTTTGCTCCAATATCTTCTGTTAGTCAACGATTTTTGCGTAATTTAAAAAATAAGTGCCAAATTATTATTATTATTATTATTATTATTATTATTATTATTATTATTATTATTATTATTATTATTATTATTACAAGTTATAAGGAAAAAGGGTAAATCAATTACGCAAAAATCATTGGCTACAGCAGATGAAGGAGGTGAAGATCAGATGATTAGGGTGTGACGTGAACTGACGCCAGCAGATTTTTTCATGATTTCTCCGATCGCTTCTTTTATTTATGGTTTAGTTTAGATTAGATCAGCAGGGTTAAGGGTTGATGATGGATGATATAAGAATACAAATGGACAGGTTTTGAGTTTTATCTGAATTACGATCTAGCATCTAAACTATTTGTGATTAGACACTTTCGGTACTTCAAATAAAATTGTATCAAAACCAAAACCATTTGTTAAAAGTCATCGCTTCTTGCGCCTAGGCCCATTATTTGCACTTTGAGTCGATGAAATTGCGCTTTAATTTCCCAGGTGATGGTTTAGACGCAGATTTCAGCTAAATTTTCGAATTCCGAAGAGTTCCAGCCAAATTCGTTAAATTATGGCTAGATTCTAGCCAGATTTCTATTTTTATCTAAGGATAACTACTTCTATACACTAATACATCAATATTTTAAACCTTTGATACTAACTAGATGAAAAATAGTATTATTTTAATATATTTTTACTTTATTTTCTTTGTTCGTTTTTTTTATCTCAGGCCCTCGCTTTTCTTGCGCCTCGCGCCTAGGCCCCAGGCGAGGGCTATGCGCCTTGAGTGCGCCTAACGCCTTTGATAACTATGATCAAAACTAGTGTAATTTTGTTGTAGGCCGCCACAAAATACTATATTAAAACAGGGATGAGCACTATGCTACAAAATACTAATACCGATCCGGCATCAATATTCAATACCATGAATACTAGTACCCGGATATTTTCGGTACTAATTTGTTATCAAGTTTTGGAGATTTTTGGTAGCGGTATTTCAGTTCTGTATCGTATCGTGTATGTTCGATATCATGACCGTTAATGTATATTTTTGGCATCGGTATCAGTATCAAAGTTTGGCAAAAAAATGTTATCGGAATCGGTTCGGTACGATATGGTACCGAACTCATCACTAGGCTGAGACATAAAAATCATAAATTTGGCCGGTATAGGTTTGTTAGGGTGTAAATATGATAGGTACTTAGCATGATAGTCGAAAGTGAAAAGCATATAGACACATGTTTTGATTGATCGAAACCATAAAACTGAATAGCAAAACATTTTCTTATAATGTCGATACTGGTTTCGATGTTACTTGGTTAGTATCGTTTCGATTCGTTACAGTATTAGCGCCCTATGTAATTTACTATATCAAACAAATATTTTATTTTGAACAAAACTTCGTTTTCAAAATGTTGTATCATAATGTTGAGAAGAAAAGTTAAGACACATACGTATTTAGTTTTTCATAACTTTTTGTGTTGCATGTGCCTTGTTTACGCGCTTTTGAGCATGACATCATTTGACCATGTCAAATTAGCGAGGGCCTTTGTTTCATAAAGCAAATGGACTTTTAAAGTAGGAAAGAAACCTTATACATACGTTCTCATTGCTCGATGAATGATGTTATTATCTTTTTAGTTATCGAAGAAACTTCAATTCAATCGAATTATAGGATAATGTTCAACCAATAGTAAACTCCAATCTTCACGAGTAATCCTGCACAACTGAAATCACCGGTAGACTAGTTATGAAGAGGGGGTGGGGGGGGGGGGGGGGGGGTGTTCTCCTCGTAACTACCCTTCGATGTGATAATAAGTAGAGTTCTATAAGAGTAAAAGTGTTTAAGTTGAGAATGAGGAAAATCAACCCATTAACCTTTGAGAGATTATAGAAGATCATTGCTTTTAGAGGTTGAAAACGTATAATGTCATAAGCATTGCAATTTCAATCGTCATGCATTCCAACGTAAAAGGTTTCTCATTATATCACAACACATGTAAAATAAAAGTTAAACCCCCCACAAAATCAAACATGCCAAAAGTGATTCTCCACCCTAGCCATGACACGCGTTCCATTTCAAATACATGAAAGATACGTTTTAAAAGACATGAATATTCATTGAATGACAACTCATCAATCTTCAATTCTTTTATTATAAGTTATAGATTGGTGAGTTCACATGTTTTATTTCACATCACAATCCATTATAAGACCATGCATGTGATAGAAATAAGAAATAAGTATGTCATATAAAAGGAGTCGCAAATCTCCTAAATGACGACAACGTCATCTCCTGAGCCGATAACCAAACAAAGACTACCATTTTGTCCCGCGAGTTGTTTCTTGGAATTAACAACTCAGTTCAAAATATCATGCACCCCGTAGTATATAAAATAACCAACCTACGCTATCGAATGAGGGTTGGCCTCGTCATGCACCAATAGTACTATTCCAATATCTCTTCGATTTCATTTGCATGAATTAATGGTTATAGCGACCGAGCGATGACTGCCCTAAGTGGTGTCCAGTTACCCAGTGTCCGTCTTATTACTTTTCAGATTTTCATAAGTTATAACAATTATAAAAAAACATATTTTTCCACTAAAAATTTTAAAACAGTAAAAAAGGGGTCGTGAAACTCACCTAAATAACAAGTGTGTAGTCAAAAAAATATAATAGATATAAATCTGCGGTGTTTTACACGTATGAGACACTAGGTATATTGTGATACCAGTCAACGATCTAGGTCAACATCCGTACACATTTTACTTGATATTGTCATTTCATGTGCAGACTGGACATTTTTGCACTCACTGTACCCCCTCCCCGGTCTAGTAAAGCCAGATCACTCGTTTACTCATACAACAACCGAAATATCCGCGGCAATTGGTGTTGAACAATCAAGCCAATCACACGCTCAACATAGAGCAACCGGATACCCGATTACTACGTATGGATAAAACAACAATACACCTGGCAATACCAAAGTGGAAAACTACACAATTCCACACATATCTAAATAATTCACAATATGTTTTATGAAATAACACACACGAAGTCATGAAACATTACCCAAGGTACACACATGTGTTAATATGAGGTAATACTATCCAACAACACATGTTTAACCTCAATTAACATGTGTATTTATTGCATGGTCAATAATACTATTACAAATACACATGGTATCGACAAATTAGATTATGCACACATGTATGTTAACATTCGAAGATCCATTCCTATGGACAACTAATGGATGACAATAACACCTCATGGACTTCCACACATCTATTGATATTCGGAAATATATACACACATGTGCACAATAATCTAACTAAAATAACCAGCTTATGAAACCATGTGTTTTTACATATATATTCGGCCACTCCCACACCATCCACAATCCCATGTCCCTTAACACATGGATGATAAGATAAACAACCTATACCTATATAACCATGTGAGCTTATATATGATGGTGACTAAACAAGGAACCTACACCCTTATACATATTCATGCGTAGATATATATATATATATATATATATATGTGTGTGTGTGTGTGTGTGTGTGTGTGTGTGTGTTATAGATAAAACAAGACTACACTCTACTTATATCATAATGGTTACTTGGCACAACCTTTAACACACTCCTCTTTCCTTTATTTCTTTCTTTCCTCTCTTAGCCAAAGACAACAAACAAATAAGCACTCACATTCCTTGTCATTAGGCCGAAAGGGACTTGACACAATCCATGGTGAAAACTAACCATTACCACTAATAGGACCTTCAACTATGACAAACACATCTCTATATATGATCTCAACCCTAAACAAGAAAGATTTCCCTCCTTTGTTTATACCGACGACCACAACACGTGTCCCACACACAAGTCCTTTTCAAAACTATCTTGCAACAATGACACACATGCTTCTAATGAGATCTTGTACCAATACTAGATGAATCTCCTTCCTTGACACCTTCTTGCCCGAAAATAAGACAAAGAATCACAAGTCTCTATCATCCTCACGTCATGAAAACCTTGTTATACCAAATTAGGCCTTGATCACATCATAACAACTTCCCAAAGCTTGTTGACTTGCCAAAAAGACCTTGATATTGCTTCATTGGAGCCGAAAAAATAGAGACAAACTAAGACACCATGCATGACCACCTTCCTTATACCAAATTATATTAAAGACAACCATACATAACATTTTCCCATGCATGACTTCTATCCCCTTTGATGAGTTGTGGATCGGTCGAGATATTATGTGTAACATTTCGTATTTATTCTTGTACGTTACACCATCGCATTTAAATAAAACGTCAAGCTTCGTTATTCTCGTGTGCTATAATTATTTTTGTCGCGTTATTGGAACCCTAATACTATATATATTATAATTGTTATGTGGGATAACCTTGAAAATATCAAAAAAAATAATACGTCTTGGCCGGGATTCGAACCCGCGCCAAGACCGGGTCAAACACACACAACCATCTAACCAACTGGGCTGGCCATCAACACTGATTAAACCCCGGCACTAAATAAACTTATACGCGATCTTAAACCTGCCAATTTGACTTTGGAAAGTCAACTGCTTGACGCGTTTGTTAATCAATCAGAATCAATTCATGATTGATCCAAATTTGGCAAACTTATGTGATTATCGGCCTCTTATGACTGTGCTACACGTCAATTACAGACCAATTGTCCATCAAATTAATTATTATACGCGTATGACTTCAATGCTTGGTCAAACATGCCAATTGAATCATTGAGACATCCACACTATAAATTGATCGTCCCCAAGGCATAACAACTCGCTCACTTATCTCTCTTAACCTCAAATTGTTCTGAAACACCTCTGTTAATTACAATTTTGAACGCTGTTTGACTTTGGTCTTTGACCGGGCATTCATCAACGAATCAACACTGTGAGTTACACTTTTTCTGTGGGTTATGATCATCGGCGATCACTCATCAATAGCCCCATGATTAATTGGGCTATTGATGAGTGAATCAAACGATTACAGAATTAGGGTTCGTGGGTTTTGAAATGGGGATAAACTCATATTCATATCGTGCATATAATTATTCTTAAACGGGTTTCATCACAACCACTGGCCGCCAAGTGGTTGTGACCAAGGCTTGCAACCTCAGCCACCCGGGTTCGAGTCCCGGCTCTGGCTCTCCTTTCTTTTCTTTTTCTGTTTTTAAAACAACAAAGCATTATATATATATATATATATATTTCATTTAAAACTTATAAATTCATTTTTAAATAATAAAACCTTTTTATAAATTCTAAAAAAATTATATTTAATAAATCTGAGTTAAAAGTTTTATTTACAATTTTTATTTTTCCTAAAATTCATTTATTTAATATTTATAATAATTAAATCAATTTTATACTATTATATTTATAAAAATCCATTAAAATATCAAAACAATTTTATTAAATTCTACAAAAATTATCCTGAGTTTGTATAGAGTTAAACTTTACTGAAATAATTTTTAATTCAGGAAAATCATTTATTTTATATTTTTAATCAATTTTTGTTAGATTTAATCATAATTAAATCATAATAAATTCAATTTTTATTATTTTTACACCAAAATTTTATACAATTTATTTTTAATTATTTAGAACAGAAATATAATTTTTAAAATAATAATTCTTTAATTTTAGTATTTTTGAATATTAAAGTTAAATTTTGGCTATTTGTAATAAATAGATTTAAAAATCTATTTTAAAGGAAATAATTTTATAAAAATTATTTTTATACTTCAAACATATTATTGTGAACATTCTAAATTCAAATTTAATAAAAAGACTTTCTTTTATTTAATTATCAAATTTCCCTTTATTTAAATAACATTTTTATGTTAAATTCAACAATTGGTTATCCCCAAATCGAAACCCTAGGATATACTTATAAACTAGTTAGACTTAGACTTATTTGTTGCCTTATACATAGGGTAACACTTGGCAAACTATTGGGCTACACTTATACTATTTCTCAATACCAAAAACTATACCAAGGTGAGTTTACGTAATCCTGTTTATGCGATTCTTTATACTTGCAACAATTTTAAGCAATTCAACATATATGTCTAGTAGTAAACTTTATTGCCTCATGTATTAGTCAACAGTTTCAACGAGTTTCAACATTTACATAATCATTAGCTATGGCCAAGCCGGCGATACTCAATAATAGATCTATTGGATTGACAACCCCACCCGGATACGTGTACCTCCTACATAGGTCACGTGGGTGATTGTTATCGTTCAACATATTACTAAGGTGAACCGTAGATGACGGGATGGACCTAAACTAGTCGGAGGTTTGATTATGTCAACATATTATACTATGCATGTAGACTTAAATTTACGATAGACATACGAATTGCTTGACTTTTATACTTAAACTATATGCTTAACATGGATTATGTATTCTCACCAACTTCTAGTTGACCCCCCCCCCCCCCATTTTTACAACTCAACAGGTGATAATGATGCTTGAAGATTAGAGTATTTATGAAGAAAATAAGGAGTCTAAGCATGCTTGATTCTTGTGTGATGCTATAGAATTCCACATTCAAAACTCTTATGTATTTCAATTTTTTTTGGATATTTGCAATTTAATATTTATTTCAATTAAAATTTGGATTACCATGTGCTACTGTATACTCATCAATACGTGACACCTCGATGTTTCCGCCATCGGTTGGGGTGTTACAGATTGGTATCAGAGCCAGGTTATAGGGAATTAGGTTATTAGAAATAATCTAGACTATAACCTTAGGGACTTAAACAGTACTTGCTTCTCCTATTTGTAACCCTAATTGCTTCCCTAATCCTATCCTTATCCTATACCTTATATAACCCTAAACCTACATGTGACTACTCTTATTCGTCTGCTGCAATCCTGATCCACCATTAGATTAATAGGACAAAAATCCTCAGGTTTAACCTGAACCCCCTTGAGATCTCGTCGAAGTTCTAGATTTTAATAACGAACACGTGCAATCTGGAAGGGTGAACGCCTGTATTCTGAGTCTTCTGTCTAGGCTGGCATTGCGCATATATCCCAATCAGACGAGGGACCCGGATGCCTACCTGGGAATTCTCGGGATGAGTGTTCACTTATAGGCTAAAGCATGTCTTCATATGTTATTAGTATTTAGAATCTTTGATAAGTCAACGTTTTCGTTTATTCGTTTTAATTAATGAATAAATGATTACATTCCTTATATAAACTCTCATTCATTTCATTGTGTCTATTACAGATCATGCCTCCTCGTCGCAGCACTCGCAACAGCAATGGCGAGAACCACGAAGAAGGTGGTGACAACCATGACCAAGTTCCTAACCACAACAACAATGGGGTCGATGCTCAACTGGCTGCGATCATTTCTCAACAAATGGCGCAGCAAATCGCAACTCTAGTTCCCAATTTACTCGCTCAGGTCATCCAAATGAACGGCAACGGGAATGGTCACGGCAACGGGAACGGGAACGGCAATGGCAATGGTAATGGACCCCCAGCCTGCACCCTTAAGCATTTCAACTCTTGTAACCCTCCAAAGTTTAGTGGTGAAGAAGGAGCTACAGGACTCCTCCAATGGTTTGAGGGTATTGAGAATACCTTCATCAACAGTGAGTGCCCCGACAACTTCAAGGTTCGTTACGCCATGAGTGTTCTCCATAAACGAGCACTCACTTGGTGGAATGAAGAAAAGCGTACTCGTGGGGCCGAAGTTGCTCTTGCAATGACATGGGACCAAGTCAAGGAGGTCATGAAGGAAGAGTTTTGTCCTCGCAATGAAGTTAAGAAGCTTGAGGATGAGTTCCACACCTTAGCTCAAGATAGTGGGGAAAACCTTGCCTACAACACCCGCTTTCATGAGCTTAGCTTATTATTGCCTCACAAAGTTACTCCTCTGCCGGTAGCCATCGAGAAGTACATCGGTGGTCTGCCCATGCAAATCCAGGACACCGTTTGGGGTAGAAATCCTGCAACTTTGGAAGAGGCCAAACGTCTAGCGGCCACTCTTACTGATAATCACGTGAAGAACGGTACTCTCTTCCGCAAAGGCACTAAGAAGACGGTTGCTAAAGACACTCCACAGCCTGCAATTGAAGTCAAGCCCGAGACCTCAAGCAACAAAAAGCGCAAGGCTAGAAACTATATGGTTGCTGCTACTCCACCTGCTACACAGAACCCAGCCAAGAAACCCTATGGTGGAACACACCCTCTTTGCAACACCTGCCAGTTCCATCATCTTCCTGGTAGACCATGCCGCCAGTGTAATAACTGTAAACGGTATGGACACTACACCAATGCCTGTCAAGCCCCTGCTGCCCAAAACAACCAAAACAACCAAAACAACCCTGCCAGAAACAACCCTGCTCCCAACCAACAAAACAACAGACCTACTCGTGGTCAATGCTACGAGTGTGGCAGCCCTGATCACTACATCAACAACTGCCCTAATCGTAACCAGAACCAAAACCGAAACCAAACCAAAACCAGAACCGCAACCAGAACCAAGGTGCTCGAGGTCGCGCCTACAATCTCAACGCTAACCAGGCTCGTGACAACAACGAAGTGGTGAATGGTACGTTCCTCATTAATAACCACTATGCATCCATATTATTTGATACGGGAGCTGATAAGTCATTTGTATCACTGAAGTTTGAACCTTTACTTAACTTACCCCACACTAATCTAGAGGAACCTTTAGTGGTAGAAGTAGCTAACGGGAAGTCTATATCGATCGACTCTATTATTCGTAACTGCTTGTTGAACCTCGACGATCATACCTTCTCTATCGATCTTATCCCCATGCATCTTGGTAGTTTTGATGTTATAGTAGGCATGGACTGGTTGTCAACTCATCGTGCCGAAATTCTGTGCTTCGAGAAAGTCATACGCATTCCTCTCGAATCTGGTGAGATTTTGAAGATCTATGGTGAGAAACCCTGTGGCGAGCTTAAGCTTATGTCTTGTACTACTGCCCAAAAGTACTTACGAAAGGGGTATACAGCCTTCTTAGCTAACGTGATAGAGAAGAAGGACAAAGGCAAAAGTATCCAAGACATTCCTATTATTCGAGACTATCCTGAAGTCTTCCCAGAGGATTTACCTGGTTTGCCTCCTGCTCGACAAGTTGAATTTCGTATTGATCTTGTTCCTGGTGCTAATCCTGTCGCTAAAGCTCCTTATCGTCTTGCACCCTCTGAGATGCAAGAACTTGCCAGTCAATTACAGGAACTTTCTGATAAAGGGTTCATTCGCCCTAGTTCTTCTCCATGGGGAGCTCCTGTCTTGTTCGTTAAAAAGAAGGATGGTTCCCTTAGAATGTGTATTGACTATCGTGAACTCAACAAACTCACCATCAAGAATCGTTATCCACTTCCTAGGATTGACGATCTCTTCGATCAACTTCAAGGAGCAACCCACTTCTCGAAGATTGATCTCCGTTCTGGTTATCATCAGCTTAGAGTCCACGATGAAGATATTCCCAAGACAGCTTTTCGCACACGTTATGGTCACTATGAATTCATGGTTATGCCTTTTGGATTGACCAATGCTCCCGCAGTGTTTATGGATTTGATGAATCGGGTTTGTAGACCCTATCTCGACAAATTCGTGATCGTCTTCATCGATGATATTTTGATTTACTCTAAATCAAAGTCCGATCACGAACAACATCTTCACTCCATCTTGGGTCTCCTAAAGAAAGAACAACTGTACGCCAAGTTCTCGAAATGTGAATTTTGGCTTAAGGAAGTTCAATTTTTGGGACACGTCATTGATATGAACGGAATTCATGTTGATCCCGCAAAGATCGAAGCTGTGAAAAATTGGAGTGTTCCTAAAACTCCAACCGAAGTCCATTCTTTCCTTGGTTTGGCTGGCTATTATCGTCGATTCATCGCCAATTTCTCCAAGATCGCTGTTCCTCTCACTACCTTAACTCACAAGGGTAAACCCTATGAGTGGGGACCTAAGCAAGAGGAAGCATTCGAAACTCTTAAGCTGAAACTCTGTGAAGCTCCTATCTTGTCTCTACCTGATGGTAATGATGATTTCGTGGTCTACTGTGATGCATCGAACCAGGGTCTTGGTTGTGTTCTCATGCAACAAGGAAAGGTTATTGCTTATGCGTCTCGACAACTCAAGACTCACGAAAAGAATTATACCACCCATGATCTTGAATTGGGCGCTGTTGTCTTTGCACTCAAGATTTGGAGACATTATCTTTATGGGACAAAATGTGTGGTGTTCACAGACCACAAAAGTCTCCAACATGTCTTCGATCAAAAGAATCTTAATATGAGGCAACGACGTTGGGTTGAGTTACTTAACGACTATGATTGCGAAATTCGCTACCATCCTGGCAAGGCGAATGTTGTTGCTGACGCACTTAGTCGTAAAGAGCGTGTCAAACTCCAATGTGCGAAAGTTCGTACTGATCTTCAGGATCGCATTCTCCAGGCTCAACACACATCAGTCACCCAAGGTAACATGTACGATGAAATGTCTTGTGGTGCTGAAACTCAACTTGAAACCAAACCCGATGGTCTTCTTTATTTCCTTAATCGACTGTGGATTCCCGACCGTGATGATCTTCGTACTTTTCTCATGAACGAGGCTCATAAGTCTCGTTATTCTATTCATCCTGGAGCTGACAAGATGTACCAAGATCTTCGTTATTCTTATTGGTGGCCTGGTATGAAGAAAGATATTGCTCTTTTCGTTGCCAAATGCCTCACTTGTTCCAAGGTCAAGGCTGAACATCAACGACCATCTGGTATGCTTGAACAACCAGAGATTCCTGTCTGGAAATGGGAGAGCATAGCTATGGATTTCATCACCAAACTCCCTCGTACACCCAAAGGTTTTGACAGTATTTGGGTAATCGTCGATCGTTTGACCAAATCAGCTCACTTCCTACCTATTCGTGAGAAGTATTCTGTGGAAAGGTTGGCAAAGATGTACGTAAGTGAAATCGTATGTCGTCACGGTATACCTTTGGACATTATTTCTGATCGCGATGGTCGTTTCACCTCTCACTTTTGGGAGTCTCTACAAGATGCTTTGGGTACCAAGTTGAACCTGAGTACTGCTTATCACCCTCAAACAGATGGTCAGACTGAACGGACCATCCAAACACTTGAGGATATGCTCAGGGCATGTATCATCGATTTTGGTGGCGCATGGGATTCTCATCTTCCTTTGGTTGAGTTTTCATACAACAACAGTTATCACGCCAGCATTAACATGGCTCCTTTCGAAGCACTCTATGGTCGGAAATGTCGTTCACCTGTCTGTTGGACTGAGGTTGGTGAAGCTCGTATTACTGGACCCGAACTAATCCAGGAAACCACAGACAAAATTCAGCTTATTCAGGATAATCATCTCAAGGCTAGAAGTCGCCAGAAGAGTTATGCTGATAGACGTCGTAAACCCTTGGAATTTCAAGTTGGGGACCTTGTACTACTTAAGGTATCCCCTTGGAAAGGAGTAATTCGTTTCGGTAGAAAGGGAAAGCTAGCTCCTCGATACGTAGGCCCCTTCAAAATTCTTGACAGGGTTGGAAAAGTGGCTTACAAACTTGAACTTCCACCTGAGCTAAGCAATGTTCATCCGACCTTCCATGTTTCGAATCTCAAGAAATGCTTAGCGGATGAGAACCTTCATGTTCCTCTTGAAGATGTGCAAATTGATGAAAGCATGCACATTATCAAGAAACCCGTCGAGATTGTTGATACTGGAGTCAAGAAACTCAAGCGCAGTCACATTCCGATCGTTAAGGTTCGTTGGGAATCTAAACGAGGCCCAGAATTCACTTGGGAACGTAAAGACCAGATGAAGTCGAAGTATCCACATCTTTTTCCACCAGACTCTCCAACTCCAACTTCGGGACGAAGTTCCTAAAAGTAGGGGAGACTGTAACATTTCGTATTTATTCTTGTACGTTACACCATCGCATTTAAATAAAACGTCAAGCTTCGTTATTCTCGTGTGCTATAATTATTTTTGTCGCGTTATTGGAACCCTAATATTATATATATTATAATTGTTATGTGGGATAACCTTGAAAATATCAAAAAAAAAATAATACGTCTTGGCCGGGATTCAAACCCGCGCCAAGACCGGGTCAAACACACACAACCATCTAACCAACTGGGCTGGCCATCAACACTGATTAAACCCCGGCACTAAATAAACTTATACGCGATCTTAAACCTGCCAATTTGACTTTGGAAAGTCAACTGCTTGACGCGTTTGTTAATCAATCAGAATCAATTCATGATTGATCCAAATTTGGCAAACTTATGTGATTATCGGCCTCTTATGACTGTGCTACACGTCAATTACAGACCAATTGTCCATCAAATTAATTATTATACGCGTATGACTTCAATGCTTGGTCAAACATGCCAATTGAATCATTGAGACATCCACACTATAAATTGATCGTCCCCAAGGCATAACAACTCGCTCACTTATCTCTCTTAACCTCAAATTGTTCTGAAACACCTCTGTTAATTACAATTTTGAACGCTGTTTGACTTTGGTCTTTGACCGGGCATTCATCAACGAATCAACACTGTGAGTTACACTTTTTCTGTGGGTTATGATCATCGGCGATCACTCATCAATAGCCCCATGATTAATTGGGCTATTGATGAGTGAATCAAACGATTACAGAATTAGGGTTCGTGGGTTTTGAAATGGGGATAAACTCAGATTCATATCGTGCATATAATTATTCTTAAACGGGTTTCATCACAACCACTGGCCTAGGCCAAGTGGTTGTGACCAAGGCTTGCAACCTCAGCCACCCGGGTTCGAGTCCCGGCTCTGGCTCTCCTTTCTTTTCTTTTTCTGTTTTTAAAACAACAAAGCATTATATATATATATATATTTCATTTAAAACTTATAAATTCATTTTTAAATAATAAAACCTTTTTATAAATTCTAAAAAAATTATATTTAATAAATCTGAGTTAAAAGTTTTATTTACAATTTTTATTTTTCCTAAAATTCATTTATTTAATATTTATAATAATTAAATCAATTTTATACTATTATATTTATAAAAATCCATTAAAATATCAAAACAATTTTATTAAATTCTACAAAAATTATCCTGAGTTTGTATAGAGTTAAACTTTACTGAAATAATTTTTAATTCAGGAAAATCATTTATTTTATATTTTTAATCAATTTTTGTTAGATTTAATCATAATTAAATCATAATAAATTCAATTTTTATTATTTTTACACCAAAAATTTATACAATTTATTTTTAATTATTTAGAACAGAAATATGATTTTTAAAATAATAATTCTTTAATTTTAGTATTTTTGAATATTAAAGTTAAATTTTGGCTATTTGTAATAAATAGATTTAAAAATCTATTTTAAAGGAAATAATTTTATAAAAATTATTTTTATACTTCAAACATATTATTGTGAACATTCTAAATTCAAATTTTATAAAAAGACTTTCTTTTATTTAATTATCAAATTTCCCTTTATTTAAATAACATTTTTATGTTAAATTCAACAATTGGTTATCCCCAAATCGAAACCCTAGGATATACTTATAAACTAGTTAGACTTAGACTTATTTGTTGCCTTATACATAGGGTAACACTTGGCAAACTATTGGGCTACACTTATACTATTTCTCAATACCAAAAACTATACCAAGGTGAGTTTACGTAATCCTGTTTATGCGATTCTTTATACTTGCAACAATTTTAAGCAATTCAACATATATGTCTAGTAGTAAACTTTATTGCCTCATGTATTAGTCAACAGTTTCAACGAGTTTCAACGAGTTTCAACATTTACATAATCATTAGCTATGGCCAAGCCGGCGATACTCAATAATAGATCTATTGGATTGACAACCCCACCCGGATACGTGTACCTCCTACATAGGTCACGTGGGTGATTGTTATCGTTCAACATATTACTAAGGTGAACCGTAGATGACGGGATGGAC
The DNA here is from genome assembly GCA_028751855.1 of Ambrosia trifida. Classification (NCBI taxonomy): domain Eukaryota; kingdom Viridiplantae; phylum Streptophyta; class Magnoliopsida; order Asterales; family Asteraceae; genus Ambrosia; species Ambrosia trifida. The sequence continues at coordinate 27,080,610 of CM054126.1, forward strand.
CTAAACTAGTCGGAGGTTTGATTATGTCAACATATTATACTATGCATGTAGACTTAAATTTACGATAGACATACGAATTGCTAGACTTTTATACTTAAACTATATGCTTAACATGGATTATGTATTCTCACCAACTTCTAGTTGACCCCCCCCCCCCATTTTTACAACTCAACAGGTGATAATGATGCTTGAAGATTAGAGTATTTATGAAGAAAATAAGGAGTCTAAGCATGCTTGATTCTTGTGTGATGCTATAGAATTCCACATTCAAAACTCTTATGTATTTCAATTTTTTTGGATATTTGCAATTTAATATTTATTTCAATTAAAATTTGGATTACCATGTGCTACTGTATACTCATCAATACGTGACACCTCGATGTTTCCGCCATCGGTTGGGGTGTTACATTATGGAAAGGGACAAGAAGACTGTGAGTTGTCAAAGCCTATCATCAAACCATATAATTACCTTATAATCATAACACAAACCTATGAGTCTTGACCTACCATTATTAGCTTCCATTTATCCTTTTCCTTGTGACCGATCGGCTATATAAAGGGGGCAACATCACACCTCATTGTTTCACACCAAAGCTCACAAACTCACTTCCTTCTTCCCCTTTTCAATCGACCCTCACCTTAAAGCAACCTCTACTCACATTGTTCTTCCAAACAAGCACACAAACCGCCACATTGTCGAGCCATTTGAGGAGCAACAATGTTTCATCAAGATTACACAAGGCCAAGACTTTAGGTATGTTAGATAACCTTCACTACACATATAGTTTCTTTCTTAACAATCGGCCCATGATGTTGGAACCCGACCCATGACCCTTTGATCCTATGTGATCGGCCTTAATAACTCAAACGTGGTATTGAAATGTCACAAGCTTACAATATGTTGATCCTTATTACAAAACTTACCATATGGTTAACATATATACACGCACACACACCAAGATGGCACACACATAGATGGATCAGCCCTAAACATGTTTAACTCATTAAGCCAAATGAATATGTGTGTATATGGACATGATGATTGGCAAGAAAATCGATTTTGAAACTAAACTAAACGACTAAACACACTTTACTACAACTCGTTTCTTTAAACCGTAAAAATATACATTTAAGGATGGTATTAAAGACTTACATGCCCACAAGTCAATGAACACCCACTCACGAGCACAAGGAAACCAAGATAATCGGTCACTAACCACAAATTTGGAACCATGTGTCATTACAAGTTTCATCTATACATACTAACATATGTTGATCTAGCCATAACATGCGTTAGTACTATCTTTTGACATTATAAAATATAACCATGTGTTAAAAATTCGTTTTTCCATAAAACAACCACACACGTTAAGTTTGGGAATATTATACACCCAATGACGTGTGGGGTCCACTTTGTCAACAATAGAAACGTTTTCACAATAAAACGCCCGGGATTCACGAAACCGTACATTTTACAAAGTACACATAAACATGTAATAATTGTCACGTGCACGAAAAATGGCCCACATATAACTAACATAAGGGTCCACAAGTCGGGTGAACAACCTGCATGGTAAACGACAAGAACGTACAACTTACTATGTCCTTGATAAGGCCAATTGGTGCGGTGTTGGGGAACGATCTCGGTGACTTGATGTGGCATTCGGTGGGTCAGGAACACCACCCATCCCGAGTTGTTTTTGGTGCTTTCGCTGGAAAACCACCGTTTGTGCCGAGACGTGTGATTGGCCAATTTTTTTTTTAAATCAAACTTTATATAATAAAAAAAGGAAGGGGGAATGAGGGAACTGGGGGAAACCATTTCCAAACTTTGGGGGAGGAAAGAGGAAAAATGAGGTGGTGTTGATGTGGCACTTGGGGGAGTTGGGGGAGATTGTCTCCACACCATATAGCCTAATCATAGGGCAATCATTGTCGGGACGATAGTTACCTCACTACTTTGCCTTACTCGACCACACATCCAGTCAACAGTGAGTTTCATGGCCCCATTTTACTGTTTTACTTTTTTGGGGGATAAACATGCTACGTTTCTAGTACATTACATTTTGGGTGATATTCTATAACGACTGCCATGTGGAACATGAGATATTTGGTTCATGAGCTCAACAATCCTTGTACTTACATTTACATTGTAGCCATTAGCTAACAAAAGCCATGGAACACTTAAATAGATCTATTGGGTTGATACCCCCACTCTTGGTTAGTCGCTCTAACCGGTTACATAAAGGAGAGTGTTAGTATTCTACTATATATACGTTGTCTTTATTGTACAAGGCACGAGACACAACAGTCAAGAGGTTTGGTTATGGGACTCATGGTTTGCACAATAATCATTCGCTTAACTAGCTTTTGATTGGCCATGCACGAATTTCACAAGCACTTTACATAGTACATTAAAACCTGTGAACTCACTGACATTATGTTGACAAATCTTTTATGCATGTTTTTCAGGTAATTAATCATGAGGAGCAGGAAATTGGGAGAGGGGTTCGAGTGTGCACATCGTGGTATCATCACCGGTTGAGTTTCAATAATGTTGGTCATGTCATGTTTTCAGTATTTTGTCCATTGACTTCCAAACAATGTTACATTTTTCTTAACTATGTATGACTATTTATCGTTTGATGATATCATTTTAAATTACATCTTATGTGTTGCTCGAACCTTGTGCTTGAAAACCTTTCGAATCACATCTGCGTGTTTCCGCCTTGGCGAGGTGTGACATATATGGTGTGTGTTTAACCGGCAAGTTGTACACCTAACTCCTAACACCACTATTTATATACAATCCCCGTTTAATTAAAACACAAGTCTTAGGCTCGTTGGTGATGGATTACTCTCGTTATAAGTTTTACTTAACTTATATGTACATAACCGATTACTATTCATTTCAAAGCTTGTCAGGTTCGTCGCCACGAACCCCGATCACTGCACGATTACACACGTCATGATCTTATTGTTTAAAAATATATATTTGCAATATACTTACCAACTTGAATTAATATTCCATTTTTATCTCCGACACTCGATTTACTGTATATTTATCTTCCCATTCAGATGAATATGCTAAGACCTTGTCAATCGAGAATTTATTTTTCCCATTTAAGTATTTATTATTTTATATAAGTATATTTCCACACATCTCGTATACTTAAAATAATATTTATACTTAATTTCCAGTTTAACACACGATCCTCCAAGGTTATTTTGTATTATCTATCCCACAATAATTCTAACACCTAAGAAAGTGTTTATACATATATTTTACTCATAATTATTCCTATACATATTTTGTCCATAAAATACATATTTACATTCACATCCTTAGAACAATTAATTTACGATCAACAGAACACATATACGTATCTTGTAGGAAGTTACACAATATATATTTATCCGTCCGATTTTATATTTGTCCGATAACTCATCTCATTATTTTTGTCCATGTCCCGATTAGTTAAGTTAAATATTTTCCGGCATTTCACAATTTATATAAGTTAAATATATATTTTTGAAGAAATAAATACTTTTCATATGATGCCTTGCTGCACTAACATACAAGTTTTTTTTTGTCATGTTGTGTGGATTTTTTTGAACGGTGACTTTCATATGAATGACCTAATGTCATACTGCCTAATCAACCCTAGCCAAGGTTTGCCTCAGACTACGTTGTTTTAACGGGGCCTGGGCTGGTGTATCAGACTTGGTTACGGCGTTCCCTCGGAAACCGTACTGCCTCCACACGAGTTTTCTCGTTGGAGTAACAACGGGCTGAAAATCGGGGTGCGACTCAGGATCGTACGCTCCTTGGTGCGTTTGTCACCATCATTGTTCGGATGCCGTAGAAAATAATGAGGAGAGTTTGAATCAAACCTGGGTCACAAGGAACATCAAGTATTTCCCCAACCACTCCACCGAAATTGTATTATATTAGTAGTCACTTTATACTTTGAGATTGTATGCAATGCATATTTGAATTTGACGAATGACGATCCATGTAGGCGATTTTGGTCCCATGTATGTATTGCAAATTCGAATTATAATTATTTATGTAAGCGATTTTGATTCAAAATGTTTTCGTAAGTGTAGTTGTAAAGACAAAATAAATTGCTCATTTCGTCTAAATTGCAAACAATTATGCCTTTATGATGCCCCCAAGGTTTGAAGCATGAGAAGCCATGGTACGTGTGTCGCCTATCATTAATTTACAACTTGATTATGCATCATGGTTTATACTTCATGCTCTGTAGGTTATATCTTTGTTTTCTTTTTTCTTTATTTCTATAACTTTTAACCCTGATAGTTTTTATCTTTTACATCTAGCTTTTACGTTTTTTCACTTTCAACTTTCGTTCCTTACACTTTTATCTTTTACAAAGTTTTCATTTTACATGTCAGCTTAAATGTTAAGTAACAAGCCGTAACGTGTTTATGCGATTCAACGTTATCACCCCTATTTTTTATCGCTATTATATATATATATATATATATATATATATATATATATTAATTTGAAACAAGCTGAGAAACAGTAGCTTATTTTGTTTGTTATGAGTTTGTCCTTTTGTAAAGGTGAAAAGTTAATAATCAAATGCCCAATTTGTGTATATTGTTACAGTTACAGTATATTGTAGACAAGACTTGTGGACTAGAGTCATTACCCCATATGTTGTGTTCCAATCATGATTTTTTAAAGTCATTTCTTTTTAGTTATTGATTGTTTGGTTTTATAAAATTAATATTAAATTATTATTTCCAACCTTTTTAGGTGAATTTTGAACTAGTGGTTCTACATTACCTATAACCTATTTGTCAAATTATTAAAACTGTCATTTTATTCCATGTTATTTCTTAAATTGATGTTGGATAAAGATCATTTCTAATTTCAAGATTAACAAAACTTGGTTAGTAAAAAAAAGTTAATATCATAAAACTTTCCAAAAATAGATAAAAAGGCAAAAGAAAAAAAAGTGATTATATTTTCTCAAATAAAATGGGATAAGGGTTAATTCCTTAAAAAAAATTTCATTTACCAAAATGCACTCACCAAATGGAATATTAAGCTCATCATTCATGTAACAAGATTAACAACATTTTGGTTAATTAAAAAGTAAATATCATAAAAGTTCCAAAAAAAAATATAAAAAAAAAAAACAACCAAAACAAAACAGAGATTTAATGTTCACCCATAAAATGGGATTAAGGTTAATTCTTTAAAATAATCTCATATACCAAAATGCACACACCAAATGGAATACTAAGCTCATCATTCATGTAAATTAACAACATTTTGGTTGATTAAAAAGTAAATATCATAAAAATTCCTAAAAACATAAAAAAAAAAAAAAAAAACAACTACAATAAAACAGAGATTTAATCCTTGTGAATAATTTCATGTGCAAATCCATTGTACCAAAATGCACACACCAAATGGAATATCAAGATTAACAAAATTTGGTCACTTGAAAAGCTAACATCATAATAAAGTTAAAATCATAAGACTCTAAAAAAAAAAGCAACAAAAAAGAGCTCAAATTTTCTCACACAAAAACAAGATAAAGGTTAATTCTAATAAACAATTTCATGTAGCAAAAATGCACACATAAATTCAAGAAGCATTATAAAAAAATTACCAAAACATAAACTTTTAAAGTAACAACAACTAACCTTTAAAGAAGACTGATAAAACTTTGAACTAAAACCCATATGAGACACATCATTTCCGGCAACATTCCGGCCACCGCCACCACCACCGACGGCGGGAGACATCACCGGAGAAGTAGTCCTCAAAAACCTCTCAAAAATAGCCATAACAAGAAACATAGAGATAAAAATAGCAGTAGCAACAAACCCAAAAGATATTGCATTTACAGACTTATCAAAATGTCCCCAGTGATCATCTCTTTGATCTTGTGTGTACAATGATGGTGGCTCAGTTGGTGACAGGTACCCCCATTGGTGAAAATCATCACGACCCGTTAAAGATTTTACATTTAAACACACACTACAACACACACAATATGGTTTTTTTTTATAATAAGACTAAGGGGTGTGGTGCGGGAAAGGAGCTCGGGGGGGGGGTGATATTTGAAGCTTTGGAGAAGAAGATGGTTTTGGAGAAGATGAGTTTTTGAAGAAGATGGTTTCAGGAAGATGATGGTGTGTGGGTGTGTATATGGTTTTTGGAGAAGATGGGTATTTTTGGAGAAGATAGGTATGTTTGGAGAAGATGGGTATTTGGAGCTTTGTATATGGTTTCTTTTTCTGCATTTAAATAAAAAAAGATTAAATAATATAAAAAATAATAATTAAATAATGGAAGGGGAAGGGGGAAGAAGGGGGAACCATTTCCCTTAGAAGGGGGAGGGGAAAAGTGGAAATGACGTGGCGCTGATGTGGACAAGGGGGAGGAAAAGGGGAAAGGGACCATACCCCATAGTCTAAAGATGTGGTTTTGGTGAATGGTTGAAAAGGGTATGCTTTGAATGACATTATGACACTTGTCACTTTGTGATTGGATGGACCGGTTTTAATAAAAAAAAATTAAACAATAATATAGATGTTTATGGTCTTGCATAAAAAAAAACAATTATAGATGTTTTGGCCGGTTTTAATAAAAAAAAGAAATTAAATAAAAAAAATAATTAAAAAAACATTACATAATTAAATTACTTAATAACCATTACATACTTAAACAATCATTACATAATCCTAATTCCTAAATTACTTATTTAAACATAAATAAATCCTAAATTACTTATTTAATCCTAATTTTCTCCACTATGGAGAGTAGTTGTCCCATTCCCCGGGGAGGGTGATGTACTCGGGTGAGACGGAACGTGAGCTATCACGTCCATCGGATCTCGCATCCGAGGGGAAATAGTAGTACTCACGAGGAGGGGTAGGTCGGCTCCAGTAGAGTTCCTCCTCCTCAATCTCCCTGAGGGCTTCCAAGTCCCCCTCAGTTTTGGTAGGGGATGGGGGTAGCCTGGTGTTGGGGGATGGGGATGGGGGTAGTCTGGTGTTGGGGGTGGGGGTGGGGGCTGAAGCAGCCCAGGGGGTAGGGGCCGACAACCTTAGTCGCTCCATTTCTTGTTGGGCCAAGACATAATCCATGGCCCAGACCATTTCCTCATCCGTCCAGTCATCATCGGCTTGAGGAGGAGGAAATGTTGGTTGTGCAGCAGCAGCAGGAGGAGGGGGATATAAGCAATGTTGTGGAGGAGGAGGAGGAGGAGAAAGAGGAGGTTGTGCAGCAGTAGGAGGAGTAAAGGAGGTGAATGGTAGTCTCCGGGGGCGGCCCCGTCCTCGGACCCGGCGAGAGTACTACCGGATATTAGACGGTCCAGCAGCTCCTGGTTGAAAACCGTCACCCATGTTATTCATTGCCTTGAGAAGGAGGAGTAGGTGTGACTGAGAATTGGGGAAAGGGACCATACCCCATAGTCTAAAGATGTGGTTTTGGTGAATGGTTGAAAAGGGTATGCTTTGAATGACATTATGACACTTGTCACTTTGTGATTGGATGGACCGGTTTTAATAAAAAAAAATTAAACAATAATATAGATGTTTATGGTCTTGCATAAAAAAAACAATTATAGATGTTTTGGCCGGTTTTAATAAAAAAAAGAAATTAAATAAAAAAAATAATTAAAAAAACATTACATAATTAAATTACTTAATAACCATTACATACTTAAACAATCATTACATAATCCTAATTCCTAAATTACTTATTTAAACATAAATAAATCCTAAATTACTTATTTAATCCTAATTTTCTCCACTATGGAGAGTAGTTGTCCCATTCCCCGGGGAGGGTGATGTACTCGGGTGAGACGGAACGTGAGCTATCACGTCCATCGGATCTCGCATCCGAGGGGAAATAGTAGTACTCACGAGGAGGGGTAGGTCGGCTCCAGTAGAGTTCCTCCTCCTCAATCTCCCTGAGGGCTTCCAAGTCCCCCTCAGTTTTGGTAGGGGATGGGGGTAGCCTGGTGTTGGGGGATGGGGATGGGGGTAGTCTGGTGTTGGGGGTGGGGGTGGGGGCTGAAGCAGCCCAGGGGGTAGGGGCCGACAACCTTAGTCGCTCCATTTCTTGTTGGGCCAAGACATAATCCATGGCCCAGACCATTTCCTCATCCGTCCAGTCATCATCGGCTTGAGGAGGAGGAAATGTTGGTTGTGCAGCAGCAGCAGGAGGAGGGGGATATAAGCAATGTTGTGGAGGAGGAGGAGGAGGAGAAAGAGGAGGTTGTGCAGCAGTAGGAGGAGTAAAGGAGGTGAATGGTAGTCTCCGGGGGCGGCCCCGTCCTCGGACCCGGCGAGAGTACTACCGGATATTAGACGGTCCAGCAGCTCCTGGTTGAAAACCGTCACCCATGTTATTCATTGCCTTGAGGAGGAGGAGTAGGTGTGACTGAGAATTGGGGAAAGGGACCATACCCCATAGTCTAAAGATGTGGTTTTGGTGAATGGTTGAAAAGGGTATGCTTTGAATGACATTATGACACTTGTCACTTTGTGATTGGATGGACCGGTTTTAATAAAAAAAAATTAAACAATAATATAGATGTTTATGGTCTTGCATAAAAAAAAACAATTATAGATGTTTTGGCCGGTTTTAATAAAAAAAAGAAATTAAATAAAAAAAATAATTAAAAAAACATTACATAATTAAATTACTTAATAACCATTACATACTTAAACAATCATTACATAATCCTAATTCCTAAATTACTTATTTAAACATAAATAAATCCTAAATTACTTATTTAATCCTAATTTTCTCCACTATGGAGAGTAGTTGTCCCATTCCCCGGGGAGGGTGATGTACTCGGGTGAGACGGAACGTGAGCTATCACGTCCATCGGATCTCGCATCCGAGGGGAAATAGTAGTACTCACGAGGAGGGGTAGGTCGGCTCCAGTAGAGTTCCTCCTCCTCAATCTCCCTGAGGGCTTCCAAGTCCCCCTCAGTTTTGGTAGGGGATGGGGGTAGCCTGGTGTTGGGGGATGGGGATGGGGGTAGTCTGGTGTTGGGGGTGGGGGTGGGGGCTGAAGCAGCCCAGGGGGTAGGGGCCGACAACCTTAGTCGCTCCATTTCTTGTTGGGCCAAGACATAATCCATGGCCCAGACCATTTCCTCATCCGTCCAGTCATCATCGGCTTGAGGAGGAGGAAATGTTGGTTGTGCAGCAGCAGCAGGAGGAGGGGGATATAAGCAATGTTGTGGAGGAGGAGGAGGAGGAGAAAGAGGAGGTTGTGCAGCAGTAGGAGGAGTAAAGGAGGTGAATGGTAGTCTCCGGGGGCGGCCCCGTCCTCGGACCCGGCGAGAGTACTACCGGATATTAGACGGTCCAGCAGCTCCTGGTTGAAAACCGTCACCCATGTTATTCATTGCCTTGAGGAGGAGGAGTAGGTGTGACTGAGAATTGGGGAAAGGGACCATACCCCATAGTCTAAAGATGTGGTTTTGGTGAATGGTTGAAAAGGGTATGCTTTGAATGACATTATGACACTTGTCACTTTGTGATTGGATGGACCGGTTTTAATAAAAAAAAATTAAACAATAATATAGATGTTTATGGTCTTGCATAAAAAAAAACAATTATAGATGTTTTGGCCGGTTTTAATAAAAAAAAGAAATTAAATAAAAAAAATAATTAAAAAAACATTACATAATTAAATTACTTAATAACCATTACATACTTAAACAATCATTACATAATCCTAATTCCTAAATTACTTATTTAAACATAAATAAATCCTAAATTACTTATTTAATCCTAATTTTCTCCACTATGGAGAGTAGTTGTCCCATTCCCCGGGGAGGGTGATGTACTCGGGTGAGACGGAACGTGAGCTATCACGTCCATCGGATCTCGCATCCGAGGGGAAATAGTAGTACTCACGAGGAGGGGTAGGTCGGCTCTAGTAGAGTTCCTCCTCCTCAATCTCCCTGAGGGCTTCCAAGTCCCCCTCAGTTTTGGTAGGGGATGGGGGTAGCCTGGTGTTGGGGGATGGGGATGGGGGTAGTCTGGTGTTGGGGGTGGGGGTGGGGGCTGAAGCAGCCCAGGGGGTAGGGGCCGACAACCTTAGTCGCTCCATTTCTTGTTGGGCCAAGACATAATCCATGGCCCAGACCATTTCCTCATCCGTCCAGTCATCATCGGCTTGAGGAGGAGGAAATGTTGGTTGTGCAGCAGCAGCAGGAGGAGGGGGATATAAGCAATGTTGTGGAGGAGGAGGAGGAGAAAGAGGAGGTTGTGCAGCAGTAGGAGGAGTAAAGGAGGTGAATGGTAGTCTCCGGGGGCGGCCCCGTCCTCGGACCCGGCGAGAGTACTACCGGATATTAGACGGTCCAGCAGCTCCTGGTTGAAAACCGTCACCCATGTTATTCATTGCCTTGAGGAGGAGGAGTAGGTGTGACTGAGAATTGGGTTATGTGTTGTATTTATAGGGTTAGAAATATGAAGCAGTGGGGGGAAACTTTGAAATTCAAAGTTTCAAATTTAAAATTTAAACGTTTGGGTGGGAAAAATTGATGTTTGTACTGTTTGGAGCAGTAACCGTTGGAATTTCAAATTTAAACGTTTGGGTGGGAAAAATTTAAAATTTTTTATATTTTTTTTAATATTAATTATTTTTTTATATTATTATTATTATTATTATTATGTTTTTAATATATGAAAGTTTTTTTATAAAAAAAAAGAAAAAAGAAATGCCACATGTCACTCCCCCTACCACTCCACATGGGAAAAATTGATGTTTGTACTGTTTGGAGCAGTAACCGTTGGAATTTCAAATTTAAACGTTTGGGTGGGAAAAATTTAAAATTTTTTATATTTTTTTTAATATTAATTATTTTTTTATATTATTATTATTATTATTATTATGTTTTTAATATATGAAAGTTTTTTTATAAAAAAAAAGAAAAAAGAAATGCCACATGTCACTCCCCCCTACCACTCCGGATAGTCATAAAGCGTCTCGCTTTGGTCTAAGCGAGGCGTTTGAGGTCAAATCGTACAAGGTGGCAGAAGGTGGCAGAAAAAGTGGAATATTTTGATCCAAAGCGTATAGCTTTGGCCAAAGCGAGACGCTTTGGATCAAAGTTTTAATTTGGGATATTTTTTTGGTGTTTTGAATTGGTTTTTTATTTTTTTCATTTTTTTAATATAATTATTAAAAAAGGTTAAAAAAAATTTGACATCATCAACCACGTATAGTCTTCGTTATCTTTGTTAAACAATAGATTCAGTACTTCCGGGAAAAATACAACATTAATCTTCGTTATCCTTTATCATCTCTAATCATGAAGACCTTGATCTGCAATATTTGAAAATTGTCATTTCTTGACATGCTTGGTAACAGAGAAGAACACTTTATTCTTTTGTTCTACAATTTTTTTGTTAGTTGTTAATGTTGTTATAGTTTTTTCTACTTTTAGAAAAAATAAAAAACCAATTCGAATGCGGTATACGCGTTAAATTTTATTAAATAAGTGAAAAACACGAATTGATCAAACTTTGTAGAGGCCTATGTTCTACGGGAGGTGAGTTGGCAATCAAAGGATCCGCTTGGAGTCTAAAGCTTCGCGTGTCATCTCGAAGTATTCAATTCCGATAATCCACACCTTTCTCCTGAAGCAAAACCTCTCTAGGTTTACCGTCACCAAACGGATTCACCTTAGGCCTCGGTTTGTCCGGTCCAATTCCTAACATTAATTCCAATTCCAATTCCACCGGTGCAATCAGGTTCTGAAGATAAGTTATTATCATCATCATCCACAATGTTCTTACCTAGAACTACCAACCATCCGGTTGAAGAAGAAGAAGATGACAGATATCACTAGCATAACTTGCACCGGCTTGAGATATGAGTTTGATTAGCTTAAATCTCTCTGATCCATGGTATCCACTTTCACCTGAAGCTTTACTTTTCTAGGAAGAAGATCAGAGCTCCAAAAGTGTGACATCCGTCACCCTCAATTTTATTTTATATATTCAATTTTAGTCCTTAAATTTTTTATTTTGCACTTTGAGACCTTATAAATCGAATTATTTATTTAATAGCAAAAGTCATTATTTAATCGTCACACTTCATTTTTTTTTTTTACTCTTTTGTTTGATCAGAAGACTCGTTTTCATATATATATATATATATATATAATGTATATATTTTGATTGTATAATATGGAATAAACAATCTTAATTTGTTGTATAATCGATCGATGTTTAGCAAACATATTTTATTAATTCTTTCTATTCACTAAATGAAACTAATTTCATTATAACTTTGGGTTATTATTTTTAAGTCAAAATAAATCGCCTGGCCTAAAATGTTAGCTATCTTTAAACAAAAGGGACAAATTTAAAATTCTAGATTAATTTCTTATATTGATTGTTGTTTTATTAGGAATTTGAATGGAACCATCATATTATTATTTTTCTTAGTAACTTCCAACTAGGAGTATTAATGTTATTCATTTCCTTTAATTTTGTTTATAAATGTCATTCATTATAGTAATAGAAGACAACTTTTCTTTTTCCAAGTCTTGCAAGTTTCCACACAAACACTACAAACCTTCATTTTTTTTAACCCTTGCACCTCATCGCCTATCTATATACAATCACGATTTAACCGAACCTGTCTCTCTCACAATTTCTAGTTCAAGTTTTATGTTCAACAAATTCAAGCTCAAAGCTCTCAAGTATCTAGTCTTAAACCCTTGTTTCCTACTAGTTTTTGGTATGGTTTTCATCTGTACTTTTTATTTATATTTTATATACATTTTTCTAGAACGAATCTTTGTCACCCAACACATTTATATAGTAAATGTTTTCTTATAACAATACATAAAGGCTAATCTTTCATCCATGATTTTTTTCAAACAAACATGTTCACACAATAATAATTACTTTTGATGTCAAAATATATATACATACACATGATGTTAATTTTTCACAGGAACTAAATATTGGGTCACTACACTTATCCATTTTTTTTGGTATATATATATATATATATATATAAACATTATACATGATTTTAGACAAACTACAAAGGTCTTGGCATATGGATTAATTGTTTTATTTATTCATGCAAGGTCAAATTTATAAAAATAAGTTATTCGCTTTCTATAAACTTTTATATGTAAATCATGATTTTAAAAGTTAAAGAAAATGAAGAAACCTTGATGTATTTTATGCTAGTTATGACTCGGGTTAAAATAAATATTATTATTTGTTAAATAAATAAACCCCAAACATGATTCACATACAAGAGTACAAGTTTGTGTTATGACATTTTACCATATAATCATGTATATATATATATATATATACTTCATATAAATATATGTTTTTAAGAAGTTTTACACTATATTTCAACAGCCGTTGAGTTACAACATTTGAAAACATAACTAGTAAATCATGATCAGTTTAGTTGGGTGAATAGGATATGTAGCCAACATGCACAATAGAAACACTCATATAGATCTTAAAGTGATAATGTATACTTTAGGGCATGGGTAGCGTGATGCACATATACATCTTCAGACTTTGCTAATGGTTGCTATATGCTTGCGTTTGCTTTTCGCTTACAAGTGAGTATATCTTTCCCCTTTTTCATTTTTACTATTTTGGGGCTAATCATGTACACTATTATCAAATGTTATTCTTATACTTAATGCAATTCTCATGTGTGTTTGCTTTATGTGAATTTGTGTGTATGCTTAGTCAAATCATTAACCGTTCTGCGGCCTAGCATTTCAATGAATAGTACTATGGTATACCCCCTTGAGACTCTGTTGAGAGAATCTTGGTCATTGTCTTGTTAATTCATTATTCAGTTGGTTATTCATGTGTTAGTCATTATTCATCAAGGCTTGGTTTTGACTGATACTACTTATTACATATTTGCAAACAGTATACAACACATGAATTGCGAAACTCTTTTTCTACTATATGTATTCAAACAGGGTATGATCACCAATACATTTTTGTATTGACATATACTATTTTCGTACATGTTTCAGGTTATTTATGAGATGACTTTTAAGCTTTTGGAATTTTTACTTAGATTTTGGTTTCATTGTATTTTAGTTTTAGTTGTCACTTTAGAATTATTGTATCTTGTATTTTTCTTTCAATGTAATAAACTACTTAATCAATATATCAAAATTTACACTTTTAGTCCATGAGCTATTGAACAATCGTCACTACGTGACACCTCGATGTTTCCGCCATCGGTTGGGGTGTTACAAAAAGCAAATGTGAAGATCAATGGGATGCAAGTTGAAAAAGAAGATGACAGATGGAAGGTGGGGGGTTTAATTGGTAAAATTCAGTTGTTGTCCGAGAGATATATGTCAACAATGAAGGCAAACATACTTGGAATCAATGGGAAGGTAAACAATTCCAGCACATGGATATCAGCCAGACGTTTGTCAAAAGAATTTTGTACTATGCATTCTCACATGAATATCCTTCATCTACGCATAAGTGTGAGAGTAGATTTCCCTATGAGGGTGACTAACAAATAGATGGTCTTTGTTGTATGGTATTAGGGGTTGGAAACTCTGAAGACCAATGACCCTCTGGCAAACCTTCGTAAAGGTATGAAGGCAACATATCTTGCTGCAAAAGAAACTAATCATACCTGGTCATTCTCTGCCACATTATATAACACTCTCTTCTTCTTCCCTTACAATCACTTTGCCATTAATACCAATGGACTACCCTCACGTCGGTATGGCCATCACCCAGTTCTAGGTTGCCTTCATCGTTGACAGATATCTCTTCGAAAACAACTTCATCGTTGAATAATGACTTTTTTAATCTTTCAATGGGAAGGTAAACAATTCCTGCTCATCATGAGGAATATCTAGGTCCCTCTTTAATGTTGTTTATAATTAAAAGGAACTAGGTTGCAAAGGAACTTCAGGTCAACCAGATGTTTGTCAAAAGAACTTTGTACTATGCATTCTCACGTGAACATCCAACAACACTGGTATTTGGACCGCTTTCAGGCAAGCAAGTAAAATTCAGTTGTTTGTCCAAGCGATATCTATCAATGATGAATGCAACATACTTGAAATCAATGGGAAGGTAAACAATCCCCATCCACAATGTTCTTACCTAGAGCTACCAACCATCCGGTTGTTTTCAGGTTGCCTTCATCATTGACAGATAATGAGATTTGGTGTTGGATCATAAGCAAAAAGGTAGACCACACCACTGTGAGTAGATAAATTTCCCAGTGGTTCGAAACTCTGATGAATAGTGACCCTTTGGCAATTGGTTAGTTAATGTTCTTTATATTTGAATAGTGACCCTCTGCAAAAGGTCTTGATGAATATCTTCATGAATCTCCTAGAAGTGTCATCTTAAAGGCTGGAAACTCTGAAGACCAATGACCCTTACACATAAGTTTGATCGGTATCATCCATCGCTATTTTCAAAATGTTCAGGCAAGCAAGTAAAATTCAGTTGTTGTTAGAGAGATATCTGTCAACGATGAAGGCAACATACTTGAAATCAATGGGAAGGTAAACAATCCTCATCCACAAATATTCTTACCTAGAGTTACCAACCATCCGGTTGTTTCAGGTTGCCTTCATTGTTGACAGATAATTAGATTTAGTGTTGGGTCATAAGCAAATCTGATCATTGTAATATACCATTTTGCAACATATTTGCATGCCATTTCATATTTTGCAACATATTTGGCAAAAAGGTTAGTGAACATTGTGTTGGATGGAAAGTGTCTTCGGCTTAAATGTCTTGTTGAGTTGAGTTGAAGCAATGATTAGCTATGTTGGAGCAATGTCGATAAAAGTTGGTGGTTAGTATTTTGTTTTTTAATATTTATAATTTTTTTTTACAATAATTATATTAAAAAAATAAAAAAAATAAAATAAAAAACCAATTCAAAACACAAAAAATACATTAGCAACAACTAAATTTGACTTGCTTGCATTGGAATCTTGTACGAAATCATCTCATTGCATATTCTCCATATCCATATCCATACCTTGTTTCAAGTATCTTGTAAAATTCATTTGGTCTTCAAGACTTCTAGGAGTCAACAAAGGTTGACTTCTTTATGCATTAACCATGACTATATTATATTATTATTATATTTGCAACCTAGTTCCTTTGTTTTATTATTATAATAATTTATTATTATTATTTTATTTATTTTTATTTTATTTTCTTTTTTGAGGGTGTAATGATGATGATGGTTATGATTTGACAAACGATTTATGAAAGTATATAGAATCGGAAATTAGTAAAACGATTTATGAAAGTATCAAGAATCGGAAATTAGTAAAACGATTTATAATTCTTTAAAGGCTGAACACGAGTATACTCAAACAAGGGTTTCACGTTTCGGTACGTTTTTAATTGATCGGATGTGACTTCTGAAAACCACAAACGATCAATTAAACATTACGAAACGCGTCAAACAAAGACCGGAAGTCCAGCATGTCGATTAGACATGCAAAAATCGTGTTTTGAAAAAATATAGGTATCGAATGTATAGTCGGATCACCACGTACAATGATTCATGAAAGTTGAACAAACTCGGATGTTTCAACCAAAACACACAAACGAGCAATAAACGACCCATAACGCCTCAAACGAGTTTTGTTGTATTGGGAACAACTAAAAACATTTTAAAATGAATTAAAATTAATTTTTAATCAATAACAAGTATTTAAAATGAATTAAAACAAATTAATTTTATTTTAAAAAAAGGCCAAAGCGCCTGGCTTTGGCCAAAGCTAGACGCATGTGGTCTAATCAAGCAAACCAGGCGCCTAGTTTTGGCCTTTTTTAAAATTTTTTTTAATTTGTTTTAATTCATTTTAAATACTTGTTATTGATTAAAAATTATTTTTAATTCATTTTTAAATATTTTTAGTTGTTCCCAATACAACAAAACTTGTTATTATTATTTTAAAATATATATTAGTACTTAGGGTTTACAAAAGTGACCGGGTTCCATTTCTCTAATCGGAAACACATTCTCGATCCATTTTAACTTCCCGCTCCACTTCTTCTCCACACCGTTCGACTCTAAAACCCTAGCTCTCATTCCACCATGATTTGCTCAAGTAAGCATCTATATCTATTTACATACACTGTCACATATACATACACATACACATACACATACACATACACATCACAGATTATCGCTTCATTACCTCTTCACTTGCTGTTTAACCTTATCTGTTTCACTGTTTGCTGAACTGTTGTTCCGTGTTGTTGTCGCAGTTTCTGGCGAGGTGCCGGAAGAGCCTGTTGTTTCTAAGTCATCTGGACTACTCTTTGAGAAGCGGTTGATTGAACGACACATTCTGGTGAGTTTTTTTTACTGTTTCTAGGGTTTGTGTAATCATTTGTGATGAATATTGGTTAAATTTGTGTTAAATTGACCTAGAGTTGGAATAAAGTGTAGGAGATTGAGAATAGTTATTGAACAGGTTTAGAATTGAACCGGTTGAACCGAAATATGGCTACGGATTGAGTTTATGTGCTGAATTTTGTTTTGGATGGTTATAAGCTTGCGAATCGTATGAATTGTGATGAATATTGTTTAAATCTGTGTTAAATTGCCCTAGAGTTGGAATAAAGTGTAGGAGATTGAGGATAGTTATTGAACAGGTTTAGAATTGAACTGGTTGAACCGAAATATGGCTACGGATTGAGTTTATGTGCTGAATTTTGTTTTGGATGGTTATAAGTTTGCAACTCGTATGAATTGTGATGAATATTGTTTAAATCTGTGTTGGTGTGGCGTAGAGTTAGAGCAAAGTGTAGTTGAAGAATAGTTGCTGCACGGATTTAAAGTTGAACCAAGATATGCATAGTTTCTGTGATGAATTTTGTTTTAGATAGTTATAAGTTTGTAACTCTTTTCAATCATGCTGAATATCGTTTAAATTTGTGTTAGTGTGCGAGTTAAAAGAAAAAAGGAGTTTGAGAATAGTTACTGCGCAGATTCAAAGTTGCATTTTTTGAACGAAAATATGGATACAGATCGAGTTTCTGTTTTGAATTTGGTAGTAGGTGGTTATAAGTTTGCAACTCTTATGGAACGTAGGGATTAGGGAGTGACTTCATGAGAGGAGTAAAATCAGTTAATTGATTGGTGTTAATATTATAATTTGGAACAAAATTTATATTAATGGTTAGCTGATGTTGGTAACTTGGTATTACCGGGTCTGTTCTGATATTCTTTATTTTGTTTTGGCTAGGACTATGGAAAATGTCCAGTAAGCGGGGAAACTTTAACGATGGACGATCTTGTTCCGATAAAAACTGGCAAGGTTCGTTTCTCATGGACTTTTATAGGCGAACCTTATTGTTTTAAAGTTGGTTTTTGATTATCGTGGAATCTTGTAGTTTTAACGGATATGCGTGCAGGTAGTGAAACCTAGACCGGTGCAGGCTGCAAGTATTCCTGGAATGCTTGGGATGTTCCAGAATGTATGTGTTTGTTTTCTTCACTTGATTACTTTGGTTTGCTGTATTTGTTAGTTTTTATGATTGTGCTGCATTTCTATTTCTGCCTTGTTTTATTGGGTTAACTCAGACATGTGTTTAAGAATCTTGTTATTAACTAGTTATAAATGTAGCTTATTATTTTTTCTGTTTTTCTTTATTCTTGATTCAGGAATGGGATGCCTTGGTGTTATCCGCTTTTGCGTCAGAGCAACAACTACATACAACAAGGCAAGAGCTTAGTCATTGTTTATACCAGGTACTGTCAATAATCAGTTGTTACATTTCGGGTTATATATTCTGTTCAAATTTCTTGTATTTTGCAAGCCTTCTTATTTTTATTGCATCCCTGAACTTCTGAAACTAGCGTGTACCGCATATCTCAAGATAGCGCCTCATGTTCTTCCAAATAATTCTGTGTGGTCAGTTTTGTTCAATTATCAAGTTATGTTCAGATGCTGGTGTTTCCAGTCTTGAGGTCTTAGGTTCCAAGTGAAGGTTTGTGAACACCAGAGTCTTGACAACCTGGGGTGTTTAGTCTGTTGCATGTTGTTCTGGGTTGGTTGATTTCTGGTTTACATTTGAGTATGGGTACTCCTTGAGTCAAGAAAGAGAGAACAATATTGGTTTTACAGAACACCATTCTTCAAACGAGTTTACATACACCTTTGTTTCATAGGGTTTTTTCAAGCCAAACATTTTAAATAAACGTCTTATCACTTTCATTTTCATTCTCCCATTCTTAAACCCTCACACCAAAGACACTCGTTAGGCTTCAAACTCTCATTTTATTCCCCTACTTAAGACTTGCAGCGGTTCCTTTTAAATTCAACTTTGGGTGATTATACATCTTATATCATCTGTGTACATATACAATACTTTATTGAAGGAAAATGGGAGAATAGATTGGGCTAGGTACCGATGTTATACGCTATTATATCCTATTAATGTTGATTATGCTATGACAAAATGTTCATTCCATCTTTAATTTACGTAACAAATGCTTATGACTTATGAGAATTGTGATCTGTACTTAATAAGAACAGGGCCGGATTTAGTTGCAAACAAGGATGATGGCATGGTGCCCACAATTTGAGAAGTAGGTATTGTAGGTGGTTTTCCAAAGTTCAAGAACCCAAAAACATGCATAAAATTAATTACTTCTCTTGATGTTCTATTTATACTACAGGTCTATAGCTATCATGATGCTTGTAGTAGTAGTAGTAGTAGACTAGTAGTAAACTTGTTTGTTTCTTAAGTTACTTTGCCCTCCAAGAATTATTCCTAACTAGTTGCTAAGAGATAATAGTAATTAAATTTTAAATTTGCGCTAAAGACAAACAAGTCTGCACGGTTAAGAAAATGGCCAGAAGGCATCAGATACTATCAGACTCCATTCATGTTTATTTGTTGTTGGTTAGTTTGGTTTATCATTAGTTTGATAAATAAATTAGACCACATTATGTTTATTTGTTGTTGGTTAGTTTGGTTTATCATTAGTTTGATAAATAAATTAGACCACATTAAGTGTTGAAAAGAAAAGAGTATAAAAGTCTTATAAAACAAATTGCTAAACTTGGATCAAAGCATTTGATGCAGTTTGTGGTGTTCTGTTCTGTCAGTTTCTGGTGTATGTTTTTTTTTTGTTCATCCACAGTTCATTTTTTATGGCAGCATGATTCAGCTTGCCGTGTAATTGCAAGATTAAAGAAAGAACTTGATGAGGCCAAGACAATGCTTGCTCATCTAGAAAGGCAAGCACCAATGGCAGCATCAACAGCAGTGGAAGCAAGTGCTTCTGCTTTGAGCAATGGGAAAAGAGGTTATTTATTTACTGTGCTTTTGAGCTTTGCAATTTTCTCTTTTTGTATGACTCATTTAATCAAGTATTTGGTGGGATAGCTGCTGAGGATAATGAGTTGGGTCCTGACGGTAAGAAGATCCGACCAGGAATATCAGCCAGTATAATTACTGAATTAACGGATTGCAATGCTGCACTTTCACAGCTAAGAAAGAAAAGACAGGTATCCATTTCCATATTGGAAAAAAATGTTGCTTTCCGGAATATGGGGGTAGTTGAGGCACCAGCATGAAATTTTATAACTTGATCTCCTTTTGTTTTTATACAGATTCCACCCACACTAGCTTCCGTGGATGCCGTTGAGAGGTATACCCAGCTTAACAGTTATCCTCTTCACAAAACAAACAAAGCTGGGATTTTATCTATTGATATCCATCAATCCAAGGTACACTTTGAACTGGAGTTATTGTATCTGTTCTTATCTTCCTATTTTGAAGTGCACACTTAGTTTTTGGGCATAACTTGACTTGCAAAAATACATTTATTCATGTCATCTTGTTCAGTCCTGATTTGATTTTGATGGATAATAAATGCCTGACGCTTTGCAATATTTGGCTGATTCTATTTCCACATAAATCTTAACTTCAAGCCACACGATAGGAGAAAAGTCTAATCTTATTTTCATTTTTAGAACATTGAAAATATTTATTGTCATGTAATTGTTTGAAAGAACACTATATTTTGTTGATTAATTTTAGAAAAAAAAAAAACATAGGAAACAATTAAAATGAAAAACGACATGTATAGAATTGGATGGTTTTGATCTTCTTTTTTGTTATTTATACATATCTTAGTGGATGTTTTTGAAGTTGATCGAATCTCACATCGTCAACGATAATATAATTGGGTGGTTTTGATTTTTTTATTTGTTATTTATACATATTTTAGTGGATGATAATGAAATTTATAAGGGGCAAATTGAACACTGTTCTTGAAGCTAATAGAATCTTACCTTGACAACGAAAATTGACTCACGTTGGAGCTCATTTAACTAGTAAGATTGTCGCATAGTTAATTGTAGGAAATGCTGACGTCATTTATTTATTTGTTTTTTCAATTTTATATAAATATATCACATCAGGATTCTTAGTAGACTTCAGAAAATTTTAGGAATGCTGATGTAATGTTTATTTATTTTTTCATTTTAGCATCAAGATATTGTAATTAGAATTCTTTTATTTCTTAGTATACTAGTTACCATCGTTAGATTGATCTAGTTTTTTTTGCTTTAGCTGTAGTAGCATTACAATCAAGTTATCCTAGCATATGAATATAAGCTCATGCAATGATGTTTAATAAGCAACAATCCTTTTTGTCTACCGTTTGTGGGGTTTTAATCATAGTTCTAGTATTTGTTGGTTCGTTTCGAATTGTTCAATGAATGAGTTACTCTAGCCACTTGCTTGAACTCAAGCCTTGTCCATTTTTATACCCAAGTATACTAATCTTTAATAAATCTAAGTGGAACCTTTTGAGCCTTGGTTTAATATTATAATTCACAACACTTTTTCAACGTTTTGATATTAGTATTATAAATTTGATTATTTGTTACATGAAGAATACTCTGTTTTGCACATCAGGATCTTATTGCTACTGGTGGAGTTGATACGAATGCTATAGTTTTCAACCGGTCTTCAGGAGAGATCCTATCTACACTCAGTGGCCACTCTAAGAAGGTGCTGTCACTATTTTGTAGACAGTTTATATTGATTTTATGTTTTGTGCTGTTAACATTATTTTTTAACTTTCATTTATTTTTTCTGTTAGGTGTCCAGTGTCAAGTTTGTGGCTGATGGAGAGTTGGTTGTTACTGGATCAGCTGATAAAGTAACTTTCTTCACCATTTTTCGAATTTCTATGAACTATTCTATGAGTGTTTAGTTAATTTCTCAATCTCAAAACTAAAGCTTACTGGAAGCCATTAAAATGCTTCTTTGAGTTTTTTTGCTGACTAAAAATTGAAATGCTTAGTGGATCCTATGGTTATCCTTCGCATTAAAGTTTTACCTTTTTTGTGCGTACAGACCGTTCGCGTGTGGCAAGGATCTGAAAATGGAAATTATGATTGTAAGCATGTCTTAAGGGATCACACAGCTGAGGTAATTATGTCATTTTTCCTCAAGTGCTTGAAGTATAAATGAAGGCACTTATAGCATAGCTGCCTTTTTCTTTTCTTAATTTGCGTTTTACAGTTTTACCTGTTCCTACTTCTGAATCATGTAGTATTTTTTGTGCGCTTATGTGTGTATATAGTGGGGAAGTTGGGGTTTTTTTTTTATGCCAACCCGTTATATATTCATATTAGTGTTTTGCACAAATAATGACGAGGCATGATAGACACATAACCTTAAGAGTTAACACACACCTTCAGGTACTCGTTCTGGGTAGGTTCACTGAGTGGAGCTGCTAGCTCCTTAAAGTGGACCTTGGGTTTTATTCAACTATTTCAACAGTAGAAAGATGCTCTTTACCTTTTATTTAGATAGTGAAAACCTTCTAAAAATATTTACTGTGCATCGTTTTTCATACTAAAATTTTGATTTTGATATATTGATCAAATTTATAATGATTGGATGGTTTAATAGAGTGAAATTGCATAATACCATATGAAATCTCAGATTGCGTAACACCACAATAAAATCACAGAAAAATATTATGCATATGATCATACGAGAAGGTATATAACGGCAATAGCATGTAACCTTATGATATGTTACAACATGATACACCATGCTATAAAATTATGACATGTTACAACATTATACCTTTAAAACTTGTATGATTATGAATCTCTTTATTTAACCTACATGTAGACTGTAGTATTGTATCCTGGATACAATGCTTTTTAGTTATGTCTGTTTTTTCAGTTTTTAATAAGAAGGCATTCTTATTGAAAACATATAGGGTGCTTTATGTATCTGATTGATGAGAATTAGTATTCTAAAACTGAAAAGATCTTCTGTTTGCAGCTCAATTCTTCTTTTACACATTTGGAAAATTAATAATAATGATGCATTTTTTTGTTTGCAGGTGCAAGCTGTGACTGTTCATGCTACAAATAACTACTTTGTTACAGCTTCTCTTGACAACTCATGGTGCTTTTATGATTTATCATCCAGCTTATGCCTCGCACAGGTTTCTTTTTTACATGGAAGCATATAGCAAAGTTTTGATAATTATGGTTTCATAACTAAGATTATTGTTATCATCTCTTTGGGCTAATCTGCAGGTAGAAGATTCATCTGCATCTGATGGTTATACATCTGCAGCATTTCATCCCGACGGTCTCATTCTTGGAACTGGCACCACCGGGGCTGTTGTTAAAATCTGGGATGTCAAGAGTCAGGTATGAATACCGTTACCATTGGTAGAAATTGTAGCAAATGAAATTTTTTGTCATATGTCGAATCAGGTTGGTTGAGTTGACCCATTTTTTCTTTTGGGTGTGAAACAATTTGTATAAATAGTTACAAAACTTTGGGTGACTTTTGATCAGTTCTTAGCCAATTCTAGCTGGTTTGACCCCTTAGAGATATAAACATAAACAAAATGGACCCATTCACAAGTAAATGAATCATAATTGCTACCTCTACCCATGAGTCATTATTTTTATACTGCAGGCAAATGTCGCAAGATTTGACGGGCATGTTGGGGCAGTAACTGCAATATCTTTTTCAGAGAATGGTTACTTTCTTGCTGTAAGTGTCCCTCTTTGTAGAAGCTTCATAAAACTGTTGCTTAGTTCTATATGCACCAACATATTTGTCTCAATTTGTCAGACTGCTGCTCAAGACGGTGTTAAGCTATGGGATCTTCGTAAACTAAGAAACTTCCGGACTCTTTCCCCATATGACGAGAACACCCCTACTCAGTCTGGTACATTTTAGCCTCCTTTAGTTTTTATGTTCGGAATATATGCTTAAAAAAGAGCACCAGGTTGTTTTGATGTTTTGTAGGGGTTTGCTTATTCAACTCTTATATGTGAATATGGTTCAAACGTTAAAATCGACATAATTAAGTTTTTACAATATTTTTGCTAAAAGATTGTATTTTATTGTAACAATTGTGATTTTACTCATATGGATATATTACATGTTCATGATATCCAAACAAAATAGAAAGCAAAATGATAGCCTGACGCCAGTTAACCCAACCTGACCTGTTTGTCGTTTTTTTGAAGTTTGTTGTTTTTCTAGCACACGAGCCTTAAGGTTTGGAGGCATTTTAATGTATCTGATGTTCTTGTTTTTATGCAGTGGAATTTGATCATAGTGGAAGTTACCTAGCAATAGGAGGTTCAGACATACGGTAATTATTGGTTACAACTCACTTCGTTTTTGTTTGTGTTTAAACGTGGCAATTCTTATCCATTTACTTACAAATCGGTGAATTTGGGTTTTTATATCAAGCCGGTCGTTCGAGTTGAAAGCAGCCCAAAGTCTGTTCTAATGCAAATTAATATTCGAAATTGTTTTTTCAACAATCTATATAATTATTGTAGTAATATTGTTTTCGCAATCATGATTAACGCACATTGACTGAGCTATCTTGACTCATGGTAAAAAGTTACTTGTTTTAACCATCTTGCCGGACCAACCCATTGTGAATATAGTTTCATTAGCGGTTTTTAAATTTACGACCTGCCATTACCAAAATTTAGTTTCATTCTACGTGTTACTGCAGAGTTTATCAAGTCGCAAGTGTGAAGTCTGAATGGAACTGTATTAAAACATTCCCTGATTTGTCTGGCACAGGTTTGATTCATTCATTCATTCACTCTCAAAACTTTTTGTGAAGATTGATCTCATCAATCAACGTGTTTATATCTTAAATTTCGTTGTGTTTTGGGAATGCAGGTAAGATAAACTCTGTAAGATTTGGTCCCGATGCAAAATACCTAGCGGTCGGGTCAATGGATCGAAACCTTCGGTTGTTTGGTTTGCCTGGAGAGGATGGTGCGATGGAGGCGGAGTCTTGAATAGTGAAGACATCCTATTCTATTGTTGTTTTGGGTATGGATTATTTCGAGTTAGAATAACATGTTTCAACATATTATGTTTATGAGATTTTTCTGTCTAATTGTGCAAGAATCGAGTTTATAGATAGACCCATTTGGGTTTTTTATAACTTGTTTTGTATTTTGCAACATCTTCAAATGTACTTTTCAACCAGTTGGTCTAAAATGCACTACATGAAACTAGACATGTGTCCGGTACATAAAAACATACTAGTGAGCGATACTAATTAACCAAACCAAAACCGAATCATTTGACGAAGCTGAATTAAAATAACCAGTCCAAACTATTAACTGAATCTAGTTTTATTTTTATCAAAAACCAACAAATTACTAACGTTAGCACCCGTTCACGTTTTGTGAGTAGCGACACGACACATTTGCTTGTCCCAACATAAACCTGCTCCCATTTGCAGGACACTTGCTATACCTCCACTTGATTGTATACACGATGGTCTGCAAGAGTTATATGGGAAGTGCATTAAAAAAAGTTTTTGCAGGCCATATAGCAAGATTTACATGCGAAATTAAGCTTGACAATATCAGAAGAACCTGTACGACCAAAACATGTACATCCTGATTAGTGATTTCTACAACTCATGCCCTTCAATTCCTCAAAGGTAAACGTAAAACGTTTATCTGATGCTAAGTTACTATGCCTTAGGGTTCAAACCCAAATCTTTTGCCAATAGATCAAACGCGAAAAAGAACATTTCTTTTCATGGTTACCATCACAGTCGCGAGCTACTACTTAAACTCTCTGATTTATAATTCTTACCGATGACGATTGCTCTAGTTTAATTTTATTTGTCTTTAGGGCTGCAAACGAACCGAACGAACACGAACAAAGCCTTGTTCGTGTTCGTTTGTAAAGGAAATTATGTGTTCACGAATAGTTCATGAACACTTACCGAACGAGATTTTCTGTTCGTGTTCTTTGTTAAGAAAACACTCGTGTTCGTGTTCGTTTGTTAATTTCGTTCATGAACGCTCACGAACACAATCGGACATTAATGAACACAAATAGGTGTGCATGAATGAAAGTGTTCATGAACGGAAACAAACACAAAGGAACATATATTAACTTCCAAATAATATTGAATTTGTATATACCAAGAAATTAACTAGATCCACCCAAAATATAACCTATTATACAAACATACTTAGTACTTAACATATGTAAAAAAAAGTTCAAAAAGAAAAAAAAAAGGTTCATAAAGAAAAAAAATTCCTCACTTCTAATGTTTAGACCATTTCCAATGCAAGAGTTACAAATGCATACTTTCTATCTTACCACATCAGCTTGCCCAACATTTTATTTCATCTCCTCTCTTCTCATACTCATTCTCGCTCTTCACTTTCTCTCTCCTACGCTCTCAAAATAACCTAAATGCAATACACTCAGGCTAGGTTTTGGGCATGGGCAAAGTGGGCGACGGCCCAAGGCCCAAACTCTCGGAAGGCCCGAAATTTTAAAATTATTAAATATATATTATGTATAAAATGTATTTAAATTATTTTGGTGTGTGTAATGAGAACAAAACCAAGGTAGAAGAATTGGTTAGTGAATTGTATTTTAAGATAAAGAACTTTGGTTCAAATTAGGGATGGACACATAACGCCGAATACCGATCCCGTACCGAACCGAGGGTGTTCGGTATCGGTACCCACATTTAGAGGTTTTCGGTTTCGGTATTATCGGTATCGGTATTGGGTTATAGGAGTTTTCGGGAACGGTATCGGTTGGTATAACAATGCATTTAAGACCAACTTTTCTTTATTTTTTAATAAAAGATATATTCTAGGTATTGACGTTTGATAATTAAAAGTTGAAATTTGAATTACTCTTATTTGAAAATTGAAAGGTAAAATTTGAATTTTATAGGGGCCCGATTTTTTTAGTCGCCCTAGACCCAAAACATTTCGGAGACGGCCCTAAATATACATATACTTACTTACCTACAAACATCACCTTTAAATGCCAACCTTCTCTAATACACTTCTTCTTACAAAATTGCCACACACATCTAAATGCATATCTTATATGCACCCATTGAAGATGGTAAAACCCATTTGTGTTTGATTTTTTATATACACGATATATTTTGGGTTAAAATTTATAGACTCAAAACATCACACACCCACTACTCCACTAGAGAACTATGTTTGAAGTTAGGCTAAAACATGGGCTTAATTAGATGGTTCTGCCCAACAAAAAGCAAATTTGCAGTGTAACATAATTACTTACTTGCTTATCCTTGTCGTCTCCATTCCAACTGGTGGAAGAAAGAGTGAAAATGGAGAAGGAAAAAGAAAAGCAGCAGCTTCTAGAAATGGGGTTTTCCGACGACTTAGTTTCTCAAGCTTTCTCCGCCACCACCCACAACAACTCCGTTTTAACTGCCACCGAATGGATCCTCAACCAAACACAAACACAATCTAAACCCAAAACCAACAACAACAACAAAAACAACTTCCCTTTCAACTCCTCAAAAAAACCAAAACAAACACATAATAATAATATTATTAATAATAATAATAATATTAATTCTCCAAACGAACAACAAACGCGGCCAAACACCATTTTCAATTCCTCTACAAAACACCAACAAATACAAACCCAACCAAATGAAACACAACCATTGGCCGAACGAATGCGGCCCCACACTATTAATGAAATAGTGGGACAGGACCATCTCATAGCCACTAAATCATCTGTACTACGGTCGGCTATTGAGTGTAACCGTTTACCCTCATTTATTCTGTGGGGACCACCTGGTACTGGCAAGACCTCTATAGGTCGTGCCATTGTTAACTCATGCGCATCGTTATCAACATCTTATCGTTTTGTGTCTTTGTCTGCTGTGACAGCAGGTGTCAAAGACGTTAGGGACGTTGTTGATGATGCTAGGAAACGTAAAAGGAATAGTGTTACTGGTAGATTTACGATTACGGTTTTGTTTGTTGATGAAGTGCATAGGTTTAATAAGTCACAGTTGGATAGTTTTTTGCCTGTGATTGAGGATGGGAGTATTGTTTTTGTGGGAGCGACTACGGAAAATCCTTCGTTTCATTTGATTACTCCGTTGCTCTCGCGGTGTAGAGTTTTATGTTTGAATGCTTTGAAACCGGAGGATATTGGGATTATCCTTACCCGAGCTGTTACTGATCGTTTTAAAGGGTTGGTGAAGAGTGTAGGGAGAGGAGATGTGCGCGTGAGTGATGAAGTTGTTGAGTATTTGTCGAAGAATTGTGATGGTGATGCGAGGGTTGCGCTTAATGCGCTTGAGGTTTCGGCCGTTAGTGCAGCTGCGCGTGTTGGTGGCGGTGATGATGATACATTGGATGTTAGTTTGGATGATGCTAAAGAAGCGTTACAAAGTAAACACGTGTTATACGACAAGGACGGGGAACAACACTATAATCTGATCAGTGCATTGCATAAGTCGATGAGAGGGAGTGACGCAGACGCGTCGATATACTGGCTGGCGAGGATGTTGGAAGGCGGTGAACAGCCTTTGTACATTGCGCGTAGGCTTATACAGTTTTCCAGTGAGGATGTTGGATTGGCTGACCCGTCAGCTCTTACCCAGGCGGTTTCGTGCTATCAGGCGTGTCATTTTCTTGGTATGCCGGAGTGCAGCATTAACTTAGCTCAGTGTGTTGTCTATCTGGCGCTTGCTCCTAAATCGGTAGCTGTATATAGAGCACTAGAGGCTGCTAGAAAGGCCGTGAGAGATTCGGTTGGGCAAAACGAGGGTGTGCCTTTACATCTGAGAAATGCACCTACCAAATTGATGAAAGAACTTGGATATGCGAAAGGTTATATTTATCCTCCCGATAACCCTTCTTCATCCCAGTCGTATCTCCCGGAATCTCTTCAAGGTTCTAAGTTCCTTGACTGGCCCGACAGTAGCGCTGCTAATATACGACGATAATGATAATGATAATGATAGGTTAGGTCGTTGCTCTTAAGTAACATAGAAAGCAGTAGTGGGCTTCTTTTGTGATATGCTTTTGTTTCACATGTGTGTTTGAAGCTGCAATTGTGAAAGTTATTAAGCGTTATCAATGTCGAGTTTTGTTGTCTATATCGTTGCGTAACCAGGTGATCGTCATCCTACTAACCGTGCTTATTGGTAGGCGTTATCCTCACATTGCGGAAATTATATTCTATATGCCCCCATGAAAATTATAATATGTTTTTTTGGTGTCTAGATTCAATAGAACATTAAAATATGTATTGTAGGGTTTTCGGGTAATTATTAAAAATAAAAAGGGGTTAGGAGTCTTTTATTTAGTGAATAGCACGTTTGATTATTAGAAAAAATAACGAGGGAAATTTTTAAATTTCGGTCGTTGGATCAAGATCAAATCAAATCTCAGCCTTTGAAAATAGCAACTCAAAAAGTAGTTAGGGGTTTGGCGGGAAAAGATAATTAACATGTTTGTGTGTGAGTTTTCTTAGTTGAATTATATGAATGGTGCAGCATTTCTATTTCTGTCTTGTTGTATTGAGCTTACCGCTAACTCGGACCTGTAATTAAGAATCTTGTTATTAGCTGGTTGCAAATGTAGCTCTTTTTTGTTCTGTTCTTTATACTTGACGACAAGAATGGGATGCTTTGGTGTTATCCGCTTTTGCATCAGAGCAACAACTACATACAACAAGGCAAGAGCTTAACCATTGTTTATATCAGGTACTTCTGATGGCCAGTAGTGTGTATATATTGTATTGTTAAGCAGTTGAGTTCTGGGTTTTAAAGAGCGCGCCTGAGGCGCGAGGCGTAGCCTAGGGCGCCTCAGGGCTATGCGCCTACCCATTTTCCCAAAGGCGCAGAAAAAGTGCACTTTTTGGCATTTTTCAGTCACTTTTGACCCTAAGGCGCGTGCCTTTCGTACACCATGTATTTTTATGCATAAAAGTGTTGTACCTTGGTGTTTTTGGCTTGTACATATAGGTAAAATCATATAAAACTTATTTATAGCTATATTTTGGGTAAGTGTAGCTAAAAACCTATGGGATATATAAAAAAATATATAATTAGTGCGCGCTTCGGGTACGAAAATCCCACGCTTTTTGCGCTTTGCGCGATGCGCTTAGACCTCGTCGCTTTTATGCGCCTAGCGCTTTTTAAAACCAAGGTTGAGTTAGTTACGGTTGGCTAGATTAGTTAGTTAGTTATTTCCATTTCTATCTCCCCTTGTCTATATATAGTGGAGACTTATTGTATTGGATTATGATCTTACAATTTATCATTTACGTTTGAGAACCTCGGATCTTGTGTGCATTTTGCAAACCTTTCTTTTTTAAGGCATCCCTGAACTTCTGAAACTAGGATGTATCTCATATCTCATGATAGCACATCGTGTTCCTCTAGTAATTCCTGTGAATTATACGCAAATATGATATACATTGCATTCACACACCGTACAAACAGGGATATTTTGTATGCTATAGTTAGGTGGAATGAGCATATAGTTTTGTGTGGTCAGTATGGTTTGGAGACGTATTATTGTATCTGATGTTCTTGTTTTAACTGCAGTGGATCTTGATCATAGTAGAAGTTACCTCTTGGTTACAGATATCACTTCGGTTTTGTCAGTGTTAAAGGTGGTAATTCTTGCCCATTTACTTGCAAACGTGTCAATTTTGGTTTTGTTTTATATCAATCGGGTCAATGGAGCTGAAAGCCGCCCAAAGTCTGTTCTAAATTGAATAATCTCTTAAATTATTTTCTGCAGTTGAATTTGATCATTGTGGAAGTTACCTAGGAATAGGAGGTTCAAACATAAGGTAATTCTTACCCATTCACTTACAAATGGGTCAATTTGGATTCTGTTTTATACCGCCTGTCAATCGAGTTTAAAGCCCGCCCAAAGTCTGTTTTGATGCAAATATTTTTTCAAATGCCAGTTTTGTTTACTGGTTTATGACTTAAGCCGGTTTCAACCGACCCAAACCAATTTGAATAGGGTTCAAATATTTTTCACCCAACCCGGTTTCTCCTCAAACTGGTTATATGACCAAAGTTGACCTACTTGGTTCGGGTGAACCAGTTTGGGGAAAAAAAAAAAAGAACACATTTGTCCCACACTTCTTCATCCCCTCAAAGGTTATATTAACTAGGACACTAGGTTATTATCTCTTATGTTATATTCTTCCAATAAATTGTGTAGTCTGTTAATCATTATAAAGTTTAGTAGAAAGATCTATGAATTCATGTTTATATTGCCTTGTTAGCCTGCCTCTTTACTGTGAAGGTTCATAGAAGTTAGAACACACTCGGAATAAATTCACTAAATATATGTATAGGATTTTGTGCAGACATTTTTCCTGCGCTTGAAAGCATTCTTGAAAACGGTTATATTGTGCAGACAAATAGTTCATTGCAAAGTTCTGTGAATGCAGTGCAAGACGATGTGGCTTCATTTGAGGAATTTGTAGGCGAGCCTCAAAAGCATACTTATACATCCATCGTATGTACGTACTTCAGTTCTCTATGCCGTAGTTTACGCCTACGCATCTCGCATATGTAATTGTCCTTAAAAACTGATTTTTATTATCATTTTTGTCCTGGAAGTTCCAAGTTGCCAAGGGGCATTATGCCCCATCAGCACCTAGAGAACAGCCTGTCACAAAGAGTACAACTCCTTCAGAGCTGCACCATTGACCAGAGCCCTCCGGACAGCAGTCAGCTGGAGCTCCAACTGAGGCAATGGAGGACACATCTGTTGTCGAAGATGAAGGTACCTTTTTATAGTTTTTATCCACCCTTTATGCCTTTATGGGGGTGTTTTGATGTGAGTTTGAAATAGATTGGTAATTTATCTCTTTGTTTGTTAAATATATAAAAAAATTGCTAAACACAAAACTTTCAAATGACTGATTGTTTGATAATCACAACTTCAAACGTAAAAAAACACATTGAGACACAACAATCTTTGGTTCCTTTTGTTAGTTGTTACATCTAATGTTGTGATTATTCAGTAACACACAGCAAACATCACTTGGTCAGTATTGATGCAATGAAGGCTATATTAACCCTTGATAACTATGATGTTGTAGTTGATGCAGTTACCTTATGACCTTATCCCTTTGGCCAGGGCCATCTCTGGGGCCACTACAAATAAACCGGGCCCATATAACTTAAACCCAATCATCATATATAAAAAAATCATAATGCGGCATTAATTGTTATAAAAATCATCAAAATAAAAGTATTCTACCAAATAATCAAAATTTACTTACTTAAGCGAATCATACGGCTCTCTCGCCCCTCACATATTAGGCCCACACCCTACAAAATTGTTTAAATTTCAATTTGGGTTGGGCTTGTTTTGATGGGTTTAAAACTTTTAGTGATTTTGAGCCTTATTAGATGGGTTGATGTTAAAAAAAATTTGATCACAGTAGCCCACAACACATAAATATATTTACAATCTTTTTCAAAAATAAAGACCTTCGGCCTGGGGCCGTCGCCCACACCGCTCTTATTAAGGGCCGGCACTGCCTTTGGCATTTCCTGTATATTTTTTCTTTATGTAGATTTAGTGTGTATCTGGCTGCTTCTTTCTTATTCCATAAATATATCCGCAACTCTTAAAACCATTTTGCATACTTATTACCTGTATATTTGCTTTACAAGCTTAGGCGAAGTCTATATATGTGAAAAATGCGCCATCAATTGCAAATGTTTCTGATATTAAGGAGGAGTTCAAGAAATTTCGTAAGATCAGGCAAGACGGTATGCCATCAGAACCCGAAAGGTTAGTTCTTTTTGATGATATTATGCTTTTTTGGCAATAAAAGATACCGACTATTAAGTAATATATCCCAAAGCAGGATCTTGATGTGTACTATGCATTCGTTGAGGTTGAAGACATCAGCGGTTCACACAATGCAATCAAGGTTTGACTTGGTATATTTAAAATCACTTCATATGTTAGTGGCGCAAATGTGAAAACCGAAGAATGGCAAGTCCTCTTGTACCTCTAAAAACTTGCGTAGTATCATATCATATTTACCCAACTTAAAAAGTTAGAGGGTGTTTGGGATTGAGTTTGGAAATGTAAAACTGCTTTTGGTCAAAAGTGCTTATTGGCTTATGGCTTTTTGAAAAGGAGTTTTAAAAAAAGTGTTTGGATTAGCTTTTCGGATGAGAAACGTCAAAAAGTTAATAATTGTTGTTTTTTAAGTGTTTCGCTTAACTTATTGTGAATATTGGTTGTATGAGTGGTAAATTTGTAATTTTTTTCCAAAAGCCAAAAGCTAAAAGCCAGGATTTCTAACTTTTCAAAAACAACTTTTCCACCCTTAAAAGCCAAAAGCCAAAAGTTAAAACAGAAAGTGCTTTTGGGTTACACAAACACAGCTTATTGACTTATTGGCTTTTTGGAAAAGCCAATAAGTCAATAAGTTGTTTTCAAACTCAATCCCAAACACCCTCTTAATATCAGATATACGTGTTCAAGAAATTCTTCAATTTTGTATTTACCCATTTTCATAATATACAATTTATAATATGACCATTACACCCTTCTCTTTTTCCTTGCACTCCAAACTCTCATATCCTAATGCAAGTTTTAAGAAAAGGGTATAAATGTCATAAATAAATGTCATAAATTTGAAAATGATTATATTCGATAACATGATTTTTATATGGTATATGATACTTATAAATGGGTCGGTTTAGGTTATATTTCATCTCAAAAACATGACAAATAAATTTTCTAATTACTATGAGACAATGTATTCAAATTTTTGACTCACGGAAATAGTATTCAAATATGAGACAATGTTTTTTTTACCCGGTTCGATATCTTTTACTAATTACTATGTTATATAAAAACTGGGTTCTTTATTGCGTCTTTGTTGGTTTTCAGTGTGTTAATTTGACCCGTTTAAAGCACAAATAGACCCGTTTACCCTAACGAGTTAAAATGGGAAATGGTATTGGCACCATCAGCTGGAGCAGCTTCTAGTGCTCGTTAAAAGTGTCTAAAGGCGTTGTCGTTTGGATCTGCTTGTATCATATGTATGACTGTATGTAACATTCTTTAGCTCCTTCAGGATCTCTCAAATGATGGACAGATGAATCCTACAACCACAAAAGCCAAAATGTGTAATCGGGTTACTTAAAGAATATAGCATGTATGAGTACTGCGTCGTCGTCTTCGCCTATCTTCCACAAGCTAGCATATTATCACGAACCGTTTCAAGTGTTGCGTGGTGTGCCTGTTCCAACCGGGACTAGTTTTCTGTACGTGCTTGATCGAGGTTGACCAATGGCGGACCCAGATATTTTCTAGGGATGCAATCAAGGGGTTTAACGGAACTTATAAGGGGCGTGGTCGGGATTTTTGCCTACAAATTACACTAATTTTTTTCTTTTAATGGGGACGCCCGCCCCCTTGGTGTAGGTCTAGGTCCGCCAATGAGGTTGACAGGTTTTGTTATGTTTTCAACTTGTTAGGGAGTAGTCATAACTCCCAAACAATGCGTTATCGAGATGAGTATTCACTGATGGCATTTATAACACGTAAACTGTTAAGGCCCTTAAAAAACAAGTAATAATCGAGCTCGAGTTAGCCTAGGTTGAGTTTAGCTTGGCTCGTTTTGAAATCTGTCTAATGTTGTGACAGGCTAATAATTATGTTTACATATATTTAGACCCACCATAGTGGTGGCGCGATTGAGCGTTTTCAACAAAAATAGCGCTCCCACATCATTACCGGGGGGGGGGGGGGGGGGGGGGGGGGTTATTTTCCAAAAACCAGGTATCGCGTTATGTATATAACGCTAGACGAATTTTAAAGCAACCAATCCAAACAATCCACGTGGAGGCCATTATGTTTCAAACGGTCAAATATGTGACCGTTAATTTTTGAACGGCTCTTTTTTTTTTTGTTTATATATAGACACATTTTATTTACACAAATAATACACAAACAAAAATCAACATATTATTCAAACAAAACACATATTACCAATATTTTAAAAAAATGGGTTCCCCGCGTCATCATCCGTTGCCAGAGAATATTACAAAGAGTTTCTAGGCGATGAGGGTGATTCGACAGACGAAGAGTTAGAGCAAGATGCGGTTACGAGTGCGCTTGCGCTTGCGTCGAGATATATGGAACAAACTAGTGCGCCTACATGTCCAAAACCGACTAGACAGTATTACGAACGAGATCGTGTATCGGCAAATGCTCGACTGATGAAGGATTACTTTGATGAAAACCCGACTTACCCCGACCCAAAGATGTTTAGGCGTCGTTTTCGGATGAGCAAACGTTTATTTCTACGTATTACCAGAGACTTGGAAAACGCGTTTCCTTACTTTCAACAAAAATCGGATGCTAGGAGGGTGATGGGCTTCACGGCTATTCAAAAGTGTACATCGACACTGCGTATACTCGCATACGGCAACACGATGGATATCAACGACGAGTATTTAAAAATGGCCGAGAAAACAACACGCGATTCTTTGGAGTATTTTTGCCAAGGTACATCACTTTTTTTTAAAGTAAATTCATTTACGTTTTTAATATATTTTTTTATATAGTTACATCACTTTTTTTTTAAATTATATTAATTTACCTTTAAAGTAAATTCATATTTTTTTTTTTTTTTAGGAATAGTACAGTTGTACGGAGCCCGTTATCTTAGAAAGCCCACTTGGTACGACTTACAGAAAATTTACGAGGTGCATACGAATGAACATGGGTTACCAGGAATGATGGGTAGCATTGATTGTCGTCACTGGCGGTGGTATAATTGCCCAACCGCTTGGCGGATATGGTCCAACATGTGTGGTCGGTTCGGTATATTCCAAACCCAGGTGAAAGCGAAGAGGGCGAAGATAAAGAAGAAGATGAAGAAGAAGAGTATGATGAAAGCGAAAATGAAAATTAATATTATTTGTGCTTTTTATATATTATTTGTGTGTTTTTTAATATTATTTGTAATTTTTTTTAATTTAATTAATATTAGTTGTGTGTTTTTAATATTATTTGTAATTTTTTTTATAGTTATTTGTCTTTTATTTTAATTATTTTGAGTTAAAAGATTAAAAAAAATAATAAAATAAACAACCAATCAGAAATAGGGGCATTATAAATAACCTCCTACCACTACACCCCTTTTTCACTTCATTTCCCTATGTTGACTCAGCTGTCACGTGGACCAATCAGAATCAGGGACATTATAAATAACCCCCTCCACTACACACGGTCTTATAGTCATATAATGTAACTTTGGTAAAATTCTTTCTTACTAGAGTTACAATTGGTGTAAAATTATATATAGGGCTGTAAACGAACCAAACGAACACGAACAAGGCTTTGTTCGTGTTTGTTTGTTAAGGTTTCTTGGACAAACGAACCGTTCAGGAACACACTAACGAACATAATTCTATGTTTGTGTTTGTTTGTTAAGAAATTCAGTTGTTTGCAAACTGTTCGTGAACACGGGTCTTGAACACAAACAAACAAAAACAAACATTTAATATGCAACTAATTAAAAAAAACATTGTTAATATTAACCGTTAGACAAAGTACATCTACTAAACAATGTCGATAAGTCAAATTGTACCAACTTAGACATAATTATCTAAAATTACTTAGGCATAGGCATGAATACATGATATTTCTAATTCAAAAGTTCATAATTATCCTAAGTTTTAACTAGTGATCGAACATAACAAACATACACGAAAGGATATAAATAAACGAACGTAAACAAACACATTGCTGAACGTTCACGAACGCAATCGAACAAACGAGACATTTGTTCGTGTTTGTTTGTTTAGTTAATCAAACGGATTTTTTTGTTCGTGTTTGTTCATTTATTAAACAAACGGACACAAACGAACTTCTCGCCAAACGGTTTACGAACTGTTCACCGAACGTTTGGTTTGTTTACAGCCCTAATTATATACATTTTTAGATCAATAATTTATTATATAAACATAAGTTCTTATATTTTTGTAAGTAGTATATTCTTGTAGGCTTGTGAGTCTAGGTAAACTGCGCATGTGAAACTTGGGCTCGAGTTTGGTTATTAAATGTGCGGCTCAACTCGTTTATGCCACTTCTCAACATCGCCACTTTCATCATAGATCAACTCTATGTTATTATGTTTGTTTTGAGATTATTCCATCTAATTTTTTTTCTTTTTTTTAACGGCCAACGGTACACACCCATAACGAAGCCCCGCACCCTACAGGTTCGTCCCCGGGCCCCCCTAAGGTCCAACCCCTCATTTCAGAATAACCCTACTTTGAGTGGGATTCAAACCTGTGACCTCTCAGGACAGGAACCCCACAAAGTAGATAAACCTTCCCACCTCCATTACAACCACTAGACTACAACATCATTGGCATTCCATCTAATTAGTGTTGTACATTCTTGTTTTAATCACTTCCTTTTTATATTCAGATTATATATCCATGTAAATCATTTATGGCTTTGGTTTTTTTCGTTCATATGATTCGTATATGAAATTAATATCGACATATTTATAATTTTCTCTCAATACAATGAACGAAATGGCAAAGGTAGCAAAGTAATCTAAATTTATTATTAACGTGTCGGTATATTATACAGGAGTGTCGGTATCGTTCCAATACCGTAACCAACTGAACAGTATTAGATTCTTTATGAATTGTTCTCCCACCTCATATTGTTGACTTCGTCGTAACGTGCGGGTTCCTCTTAAGAAACAATCACATTAATCTTCATTAATCAACTTTATATATAGCAATTTCCTACCTGAAATCCCATTTATAACTAGTTTTGCGAGGGGAAATTGCCATAAAGGGTAATTTAATTAAGATACTACATTTGTTAATATGTTGTGTATTAGTTGGATTTTTTTAAAGCTTGAAAGCTCAGTAGTCAGTACTATAAACTTAAAAGAAAAATGGATGAAATTAAACTTCACTCCTATACTTATTTATTAAAAAAATGATTTTCCTGGTTAAATTTTCAAATAGTTTTATATACTATATTGTTTTTAGTTTAATAGTTATACCATAAATGATAACTCCACTACTTTTTTTTAACATTAAATTTCATTAACACCGACAACCGGCAAACACTCAAAACAAGAGCCGCCAACTTATACACACACACACATATACAAAGGATATTTAGCCCAATCCCTCCATATAATATCATTAAATTTCGACCTATACTTTAACCATAAAAACGACTTGGATTTCACCTTTGCCACGACATCCGTAACTTTGGTCTCCTTATTTTGAAAAATCCTTTCATTTCTTGTGTTCCAAATAACCCAAGAGGTAATCATAACAATACCCCTAATGATCTTTTTCCTCCACTTACCAGCATTTTATTTTAATAAAATAAACTATACTATTGCTATACTAAAATCTTGGTTAAATTTACAAAAAGCTTTATATACTATATAGTTTTTACTTAAAAGAGTTATACCATAAATGACAAGTCCACTAAATTTATTTTAATAGAAATAAACTATACTATTGCTATAT
The DNA here is from genome assembly GCA_028751855.1 of Ambrosia trifida. Classification (NCBI taxonomy): domain Eukaryota; kingdom Viridiplantae; phylum Streptophyta; class Magnoliopsida; order Asterales; family Asteraceae; genus Ambrosia; species Ambrosia trifida. Next base: position 27,119,540 of record CM054126.1, read on the forward strand.
TTAAAAAAATAGGGCTTTTTAAACGTCTGAAAAGGTGTGTAAACTAACTAATGTGGTGCATTTAGGGGCTGTTTGGTTGATTAAGTGCTGAATTATTAAGATGGTCTGAATGGTAAAGAGGCTCTGAATGGTTAAGAGCTGAATCATTCAGCATCCCTTATTAGCTTAATGGTTCAGCACTTAATCATTCCATTCAGATGCTGAAACAAACAGTCTGAATGCTGAATGATTCAGACCTGAATGGTTAAAAGGCTGATTAAGAGGCCACCAAACAAACCCTAAGGGTTTGATGGTCAGTTTACAACATTTGGCTATACTAGTTAGTAGTTACAAAGGTACGTCCAATGTATTTATTTTAAAATCATAAATTTATTACTTCTTACACTATTTTGATTCCTTGTGTACAATACTTTATTTTATTTACATTATTTTACTAACACAATATTCAATTATTATAATACGTTTTATTAAATTTTTATATATAAATTACCTTGGTATAAAAAACAATTTGATTATGAGAAACAAATACAAGAAATAGTGAAGAGATATGATGTGTCATGAGGCAGCTGATTGCCTGATTAGATGGTTTTTTTTTTTTTTTTTTGGGTTATTATCGAAGATGGTCTAACAATGTGTCTAAACTAGTTACAACCAGGTGTTTCAATAATTCAATTACATTGGTGCATGTTAAATAGTTACAATTAAAGGTGCATAAAACTGGGTTTTTTGAATATCTGGGTTCGGGTAGGGTATAACCGGGTATTCTGAATAACCGATTCGGGTAGGGTATTTTCCTGAAAAACCATACCCTATATACCCAGGTTCAGTTCGAGTTTGGGTTTTCAATACCAGGTTTTCGGGTATACCCGGTTTCGGGTATTAAATACCCTGTTTTCGGGTACAAAAAACTCTATCCGTGTGATTTTTTTTCTTTTCTTTTTTGTAGTTTTTTATGTTTAATTCATTTCATTTTTTTTTTGTTCCTAAGCTATTTTTTGCATACAAACTTCTTAAATATTAGTAAATAACATAAGAATACATACTTTAATATTAGATTCCTAGAAAACATTACAAGTTACATTAATATAGCACTGCTTACATCTTTTTTTCATGTAATATACTAATATCTAAAAGTGTAGAACTAGTACTCAGAAAAACACAAACATGCATACAATATACATAAATAATTCTCATATATCTGCCAATAATTTTTCATTAATGATATAAAATAAGTTAATTAAGCTAATACTAGTGTTATTCAACATGATGACAACTACGTTTAAAATTTAGATTACTTATAAAATTAACTATTTTAAATAATTGTTAAACTTCACAAATGAACCGGGTATTCTAGATAACCGGGTACGAACCGGGTATGGGTATTATAATAACCGGTTTCGGGTTTAAACCGGTTTGAAAAAAACATGGGTTCGGGTTTTAGGTGAGCTGGGTATACCCTGATGGGTAGGGTCGGATACTGGTTCGGGTATGAAATACCTGGGTTCGGGTATTTTCTTCGGGTTCGGATTCAGGTTCGGGTATTTTGTGCACCACTAGCTACAATGATGCATCTAACCATTAAAACATGTAAAGTTGCAATTACAAACCTTCAAGGGGTTTTGTTGTGGACTTGTGGTAAGTGTGTAATTTTGTCTTGGGGTAGTTTCAAGTTTAAATCGTGCTTTCACTATTTTCCTACAGTAACCTCTTGAAGGCCACCTTTTTAGCGTAAATTGTAAATTACATGATCTCGTTGGTTATCAATTATCATGGTGGGGTCCCTTGAGTTTTCTGATAACAAGTTATCATTGTTAAAAATGGTGTGATATAACTATTAAAACGGTGTCTAAAAGTTACTTGTAGTTGCATATGACCAGGTATGGTCAGAGGGTAGATCTGGAGGTTTACTATGTTTGTGGAATCCAGCGGTTTTCCAGCAAATTAGTGTCAAAAAAGATAGACAGTTCATGGTTGTGTATGGGGTCTTGGTATCTACTGGAGATAGAATTAATATAGTAAATGTTTATGCGTCTAATGAAGCGGCGAGACGGAGACTTTTGTGGGAAGAGCTAGGGAGGGTGAAAAATGAATTGACGGGTCTTTGGGTTTTCCTTGGGGATTTTAACGAAGTTAGGGACCCATCCGAAAGAAGGAATTCTGAGTTTGTAGCTGTTGATGCGTCAAGATTCAATGACTTTATCCAGAGTTCGGACTTGTATGAGTACAACATGGGGGGTAGTAAGTTCACTTATATGTCGGATAATGGCGAGAAGTTAAGTAAATTGGATAGGTTCTTGGTGTCCCGGGATTTTTGGGATAGGTGGTCTGGCGCGGTTGTTACTGTATTATCTAAGTACGCTTCCGACCATAGCCCAATTACACTATCGGTATCCCCTGCCGACTTTGGACATGTTCCATTTAGGTTCTTCAACTCTTGGCTGGAAATGAATGGTTTTTGTGACTTTGTGGTGGCTCAAAGTAACTCATTTGCATTCTCGGGTCCACCTGACCTAAAACTGGCCATAAAACTCAAGTTTCTAAAAAATAAAATCAAAGATTGGGTTCGGGTGGAGAACGATAAAGTGGTGGCTGAAGTCAAAGAAAAAAAGACGGAGTTCGAAAGGTTAGAAAAATTGGCGGAAAACAGAAACTTGCAATTAGAGAAACAAGTATTGGAGGAATGTCGGGTTTTTTTGGCGGAGGTAGATAGAAAGAAAAACATGGATCTTCGCCATAAGGCTCGAGTTAAATGGGCTAGTGATGAAGACGAGAACTCTAGTTATTTTCACGGGATTATAAACTCCAATTTGTCTAATAGTAGAATCAACGGTATTTTATTGGATGGAGTTTGGGTGGACAACCCGGTGGTCATTAAGGACGCTGCCTTCAACTTCTTTTCAGATAAATTCAAAGAACCATTATCCACTCGTCCGGATTTCCTTTGTCCTAATCTGAGCAGTATTTCGGATGAGGAGGCTAAATTATTAGTTGGTCCGTTCTCATTATTGGAGGTCAAAGAAGCTATTTGGTCTTGTGATGGTGATCGGGCCCCGGGCCCAGACGGGTTCAATTTCAAGTTCTTGAAAAGATTCTGGGGATGTTTTGAGTCGGATTTCATGAGTATGTTCGAGGAATTTCACAACACTGGTGCCCTGAATGCAGCTTGCTTACCGTCTTTTTTAGCTTTGATACCGAAGAAGAAGGACCCGATGGGTTTTGCTGATTTCAGGCCAATTAGTCTTGTGGGCTGCATTAACAAGATTATTTCTAAGGTGCTGGCTGAACGGTTGAAGAAGGTTATTTCGAAGCTCGTTGGGCCGGAGCAATCGGTCGGAACATTATGGACGGGCCTCTTTTAATTAACGAGTTGGTTGGGTGGATGCGCAAAATGAAAAGGGCCGGCTTCTTGTTCAAGGTGGACATTGATAAGGCATACGATTCGGTGTCTTGGGGATTCTTGGATAACATTCTAGAACAGATGAGGTTTCCTAGGAAGTGGCGGGATTGGGTGGCTTCCATAGTTTATAATGCTCGAGCTTCTGTCCTCATAAACGGGTCACCTTCACTGGAGTTTAAATGTTACCGTGGATTGCGACAAGGCGACCCGATCTCACCTTTCTTGTTTGTGCTAGTTATGGAGGCTTTATCGGGGTTTATGAGGAAAGCTTGTCAAGTTGGGTTATTTAGAGGTCTACATTGCGGTAATTCGGGTCTAGTTCTTTCACACCTAATGTATGCCGATGACGTTGTGTTTCTTGGAGAGTGGTCGTGGACAAACGCAATGAATTTGAGAAGAATACTACGGTGCTTTTATATGGTGTCGGGCCTCAAGGTGAATATGGAAAAATGTCATTTATTTGGCATTGGAGTGGATCAAACGGATATCAACAATATGGCGGCAATGCTTAAGTCTAAGATTGGTTCGTTTCCGGTCAAGTACATTGGGTTACAAGTGGGGGCTAATATGAACCTTTGTAAAAATTGGGATCCGGTAGTAGACACGTTTCGCAAACGACTCTCAATTTGGAAGGCGAAAACACTCTCTTTTGGGGGCAGAGTGGTTCTCATCAAGTCGGTCCTTAACTCATTACCAACATATTACTTTTCTCTCTACCGAGCTCCGGAGAAAGTTCTTGATACACTAGATAGATTGAGGCGGGTTTTCTTTTGGGGCGGTTCGGAGGAGAAGGCAAAAATGAATTGGGTAGCGTGGGATAGCGTGGTGGTGGCACCCGAGTATGGTGGGCTTGGTCTTGGGTCGCTAAAGGAAGCAAATCTCGCACTTTTGGCAAAGTGGTGGTGGCGTTTTAAAAACGAAAAAAATTCACTTTGGTGGAAAGCGATATGGTCGATCCATAGTAGTTCAAGGGGTTGGTGCTACGTTCCGGTTAAACTCACTCATTCTGGGCCTTGGAAACAAATATGGCGATCGGTGGGGGAACTTCTTCGGGTTGGGATTGATGTTTCGGACCTTATTATCGGGAAATTGGGTGGGGGGTTGGACATTGGGTTTTGGGTTGATAAATGGGTTGGGGAGGCTGCATTGTGTCATCAATTTCCGAACCTGTTCGCATTGGAGAAGAACAAGACGTGCCGGGTCGCTGAAAGGGTGGGTAGGGGGTTGGGGTTCGCACTTGGGATTGGAAAAGGGAACATCTAAACGCTGTTGAGTTATCGGAACTGCAACATCTTTCGGCCCTACTGGAAGGTGTTGTAGTTACCTTGGGGTCGGATCATTGGGGCTGGGCTCTTAACGGGTTGGGTCATTACACTGTGAAGTCTTTAAAGGAATGCTTGGGATCGATATTGAACGAGGAACCAAATTACAAGTGCAAAAAGAACTCGTGGGTGCCGAAGAAGGTAGAAATTCTAGCTTGGAGAGCTTCTTTAAACCGGTTGCCGACTTGTTCCGCTTTGGCAAGAAGAAACGTGAATATAGGATCTACTACATGTCCGTTTTGTGCAGAATTCCAGGAAACAACTGATCATATTCTACTCGATTGCCAGTTAGCTCAGTCCGTTTGGAACCTAGTGTCCCAATGGTGCAAGCTGAAGCCGTTTTACGCGTTTGGAATCAAAGATGTTTTGGATCTTGCTCAATTCGAAGATGGATCTGTTAAGAGGAGGAAGATTATACATGCTATTTGTCTCATGACTCTTTGGTGTCTATGGAAAGCAAAGAACAACTCAGTCTTCAACCATCATCAGTGCTCGGTCAGTCATACCCTTGGCGAAGTGAAGATTCTTAGCTTCTTATGGATCCGTTCTAGAGCTCGTTTGTATAACCTTGACTGGAACGTTTGGCGGGGCTTTCATTTACATAGGATTGGTTTCTAATGTAATTTTGTCGTATCGTTTTTACTTGTATTTCTTGGTGTATGATTGTACTTGGTGTATGGCTAGTTTCCCGTTAGCCGCTTGGTATGAATATATAAGTTTTGATCTTTCAAAAAAAAAGTTGCATAAAATACATGTGTCAACTATCAAGTCAAGGATATCCTGTATACCCGTACACTTCACATAAAAAATATTTTGTACGGTACATAGTGATTTGACCTCTTACAAAGTTATTTGAATCAACCTTGATTTGATTTTTTAAATAAACTCTTATTCGAGTTCGGTTTGAATTTGAATTCAAGGAAATTTTAAAATCAAATCACTAGTTTGGAATGAATATTTGTTAGGAGTAAAGATCAAATACAAACTGTTTTTCGGTAAGAATAATTAAAAAGGGTAAAAAAAATTATTTTTTTTTTAAATTTTTTATCCCATGTGCTTAAGCATTCATTCTAGATGAATAATACAAAAAAAAAAAAAAAATTTAGTGTAATTACGTCATTAAAGTAAATACATTAGTTTACACTAGAGTAATTATGTAATTACTCTACACCAATTTTTTTTTTTTAGTTTTCAATACTATAATAAATGTTTAACAATATGGGAAAAAAATTGAAAAAAAAAATACCCTCCTTTGATTTTCACAGTTCTTACCGAAAAAACACTTTGTACCGGATCTTTCCCCTATTTGTTAATTATATATTTTAAATTATCAGGATTATAAGAAGGTATTTTGGTGATTTTTTTCAACATGTCAAGGGAAATTTCGGGATGCTTGACTTGTAGTTATTTCAAATGAGTGGTGATTCTGATTATGTCTATGTTTTTGGAAGCGACAATTAATTAATATTTAACATGGGTTAGATTAATAAAGATTGTACTAAGATACAATTGACATAATATAGCATGCTATCTTGTTTGACACTTGATTAAAACATATCATTAAGACCTCTTATTGTTGTTGTTTGATGAATTGGTAAAGTTACTCATCCATTCTTTAACTTTATTGTACTATAGATGTTCGATGAAATGATTTGAGACTGCTTATAAGGGGGACGAAGCATTATCAGATTTGGTTACGGGTACTCCACTACCAGCACGGTAACACTGCTGCCACTTGTGCTGGTAGTGGATCCGTGAACCAAATTCTGGTTGTAGTTAACAGACGGGTACACTAAAATTTCTCTCTCTGTCTTTTTCTCTCTTGTTGATTTCCCCAAATTTCATATCTTTTTCAACTTGCGACTCACCAAATCATCAACTGTGCTCACCAAATCGATGTCTCTGACCTGGGAAAATTGATGAAGAGAGCTGTGAAGAAGGAGATGGTTATATTGTAAAGGGAAGAGAGCAGAGCTTCTGTGAAAAAAGAAGAAGGAGAAGGAGATTGTTTTTGTGAAGAAGAAGGAGATGGTTTTATTGTTGTTGTGGTGCATTACTGTTGTTGTTGTTGTTGTTATTATTATTATTATTATTATTATTATTATGTGTGAAAATAATTGATTGTTGGGTAAAGAATCAGTGGAGTACTGCCTCCAAAAAAATGTTTCAGTGAAGTGATGTGACAGTGCAAGATTGGTAGAAATCAGTGAAGTGAAATTTTTTTCAGTAGAACGTCCCTTCCTCCTAAAGCAATGTTTTTATAACCGGATCTGAGCTGTCGACCGTCCAGGAATCAGTGTTATGGCGGTCCATATGTAAACCAACAATGATTCACATGACAAGTAATGTTAATCAAAGATTAGAATAGCAAATAAATAATAGTTCGCATGTCAATTTATGTGTATTTTCAACCAAAAACAAATACAAAAATCCTAATTGAATTTGTAGTGTTGATTCACTCACGGACTAGTATATGTGACTGTTTGTACATATGTAAACCAATTTTTAATGGTTTAGTTCGTTCATTTTTATAATGCAAAATGTGTAATTTGTCTCGTTTAGCTATTGAGCATATTATTAGGGGTGTAATCGAGCCGAGCCAAGCCGAGCCAGGCTAACCTTGAGCTCGAGCTCGAATTTAAACAAGCCAGCTCGGCTCGGCGCGTTTTTCTGGTTGAGCTGAAAAGCCGAGCTCGAGCTCGGCTCGTAAATGGTCGAGCCGAGCTCGAGCTGGTTCGAGCCAGCGTATTATATTTTTAAAAATATTTATAAAATAAAAAACAAAAAAAATAAAAATAAAATTACACATATACATGTATATTTTTTTTATTTTTCTAATATTTTAATGAATGAAAGACATAATAAAAGTATTATTTGTATAATTTGTGTTTTTGTTCCATTATTTTGCTTATTTTATTGATTAATTCAAAGTATTATTAAGTATATAAAAGATGTTTATCGATAGGGGTGCAAACGAGCCGAGCCCGAGCTCGACCAGGCTCGAGCTTGGGCTCGTTTAAGTTATCAAAGCTCGAGCTCAACTCGATTCGAGTTTTGTTTCTAAGGCTCGAGCTCGGCTCGAAGGTAGGTTTCCAAGCTCGAGCTCGGGCTCGGCTCATTTATTAGTTATTAATTAATTTATATTAATTATAATACTTATTTTATATATAATTTGGTTATTTATTCATAGTTTTATAAATATTAATTATTATATTTAAATATATATTTAATATATTAATTAAAATTTATATAAATAGTGGGCTCGTTAAGGCTCGCGAGCCGACTCGAGCTCGGGCTCGTTTACTAAACGAGCTTGGTTTTTAGGCTCGGGCTCGAGCTCGTTTAGGCTCGGCTCGTTTCGAGCTTTTTTCGAGCCGAGCTCGAGTAGCTCGGCTCGTTTGCATCCATATTTATCGAGCCACGAACCGAGCCACCGAGCCAACCCATCGAGCCGAGCCACAAGCCAAGACCCCTAGCTCGAGCTCGGCTCGATTACAAATCGAGCTGGCTCGGCTCGATAACAAAACGGGCTGTTTCGAGTCGAGCTTTTTTTCGAGCATTTTTCGAGCGAGTTGCGAGCATTTTGTACACCCCTAATTACTATATTACCTACTTTAGTTATAGTTATTAGTTTGAAGATTAAAACCTTCATAAATTTGATGAGCTGTCTTTTACGGTGGGAAAGGTTAATTATTAGGCTATTAGATGTGGAGGGTGGATGATAGGTCGCTACGTAGGATCCACGTAGGCAAAGGGGAGTGGCATCTTCATGACGATGGGCCAAGGGTGTGGAGGATGAACCGACATCTCCTTAAAAAAAAAAAAAAAAACCAAAACACCAATCAAGAGGGACGGCAAGCCCGGCGTTTGGGTGATGCTCATGTCGTTGCCACGCCTAGGAGGCGGTGTTGCCTAGCCCATCATCAGCAAGCCAGACCTATGCCGGGCACCACACCGATTAGTCTTAGAATTCTTTACTTTAGCTTACCAAACTAATTTTTTATGAATAAAACATTAACTTAATTATAAACCTAATTTTATAATTATAAAATAAGATTTATTGCTCCTATTTTCTTTTCTTCCAAATAATCACTCTCTCTCTCTCTCTATATGTGTGTGTTTGGATATATAATTATATATTATATTTTACGTATATATTGGAGGGGCTCACAAAGGATGTTATCGATTGAGACAGTTGTTAAGGAATGAGTAAGAGTCTCCTTTCCCAAGCAGAGTTTCATGGTGAATGTCTTGAGAATGCTGGACAAAACAAAATGAATAAAAGTGCTTTTTTCAACCCCTCATTTCTTAATTCTTGTGTAATATAATACTCCGTATAATTTAAGGCCAAATACAATGTCCGCTTAATTCATAATTTAAGAAAACTAGTGTAATCGAGGCGGCGCATTGCGCCTAGGTTAAACCGGTATCTAGTTCTGTGTATGTAACGCACAACAGTGGAAGGACGACACAATTTCTTTTAGTATTACAACAGCCTTGCTTTTAATTTTCCAGTGTTTGTTACTGGTGTATAAGTTGCAAGAATATTGGCTTTTCGGATCTGATGTGGCGAACCAATAATTAACGGAGTTGAATAGTAACTTGTCGGCCTTGAATAGTTACTTGATAGAGTTGGATAGTAGTTGACGGAGTTGAGTTGAGTTGAGTAGTAACATGACAGAATTGAGTAGTACCCTAACGGAGTTAAGTAAAGAAAATTAAAAAAGACATAGTTAAATAGTAACTTAACGGATGAAAAAAGGAGTTGCGGGAAAAAATAAATTAAAATAACAGAGTAAATACTAACTTGACGGAGTTCAATAGTAACGCTGTTAAGCTAACGGAGTTGAATAGTAGCCTAACGGGGTTGAGTAGTAACATAACAGCGTTGAGTGGAGTTGAATAGTAACTTGGTGGCCTTGAATAGTAAATTGACGGACTTGGATAGTAGTTGACGGAGTGGAGTTGAGTTGAGTTGTACCATGGCGGAATTGAGTAGTAGCCTAACGGAGTTGAGTAAAAAAAATTTAAAAAAAAAAACCCAGCTAAGTAGTAACTTAACAGAGGAAAAAAAGGAGTTGCGGGAAATTTAAAAAAAAAAAAAACAGAGTAAATAGTAACTTGACGGAGTTAAATACTTAACGTAGTTGAATAGTAACTCCGTTAAGCTAACGGAGTTGAACAGCAGCCTAACGGAATTGAGTAGTAACCTAACGGCGTTGAGTGGAGTTGAATAGTAACTTGACGGCCTTGAACAGTACTTTACGGAGTTGGATAGTAGTTGACGGAGTTGAGTTGAGTAGTAACATGACGGAATTGAGTAGTAGCCTAACAGAGCTAAGTGAAGAAAATTAAAAAAATAAAGTTAAATAGTAACTTAACGAAGAAAAAAAAAACGGATTTAGGGAAAAAAAAAATTAAAAAAGCAGAGTAAATAGTATCTTAACGGAGTTGAATAGTAACTCCGTTAAGCTAAACAACAACTTAACTGAGTTAAATAGTAACTTAACGGAGTTGAATAGTAACTCTGTTAATACTATTCATGAAAGTTTTAAAACTAATGTATATATAATTATTTGCTTTACCATATTATAAATCATCAACCATATTAACTTCTGAACAGTGGAGTTCTGAAATACATTATATTGAAGGACACATAAGTAACGTTACATCATAGTTTGTAAAAACAAGAAAAAATATTAGCATTTGTATTATTAAGTTATTTTGAGTTTTTGACTATATGTCATCTTTAATGTTTTAATCACATTAAGAAACATAGATTATGAATAATAATGTACAATAATAAAGTGTGCTATTCATCAGAGAAGGTGTTGTTGGGACCAAGACCAATATCTTCTTATAGTATATGTTTTATACTACCAATATCTTTTTATAGTATATGTTTTATACTACCAATATCTTTTTATAGTATATGTTTACATTATTTATTAAGCTATACGGCTTGGTTCATGTATCACTTCCATAAATATTGGCATGTATGTACTAACACCATTTTCAAATAATTTTCATATCGTAGAGAGTGTGGTTTCACTTTTCACATACAAACACCATTGAAAAAATAATAAGAAATAAAAAAATTCTCATGTCTCACATCCAATTTCTATGCCTCACCTAAATGCCAGTAGAGTTTTTCATATGATACGCTTGATGTTGTGACCGCACCACCTTGGCACAATGTCCTGTGTAATTGCCTTTGGCCACCTCATCTCACATCGTTGGAAGTCCTCCCACACCCAGGACTCTTAAATGAAACTTTGAAAAAAATACAATAACAAACGAGAATGAATATACGTTAATGTCTCCATGAATGCGCTTTTAGAAACTTATATATTTATCTAATTGTAATGTAATTCAAGTAAGTAAAGTAAAAAGTAAAATAATGTTTCTGAGAAGTTGGTTCAGCGGTTAAGAGGTCTGCCCTCCCTAGTGGAGATATTCATGATTTCAACTTCAAAACTTGTTTTGGATTTTATGAGCATCAACTGGATTGAATGGATATCTCAAAAGTGCTCAAAACCGTCCTTTACAAGCTCTGGAAGTCGATGTCCCCTCTCCAAAATGGCTGCTAGGTTTTTGATGTGAAATTAAGGCTTTTTATGGGCCTAATGGTTCCTCGCGCCCCATGAATAACTTCCAGACTTCCTTGTGGGGAGCAAATAACTCAATAAACGTGAGGGTAATGAGGGTAGATAGTTGGATTCATTAAGGGCAGTTTAGTCATTTTGCAACTCATTTATGTTATTCGGGTGGCATGAATAACTCCTGGGAATATTCGCGGGGCGTGAATAAGTGTTGTGCCAGATTTTGTTTTCTCTTATTCCTTATTCATCCGTACACCCGTTTCATCTTCAGTTAAACTCTTTTTTACTCATTTTAGCCCACAAACACTTGTTTAACACCAAGACACAAATAAGTATCTAAGACACGCTATAAACAAATGATAAACGACTCAAAATTGGACAAAACCGACGAACTAATGTGATGCATTTGGCAGCAAATCACCCTTCCTAGTCGAGACGCAAGTTCGATTCACGCTTGGACCATTTTCGACGGACATTTGGATGAAGGGACGAATCAAGGCTTTAATCCCGGGTTCGAACCTGACGGGGGTGAGGGTTTACGGATTTCATCCGGTTCCCACGCATTAGGGGGTACGGTCTTACCGCGGTTGATGTCACACCACGCCAATGGCGGAAACACGTGGCGCAACGCTCGAAAGCATATCAAAGTCAAGATTAACACAAACTATATTTAATTAGAAAAGATCAATTTATTAGGATGTCGAAAATGAGTATCTTGTTACAATATTGCACGAAGCATTACATGAAGCAATGAACATTAAGTTTCAATGCGGGGGTATTTCCGTTTATATTCCAACCCGATGGTAACAAAAGATGAAACCCCGACCAGTATCCGACATCCCGAATTCCACCGCACTAGCCCCATATCTATTCAGCACTTAGTTACCTGAAAGATATGTTTAAAATGACGTCAATATATAAAATATTGGTGAGTTCACAGGTTTTAGTTTCGTAACAACAATATTTTCACAACCATCGACTCGACTCACTTTACCGTATAATTATTTTCCCATTAAATAATTATACTAGGATCTTGTCGATCGATATTTCGTTTTTTACAACATGTGCGAAACCCGCACAACTTGTGGCCTTTGTAAGGAGTAGCTAGCTCCTACAAACTATAATGATGAGCAATCCCTTGAGCCCCATAACCAAACCAAGACTAATAATAATGCCCCGCTCCAAGTCGTTCCTCGGAACCCAACGACTTAATTTCAGAATACGTGCACCCCAGGCATACGCCGATGCATAATCGACGCTATCGATTAGGGGTGGGCCTTGTCAGGCACCGATAGTACTATCCAAATATTCTTTCGGTTTCATTTCCCTGAATTAATGATTACGGAAGAGAGGACTCAACCCCGAGTGGCGATCACTGCTCAAGTACTCATCATGCCACTTATCACATTTTAACCTTTGAAAACATTTCAACATGTGACAACGTTTGACAAACATATCTTTCCCCCAGTTAAAACAGTAAAATGGGGCCGTGAAACTCACCTGATGTACAGCGTACACTCAAATAGCAGAGAATAGCAAGTCCGTGGTCAAGCACCTACGAACGTCCTAGTGCGTGTAAGTCACTAAGTCTATAGCGTGTGCCTTTCCGGCAAGTTGTACACCCAACTCCCAACACCACCATTTAGATATAGTTCCCCGTTTAATCAAACATATGTCCTAGGTTTCGTTGGCGTTAGATTACCCTTGGTATTACAAGTTATATATTACTCTTGTTAATATTTCCTTAACTTGTACATTATTATTATCGACTTGACTTCACTTAACGTATAATTATTTTCCCATTCAAATAATTATACTTAAGATCACATCGCCCGATATATTTCAACACTCGACCCGACTCACTTTGCCGCACATTTATTTTCCCATTTAAATAAATATGCTAAGGTCTTGTCGTTCAATTGTATATTCTCAACACCCGACTCAACTCACCATACCGTATATTTATTTTCCCATTCAAATAAATATACTAGGATCTTGTTGGTACGGCATACACATATATATATATATATCTTTGTCTACTCGTCTTGTTTTCCTTCCCACATATCTACTTTCCCATTAAGTAGATATACTAGAATTTTGCCGAGACGAGTGTACATATATATAAATGTGTAATTTTTCTTGTTAAGTATATACGTTTGTTTAACGTCTTACTTGTTTACGTCATGTTTTTCTCCCACGAATAATTCCTTCAACACTTAGGAAAGTGTTTATTAGTTTTCACCCATGATGTATATATATATTTTTCTTCCTAAAAATATATATTTTCTCATCTTGCCGCAATGGCATTTTTCTCATGTCTTGTCCGTGTATGGTTCGTTAACGCGTCTTAGTTCGATATCTTAGCTTGATTAGTCAATTTTCCAAGTTTTTCCCAACATGTGTTTTATAGAAATATTATCCATATTTCTTCCTCTTAACACAAGTTACTTGGAAGGTTTAAAATACTTATGTATTTTTAACCCAACTTGTTAACTTAACTACAAAAATGTTTCCAACACTTTTATATTCCCATTTATATAAAAATATTCATTTTTTTATAAGTTTCTCAAGTTTGTTTAACATTTTTATAAAATCTCTATTTTATAAAAATCCTTATGTTAATACAATCCATATTTTTATAACTTTCAAATATACCTTTATACCAAAATACCCAAGTATATTTACTAGTATTTACCAAAATCATCCTTAGAAATTTATCACTTACACTTTTGACACCAAACTTTCCATCCTTGCATTTTTGGACTAATAGTTTCTAAAATATCCATTTTAGCCCTCTAACTTTCAAAGTTACAATATTAGTCCCTTAACTTTCAAATGTTGCATTTTTCCACTCTAACTTCCAAAGTTAACATTTTTCACTCAAAATAGTAGACTTTGAGGATCCATCTTTTTATTGGTAAGTTATTTTTGTATCAAAACACCTTTATTAGTCTTATATTCCATATATAAGACTATTTGTATGTGTGTTTCGTGTATTTGCCCATTATATCAAATTATCATTCTTCTAAGTAAGTAAACTTTAATTTTTCATCTTCTTTATTCTTGAACTTCTAACATGTTCCATCATCTATTATGTCTTAGATGATCATAATAAGATGATTAAAGTTACTTTTTAACACATTCAAGTTTATTCCATAAATCTTAATCAAATCATCATCCTACTTAGTATATGTGTAGATTTTATACATTTTCAAGAACACTACTTTATCATCATCCAATCCATGATTTATTTACATATCTTTAATCATCTATTTTACTCATGTAAAACCTATTAAAGATTATGTTTCAAACCACCTTTTAAACCCTTCATGTACAACTTGCTTCTAAGAACACATACATGAATAATAATAATCAAAAACAAGGTTAAGAAGCTTACTACTAGCACAAGGCTAGGGAAGACAAAACCTTGGATTTTGAGAGGGGTTTAGTGTGTTCTTCCTTAATGGTTAAGCTCCAAGCTTGAAACACACAATAGGGGTTTGGATGATGGATTGTTTTGAGTGATTTGGAGATGTAAAAACTTGAAAGAAGTGTGTATATGGGGGAGGGGAAACCTACGGCCCAAAGAGAAGAACAAAGAAGAGTTTTTGCTTTGCTTCTTCAAGTGTCTAACACATGCTTATATATCATTATCACATGTAATCTTCCATGGATCTTGTAAGATTTACTTGAAGATTGTATGTGTACTTAGGATCTTTGGGAAGATTATAAATGTGTGTGTGTGTGCCGTGTGTTTAGAGAGAGAGTGGGAGAGATTTTGTGTGTGTTAAGATGGATATGTCAACCCTTGCACTCCTTTATAATCCTTCCAAGATTACACATGAGATCTTTATGTAGGATTTGTTTAGCAAGTGGATGTGTTTAGGTTGTAGTATACTTGATCTTGTCTTGGATTTTCTTGGCCATAGGGCCGAAAATTCTTACACAAAAGCAAGGTTGGTGCATGCTTCATGTACTTGATAATCTTACACAAAATCCCAATCCATGCATGCTTAGTAGTATAGGTTTTATAGGTTATTATTATGTCACAAAGCAAGGAGGTAATGTGGCCATTTAGGCCGGCCCCTTTGGTGGCTTAGGTGGGGTCCACAACTCCAAATATTTACCCAATACTTGTTAAGTTAAATCCCTCGTCGTTCGGGTGTCGTTCGGGTATTTTTCGGGATTTAATCACGCGTTATTCGGACATTAAAAATACCTTTAATAACCCTTAAATATATTCTAATTTAAGCGTTGATTGGTTATTTAGGCTCTTGCCGGGTGAAATTATGAGTTATACGCGTATCGGGTGCGGTACGCGCATTTTATTCGTTACCGGGAGATTTGTACAAGACGTTTCCACTTATGGTTTTGGAGTTCCAAAACTCATTATATTTTGTGAAAATACCCTTTATTTTATATCCTGGGTGTCCGAGATCCTTTTCGTTTATTTAATTATTACCGGGTAATCACCAACGTCCGTACCGGACAAGTTTATTCGCACATGATCCTATCATGCATCGTCATTAAACGTGTGCATTCCTATGCGTCTTATGGGGAATTCGCTATTCTCTTACGGCATCAATTAAATTAATCCAATTAATTTAAACATGCACTTAAACCGTTAATTACATATACTAACTATGTACGGAATCACATCGATTTTTGCCGGATGTTACATTCTCCCCCCGTTAAGAGAATTCCGTCCCGGAATTCGATTCAAGTTACCCATCACAATAGTATCCTTGAACAGGGCGGGGTGTTTGCGCTTCATGAGATCTCCTCTTTCCTAGTGAGCCCAGATTCATGCTCGGCTCACGCTTAGTGCTCTAACAAACACAATGTCATAGTTCAACTACGACTAAGCTCTTGGGAATCCCACCTTGACACATCTATCGGTTTCCCGAAATAGTAGAGCTTATCGTCAACCGGACTTCCGCCGGTCGAGGAATTGGCCAAAACTTCCTCAGGCCAGACTTGCGGGATTCATTAAGAGTCCCACCAAGCTCTTGCGACAATTCAAGCTTATTCATCACGAGACCAATTTTGATCGATATCTCCGTACCACCGAAGTATTAAGAACTTGGCCTACTACAATCTCTAAGCTTATTGACACCTTCTCGGAGTATGACTCTCGGTGGAAGCCTATTATTAGACCGAAGTTCTTAAGGCCTACGCCTTGTCTGTATGACTTCTTAATAGGTTCGCATCTCATCCAAACAGTCTTTAATCTGCAAGATTTACTGGCCATCTCTCGAATAACTCAAACCAGGTTATGTATCTATCTCCGCCTGTCATTCGACGTACTGGAGATGTACACGTATGCCCTCCAAGGCTTTGAGTAGTACACCCTGAACACTGGGATGCTAATTCCTATCACATAGGAAATTTTGGTGATGAAGCTCATGGATTCGATCTGCCACGAACATCAATCGTGTCAACACGGAACAATTCCGTCAAGCACATTCAGTTTGTCCGAGAATGACAAGCCATACTCGTCTCAAATCGAGTATCCCATGCTTGTGTACAAAGTTTGTCGAACTTGAGGTAGAGTGACCACTACGATCCGATATAATGTAAGTCGGCAATTCGGTGTCTAGCCACGACTCTCCGAGGGTATAGGTAGCTATCCAATGCCTCATCTCGGAGCTATAGGTGAGTAAGGAATGAGAGGGTTCCAAACAACAATTAATCATCATTTGGGTCACATCCGACCTCGGGACACCTCGGGTGTTATGGTGATGTCAAACAGGTGATCTTACCGTACCACATAAAAGTCCCCTTGGAAACCTCGTTGGGTATCCCATTTCATTTATCCTTCGGCTCGACTCACTTTACCGTATATTTACCTCCCCATTAAGATAAATATACTAGGTTCTTGTCGACTGAACAACCACACTCAAAATGGGACTTTATTTCCGTAGAATCCTCTAGGTACTGAATCGCTGCTTTCCTCCTGAGCAATTGTGGTTAATGGTACTAGGACGCTTAGTATGGACTGATGGAGGTCGAAAGTTTTTGCGTCGCTTTCACCCCTCAGTTCCCTTACATTAAGCAGTGTATACATGGCGCCCGGGCCGTACGATTTCATAATCCTCGAGAATTACCAGTCGACTCAAACACCAACGACAAGATGCTTCCAGCACATAGGTCTATACCGAAAAGAGATATATGAAACATCATAAATTGTTGTCGCAATGAACAACGTATAAGGTTTATTAAGACATATCAACACGTTGGCCCCCATTGCGACAAGTATACAGAACACCAGTATCTACCCAAAACATGGGTATCCAATACTAGTTCTGTTATATGTGCTTCCTGTGTATTGGTGTCCTATCGTCATTAGCAACCTAGTGAGTCAATTTTGCATAATACAGACCACACGCCCTTAAATTGACTTTCCGATCCTTGGCGGAGATCTGAGTGAAATGAGTCCTGAAACCGGAACCCTCACTCATCGAAGGTTCCATCCTTTAGGAATCTTTCGAGGTAAATGGCGAAATCGAGCATAGATGCATGCATTTGACATAGATTTCACGCCTTGACAGCTTCATGCGCCAGAGTTGATACTTAGAACAACAAACGAACGACTGAGATCGCACCACCAGTAATAGTCCTGAGCCTTCCCATAAGGCATCCCATTCAATGACTCAGTAGTCACACATATGGGCGGAATATGTAAGCCTTCAAGCTCGTCCTGATTAGTCAGGTGCCATACGCCCTGACCTGGCAGCTCATATCACTATGGTGTCTCCAACAGTGTCTGTTGAGGACCGAGGATTTTACTCTAGCGCGAGTAATGCTAGTTAAGGTATGACTGGGAGCACCACTATCAACCCAAGCTCGAAAGAGTTCCACCATTCCAAGAATATACTCAATGACACCAAGGCAAGATAAACCTACCATCAGGGGAAAAGTAAAATTAACCGTAGGGCCGAGATGTCCAACATCTCATCACGATAGGGCATCACCTTTATAGAGTAGACAATGCTACACGCCCTTCTAGATTCAGGGTTCATAAAACCTCCGAATCATATACTAGGGACTTTCACCAACGCACGCCCATGGGTAGGTCCACAATGGTATTTCCATAATCACCAGCATGACACGTTGGCATGAATGACGTCAACGAATTCACTGGGATGAGTAATAAATGAATTGAACCTTTCAACTCTTGCTAGTCCCAAAGGTATGGGTCATAATATTGCTCACGACTACCCGATACCTTCAGGTTCGAGACGTATTCGAAATCCCTTATCACAAAGGCGAGCCTCGCCTCGGCATGTGTAGATCATGGGATTTATTTCTGACATGATTCGAGTGTGGGTAGTCGACCAAAATGTGCGCAAAAGGTTAAGGTGTCGCTGATGCCTTAGATTCTGAAGATGTAACGCTCATGAAATGCGTGAGCATATCAAAGGTCGACACACGTTTCGGTCCATTACTCAAACAACCATGAGACTCAAAGGAATACCTGGGCTAACACTCAGACTAGAGTGTCTTAGTATGACTTCCAAAAGTCCGTTGAGCTCCCGAAATCTTACATACTCACTGTTGACGCTACACAATCAAACACACAAAACAATGACATCAACGAGGGGTTTAGGTGATGTCTCCATTCCGAGTGAAACAAGAGCGATGCAAACGACGAATCATCACGTCCTCAAGGTAATCCAACAGCTGTGACAACACGTCCACGAAACACATCAATAAGGGAACACCACACAGGAGCAACACGACAACAGAGAAGCATGATGACAAGGCAACACCGCAACAGGACAACTCCACAACAGTGAAGCATGTCAGCCAGGCAACACTGCAACAGGAACCGCCTGACACGAAGAAGCACGACAACAAGGCTACACTACTGCAGGAGCAGCACAACAACAGGAATGCATCGTCGACAATGCAACGCAACCACATGGATACGCAATCAACAGAATAATGTAACAGCAAGCATGCACAATGGCTGGGGGTAACACAGCAGCATGGATGCACATGTCAATATGACGCTCAATATGGAAAATCCACAGTCCACACCAGCCTAAAGCTCCGTTATGGTGAGCACGCATCCCCGTGCGTCTCAGATCACTTGTGGAGGTGGGATTTTCATCCGTACCTTCGGCCTCGAGCCTAACCTCCCTAGGCTCAATGGTAGGAATTGGTTAGATTGGTCGGCGCATCAGTCGTCATAACATAAATGGGAACGACGGGTTCCACATAATTTAGCTGACTTCTAAAGCCGATATTGTTCATAGAGAGAACGACCATAGGCTTGTTATGAGTCACTCAAACAATGGCAACAGAAACATCGACAGTTTCCACTGAGGCCTGAGAACCATTGACAATGTTAGGCTTCCTAAGAGCCCAAGGAATGATAACTAGTAGTTCAATGAAAGCCTCAAAGAGAATGGAATTAATAACAACGAACTCCACAAAGACACATAGATGGTCATAGCGGCCTGGAAAGGGTCATAGAGACGTCTTCGTTAATGACATTCACTTCTGCAGGAGCCTTAAATACATCAACAACGTCAACTCGAGCAGAGCCATAGAACAACATCATCAAGCTCAATATGGACTGTACAGACAATGACAATAAACTCAACAACAGACATAGAAACAACGACATCAAGCTCGATAAGTGCTACAGAATCACTGGCAACAACAAACTCAGCGAGAGCTACACACTTAATAGCGTCAACAGGACTCGCTTGAGCCATAGGACAATAACAGGAGCAACAACGTCAGGCTCGACCGGAGTCTTAGACTCGTCGAAGTTATTATATGTGTGGTAAGCAGTATCCATAGGTCCTAGTAACCAACCACCGTCTACCCCAATATCAAGGATAATGGTCACCACGAAAATAGCAAGTAGAGGTAGAAGGATCATGATTTATCGAGACACCTTGATAGAATGGAAACGATACCGACTCCAGCAACCCAGCCGAGTCATCCTTCTCATTAGAGTCCTCTTGCATATTATTTTGGCCTTAGCACCGATAGACATCAACTGAAATGCCTCTTTGCCACTCAAGCGAGGCCGGTGGACTTTCTTCCTAATAGGCCACACAGTGAGAGTATCAAAATACGACAAGAGATTAGACAGGTCACCGTGTCCGTAACAAATGGACCTTGCAACCTTAGTTTATAAATCACCGTAACGAGGGGACGCAACGTCTCAATATCTATGGGGATTGATGGAAAACACTTCGCGTCAATTGCCGCTCCTAATAGATTACTAGTCTCGTCGTCATGACGCGGGTGACGAACGTTATTGCCACAAGAGCAATGGGATTTCCGTCCCATGGGTAAGTTTGATTTACCAGACAAACGTGACCACTTCCAGTAGTCCGTCATTCGATTTTCGAGGGGGATTTTAATGTCAGCAAAAGCGTCTTGCAATATTCTGACAATTACGGAACACTCTTACGATTACGATTCCCAAAGTGTGGTTCCACTTTCTAGGATTTATGACGGATTCAGGCACAGTACATGTATCGAACCTACTCTGGCGTTCCTCGACTGAAGCGAGACTACCAATAATCCTTGAAAAAACAAACAGGAGGTAGATAGAGGAGTCTTATGATAATCTTTGCACCTCAGGAAAGTAGTATGACATAAGTACCAACATGCTGAGCCCATCACAATTCATCTTCCGAACACGATCCAGCGCTATTGCAAAGGTTGTTAATCCATACTTGAATACTCAATACATCGAGTAGTGGCTTCCCACGAGTTAATCGTATGCACTTCCGAGTGAGTCCATCGCCAAATGCCGACTGGGGCTTGCTGTTCCACTACACGCCGTCATCATAACACTGGCAAACAATGCCGCGGTCGTGATTAGTGGCCGAAACTTTCGACACCATCGAAGTTTAACAAAGCACTATGACTCGCGGATGTGTGAGGCGGCATGCTGATTTCACTATCCGTCCATAACTGCCTGGAATCAACCAATACTGTCGATTCAGACGAGGCTATCGAGCCTTCAGAATAACAATGATCAAGCTTCCTAATCACATAACTTCGATTCTGTCTTCCTACAGGAGAAGAAAAATACTCGACCCTTGAAGACAACCTGGGCATGCGTTAGATCGAACATGACTTATTCACCATGATAACACAACAGCACACGGCCACGAGTCTCATATCTAATCCACGCAGGGTCCCGTTCTCTAAACGCACTAGTCTAGCAGGGACGCACCCTAAGTCTCCACTGGGTTCCAAGTTCAGCATTCCTCGCATCGTACCAGGCATTCATCTCTTCGGTAGGCAGCGCATCCTCGTATGCTCGCTCCTTTGGAAGAACTTTGTGGCGGAGACATTCCACTCCTATACAAGGAAGTTTTCGTCTCCCGTCACTATCCAATGCGAGGGTTTACGTCAATTTCTCACATGGATAGACGTTCGAGCTCCTCCGTGTTCGTACCTTAAAGGTAATGTCGAAGAAAGCTTATTAGGTTAGCTGGGATCAAAATAAAGGGGCGTCGACGAGACCTCCCACTTAACCCATTGGCCAATCAAAACTAAGACTGAATTCTAAAGAACAAGGACAACCAAGACAAGGAGTGATCGCCAATCCCGGCCCTAGCGCCCACCAAGGTTACCGTGCACCCCAAACTATTATTACGTGTGCACCCGTAATGATAATTTGCGTTGCCAGGTAATCTTGTTGCCCGCTAGTTACGAGCTTCCTGATCCAACACAAAGATTTCATACAACAAAAGACTTGGTCTAGTTTCGCCTCCAAATCATAAACAACGCGGCGACATCCATTATTGCGATAGAGACTAGTCCTTCCGATCATTCCGTCTACAGGTAAGCGAGTGAGCTTATCGTAGACCACAGCATCCTTCCCACTTGCTGGTACCGGTGATCGATGCAAGAGCGCGGACTATTGTGAAGCGTGATACAACACCCTTACTGGCAAAATATCCGTACTACGTATATGTATTAACTAATCTTAGAAAACCGGATTCCTATGCAACATAAACATCTTATCCGCATTTTCTAATACTTCATATATTGACACACATGGCTAGTCGGTCGGAATTTCCCCTTGTACATCCTATGCACAATTTTTCTTTCTTTTCTAAAAAAAATATTTTGTTGTGTTTTAGTTTTGAAAACTTTGTCTTCGAGCCGAAACCGGTTATAGTCTAGATTTTTCAAAAATGCTAGTTCGCTACAACCTTGGCTCTGATACCACTTCTGTCACACCACGCCAATGGCGGAAACACGTGGCGCAACGCTCGAAAGCATATCAAAGTCAAGATTAACACAAACTATATTTAATTAGAAAAGATCAATTTATTAGGATGTCGAAAATGAGTATCTTGTTACAATATTGCACGAAGCATTACATGAAGCAATGAACATTAAGTTTCAATGCGGGGGTATTTCCGTTTATATTCCAACCCGATGGTAACAAAAGATGAAACCCCGACCAGTATCCGACATCCCGAATTCCACCGCACTAGCCCCATATCTATTCAGCACTTAGTTACCTGAAAGATATGTTTAAAATGACGTCAATATATAAAATATTGGTGAGTTCACAGGTTTTAGTTTCGTAACAACAATATTTTCACAACCATCGACTCGACTCACTTTACCGTATAATTATTTTCCCATTAAATAATTATACTAGGATCTTGTCGATCGATATTTCGTTTTTTACAACATGTGCGAAACCCGCACAACTTGTGGCCTTTGTAAGGAGTAGCTAGCTCCTACAAACTATAATGATGAGCAATCCCTTGAGCCCCATAACCAAACCAAGACTAATAATAATGCCCCGCTCCAAGTCGTTCCTCGGAACCCAACGACTTAATTTCAGAATACGTGCACCCCAGGCATACGCCGATGCATAATCGACGCTATCGATTAGGGGTGGGCCTTGTCAGGCACCGATAGTACTATCCAAATATTCTTTCGGTTTCATTTCCCTGAATTAATGATTACGGAAGAGAGGACTCAACCCCGAGTGGCGATCACTGCTCAAGTACTCATCATGCCACTTATCACATTTTAACCTTTGAATACATTTCAACATGTGACAACGTTTGACAAACATATCTTTCCCCCAGTTAAAACAGTAAAATGGGGCCGTGAAACTCACCTGATGTACAGCGTACACTCAAATAGCAGAGAATAGCAAGTCCGTGGTCAAGCACCTACGAACGTCCTAGTGCGTGTAAGTCACTAAGTCTATAGCGTGTGCCTTTCCGGCAAGTTGTACACCCAACTCCCAACACCACCATTTAGATATAGTTCCCCGTTTAATCAAACATATGTCCTAGGTTTCGTTGGCGTTAGATTACCCTTGGTATTACAAGTTATATATTACTCTTGTTAATATTTCCTTAACTTGTACATTATTATTATCGACTTGACTTCACTTAACGTATAATTATTTTCCCATTCAAATAATTATACTTAAGATCACATCGCCCGATATATTTCAACACTCGACCCGACTCACTTTGCCGCACATTTATTTTCCCATTTAAATAAATATGCTAAGGTCTTGTCGTTCGATTGTATATTCTCAACACCCGACTCAACTCACCATACCGTATATTTATTTTCCCATTCAAATAAATATACTAGGATCTTGTTGGTACGGCATACACATATATATATATATATCTTTGTCTACTCGTCTTGTTTTCCTTCCCACATATCTACTTTCCCATTAAGTAGATATACTAGAATTTTGCCGAGACGAGTGTACATATATATAAATGTGTAATTTTTCTTGTTAAGTATATACGTTTGTTTAACGTCTTACTTGTTTACGTCATGTTTTTCTCCCACGAATAATTCCTTCAACACTTAGGAAAGTGTTTATTAGTTTTCACCCATGATGTATATATATATTTTTCTTCCTAAAAATATATATTTTCTCATCTTGCCGCAATGGCATTTTTCTCATGTCTTGTCCGTGTATGGTTCGTTAACGCGTCTTAGTTCGATATCTTAGCTTGATTAGTCAAGTTTCCAAGTTTTTCCCAACATGTGTTTTATAGAAATATTATCCATATTTCTTCCTCTTAACACAAGTTACTTGGAAGGTTTAAAATACTTATGTATTTTTAACCCAACTTGTTAACTTAACTACAAAAATGTTTCCAACACTTTTATATTCCCATTTATATAAAAGTATTCATTTTTGTATAAGTTTCTCAAGTTTGTTTAACATTTTTATAAAATCTCTATTTTATAAAAATCCTTATGTTAATACAATCCATATTTTTATAACTTTCAAATATACCTTTATACCAAAATACCCAAGTATATTTACTAGTATTTACCAAAATCATCCTTAGAAATTTATCACTTACACTTTTGACACCAAACTTTCCATCCTTGCATTTTTGGACTAATAGTTTCTAAAATATCCATTTTAGCCCTCTAACTTTCAAAGTTACAATATTAGTCCCTTAACTTTCAAATGTTGCATTTTTCCACTCTAACTTCCAAAGTTAACATTTTTCACTCAAAATAGTAGACTTTGAGGATCCATCTTTTTATTGGTAAGTTATTTTTGTATCAAAACACCTTTATTAGTCTTATATTCCATATATAAGACTATTTGTATGTGTGTTTCGTGTATTTGCCCATTATATCAAATTATCATTCTTCTAAGTAAGTAAACTTTAATTTTTCATCTTCTTTATTCTTGAACTTCTAACATGTTCCATCATCTATTATGTCTTAGATGATCATAATAAGATGATTAAAGTTACTTTTTAACACATTCAAGTTTATTCCATAAATCTTAATCAAATCATCATCCTACTTAGTATATGTGTAGATTTTATACATTTTCAAGAACACTACTTTATCATCATCCAATCCATGATTTATTTACATATCTTTAATCATCTATTTTACTCATGTAAAACCTATTAAAGATTATGTTTCAAACCACCTTTTAAACCCTTCATGTACAACTTGCTTCTAAGAACACATACATGAATAATAATAATCAAAAACAAGGTTAAGAAGCTTACTACTAGCACAAGGCTAGGGAAGACAAAACCTTGGATTTTGAGAGGGGTTTAGTGTGTTCTTCCTTAATGGTTAAGCTCCAAGCTTGAAACACACAATAGGGGTTTGGATGATGGATTGTTTTGAGTGATTTGGAGATGTAAAAACTTGAAAGAAGTGTGTATATGGGGGAGGGGAAACCTACGGCCCAAAGAGAAGAACAAAGAAGAGTTTTTGCTTTGCTTCTTCAAGTGTCTAACACATGCTTATATATCATTATCACATGTAATCTTCCATGGATCTTGTAAGATTTACTTGAAGATTGTATGTGTACTTAGGATCTTTGGGAAGATTATAAATGTGTGTGTGTGTGCCGTGTGTTTAGAGAGAGAGTGGGAGAGATTTTGTGTGTGTTAAGATGGATATGTCAACCCTTGCACTCCTTTATAATCCTTCCAAGATTACACATGAGATCTTTATGTAGGATTTGTTTAGCAAGTGGATGTGTTTAGGTTGTAGTATACTTGATCTTGTCTTGGATTTTCTTGGCCATAGGGCCGAAAATTCTTACACAAAAGCAAGGTTGGTGCATGCTTCATGTACTTGATAATCTTACACAAAATCCCAATCCATGCATGCTTAGTAGTATAGGTTTTATAGGTTATTATTATGTCACAAAGCAAGGAGGTAATGTGGCCATTTAGGCCGGCCCCTTTGGTGGCTTAGGTGGGGTCCACAACTCCAAATATTTACCCAATACTTGTTAAGTTAAATCCCTCGTCGTTCGGGTGTCGTTCGGGTATTTTTCGGGATTTAATCACGCGTTATTCGGACATTAAAAATACCTTTAATAACCCTTAAATATATTCTAATTTAAGCGTTGATTGGTTATTTAGGCTCTTGCCGGGTGAAATTATGAGTTATACGCGTATCGGGTGCGGTACGCGCATTTTATTCGTTACCGGGAGATTTGTACAAGACGTTTCCACTTATGGTTTTGGAGTTCCAAAACTCATTATATTTTGTGAAAATACCCTTTATTTTATATCCTGGGTGTCCGAGATCCTTTTCATTTATTTAATTATTACCGGGTAATCACCAACGTCCGTACCGGACAAGTTTATTCGCACATGATCCTATCATGCATCGTCATTAAACGTGTGCATTCCTATGCGTCTTATGGGGAA
The DNA here is from genome assembly GCA_028751855.1 of Ambrosia trifida. Classification (NCBI taxonomy): domain Eukaryota; kingdom Viridiplantae; phylum Streptophyta; class Magnoliopsida; order Asterales; family Asteraceae; genus Ambrosia; species Ambrosia trifida. The sequence continues at coordinate 27,146,049 of CM054126.1, forward strand.
TTCGCTATTCTCTTACGGCATCAATTAAATTAATCCAATTAATTTAAACATGCACTTAAACCGTTAATTACATATACTAACTATGTACGGAATCACATCGATTTTTGCCGGATGTTACATTCTCCCCCCGTTAAGAGAATTCCGTCCCGGAATTCGATTCAAGTTACCCATCACAATAGTATCCTTGAACAGGGCGGGGTGTTTGCGCTTCATGAGATCTCCTCTTTCCTAGTGAGCCCAGATTCATGCTCGGCTCACGCTTAGTGCTCTAACAAACACAATGTCATAGTTCAACTACGACTAAGCTCTTGGGAATCCCACCTTGACACATCTATCGGTTTCCCGAAATAGTAGAGCTTATCGTCAACCGGACTTCCGCCGGTCGAGGAATTGGCCAAAACTTCCTCAGGCCAGACTTGCGGGATTCATTAAGAGTCCCACCAAGCTCTTGCGACAATTCAAGCTTATTCATCACGAGACCAATTTTGATCGATATCTCCGTACCACCGAAGTATTAAGAACTTGGCCTACTACAATCTCTAAGCTTATTGACACCTTCTCGGAGTATGACTCTCGGTGGAAGCCTATTATTAGACCGAAGTTCTTAAGGCCTACGCCTTGTCTGTATGACTTCTTAATAGGTTCGCATCTCATCCAAACAGTCTTTAATCTGCAAGATTTACTGGCCATCTCTCGAATAACTCAAACCAGGTTATGTATCTATCTCCGCCTGTCATTCGACGTACTGGAGATGTACACGTATGCCCTCCAAGGCTTTGAGTAGTACACCCCGAACACTGGGATGCTAATTCCTATCACATAGGAAATTTTGGTGATGAAGCTCATGGATTCGATCTGCCACGAACATCAATCGTGTCAACACGGAACAATTCCGTCAAGCACATTCAGTTTGTCCGAGAATGACAAGCCATACTCGTCTCAAATCGAGTATCCCATGCTTGTGTACAAAGTTTGTCGAACTTGAGGTAGAGTGACCACTACGATCCGATATAATGTAAGTCGGCAATTCGGTGTCTAGCCACGACTCTCCGAGGGTATAGGTAGCTATCCAATGCCTCATCTCGGAGCTATAGGTGAGTAAGGAATGAGAGGGTTCCAAACAACAATTAATCATCATTTGGGTCACATCCGACCTCGGGACACCTCGGGTGTTATGGTGATGTCAAACAGGTGATCTTACCGTACCACATAAAAGTCCCCTTGGAAACCTCGTTGGGTATCCCATTTCATTTATCCTTCGGCTCGACTCACTTTACCGTATATTTACCTCCCCATTAAGATAAATATACTAGGTTCTTGTCGACTGAACAACCACACTCAAAATGGGACTTTATTTCCGTAGAATCCTCTAGGTACTGAATCGCTGCTTTCCTCCTGAGCAATTGTGGTTAATGGTACTAGGACGCTTAGTATGGACTGATGGAGGTCGAAAGTTTTTGCGTCGCTTTCACCCCTCAGTTCCCTTACATTAAGCAGTGTATACATGGCGCCCGGGCCGTACGATTTCATAATCCTCGAGAATTACCAGTCGACTCAAACACCAACGACAAGATGCTTCCAGCACATAGGTCTATACCGAAAAGAGATATATGAAACATCATAAATTGTTGTCGCAATGAACAACGTATAAGGTTTATTAAGACATATCAACACGTTGGCCCCCATTGCGACAAGTATACAGAACACCAGTATCTACCCAAAACATGGGTATCCAATACTAGTTCTGTTATATGTGCTTCCTGTGTATTGGTGTCCTATCGTCATTAGCAACCTAGTGAGTCAATTTTGCATAATACAGACCACACGCCCTTAAATTGACTTTCCGATCCTTGGCGGAGATCTGAGTGAAATGAGTCCTGAAACCGGAACCCTCACTCATCGAAGGTTCCATCCTTTAGGAATCTTTCGAGGTAAATGGCGAAATCGAGCATAGATGCATGCATTTGACATAGATTTCACGCCTTGACAGCTTCATGCGCCAGAGTTGATACTTAGAACAACAAACGAACGACTGAGATCGCACCACCAGTAATAGTCCTGAGCCTTCCCATAAGGCATCCCATTCAATGACTCAGTAGTCACACATATGGGCGGAATATGTAAGCCTTCAAGCTCGTCCTGATTAGTCAGGTGCCATACGCCCTGACCTGGCAGCTCATATCACTATGGTGTCTCCAACAGTGTCTGTTGAGGACCGAGGATTTTACTCTAGCGCGAGTAATGCTAGTTAAGGTATGACTGGGAGCACCACTATCAACCCAAGCTCGAAAGAGTTCCACCATTCCAAGAATATACTCAATGACACCAAGGCAAGATAAACCTACCATCAGGGGAAAAGTAAAATTAACCGTAGGGCCGAGATGTCCAACATCTCATCACGATAGGGCATCACCTTTATAGAGTAGACAATGCTACACGCCCTTCTAGATTCAGGGTTCATAAAACCTCCGAATCATATACTAGGGACTTTCACCAACGCACGCCCATGGGTAGGTCCACAATGGTATTTCCATAATCACCAGCATGACACGTTGGCATGAATGACGTCAACGAATTCACTGGGATGAGTAATAAATGAATTGAACCTTTCAACTCTTGCTAGTCCCAAAGGTATGGGTCATAATATTGCTCACGACTACCCGATACCTTCAGGTTCGAGACGTATTCGAAATCCCTTATCACAAAGGCGAGCCTCGCCTCGGCATGTGTAGATCATGGGATTTATTTCTGACATGATTCGAGTGTGGGTAGTCGACCAAAATGTGCGCAAAAGGTTAAGGTGTCGCTGATGCCTTAGATTCTGAAGATGTAACGCTCATGAAATGCGTGAGCATATCAAAGGTCGACACACGTTTCGGTCCATTACTCAAACAACCATGAGACTCAAAGGAATACCTGGGCTAACACTCAGACTAGAGTGTCTTAGTATGACTTCCAAAAGTCCGTTGAGCTCCCGAAATCTTACATACTCACTGTTGACGCTACACAATCAAACACACAAAACAATGACATCAACGAGGGGTTTAGGTGATGTCTCCATTCCGAGTGAAACAAGAGCGATGCAAACGACGAATCATCACGTCCTCAAGGTAATCCAACAGCTGTGACAACACGTCCACGAAACACATCAATAAGGGAACACCACACAGGAGCAACACGACAACAGAGAAGCATGATGACAAGGCAACACCGCAACAGGACAACTCCACAACAGTGAAGCATGTCAGCCAGGCAACACTGCAACAGGAACCGCCTGACACGAAGAAGCACGACAACAAGGCTACACTACTGCAGGAGCAGCACAACAACAGGAATGCATCGTCGACAATGCAACGCAACCACATGGATACGCAATCAACAGAATAATGTAACTGCAAGCATGCACAATGGCTGGGGGTAACACAGCAGCATGGATGCACATGTCAATATGACGCTCAATATGGAAAATCCACAGTCCACACCAGCCTAAAGCTCCGTTATGGTGAGCACGCATCCCCGTGCGTCTCAGATCACTTGTGGAGGTGGGATTTTCATCCGTACCTTCGGCCTCGAGCCTAACCTCCCTAGGCTCAATGGTAGGAATTGGTTAGATTGGTCGGCGCATCAGTCGTCATAACATAAATGGGAACGACGGGTTCCACATAATTTAGCTGACTTCTAAAGCCGATATTGTTCATAGAGAGAACGACCATAGGCTTGTTATGAGTCACTCAAACAATGGCAACAGAAACATCGACAGTTTCCACTGAGGCCTGAGAACCATTGACAATGTTAGGCTTCCTAAGAGCCCAAGGAATGATAACTAGTAGTTCAATGAAAGCCTCAAAGAGAATGGAATTAATAACAACGAACTCCACAAAGACACATAGATGGTCATAGCGGCCTGGAAAGGGTCATAGAGACGTCTTCGTTAATGACATTCACTTCTGCAGGAGCCTTAAATACATCAACAACGTCAACTCGAGCAGAGCCATAGAACAACATCATCAAGCTCAATATGGACTGTACAGACAATGACAATAAACTCAACAACAGACATAGAAACAACGACATCAAGCTCGATAAGTGCTACAGAATCACTGGCAACAACAAACTCAGCGAGAGCTACACACTTAATAGCGTCAACAGGACTCGCTTGAGCCATAGGACAATAACAGGAGCAACAACGTCAGGCTCGACCGGAGTCTTAGACTCGTCGAAGTTATTATATGTGTGGTAAGCAGTATCCATAGGTCCTAGTAACCAACCACCGTCTACCCCAATATCAAGGATAATGGTCACCACGAAAATAGCAAGTAGAGGTAGAAGGATCATGATTTATCGAGACACCTTGATAGAATGGAAACGATACCGACTCCAGCAACCCAGCCGAGTCATCCTTCTCATTAGAGTCCTCTTGCATATTATTTTGGCCTTAGCACCGATAGACATCAACTGAAATGCCTCTTTGCCACTCAAGCGAGGCCGGTGGACTTTCTTCCTAATAGGCCACACAGTGAGAGTATCAAAATACGACAAGAGATTAGACAGGTCACCGTGTCCGTAACAAATGGACCTTGCAACCTTAGTTTATAAATCACCGTAACGAGGGGACGCAACGTCTCAATATCTATGGGGATTGATGGAAAACACTTCGCGTCAATTGCCGCTCCTAATAGATTACTAGTCTCGTCGTCATGACGCGGGTGACGAACGTTATTGCCACAAGAGCAATGGGATTTCCGTCCCATGGGTAAGTTTGATTTACCAGACAAACGTGACCACTTCCAGTAGTCCGTCATTCGATTTTCGAGGGGGATTTTAATGTCAGCAAAAGCGTCTTGCAATATTCTGACAATTACGGAACACTCTTACGATTACGATTCCCAAAGTGTGGTTCCACTTTCTAGGATTTATGACGGATTCAGGCACAGTACATGTATCGAACCTACTCTGGCGTTCCTCGACTGAAGCGAGACTACCAATAATCCTTGAAAAAACAAACAGGAGGTAGATAGAGGAGTCTTATGATAATCTTTGCACCTCAGGAAAGTAGTATGACATAAGTACCAACATGCTGAGCCCATCACAATTCATCTTCCGAACACGATCCAGCGCTATTGCAAAGGTTGTTAATCCATACTTGAATACTCAATACATCGAGTAGTGGCTTCCCACGAGTTAATCGTATGCACTTCCGAGTGAGTCCATCGCCAAATGCCGACTGGGGCTTGCTGTTCCACTACACGCCGTCATCATAACACTGGCAAACAATGCCGCGGTCGTGATTAGTGGCCGAAACTTTCGACACCATCGAAGTTTAACAAAGCACTATGACTCGCGGATGTGTGAGGCGGCATGCTGATTTCACTATCCGTCCATAACTGCCTGGAATCAACCAATACTGTCGATTCAGACGAGGCTATCGAGCCTTCAGAATAACAATGATCAAGCTTCCTAATCACATAACTTCGATTCTGTCTTCCTACAGGAGAAGAAAAATACTCGACCCTTGAAGACAACCTGGGCATGCGTTAGATCGAACATGACTTATTCACCATGATAACACAACAGCACACGGCCACGAGTCTCATATCTAATCCACGCAGGGTCCCGTTCTCTAAACGCACTAGTCTAGCAGGGACGCACCCTAAGTCTCCACTGGGTTCCAAGTTCAGCATTCCTCGCATCGTACCAGGCATTCATCTCTTCGGTAGGCAGCGCATCCTCGTATGCTCGCTCCTTTGGAAGAACTTTGTGGCGGAGACATTCCACTCCTATACAAGGAAGTTTTCGTCTCCCGTCACTATCCAATGCGAGGGTTTACGTCAATTTCTCACATGGATAGACGTTCGAGCTCCTCCGTGTTCGTACCTTAAAGGTAATGTCGAAGAAAGCTTATTAGGTTAGCTGGGATCAAAATAAAGGGGCGTCGACGAGACCTCCCACTTAACCCATTGGCCAATCAAAACTAAGACTGAATTCTAAAGAACAAGGACAACCAAGACAAGGAGTGATCGCCAATCCCGGCCCTAGCGCCCACCAAGGTTACCGTGCACCCCAAACTATTATTACGTGTGCACCCGTAATGATAATTTGCGTTGCCAGGTAATCTTGTTGCCCGCTAGTTACGAGCTTCCTGATCCAACACAAAGATTTCATACAACAAAAGACTTGGTCTAGTTTCGCCTCCAAATCATAAACAACGCGGCGACATCCATTATTGCGATAGAGACTAGTCCTTCCGATCATTCCGTCTACAGGTAAGCGAGTGAGCTTATCGTAGACCACAGCATCCTTCCCACTTGCTGGTACCGGTGATCGATGCAAGAGCGCGGACTATTGTGAAGCGTGATACAACACCCTTACTGGCAAAATATCCGTACTACGTATATGTATTAACTAATCTTAGAAAACCGGATTCCTATGCAACATAAACATCTTATCCGCATTTTCTAATACTTCATATATTGACACACATGGCTAGTCGGTCGGAATTTCCCCTTGTACATCCTATGCACAATTTTTCTTTCTTTTCTAAAAAAAATATTTTGTTGTGTTTTAGTTTTGAAAACTTTGTCTTCGAGCCGAAACCGGTTATAGTCTAGATTTTTCAAAAATGCTAGTTCGCTACAACCTTGGCTCTGATACCACTTCTGTCACACCACGCCAATGGCGGAAACACGTGGCGCAACGCTCGAAAGCATATCAAAGTCAAGATTAACACAAACTATATTTAATTAGAAAAGATCAATTTATTAGGATGTCGAAAATGAGTATCTTGTTACAATATTGCACGAAGCATTACATGAAGCAATGAACATTAAGTTTCAATGCGGGGGTATTTCCGTTTATATTCCAACCCGATGGTAACAAAAGATGAAACCCCGACCAGTATCCGACATCCCGAATTCCACCGCACTAGCCCCATATCTATTCAGCACTTAGTTACCTGAAAGATATGTTTAAAATGACGTCAATATATAAAATATTGGTGAGTTCACAGGTTTTAGTTTCGTAACAACAATATTTTCACAACCATCGACTCGACTCACTTTACCGTATAATTATTTTCCCATTAAATAATTATACTAGGATCTTGTCGATCGATATTTCGTTTTTTACAACATGTGCGAAACCCGCACAACTTGTGGCCTTTGTAAGGAGTAGCTAGCTCCTACAAACTATAATGATGAGCAATCCCTTGAGCCCCATAACCAAACCAAGACTAATAATAATGCCCCGCTCCAAGTCGTTCCTCGGAACCCAACGACTTAATTTCAGAATACGTGCACCCCAGGCATACGCCGATGCATAATCGACGCTATCGATTAGGGGTGGGCCTTGTCAGGCACCGATAGTACTATCCAAATATTCTTTCGGTTTCATTTCCCTGAATTAATGATTACGGAAGAGAGGACTCAACCCCGAGTGGCGATCACTGCTCAAGTACTCATCATGCCACTTATCACATTTTAACCTTTGAAAACATTTCAACATGTGACAACGTTTGACAAACATATCTTTCCCCCAGTTAAAACAGTAAAATGGGGCCGTGAAACTCACCTGATGTACAGCGTACACTCAAATAGCAGAGAATAGCAAGTCCGTGGTCAAGCACCTACGAACGTCCTAGTGCGTGTAAGTCACTAAGTCTATAGCGTGTGCCTTTCCGGCAAGTTGTACACCCAACTCCCAACACCACCATTTAGATATAGTTCCCCGTTTAATCAAACATATGTCCTAGGTTTCGTTGGCGTTAGATTACCCTTGGTATTACAAGTTATATATTACTCTTGTTAATATTTCCTTAACTTGTACATTATTATTATCGACTTGACTTCACTTAACGTATAATTATTTTCCCATTCAAATAATTATACTTAAGATCACATCGCCCGATATATTTCAACACTCGACCCGACTCACTTTGCCGCACATTTATTTTCCCATTTAAATAAATATGCTAAGGTCTTGTCGTTCGATTGTATATTCTCAACACCCGACTCAACTCACCATACCGTATATTTATTTTCCCATTCAAATAAATATACTAGGATCTTGTTGGTACGGCATACACATATATATATATATCTTTGTCTACTCGTCTTGTTTTCCTTCCCACATATCTACTTTCCCATTAAGTAGATATACTAGAATTTTGCCGAGACGAGTGTACATATATATAAATGTGTAATTTTTCTTGTTAAGTATATACGTTTGTTTAACGTCTTACTTGTTTACGTCATGTTTTTCTCCCACGAATAATTCCTTCAACACTTAGGAAAGTGTTTATTAGTTTTCACCCATGATGTATATATATATTTTTCTTCCTAAAAATATATATTTTCTCATCTTGCCGCAATGGCATTTTTCTCATGTCTTGTCCGTGTATGGTTCGTTAACGCGTCTTAGTTCGATATCTTAGCTTGATTAGTCAAGTTTCCAAGTTTTTCCCAACATGTGTTTTATAGAAATATTATCCATATTTCTTCCTCTTAACACAAGTTACTTGGAAGGTTTAAAATACTTATGTATTTTTAACCCAACTTGTTAACTTAACTACAAAAATGTTTCCAACACTTTTATATTCCCATTTATATAAAAGTATTCATTTTTGTATAAGTTTCTCAAGTTTGTTTAACATTTTTATAAAATCTCTATTTTATAAAAATCCTTATGTTAATACAATCCATATTTTTATAACTTTCAAATATACCTTTATACCAAAATACCCAAGTATATTTACTAGTATTTACCAAAATCATCCTTAGAAATTTATCACTTACACTTTTGACACCAAACTTTCCATCCTTGCATTTTTGGACTAATAGTTTCTAAAATATCCATTTTAGCCCTCTAACTTTCAAAGTTACAATATTAGTCCCTTAACTTTCAAATGTTGCATTTTTCCACTCTAACTTCCAAAGTTAACATTTTTCACTCAAAATAGTAGACTTTGAGGATCCATCTTTTTATTGGTAAGTTATTTTTGTATCAAAACACCTTTATTAGTCTTATATTCCATATATAAGACTATTTGTATGTGTGTTTCGTGTATTTGCCCATTATATCAAATTATCATTCTTCTAAGTAAGTAAACTTTAATTTTTCATCTTCTTTATTCTTGAACTTCTAACATGTTCCATCATCTATTATGTCTTAGATGATCATAATAAGATGATTAAAGTTACTTTTTAACACATTCAAGTTTATTCCATAAATCTTAATCAAATCATCATCCTACTTAGTAAATGTGTAGATTTTATACATTTTCAAGAACACTACTTTATCATCATCCAATCCATGATTTATTTACATATCTTTAATCATCTATTTTACTCATGTAAAACCTATTAAAGATTATGTTTCAAACCACCTTTTAAACCCTTCATGTACAACTTGCTTCTAAGAACACATACATGAATAATAATAATCAAAAACAAGGTTAAGAAGCTTACTACTAGCACAAGGCTAGGGAAGACAAAACCTTGGATTTTGAGAGGGGTTTAGTGTGTTCTTCCTTAATGGTTAAGCTCCAAGCTTGAAACACACAATAGGGGTTTGGATGATGGATTGTTTTGAGTGATTTGGAGATGTAAAAACTTGAAAGAAGTGTGTATATGGGGGAGGGGAAACCTACGGCCCAAAGAGAAGAACAAAGAAGAGTTTTTGCTTTGCTTCTTCAAGTGTCTAACACATGCTTATATATCATTATCACATGTAATCTTCCATGGATCTTGTAAGATTTACTTGAAGATTGTATGTGTACTTAGGATCTTTGGGAAGATTATAAATGTGTGTGTGTGTGTGTGTGCCATGTGTTTAGAGAGAGAGTGGGAGAGATTTTGTGTGTGTTAAGATGGATATGTCAACCTTTGCACTCCTTTATAATCCTTCCAAGATTACACATGAGATCTTTATGTAGGATTTGTTTAGCAAGTGGATGTGTTTAGGTTACAGTATACTTGATCTTGTCTTGGATTTTCTTGGCCATAGGGCCGAAAATTCTTACACAAAAGCAAGGTTGGTGCATGCTTCATGTACTTGATAATCTTACACAAAATCCCAATCCATGCATGCTTAGTAGTATAGGTTTTATAGGTTATTATTATGTCACAAAGCAAGGAGGTAATGTGGCCATTTAGGCCGGCCCCTTTGGTGGCTTAGGTGGGGTCCACAACTCCAAATATTTACCCAATACTTGTTAAGTTAAATCCCTCGTCGTTCGGGTGTCGTTCGGGTATTTTTCGGGATTTAATCACGCGTTATTCGGACATTAAAAATACCTTTAATAACCCTTAAATATATTCTAATTTAAGCGTTGATTGGTTATTTAGGCTCTTGCCGGGTGAAATTATGAGTTATACGCGTATCGGGTGCGGTACGCGCATTTTATTCGTTACCGGGAGATTTGTACAAGACGTTTCCACTTATGGTTTTGGAGTTCCAAAACTCATTATATTTTGTGAAAATACCCTTTATTTTATATCCTGGGTGTCCGGGATCCTTTTCGTTTATTTAATTATTACCGGGTAATCACCAACGTCCGTACCGGACAAGTTTATTCGCACATGATCCTATCATGCATCGTCATTAAACGTGTGCATTCCTATGCGTCTTATGGGGAATTCGCTATTCTCTTACGACATCAATTAAATTAATCCAATTAATTTAAACATGCACTTAAACCGTTAATTACATATACTAACTATGTACGGAATCACATCGATTTTTGCCGGATGTTACAGTTGAGCAGTCAACCTTGGACATAGTCTTAAAAGGGTGGATTTACACATGAGATTCTTTGCAAGACAAAAATAATATCATTAATATTTAACTTTCTTAGCGTAAGATAATAGTTTTTTTAAGAATTCCTAAATAAATACAATATTAATTAAGAATATTTTATTACTAAAAGTTATTTTAATTGAATTATATTTATAAAATACAACAAATAATATACACTGTATCAGTTACAAAAAAAAAAATTCATACTCAGGTCTCGTGATTTGCATATTGGATGATTACATAAAACATGTGATTGTCAATTGCTTCAAGATATGACCGAAAGTTAAGTGTTCCCTTTTAAACATTAACATATAAGAGGGGACGGGCCTGCAAGCGTGACTCGGCTTTGTAGCCGAATCGGCTACACCGTCCCCCATCTCCAGCTTGCATTCTCGGCTAGCTTTCACAGCTTCTGCTCGCCGATTTGCACCCTCTCTCGCAACTCTCTCTTTCTCTATAAAAAATCCTTAGGCTAGTTTAGGCTACTTTGATATTGAAATGACGTGGCGGAATGAGATTAGTGCAAGCCTAATGTGCCTCTTCCCCTCTAACCGTTACAAACTTGCAACAACATTAATACTAAATAACCATTTCTTAACAACAAGTTGAGACTCTAATTAAACATTCATCCTAATTCCCATCATCATATTACCATAAAAATAGAGTTGGCAATTTCAGACACGAATACAATAACACGAAACGAACCTACACGACTGAAAGGATATGGGCCCAAATTTACCAAAGGAAACATGGGCCCATACCCAGTGTTCAAGCCCAAAGACTTGAACAAATCCACGAAAGCAATAACGGCGGGTTAAGTTCCGCGGCCAAAACTAGCTATGCGGACACATCGTGCATCTGTTGGCACGCCAATAACAACATCCGACAGATGCTATAAACGTGACTGACAAGGAACACATGGCGACTGCTCATACACTCGTATCAAGTGGTACGAACCAACCAACACCTAAGGACGTGTGACATGGAACATGCTGCACAAATGGCCAACAAGAGAATCACACGTGTCTTCGGTAGAAACAGCGGGGGGCAAATAGTACACTCCCTGCACGCGTCAGCCAATCGAAGCACATGGGACCACCTCAACAAGGATCTCCACTAACGTATACCTCCAGAGGAGACAATAGTACACTCGGCAGCCAATCATACTTCATCAGGTCTGCAGCCAGCCGTTGGATGCCACGTCAGACTAAAGGTACAACCCCCTTCCATGATTTATCTTATATCATATATTATATTACTTGGGCCTAATCCTGGGCCGATGTGAAGGCAAGCCCTTAACTGTGTTCGGCCCACTGGGTAAGTTAAGGGTAGATGTTGAGGCCCGTGTGGAACCTATTTAAGGAGCACTTAGCCTCCTTCAATAGGCCATTCAGAAATCCCTGAAGAACACACATAAGGCTGATTACGTTTTTGTGTCTGCTAAGTAGATTCCTTCGGGATTCGAGGCGGTTGCCCCACATCGGTATATTGTGTTTGTTTCAGGATCATAATCACCAAAAGTCATTTCATCTAACGAAGGATCAAGGCTGTAGGGACAAATCTAACCAGCTGGATCCAAGGTTAGACTTTTGTTTTTTCACAACAAGTTGAGACTCTAATTAAACATTCATCCTAATTCCCATCATCATATTACCATAAAAATAGGGTTGACAATTTCAGACACGAATACAATAACACGAAACGAACCTACACGACCTTAACAGGTTTCGTGTCTAAACATGTTACAAGCCTGTTAACTTGTTAAGCATCCGTTAAGACACGTTAATATTTTTTTATTTTAAAAATTTATATATGGAGTAGTGGTATACCTTATACAATTGTGGACTAAGAGCACTCACATCCCATCCACCAAATGTATGTGAGTGTGTCCACCAAATTATATGGGTTGAGTGTAAGTGGTTGTGAGTGGATGAGAGAGAAAATATTTGGTGGAAGCACTGTTCCACCCTAAATATGAAAAGCTACTGTTCACCCATATATATATTTTAATATTTTTGTACGTAGTTGTGAGTGAGGAGAGAGAAAATGTAATGATAAAAGTATGATTATTTTAATTAGGAGAGATTTAGGGGTGAAGTAGTGATTTTTAGTGTAATTTAATGAAGGAGATTTGGTGAATGGGTTGTGAATGCTCAAAGATGAAGGAACCCTATTCTCAATTTTCAAATCAAAGATCCAAGATATATACACCGCTAAGTCATCCCTCCTCCTCATTCTCAACTCTACCGTCTCTATCCGCCGTTACCGTCACAAGTCCCCGTCACGTGTCCATCGTTAGCTGTCACCAATCACCCGTTCGACGTCACCCGTCCTCATTCTCAACACCGATGCCGCCCAGTCTCCCATTCACATGTTTATCGATACTATTTCATGGTTAATGTTTATAAACATGTTCGTTTCTTATCGTGTTTACCTATTTCGTGTTTGTATCTTATCATGTTCATATATTAACAGGTCGTGTCTAACACGATACGCCAGCCCTATATAAAAATAACCTAACAAAGACTAGAAAGCCAGAAGGTAAAAAATGTAATATAAAAACTTAAAGGGGGGGGGCAAATATGCAAACAAAGTAGTAATACCAAGACCACTACCAGCAGACACATGGGTCCCTAGCTATAACCACACACTCCTGCTCTGTTTCCTATTAGGTGAACACTTTTTCCCTTTTCTTCTTCCCTTTTCTGTTCTTCAAAACAATCCATTTTCACCTGAAAAACATCCCCATTTCTCCCTCTGATCTTCCCTTTTTCTTACTTGTACTGTACAACCCTTTTCTGCATCCTTTTTCTTTTTTTCCTATGGACACAACTTTTAGGCTTCGTAGTGGTGGTGATGATTATGGTGGTGAGGAGGATGAGCTAGAGCTGGGATTAGGCTTGGGCCTTTCTTCTGGTGCTTATGCTTCCTCTTCTAATAATGCTCACAGGTTATTATTATTATTATTATTATTATTATTATTATTATTGTTAAAGAAATATTTGCTGTGTAGTATGCATTTATGTGTACATAACATGCATTTGTAGTTGCATACCAAGAAAAAAAAAAAGATGTTTGCTTGAGGAGGGTGTTTTTTTTTTTTTTTTTTTTTTTTTTTTTTTTTTTTTTTTAAGTTGGGAAAATATGGTTCATTGAATCTTGGGATTTGGTTAAGATGATTCTTGGTTTGGTTTCATGCATATAGGAGTTGTACTATTTGCACTTATAGTTGCATACCAAGAAAACATAAGATGATTGCTTGTAGATTATTAAAAAAAAAATAAAAATAATATGGTTAATAACTTAATATAATCTTGAGATTCTTAAGTTTGGTTACATGCATTGAAGAGTTATACTAAAAATATTATACCAACAAAAAAAAATTTGGAAAAGAGGTTTGTTTATGATTGGAAAAATTTGGTTCATTCACTCATTGAATCTTGGCACTTGTTTTGATGATTCTTAGTTTGGTTTCATGCATTTAAGAGTTGTACCATATGCATTTATAGTTGCACACCAAAAAAAGGTGGCTGCTTGCAGATTCTTTAAAATTGGGGAAAATAAATATTGTTCATTAACTGGAAAATTGCTTTGATGATTCTTTGTTTGGTTTCATGCATTTAAGAGTTGTACCATATGCATTTATAGTTGCACACCAAGAAAAAAAAAGGTGGCTGCTTGCAGGTTCTTTAAAATTGGAAAAAATATGGTTCATTTATATTTTATACCATGGACTTGTTTTGATGATTTTTTGTTTGGTTTCATGCATTTAAGAGTTGTATCATATGCATCTATAGTTATTTATTGAGGCTCATTAAAAGCTTAAGTTGATTTGAACAGAAAAAATTAGTTGTATATATAATATATATTCTTTTGGGAAGGTGAATTTCGTGACGAGTGACCCATTGTCACTCTGTCGGTCCGTTTTGAACCGACAGCCCACCAAGGTTGACCTGACGATGTTCTATCGGGCCCAGTGCAGGATCATCGGCCTTGGTGGCTTCTCCCCGGAAACCGTACTGACTTCACACGAGTTGCCTCGCTGAAGTAACAGCCGGATTAAAACCGGGGTGACGCTCAGGATCGAACCCCCCTCGGTGGGTTTGTCACCATCATTGCGCAATAAATGCCTCACTATTTGATGCCTTCACATGAGTTGCCTCGCTGAATTAGTTGTATATATAGTTGTACATCACGAAAGTTTACAAGTTGTACCACATGCATTTGTAGTTGTATTTTTGCCCGTTAATTGTCGTGTTCACGTTTACCTGTTTAAGCTGTTCATTTTAACGGGCCATGTCCGGGCTACCTGGCTTGACCCGTTTAATTAAACATGTCGACCTGTTAAGCCGTTTAAAACTACAATGAATAACACCAAAATATTTTACTAGGCGAACCTGTTACGACCCATTTACACTCTACCAACCCGTTTAAATATCTATTTTTAGAGAGGGTCTAAATGTTGATAAAAATTTTGTGATATTCTTAAAGCAGTCAGGTGGTGGGATGGCCACCTGTGAAGACTTATAGGATGAACAGTTTGCTTAACCAAGCAAAATTTTCCAAGAATGAAGAAGAGAGGGGAGTCGGTGGGAACGATACTTCAAAGAAGAAGAAAAACATCGACCACGAAAACAAGAATGATGAAGTTGTGGCTAAAGAAACCGGGCGTTCTGGATTTGTGAAAGTGAATATGGATGGATTGCCGATTGGAAGGAAAGTCGATTTGAATGCACATGATTGCTATGAAACTTTAGCTCTTGCTCTTGAAACCATGTTCTTAAAAGCATGCCCGAGTTTCACATCTATCCGTAAGTACAGTTTTTATTCGAGCAAAACACACGGGTCATGGGTGGGAAACAGGTTGTATCGGTTGATTAGAAACTTATTTTTCTAAAAAAAAGGAGCCATCTTGTTTATAAATTATTACACTTTCCAGAAGGGGGTGGCGGCGCAGCTTGTTGCCCGCCTGCCTGCTATTCTTATGTAATTTACCCCTTTTACTGAAATGAAAATTTAAATGTTTATTAAAATAAACTTTCAAGTATGGTTATGATATTATATATGTTTATCCATTTAATACATTTTGGGCGAGTATTGATCAGTTTGACGCATCTCATTTTTTTATGTAGTTCATCCGTTAGAAATAAAACACAACCGAATTGATATATGGGTTGACATATTCTATGTTTAATTTTTTCAGGTAGAGAAAAGCAACAACGCTCTCGACTTTTGGATGGATCTTCTGAGTTTGTGCTAACATATGAAGATAAAGAAGGAGATTGGATGCTCGTGGGCGATGTTCCGTGGAGGTACTATGTTGGTACTATGTTATATATACTCAACCTTTGACCAAAACGAGCCTCAGTTGACCCGAATTACTCTGTTTTTAATTTTGCTTACATGACCTTTTTTATGGTTTAACCAGGATGTTTTTGGGCACTGTGAAAAGACTACGAATCATGAAAACTTCGGATGCTAATGGACTTGGTACGTCGTGCAGATCTAAGTTACATTATCGCTAATGTTGCTGGTTTGGTAACGGGTCAATTCTGATTCGGGTCAAAAACTTGTTCATAAGTAAAATAAATTATATATGTTTCTATATGCAGCAGCTCCAAGATATCAAGAAAAGAATCAGAAGCCAAAAAAGAAGCTTTTGAGTTAAAAAGATGAAGAAAACACTCAAAAGAGACCAGAAAAGTTTGAAGCTTTTGTTTTGGTTCGGGTTCGCTGGTTTTTTGCTGTCTATTCGATTCTTTTTTGGTTTTTTTGTCGCCGTGGGATTATTATAGTTCCATACCCGACTTGAAAGGTTTGATCAAGTTTCTTAAATATTTCGATTAGTAATCGCTGTCTTACGTGTTTATGGTTTGTTTGTATGTTATTACTGTGTATTCAAGTACTAAGAAGTGTACTTGTGTAACTAAAATGGTTCCAAAAGTTGTCTTGAACTCTTGATGCATGTTTTTTTTTTGTAGATTTTTCTGTTACAAGCTAACTTAAACTTAAACCTTGGCAATTTCAACCTAGTTAATTATGTGCAGGGGCTCATGTATTTTATAGTTTTGTCTTTAAACCGGTGGTCGTGTTGAATGTGAGCGGTAGGTGGTGGCGGCAAGGCTGTTGACACTTGACGTTTAAGTTAACACGTTGGACAGAGATGGAGTGGGGCGGGAAGAGGGGGGGGGGGGGTTGGGTGGACACTTGGCATTATTTGGTTGGTGGGGATTATTATAGCCGTTTGAATAAAAATAAATAAATTTTGGAGAAGTATCCATTGGGTAACGCTTAAATTTTTTTTTGATTTTATATATATATATATATATATATATATATATATATATATATATATATATATATATATATAGTATAAGTATATACAAGAAACTCTAGTTAGATGGTAAACTCTAGAAACCCAACATGTGGCTCTCATTAATCCACATCACCATCCTATACCAAATATTTTTTTTTATTCAAGGGTCTTTTTGGTCTTTTTGTCTCTCTCTCTCTCTCTCTCTCTCACTTTGTACTTTTCTGATTCCCATGTTTGAATTGACATTTGACAATCTCTTTTTTTTTATTTCTTTATCAACCCATCACCATTATCAAAGCCCTTCCAACACCACCATTTTCATGTTCTCTTTCAACTCCAAAACTCCATTAATGAACTTCAAGTTCATCCAAACTACTTTCAGTTAATGTCATGGATTTTAACCTCTAAAAAACACACGATTTTACATATATGGATCTTAAGTTCGATGAAATATCTACATTTTTTTTACTTTATTTTTTGTAGCTCTCACACTAAAAAATTTGGCATGGAAATCACTACAACTCCTACTCCAAGTATAATGGATCTCGAGTTCAATGATAGACTGAGCATCAAGTTGAAGACCAACAATCATCGATTTGAAGAGGAGCATTGTGTACGGTGTTCCATAGTATTTAGTATTAAAAATCCGATCTATACAGGTAACCAACAATTTCCTTATATTTTTCCATAAAAAACCGAGGGGATATGGGTTATGTGTGTGCGGTGACGACTATGGAGTCTTTTGGATCTGGATGAAGACAAAGTGATCTGGTTGTGTTTTCTTTAAAAATGGAAGGAGATATGGATTATGTGTATGTAGTGACGGCTATGGAGCTTTTACAAGGAGACCTAATTACAGAGGGTAGGAAGAGAAGGGTTTCATTGATAGAAATAGAGAGTTAGAAAAAATATTTGTTTAGCTTGAAGAAACAGAAGTGCGGTGGTTGATTTTTTTTTTTTTACAACAAGCATGTTTTATTTATTATTGGTTTTGGTTCCGCATACAACCGTCTCATTTATTATTGGTTTTGGTTCATTTTATTATACGATAATAATATTAATTCGCAAAAAATATAACATCATAATTCATAGGTTAACATGTGTTATTTGGGGTTTGACCATGGCAAGTGATAGGAAGGGCGACATTGGTCAAGTGTTTGAGTCATGGAGAAAGTTTACAAGATAGGATTTGATCGTAACAATTGTGTTTGTTAACACAAGTTCACATTTGGCCCCGACTAACATGTGTTACTCCTGTTTAGTATGTTAGATGATGAGTTGGTCATACCGGTTAATATCTCATCTATTGTTTTGCAGTTGATAACGAAGACCCCCACTGGTTAACATATGTTAACAAACGAAGTCGAATGAAGCCGAGAAAAATATGTAGAAAAACTTTTTAACAACGTTTTCTTTTTTGTACTCAATGTATAGAGTTACTAGATTTATTTTGTTAAAGTGGTTAATAGTTTGTAATGATACTTTGTAATAACGTGTGTTAATAGTTTGTGTGCTTTATTTCTCAATAAACTTATGATTTGAATGTCTTGGGGTAGGTTTATTTCTTTTGTAATAACATGTGTTAATAGTTTGTGTGCTTTATTAACAAGTGTTAACAAATTTGTATAGGGCAGATTCACTACAACTGTTAACATGTATTAACAGGTTTAGTAAACACATGTTAACACTTTTAATATCTCAATTATGATTTCTTGTTTTTAGCACCAACTATCTACAAAGTTTTTATACGTCAACTTATTAACAAGTGTTAACAAAGTTTTATAGGACAGATTTACTAAAACTGTTAACATGTCATAACAAAGTGTTAACAAAGTTTTTAGACGTCAACTTAACATGTGTAACACATGTTAACAGTGTTAATATCTCTACTAAGGTTTTTCTTTTTTTCCAATAAGGCTGGTAAGATATGTTAACACATGTTAACAGTTTTAATATATCAAAATTGGGTATCTATGTCGCCATGTTTTTTGCGTCTAGCGGTTACTTAGTGCATATGATCTTTTTAAAACCTTTGATATGTATAAGTTAAATTGTGCGACGCCCATGGTGTCCCTTCTAGAATCTAGGCTGTATGTGGTTGCGTAAATTGCTGTTTTGTGTTAACACATGTTAACAGGTTTAATATCTCTACCAAGGTTTTGAAAAAGCTGGTAAAATAGGTTAACACATGTTAACAGGTTTAATATCTCTACCAAAGATTTTTTTTTTTCAATAAGGCTGGTAAAATATGTTAACACATGTTAACACACGTATTTGCCCCATTATAATAATATTTCTTAAACAAACAGTAGGAGAGAGAGTGTGACATGACTCATTATAATAATATTTTCTTAAACAAAAAGTAGGAAAGAGGAGAGAGATGATGTGACATGACCTATTATAATAATATTTTCTTAAAGAAAAAGTAGGAGAGAGGAGAGAGAATGGTGATATTTGACTTTGAAAAAGTAGGAGAGAGGGTGTGACATGACCCATTATTATAATATTTTTTTAAAGAAAAAGTATGAGAGAGGGTGACATGACCCTAGTACTTGAGAGAGAGAGAGAGGAACTTCTTATGTCCCCAAAATACCCTTCCAGCTCCTTTACACAATTAAAATATTAATATAAGTAGTGGGTAGTACAATGGGTTGATCTCAACCATTGATACATTGAGATGGATGGTCATGATAGGGTTTCCATAGTTTACCAAATAACTAAGGTTTCCAATATAACCATTCCCTATATACACATATACACACACATATATATATATATATATATATATATATATATATATATATATATATATATATATATATATATAGGCTAAGTATCCTATAGAAACCTTGGTGAGTTGTGGAAACTCTAGAAACTCATCCAATGGCTATCATGCTTCCACATCTTCCTTCTTATCTTTTAGCAAAAGGGCAAGATGGTAATTTTACCCCCTATCATTTGTCTAACCACCTTTAAATAAACATCACACTCTCTATCTCACACACACTCATCTCTCTCTCTCTCTCTTTCTTTCTCTCTCTCTCTATCAGACTTCTATCTCTCACACACATTCCCCCCTCTCTCTCTATATATATTATGTTACGATTATGTGGGGTTAGATAAGCAAACCCAATAATGTTTCATCTTATCGATTCAAGAAATTCGTTCAAGGTGGGGGGTTATGGATCTGGAGAAGTCGATTCAAGGTGGGGGGTTATGGATCTGGAGATCGTAGAGAGAGAGAGAGAGAGAGAGAGATCTGGCTTTGTACTTCCAGATCTGAAAATGGCTTTTTAATCTTGGTATGTATATCTATATTATTCTTATTATTATTATTTTGTTCCTGCTTAGATCGCACTCTATTTCTTCCTCCTTCAGCATCCCTTTCGATCATAGAGGATGCAATATGAAGTTGGAAGGAGGATAGACGACGATGACAAGAGTTGTAATAATAATATGTGGGAGGGTGAAAGTGGAACGTTACCGGTGGCATATCTGCTGCTGCTATTGTTCCTGCCTGCCTTAAACCCTTCCTATTATAACTATAAAATACCCACACACACCAGTGCAACCACACGTGAGTACTCAACAATTAAAACCCTCACTTTTCATTTACATCATACCAACACCTTTGTTTTTAATATTATTTTTTATTTGACTTAATTTAGTAGATCTCGACATGGATGTAGATGATTTGGAAAGCAAAAAGAGTTTCTTTGACTTTTAAATAGTTTCTTTGACTTTGTACCAAAAGTTCAAGAGTTAAGATGCTATTTATCACATGAATCCAAAGGTTTTTTTAATGTCTTAGGTTGAGGTACAGATTGCTTGCCACTTTAATAAGTTTCTTTTTTTTTCTAATGTTTTTTTATAATAAACAAAACAATCATTTAGTGTACTTTGTTTTAAAAGATTTGTTAATGTTCAGGGTCTTCATTAGGTATACTGATTGGTAACTAGCATCGTCTTAATTTTTTGTTTTGACAGATCTGAATCTTGAGGATGGAACGGGTGGGGGACGAGAGAGAGGATGAACGCCGACGCCACTTCACTGATCTGGTTTTGGACGACAGGGGGGTTTGTCGATTTTGGTGGAGACAGATGAGTTCATGAAGATTAGAAAAAAAGGGCTTGATTTTGGACGTTTTTATTTTCTTGTAAACATTTTTAAGTTGTAGATGTTACATAAATCTAACATGGGGATTATAAGTTGTAACATGGTAACAAAAATCATAATATACTATAAGTAAAAGATGTAACACGTAACAAAGAGCTGTTTCATGTATATACATGTTTTTATTATAAGTTGACATTTTTGTAACATGTTTTTGTAACAAATACCAATGATACCTATGACATGTTAAAACGTAACACATAAGTGTTACAGACAAATCTAACTGATTGAATAAATGTAAAAGAGAGGAAGAAAGATGAGAGAGATGCAGGAGATAAAGAGAGGAGAGAGGAGAGAATGTGTAAGTGATGGGTATGTGGAAAATACCAAATTACCCTTTATGTACCTTTTATGTCAAAGCCATTAATATTTTAAATTTTAAAAATATTGGTTTGATCTCCACCTTTGATTAAGTGTGATCAATGGCTATTATAGGGTTTCTTGGGTTTTCACAACTCACAAGGGTTTTTATTTTAGCCCAACCCTATATATATATATATATATATATATATATATATATATATAGGGTTGGGTTATTTTGAGAACCTTGTTGAGTTGAGAGAACCATGAGAACCATTATCAGCCATTGATCTTGTGCAATGAAGGGTTGAGATCAAAAGTTTCTTGTTTTTGTCTTTTATGAGCCCACTTGGGTGTTAATGTATTTTTTTAATGAAGTAAAGTACAATTAGAGGTATTAGGGTAAATCCACTATGTGAGAGAAATATAAGTAATATAATATTAAATGAATTATTTATTCAATAATTAACAAAATCAGATTTTTTAAATCCTTTAAATTTTTTAACTTTAATTTATTTTTTAATTCATTAATTTTTTTAACCAACTTAGTTTTTTAAAACAAAAAATCAACTTTAACATTTTGTCTTCTCTCTCGTTTTTACACTGGTGTAATTATTTACACCAGTGTAATTCTACATGATTTACATATAAGTAATATAATATTAAATGAATTATTTATTCAATAATTAACAAAATCAGATTTTTTAAATCCTTTAAATTTTTTAACTTTAATTTATTTTTTAATTCATTAATTTTTTTAACCAATTTAGTTTTTTAAAAACAAAAAATCAACTTTAACATTTTGTCTTCTCTCTCGTTTTTACACTGGTGTAATTATTTACACCAGTGTAATTCTACATGATTTACATCGGTGTAATTATTTACATCGGGGTAATCTACCATAAAACAAACCTACTACACAAAAACACTAGGGTAAAAACCAAAAATCAACATATATACATTTGTATTACACCACCGTAAAATGCCTCAAAACATCAACAAATGTGTGTTACATCAATGTAAAACAACCAAAAAATTATAAAACTCATACTACACATTATTGTTGAGGAAAAAAACCCTGCTGCTGCATCTACAAACAAACGAGCATCATCAATCAAAAAACTTCATCTTCTTCAAAAACATCATCATCTTCACATCAACTCCCTGCCAAAACCCCTGCTACACAAAAACACTAGTGTAAACCCCAAAAAAACAACACCTATAATCTATACATTCGATATTACACCGGGGGTAATTATTTACGTTAGTGTAAAAAACCCCCAAAACAACATATATACCACAAACTTATAAAGAAAATACACTAGCTGAAATAATAATAATAATAATAACTGAAATAATAATAATAATAATAATAACAGAAAATAATAATAATAATAACAGAAAATAATAATAATATTAATAAATAATAACATAAATAATAATAATAAAAATAATAACAAAAATAATAATACTAATAATAATAATAACAGAGGGTTAATAACATAATAATAATAATAATAATAATAATAATAATAATAATAATAATAATAATAATAATAATAATAATAATAATAATAAATGGGATACCTGATCGGAAAACACCACCGGAAAACCCCCACCACCGTCCTCCGCCTCCCCTCCGCCATCTCCTCCACCCCCTCCTGTAACACCCCAACCGATGGCGGAAACATCGAGGTGTCACGTAGTGACGATTGTTCAATAGCTCATGGACTAAAGTGCAAATTTGAATACATTGATTAAATAATTTATTACATTGAAATGAAACACAACGATTCTAACTGCCAACTAAATTGAAATACAATGAATCAAAATCTAAATATAAATCCGAAAGCTTAAAGAATGCATCTCAAAACAACCTGAAACATGTACAAAATATTTTGGTCAATACAAAAATTGTATTGGTGAGCATACCCTGTTTAAATAAATATAGTAGAAAAGTGTTTAGCAATTCATGTGTCGTATACTGTTTGCAATTATGTAATAAGTGGTATCCGGGTCAAATCAACCCTAAGAAAAGAAAGCAGATATATATAGTATGCGCTAGTAGTAATGTAATACATAGCAATGACGAGGACTCTCAACAGAGTCACAAGGGTATATACCATAGTACTATTCATTGAAATGCCAGGCCGCAACGGTTAATGATTTGACAGGTCATAGATACACAAAATGACACAAGCAAACACACATAAGAATTGCTATTTTAGTAAAAGGAAATATAAACTTGATAGTAAGTACATGAGTCACTCCAAAATAGTAAAACGGTAAAAAGGGGAAAAGATATACTCACAGTTTGCGAAAGCGATCAAAATCCACTTAAGCGGTCGTGAGCTAAGTAATGGGAATTCCGAAGAATCCAACCTATAATGTATAAGAGTACTAATAAGGAAATATCTAAGAGTCTAAAGTATCTAGGGTCTAGGGCATTAGAGTTTGCTAAGTAGATTTGGGGAATTAGAGTTTTTATGATAAACCGCGTTAATGTAAAAGTTGTATAATAACATACCAAAGTTTGTAAATATGATTTAGGTAATATAAATATTACCAATTAAATATTTAGATACAAACTATGTTTGAATAATTAAAACAATATAATGTAGTTAATTACTTTCACTTATTATTGTAAATAAATACAATAATTATAAATGTATAAATAAATGATTTAGGAGTTACACCATGATCTAAGGAATGGTAATTAAGATTTTCAAATATATAAAAATATTTCTATTTTATAAGAAAAGTATTTATAAAATAGGTGTTTAAATAGTGTAAATAAATAAATGTTTAATTATGTCCAATTAAACATAAATAACGTTAATAACACAAGACATGACCCAAAAATGTTATTTTTATAGAAAATGGATTCTTTATGATGTAACTCAATGAAAATAATTTTCTCATAATTTTTATAAACTTATTTATATTTAAAACTGATTTAATAGAATTAAATCATGTTTAAATGATTAAAAATAGGAAAGTTAATAAAAATAAATGTTTTCTGAACCAATAATTTTTATTTTAGTTCATAATGATTAAAAATAATTTATGACAAATTTTGAGATAAAAACCATTAAGAATGAATTTTTAATCAATTAAA
Organism: Ambrosia trifida; assembly: GCA_028751855.1. Classification (NCBI taxonomy): domain Eukaryota; kingdom Viridiplantae; phylum Streptophyta; class Magnoliopsida; order Asterales; family Asteraceae; genus Ambrosia; species Ambrosia trifida. The sequence goes on from CM054126.1 coordinate 27,170,748, forward strand.
TATGATTAAAACAAATTAAATAATAAATATTACGAAAATAAAATATTTTCCAGAAATAAAAATTATGACAATTTTCTATGAGGTGTCAAGAAGCTACTCCTAAATTTTTATAATTTTTGGATCAAAAATGAATTTATTATGAATATTTCAAAATCTATATTCTATATATTTTATATACCTAAAAAGAAAATAAGAAATGGAACTTGAAAAAGAAACATAACAAAGCAAAAACAGATAGAGTTTAGGAGGACTCGAACCCGCGTGTACTCTAGGCAAACATCATTCAGAAACCACTACTCCAACTAACACTTTTGTGAATTTTATTAGAAGAAATTTTATTAAACATTACACAATGTTCATCATCTTCTTCCCCAAATTCAACTAGTCATAACCTAACCCTAACCTCAAACAATTGATGATCGATTCACAGCAGAAAACCATGAAAATCATGGGGCTTTTGATCTGAGTGACTCGACAAACATAAGGACATGAAAACATTGAACTTACAAGATGGTATGATGCTCGTATTCAAGATGTTCAAAACCGAAACAAAGCTCACGATTTGGAGTTCTTGGAATCGCGATTATAGATATTTTTAGTGGGTTTCTGAAGGGTGTCAGTGCAGAATGCGAATGGCATCATGGATTTATATTATGTGCGATTAAAACGAGCGTTTGAACTCCTTGTAAGACCTCGACGATTTCAAACTTTTAAAACGGATTAGACATGATTAAATACCCGTTTATGATCGATATTATTGAGGGAAATGCGTTACTATGCGTGGAGAAACGTTTTGGGATCATTAAAAGGGATAATACACATAAAAAAACACTTGTCGCCGGAATCCACGGCCGCCGGCCGGAGTTTTCTGCCGGAAAAATTAAACAGAGGGAAAAGGGAAGGGGCTGTTTGAATCTTTCAGTTTTGGCAAAATTGATCCCTCAAATTATAACCTTGTTAGTAATATAAGTTACTTGGTTAATTTTTCCTTTATAAAAAAATTAACTAAGTTAACTAACTTAACTTAAAAGTTTTTCTAAAAAACTTTTTAAAACTTGCATTTTTATAGAATCTTTTACGAATACGTTTCATCGTACGCGTTTGATTAAAACTTATGCCCGATTCGTAATAAATATAAATGATAAATTTTTAGTTCGTTCTAAAATTTAAATTTGAAACGACGAAACTTACAAGGATTATAATGAAAATATTTGAAGGGTTATTATTGTAAATTTGACGAAAGACGAGGGTGACGGATGTCACACCTCCACCCCCTCCTCCACCCCCCTCCACCTCCTCCGCCCCCTAACCAACCAAGAACCACCCCTTCTCGCTTCCAGATCTGTTCAGATCCAAAACCCACCACAAAAAAAAAAACCCCGACCCCCTCCGGTTCAGATCCAAAAACCCAACACCCGTCTTCTGTTCGCACCCCCACCACGAAGCACCACCGTCTTCTGTTCGGACCCCCTACAACTCGTCACCGTCGATGAGAGAGAGGGAGGAGTGTGTGTGTGTGTGTGTGAGAAAGAGTAGAGAGAGAGAGAGAGAGTAGAGAGAGAAAGTAGAGAGAGAGAGGGGAGAGTCTGAGAGGAGAAATGATTTAAAAAAAAAAGAAAAAGAGTTGTATAAAAAGGGTGCAATGGGGGTGGGGTGGGGTTGGGGTGGGGATCAATTACTTTTTTACCCCTTAATATTATACTCATAGGTTGTATATGTGTCATCATGTTATTGGTGTAGGGAGGTTCTTAAGTTCTCACAACTCAAGGTGGTTCTCATATGAACCCATTCCTATATATATATATATATATAACAATACCCTTTTCTACACAAACACACACTCTCTTTTTTTCATAAAATCCTCTCCAAACTATCATATTTTAAAAAAATTTGCAAGATGTCGGACCAATCTTCGAGTTCATCTGATACGTTTTATCGACTCGCTTTGGATTCCTTAGCCGACGGCGGCGCAGAGTTGATAATAACGAGCGTTCAGAAAGTCGTTCAAGCTATAGTGGATGACGAAGGGACATCCGAACCCAAGCGTAGAAAGTATATAGTTCACAAGTGAAACGGTCCGCATAGTTAACGGGCCATGTTGGGTGGGAAGGACCGACCACTGGACAATCTCAAACTGGATACTTATTCACAAGTGAAGGTACCACAATTTAATGGCGTTCTATAAAAACATACAATCACTGCCACATCATCCAATCATGCAGAAAATACGCGCTGCACTCTTTTTTCCTAAGCTAAGGTTTTGTCAAATAGGGTTTTCGTTGCAAGATTTTTAAATAAGGCAACATCTAAAAGCGTATGAAATGGATAGTTAAATGGGGAGTGCTATGAATAAAGTTATTAGTGACTATCCATAAATAGTGGCCATTGTATTGTTAAAAGAACTCTCTCATTCCCCATTATCTCTATAACGGTTGGTTTGTTAGTAGGCCTGGTTATTCAATATTTTTAGATCATAGTTAATAGATTTTATAGGATAAATATATCAAAACGTGCATAAATTGAACTCTTAACTCTTTGGTTGTGGAGTACACCACGTGCCATCTTGATGTCGCATTGGTATGGGTATGCAATATGAAAATAATATAACTATTGTAGCCCCTTAAATGAAAAGTTATAGTTCCGTCACTACATACGACCCTCTACATGACGAACCGTATGAGCATATATGACCAACAGAAAATAAGCATACGACCCCTACTAAAGCTGAAAAAAAAAAATTATTGTATAACATAGGTTAATTTGAGTATCTTATATATACATAATCCTGTAATAAAAGAGGTAAAGAAATTTCTAAAGCTGAGGTTGAATAATCTTTAGATAGTTTACTGAAATAATTAAACCTCTTCATTTGCAACATAGGGAAAAGAAAACGAAAATATCAAAGGGGCCAGTTTGCAACATAAGGAAAAGAAAACCATTATATGCGAATTTCAAAAATAATAATAATAATGAAATAATAAAACCTCTTTGTTGCGTTATAAATTGAGGCATCTCTCTTTACCTATCAACTGAACTCATCTAATCTCAGCTCAGGCAAAACCTCTGTGGCAAAATCCCTAACAAAAATATGACGAACAACCACCGCGTTCTTAGATTGATAACCAATTTCACTATAAAAGCCTCATCCTGCCCATTTTTTTTCATAATCTTCTATTCGTCTCCTCATTTCTCTCTCTATTACGATTTGTTTGTGATATTTCTTCTTCCTCACAGGTAACATCACTATGTTTTTATCACCATTGATTCCGTTATTGTTAATATCTTCAACTTGATTCCTTTGATGCACTAATTAGAGATCAATGATGTTTTTTTTTGTTGATATTAACTTCAAATTAGGGTTTTATACTGTATTTGTTAATATGTAACTGAACTAGTGATCTGTGATGTTTTTTGTTGATATTATATTCTAATTAGGGTTTTTCTACCGTGATTTGTTAACATGTATGTTGATTAGGGTTTTTATACTGTATTTGTTAATATGTAAGTGAGTTAGTCATCTGTGATGTTTTTTGTTGATATTATATTCTAATTAGGTTTTTTTATACTGTAATTTGTTATCATGTATGCTACTTAGGGTTTTTATACTGTATTTGTTAATATGTAAGTGAATTAGTGATCTTTGATGTTTTTTTGTTGATATTAACTTCAAATTAGGGTTTTTATGCTGCATTTGTTAATATGTAAGTGAATTAATGATCTTTGATGTTTTTTTGTTGATATTATCTTCTAGTTAGGGTTTCTCTACTGTGATTTGTTAACATGTATGCTGATTAGGGTTTCTATACTGGGTTAAAATTGGAATCTTAAATGACATACCTTTATATTTATGTGGAGGGCAAGTATGGACCGAATTCTGACTTTGGTTGCGCTTAGAAGGAGGAATATTGTGGTAGGAGAATGGAGGTGTTATTTTTGCGGTGAAGATGTTGAGAGTACGTACCACATTGTCATGGCATGTCGGATTGCTAATGGGGTTTGGGCCGGTATTGCGTCTTGGTGTAGACTCCCTCCTCCATTTTTCTTTTCGATAGAAGATGTACAGAACGTGGTTAATCACATGTGCGGCTCCAAGACAAAGAAAGATATAGTGCATTGAGTGTTTATCCTGACAGCATGGAGGATTTGGAAAGCGCAAAACGAAAAGGTTTTTGCTAATATTAAGGTGAAAGTGGTGCATTTAGTTTCGGATGTCAAGGCGTTGGGGTATTTATGGATAGGAGTCGATTTAAAAATTGTAATCTAGAATGGAAAGGGTGGATTATTTTTTCTGTTGATATGATGTAATTGGTTGTGTGCCGGTTGTCTCCATCTTGGAGATATCCCGCGTTTTTTATTAATGAAGTTCACTTTTCAAAAAAAAATTCCAGATATTAATGCTTGAAAACCGTCGTAATTGTTAGTGAATGTGAATTCATGTATAAACGAAATCTGAGGCCATATGCTTCGTTTGAGTTTTGATTCAAAGAAAGTGAACTGAAAAAAAATAAAATACAAGGAAAAAAGGATTAGTAGGGATGCGATAATATCATATGTGCCGTACACACAACAAATGGACATAAATATTTGAAACACAAACTAACCTACTAAAAGGAAATACAAAGTAGATCACTAATTCGTTTAGAGTTAAAAAAAAAAAAAAAAAAAAAACTATTTCTTAATTAGAGGTTAAATATCAATTTAAAAGAAAACTCCAACAATAAATTAAAGTCTCTAAATTTCCTTTTCAATATTTTTTTGTTTTGTTTTTTTTTTTATCGTTGGAGTTTTCTTTTAAAGTGATAAATTTCATATTTGTCGTTTTCATATGAAAATTGAAAAGGCTCATATAATAAGATCAATCAAATTTCATTAGTTAAAAAAATTGTAAAAACTTGTTATATTGTACTTCCTGTTATCTCCTTTTGATCCTCATTTTGAATGTAATATATCATGGAAACATATAGGCTAAGGAGCTCTTGAGAACTAAAAGCAAAACTAAATCAAGATCTATGTTTTATCTAGAAAAACATGTAGATCTATGTTTTATCCAGATAAAGGGTAGCAAAAAAAAGGTTCTATCAAATTCTCATATCAAACTTCCAACTTTATATAAATACAAAATTTATTTAAAAAATAAGAAAATGAAAAAAATAATTTGAAAACAATCAAAAGATCTACAACCCAAAATACAGGAAACAACAACCTTCAACGTTGAAACAGAAAGTAGAAATTAAGAGAAGATGGATGTTATGGTTAAAAATGTTCCATAGCATTCTTTTTATAGGTTGTAAGTTACCAACCAGTCCTCTTACTTAGCAAACTATCACCAAAAATCCTCTTATTGTTCATCAATACACTTTCAGTCCCTTAGCTGTAATACTTTTAATTGTTACAACTCAAGTTTTTCCTTATTTCACAACAACATTTTAACAAATGAATACTTAGGGTATGTTTGGCAAAACTAGCTGGAGGCTGTTAGCTGGTAGCTGGTAGCTGCAAGCTGATAGCTGGAAGCTGGTAGCTGGAAGCTTTTTAAATATATTTTGGTGTTTGGCAGAGTAGCTGGAGCTTTTAATAAAATGTATAAAATGACCAAAATGGGCATAATTAAAAGCTTGTAAAGAAAGTTTTTATTTTATTTTTAAAATAGAATGGGTATTTGTGTCATTTTCTACTTAAAAGCTTGTAGCTAGTAGAGTTTTTTCTTAAAAGCTATTATTAGTAGCTTTTCACTGTAGAGCTTTTTCTCTAACCTAAAAGCTTTCAGCCCCTTCAACCAAACAAGGTTTTTCATTAAGTAGGAGCTTTTTCTTAAAAGCTTGAAGCTTGAAGCTCCTAAAAACTCTTAAAAGCTCCTTGGCAAACATACCCTTACTATCGTCTGATTAATATGAAAGGTTAATGAGTTTTGGCCCATCACACTAACCCGTATGTTTTGGTATTTAAATAAATTATTTATGTGGAGTTCAAATTCCATGGGTGATAAAAAAATAGCCGCTCAAAAAAATAAATTGTTTATACTATTTAAATAAATTTGATATTTAATCATTTAGTGTGTATATGTATACACACCAATGAGAATATTTCACATACTAGGTTATATACTGGGAGCTTCTCTGGATAGACAAATATGATATAAACTGACAAATATGATATAAACTTACAAAATGTGTGTTCGTATCATAGAAATTAATGTACTATAATATGCAAAAAAAAAAAATCATGTGAATAAGAATAAAAATGTATATTAAAGAGAGAATGTACATTTGGATGAGGAACATAGGCAGACGACGTAGCCATTGCAGGGTGTGATTGGGGGCAACGGTCTTGAATGTGTATCTTTTTAGAAGCGATTGGTTTTGACCTATTCTGCTGGATGAAAATATAATTCCCATTTACAGTTTCATTTAGTGTAAAAAAATCATTAGAAACTTGTATATCACACAGGTTATAACATTTGTTATTTATTATTTATTATTAGGTTAGAATTAAATATTACATGAGATTGGATCAACAAAATATTAAATGGTTTTTAATAAGCGGAAATATAAAAAGAATTAGTTAAGAAAATAAATAATAAATAAATAAGAAATAAACGTAAAATTGGTTTAATAATATTATTTCATATGATAGAGAATTGAGATAATCATAAATTTTTTATTTATTATATAGTAAAGATAAAGATAAAGATTATAAATTAATAAATTTTGGTTTATTTATAACCTAAACATTTTGTCGTGAATTCAAAGGTGGGGATAGTCTCACCAAGTGACATGTGTCCCCACCTTAATCTCTTTATTATATATAGAGTTAACTGTCAAAATCGTCCCTATGGTTTGGTGAAACATGGCACTTGCATACAAGCTATTGGTTTTTTTTTTTTTTTTTTTTTTTTTTTTGTCATAATCATACAATGGTTTCAATTATTTGTCATTCTCGTCCATGGTACTAACTCCATCCAGTTAGTGCCAGTTAAGTCAGGTGAAATTTCGTCCATTCACGTTTTAATGTTTTAATTGTCGTAATCATCCCTCATCCAAAATTAAAAAAATTAAAATTAAAAAATATAAAATTAAAATTTTTAAAATTAAGATAAATATAAATAATATTTAAAAATTTTGAGCAAGTCCCACCCCTACCCCACCAATTTCATCTTCTCCACTATTACCCACCCACCTCCCATCTCCACCTTTCACCACTACCCATCAACCCACTTTAACCATAACCATCATCAAAACCAAAAACAACCATCATTGTAACCGATCACCGTTAACCACCTGTCTTACCACTACAATCATCATTCATCATCACCGTCAGCCATCGTTGATCATATCTCCAAAACCCATCTCTGTTCCCCGTAACACCATGTTATGTTGGGTTATGTTCATTGTCTTGTTTATTGTATTTTTAGTATGTTGTCCATTGTGTTTATATCTGTTTTCCGTTGTGTTTATAGTCTGCAGTCCATTATGCTTCACTTTGTTGTCTATTGCGTTTTAAGTTTAATATTCGTTGTATTTTACGTTATATTCTTTGTATTTTATGCAACTGTGTAACACCCCAACCGATGGCGGAATCATCGAGGTGCCACGTAGTGACGATTGTTCAAAAGCACATGGTACTAAAATGTAAATATTATTGAATAAACCAAAATTGTCTTACATGAAAATGGAAATTACATTGTCTATATGAAATGTAAATATTGAAATAACTGAATTGAAATAAAGCACTAAATGTCTCTTGCTAAAGCACTAGATCAAACCGCACCTGAAACATGTACAAAAATAGGTTTGGTCAACATTTGAAATGTTGATGAGCATTCCTAGATTTGATATATATAGTAGGTTAAAAAGATATACAATTCAAGTGCAAGCTACAGTGCAAATATGTAAACTATGTATCATACAAATGAGCGAAATCAACCCTGTGACTGTATAATGTACTGTATGAACTGTAGTGTACTCAACCAATAAATGGATGATAACTTAACACTGGCCACTGATTCTCCGATGAAAAAGGGGGAGAATCAATCTAGGCGGGTTGTCAATCCAAATAGCGCTATCCAATGTTAAGGTCGGCTTGTACCATGTTAATGATTTCACTAAGTACAAATGTAATCCACATGTAATGTCTAAGCATAAAGCACGTTGTAAGCAATGCACATAGTACTAGAATTGTATTGTAAAAATGTAAATTTGTATTTGAAATTGTAATAGTGTACATGTAACACCCCAAAAATGTATAAAAGCAAAAAGGGGTAGGAATACTCACTGTTTACGTAATAGCTTGTAATTGAACTGGACAACGAAATATGCGTTGGAAATATTCCAAAGAATCAACCTAAAGAATTTAATAATGTGTAAGGAATAACTCTAGGATACATGGTATTTTAGGGTTTCGAATTGGGGATAAACGTTTATTTGATTAATAAATAAATTGTTTATTAAAGTATAAGAAATTTAATAAATAAATGAATAAAAGTCTTTTTGTAAAATTTTAAGTTAAACATTGTCACAACATAAGATTTTAAGTATGAAAATAATTTTTATAAAATTATTTTCTTGAAAAATAGAATATTTAATCTAATTATTTTAAATTGTCAAAATATGACTTTAATATCTAAAAATATTAAAATTAAAGAATTTCTGAATTACAAATTGTATTTCTGTTCTAAATATATAAAAATAAACTGTATAAAATTTTGGTGCAAAAATAATGAAAATTGAATTTATTATGATTTAATTACGATTAAATCTAACAAAAATTGATTAAAAATATAAAATAAATGATTTTACTGAATTAAAAATTATTTCAGTAAAGTTTAACATTGTATAAACATTGGATAATTTTTGTAGAATTTAATAAAGTTGTTTTGATATTTTAATGGATTTTTATAAATATAATAGTATAAAATTGATTTAATTATTATAAATATTAAATAAATGAATTTTTGAAAAATAAAAATTGTGAATAACACTTTTAACTCAGATTTAATAAATGTAATTTTTTTAGAATTTATAAAATAGTTTTAACATTTAAAAATGAATTTATAAATTTTAAATGTATAATATATATATATAAAGCTTTGTTGTTAAAAAAATGAAAAGAAAAGAAACCAAAGCCATAGCCGGGACTCGAACCCGGGTGGCTGAGGTTGAATGCCTTAGTCACAACCACTTGGCCTAGGCCAGTGGTTGTGATGAAACCTGTTTATCATTAAATAAATACACAAAGGCCAATTCAGTTTATCCCCAAATTCGTTCACACGAACCCTAATTTCTGCAATAATGCAATTCACACATCCTTGGCCCAATTGATGTTAGGGCTTTTGATGTGTGAACGCCGGTGATCAAAACCCATATAAAACATCGAACTTACAGTGATGATTCGTGTATAATTGTCGGGTCAAAGATAAAAGTCAACTGTTAAATCGTGTAGCACAATCAGAGGGTTTCAGAAGTAATTGGAGGTTAAGAGAGAGATGTGAGCGAGTTGTTATGCTGTGCCAAGGTTCAATTTATAGTGGGGATCAATGGGTTGGGTTAATTGGTAAGTTGACCTAAGTTTAATGTCATACGCGTATGGATTTGAAATTGGTCAACGATTAGTTGTTAATAACGTGTAATACAGATCATACAAGGCCGATAATTGTATAAGTTTGCCTAATTTAGATCAATCAAGCATTGATCTTGATTGATAATCAGACGCGTCCAAGGCAGTTGACTTTCACGAGTCAATTTGCAGGTTTTAGAAAACGCGTATAAAACTAATATGTGTCTGGGTTTATTCCAAGTTAAAGGCTTGGCCCAGTTGGTTGTGTGTGGTGTTGACTTGGGCTTTGGCGCGGGTTCGAACCCCGGCCAGAGCAAATATCTTTATTTTTTTGTTTTAACAGGTTAAAGGAGAGGGAGGAGGTTTGGGCTTGGTACAGTGGGCCGGCTGATGGGCCATGTCTGGGCCTTTGTACTGGGCTTCAGGAAACAAAAGATATGCTTGGGTTGGGTTGGGTTTAAAGGGATATTGGGTTTGAGTTTGTGTATGGTCTTGACTAGTAATTATTATTATTATTATTATTTTTATTATTATTATTATTATATATAAAATATATATATATATATATAATGAAAAGTGACGGATGTCACAAACTGGGTTTTCAATTTTGATTTTTAAAAACATAACAATAAATGACTCATATTAAAGCTAAAATGTCGCTCGATTTTATAATATATTGTTATAAGAAAAGTAACGTACAAATAAGTTACTGACATTTAAGAAGGGTGATAACATGTGACTTGCATGTGTATGTTTAACATGTGCATATTCTTTTTTTTCTTTTGAATAAAACTACCATTCTAGAATTGATTCCTCTTTAGACAGGTGTCACTTTATGATGGTTTAATATACTTCTCAAAGAAAATCTGCACACCATATCTTTATCCAATAATACAATTGGTTGGAATTAATAGTACTCTTTCACCGGTTTATATGAATTTGGTTGGTTGTTGAAATTTGAAAATGACCGCACTAGAAATCCCGGATTTCCTGCCGACTTCTCACATGTTTAAGCTTCCTTTTTCTGTCTTGAGTTTGACCCACAACATTTAACCATGCCTTTTTTTCGAAGATGTTAGGAAAAGATATTTACCAAAATAGGTAGTTTAAAAAATATTTACTAAAATAATTTTGGGAAAATGGCCAAAATAGCCCGTTGACCGTGTGTTTTGCAAGAATAACCCTCTCCCCCCTCTTTTGAGAGACGGGACACGGCTCCCAACGAGCCTGAACCGTCTCTTGAGAGGGTTCCCATTCCAGCCAACAGAGGACCGCCACGCGTCGTTGTTGATCCCGAGACAGACCTGAGACGTGAGACAGACCTGAGACGTCTCCAAAGACGTCTCCGGTGACGTCTCCAAAGACGTCTCCGGTGAAGATGAAGAACAAGAAAAAAAACAGACAATCGATGCTTCAGAGTAAACACTACGTTAACAGATCTGAGGATCAGAAAACTGCTTCAAAGGAACAAAATCGATACCTTTCGTCTCAATAAGAACCGAATAACTTCACGAACATGCAATACAAAACTTGTTCTAGTGTTTTTCGTGAAGAATGTGACGACGATGAACAGGAACTTGATCGTTCAGAATACATTTGGTCGAGAAGAATATTGTTGCCGGAGTATTCATTTTTTCCGGCAGTGTTGTGAACTGTGATCGTCGGTTTTAATGGTGGTGAAAAGATGTGGTTATTATTATTTTTGTTTTATAAAAATTGGGGAGTGAGTGATAATAATGGAATCAGTTGAGAGGAGAGAGAAAGATGGTTCAGGAGAGAGAAGACGGTTCAGGAGAGAGAAATGGAGAGAGAGAGAGAGTGAGGAGAGAGGAGAGAGAGTGTCTGATGAGGTGTTGGTTTTGTATTGGTTTATCTAGGAAGCCTCTCGGGAGACGATTCAGACTTGTTGGGAGCCGTGTCCCGTCTCTCCAAAGAGGGGGGAGAGGGTTATTTTTGCAAAACACACGGTCAACGGGCTATTTTGGCCATTTTCCCAATAATTTTTTTCTTTCTTCCTTCACTTTATGTCTTTTTTAAATTATCTTTTTATCATTTGTTTCTCTGTCTATCCTAATACCATCGGATAAAACCAAATTATACTTATATTTATTCATGGTGTAAATGAATAGTAACTTCATTACACCATGAACAAATAACATGGCTTAATGGTAGGGTGCTTTGTGGTGCATTTCTATTGTTTAAGGTCTTAGGTTCGAAACATGGGAAGGGCAAATGGGGTGTCCATTTTTTTTTTATCCACAACATGTTATTAAGTAATAAATACAAATATACCAATGTTTGTGTGAGATGTCGTTTTTAAATTATGGTATGAAAATTGGTAGTTACTTGGTTGATAATAGTTTTTTAGTATTTTAGATACGACAAAATTGTAAGGTGCGCAACGCACGCCTTTAAACACGCTATTTTAATTTAATAATGACTAAAGAGAAGAGGTTATTGCTATTTTTTAAGTAGTATTTTTTAACGATAAAAAAATACTAATAATCTGGGTAAACCCAGTGGTAAAAGGACATCCATGCTCGTAAATACAAATGGCACTAGTGACCTGGACCACTACCATTCCGGAGGAAAACCACCGTTCGAAGGCCCATGAGGTAAGACCCTTGGCTCATGCGAGAACAATTTTATACCAGGTGATACCAGAACCCATGACCTCTGCATTAGAAGGTCATGGAGCTATCAATGCACCAGGAGATCATCAACTTTATAAAAAGATAAAAAAAATAAAATGTTTTGTCGTATGATAATAATCTATAAAATGTTTCTTTAATTGTGTTTGGCTTTTTCAATATACAGATGAAGATATGTTTTGTTTTTCTTTTTGCTTAAACAAAATATATAGGATAAATTACACAATTCGTCCTTTAGGTTTGGGACATTTTTCAGTGGATGTCCTTTCGCGTTTCAGTTGATGTGATTCGTCCTTAACGACCTAAAATCCTTACACTCACTGTCCTAAGGGCCAAACTTGGTTAGTTTTTAACGTTAAGTCTGGTCATGTGGGGAGCACGTGAGGGTATATTCGTCAATTCATCTGCCCATTTCCCTCCCCCCCTTTTCTTCTATAAAACCCTTCATAATGTCAGACAAAATCATAATCCACCTTCTACTTTATCGATCATCTTCTTCTTCACTTCTACTTCATGATCACAACAATGACGTGGGAGGATGGCTGGGATGATGGCTGGACCATACGACGACCAGGGCTTAATGTTGATCTCGATGATGTATACTGTAAGTTGTAACCTAGGTTTTCTGATATTGTTGATTTTGCTATTGAATGATGTATAAAGTTCAAATTTTTAAAATTTTGCAGTTGGAATGCCCCATTTCTTCAGTATAAAGCTTCATCATGGTGGTAGATTGACTCAAAGTCCAGGTCGTGAGTATGTAGGTGGTATGATTGACTATATTGACTTGTGTGATATTGATATGTTCTCTGTGCATGAAGTTTCTTTAATGATGGGTCTGTTAGGATACTCTGTTGTTGATCATATTTATTACTTTTTCCAGAATCCTGAAAAAAATTTAGATGATGGTATTGAAGACCTAACTTCTGATCAGGATGTGTTAAGGCTTGCTCAACATGTGGGAGTGCATAAGTTAATCAATGTGTTTACTCAGAAAGGCAAATCAGAATAGGGATGAGAGCAGAGTAGTTTTTTATGTGTCCCAAGTGTTTGGTACTAAGGAAGAAGCAAAAAAGTTGATTAAAACTCATTCAGTTGAGACAAGAAGGAAAATTGTTATTGTGAAGGATGATAAGCAAAGGGTTAGGGCAGTGTGCCATGGTAGTTTACCAGAATTTGAAGTGGATGATTTTGGTGTTCATGTTTCAAGTCAACCAAAACCTAAAGGGGCATGTGGGAGAAAGTTAAGAAGTGCAACAGCTGTTGTGAAAAATCAAAAGATAAGGTGCCAATTATGGACAAGGGTAAAGTTTGGGGACCCCCTGTTAACAAGGGTAAAACTAGGGGAGAAACCAATATAAATGTTGGAGGCATGGGTTACAAGACAAACCCTAATGAACACCAATGTCCATGGGTCATTTGGATTTCTAAAATTTCAGATGAAGAAAGCTGGATGGTGAGGAAATTAATTGAAGACCGTACATATGTACAGACAAGGAATGTTACTGCTTGTACATCTACTTTCCTATCTCAACAACTAGTGGATCAGATCGAAGAAAACCCAGATATTCCTGTGAAAGCTGCTCAAGAACAGTTCCAAAGGAAGTATGAAATAGGCATATCAAGGATGAAAGCATACCGGGCTAAGACAAAGGCTAAGACAATGATGGAAGGTGATTACACATCACAATATGCTATACTTAGGGATTATGTGTTGAAATTGCAGGATTAAAATCCAGGTACCACTGTTAAGATAGAGGTTGAGTTACCTAATCATCCAGATGACCCCACAAGGAAGTTCAAAAGAATCTATGTCTGTTTGGGAGCATTAAAACAAGGTTTTAAGGCTATTGGTAGGGATGTATTGGGTTTGGATGGTGCATTCATGAAAGGACCTTATCCTGGTCAGATTTTGAGTGCAGTGGGTATTGACCCAAATAATGGAATCTACCCAGTTTGTTATGCAATTGTTGAGGCTGAAAACTACAACTCTTGGTCCTGGTTTCTAGATCTGTTGGGAGATGACTTGTATTTAGATAGAGAGTCAAGGTTCACATTCATGAGTGATAGACAGAAGGTATGTTCTCTAGTTTTTATTTACTAAAGTATATAACATTCATTTCATCTTAATATACTTATCCAATTTTTAAACAGGGTCTACTTCCAGCACTTTCAAGGTTATATCCTAATGCTGAGCACATATACTGTCTCAGGCACATTCATGAAAACATGAAGCAAAGTTTCAGAGGCAAATTATATAAAGACTTGTTGTGGAAGTGTGCTAGTGCAACAACAGTCCCTGAATTCACTGCTGCAATGAATGAGTTAAAGGCCCTTAACAAGAAGGCCCATTTGTGGTTGTCAAAAATTTCACCTCTACACTGGACCAGGTCTCACTTTTCAGGTATGTTCTTTATAGTTGTATAGCTAATGCTGTTTAGATTTAGATTTCAAAATTTTGATATACCAACATAATACAGGTAGGGGGTTGACTGATATGCTACTAAACAACATGTGTGAAACATTCAATGGAAAGATAGTTGAAGGTAGAGACAAGCCCATCATTAATGCACTTGAGTACATCAGGGAGTATTGCATGAGGAGGATTGTTTCAGTGTTGCATGATATAGAGACCAGTGAAGGTCTGTTGACACCTAAGGCCACACAAATGTTTGAGACAATCAGAAGAGATGCAACCTTCTATCATGTGCAGTGGAATGGGGGGGGGGGGTAAATATGGAGTTAGTGGTAAACCTGGTCACACACGTGTTGTGGATTTGGCTAAAAAGACTTGTGCTTGAGGAGGTTGGGAAATAACAGGTATGTATATCTTGTTCAATTCAAATGTTGTCACTTTCATTTATTAATGCTAAATTTTGTTACTTTAATGGACAGGAATGCCCTGCAGACATGCAGTGGCTGCAATTTGGTTCAAAGCTACTAATGGAGGTAGAGTTGGGGATTGGAGAGTTGGGTTAATCCAGTGTATACAATGGATAGGTGGAGACAAGTTTATTCCTTTAAGATTAACCCAATCAATGGCAGAGCTTTATGGCCTAAGTCTCAAGTTCCTACAACTTTAACACCACCAAATCATCACACACAAGTTGGAAGACCCAAGAAGGTTAGGAAGAGATCAGAATTTGAAAGGGATGATCTGGTATCAGGGGGTACACTGTCTAGGAAAAACACCAAAGGAAAATGTGGCAAGTGTGGGAATACTGGACACAATCAAAGGACCTGCAAGGGACACAGTGAACAGGTTGCAGGTACTCAGGCCAAGTCTGGAAAGAAGGGAAGAAAGAAGATTAGCAAGAAGGGTACCACTAGCAAGGTTCAGGGTAGCAAGGGTTAGGATGTTTGTGTTTGTTATGTTTGTTGAACATGTATTTTGGTCCTTTTGGGAACATTAGTAACTTATGTTTATGTTTGTGTTTGTTGAACAAGTAGTAATGATTAGGATATGTTGAACATGCAGTTTATGTACTTAATGCAGCAAAAAATGTTGCAATTTTGGTTAATGGGTATGTCCAGATGTTTATTATGTTGCATTGTATTACAGTTTTGTCAAATGGGTCAAACACAGTCTGCACATTCAACATGCATTTTATGTACTTAAACACAGTCTATTACATGTTTTTCAAATGGGTCAATATCTTTCAAATGGGTCAAACACAGTCTACTTCAACACAGTCTATTAACAATGTGCATTATAAGCACTTTCATTATCATTAGCCATTAACCATTTCTTACAAAGTCCTAACAGGTGCATTAATGCACAGTTCAACTAAGAATACAAAATTTTATACACCAAGAAACATAACCAACTACATATCAACATCCTTTTCCATTTGCTTCCTTGAGCTTTCAAATCTTGAACTTTTTCTTCAAGCTGGTGGTTTGCAGCAACAAGGTGGCCATTATAAACTTCAAGGTTGTTCTTGGCTTTTAACAGACCTGGGATAATCTGTTGACACATTTGGCACTTCAATTAATCACACCATCCAATAAATCCACATCGTGATAGCTAATTTGACAGAAAGAAATCCATCTGATGCAACATTATGTAATGAAAATCAGAAATTGAGTGTTAACGTACCTGGTCAGGACAAGCATAAAACTTTCGACCTGGGTTTTTACTTGTCCACGATGTACGTACGATTGCTGGTTTTCCACAATGGCAGTAAATAGGCTCCATGATCGATCAAAGTGGTTGCCCTAATTTGGGTTTCTTGAAGAACCCTAGATGATGATCTGATTGATCTCAACGAAACGTTATAATATAGGAGGGAAATGAAAGGGGCAAATGAATTGATGAATATACCCTCACGTGCCCCCCACATGACCAGACTTAACGTTAAAAACTAACCAAGTTAGGCCCTTAGGACAGTGGGTGTAAGGATTTTAGGTCGTTAAGGACGAATCACATCAACTGAAACGCGAAAGGACATCCACTGAAAAATGGCCCAAACCTAAAGGACGAATTGTGTAATTTATCCAAATATATATTTACTAACGTTTTAAGCAGTCTGGAAAATGCAATAAGAAAAAGTATTTTTGATAGAAGATACAAATGCATTTTTTAAATTTTTTAATAAAATGTTAGGACCAACTTTTTTTAATTGTTATATTTTTTTTTGAACGGCCAACGACACGTTTCTGCCCGACTACCTATGGGACCCTTAAACTGGTGAACCCAAGAACCCCCCCCCCCCCCCCCAAGACTATGCAAGGGGCTGACCAGGGTAGCCAGGCTTGCCCACGAGGTTTCCGAACCGGGGAAAACCCGATCCCCCACCCGTCCGAAGACCCGCTGTGAAGAACCGGTAAAACCCGGGTGAGATCAGGACTCGAACTTTTAAATGTTATATTTAAATCAATTTATAGAAATGTTTCTTTAACGTTCAGCAATAATTTGCTAGATTGTGTTTATGTGTTATTACATAAAACGTTTTTAAGAAAATGTATTTTCTAGCCCTCTTTTTTTACATCTAAAATATCACCTCGTTGAAAATAGGCTCCAATAAAAAAAACGTAACACTTTTTTTCCCCAAAATTTTACATGAAACTAAGTAGAATTATTTGACGTGTTAATTTTTAAAACTTCCAAAAGAAAAACTACCTTTAAATTAATTTATGAAGCATCGGACGGAGTTTTGTTCGGGCGGCGGACTTTCAAGAATCATTAAAATTAGGGTTATAAACAAACCTATTTGTAACACCTCAATTGATGGCTGAATTATCAAAGTGTCACATAGTGACGATTGTTCAAATGCTCAAGGTATTAAAATATAACTATTATTAAATTAATGATTAAGAGTCAACACCAAAGCCAAACCAATACATCAAGTCTCCAAATCAAAATGATACATAAAGTTTGTTTATCAAGCCTAAGTCTAAGCCTAAGTGACAATCATCAAATGTTTCATGAAACATGTACAAAAATAAAACCTCAACAATAATATTGGTAACTACACTTAGTTTATCTTCGTATAACATAGGTGTAAAAAATGTTTTACAATTTAAGTGTCATGGTTCATTCAAGGCAATATGGTAAACACGTAAGCACACAATGCAAGTCAAAATCAAACCTTTTATGATGACAAAGACTAAGGAATTAACAATGACCTAGGACTTCCCACATACATAGGTACTTTTCACTCGGCGGGTTATCAATCCATATAGCACTATTCATTGTTAAAGTCGGCTAGTTAAGTTAATGATTTTTTAATGATTGTAAGTATACTACGTTTATGTTTAATCACAAAGCACAAGAATTCAAAGCATAACACATATATGAATTGTATATAAAAATGTTTATGACTTTGTGTAAGTGTAATTTTCATAGACGTACATGTTTCACCCCAAAAGTGTAAGAAAACAAAACGGGGATAAGTATACTCACAAATTTGCTAAGCGAAACTTTCCCGGTCGTTAAAGGGCCATTCGGTTCAAAACGGTCCCGGTCGTTGACGAGCCCGATCGGGTCGAAACGTCCAGGGTCGTTGACGGGCAGGGGGGTCAAAACGGTCTGGGTCGTGTCGAAACGGTCTGGGCCGCTAACGGGCCCCAGTTCGGTCGAAATTGTTCGTGTCGCTAACGGGCCCAGTCGTTGACGAGCTCGATCGGGTCGAAACAGTCCGGATCGCTAACGTGCCCGGTCAGGTTGAAACGGTTCCGATCACTAACGAGCCTGGCCGGGTTGAAACGGTCCTGGTCGCTAACGGGTCCGGTCAGGTCGAAACAGTCCAGGTTGCAAACCATCCAGACCCAACCCAACCTAATCCAAACCATCCAGACCCAAACCCATCTTGACCCAACCCATCCTAACCCATCTTTTTAATCTACCCATCTTAACCCAAACCCATCCTAACCCAAACCCATCCTGACCCAACAACCAACCCAACCCAACCTACCCATTTTGCCACCCATAGTTATAAGTGATGAGTGAATTAAACTTTTCTTTTTGTGAGGTGATCATCAATGGGTGTAACCTTGTTTGCTTAATCAGGATTTAACTTACGGTTTAGGCAAGACAAGACAATTTGAACGTTAACCGAACATACCAGATAGACCCGACATCCCGTCGGTGACCCATTACATTAATTAATCACGTACATAAGGTTAACACATAAGTTTCAAGCATAAAACACTTAGTTTGCATCAAAAATTGCACATATGGAGTTGTAAGGTCGAATCAACATGGGACACGACCAGGTTCGACCCAAAAATCCTTGGTTCGACCCTTGTGAGGCTCATTCGCCCTATGCACAAGTTCATACAACCTAACACATGTTCATTCGACCCTAACACATGTTAATTCGACCCTAACATGTGTTAATTCGACCTAAATCATGTTCGTTCGACCTAACTGAAGCACACTCGCCTGGTCATAAACTAGGTTCGACCCTGGGTCCCTTCATTCGACCCCACACAGGTCGAATGTAAGCCAGGTTCGACCCTTGCAGTTCTCTTTCATCTAAAACGCATCAAAACAGCCCGAAAACATCACGAAACACATCAGTCAATTATGAATAACATATCCCTACAAATCCCTACCAATTTTACTCCAAAATCAGTGTGTTTTAATGTTTACCCAAAATGGCAAAATTATGAAAATGTCATATCATGCATGAAAACTTTACCCAATTAGGAAACTGTTGGATCAGTTTCTCTATTTAATAGTTCTTATTCATGAACACTTATGTGTTGTAAGTTTATCAAAGCAGTTTGCACGGCGGAATAAGTAAAGTGTTCAAGTTAAAGTATCACTTTATAACAGGAGTTATTACTCCCCCTCAATCAATGAACTAAGTTGTATTGAAGAGAATCAATAACAATAAATGCAGAATGATTCTCAGATATATATTGAAATGGTTAACTACAAAGTAATTTGAAGGAAGTGTTCAAGTTTTGGATGAATGTCTAAAATAGTGGGATTAAACCCCCTATTTATAGACGGATGATTACATACAAGCTAAGTTACCAAAAGATTATAATAATGTAAGATAATACTTCAACAGGCTGTAGTATTGAAACTTGAACAAAGACTTTAAGAAAACTAATATAATACTAAACTGCTGGGATTAAGGGCGATTAGAAACTTCTAATCAAAGTGCTGATGAGTGACAAACTTCTGATGAGTGATTATCAGGAGTTTGTCTTCAGCAATTGCTCTTCAGATGTTTGTCTGGTTTATCTTCAGAACTTCTGATTCTTTTACTCTTCAGGACTTTGGCAATCATTTACTTCAGTAGTTTAACAAAAAGTCAAGAGGACATAAGACTAAGGTTTATACTGGCTTGTCAATCCTCTTTGACCCTACAATCTCCCCCTGGATTGATGAAGCCAAAACATTTGTCTATCTTTATTTATAAGACCCCATCTTCCTTGAGTCAAGAACTCTCCAAATTTCTTTGATCATTTGATATTTGAGCTCTCTGATCTCTGGTTCTGAAAGTAGTCCGATATCTGGTAGCATATTCTGAATGGTTGTAAGATCTTTATCAGATAATTTTTCCAATTCAGTTTTGTCATGAAGGACATTCATTAAGCAGTCTTTTCTTTCTAGAACCAAGGATCTGGACTTGTGGGTGATGTACCATTTGATAATTGGATATTTGGAATTGAAGAAATTGTCTTTGTATGGTACAATTTGTGGGTTTGAAGATAGATCTGATGTTGGTGGTTTTTCTGTTTCAGTATTGATCAGATTGGATCTCCTTCTTCTTTCAACTCGTACAGTACCGGGTGTATCACTAGAAATAGGCATGTGATGTTCAGTGACTACCTTGGTCTGTTTTTGTTCTTTGATGGTCTGTTTCAGTTGATATGCAAATGTTGCAGGAACCCTATCTTGTGTTATCAGAGGTTTTTCATCAATAGTGAAATCATCTTCAACAATGGTGTTCTTCTCAATCAGAAACATCTTGAAGTCTGTTTTTGTGTGACCCTCTGTCTTTTTATTGGTAGCAGGCTGTATTGGTTTGAATTTCTCCAGATTTGCAAGTCTTTCAGCCTTGAACTTTTTGTAAGTGTCATAAAGTACATCTTCTTTCCACTTACACACGTTGTTTTGAACCATAATTGTTCTCTACCAATTCTTGAATGATTTGGGCTCTTTTCAACTTTCTTTCTTTTTCTTTGGCTAGCCTGTCTGATACAAGTTATGCCTGATTTGTGAGTTCTTCAGTTGAGAGTCCCTTAAGTGAGTATTTCCTTGTCTTGCTGTGTTTGCTGATATAGTTCATCAGCTGTTGTCTTTTATCTTCTTCTGCAGCAAGGAGTTTTTGCTCAGCAAGTATTTCTTGTTCTTCTAACTCACCTAACTTTTCTTCACAGGTTTTTAACTTGTCTTCATAGCTCAAGTCATCCCTTTCTTCTAAGCTTTTCCATATCTCATCTTCCGTTGCCTTTCTCTTTGCTTTTCTTAAGTCTTCTTCTATTTGTTCTTCTATTACTGGTATAGGAGAAGTGGGAACAGGCTTTGGAATTTCAGCTGGATTTGTTTCTGTTGCTTCAGAAGACTGTTTTGGTTTAGTGCAGGAAATGTCAACTACTGAAGTGTTGAACTGAGCATTAACTACTAAAGGAATGTCTTCAGTACTTTTGGTCTTGTCTTCAGCAGCTTCTTCACTGATGCCTTGGGTAGACTTTTCAGCTTTTTCTCTAAGGATTATCTCTTGTTTCTCATACCATTCTTCTCTTTCTTTCAGTGCTTTTTCTTGTCTTGTCATGGCAGTTAGCTTTTGAGATTCCTTGAGATTTTGTGCTTCTCTAGCTATTTTTGAAGCTTCAAGAGACACAGTTTCAGGTTCCTTTGACTTCTCCCCCTTTTTGGCTTCATCCACTTCTGGAAACCAAGGAGGTGGAGGAGTTACACCAGATAGATGGGCTAATTGTCTTCTGTTATCTTCCATTTTTCTTGAAAATTCACCAAGCTTGTGATCAATTGCATTGTTTATCATCTCCAATTGAGTTTTGTTCTTTAACTCCATAGCAGTCATAAAGGTTTGGAGATGAGTAGAAATAAGCTGGTGTACCATCTGGGCTTCATAGTTGGTTCAATTCTATGCTTGAGGACCCAGAGAATTGGGTAGGCTTTTGTGATTGTGGAGGTTGTATTTTGGGGTGATCCTCAGTGTGAACTGGGGATGCCACTTTTGGGGAATTGGGGTTTAAGTGGTCTTTAACCTGTTCTTCTGGCACTGTCTTCTTGAGTACAGATACATAAGAATTAGGACCATCACAGACAACCGTCAATTCATTTTGTGGAGATTTTGATCCATCATCCAAATTAATGGAATCATCTGAATCACTGATATAGTCCTCAATGAGAACATAATCAGTTGTATCATGAGCTAGGCCCAACCTAGTTGTCTCATGAACCTCTTTTTCTTGGTACTGAGGTTTTCCTACTTTAGACACAGGGCCTTCATCAGTAGTTGCCACATTTGAGGTCTTAGCTATGGTACTACTGTCCTCAAATCCATCACTGGATGGTATAGGAGTAGTAGCAGCCTCAAATATACCAAAGGATTCTAAGTTTGGGCTTAGAGTCTTTGGTTCCTCCTCATCTCTTTGGTTAGAGCTGATCACATTAGCATCAATGTCCATTTCTGTGTTTTCATCCCCTGTATTATGTGGTGATTGGGATTGACATTTTCAGATGGAGTGTGTTATTTCAGCTCAGAGAGAATATTAGCTATCCCAACTGCTGGTGATGTTTCTTGTTCAGCAGTTATGGGATCAGTAGTTGGGGTTTGTTCAATTGGATCAGTTGTTTTGAAAGAAGGGTCAATAGTTTTTACCTTTTTGAGTTTCTTTCTAGAAAACAAAATGGATATTGGTGCTCTTGGGGTTGTTTGAGATGGATGAGACTGAGAAGAAGTTTCAGTCACATCTCTTAAAAGTGCAGATTGCACATCAGTAGCTTCAGGCATCTCATCTTCCTTAATTGCTTTTCTTTTTGGGTTGGAGGGTTTGGATTTTTGTTGTTTAGTTTGTTTAGGCTTTTTGGGAATGGGTTTTGAGGATGTTGGTTCCTTAGGAACTGTGACATGTTCCCCTTGGTCATCCTCTGCAGAAGTGCCGGTTTGTTATGCCTAGAGTATGCTTGTGAGGATAAAGCGTTTAAAATTGTTGTTTTACCCACAATCACCTCTTGTCCAAGTTCTTTAATAATACATTGCATGACGAACCTTGGATACAACAAAAATTTCTTTTTATCATTTTGGTGATGCAATACCAACTCATTGAAAAAGTATGAAGATACCCTATATTTAGTTTCATTAACAATGAAATGAAAAATTGGTTGTAAGGTTGAGGACATTTGATCAGACGATCCAGTTTTTGGACTTAAACACATAATAATGTAGTGAAACAAAAGTTTATATTTTGCATCAAAATATTTCTTGTAAATGGTAGCATGTGATAATGTACATTGGTAACCACACTCCATTATGGTTGGTTGGATTGTTCCACTGGGAATTTGATCAGGTGCTTCATCATCATCAAGACCTAGTCTGTTTTCCAGGGTTGCCGGTGTAATTGCCATTTCTTTCCCTTTGATATTCGTCTTCAAGGAAATGACTTTACCATCTTCGGTAACAGTCTCAGCGTTTGCCCAGAACTCATTGAGAGTGTCAGTATGGATTGGTGGGTCAATGGTGAACGCCGTGTAATATTGAGATTTTACGATTAAATCAATGATTTCATCGTATTGGGACCAGGATTCATATTTTTCGAAGTAGCCTCTTTGATTATGTCCCTGCTTAAGAACTAGAGCCATTGTGTGTTGATTGAACAAATGAAGGTTTCTGAGAGGGTTTTGAGAGAGGGAAGTTTTATTTTTGAAACGATAATAATGAAAAGAGGGGTTTGAGAAGTTTAATAGCCTTTTTAGGTCAAATGTCTGAAAAATAGGAAAAGACTGATTTATCCTTTTTGTCTAAAACCTCTGATGAATAAATGTTCATCAGGAGTTTCCTATTTTGTTCTTCAGTAGTTTTAACTACTGAAAAGATTTTCTTGAAAAATACCCCCAAAATAAATATTTGACGATTTTATTATCATCAGCAGATTTTTCTTTTCAGAAATTTTCCCATACAAATGAATCAAAAATGTTTAAAAAGGATTTTGGATGAAGAACACACCTTAGATCTTTGCTTGTTTATGATATAGAAGGTTAGGTTGTGAAAATCAAGGTCAAAAACTCCTTCCCCAGTGATTAAAGTTGAGAGAGTGTTTAGAGGTGTTTAGAGTTTGTGAAATGATGAAAAAATGACAAAGTATTGTATTTATAGTGTCTGCAGGTTCAACCCTTGCAGGGGTCGAATGAGACAATATGGAGATCGAATGAGATATATGGATGACTCAGAAACTTGGTTCGACTCCCCTTAAGGTCAAACCAGTTCTTGTGTTTTCCAGGTTTTCTAGTTTTGTCGTTTTAACGCATTCTAACACATCTTAACACATGAACATGTAATCCTAACATATGTTAAGCATATATAATCATGGATAATCATCTAAACACCGTTTAAACACGTATTTGCATATCATATAACACATACAGATCAATTCATGTTTGTTACTTAATCTAATCCATGTAATTCACCAACAACGGGACTCATGACTCGTGTGTGTGTGTGATTAACCTAATGATGATCCGAATCATTGAACCCTGGACAATACGAAATGTAATCTGACTCAACTGACCTAGTTAAGTATGTTTGGTAAATGTTTTTCGCTAAGGTAGACTTATGTGTTTGTAAAATGTTAACCTGAACATGCCGGGTGTCACATTATAAGGTGAGTTCTTTCCCCCACTCTTTTATTTATTTTTTTCTAAATATTTTGGGCTGACGTGCATGCTAAACGAGTAAGATTATTTTATGATGTGACGCCCACACCCAGATAAGGATGCACCATACACAATTGATACCAACTTACAAAGGAAATTGCTTTTTTTATTAACGTAAACTGAGGGGTACAAAAGACGGAACTTAAAAACTACAAACTTCATCAACTATTCTTAGCCGGAGATATACTTTTCCATTAAATCATATGAACTAGCACATCCCATTCCACCGGTCATATAGCTTTGAGTTAAACAACATGCCCAAGAACTAGTCATCACTACCTGTGACACATGCTTAAAACGACGTCAGACAATGCTAGTGAGTTCATGAATATACACAATTTACAAAACACATTCATTTATCATTCATGACTTGTATCTGCCCATGTCACTATAATCTTTCCGCCACGCCCGGCACCCACGCATGGGCCCTCGTGACGGTGTCAACAAGACTTCAAACATCATACAGTCAATGCCCACTACACCGCAGCGTAGTACCGACAAATCCTGCCGTAGCAGCACGTATAAGGGACCACATATATCGTGTGTATGTGTGATTAGATTATATACATGCGTACTAACAATCATGAGTGCAATATTAACAATTACCAGTTTGGACAAGCATGCTCACATTTGAAAACATTCATAGAACTCACTTGTTTCACGATTGCTTAACACTTGCTATTCCAATCGGGTACTACCTCAGGGTTCTGATACAATTACATCATCCTAGGTTAGGTAATGGTTCACCTAACTAATTATTATTAAGGTTGGATATTGGTTCACCTAACAATTACCAGTTTGGACAAGCATGCTCACATTTGAAAACATTCATAGAACTCACCTGTTTCACGATTGCTTAACACTTGCTATTCCAATCGGGTACTACCTCAGGGTTCTGATACAATTACATCATCCTAGGTTAGGTAATGGTTCACCTAACTAATTATTATTAAGGTTGGATATTGGTTAACACTGCCTTGTTTAAGCATGGGTGATCAATCCATGCCTAATTAAGGCTAGGTTACCTAATACCCACCCCTAATAATAATCCTAATACCTAAAAATAATAATACTAAACTACCACTAATAATACTAATAAAAATAATAATGAACTAAACGCAACTTAAACAGAAACATACCTCAAAACTATCTACGACAAGCTGATGTAGAGCCTCCCTACTCGGGCTCCTACTCGCACTCCAAAAACGACTAATAACAACACCCAAAGGGGTATCATAGGCTAGGGATTCTCTTATACTAGAGCGTTCCCAAGAAAACTTATATATCTCAACTTACTATCAACTCTTATTTATAAGAGTAGCAAGTAGCTCAATTTATGTGTTCCTGTCGATGTGGGATAAGTTATGGTGGTTGCTTGCTTGCTTGCTTCTATTTATAAGGGAAAAGGGAACAACCAATTTCATTAAAGCATCGATGTGGGATGGGAATGAGCTACTAAGCTGCTTCCATTTCTACACTGAATTTTATTTCAACTTCGATGTGGCATATTATATTCTTCCTTTTAAAGACTTTCGTGTTGGAATAAATATACGTGACGTTTGCATATTTATCGATAGCCTTTAGAATCATTTGTATAATGTTGATCAATTATTAATTATCCTAAGCCCAATAAGAAGATGAGTCTTTGATGGGCGGACTTGTCATTAGATGGGGCTTGTAGGGTGTCCCCTGGGTATGTATAAAAGTGAGAGCTTACTAGGGAATAAGTGTTACACAACTTATTATCATAACACCTCCTAAAGTTTTTGGCCCTCCCTCTCTCTAAAACTGATTCATCACCTAAGAATCCTAAATCCATCATACTTGCATACCCTAAAGGGAACCCAATCATCCTGACAATCATGTCAACCTGGCTATCAAATCTCATTCTCAGTAACTTTAAAGCATGTGTTAAACGCCCTAAACATTAAATAGCGAAAGGAATAAATGGGTTTCCATCATAAGTCATAACTAATTGACATCAGTGGAGCTTAGATAAATATCTAATTGTATCTATTCCGTTTCCTACAGACCAAAAGTATTAAAGAAATCAATTCATATATACTTAATAAGATTCCCTCTAAGTATGTTCTTAAAATTTCTTATGAGATCTGGACGATAAGGGAAATCAAGTATAAAATATATGAAATATTCTCGTTCACACGCATCGTTAAAACTTATTATGTGGAGGTATCAATAGACCTAAAAGATTAGTGGGAGCATAAGATGTCCTACTTATGACTTGCAAAAGTTACAGAGGTGGGGGGAACGACAATTTGATCTATCCTCAAATTACACCTCTTGCACTGGACAACGCTCTATCACAACTTGTCTCCTTAGCACTTAACGTACTCCTAACAAAGTTTTGTGGATGCCTAAATATGAGCGAACTTAGATTTCTTACTAAAGTAATCCTTATCAAGAGAAACGACAATAAACATCATTAGGTTGTTTTCTCTATTAAAATCTATGGTTCTTCCAAATGTTAGTTCTTAAGGATGCTGAATTCATTAAGATCTCTAAGGTAAGTGGGAGCAGTAAAAGTCCTTATTATGACTTTTCGGAAGTACAAGATGCAGGGGAGAGACTCATTAAAATTCGAGACTCATTAAGTTTAACTCCGAATTTAACTTCGATTATTCCTCTTGTACACCTTACTGTACCAACTCTTACACACTTAGAAACTAATGTTGCTCCTTATATACCTGAAAATAAAAACACTTAACTATCGTTAAGTTTGTATCATAATAAACCCAATGTTCAATGCAGGAGGTCATTTGGGTCTAAAAGCCCACTAACTTTGATGATTATGTAACTTACCTGACTAATAGAAAATGGATGTTTGGAAAGTTTACCGATCCTACCTCTTCTAATTAAATCATTAGTATCAATCAATCTTCTAAATGGAATAAAGCTATTATTAGCAAAATTTAATTCCATATATTAGAATAACGTTTGGGGTTTGGTTGAATAACCTAAAGGTATTCATAATTGAACCAGATCTGAATGGGAACGTAGTAAGATAAGATTGATTGTAAAAGATTATACTCAAGAGGGATTAGATTATCAAAGAATCTTATTATCTGTATTACAAAAGATTTCTTTGAGGATCATTACCGTCCTAGTAGCTCAAAATGACTAAGAGCCACATTAGATGGACATTAAGACAACTTTCCATAATAATGACCTACATGTTCATTAAGTAACCTAAAAGTTCTAAACTGAAGGTTAAGAACACTTAGTCTGTAAGTCAATAAGATCCATGTATGGGTTGATGCAAGCATAAAATGTGTTGGAATCATAATGAAATTCTCTTCATCAAGAACTAAGTGGATTAAAGAACCTACCTCAAGATGAGTGGGAGCAACTAATGAAAACTTGTCCTTACAAAGATGACGTTTCTCTTGACAAGTATATGTTACCTAAGTCAAAGCATTGCTCATGCATAATTTTGACATGATGAATATCGGGGATTCCTCTTACGTGACAGGAATTAAAATATATCGGGATAGACCCAACGGGATGTTAGTTTCATCCCATAAGTTTTACTCTAAGCGGGTATTTAAGTGTGTAACATACAACATTGCTCTCTTTTAGAGGATAATAGGATAATTTGAGATTATCACCTTATGCTTCATTAATTAAAAGACTGATGTAAATTTAAGTCTATGCTTGTTTATGATATTGTTCGTATTGCTTGATACTAGACTTGTCTAGATTGATGAAAAGCATATAATGGAACATTACAATATCTTTAAGAAACAAGAGACTATAATCTAAAGAAGAAGTGAGAACCTAAAGTGATTGACTACTCTTACTCTAACTTTGTTATATTCAAAGGAAATCAAGTGTCAATATCGGGGTATATCATAACATCGGCAGACATAACTATTTTATGGAGGAGTCATAAGGAACTGTAACAACAACCTAAGTTATCATGACATAATGTGTTGCTAATCACAATAGAATGGTCATTAAATGTTGTTGCTAAATTTATCAGTTGACTCATAACTTATTAACTCCATATAAATACTAAGTTGAAGACTTACTGTGATAAAGTCAGCTACCATAATTTCTCAAACAGTAACAGTTTGAGAGGAGCTGCATTAGAGTTCGATACGAAATTATTGTTCGCTTATGATTAAGAACAAATAGAGGAAATCAGAATTTTGTATCGAATGCATTCATGATATGCTTATGGATCCAATAACTAAAGGTCTATCACCCATAAGTCTCACTAACGGGCCAACTAAGAGAAAAGGGTATTACTAATGACCATGTACAACTGCATATCGTACTATGAATGACTTATGACTAATGACTTATGTTTAATGAAATTTCCTCATTATGATTTGTTTGTCTATTAGTATGTTAAGTCGGCATAATGACATAAAGACAATAATGTAACAAATCAACAACTAAGGGCATAACGTAAATTGATCCTAATGTTAAGTTTTAAATTTGGATTGTAGTATGATTAATGGGGGTCCTAAGTCGAATATAGACTTAACGACTGTATTTCTCTGCTGCAGTTTGGGTTTAGAATTAAAATGAGTATTAATCTCTCGAGACTAACGTAATGCTCATAACAAATGATTACTCGGCTAAGTGGGAGAATGTTGGAATAAATATACGTGACGTTTGCATATTTATCGATAGCCTTTAGAATCATTTGTATAATGTTGATCAATTATTAATTATCCTAAGCCCAATAAGAAGATGAGTCTTTGATGGGCGGACTTGTCATTAGATGGGGCTTGTAGGGTGTCCCCTGGGTATGTATAAAAGTGAGAGCTTACTAGGGAATAAGTGTTACACAACTTATTATCATAACACCTCCTAAAGTTTTTGGCCCTCCCTCTCTCTAAAACTGATTCATCACCTAAGAATCCTAAATCCATCATACTTGCATACCCTAAAGGGAACCCAATCATCCTGACAATCATGTCAACCTCTGCTCACTCATGATCAATGACGGGTCTCATGAATCTTTCAGGTATCATTATTTTTATTATGTTTTCCTTTATTACAAACAAAACTGATCAACATTTCGATGTGGTTGTGCACCTTAGATTCCATGAATGATATCAAGTAAACAAAATTACATTTCCATTGCAAATCATATTCCAGGCATTTTGGTTTAGTAGTATAGGTTAGAAATATCTTTACTATAGTATTATATAAATAATTAAGCTGCTTCACTCGTTTTTCTCGTATGACTTTTAAACTATAATGCTTTACTAAATTCCGAATATACTGTTAAGACGGGCTAATTTTTATCTAAGCGCCAACCTAAGTTTCATAAAAACAGAGTAAGGTCAAATATAACATTTTGTTAATTGTTAATATAACTAAATGGTCTCTTATAAGGAGGGCAGTCTTCTTTCCCACTTCCATAGGCCCTGTGAAAATTAAAACAAATCTCTATTTGCGATGCTAAATGGCAACAACATACAATAATGTCGTACTCTTACTTGGGTCGAGGGCAGCTTTCTGCACTTCACTGTTACTTTAGAGTTAATTATATTTCTAAACTACAAAAGGCGAAGGAGTACAATAACAATATTTGAATAACCCCTAATTTAATAATATTTTGAGTGGATAAAAGTCATCAAGTTCATAGGACTGACTACTAAGTATGGGTAATATGACCCGCATCAACTGTTTGTTCAAAGTATTTGAATATAGGACATAAGACAAGTATAACCAAAAGCTAATTGGGTCATGCAACCCGAAAATGTCGACAACATATTTGTCCAGAATTGTTACCACTATTTACAAGCTAAAACGGAAACCGTTTAACTTGAATTTAACCCTTACCCAGACAAAAGCATTTGATATTAAAATTATGATTTCCTTATGTGTCGAAAGTTAAGTCCGTGGAATTTAGCCTGAACACCCTGGCGGCTTCGCCACCTAACTGACTTAAACTTATACATTACACCCTCGGCGCGCGTTGCGGCTATGTCTGAAGTTATGCGAGTCGAATTTCGACTAAACCAGTTATGTCGGTAATGTGTTTGGATGTATTGTGGATTAAAGGAAATGATGATTCTAATTTACTAAGCTTTCTTTGTTTTACTATTGTTACATGACATTCAATTTGATCAAAATTGGTTTCACCAAATTAAAGGTCTGTGCATGATGGTGTAAACCTGAACCCGTTTTCGGCCATCATTCAACCTGCACATATTGACAAACCATTCAACTTGTACTAAAAATATCATTTCAACCTGAGGTCACATTTGACCCATTATCCAACCTACCTATCACAACATCTTGACCCAAACCATTCAACCTTTACTAAAATGGATTGTTTTAACTTGAACCATTTCGACCCGTTATCCAATCTTCCCATCTTGAGCCTACTACCCATTCAACCTATATTAGAAACATAAGTTGAGTTCATACAGTAAATAGTCTAATGGCCTGCTAACGAAAAACATGCGCAGATGGGCGCTCATGTCCTAAGCAGCCCAGTGTTAAGTTTGTGCATTTGCTGCAGGGGCAAAACCGTCTATAATCGCTTGCTAACAGAATACACGCGCAGAGGGGCGCTTATGTCCTAATAAACATGCAAACAGTCTAATGGCCTGCTAACAGAAAACATGCGTAGGGGGCGTTGATATCCTAAACAATTTCAAGTTGAAATCTACAAAAACATCACGCATAAAATTTTTGAAATCACCAAGTATAAAATGTTTGCATCACCAAGTCAATTATGTTAATACCACAACTAAAACATATGTATTTATCTTATTATATGGTCAACAAGCTAAAACAGCACCTCACAGTCTAAAACGACAACTCATGCCCACAAAGTGCTTACATGTCTAAAAAAAAGAAGATGGTTAGTGTTTTATTCACAAAAGATTTACAAAAAAAAAAAAAAAAAAAAGTAGAACAATAAAACTAACCTGACTTTGCAACATCCTCTTGACCCTTATTTTCAAACCAAAAAGAACGTAGTTGTAGTACGTTCAGTTAACCATCGCAAAAAAAAATAGAAAGCCTTCAAAAAACTCATCAATAAAATCCTCTTCAGACAACTCAGAGCTGGGATCTTCTACATCCACCAAAACACCTTCAGCTTCTTCCACAATCGCACCTTCTGCTTCTTCCACAATCGCACCCTCCGCTCCTGCCACAATCCACCTTCCGCTCCTGCCTCAATCACACCATCGGCTCCTGCATCAATCACACCATCAGCTCCTGCCTCAATCACATCTTCCACTCCTGCCTTGATCACACATTCGGCTCCTGCCTCGATCACACCTTCAGCTTGCACGGGTAAGTGCTCTTATGACACTACTAGAGCACCACCAAGTTGTTGCCTCCTAGATCTAAACATCTCAATTTGAACCGTAGTTGGACGCAAAAGTGTGATGATGTTCTGCTCATTAACAATGATGATCGGCGTAGGCTGTTTCTGAAAACCATAAACAACATTAAATCATAGTAGGATATAATAAAAACAGCTAATAAAAACTGCCATAAAAACACGTACAACAAAGAGTATAAACAACATTAAGTCATATTAGCATATGATAAAAGTACCTTTTGAATAAAGCGATAAAACGCTTTGTCCTTGCT
Organism: Ambrosia trifida; assembly: GCA_028751855.1. Lineage (NCBI taxonomy): Eukaryota > Viridiplantae > Streptophyta > Magnoliopsida > Asterales > Asteraceae > Ambrosia > Ambrosia trifida. The sequence goes on from CM054126.1 coordinate 27,202,905, forward strand.
TGCAAAAAAATAATCATTATACGTCGTTTTAAGCAATACATCTCTCATGCAAGTTGGTCTTTCCGAAGTATGACGACAAAGGTGTGGGAAGGAATCCAACTGTTCAAACCTAGCAGCCCTTCCATGATTCATAAGACCAAAGTCCTTCAGCCATATCCTAATACCAGCAATGGCACACCTGTTGCATTGAAAAAGCTTAAAAATATAAAGAATGTATTATATCATAAACTGTAACAGATAAGTTGCAAGACATACTCAGTAGTTTTCAGCTCAATGTCAGGTTCACCAACGCAAGCCCTAATCCCGGGCAAAGGATCAACCACATTGCAAATAAACCACTTAATGAAAGAAGAATCACAAACCACCGTTACAGTGCCTTCTACTCCTAAACATGTTTTCATAAACCTCACATAATCAACAAGTTCATCATTAACAGCTTCCATGATACTACAAAAATTTAAACAAAAGTTATATCAGAATTCTATAACAAATGCATAAACCTAACATTATATCAGTAACAATGAACAACAGTAATTTAATCAATAGCCAAAACAGATTATTAAATCAACAAAATATAAAAACAAATAACACAATTCTATAACGAAAACATTCATTTTAATCCGAACAACTAACATATAACACAAATCTATAACAAATTCATAAACCTAACATTATATCACTAACAATGAACAAAAACTGATTAAATCAAATGAACAACAGTAATTTTATCAATAGCGAAAACAGATTATTAAATCAACAAAAAATAACACAATTCTTTAACAAAAACATTAATTTTAATCCGAACAACCAACATATAACACAAATCTATAACATATTCATAAACCTAACATTATATCAGTAACAATGAACAAAAACTGATTAAATCAAATGAACAACAATAATTTTATCAATAGCGAAAACAGATTATTAAATCAACAAAAAATAACACAATTCTTTAACGAAAACATTAATTTTAATCCGAACAACCAACATATAACACAAATCTATAACAAATTCATAAACCTAACATTATATCAGTAACAATGAACAAAAACTGATTAAATCAAATGAACAACAGTAATTTTATCAATAGCGAAAACAGATTATTAAATCAACAAAAATTAACACAATTACATTAATTTTAATCTGAACAACCAACATATAACACAAATCTATAACAAATTCATAAACCTAGCATTATGTCAGTAACAATGAGCAAAAACTGATTAAATCAAATGAACAACAGTAATTTTATCAATAGTGAAAATAGATTATTAAATAAAAAAAATAATAACACAATTCTAAAAGGAAATCATATAGAATTTAGAGAAATAGTAAGCTGAGTAATTCATAAACAATAGATATTCATAATCAACCAATAGATATTCATAAATAATGTAGAGAGAGAGTAACCTCAGCAGTAATTGATTGAAAGCAATAGAGAGAAAAACAGAGAGTTGTTGAGAGAGAAAGAGAGAGTCGTTGAGAGAGAGGGAGGGTTGTTACTGATTTTCCCCGCTAAATGCCCTTTTAAATGTGAAGAAAGGGTAATTTTGGTATTTTCTTAGGGTTTTACTATGTAGCAAAGGGGTATTTTGGGGTTATAGAGAAAGAGGCGGTTATAAGGTTAGATTCGAATTAACACGTGTCTGTAAATTTAATTAATAATTTACACAAAAAAAAATTGCAATTATGTTTAATGAAAAATGTAACATCTCATACGAAAATATAAATAATTTTTTACCCAAAAAGTGAACTTACACTTAATAAAAAAATCCGTAGGTAGAACATTTGTTTTGTGGACCTTACTTAAATAATTGTGTGGTATAAATAATAATTATAAAAATTATTGTTATTATTATTATTTAGTAAAACCCAAGTCTAACTCAAAAAAAAAAAATAGAAAAGTTCAAAATCTAATACATATAAAAACTGTTATTTAGTTACAACCAATGTCTAAAAAAACACTTTAAAAATTGAGACATGTAAGGTAACCAAACCAAATAATGGGCTAAATGAGTAGAGTACGAGTGATGGTACTTCAACTTACAAGACGTCTCGTTTAGAAATCTCGTTTGAAGGTATAAAGATTTGTAGTATCGGGCTTTGATTAGGAAAGAGTGAATCCCCAAGATAAACATATTCAAAGTCATCATTCTTGAAATAAGTTATGAAATCGGATGTTTTATTAAAAGTAGAAGAAAAAGGAGTTTGATGTAAAAGTAGAAGGAAAGGAGTTTGATGTAAAAGAGAATGAGTGAAGTGGAAGGTTATGTGGAGCAATTTATAGCAATTGAAACCATCAAGGAGAAACGATTATTATTGCTATTGCATATTGTTTATTATTTAATGATGTTGTGGGGTTTCCAAGGTAACTTTCAAATGTATATTATTACTTTTTTGGTTAATGGACCGAGAATCCCTCTTGAGGGTCTCGGGTTTGATTCTCACGAGGGACATAATGAGAAATGATGGATGACTCCTGGCCTATGGTCACGAGTTTGAGTACTGATCTCGCCCGGGTTTTACCAATCCTTCACTGTCGTGCCTACGGGCGGGTGAGGGGTTGGGTTTTCCCCGGTTTCGGGAACTGCATGGGCGGGCCTGACTACACCAACCGCCCGAGGTACGTATGGGCCCTCCATTGGGTTAGTCGTAGGGGTCTGTCCATAGTGTGGGGATTCCCCTGAGTAGTCGAGCAGAAATATTTATTGGCTGTTAAAAAAAACAACTAACCAAATTGTTTTGAACCGGTGAAAAGGTACTGTTAGTTCTAACCAATTGTATTATTGAGTACAGATATGGTAAAAAGATTCCTTTTTTTAGAAGTATAGCAAACCACCATAGAGTGAGTGACATGTGTCATCATGTCTGATGAGTGATCAATCCTTAAAGGGTATATCTGTCTAAAAGAAAAATATGCAAAGTGTTTTTCCAGGCAAAGAAACATACTCACGCAAGTCACATGTGGTGCCCCCCCTTTAAACGCAAGTAACTTTTTTTATACGCCACTTTTAGAAAAAAAAATATCATAAAATCGAGTGACTTTTTAATGTTAATATTAGTTCTCTATTGTTACGTTTTTGAAAAAAAATCGAAAACCTAATTGCATAAAACACAATGGACATAACGTAATACACAATGAATATTAAACTAAATACGCAATGGACAACAAACTAAAGCACAATGAACTATAGACTAAAGACACAATGGATAATAGACTAAAAACACAATGTACAACAAACTAAAACACAATAAACATAACCTAACATAACATTGTGTTACATGTTCTAATGATACCAATGTCTAGAAGCCCAAGTAAAAATGTAATGACAAAAGCTAAGTTGAAATTTAGTTGAAAAATACAATAAACAGAACCAACAACACAATGTATAGAAAACTCACCAAGTTAAAAAACACACAATAACCAAACCCAATAACACAAAGTATAAAAACCCAATTTAACATCATCTTCAATGTGTTATACATTGTGTTATCGGTTATGATAATAAAAACACAATGGACATAACCCAAAATAACATTGTGTTATAAGTTTTGATAATTACATAATGTATATAAACCCAAGTAAAAAACATAATGACCAGATTCTAATTGAAAAAACATAACTACCAGAACCTATAACAAAAGGTAAAGAAAACCTAGTAAAAATGTAATTCTTTTTTATTTTTATATAGGAATATCATACTCATATTATTATTGATAAAAAAACAGTCATCGTTATGGTGCCACTTTTTGTATGAAAAAAGTTATTAACGTTTTTAATTGATGAAAGAATTGACACGTGTCTTGTATGTAAATTAAGAAAATCAACAAATATATTTATTTCTTTCCGGTAAAAATAATTTAATGGGGGTACATTTAGCAAACCCCTTAAAAAAAACCTTTAAAAAGATTTATGCACATAAAAATAGCCTTTTATGTTTAATTATGGAAAAAAGTTTATGAACATTTGTGGGTTTAATTGTTAAGCGGTGGTGGAGTTACAAGACGTTTAAAGACCATCTTTGAGTTAAAGTGGTGGATGGTTACATGGTGGAAAAAAAAAGGTAAGGTCTTATTCAGCATAAATATGCAGTTACTAGAACAAATTCTTTTTTGGCTTTGTAACTACAACCACCTGTGACTTTGAATGATGATGTGCGGTTCTGGGAATCGGGTAGCAGCAAATCAGAATTCACAGTCAAGGTGGTACGACCATTAACACATGTTAATTTGTATGAAAACTCATTGTTTATGAAAAGGTTTTGTTTAGAAAGATGTTAGGAAGGTTTTTATCCATGAAAACATGTTTGAATCAAATCTGGACCCCTGGGGTTTAATGAAAACGAATCAAAATGCTCTAAAATGGATTTAGGATGAAGAACACACCTTTGATATTTGTTTAACTCCGCCTGAGTCATGGTGATGTTCCCACCACCTCGTCCACCGCCTGTGCGACCCCCTCCGCCACCACGGCATCCCCCAATACATCACTAGTACGCCAGACATGTTCTGCCAAAACATGGAATAAGATACTCAATGCCACTATCAGATCAAACTACTAGTGATCAAACGAATTCAGAACGAGGTTCCAGCATGACCATCAGTCCGAACACGAAGTCCACCAAGATTCCTATGCATTTCGATTTATGATTTCGTGTGCACCCGAAATGATAAATCGCTCTACATGTTAATTTGTATGAAAACTCATTGTTTATGAAAAGGTTTTGTTTAGAAAGATGTTAGGAAGGTTTTTATTCATAAAAACATGTTTGAATCAGATCTGGACCCTTGGGGTTTAATGAAAACGAATCAAAATGCTCTAAAATGGAATTAGGATGAAGAACACACCTTTGATCTTTGTTTAGAAAATGTTTGTAGGTTAGATTATGAAAAACGAGAGCAAAAACTCCTTCCCCAATGATTAAAGTTGCTAGAGAGTGTTTAGAGGCGTTTAGGGTTTGTGAAATGATGAAAAATGACAAAGTGTGGTATTTATACTAAACCCTCCTTCGACCCTATACATAGGTCGAATAAGCATCAGGGAGGTCGAATGAAGCTTTTGGTTTATCAAAATGTCTGGTTCAACCCCCCTACAGGTCGAACCAAGACTGGGTCCTTTCATGTTTCCCAGTTTTGTCGTTTTAACGCATTTTAACACATCCTAACACATGAACATGCAATCCTAACCTATGTTAAGCATATATAATCATGGATAATCATCTAATCATCGTTTAAACACGTATTTGCATATTCTACACCATAAACAGATCAATTCACGTTTTGTTACTTAATCTAATTCATGTAAATCGCCAACACGAGACTCATGACTCATGTGTGTGTGATTATCCCAATGATCCTCCAAATCATTGAACCCTGGCAATACGTAATGAAATCTGACCCGACTGAACTCGTTAAGTATCTTTAATAAACGTTTCTCGCTAAGGTAGATTTATGTGTTTATAAAATGTTGACCTAAACATGTCGGGTGTCACATCATCCCCCTGTTGAAAGAATTTTCGTCCCAAAAATTTCCCGAAGTCAAAGAGAATGAAACGATAAAAAGAAAAAAAAAATTCGGTCATCACATCATCCCCCTGTTGAAAGGAATCTCGCCCCAAGATTCACTCAGCTTCAACAGTAATGAGTGTCGACCTAACCCAAATAACGTTTCCCAGAATGCAAACGAAATGAAAATCGTGAACGAATACTGATAACAACAGGTACTCTATGCCGGGGAACCGCCCTCCCCGAGGTGAATGCAAAACAATGATTCCTCCTGATCGAAGGCCTACTAGAGACTACTATGATCGGTATAAATAACACACCGGTACCGTCCAAGTAGCATCTCCAAAGGACCCACATCAGACCCATGAATGCAAAACGATAACCAAACCCAATACTGAAGACACTAGATGAATACGAAACGCAAAACAATACAGATGAAAGCAAACCAGAGTACAACAAATAAAAAGAAAAGGAGAACTCACCAGTAACAGTATCGGGATCCTCCACGTTCTTCCTAGCACCGATGACATAAGCACGAACTGGAGCAGTTCGACCGCCACCCTCGCCTTGCTTCAGCTTAGGACAATCCCGCTAGAAGTGTCCAATATCCCCACAGTGATAACATCCCTGCCTCCCCTGAGGAGCAGTAGCAGTAGTAGCTTGAGCCGGCTGTAGCTGAAGAGTAGTCCTACAGTCCTTAGCATGATGACCAAAAAGTTGACACCGACGACAGCGAAACTTCTCACAATCACCCGTATGATGAAACCCACACTCACCACACTTCGAGAGTTTCCCAGTATACCCCCCAGACTTCTGCTCAGATGACACTCCCACAACGTCCTATTTCTTCACCTGCGGCTGAGACGACCCAGCGTTCTTCCCAGCACTCTCCCACTTCCTCTTGTTATCCGCAGGGGATTTTACAGCACCACCCCTCGGAGGTAGAACGCCCTCAGCAACCTTCATCTTGGTTAGCTTGTGAGCTGCCCGAACAGTAGCCAACATAGTAGTGTGATCAGCGGCAGCAATATGCCTAGCAATCTCCGGCACTAACCCAACAATATAGTGCTCAATCCTCCAATACTCCGGTGTAGCCAAACCGGGGCACATCACGGCCAACTCGTTGTGCCTAGCAGTAAACTCCTCGATCTCTGATCCAACCATCTTCAGATTCCAGAACTCTTGCTCCAACTTCATAATCTCGTCCCTCGGGCAATACTTCGCTCGCAACATCAGCATAAACTCAAACCACGGCATAGCATTGGCCTCACCCAGGCCAAGGTTCCCAGTGGTAGAGTTTCACCATTTCAACACATGCCCCTCCAGAGTAGCAGAAGCATACTTGATGCAATCAGCGTCAGGACAGTTGCACATGGCAAACACCGATTCAAGCTTCTCCAACCACCGGAGCAGTCCCACTGCCCCTTCAGTCCCATTGAAGTTATGGGGCTTACAGTCCATGAACTTCTTATAGGTGCATCCAGACTGCACCTGATTAGTATTTCCCAGGGTCTGCTAAGAAGCCTGGAAAGCAGCCAACGCAATGTTCAACTGCTGCTGCAACATGCTATTCAACTCCGCCTGAGTCATGGTGATGTTCCCACCACCTCGTCCACCGCCTGTGCGACCCCCTCCGCCACCACGGCATCCCCCAATACATCACTAGTACGCCAGACATGTTCTGCCAAAACATGGAATAAGATACTCAATGCCACTATCAGATCAAACTACTAGTGATCAAACGAATTCAGAACGAGGTTCCAGCATGACCATCAGTCCGAACACGAAGTCCACCAAGATTCCTATGCATTTCGATTTATGATTTCGTGTGCACCCGAAATGATAAATCGCTCTACATGTTAATTTGTATGAAAACTCATTGTTTATGAAAAGGTTTTGTTTAGAAAGATGTTAGGAAGGTTTTTATCCATAAAAACATGTTTGAATCAGATCTGGACCCTTGGGGTTTAATGAAAACGAATCAAAATGCTCTAAAATGGAATTAGGATGAAGAACACACCTTTGATCTTTGTTTAGAAAATGTTTGTAGGTTAGATTATGAAAAACGAGAGCAAAAACTCCTTCCCCAATGATTAAAGTTGCTAGAGAGTGTTTAGAGGCGTTTAGGGTTTGTGAAATGATGAAAAAAATGACAAAGTGTGGTATTTATACTAAACCCTCCTTCGACCCTATACATAGGTCGAATGAGCATCAGGGAGGTCGAATGAAGCTTTTGGTTTATCAGAATGTCTGGTTTGACCCCCCTACATGTCGAACCAAGACTGGGTCCTTTCAGGTTTTCCAGTTTTGTCGTTTTAACGCATTTTAACACATCCTAACACATGAACATGCAATCCTAACCTATGTTAAGCATATATAATCATGGATAATCATCTAATCATCGCTTAAACACGTATTTGCATATTCTACACCATAAACAGATCAATTCACGTTTTGTTACTTAATCTAATTCATGTAATTCACCAACACGGGACTCATGACTCATGTGTGTGTGATTATCCCAATGATCCTCCAAATCATTGAACCTTGGACAATACGTAATGAAATCTGACCCGACTGAACTCGTTAAGTATGTTTAATAAACGTTTCTCGCTAAGGTAGACTTACGTGTTTATAAAATGTTGACCTAAACATGCCGGGTGTCACATACTGCCTGCTTCTTCTCAAGAGCATCAACTTCTGAAACTGATCTCTGGCACAGGAGACTTGGCCATGTGAACTTTAAAACCATAAGTAAAGTCACCAAAATGGGCTTGGTCAGAGGTCTACCCTTGAAAGTATACCAGTGTCAAGAACACTGTGTATCCTGTCTAAAGGGAAAACAGCATAAGTCCTCCTATAAGTCTATTGAAGAATCAAAAACAATTGCATGTCTTCAACTACTCCATATGGAATTATTTGGGCCAGTCAAAATCATGAGCCTTGGTAAGAAAAAGTACTGCTTAGTCATCATTGATGACTATTCAAGATTCACATGGGTCTTCTTCTTATTTTCAAAGGATGAGGCAACTAAAATTATCAAGTTCTTCATTCTAATTGAAGCAGCAAGAACCATGTTAGCTGACTCAGGCCTACCATTGTATTTATGGGCTGAAGTAGTCAAAACAGCCTGCTATGTTCAAAATAGGGTCCTTGTCAACAAAAGACACTCCAAAACTGCCTATGAAGTTATTCATGGCATCAAGCCCCTTATCTCATTTTTCAGGGCTTTTGGATGTCAATGTTTCATTCTAAACATCAAAGACTCTATTTCAAAGTTTGCTGCAAAAGTTGATTCAGGTTATTTTCTTGGTTATTCTTCCACTAGAAAAGCCTACAAGGTTTTTAATTCAAGAACCAAGATAGTAGAAGAAACACTGAATGTCAAGTTTAATGAGTCAAAACACACTCTCATTCCAGCACATCCTGCTGAACACTTTGACCTTGACAATTTTAATTTTGTTCCTGAAAAGACTGTTACTTCATCTAAACCTGTTTATTATGGTAATCAAGGGTTTGATGATGAGGGTCCTGCATCATGGACTCCCAATACAGTCATTAAGTCAACTTTCAAACCATCAGAAGTTCCTCAAACTTCTGATTCAACAACTGCTGATGTACAAACTCAAACATCTGATTCAGCTCCTGCAACTACTGAAGATGTTCAAACAGCTGAACTAGATATTATCAACCTCAATGGTTTGTTTGAAGAAGTACAAGATCCACCTACACCTGTCAGTGGTTTACAACAACTGATTGAACACAAACATCATCCATTGGATCAGTGGCGAGGCTTAGTTGGGGCGGGAGGGGGCAGCCGACCCCCTCGAATTTTCGTGCAGAAGTTTCGATTATATAGTATTCGTATAGAAAATTTTGTAAATATAAGGTTTCGACCCCCCGAAACTGGTTTTCGACCCCCCAAAACTAGTGACTTCCGACCCCCCGAACCTTCGGGTCAAGCTTCGCCACTGCATTGGATCAAATCATGGGTGATATTGCATCAGGGGTTCTCACAAGAAACCAGTTTTCAAGAAACGCTTAGGCAGAAGATAATTTACTTCGAAAACCTTCATTTAGTGGAAGAAGCTGCAGTTGGATACTGAGTTGCAAATTGGTTGCTATAATATCTGCCTTTATTAAAACGGTTGCCAACATATCTGCATGCCACGTAGGATCATTTTGCCACGTACGATGCCATATAGGATCATTTTGCCATCTAGGATGCCACGTCGGATGCCATGTAGGATCATTTTGCCACCTAAGCATGTCACGTCAACATCACACTAACAGAGTTAGCCTCGGTTAGTTTGGGTCCGTTGGTGGCCAATATGTCAAAAGTTGGGACCGCTAGTGGTTATTTTCGTAGTTGGGACTGTTATAGGCCAATAGCCAATAGTTGGGATTATTTATTTCCATTAATAAACATTTATAACTATACTAGGCACATAACTATAAAAGGTTGTCTTTAAGCATTTTAATATTTTATCTAAACTTACACCCGAGTAACCAAAATCAGGGATGAAATCAATTCGCTTCATATCGGGCATGTGTCTGATTATATCAATGTTGCTTGTCAAAGTAACCAAAGTCAATATCCAAATCAACTGTTTTGGGTATTACATAAAACTAAAAGAGTTAATTACACAATTAATACCTGGGGTTCTGTGGCGTTGTCTGGCCCCAACTAAGACCCGCAAATGGATGTGTATGATGTATACATTCATGCTATACATCCAAATGATCCAAGTTTATGAAGTAATGTCTAAATGTTGATATCTTACTATGACCTCCTATTTATATTTTCTTTAATCTTGAGCTAGATAGACCATGTATTTAATGTTGAGTTTCTAGTAATGGATAAGTATATGATTAGTATTAAGTTTGTTTCACGTGTGTGCGGGTTTTCCTGCGTCAAAACCAAATTTGTAAGATTTCATCATATGTTTTGCCATATACAACATGCTAGATTAGTGTATTAGAAACTAGATTATATCCCGGGAGCGTCCCGAGTTAGAAATCTAATTTGTAATATCAATTTAGATCTGAAATAAACTTAAGCGTTTTACAGTTACATACAGAAAAGCTTCGGGTAGCATTTAACCTAAAACAATTAACAATGTATTTCCAATGTTAGTGCATAACCTTAAACAATGTATAATAACTCTAATATTAAAACCTAACCTAAAACAATGGACAACTCCAATGCTAACACATGTTGTAAATAAAATTCATATTTACTGGTTTGAACATAACCAATGACTTGCCTATACATGATTAATGAATAACCTGAACACTTTGTGTTTTTTTCCTGTACGAACAAAACCACACAAAAAAATAGTCGTTTTTTTCCTCCGTTTTTATATAGCACTATGGTACCCGTTGGAAAGATACTAAAACGCTCGTTAATTTGGTGTAATTTTTTTCTTTAAAAAATCTCGTATATAAAAGATATTAACGTTTGAAAGTTATGGGAGGAAACATTAGAGATAAAAATCTAATTTTGTTTTTAAATTTTAAATTATTTATACATATAATAAACCAAAGTCATTTTAATGACATGGCACTCAAAGAGGCATTCTCTTTTTTGAGTGTGCCATGTGTCATCTCATGTGGCATTGAGATATTTTAGGAAAACAATAATTTAAAAACAAAATTGGATTTTTCACCCTCATGTTTCCTCCCATAATTTTTAAACGTTAATATCTTTAATATACGAGATTTTTTATAGAAAAAAATTACACTAAATTAACGAGTGTTTTATTATCTTTCCAACGAGTACCATAGTGCTATATAAAAAAAGGAGAATTTTTTTTGTGTGGTTTTGTTCATACAGGTAAATCATTAATCATGTATAGACAAGTCACTAATTATATTTAAATCAGTAAATATGAATTTTTTTTTTCAACTAGAGCCGAATAGGTTAATAAAGTTATACGTTGTTTTAAGTTAGGTATCAATATTAGTATGTTAGAGTTGTACATTTGTTTAGTCTTTAGGATATGTGTTAATATTAGAGTTACATTAAAGTTCTACATTCTTTTAGGTTAGGTGTTAGCATTGGAATTGTACATTGTTAATTTGTTTTAGGTTAGATATTAATATTAGAGTTATACATCAGTCTATTTCATATGTAAAATTGATGTATCATATTAAATTTCTCAACCCGGGACGCTCCCGGGGTATAATCTAGTTATTTTCCTAAAATAAAGCCCTTCCCACATGGGATGACACATGACACACTCAATGAAGAGAATACCATCTTTGAGTGTCATATCATTAAAATGGCTTTGGTTTTTCTTTAAAAAATCTCGTATATAAAAGATATTAACGTTTGAAAGTTATGGGAGGAAACATTAGAGATAAAAATCTAATTTTGTTTTTAAATTTTAAATTATTATTTTCCTAAAATAAAGCCCTTCCCACATGGGATGACACATAACACACTCAATGAAGAGAATCCCATCTTTGAGTGTCATATCATTAAAATGGCTTTGGTTTATTATAGGTATAGATAGATAAGAAACTACATTTATATTTAAAAAAAAAAAAAAAAAAAAAAAAAAAAAAAAAAACCTTGAATATTTACCAAACCAATCAAATCTTACCACGTTTTCTATTAGTTAAACTAGTGGGGATGCCCGCGCGTTGCGGCGGGTGTCCCGACTAACATCACATTCAATTATGATATTTATTACCAACCACAAAGCATGCCGGGTTTCTAACATTTTATTTCATTCATTCAATAAAAAATCTGGTAGGTCAAGAAATGATTCGAAATAGTTATATTTTTAACACAGAACAGTTCAGATTGGCATCAAACATTTTCTTGAAAGATTCTAACTATTTGGTGAATTGGGAAAAACTAAAAAGTAATAACTGTCTTTTGATAAATCTATTTAGGTGGCTTTAAGAATTTGTGAAACTTGGGGTTTTTCCTTTTCAATTAAGTTTTAAATTTGTACCCATTTGACCCATTGGGTGAAGCATCACTGGAGAGGTTTAGAACTTGGGTTGGTGTATGAGACATTGCCAATATTAGTAAGCAGGTGAGCCAATTGTTCAGAAGTCATTCGAAAAAAATATACCCATTGCATAAACCAAGCAACAAATTTGAAACAACTTTCGTAAACCAAGCGACCCGTTTGAAACAACTTGCACCTAAGCGACCTATTTGAAACAACTTGCATAAACCAAGTGGCACATTTGAAAGAAGATGCACACCTGAACAAATTCTCCTATTTCCAACTGGCATACATTAAATGTTTTATAAAACTTGTAGCCCTACATAACCAAATTCATATATCCCTGTAAAATGTAAGAAAAATATTGTTAGCATAAGTGAACTTAAAAATCCTTAGTTATATAAATAGTTTCATGGTATTTTCAAATCACATGGCATAATTTGAAATATGTGATGATATTAATTAACAATCCCTTATAAATCTGAATTAGCCTCTAGATCTTATAAGTTGGAAAAGTCTCCTTGACCAATGGGGTGATGAACACATAAAAACCGAAACTTCTTAAAGACAATATTCGGCACCATCGAAAGTAGGCATCAGAAGCCAAAAGAAAAAAAGGTGTAGCAAGTTAAAACATTTTTTAAAACCATGCCTCATTTTTAAAAACATCAATACAGTGGTACACCATTTCACCAACATAGGAACATGAGAAAACCTTTATTTTAAAAAGACTAAAACATAGGCATATTTTATCAACGCAGTCCTAAATCTGTAAAACTCCTTCAATCAAGAGCTTTTTTTTGCAGTTTGGAAACAATTTAGGTAACTTTAACTATTTTAAATCTACCTATTTTGTACATCACCCATTTGACCCATTAAAGTAAAATATGACCTCATTTGATATTTACCCATAAACGGGTCGGAATTTCCGTATTCCCACCTCTAGATCCCCAGACCGAAAAAGTCAGACAAACCAGAAACCAAGCAAGTTTTTACAACTTATTTTGAAAACTGAAATAGTGTCGCTCTAGTTTTTTTTAGTTTCAATCTATATAACCCCACGCTAGTATTTAGCTACGGTTTGGTTTGGGACTTAACCAATTCTAAACCAGAACCAGATTGCTGCCAAAGTTATATATATCCTTTTGGTTACAAAACTAAGTAACAAACAACTCACTTGGGAGTTGTAAAATTTGAGTTCTCTGTGATGGTCAAGTACTCCCTCTAGCCTCTCAATAGGTTTTATAGGGTTCTAAAATCACCTGGCGGTCCCTCCGTTGAGCACCATATAAAACCAATAACACCACTGCGTAAAAAAACAAATGATCATCAAACTGAAGAGCTTTAAAAAATGTGTAAAGTGACATGGAAATGAAATCAATTGCACCTTGTGTATGTAGGGACACTTGTCCACGCATAATGAACAAACCCTTTGACTATTTCCTGGGAAGCAGAAACCATATCCTGAATAAGATCACTGTGAAGCCACATGCTCTCCACCATGATACAAAGAACGCCACCTAGCCTTATGCTCTTGCTAACATCTCAAAGAAAGGCCTATCCACAAGCTATTGAGTTGGACCTGCTAAAATACACAAATTGACATCCATGTATAAAATAATCATATTGAGATTTGAGAAAAAAGTAAACAGAATATGGAAGTACGGGACTAACATACACACAGGATCTGAAGAATCAACAATAATGGCATCATACTTCCCTTCGGGTACATTCCGTATGAAGTCAACAACTGTACAAATGAAAAAAATAAAGAGCAACAAAAAAAATGCAAAAACAGTGACGGTGATAAAGGCACAATAAACACAAAGACGTTTTTGGCGTAAAAGTATGATAATGAAATATTACCATCACTGACATCGAGATGAACACGAGAATCTTCAAGACAATAGCTAACTTAGGGAAAACTTCTTAATAACCGATACATATGAAATAGTAAAAAAAAAAAATATAAAGCGAAGTATCATTACAGTGGTATAACACTTCAGCAACATTAAAGGATAAGGGAAATATCAAATGCAAAAAGAATAAAACATGGACATGAATTTAAATTTCGAAAAGTCCATCTGAGGCAAGGGTTAAACAATCATGAGGAAAGATGTTTGAGAATAGGTTAGTTTATACGCTTCTTGGTAAGAAGAGTTACTACATAATCTAAGTCGTTCAAAATGTCAACGTAACCAATGTTCAATTTGAGTGAACCTCGTATTTTCTTACCTACCTCTATTTGCACATTTCCAACAACTTGAAACTGTATATAACAGTTATAAAAATACGTAACCAAAATCAACCATGAAAGTAATCATTAGTAAGTGATATTGCATCATACAATCGGTAGGAAACATACACTTATTGAACAAATACAATTGTACATTAACTTATCTAACACAACAACATATATATGCTAAGTTGCTAACAGTGTCGTGCATTGTTTATTGTGATCTTGAATATTAAACAAAACAGAAAAACAAAAACAAAATTAATATAATTGAAGAGTTTATTGATGTTAAACATGTTGTAGAAAAACTAACCTTGATTTGGAGGCGATATTGGTATGCCATGGAAATATCAGATACAAAAGTGTTTTGCGAGATGAACTGACACAAAATGTGGCTTGGATGGTCTAAATTGATTATTCTCCTTTTTTTTTCCTTTGACTAAATTGTGGATCGAACACAGGCACAGGCAAGATAAGACTTAGTTGCTTCAGGATTGTATATATATACTTATTATATGCATTTAACTTAGATCATCTTCGTAGCCTCTCAAGTATTAGTTTTCTTTTTGCACCCAGTTTTTTTTTTTTATAATCATGTGTATACTAATTTTGTGAAGGGTGACACGGCTATGAGGACAACTCATTCCTTGATAGATAATCAAATTGAGCAGGCAACCCCAATCACCGGTAAACGCTCTCATGTTGCAACATCAGTACACTTCGGGTGACTTTCGGCTTGCTCAACCCGTTTCGGTCTTTCCTAGTTTTTAATATTTTAACCTCTTGACTCGGTAAATAGGAAGTATAAGCCGTAAGCGGATCAAAATTGCCCAAATTTATATGTGTTAAATATGTGGGAGTGTAAAATATGCTCACATATATGGAAAGGGAGGTCTGGCTGAGCCAAAACTTTCATGAGAAGATCAACTAAGCTTTGAATTGTCTCAGAGGGATGTGATGTGGCTTCTAATGTGTGGTTATCTGGGAACCTAACACGGATCACTGCCTGCAGAAAAAAAACAAATAAGTAAACTTGTATAAACATGATTAAAAGCGAAGCTAAATTCACTTCCCATTGAATAATTCGACTTTTAACTTGGAAATCCTTGACCTACGCATAACTTGTTCTACTTCTCGTATTTTCCTTGTCTTCAAAAACTTGTCTGCTCATGATTGCACGCACTATTAGTTTATTATTCACATAACAACCATTATTCCAACATCTACATGTCTTTATTGTCTTTTACAATATATGTTTTCTCACCTTCTTTTTTTGTAGCTAAAAGGCGATAATAATCTTCAGCAGTAAATTCAAAAAACTCATCTGGCTCCTCTGTAAATTCAAAAAATATATAAAAACATTACACCTTAAAAGCATACATATCATAGAACGTGCCTTGCACTTAATCATTTACATTAAACCTTACAAAAAAAAAAAAAAAAAAAAAAAAACTAAGTGCGTACCACATTGGCCGACACATTTATTGTTTGAGAGGTCTCAAACACACGAATTTCTCGTCCATAGTTTTCCCTTGCTGCAGCAAGCTTTTCCTACCGATACAATTGACAGATCACCATCATTACAACACATTAAGTGTACAATATATAGCAAATCCTACAAAACCTTTAAACCCTTGGGTAAAATCGTAAATTGCCCGAATAGCCGAATGTACATCCAATTTATTTTGAATTCCGTTTCCTAAATCCTAATTTAATTATAATGTCCAAAGAAGCCGGTAAACGATGACATTGCTAAGCGATTCATACAACAGTTTTCAAGAGTTCAATGGTTTAAACAATAATCTTTAAAAAATGAATAATTTTCAAATTGAGGTGACAAATCAAACTTGATACAATCCGCATTTCTTAAGTTAAAATTCAAGAAAATTAGTACTCCAACATGTTAAGATCCTGAAAGGATATAAAGATTCACTAAATACATAATAATCTTAATACATGTTCTAACTTTATTACATCAATCAATAAAATCAAGAACATAAAATTCATACAGGTCACAACTAATTAATAAGTATGCATGTTAAAAACATAATTTGCAATAATATTATAAAGTTCGGGGAAAAGATTAAATAAAAAAAAAAAAAAAAAAGAAACCTAATTGAATCCAGTTGGGTACCTTTACTAATTGAGAGTCCACGGATATGTGGTGGGATCAACTGTTATTCACGAATTAATCGATCAAGAAAAAAACCCAAATTGTGTGTTTGCTCTGTGTTTTCTTGAACAAGACTGATGAAGTACTAATGGGGTGGGGGTTACGAATTAAAGAGGAGTTATTGAAAGGGAAGGCAAAGGACCATTGTGAGGGCAAGGAAGGAAAATGAGGGTAATATTGTAAAATTGTTTTTATATTGTAAAGGAGGAGGATGGTGAAATGTCTAAACTACCCTTCTAAGTGTCTTAATTGTCACTAACATTCCTATAATGCCCTTAAATTTCTTGCTTAAATATGTTGTACATGTTGTTTCTTAAGTTGTACGGAGGTGAAAATGACCATGTTGGCCATCACTCCTCCTTTATAATGTATTATTATTATTATAGATAAGATAACTTTTTTTATGCTAAAAGCCCATATTATCTTTCAGTGGCCATTATGGTTACAATCAATGTAAAAATACGTTGATATCTTTTGGGCGTTTTATTGTTGCATATTTTGGTTACACACGTCACCGTTTGTGTAAATAAAATTTTCGGGTTACATGTCCGGATCAACTTCAACTAGTATATTACAACCATCCAATTAGCAACGCTAACAAAGTATAAATCAATTTCGAGATGTTTGATGTTTTAGATGTGGTGCATGCTTAGAAGTTAAATGCACTAACATTCACATTACAGAAATATGATAAATATATAAAAAAAATAAAGAAAATAGTTTAATAGTGGCACGAGAATGGACAATTACCTCAACAATAACATTAACGACACCCTCGATTTTAAGACTGAAACAATGACTATACCATATAAAAAAAAAACTTACGCCAAGGAGAACACAAAAACGTTATGAGTGAGAGTGTGAGACAAGGTTAGTGATGGAAGAGATCAAACACCATTAGAAAGTGTGTTTTGGTACAATAATAGAATCATGTTAAACCCGTTGTAACTAACTCTAAAGGTAAAATAAAAGTATAAAGCATTTCTACAAATATAAAATGAATCATGCAATTTCAAACTTATAACAATTTGTACCTTACTACCTTTAATAGGTACTAGGCAGGTACAGTTATCATTTCATATTCACATATAAGTGTAAAATTGTAATTTTCCTAAAATGACAAGATAAATTTAATACAACAATTTAATTCTACTGATTAATATTTAGGTAAAAGGCAAAACAAAAACAAAAAATTAATAGTTATTAATACAACAATTAAATTCTATTGATAAATATATAGATGAAGTTTAAAGAAAAAGACAAAAACAAGAAACACAAAAAAATAGTTTGTATAACATTACACTATTCATAATTTTACCTCGCCCCCTCCTTTAAAAAAGTGTTAATTTCGAAACTAAATCGACACCTTCAGAAGAATATCTATATATTTTGTACATCTTGTCTACAACAAATTAACCAAAAACAAACTCACATGTTCATTATATAGTTTTTGGAATTATCCTCTACAGATTGACAAATAACTAGCAAGAAGTCATTTTATCCATCATGTTTTTTGGTAAAAACATAATATTCTTTTTTACCAATAATAGAGGAAAATTTGATCCAGTTATAAGTTGGTTTGAATCTATAATATAGCAGGTAAAAGCAATAGGTGAAATATAGATGTTTAGCGCGACTGTTTTCAGGTTATTCAAGTTATTTAAATTACAATTTGATTTATGTTTAAATTCGGATCAAGCTAAATAAACAAAATCTTATATATGTACTTTTTATAAAATAAATTCAAGTTATATAATTCAATTTGAATTTTCAGGTCGAATCGGTTCGAAAATCACAAATTTGACCAAACGCAACATCCAAACACTATGTAGCACTACCACAACGCGCATGTTTCTACTAGTTCCTTCTAGTTGACCCTAAACCTCTTTATTCCTCTCTATATTAATTAATTAATTTTTAATTATTAAAGAAGGGACACTTGAATAGTGTCCCGATACTAACATGCACCATCTTACTTTACGAATGTGCACTGTCTTTATTTGGTTAATATGATGCTTTTTTTTAAGTAAAACCCATTTTTTTATTTGGTACCACGTACTTGTTTTTCTTTTTTTTTTCCTTTTTAGAAATGAATATTTGGTATCGAATATTTGTACCGAACCAGTATGGTAATATTTTTCTTTATTTTGGAGAACGGAACCAGTACTATTTTAATATCAGCACCGATACCGTATTCGTTTTTATAACTTTCTCAACATGACAGTATAAAGTCAATTGAAAATGGAGTTATATTAGTAATTTATTTTGTTACGTTAGTCTTTCTGTTTCAATATGTACAAAGTTCAAACCGCGTCCCGCAGCAACTAGGCCTGTAAGCGAATCAAACGTTCATGAATTGTTCGTGAACTTGTTCGGCAGGAAATTCATTTATTTAATAAACGAACAAGCATGAACAAACGTTGTGTTCGTTCATCTATGTTCATGAACGTCCGTTTATGTTCGTTTATTTATGTTTATATTCGTGTAAATTTTATTAATTACACAAGTAGTTGTATTTTGTCTAATATTTATTACGGAGTATTATTATTGGAAACGAACTATTTTTTCGGAAACCACAAAACAACATTAAATAATATATTAATATTCATTAATATTTTTTTAACGGCCAACGAAATTCATCAAGAACTTTCTTCGGAACCCCTATTCAGTCAAATCAAGACCTCTTTCACCCGGCATAGCCAGACATGTAAGGGAGCTTCTGGTTTCACTAAGTCCACTAGTTCCGGGGAAAACCCGACTATCCACCGGCCGAAAGCACGACAATGGAATAATCGGCAAAACCCGGCGCTCTCAAGAATCGGACCCATTACCTTTTAACTATGGGTCTTCTATTATTGAACCTTCATACCACTCCACCACAAGATGGTTGGTAATATTCATTAATTTAATATTTACTTTTCTTTTCATCTCCCTTGTTTCCACTTCTATAAATTGTCCCAAGCTACCTTCATTCCACGCTTTCATCTACTCTTTTTTCATCGAATATTTTCTCTACTTTCTAGTTAAACACAATATTTCTTTTCTTTCATTGAATATTCTCTTTTTCATCTAGTTAAACACAAGATTTTATTAGTTTCCTTTCCCTTTAGTTTAAACACAAGATTTTATTAATCTTCTTTTTCTTGTTCGTGAGCAAACATAGCTATTTCAAGGGTTATGAATTGGTAAACAAAGAGTGTTGCAATTCATTTTTTTACTAATGGAAGGAAATAAATTCTTTTTACTCACAAACCGTTTAATTGTTGTATTTTGTTTTGTCTTAGCATACATGCTCGAGGACAGAGCCGGCCCATTGGGCTTATAGACCTAGGCAATGGCCTAGGGCCTCCAAAATTATAAGGGCCCAAGTTTTGTTGTTTTTCATATCTTATATGGCCCAAATAAAAGGCCCAAAAGAGGAAATGAAAATTATGGATGGATGATTCGTTTTTTTTTTTGACCGATTATTCCTCTTTTGACTAATGGAGGATTCATTCATTCCAATTTAAACAAAATCCTTTTATCACGCCATTTTCCTTTTTTTCAGATGAAATTTCAAGATTCCATTTTGTGTGACTGGTGACTGACGCGTATTATGTGACTAACGACTAGTTTTTTTAGTAATCTTTATAAGTGGGTATATATTGAGTATTTGCCAATATCGATTTACCATTGTGAAATCTTAAAAATCAGTTGCGATTTTATTGATTCAAGTTTTGATAATTGTAGTTTTGCTTTGATATTTGCGGATTCAATTGGTCCTTTTCTTTTAGGGCTCTCAAAGTATTCACGAGTCAAAAAAAGGATTGGCCGATTGGGAGATTGTTATTGTTTTTTTTTTCTGGCTTGGAATTTGGAAGGCATTACTCAGGTCAGTTTGCTATGTTTCTATTAGCAATTACTGCATATTTGTTATTGAAAAGGTAAATAGATTCGCATTAGGAATTTAGTATTAGTCCTCTTGCACATTTCCTTGGGGAATTTGCCATTAGACTTAATTTATCGTCGCTATTGACTACTCTCATAAACTGATTTTCATTTTAGCAATGTCAAATCGAAACCGGACTTATGAATCTGGTTATGCAAAAAGGCAAAAAAAACTTAGACAAGAAGCTTTAATTGAATCACAAAAGGGATCACTTCTAAAATTCTATTCAAAACAAAATTGCCCAAATAATGAACCTACAACAAGTGAACCTACAAATGAAGATATACCTATAGATAATGAAACTACAAATGATATACCTACAAGTAATGCACCTACACATGGTGAACCTACAACCGATGATATACCTCTAAACGATGAACCTATAAATGACGATCCGACAATTAAGAATCAAGTTAACATACCCACAAATTTTGTTGATCCAAGTCAATGGAATAATATTAGCAAGAATTTAAGAGATATGCTTATAGAAAAAGGTCCTATTAAAATTTATGATTACGATTTTCCAAGAGATGAAGATTTGAGAAGCTTTAATACTTCCCTATATATGCGAACCTTGCCAAATGGAGAAAAATACGAAAGAAAATGGTTGATTTATTCTATAGAGTTAGATAGAGCATTTTGTTTTTGTTGTAAGTTATTTGATGTGAATCAGTGTACAAGTAGCTTAGCTAAAGGAGGTAACAACGACTGGAAAAACATTAGTTCTAAACTAAAAGAACATGAAACAAGTAATGTTCATATTAACAATATGAGAACATGGATGGAATTAGAGATAAGATTGGCGAAAAATAAAACAATCGATAAACAAACTCAAGATCAAATTAAAAAAGATAAGGAACACTGGAGAAATGTGCTAAAAAGAATTATTTCCCTTGTGAAGGGTCTTGGAAAAAATAATTTAGCATTTCGTGGGACAAATGAAAAATTGTATGAAGAAAACAATGGTTTATTTTTAGCATTTGTAGAGATAATTGCAGAATTTGATCCGGTAATGCAAGAACATATTAGACGTATACAAACTAATGAAATTCATAATCATTACCTTGGACCCAGAATGCAAAATGAACTAATAGATTTATTAGCAAACGAAATCAAAACTAAAATTATTAAAAAAGTTAAAGAAGCTAAATATTTTTCAATTATTCTTGATTGCACTCCCGATACGAGTCACAAGGAACAAATGTCCATTATCTTACGATGTTTAGATATGTCGTCGACTTCAATACAAGTTAAAGAATACTTTCTAGAATTTTTAATTGTATATGATACAACCGGTAAAGGTCTTTTTGATTCTATTATTGAAGAGCTTAATAGAATAGAACTTGATGTAAACGACATTAGAGGACAGGGTTATGATAATGGATCAAATATGAAAGGAAAACATCAAGGGGTTCAAAAACGATTGTTAGATACTAATCCTAGAGCCTTTTATGCTCCATGTGGTTGTCATAGTTTAAATTTAGTAATTTCTGATATGGCTCTCTCTTGTGACAAAGCTAAAGATTTTTTTGGATCAATACAACGTATCTATAATATGTTTGCATCATCCACTAAAAGATGGAAAATTTTACAAAACAATATACCAAATTTAACTCTTAAATCATTATCACAAACACGTTGGGAAAGTCGATTAGAAAGTGTTAAAGCAATTAGATTTCAAGCTCCAAAATTAAGAAAAGCATTATTGGATTTATATGATGATGAGCCTAAAATTAGAAGTGAGGCCAAATCTTTAGTTGAGAGTGAGTTTGAAAATTTTGAATTTTTATTAGGGATGGTTATTTGGTACGAGATTTTATATGCTAGTAATGTAGTTAGTAAAAACTTACAATCAAAAGACATGTGTATTGATACTGCTATAAAACAACTAGACGGACTTATTTGTTATTTACAAATACACCAAAATGCCCTTTGTAAGGACAGGAAATACCAATTATACTTTTCATGCCTATTTAAAAAGAAAAAAAAGGTGGTAAACATAACAGAATTTTAAAGCCCTCTCACTCTTTCTCTCTCTAGAAACAAAGCTTATATCATTTCCTAAAAGGTTAATCATCTTAACCTAATTATATTTACGTTCGTTCAATTGAGTGATAATATATGTTGATTAACATGATAAGATTAGTGATTGTAAGTGTTTATATCGTATTACTTTGTTTGATTATTATCATCAGAAGCTAATCATTTGTGAAATGTTCATAATAGTTTTAACCTAATATTAATCTTAATCAATTTTTGTTAATTGATGATTATAACCTAATTATTTTTATGATCGTTTAATTGAATGATAATATCTGTTGATTAACATGATTTGATCAGTGATTGAAAGTTTTTAGTTCGTGTTACATTGTTTGATTATTATTATCAGTAGCTATTGTTTTGTAAAATGTTTATAATAGTTTTAACCTAATATTAATCTTAATCAATTTTTGTTAATTAATGATTATAACCTAATTACTTTTATGATTGTTTAATAGAGTGATAATATCTGTTGATTAACATGATATGATCAGTGATTGTAAGTGTTTAGTGCGTGTTACTTTGTTTGATTATTGACCAATTGTTGTTAATTGATGATTGTAGCGTAATTACTTTTATGATCGTTTAATAGAGTGATAATATCTGTTGATTAACATGATCTGATCAGTGATTGTAAGTGTTTAGTTCGTGTTACATTGTTTAATTATTATCAGTAGCTATTGTTTTGTAAAATGTTCATAATAGTTTTAACCTAATATTAATCTTAATCAATTTTAGTTAATAGATGATTATCAAATGCTAGTATTATGTGTGTTCTTTAGTAAAAACATTGTGTTTTTATTTGACTGTAGGAACTTAATGGATTCTGAAGTACCTTTTGAGTTTCAAAAGAGATTGCACGGTGTTGGAAATTATGCTACTGTTTTGGTTGATAATGAGTTTATGAAGTGGATTGTTTCTAAAGAGGTGGATTATATTCCACTGATGAAGAATCTCCATGCTGTTGATAGTGTGGAAATGAGAGCCACTAGGTACAATTTTTGGTGTTTTTTTCAACATAATCTCGTTCTGAATTTTTCTTTTTTTTTTTCCTTTTTTTTTTGTGTTTGACAGTTATGAGAAGTTTCCTTCAATGATGATATGGTTCCAATTTTATGGGTATTATCCATCGAGGATTCGGAAGACAAATGAAATTAAGTCCCTTCCTGTGGTTTGTAAATGTGCATCTTCTTCTAAATGTTGTCTACCACGTTTGCTGAAAAAACGCAAGTTTAGAAACGTTTTTTTAGCTACTAAAGATAAGGAGTTTTCTAAGGAGATACAAAATGTAATTTATATTTCTTTTAATTATAAGTCTTTGATCTATCTTCTTTAACTTTTGTTTATTAAATGACTGTTTTTTTTCTTTTCAGACTACACGAATTCCAGTTATCATTGTTGCAAAAGGGCAGTTGACCATTTTGCCTCCAAAAAAGATCCTAAAGAAGTGGTTTAAGGAAAAGGAGCTTGTGGAGACTACTTCTACTAGTCAGGGTGTTTCAAAGAAGAAAAAGAAAGTGATAAAGAAGAAACGTAAAACCCTCATGATGTCCTACAACTGTTAGAGAGCTCTCATGAGAGCTGGTCGCTACAATATGAAAAAATGGTTAAATATTTTTTTAGCTCAAATGGGTCGAGAGTAATCCAAAGTGCATGAACATTCTCTATTGTGAATGTAGACTAACAACATCCTTTTTTTTTTTTTTTATAACAAGGGCTGAGTTTTATGATGGTAGAAGTTGATGTAAAAAGGTATGGTCTTAGCTATATTTTCATCTTTATTATTTTTTTGACCTGTTTATATCAATAAGCTATAATGTTTTTTTTTAACTCAAATGGGTCGAAAGTAATCCAAAGTGTGTTTATAATGCAATATTCTAATTTGTGAATGTGGACTAAAAACTTCCCTTTTTATGACAGGTTGTGAGGTTTCTGGTATAGAAGTTGATGTAAACTAAAAGACAGTGATAATGTTGTTCCTTATATTCTAAATGTTTGTTTCTAAATAAGATGTCTGTACTGAGAATTAATTTCTTAGCAAGACAACAAAACAAAGACAATGTCTAGTGGCATCCACATAAGCCTGTTTTCATTCTCTTTACTGATGTTCTCTACACTGTCTTTTCTTAATATCAATGTTTACAATTCTTCTAGACGTAAACTTACCATTTGCGTATCTTTTACCAGGTATCGATCACCAATGACTGCTCTCTATTTATGTAGAGGATACCTTGATCTCTTTAACTTTTAATGTTAAATGTTTATAAATGTATCTAGATCTTTTTGTTCTTCAACTTTGTCTTGGTTGTGAGCAGACCAACGTTGCACGGTCTTCCTTGTGTTCAAGTTGTGACCTTTTTTCCTTTGAACAAACAACAAAGGTGGAGCAATTTGAATCCTCTCCTAAGAGGCTAATTCGAACAATTGCACCAAGAAGCTGAGCCAAAACTTCCAAAACAAGAAAGAAACCGAACACCTACCTCACAACAGCAGCAAGAAATAAAACACACCTCCTTAAAATTGAGTCTCTCTCCTAAGAAAGAGGCCAATTCGAACAATTGATTTTTTACCTGCTCGTGAGCCAAGAGAATAGCAATTAATTAATCCCTTTAACCAACTTGAACCACATGACCTTCTGCCCTTCTTTGCCCACCATATCTTCCAAAGTCTCGCCACTTCAATAAAGTGATTTCTTACCTTGCTTGGAAATCTCAATGCCTTCAAACAATAGCATCATCCCTTTAACTGAATTAACAGACGAATGGATTTTTC
This sequence comes from Ambrosia trifida, assembly GCA_028751855.1. NCBI lineage: Eukaryota > Viridiplantae > Streptophyta > Magnoliopsida > Asterales > Asteraceae > Ambrosia > Ambrosia trifida. Next base: position 27,228,527 of record CM054126.1, read on the forward strand.
GACCATAAACAAATCTGCCCCCAAATATTGTTTGCTACCAAACGGGCTGATGTCGCCTGCAATGAAAATTCCTCGCCGCCTCAAACATTTCCATGCAAATAGTTAGCCTTAGCCGTTGGCCAGTTATTTCACCAAAAATTGTCCCTGAGCCTCTTCCGTCTTTAATATCTTTTCTCACTGTAGTAAACCGGAACTCTCTTGGTGTTTTCCCATAACCATGTATCCGGCCCCTGCTTAGCTTTAATTGGCCCCTAATGATCCATCATTTTCATGAACTCGTCCTATTCCTATCTTAAGTCCGGTGCTCTTTTCCACTCCCAACACAAGGACCCTCTTTCCCTATCATCATTTTATAACAATCCCCAGCCATTGAATTCTTATTAGTGGCTATGTTATACATGGGTGGGAATACAACACCAGAGCCCCTCAAAATAACCATACTGCCATAGTACCGTATGGTTCGCATTGCTGATTATCCATGTTTAAATTTGACATATTTCATGATTAGTTTTACTACTCACTTTTATGTAAGGAATAACTAATGTCCAAGTCCTCTCAAACCCCAGCAACCAACATCTTTTTTTGGAAGGATGACCCAGGTTGGGTAATGGGTTGAAACGAGTTCAACTCAATAATTAATGATGTTTACAAAAGATTAAAGTACGGTAGTAATCTAAATCTTTCAATATAAAAGATAGAGGAAGTTGTATGCATTAAAATCTCTTAGCTTCTGGCAACTTTTAACCTGTTTGATCCATTTGACCCATTCATGTTTACAATTAGTTAATCGCCAGAATCAAAAGTATATATGAAAATTCCAAGAAAAAACAATTTCTGACTAAAATTTTCATGAACCCCACCATACCAAGTGGTGACTGGTAGTGGAGTTGCAGTCAGATTAGGGTGAGTGGTCGAAATAGGTGGTGAGACGGCGGAGGTGCAGGGTTTAACAGGTAATTGGGAAGGCGGGGCGGTTAGTCATCGTTGGATTGACCGGACATATTGGCGTTGGCGGTGAAAAGTGGGGGCTTCTGATGAGGTTTGTAAAAATGTTGTCTTGATGCCATTTTGAGGTGGGTTTACCGGTTGATGGAATTCAAAGTTATTGGTTTTTGTTTCTTGATTCTGAAAATCAAGTGGGACATACAAATGATTTTCATATGATTTTGGTTATTGAGCATATGGGTTTTGATATATGATGGTGGTGGTTTCGGCATCATGATTATGCTGGTGGTAATGGATGGCAGATGGGAGGAGTGTGTGAGAGAGAGGATGAGGGAAATTTGATAAAAACTTAAATAAAATAAAGAAAACGTTAAAAGGTCCAAAATACCCTTGATTTAATGTTAAATTTAGACAAGGTTAGTAAATTGGATGAAAATGGCAACAAATTGCAAACCTCGGCGGTCCAGTTGCAAAAAAAACATTTTTGGATGGATGTGGCAAAAACGCCAAAACCTCAGGGACGAAAATAGCTATTAACTCTTATATCTATATCTATATCTATACTATATTATAAAGCATTTCTCAAGGATTTCTTAAATTTTATGAAGTATAAGTTTAGTTGCTTATGATACAATACACAAGGCATAAAATAACTACTTTTGGAGGACAAATATGTCTTTAGAGCACCATATTTAATCAAAAGAAAGTCAAGAGTCAAGTGATGATTATGAAACCTCACTACATTCAATTTAATAATTACTTTGAACATATTAAATAGAAAACATATAAAAACAAATCATAATGATACATCTTTATTATAATCTTTTATATAGAATTATGTACTTTATAAACTTAATCATACTATAGAGAAATCGAGAAACAAATATTGAAAGTTTTGTTTTTAATCATGAGATAATGGTTTGAATTTTAAAAGTATTACGTGCATAAATATTCATACACGTAAACATGCCTAATCTGATTTAAACTATATAATCACTGGATTCAACGACCGAAGAAGAAAGCTTCTGATTAATTTAGTCATCTTTAATTATCTCTATGCAAACTAGGGGATTAAGTTTCCTAAACCCTAGATTAGACTCTATACATTAATGCATTGTACTTGTAACTCCTTATAGCACCCAAACAATAAAAGAATCATTATACATTTTACACATTTTCGTATGATACTATTTTAGTAAAGTTTGGCTCATATGGCATCCCACTATCTTACTAATCGTTTTCAAAAGATGAGAATGCAGAGAGGGAATTAAGGAATATATATAGTTTGATAAAATTATTCTTTACTTGAGATGAGAATACTTATATCATGTTGTTGTAAGTATTCTTTACTTAATATATCATTTAAACAAAAAAGTTTTAGAAGTATTTTACCGCAATGAATTGATACATTTTGATGCAATTTTTAATTCTGCCGCAACACGCGGGTTACCCATTTTGAGGTGGGTTTACCGGTTGATGGAATTCAAAGTTATTGGTTTTTGTATCTTGATTCTCAAAATCAAGTGGGACATATAAATGATTTTCATATGACTTTGGTTATTGAGCATATGGGTTTTGATATATGATGGTGGTGGTTTTGGCATCATGGTTATGCTGGTGGTAGTGGATAGCAGATGGGAGGAGTGTGTGAGAAAGAGGATGAGGGAAATTTGATAAAAACTTAAATAAAATAAATAAACGTTAAAAGGTCTAAAATACCCTTGATTTAACGTTAAATTTAGACGAGGTTAGTAAATTGGATGAAAATGGCAACAAATTGCAAACCTCGTCCAGTTGCAAAAAAAAACAAAAAACAAAAAAAAAACATTTTTGGATGGATGTGGCAAAAACGCCCAAACCTCAGGGACAAAAATAGCTATTAACTCTTATATATATTAAAACACAACTCATTGCTACAATAGATTTTGTCTTTTAGTGGAATGAGTTGTGTTTCAATAACGTGTAAACAAGAATTGAAACAAATGGAACTCTTGTTGGAGTCGCTAAATGTGACACCTGTCACCCTTGTCTTTCATCTAATTGACGAAAATAGTCCTTCCAATATTTCCATTATAGTCCTTATAAGTTTCGTCGTTTTTTTAATTTAATTTTAGAGCAAACTAAAAATTTATGATTTATATATTATGGATCGAGTATAAGTTTTTATCAAATACATATCTTGAAACGTGTACGCAATGGATTTTATAAAAATTTCAAGTTTTATAAAAGATTTGGAAACTTTTAAGTTAACTTAGTTAATCTTTTATAAAGAAAAATAAACCTTTTATACTAAAAACAAACAAGGCTAAACATGAGGGACCAAATCTGCCAAACCATGAAAGTTTTAAAACTCTTTCCCTCTCCTCTAATTCTGGCATGTTTTCCGGTAACCGGAATATATTCCGGCGAGCTCCATATTAGCCGTTATTCACGTTTTTAGCCCATTAAATCTTTCCAAACGTTTTCTCCATTATTATACTTCAAATATCCATCATCAAAGTGAGTTATAACGTGCTTTTAATGCAGTTATTAAGCAATTCAAATCGGGTTTATTAAAGAAACGGCCGGAACAATCAAATCGAATCATTAGACCGATTAAACATGACCATTATATAAACTGATTATGCCAAATCGTTTCTGCGCCTTCACACGTTCTAAACCCACAAAAATTCGATCTTAAACGAGTCCAGGAAGCTCCCAATCGGTTCTACAAAGTTCGGACCATATTCTTTTTATTTTCGATCCTTAAACGACTTGTAAGTCCATTATTCTTTTGCCGTTTTGTTTCCTCATCAATTCCGATCGAAAGCCCCTTATCACTGATCTGTAATCGTGTCTTGATCGGGATTATTGAATTTAAAGGGTAGGGTTAGGGTTCTTGGTTAGGATTTGGGGAAGAAGATGAGGTTAGCTTTTTATATAAATATTTATTCTTTCAAATAAAATCAACAAAAGTGGTTTTGGTGTGGTGGTCGAGTGAGCATTCATGTCCAGAAAGGACCTGAGTTCGAGTCTGAGGAACCATAGATTTTGTGGTTTTAATTTTCTGAACTTTATTTTATTGTATCTATGCATTATTTATATATATATATATATATATATATATATATATATATACTCATTAAATTCAAAATATTCATAATAAATCCAATTTTTATCCAAAAATTATGAAAATTATCATATTTTTAGTTTCTGGAAAATGCCATATTTTTATATTTTTATTGAATTTATTTGTTTTAATCGTATTTAATTGATTAAAAATTCATTTTTAATGATTTTAATCTCAAACTTTTTGATATATTATTTCTAATCATGATGAGCTGAAATAAAAATAGTTGGTTCAGAAAACATTTATTTTTATTAATTTTCCTATTTTTAATCCTTTAAACATGATTTAATCTCATTAAATCAGTTTTAAATATATATTAGTTTATAAAAATTATAGGAAAATATTTTCATTACTTTACATCAGAAAGTATCAATTTTCTATGAAAATAGTATTTTTGGATTGTGTCTTGTGTCTTGTATTATTAGTCTTATTATGTTTAATTAGACATAATAAAACATTTATTTATTTACACTATTTAAACATCTATTTTATAAATACTTTTCTTATAAAATAGAAATGTTTTATGTTTGAAAATCTTAATTATCATTTGTTAAATCATTGTGAAACACATTATTATTTATTTATTTATACATTTATGATTAGTGTATTTATTTAATTTAGTTAAAGTAATTAACTAAATTATTTCGTCTTAATTATTCAAACATATTTTTATCTAAATATTCAATAGGTGATAATTATATTACCTAAACCACATTTACAATCTTTCATATATTATTTGTGATATACAACTTTTACATTAACACGACTTATCATTAAAACTCTAATTCCCCAAATCGACTTAGCAAACCCTAATGCCTTAGACCCTAGATACTTTAGACTTTAGACATTTCTTTATTAGTATTCTTACACATTATAGGTTGAATTCCTCAGAATTCCCATTACTTAGCTCACGACCGTTTAAGTGGATTTTGATCGCTTTCGCAAACTGTGAGTATATCTTTCCCCTTTTTTCATGTTTTACTATTTTGGGGCTACTCATGTATACTATTATCAAATGTTATTATTATACTTGATGCAATTCTCATGTGTGTTTGCTTTTATGTGAATTTGTGTGTATGCTTAATCAAAGTCATTAACCGTTCTGCGGCCTAGCATTTCAATGAATAGTACTATGGTATACCCCCTTGAGACTCTGTTGAGAGAATCTTGGTCATTGTCTTGTTAATTCATTATTCAAATTGTTAGTCATGTGTTAGTCATTATTCATAGGCTTGGTTTTGACTGTTACTACTTATTACATAATTGCAAATGATACCGCACATGAATTGCTAAACACTTTTCTTACTATATGTATTCAAATCAGGGTATGCTCACCAATACATTTTTGTATTGACATATACTATTTTCGTACATGTTTCAGGTTATCTATGAGATGACTTTTAAGCTTTTGGATTCATACTTAGATTTTGATTCATTGTATTTCAGTTTAAATAGTTAGTTTGAATCATTGTATCTTCGTTTTCTCGTGTAATAAATTATTCAATCAATGTATCAATATTTACACTTTTAGTCCATGAGCTATTGAACAATCGTCACTACTTGACACCTCGATGTTTCCGCCATCGGTTGGGGTGTTACACTAAAGCGCTTAAAACACAACTTATTGCTACAATAGGGCGCTTAAAATACAACTCATTGCTACAATAGAGTTTTTGTTTTAGTGCAATGAGTTGTGTATTAATAATTTGTAAACAAGAATTGAAACAAAGGGAACTTTCGCTAGAGTGGCTAGGGCGCTTAAAACACAAGTCTTTGATACAATAGATTTTATCGTTAGTGCAAGGAGTTGTATTTTAAAGAAAAAAGACTTCTCAACCAAAACAAAGAGAAATAAACTAACAAATATGTCATTAACTTCCTACTTTCATGCATGATCTATTGAGAATTTAAAGTAAACATGGCAAGGTTGCTTGACTGAGTCTTCAATCCGTTTAGCAAGCTCCTAACCTAAACTTCTAACCCGTATCAGTTTAACGGTCAAATCTCCTCAACCCGAGTTGGTTCACGAACCTGTGGAAGCCATGGTATCGAGTGAACAAATTGGTTGTTGCGGCGTTACCCTAATCAGTAATCATGTTATTATTAATATTGTCACAAAATCACTAAGTGATAAGATCGGTACATGTATCACATCTAAAAATTAGTGAAACCGAAAAAAAGCTAAAATATAGACCAAATACCGTAACAGTTTTGCCAGTACAATAAAAATAAAATACAAAAACTCAAAAGACCTATACCCAAAAATACCGGTACCGACATTCCACAACAAAATGTCTACACGATCAACAAAAACGTATGACGTAGCTTCCCTGCATCTCCATCAAGTTCAAGTTCAATGAATTCATATTTGGGGCAATTGGAACATCATATTGTGAAACTAGAATGCTTATGATTGAACAGGATTAAGGTATGTGAAACATTAAACATTTCTAAAACCCCACTGAATTCTTTAGGTATGTAACATTTATGGATACAATAATAAGCAATATGTGGTCGTGCCGGAGTGGTTATCGGGCATGACTAGAAATCATGTGGGCTTTGCCCGCGCAGGTTCGAATCCTGCCGACCACGTTATGCTTTTTGTAAAGCATTTTTTGGGTAAATTTTGTAGTTATTAGAAGGCAAAAGACATTTTATTTGTTATCATCATACTAATATTCTTTGGCCTGGTGGTCAAGATCAGAGTTTTATACTCTTATAAAGTATTTAATCGTTTCCTTTTCAAACATTATTAGAATAAAGATATAGATAAGTGTATTTCATATTTAAAATTTTATGATTAAGTAAATATGTCAGCTTATTGTACAAAGTGTAATAAAAATCGGAAGGGTGAGAAGAATACAAAAAACACAATAAATCACGAAATATGACACAATGAGTTACAAAATATAACACAATGCTGAAGAAAAAAGACACAATGATAAAAATAAAAAAAAAGACAATGATATAACGTAAATTCTAAAAACTACAAGTTAAAACTCCAAAAATTCGAAACCTAAAAACTAAGATCGTAGGGTTCGATTAGATGGTTCCAATAATCGGAGTTCGTATGATACCCTTCATATGAGTTTCTAATTTTCTTTTACTGTGTTTTGTATTTGATCATAACCCTTTATTATGTTAGATCTTTAGATTGATATACAAATTTATCCCTTTCAGATAAGGCTCATATTCGAAGAAAAAAAAGAAAATCCTTTTGCAACTTCTTTTAGTTGTACATTTTTGTTGTTTTGCCCATGCAGTAATAGAATTTTACTCTAATTCATTATTTTAACTTCCAATTCACCACATCTAGAAATTAGACGCTCATTATTTATGGTTTGCTTGCGGTATCATAAACCATTTTTCTATTTTGTTGCTTGTATTCCCGCGGTACCACATGCCACTTCAGCCGAGTCTTGCGGATGCCGCATCTATTCAACCTCCGTTAAGCTATGTGTTATGATTTCGCGAGATGAGTAAAGAGGCTGCATTCCCTTCAAGTAGCGTGGTGTTCCGCTCGCTCCATCTCCAACCTTCACCCCCTCACTCCACCCCCTCATGCTCTTCTTTAATAAACAAAAAATAAATAAAGAGAACATATAGGGAAGGCGTCGATTTTGTGGGCGGTTTTATACTTTGATTTTTTATGCACTAAAAGTAGAATTATGAATCATGAATTTAAACAAAAAAATTAATGTCTGTTTGCGATAGGTTTAATTCTCTCTGATTAATCATAGAGAACCAAATGATAAATCGTGAAATTAGTAGGTAAACATAGAGAACCATATTTTTAGCTTTTTATGTTAAAAGTAAATGGAAAAAATTAGAAAACAAAACAAATATAAAAAATGGCGAAAATACGCCTCAATTAACCTTGGTTTGTAACATAGTTAGGGAAATGGTGGATTTGGCAACATTTGAGAAACCTTAGTGGTCCAGTTGAGAAAAAAGCAAAAGCGTGCAAACCTCAGGGACGATTTTAGCTATTCACTCTAAATCATTAAACCTACAATACACTTAAACCAATTCATGTAAGTAACCGTACATTTTATATTCTAGTCAATGAACAAAATTCAAATAAAAGGTTGTATGATATGATAATTTACTACGCTTATATTGTAAGTTCGTCTCTTGTAGGGGTGTATTCAGTTCATTCAAGTTAGACGTACCTCATAATTGTAGGTTATGATTATTGTAAATGTTTAATTAATCGGTTTGGTTAATTTTGTCTTTTGCTTACAGATTAATGGTATGTTTGGCAAGGAGCTTTCAAAAGCTTTTATAAGCTTCAAGCTTCAAATTTTTAAGAAAAAACTCACTCAATAAAAAGCTTTGTTTGGTTGAATGAGCTTGAAGCTTTTAAGTTGGAGAAAAAACTCTATATTGAAACGCTACTAGTATTAGCGTTTAAGAAAAAACTCATACTAGCTACAAGCTTTTAATGAGTAATGACACAAATACTCACTCTATCATAAAGAAAATTAAAAAAAAAAACATGCATACAAGCTTTTGGTTAATGCTCATTTTGGTCATTTTATACATTTTATTAAAAGCTTCAACTATTCTGCCAAACACCAAAATATATTTAAAAAACTACAGCTACCAACTTTCATCTACAGTTACCAGCTTCCAGCCACCAACCAACAACTAATTTTGTTAAACATACCTTAAGATACAAATGTTGAGATAGGCTTCGCCCGACATCTTGGACAGCCACAAAAAGAGGGAGAAGAAAGGGACCGGCCCGCCCTAATGGCCCAAGCCCAATGTTCAACTTGTTGAATAAGTTTGCAAAAGGGTTAAACACTTCAACCTTTTTTAGCTAGTTTGTATATGCCCCTCTTGACTTCTAAGTTCTAATTATTCATCTCGTAATAATACGAGAACCCTAGTTGTCTCTGTGGACATAGGTTGCACACCGCAACCGAAACACGTAAATCTATCGTGTTCTTTATTGTTTTACAGTTTGTTTACTCATGTGTACTCGTTTAATCCTAAAACCAAAACGGTTTAACTAACGGGCTAACCATTGGGATTCATTTTTATGTTGGGATTTGACTATTTCAACAAATTTAACATAACTCTATATATTTCTGCCTGAATATTAATATTTCCATTAGTTAAAGATTTTCAAACGTCAACAGTAACATAACAAACAAACATTTAAACAAAAAACATAATATACATAATGATTCATTTCGGTTAAGTTAATTAACGTATCCTCTCTTCCTCCTCAAAGTTGCCACCTATGTATAACCAAATGCAGATTTACTCATACTATCATTTACAAAATTACAAATGTTTTATATTTATTTACAATTCATTAGAATTTTAAAAAGATATTAAAAAACAAAAGTAGAAAAAGTTGTCTATTAAAACCTTTTTCATTATAGTTCAATATCCGTCTCTGTGTCTGTTTTAATATGATTTGACCGTCATGAAATAAAGAATTATGTTTTAACAAAAAAAAAAAAAAGTACCAAGTTGTTTACAGTTCAAGATGATCAACCGGAACGAATTTTATTTCATTCTATTTGAAAAAAACTTATTCTTCCTGTTCTTGTTGCAAATGAAGGGATTGAAGAAAAGATATTTTTGGCTCTATTGAGTTGTATAGCACAATAAAAACAGTTTAAAACGATTATAAATACTATAGGTTAGGATTAAACACATAGTGAAAACAAATAGAAAGTCGTAGGAGGGTGTCAAATGGAGTCCGATTGAACTCATTCAAGCGGCATTGGAACTGTCTCATCGAACCCTACGATCTTAGCTTTTAGGTTTTCAATTTTGTAGAATTTTAACTTGTAACTTTTAGAATTTGTGTTATATCATTGTGTCTTTTATGTTGCAGCATTGTGTTATATTTATTGCCATTACGGGCGGGGGGGGGGGGGGGGGACTTTAGGTTAGGCCAGTCTTGTCGTTCACGCAATTCCCCCGTGTGTTACATTGTGTTATATTTCGTGATTCATTTTGTTTTTAATATCCTTCTTGCCCTCTTAGTTTTTAGGTACCACTTCGTTTGGGCTTCGATCGGATTTTAATCACGCGTTATCTAAACATAAAAAAATATAGCATCTAGCAACCCTTAAACATAGCCTAGTTCAAGTGTTGGTTGGTTAGGCTTCTATTGGGTGAAATTATAATTTATACGTGTATCGGGTGCGGTACGCGCACTTTATTCGTTACCGGGAGATTCGTGTTTGGAGTTTTCATTTATTGTTTTGGAGTTCCAAAACACATTATATTTTGTGAAAATACCCTTTATTTTATATCCTGGGTGTCCGGGATCCTTTTCGTTTATTTAATTTTACCGGGTAATCACCAACGTCCGTTCCGGACAAGTTTATTCGCACGCGATTTTGTCGTGCTTCAACATTAAACATGTGCATCCCTATGCATCTTATGGGGAATTTGCTATTCTCTAAGGCTAAATTAATCCAATTAACTTAAATATGCACTTAAACCGTTAATTACATATACTAATTACGTACGGAATCACATCGATTTTTGCCGAATGTTACACCCCGTGTGTTACATTGTGTTATATTTCGTGATTCATTTTGTTTTTAATATCCTTCTTGCCCTCCTAGTTTTCAGGTACCTTTCGGGTTTTAGAATTGACTCCGAGAGTGCAATTGCTTAGGCTGTTGTAACCTGGAAACAAACGGGTTTTTTTGTAGAGACCCGAAATTTGTTTTAAGTGATCTGTGTTCAACACGATCCTCATCCATACACATTTTCTGCTTCTACTCCATTCTTTCAATTTTGTTTATTTCAATTGTATGATTCGTACTTGTAACTTTAATGCTTTCCTTGCTTTTTTGCATTGTAACTGGAACAAAGTGTTTTTATCTAGGGAAAATCACCAAAATAGCCCGCTGACCGAGTGAAAAGCGTAAATAGCCCTCTCCCGTCTCTTTGGAGAGACGGGTCTCGTTTCCCATCCAGTCTGAAGCGTCTCCCGAGAGGCCTTCGATTCCAGCCAACAGAGGACCGCCACGCGTCGTTGTTGATCCCAAGACAGACTTGAGACGTGAGACAGACCTAAGACGTCTCCGGTGACGTCTCAGAGACGTCTCCGGTGAAGACGAAGAACAAGAAAAAAAAAAGAGGATAAAGAAACTCACCGGAGAAGACGAAGAACTCACCGGTGCTTCACCGGAGACGTCTCCGGTATAGAACAGATCAACTAAAATCCGATAAAATCCGGTTCGCGAAGACGAAGAACTCACCGGTGCTTCACTGGAGACGTCTCCGGTAAAGCTAGAGACGTCTCCGGTGACGTCTTACCTGCCGGAGACGTCTCTAATGACGTTTCCGATGGGTTTCTGTAGAGACGTCTCCGGTGACGTCTCACCGGTGACGTCTCTGTGTTTTTTTTTTCGGTGACTTCTCCGGTGGTGGTGGCGTCTCCGGTGATGGTGGCGTCTCCAGTGCCCCATCTCTTCACACCCGTCTTCAGTACACCAACATGTACGATTTTCAGTGTGGTGGTGGTGATGATGGAGAGGAAGGGCTTGTTCAAGTCGGAGACTACATATACATATGTTAGTTACAAAATAATGTTTAACAAATGTGAGGCTTCTTATCCAGGCAAGCATCTTTCTAAGTTATGCAAGGTTGAATACCCAACTTTTGTCAAGTATTGTCTATGGTTGCTAGCTGAGGTTGCAGTCATTGTAGCAGATATTCGACTGTTAAAGCTAGGAGAGAGAAAGGGTGAAAAGCCAAAGACGGGTGAAAAGCCAAAGACGTCTCCGGATGAAAAATTGTATTAATTTAATTTAATAATAATAATTGTGCACGTCTTTCTAGGTAAATGGACACGTGTCACATAGCTATTGGACCTTACGGGAACCCTCTCAGGAGAGGCCTTAGGTGCCTCGAACATGGTGACCCGTCTCTCCAAAGAGACGGGAGGGGGCCATTTTCGTAAAGGGGTCGGTCAACGAGCTATTTTGGTGATTTTCCCTTTATTTATTTTATACGCTAAAGGATTCCTACAAGGAAATAATAGAAAACGACTAAAGTGATTTGTTGCTCAAAACTCAAAAGTAGGGATTTTGGTCCAGATAAAAGTTTTGTTTTTCAGAGAATTGTTTGATATTTTTGAGGAAACAATCTGTTTGGTGCTAATTACAACAAATTAAAAAAAATACAAATAATCCTTAGTTTTGATATGAATGATATTAAGAACTTGTCTTAGAGAAGTAAGTCAGCTAGCTCAAGCTAAACACGTTGTTTCTACCTCAATGATGTAAAAAACAGCGCTAACAAATTCCATACTAACTAATTAGTATGATACTTAAATTTATATTAGCCGTTAGCCCTTAATGTAGTTCAATTAGTTACATGAGTGACGAGTCTCTAATGTTACTTCTTCTTACCAAGTACCAAGTCAAATGGAATATTTTGACATGACTTATTATTTAAAAAAAGTCGTATGTTACTTCTACTGAACACAATATATGATAACATGTTGCACAACGCAAAGCATCTCCAATGGCGCCACATTGGCATCGTCCGAATTTCCAAACCCACATTCCAGACCAAGGCCACCACTGGAGGAGGTGGTGTGCATGCGTCCGGAACCAAAACGGTCTGAAATTCTAATAATTGGAGATGCTCTAACAGTCGAGAGAACAATCCACAAACCAAATAATATGACATGGCTTGTTGCAGGATGTTAGAACTCATTGTCATTGTACTTACGGGTTGTTTGGCAACAACAATTAAAAGGCTTGGCCGATTAAGAGGTAGCCTCTAAATCGGTTAGCATGTTTCTAAAACTTACCCGTTTAGAAGTTTCATGAACCATTAAGAGACGTTGTTTAAGTGAATCAAAAACACTCTATCTCTGGCCGATTCTGTTAAAAAATAAACCTCTCAAACTCTCAAAGATCAAACATACAATCACAACACATGAACACCAGAAATAGCGACAAAACAGGTGACAAAATCTATTATTAAACCAACCCAAAAAAGTACCCAAACCGACCCAGAATCTCAGCAAATCACTGAGACTCAAATAAGAGTACAATACAAAGATCTACTGCTGATTGATAAGATCAGCAGTTGATCTTGATAATCAAAGAACAATAATACAGACTTACAAAAGACAAATGAAACAGATGAATGAATACAGACGTAAAGGATTCCAGAGAGAAACCCTAAAGACAACAAAGAAGAAAAAATGAGACGACTGAAATAATCAGAGAGAGAAGCACAAGTCTTTTATACTCCAGCTGACACGATCCGTGTGATCACAAATCTCAACCATTGATCATAAAGTAAGATGATCTCATCCGTCCACAAGAAACACATCTCATAAACATAACAGGAGACTGGGCCACATAATAACAACCAGGAGAGCCCATGAGCATATCATCATGAGAACAGCCCACATCAAGCCCAACATAATATAACATGCATAATAAGAATACCATAACAGGCCAAAGGCCCAATATCCCAAATAGGCCCATAGACTTGAATTACTAATAGATGAATCTTTATATTTTTAACACCCCCCTATAATTCAAGCCTTAAACATATCAAATAATCCCAATTTTTCACACAAAGCATGATGTTGTACAACACTAACTCCTTTAGTGAACAAGTCTGCTATTTGTTGATCAGAACTGATTTTCTCAGTTTTGACTACACCCTTAGCAATCTTTTCTCTTAAGAAATGTAAGTCAATCTCAAAATGCTTTGCCCTATCATGAAATACATGGTTTGCTGCTATGGAAATAGCAGCTTTACTATCATTATACAAACAAACTGGTAAATTGCAAGAAACACCTAATTCACCTAACAGATTTATAAGCCAAATGATCTCACAGGTTGCAGAACACATTGACCTGTATTCTGCCTCAGCTGTAGATCTGGCAATGGTGTTTTGTTTCTTGCTTTTTCAAGAAATCAAACAATTACCAAGATAAATACAAAAACCAGTTACAGATTTCCTTGTAGCCAAACATTTGGCCCAATCAGCATTTGCATACCCTTGCAAGTCAAAGTTGTCACTTTTCCTGAATAAAAGACCTTTTCCAAGAGACAACTTTAGGTATCTTAGTAGTCTAAGAGCTACTTTAAGATGCCCTTGACTTGGCTTATGCATGAACTGACTAAGGAATTGAACAGCATAACTTATATCAGGCCTAGTTAAGGAAAGATAAATCAGTTTACCTATTAATTTCTGGTAACCTGTTATATTTTCCAACAAGACATCTGATTTGTTATTCTTATTTATGACTATATGATTTGGTTCAATAGGTGTATTAACAGGTTTACACCCAAGGTATCCAAAATCATTTAACAATTCTAAGCAATACTTTCTCTGTGATAGACAAATACCAGCATCAGAGTACAAGACCTCAATTCCTAGAAAGTATTTAAGTTTTCCAAGATCTTTGATCTGAAAACTAATACTTAACATACTCTTAACATTGTTAATTTCCTTTTCACAGTTTCCTGTGATAACAATGTCATCAACATACACTAATAGAACAACAAAGACATCTTTCTCAGACTTAATAAACAATGAATAGTCACAAATACTTTGTTTGAAACCCATTTGTATCAAAACATCAGTTAACTTTTCATTCCACTTCCTAGGGGCCTGTTTAAGCCCATACAAAGACCTAATAAGTTTACAAACCTTTGTTTCACCTTCTGAATAATACCCTTCAGGTAAGCTCATGTAAACATCTTCAGTTAATGAGCCATACAGGAAGGCATTATTAATGTCCAGCTGAAACAAGGTCCAACTATTTTGGACAGCAAGGCTAATTACAGTTCTAACTGTAACCATCTTGACTACAGGTGAGAAGGTCTCTCCAAAATCAAGACCTTCTCTTTGATTGTAGCCTTTGGCTACAAGCCTAGCTTTAAACCTTTCTACTTCACCATTGGCTTTGTATTTAACTTTATATACCCATTTACAGCCAATGGCTTTTCTACCCTTAGGTAAATCACACAAGGTCCAGGTATTATTTCTATGGAGAGCCTCCATTTCATTATTCATAGCCTCAACCCATCTAGGATCTTTAGAGGCTTCTGAATAACTACTAGGCTCAATACATTTATTAAGACTTGAAATAAGACAGTAGTTATCAACAGACAATTTTGAGTAATTAACTACTTTATCAATACCATATCTAATTTTTCCTTCTAACACAAAATCATCAAACCTTTTTGGAAGAACTGACTCCCTACCAGACCTCCTAGGACTAATCCTATTTCCCTCAGGAGTACTGTTCTCATCATCAGAACCCTCAACTCTGTGAAGGTCTGTCCCTCTATCACCTATACTACCAGGTTGCTGATCAGGGAGGGACTGATCAGCCTCTCTGGCAGCTCTGGGAGAGTCATCAAACTCTTCACCAGAGGAGTGTTCTTGAGACACTTTGATTCCCCCTTCATCATTGGGAAGACCACCTTTTTCAGAAAGTTTGTTGCTTATTTGATCAAAAAAGTTCAGGTTATCAAGATTTTCAAAAACTTGTTTATCATGTTCAAACTTAAATGGATATATTTCTTCAAAAAAATTTACATCTCTTGAAAATTCAAACTGTTTTTTACTCAAATTCCAAATTTTATAACCCTTTTTAAAAACAGAGTATCCAATTAGAACACTCTTATCAGACCTACTTGACAACTTATCATCCTGATCTAAAATAGTTTTAAAACATAAGCAACCAAAATTTCTTAAATGACTCATAACTGGGGGGAACCCATATACTTTTTCAAAAGGACTCTTACCATTTAACACAGAAGAAGGAAGCCTGTTAATCAAATAAGTGGCAGTTAGAACACATTCAGACCAAAAATTAAGAGGCACCTGACTTTGGAATAACAAAGCCCTAGCTATGTTAAGCAGGTGTCTATGTTTTCTCTCCACAACACCATTTTGTTGTGGAGTGTGAATGCAAGATGTTTGATGTATAATGCCCTAATGATTACAAAAATTATTAAACTGTTGGTTTACAAATTCAGTTCCATTATCACTCCTAAAAACTTTAACATGTTTTTTAAACTGAGTTTTAAGAAGTTTATAAAAAATCACCAAATTCTCAAAGACTTCTCCTTTATTTTTTAGCATATAACACCAAACAGTCCTTGAAAAATCATCCACAATAGTAAGAAAAAATCTATATCCTTCCTTACTAGTCACCCTATAAGGACCCCAGACATCAAGGTGAACCAGATCACCAACTTCCCTAGACTTATGATCACTAAGAGGAAAGGGTTCTCTTATTTGCTTAGCCTTATGATACACATCACAAGGCTGAGAATTAACCTTTCCAATACCTAAAGACCCTTTTAACACAGCAAGAACTTGGTCAGATGGATGCCTAAGCCTGCTGTGCCACAAGTTGGATTCAACTATACTATTAAAACAAACATTAGTAGTACTCACACTGTCTCCTAAGAAATAGAGACCATCATGAGCTCTACCAGTCACCAGGACATTCTTGGACTTGAAATCCTGAACATAACACTGGTACTCATCAAACAAAACATTCAACTTATTATCCTTTGCTAACTTATTAACAGATATTAAGTTGACACAGTAATCAGGAACATAGAAGACATCATACAAAACAACATCCTTGCTTAATTGAATGTCACCAATCTTTTTTACTTTAGTATTGGTTCCATTAGGATGTTTAACAGACATGTTATACTGAGAAACATCAAATGCATTAATCATGTGTTCATCAATGCTAACCATATGTTGGTTAGCACCTGAATCCATGATCCACTTTAATAGTAAAGCAGTCAATGCATCTTTGGTCTCAGCAGAACAATTAGACAAATTTTTAAACACATTACATACTTTAGACAGAACAGACATACTACAAAAGCCATTAACAGAAATACTCTCACCTCCAGAATTGGAGCTTTGAGGATCTGTTCCACTCTTGTCACTTATAAGACTCATAAGCTTGGCAATCTGTTCAGAAGTAAAAGGAACAGAAGGACTAGCAGTAACATTATTACTAGCTACATTCACTTTCCTAGTAGAAGCAACAGTAGCATTGCTTCTAGCTGGTTGAGTGTTAACCCTCTTCTTAAACCCTGGTGGATAGCCAACTAATTCATAGCATCTATCCACAGTATGACCAAGCATGTTACAGTGAGTGCATTTTAGATTGGGATTAGGTCCCCTATTTGTGTTGTTAACAGGTCTTCTGTTAACAACATTATTCCCTTTTGCAACAAAGGAAACATTGGAACCCTTAACAACACTATTAGGTTTTCTATGTGACTCCTCCCTAGACACAACAGAAAAAGCATGTTTGACAGAAGGTAATGGATCTAGCATCAAGAGATTTGTTCTAACAGGTTGATATATTTCATCCAATCCCATTAAAAATTGCATAAGTTTTATTAATCCATTAAAACTATTATAATCTCTTGAAGCATCACATGTACAAGGTGGTAACTGAACAATTGAATCAAATTCTTTCCACATAGTATTTAACTTGTGATAGTACTCTGAAACAGTACTACCATTTTGACTGATAGAACATATCTTTTGATGCAAGTTAAACACTACAGACCCATCAACCTTGTCATATGTTTCTTTAAGATCGAACCATACATCTCTAGCATTCTTAGAGAATACCTGACCTAAGTACAATTCATCACTCACAGAATTAAGCAACCAGGATAACACAACAGAGTTGCATCTATCCCATTGCTTTCCTAAGACATCATCTTCTATAGACTTGACAATAGTGCCATCAATAAAACCATACTTGTTTTTAGTTTCAAGAGCAAGTTTCATAGCTTTAGACCAGACATTATAATTCTCAGTTCCTTTTAGTTTTATGCTAATAATAGTCAGTGTACTAGTGTCACTAGGATGAATGTACAATGGGTCTCCTATATCCAACTTACTAATCAAGGTACCTGCTGGAGGTGCATTACCTCTTCCAGCATTCTGATCAACAATAGCATCACCCATGTTTTAAACAACACAGACCACAGAAGAAAACAAACAAGAATAGAATCAACAACAAAAAACCTAGAAGGACGAAGCTGTGTCAGTGTAAGGATAGTGGGTTCATCACTCAAGGGTGCCCACCCAATTCTTAACACAAGAGCCCTTTTATTAACTAGTATGTATATACTTTTAGATATATGTAATCAACAACAAGAACCACAAACAAACAAGAGCAAGTAGACAACAATCAACAGACACTCAAATAGTTGGCACAATACCGGTCCACCTAGCCCGGTCAGTTGCCCTAGACACAAGACAAAACAATAAACCAGAGTACAGGAACAATCTCACCGAGAGGGGTTCCCAAGTTAGGGTTCTCCAAATCTCACAACCTATACCTTCACTTAGGGTATAGAATTGTGAAAGCAATTGAAGCAATTAACTCCTCTCCAATAATACCAGTTACCAGCAGCTCCTCAACAGCCAACGATTAGTTGGCAAGAAACCCTAATCTGTACATACAACGACCAGAACAAGAGACAGACAAGATCTACAAAGATCAGATCTGAATCGTATATCACAAACCCTAGATCTATATCAGAGATCTGAGTTTGATGATATAAAAGACCAAGAACCCTAGATCTGATGAACACTCAACAGATCTAGTAAACAAATACAACAAGACAAACAGATACAGCGGAAGACTAGAAACAAACCACAGGATCTAGAGCATAAGCTCTGATACCATGTTAAAAAATAAACCTCTCAAACTCTCAAAGATCAAACATACAATCACAACACATGAACACCAGAAATAGCGACAAAACAGGTGACAAAATCTATTATTAAACCAACCCAAAAAAGTACCCAAACCGACCCAGAATCTCAGCAAATCACTGAGACTCAAATAAGAGTACAATACAAAGATCTACTGCTGATTGATAAGATCAGCAGTTGATCTTGATGATCAAAGAACAATAATATAGACTTACAAAAGACAAATGAAACAGATGAATGAATACAGACGTAAAGGATTCCAGAGAGAAACCCTAAAGACAACAAAGAAGAAAAAATGAGACGACTGAAATAATCAGAGAGAGAAGCACAAGTCTTTTATACTCCAGCTGACACGATCCGTGTGATCACAAATCTCAACCATTGATCATAAAGTAAGATGATCTCATCCGTCCACAAGAAACACATCTCGTAAACATAACACGAGACTGGGCCACATAATAACAACCAGGAGAGCCCATGAGCATATCATCAGGAGAACAGCCCACATCAAGCCCAACATAATATAACATGCATAATAAGAATACCATAACAGGCCAAAGGCCCAATATCCCAAATAGGCCCATAGACTTGAATTACTAATAGATGAATCTTTATATTTTTAACAGATTCTTATACAACATCTTAGTGAAATGATTAAGAGGCTACAAAATGATGCCCCGTTGAAAGATATATTCCCCAATTTGTTTCGTTTAGAAAAAGATAAATGGTGCAAAGTGGCCGATAGGATTGCAGGTGGGGTTATTCTGTGGGATTGGAAAAGGTACCCGGCGTCTGATATTGAAGTTCAGGAACTCATTGAGTGTCACAGGATGGCTGCCAGTGTTACCTTAAATAGCTCGAAGGACACATGGAGATGGAACTCTTCGACTGATAGTAGTTTTTCTGTCAAAGAGGCTAGATCGTGGCTGTCCATAACTGGTGTGCAGGAGAACTCGTTCATGTTCAGATGGTGCAAGTGGATTCCTGGAAAGTGTAATATATTTATGTGGAGGGCGTTTCTGGACCGGCTTCCTACGGCCTCGGCGTTGATCCGTAGGAATATTAATGTGGGAACAGGTTGTTGTTATCTTTGTGGCGATGGTGAGGAGACATCTGAACATATCTTCACAGCATGCTTACTCGCAAATGGTGTTTGGAGCAACATTGCGACTTGGTTAAAGATTCCTCCGGCGTTTATGTTTTCAGTGCAGGATATTATTAGGCTCCTAGAGTTTACAGGTTGCTCGAGTAAAAAAAAGAAGATGATCTATGGAGTTTGTATTGCTACCTGTTGGAAGATATGGACGACAAGGAACGAGGTGGTTTTCTCCTAAGTGACGGCGAATGTGGCTAAGATTGTGGTCGATATTAAAGCTATAAGTTTTATTTGGTACAATAGTAGATTGAAAAAGGATAGGATTTCTTGGAAAAACTGGTGTAATGGTGATGTAACTTGATTCGTTGTATTGGTGGTTGTCTCCATCTTGGAGATAGCCCGTTTTTGGGTGTTTAATGAAGTTCACTTTTCAAAAAAAAGATTAAGAGGCTACAAAACAACCTTTTAATAAAGATTCATATGATCTCATGGACTACTCAAAGGATCTTAGCATTTTAATCAAGATCGAATTATAAAGATCTTCTGTTTGACACCGGATCTAATGAAGATTAATTATTCGTGATGCGGTCAAGATTTGAGAAAACAAGCAAATAATTCTCAAACCTAGAATAAAGTCAGGATTATTTATTTATAATAATATTATAGTGTGTTTAGTTGATTAAAGAAATGGAATCACCCATTCCACAAGGCATTCCATCCACCCCATGTTTTTTTTCCATTCCATCCATCATTCACCCTTTACTAACACCACCAAAACCCACCACCACCATCGTCACCACCCACCACCGTCGTCACCACCCATCACCACCCACCACCGTCGCCCACCACCGCCGCCGTCACCACCCACCACCGTCGTCGCCGCCACCCACTACCTTCACCTACCCACCACCACTACCTTCACCTACCCACCACCACTACCATCGCCACCCACCACCGTCACCATCCAACACCACCCATCGCCCATCAACAACACCCACCCACCGTCGCCTCTACCACCTGCCACCGTCACTCACCACAATTTCCTTTACCTATCACTACCGCCGCCACCCATCACCGCTGCCACCTCCACCCACCACCGCCACTACTCACCATCGTCACCCACCCACCATCACCGCCATCCAACTCCACACATTGCCACCATTGCCGCCACCCACCACTGCCGTCACCACCACTGACCACCGCCGTCGCCACCCACCGCCACACACAACCACAAACCACCACCCACCACCGCCACTACTCACCATCGTCACCCACCCACCATCACGGCTATGCACCTCTACCTTCCACCGTCGCCACCACCACTACCGCCACATATCACCACCCACCATCACCGCCACTAACCACTGATTTATTCCTTCGTCTTTTCCTGCATATCCAACAACACAAAGTAATGTTTTGTTTCATTCCAATATGGCAACCAAACAAGACATGGAATGGTAATGATCCATTCCATTACCTTGTCCATTCCATTACCTCGTCCATTCCATTCCCTCATCCATTCTATTACCTCATACCAAACATACCCTTATAGTTACTTTAATTCAAAAAAGTCGAATCAATCCTTCCTTTGTATTTAGAACATGGGTCAAATTATCTTACACAGTGAAAAATAAGAGAGAAGGATACAAAAAAACATAAAGGATCACAAAATATAACAAAATGGGTCGCAAAATATAACTCAATACCGAGAAATATAAGATAATGCCGAAGAAAAAAAGACACAATGATCTAACACAAATTATAAAATCTTCAAGCTAAAAATCAAAAAAAGCGAAAACCTAAACACTAAGATCGTAGAGTTTGGTGAGACGGTTCAAATGTCGCTTGAATGAATTCAATTGAAGTCCATTTGATACCCTTCTTACGACTCATATTTTTTCATTATGTATTTGATCCTAACCCTTAGAAGTTAGAACATGTTACTTAAGTTAAGATTATGTATAAATAGAGAACCGGAAACGAATAATATGCAAGAAGATCAATATCATAAATAGTTTTAAACTAACGTACATTCTCTTTCACACCAAACTTGTACCATTTGTTATTCATATTTATTCTTTGTTCACAGATAAATCTAATAATACATATCGTCTTAAACGAGCGAATTCACAAGATTTAACTAATACAATAACATGTCAAATTTTGTGGGATGTTAAGCTTTATCAATGCAACCTCTCAAATCATTATTGTTGTTGCACTAATAAATCATAATAATCAAGTATTTATTGTTCTTATATTTTTGTATAAAAAAAGATGCACAAAAACAAGACAACCCAGTTCAAAAGGATAATCATGAAAATAACCATTTTAAACAATTTAAGTTTGGCCTGTCTTATTACTACAACAGTCATTTGACCAAGTTTTTAAAAATATAATCATATCATCAATGCAAATGATTACACAAAGTATAATTCAATCAAATAACATCATCTGGACTTGCATATTGCAAATGGTGCCATTTCAGCCATGAAAATCTACTTTTGCGCGCTTTTGAAGAAATGGCTCGATTTTGCGCTAAAAAGGTAGCTAAAAATGGCGCAACCATCGTGTTTAACCAATGAGATTTTGACACCTAAACCCTAATATGTTCTTTATATACCGATATGACCATTTGATCCTTCACTCAATCACAGGTTTTCAAAAGACTATTTATCAAGGATTTGGTCAAAATGGTCATTTTTTGTAATTTTCTCCTTACAATAAACAACAGCAAAGGTCATGACATTCAAACTTATGTAAGTTAACTTATCAATGCAGAAAAAACATAATATTTAGATGGCTATTCCAACCCTTGCCTCATTTCCCATCATAACCCAACCCCTTATGCATTAAGCATTTTAAAACCCTTATATTTATATAATTTATAATTTATAAATAGTTCATACATGATTTGAAATTCTATTGGTGCCGACAAAATTTGCTTCTTGAATCGGAACCTTAACTACGTATCATTACCCATCTTAATCCCTATGCATTACGCATTTCAAGAAGCGATTAGGCAGAAGATAATTTACTTCGAAAACCTTCATTTAGTGGAAGAAGCTGCAGTTGGAAACTGAGCTGCAAATTGGTTGCTATAATATCTGCCTTTATCAAAACGGTTGCCAACATATCTGCAAAACACGTAATTTGAAGGAAGATTAGCGTCGCCGTCCAGCTTTAAAACAGACGGCAAAATGTAACATATGATGTATGCAACTGCAAAACGCATAATTTGAAAGAAGATTAGCATCCAGCTTTATAAATAAACGGCAAAATTTAGCATACGGTGTATGTAACTGCAACAATGCTTCCTGTTATCGTCTTCAGATCAGTGACTTAAACATAAAATTGAATTATATACTTTACAAAAAAAAAAAAAAAAAAAAAAAAAAAAAAAAAAAAAAAAAAACCCCGGCTTTCTAAGACATATCTTGGCTTCTAATATGAATCTGCCCGAGTAGCAGCGAGTAGGATGCAATCATCACACAAAGAATGACAGACTTATCAAATTTATTAAACGGTTAAACCAGGCATGCATTGGATGCCTAAAACTATGTAGACAGATTTTTATAATTGGTGCATGATTTTGGTAATGTTAGATACCATTTAACCTTCGAGGGGGTGGCGCAATGGTAAGCGCCTAAGTTCTTGGTCTCAAGAATGACCAAGCGACACTATACCCGGTCCATTGGTTAACAGGGTTATTGTGGGATCCAGTAAGTTTACAGGTACAGGGTTCTTAAAGTTTCCCAACATAATATAAGACGCCAAAGTGGTCAATGGTCATCAACTCATCTCAAGTTCTGAAGTTAAAGATGATACATAATGTCATAACGGATATGGAATTCAACGACCCATGTTCACAAGCAGGGGCGATGCTTAGTTGGGGCTGGAGGGGGCGGCTGACCCCCCGAATTTTCGCGCAGAAGTTTCGATTATATAGTATTCGTATAGAAAATTTTGGAAATATAGGGTTTCGACCCTCCAAAACAAGTGACTTCCGACCCCCCGAACCTTCGGGTCAAGCTTCGCCACTGTTCACAAGATGACTATATTCTGAACTACTTTAAATGTCATATGCAATAAACATTGACGTATTATCACTCTTCCTGATAGCAATAATAATTTAACGCACGTTTTTACAGATCATAGTAAAGATGGAAAAGTAAAGGTTACCTTAGTATGTTGTGCATCAAAAGATCTGCTTCGGATATACACAAAAGCAGGAAACAACCTGAAACTGATTAGTTACAAATAGCCAGTTTTTCGGTCCATTCATCCGCTGCACCATAGTCAAGACTAAGCTCCCTCATTGGCGGAATGTTTTCCATAGCAAACAGCATAAGATGAGGAAAACCGATATGAGAGTGATCGTACATAATTAACTGCACAAAAACATTTGGCATTGGACTATGACTCATGTAACAAGCAACATTTCTCATTTTAGAAACATCTATAGCATATTCCAATGGCGGTATGGATGGATATGACGGGCGTACATATTCCGAATCAATTTGAGAAAAATCCCCCCATTCTGCCCATCGATCACCAAACCGACTTGGGTACACTAAACTATCCTCCCCGTTCATGGTGAAAACACGTGCTTGATCTCGTGTGAGAACAACTCCGGTATACTCGCAAATAAACGAACCCGCTTGTATCAAGTCTAGTGATCTAACTCCCCAGCCCGTTTCCATCGACCTAAACACTTCAAGTCTATGCTTCACACCCTTTTGGCTGACCCGATTCCAACAGTTTGGCGGGCAAGCACAAAGCGGCCCACATTCAAAGATCAACGGTTTTCCCCTGAGTATACGCCCATTTAGATCGTAAGCACATTCACCACCATTCTTCTTAGTGCAAACACAATCCGGCGTACATCCATCCACACAATCACACCCGCCGCCATTCCTCACATTATGATACACAAAAGGCGGGAAAATAGTCGTTGCCTGATAATCAAAACCCATCGGCTCATGATTATCATCAATATCATTAAACAAATACACCGGCACCTGTTCCTTTTTTCGTGACATATCCAAACTAACATACCCCACCGGCCTAGCCGCCAACGGGTCAGCCTTAATACTCTCGGCAAACTTAAGAATCGCACTACCCATTTCCGGTTGACCTTCCATTCTAACAAGCTTAAACTTATACACCCCGAAACCCGACCTCCCTACATCAAACCAATACTCCTCAATCTTATATATCCCATCATAAACATAAATCTTATCACCAACCCCGCCTTTATACTTAAACCCACGAACAACGCGTACCTCAACCCCATGATGCATACTCCTCTCCATACCAAGATTCCCGCCTTCGAGTCTCTGATTAACAACCTGCACTTTAGAATTCTTATCTTGCCCCCCATGACCCGTGTACACAATAACATCACCTTGATCCTCATCATCCTCATACCCACCCGAAACAATCACACTAGTCGCAATCGGCTCCCCATTCGAGCTCAACTTCGAGCTTAAAAAATCAATCCCCGCCTGTATCTGCCCATGAATCCCTAACACACATAACTCCATCCTAAAACAAAACACATCACCCACATTAATCCCCGGTATCGGCCCAACAAACCGCTTATCCTGATTCAACCATAGCCCCCTATCCCTCATCAACGAAGCAACCTTCATATCACAACGCGAACGCACCATCCGCGCGTTTAACCCACCGCTCTTACGACGTATATCATCTTCTAGGGTATAATGTATCCATAGTGAATCAAACAATATCCTTGTTTTCCTAACTAACTCACGGAAATATCTTTCGTCCTCAACTTCAAGATTTGTAACCCTAACTAACTCGGCTGACCGCTGAGGCGGCTTTCGCCTATAGGGCGTTTCAACGTGTGTGATCTGGTTTTCTTCGGGTACTGGCACTATTGCTAGTGCATCAGGATGTATAACATCAAGTTCCTCATCATCGTCATCCAAATGAATAACATCGACATTAACATTAGCATTAACATTAGGATTAAAGCTAGGGTTAGGGTTTTGGAAAAAACTTGAATTGTCAAGGGGTTCAAGTTTAGGCTCCATCTTGATTGGTGATATTAATGGTGGACTTGAGCTTGTTGAAATGAAATGAAACTAGGATCTAGTAATTGTTGGTGAAATGAAGGAAAACAACAAAAACAGATGTAAAAAGTGATCAAACAATGGAAAGTGCTACTGAGGTACTAAATAATATGATGGATCATCGTTATGTTGTTGGTTTTGTCTTTAGATTTGTGGAAGATCAAGTTGTTGGGGAAGATCTGAAGGAGTCAGGAGAGAGGAAATGGTGGTTTAGCTAACAAATCTGGGTATGAAATTACGGAAAATGTATAAATATAAATAAATAAGTAAGAGAGCACCAACAAATGTCATGTAGGGGTGGGTGAGGTGGTCATCATAACCAATCATATTGTGGCACCTCATTCTAACATATTGTATGGCTAAATTCATAAGGTTGTCATCACATCCAATCATGTTATCCCACTTCATTCTATCATATTTTAGGGCCTGGTCTATTTCAACCCCTCACTTCTATTTTTACCTCCCTGAAAGCGTCTCGCTTAGGCCTAAGCGAGGCGCTTTCTTTACTTTTTAACTACCTCGGTACGAGGTCAGAAAAGCTGGTTTTTGACTCGAAGCGCCTCGCTTAGGCCTAAGCGAGGCGCTTCGGATAAAAAATTTTTATTTTTTATTTTTTGAAGCGAGGCGCTTCGGATAAAAAAATTTTATTTTTTATTTTTTGGTCTTTTGAGTTAGTTTTTTTTTTTTTTGTTTTTTTTGCAGTCAGACGTTTTTCAAAAGAACATTTTTTATGTCAATGGGAGGGTAAACAAAATTGTCAATCCGATTGTTGATTTCTTTCTGCAACAAGGAACAAAATGTCAGCTTTTTCCTACCACCTTTCAATCTCACTGTCCAACAACTGAATTTTACTTGCTTGCATGAAAAGTTTATTTTAATTGTTCGTTTGACAAACGCCTGGCTAACATGTCCAGTTATTAATCTCACTGTCCAACAACTGAATTTTACTTGCTTGCATGAAAAGTTTATTTTAATTGTTCGTTTGACAAACGTCTGGCTAACCTCTCCAGTTTATCAATCTCACTGTCCATCAACTGAATTTTACTGTAATGATCAGGAACATTCCAAATAACTGTTCAATTTCAGCTTTTGTTTAACTATTTTAGCAACTTCCATAGAGAAGTTATCAATCTTACTGTCCAGTTATATTACTCACTGTCCAACAACTGAATTTTACTTGTTTGCATGAAAAAGTTGTTTTTAATTTTTTTGGGAATATATTTTCTGATCAAAAAAATGCATAACTGTAATGATCAGGAACATTCCAAATAACCGTCCAATTTCAGCTATTGTTTAACTCATGACAGATCCACCAAATCATTTCTTCAAGTTCATTTCACCAAAAAAAGCAAAACTGTAAATATTTGGAACATTCCAAATAACTGTTCAATTTCAGCTTTTGTTTAACTATTTTAGCAACTTCCATAGAGAAGTTATCAATCTCACTTCTCACTGTCCATGTTTACCTTCAACGTCCAACGGTAATGAGTAACCTACTAACCTCTATAATAGACTTCATTTATTCTTCTTCATCTTTTTCTACTTGAAGTGCAGAGTAGTAACCCTTCATCTTCTCTTGTCGGAGAGATATCTGTCAACGATGAAAGAGGTATATGTAAAATGATGTAATTTGTTTTAGATAAGGAGGTATATGTACAATGAACTTTTTACGCTAAATAAAACTTACACACAACTTTTTGCTCTAGTGGTGTGGTCTACCTTTTTGCAAAAAGACTTTAAGTCTTGGTGGACTTCTATTGTTTCGGGTTCCCTTTCATCGTTGACAGATATCTCTCTGAGATGATAAATGTAGATCATGGAAAGTTCAACTCAAGAAAACAAAGATGAAACCGATTAATGTTCTTTATATATGAATAGTGACCCTCTGGAAATCATCGTTGGTATTAATGGCAAGATATGTGGCTTTAGTCCTTTACGCAGGTTTTCCAGATGGTCACTATTCATACACACAACTTTTTGCTCTAGTGGTGTGCTCTACCTTTTTGACAAACACCTGGCTAACTTGTCCAGTTATCAATCTCACTGGCAATCATCGTTGGTATTAATGGCAAGATATGTGGCTTTAGTCCTTTACGCAGGTTTGCCAAAGGGTCACTATTTATACACACAACTTTTATGTTCTTTATATATGAATAGTGACCCTCTGGCAAACCTGTGTAAAGGACTATTGTGGCTTTAGTCCTTTACGCAGGTTTGCCAGAGGGTCATTATTCATACATAAAGAACATTAATCGGTTTCATCTCTGTTTCTTGAGTTCAACTTTCCTTGATCTACCTTTACATTATTAATATTATTATTATTATTATTATTATTATTATTATTATTATTTACATTATTATCGTATTTGCAACTTAGTTCCTTTCTCTCGAAAAGTAATTAAAAACACTTAAAAATGAATTAAAAACAATTGTTGCGAGTTAGGTTTAGTCGGAGGACCACGTACAATGATTCATCAAAGTTGTACAAAGCTGGATGTTTTTACTGGAAAACCAAAACGAGCAATAAAGGAAGCGAAACGGAGAGATATAATTTTCTTGGCTTGGAAACAACTTAAAAGAACCAAAAATTAATTAAAAGTTTTTTTTGGTGATTAACAGATAATTTTAAAGAATTAAAAGAAATTCAATTTTTTTTTTAAAAAAAAAAGGCCAAAACGCCTCGCTTTGGTCAAAGCGAAGTGCTTGTGGTCTAATCAAACCACTCAAGCGCCTAGCTTTGGCCAAAGCGAGGCGCTTTGGACTTTCAAGTAATTACTTTCAAGTTTCTTTATAATCATTGAAGACAACTTTTCAGTTGTTATCCGAGAGATAGCGGTCAACGATGAAGACAACCTGATAGTGGATACCATGGATCAGAGAGATTTAAGCTAATCGTTTTTGTTTTTCTGATCATCTTCTTGTATCAACTTTTTACGACAACCTGAAAGTGGATACCATGGATCAGAGAGATTTAAGCTAATCAAACTCATATCTCAAGCCGGTGCAACACACACCTTCAACCCATTCCTGGTAAACCAGGGAAAAATGGCTATATTAAAAAACTTCAAGATTATTGTTTTGTGGTGTGGATCAGACGAGGACTTGCCTGTGTCTTGGAAACACAAGGATGACACACGAAGCTTTAGACTCCAACCGGATCCCTTGATTGCCGCATTTAATGAAATTTAACGCGCATACCGCATTCGGAGTCTGATTGCACCGAATCCAGTCTTCAAGGTGGACTTAAGCACCTGAACGGGAAGTTGAAATTTTGAATGATGTTCGTCGACTGCACCGAATCTAGTCTTCAAGGTACCATGGATCAGAGAGATTTAAGCTAATTAAAAAAAAATTGGAAACACAAAGATGGAAAAACCCACTAAAAAGCCTAAAATTTCGGACCCTAACACACACAAGACGAATGTTGCAACATGAGTTCGACCAAGATGACACACGAAGCTTTAGACTCCAACCGGATCCCTTGATTGCCGCATTTAATGAAATTTAGCGCGCATACCGCATTCGGATTCTGATTGCACCGAATCCAGTCTTCAAGGTGGACTTAAGCACCTGAACGGGAAGTTGAAATTTTGAAGTTGTTTTGTGGTGTGGATCAGACGAGGACTTGCCTGTGTCTTGGAAACACAAGGATGACAAATGACACACGAAGCTTTAGACTCCAACCGGATCCAAGTATTGCCGCATTTAATGAAATTTAACGCGCATACCACATTCATTGACTATACGTGGTTGATGATGTCAAGTTTAAGTCATTGACAATGATTAGGGTTATTACTTTGTTTTTTAAATTTTTTTAACTTTTTATAATTATTAAATAAAAAAAAATAAAGAAACCAACTCAAAACATCAAAACAACTACCAAAATAAATTACCCCCTCGAAGCGCCTCGCTTAGGCCTAAGCGAGGCGCTTCGAATTTAAAAATCAGTTTTTTCTGCCCCTCGTACTGACCTCCTCGAATTGAGTTCAAAGCGCCTCGCTTAGGCCTAAGCGAGGCGCTTTGAGGGGTGAAAATAGAAGGTGGGGGGTTTAAATATAACCACCCTATTTTAGGGCACAAGGGGCGCTACACTGAAACTGTTTTCACTTCACTGATTTCTACCAATTCTGCACTGCCACATTACTTCACTGATTTCTTTCACTGAAACATTTTTTTGTAGGCAGCACTCCATTGATTCTTTACCAAACTATCAATTATTTTTATACATAATAATAATAATAATAATAATAATAATAAAACTAACGCCGTTCAAAAAAAGAAGAAAAGCATATTGCTATTTTGTCTTTTATTAATTTAATATTAATAAATTAAAGAAAAAGGTAGGTAGACTCTCTATATACTTCACACACACACACACAATACGCATATCTGTACAAACACAACTTATATCTATCACCATCTTCATCTTCCTTTCAACAGAGAAAAAAAAAACTTGCAATTAAAGAATAGAGAGAGAGAAAGAAGAGACTAAACTATAAAAAAGAATAAATTTGTGTGAAAGTTTGTGCCACATCCGTGAACCAGCATGGTAACTAGAACCCGAATTTAGTTCACGAGACCACTACCAGCATGGGTGGCGGCGGTGTTACCATGCTGGTAGTGGGGTACCCGTGACCAATTCTGGTAGCGCCACGTCTCCCCTTATAACTAAATTTATGAGGTGGTCATCAAATCAATCACTAAACTTTTTTTTTTAAAATAAAATAAAAACATTACATTAAATAAAATAAAAACATTACTAGAAAATATAAAACATACTATAATTTTAGGCGTAACATTCAACACGCCAAAACATGTGGAAATCATTGTCGACCTTTGAAGCATACTCGATGTGAGCATAGTCTACCTGCATATCTTCTGTTTCGTTGGGGAAATCATTGGTCATTTTCTTAAAAAAAAATCGAAGGTTTTACACTTCGATCCGAGGTCTCGTACTTGTGAGAGATTGAATCACAATTACGTTGTGTTCCCCCGAGCACTAAACTCGGCTAAAACTTTATTACACGATGGAGCGTTCCTCCGACCACGGCCACGACCACTGCTCGTTAATGCGCTAGTGTTGTATATGTTGTCGTACGCGATCACTAACGCAAGTTCCTCCTTGTATCAAATAAACAATTGTTGAAACAGTGAATATGGGTGTAAAAAAACTTTTGTGATTTTTTTAGTGTATAGGAGGATAATTGGGTGCGAGTGTGGGTGTAAAAAATTGGGTAAATATATAGAGGATCTTATAGGAAAATTGTTTTTTTAGAGAATTGTGAGAAGGATTAAAAATTGGCATGTAGCCATCATATTTTGGATTTAGAAATGATGTTTTGGGTTGGTTTGACTTGAAAAACACTAAACACAACAATGTATAACAATTTAAAACACAATTCAATGTATTATAGTCTTTAAATTTAAAACTCAGTTAAAATACACTAGTAAACACTTAAAACACACTACTTAATGTTCTTGGCGTAGTGTTTTTAAGTTTTAATCCTAAAATACATTGTTTTCGGTTTTTAATTGTTATGGTTGGTGCTTTTCTAGGCAAAACAATCCTTCTTACACTTATCACAAAAACATATTTTCCTACAGGATCCCTACCCTATATATATATATATATGTGTGTGTGTGTGTGTGTGTAGGTAAAAAAATTAACGGTTAAATGACCGTTATCAACTGTGCAACGGCTAGCGAAATTGATGGCGAGACCGCAATAGGGGTCGCTCTCGCGGCCAAATTAAACCATCATGAAATTGGTGGGGCGGTGGTCATGATGGTCATGGTCATCGCAGAGTGGTCATCACGGATCACCCCACCCACCCTAAGAATATGTGTTGTGGCTCAACTTAAGCACAAACTCTATCCTCTAATATCGTGACAACTGTGTAACTGTTCGCGTTAAATAAATGTATGTTATTATTATTTTTGGGACATTTTAATGCTATGATAATTATTCGTTATATATATATATAATAATAATAATAGTAATAATAATAATAATAATAACAATCACACTATAATTAAAACCAATCTTTAAAGCCCAACCAAACCAAACATAGACCCTTGTCTAATTTTGGGGCCCAAACCTGAGCCCATTAAACCAGCCCAGTCCACACCTGGCCCAACTCCAACCCCCTTTTTCTGCCAAAAAAAATAAAAATAAAACAATGCTCTTGCCGGGATTCGAACCGGAGTCAACCACACACCACACACGCGCACCAACCACCTGAGCAACACTTGTATATTATTTTGATTCCAGATCTTTTTATATAAATACACAGATAACCCCCTTTCCTTTTTCCTTTCCTTCTTCGCGAACAGCAACAGCAGCAGAGTTGACTTTTTTTACCAACTAATTCACTCATTTTTGGAATGATTGAACCAATTATTTGTTGTTGACCTATTTTATTAATTATCCCGCGTCCATTACACAACAATCCTACGGGTAATTAGCATCAAATTGAGTCAATGTTCATCAATCTCACGCGTGTAACTTCAATGGTGGGTCAAACCTTCCAATAATACAACCCAGACCACAATACTATAAATTGATCATTCACGAACCTTCACAACTCGCCATTACATCTCTCTTAACCCCCAATTCTTCACAAACATCTTCTGTTCTTGATTAAACGATCGCACTTTGACTTTTGTTTTGACTGATCGATCGTGCTCATAACTGCTTTGTAAGTACGATTACTATGATGGGTTTTGTTATTCGGAACCTACACAACATTAACCCCATGATTAATTGGGTTAATGTTGTGTGAATTGCTTGATTTCAGATTCTAGGGCTCGTAAAGCTTGATTTGGGGATGAACACGATTTCAGGCATGTTATATGTTTTAAATAAACAGAAAACCAACACAACCACTGGTCTGGACCAAGTGGTTGTGTCTGGTGCCTTATACACGAGCCACGCGGGTTCGAGTCCCGGCAGTGGCGTCCTTTTGTCTTTTTTTCATTAATCCTTTTTAAACAAATCAAATATTTATATATAATACATTTAATTTTATAAATTCGTTTTTAATTATCAAAATCCTTTTATAAATTCTAAAAAAATTACTTTTAGTTAATCTGATATAAATGCTTCACCTACAATTTTTAGTTTTCAAAAATTCATTTATTTAATATATTTAATAATTAAATCAATTTTATTCTATTATATTTATAAAATTCCATTAAAATATCAAAACAATTTTATAAATTTCCACAAAAATTATTCTGAGTTTATATAATGATAAACTTTTCTGAAATGATTTTTAATTCTGAAAAATCATTTATTCAATATTTTTAATCAATTTTTGTTAGTTTTAATCATAATTAAATCATAATAAATCCAATTTTTAATATTTTGCACCAAACTTTTATACAAATTATTTCTGATTATTTAGAACAGAAATATAAATTTTAAACTTATAATTCTTAAATTTTAATATTTTTAAATATTAAAGTTAAATTTTGACAATTTGTTATAAATTATTTTTACACTTTAAACACATTATTGTGACCATCTTAAATTTAAATTTCATAAAAAGATTTTTGCTTATTTGTTTACTAATATTCTCTCAATTATCAAACATTTTTAATAATAATCAAACAAGCATTTATCCCCAATACGAGGCCCTAGAATATATACATTTGTAGACTAGATAGACTTAGACATATTTATTACCTTATTATAGGGTGATACTTGACACATTTGGGTAACACACTATTTTTCAAGAGATAACATTTTGCTAAGGTGAGTTTTACATAGCCCTTTTTCTATTTATCACCATTTTTGGGGTGAAACATGTTACAACATTATTCATGCAATTCAATCATCAATGTGTCTATGTGTATTTCTATGTTGCATTATGTCTTGAACATGACTAGGGTAAGCACAATTCTAGCATAAACATTCATCAGCCAAACGGTATACATTGATAGATCTATTGGACTGACAATTCCACCCGGATACGTGCCTCCTACAAAGGTAGCGTGGGTGTTTGTTACTGCAATATAAACGAGTGAACCATGAGCGTATGGGATGTACCACAATACAACAAGTCACAATGGTTGATTATGCACTCGATTTACTTCTAGTATGTTTTCACAAATGGACTAGATTGCCATGACACATGAATTGTACAACAATTTTATTCGATTATCAAAACCTATGTAATTCTCACCAACTTTTGTTGACCCAAAATATTTTCAACTTAACATGTTTCAGGTTCTACTTGCTTGAAGATTTGCTTGAAGATATGTGCATAGTTTTATTCAAATTGATGTACGAATTCTTGTAGAACAATTGTATGTAATGTACTTAAATCAATTATTGAAATTTATTATTTACCATGAGCTACTGAACAATCATCAATACGTGACATCCCGATGTTTCCGCCATCGGTTGGGGTGTTACAGATTGGTATCAGAGCCATGGTTATAGGGAATTAGGTTATTAGAAAAATAATCTAGTCTATAACCATAGGATTTAACCAGTACTTGCTTCTTTTGCTTGCTATTCTCTATCTCCCTCCTACTTCATATCCCTACTTTCATCCCTACAAGAAGGTTGCTCTCCATCACTGGATCCACTCTTAGACTAATAAGGCAAAATCCTCAGGTTTAACCTGAACCACCTTGAGATCTCGTCGAAGTTCTAGATTTTAATAACGAGCACGTGCAATCTGGAAGGGTGAACGCCTGTATTCTGGGTCTTCTGTCTAGGCTGGCATTGCGCATATATCCCAATCAGACGAGGGACCCGGATGCCTACCTGGGAATTCGGATGAGTGTTCACTTATAGGCTAAAGCATGTCTTCATATGTTATTAGAATCTAGAATCTTTGATAAGTCAACGTTTTCGTTTATTCGTTTTAATGAATAAATGATTACATTCCTTGTATAAACCTCATTCATTTCATTGTGTCTCTTACAGATCATGCCTCCACGTCGCAGTGCTCGTCTTAACAGTGGTGACAATCATGATGAAGGAAGTAGCAATCACAACCACAACCACGATACTAACCACAACAACAACAACAACAACAACAACAACAATGGTGTCGATGCTCAATTGGCTGCAATCATTTCTCAACAAATGACGCAGCAAATCGCAACTCTGGTTCCCAACTTACTAGCTCAAGTCATCCAGTTGAACGGCAACGGGAACGGCAATGGCAACGGGAATGGAAATGGAAACCACAACGGGAATGGGAATGGTCTTCCAGCCTGTACCCTTAAACACTTTAACTCTTGTAATCCCCCAAAGTTTAGTGGTGAAGAAGGAGCTACGGGACTCCTGCAATGGTTTGAGGGTATTGAGAATACCTTCATCAACAGTGAATGCCCCGACAACTTTAAGGTCCGTTATGCCATGAGTGTTCTTCACAAACGAGCACTCGCTTGGTGGAATGAAGAAAAACGCACTCGCGGAGCTGAAGCTGCACTAGCCTTAACTTGGGATCAAGCTAAAGACATTATGAAGGCAGAATTCTGTCCTCGTAATGAAATTAAGAAGCTGGAAGATGAATTTCATGATCTTGCTCAAGACAGTGGGGAAAACCTTGCTTACAACACTCGTTTTCACGAACTTAGCTTACTGCTACCCCACAAAGTCACCCCTTTGCCCATTGCGATCGAAAAATACATTGGTGGTTTACCGATGCAGATTCAAGACACGGTGTGGGGAAGGAACCCTGCTACTTTGGAGGAAGCAAAGCGTTTGGCTGCCACCCTAACAGATAACCATGTGAAGGCAGGAACCCTGACTCGTAAAGGGGAAAAGAAAAAGGATACTCCCTAACCTGCCGTTGAAATCAAAACCGAGGCCTCAACCAACGGGAAGTGTAAGGTCAGAAATTTTGCAATAGACACCACTGCCCCACCCAACAAGAAACAATTCAATGGGAAGCTACCTAAGTGTGATACCTGCCAGTATCACCACCCGACCCAAATTCCCTGCCGACAGTGCACCAATTGTCAAAGGTATGGACATCTTGTGGATGCTTGTCGAATCCCTGCTACAAACGCTCTTGATGCTCCAAATAACCCCGCTTGAGACCCTCCAGCTACTTAACAGCAAACCCCACCATTTGAATAATGTCTACCTATTTAATTCTATGTATTGACACTTTTTAATTCAAGTAATAAATTCAAGTATTATCATAATATCTGTGTGCATGCTTGTTTGAATGTGAATTAATTGCTATATCTATAATCATACTTGCTTACTTGTACAACAATTAGTTAACTACCAAACAACCTACTTAACGATTGGTAGAGGTCATCATGTCTTTCCAACAGTCGGGAGAGGCCCTACCACCTGCTCAACGACTGGTGGAGACTATCGAACCTGCTCAACAATCGGTAAAGTCATAAAAGGACGCAAAACCCTAATGTAAGGTAAATTGGTAATTACGGTCCGGAACGTAATCATGAATTTACAGGTACATTAAGGTAGTGTGAAATTTTATCAAGGTTTTCGGTAGTTGACCAATTATAAACTTGGTGTTCTCTTTTAACTTCGGGACGAAGTTCCTAAAAGTAGGGGAGACTGTAACTGTTCGCGTTAAATAAATGTACGTTATTATTATTTTTGGGACATTTTAATGCTATGATAATTATTCGTTATATATATATATATAATAATAATAATAATAATAATAATAATAATAATAATAATAATAATAATAATAATAATAATAACAATCACACTATAATTAAAACCAATCTTTAATGCCCAACCAAACCAAACATAGACCCTTGTCTAATTTTGGGGCCCAAACCTGAGCCCATTAAACCAGCCCAGTCCACACCTGGCCCAACTCCAACCCCCTTTTTCTGCCAAAAAAAAATAAAAATAAAACAATGCTCTTGCCGGGATTCGA
This sequence comes from Ambrosia trifida, assembly GCA_028751855.1. NCBI lineage: Eukaryota > Viridiplantae > Streptophyta > Magnoliopsida > Asterales > Asteraceae > Ambrosia > Ambrosia trifida. The sequence goes on from CM054126.1 coordinate 27,265,401, forward strand.
ACCGGAGTCAACCACACACCACACACGCGCACCAACCACCTGAGCAACACTTGTATATTGTTTTGATTCCAGATCTTTTTATATAAATACACAGATAACCCCCTTTCCTTTTTCCTTTTCTTCTTCGCGAACAGCAACAGCAGCAGAGTTGACTTTTTTTACCAACTAATTCACTCATTTTTGGAATGATTGAACCAATTATTTGCTGTTGACCTATTTTATTAATTATCCCGCGTCCATTACACAACAATCCTACGGGTAATTAGCATCAAATTGAGTCAATGTTCATCAATCTCACGCGTGTAACTTCAATGGTGGGTCAAACCTTCCAATAATACAACCCAGACCACAATACTATAAATTGATCATTCACGAACCTTCACAACTCGCCATTACATCTCTCTTGTAACACCCCAACCGATGGCGGAAACATCGGGATGTCACGTAGTGATGATTGTTCAGTAGCTCATGGTGAATAATAAATTTCATTAAATGATTTAAATAAATTACATACAATTGTTCTACAAGAATTCGTACATCAAAATGAATAATACTATGCACACATCTTCAAGCATTAACTCAAATCTTCAAGCAAGTAGAACCTGAAACATGTTAAGTTGAAAATATTTTGGGTCAACAAAAGTTGGTGAGAATACATAGGTTTTTGTAAATACTTGAAAACAATAGTTTGTACAACATTCACAGTTGTATGATGATAGAGTATGATACCGACATGTAACAATGCGTCTTTGTACAACCAAACCTTGTGTCGACTGATGACTAACTCGCAAGTTAGTTAAATGTTGTTACTGTTATCGATCATCCCTGAATTTATGCGGGGGGATGGGTTTGTCAGACCTATAGCGCTATAATCTAAACAGGCGGCTTGATCAATGTTAATGATTGTACTGTGTCTTTTTGTTACAGTCAAATAATAGGATGAGTAAATGATAGTGTAATTGAATCACAAGTTTCAACAATGTAAGAATGAGTAAATGATAGTGTATAAAATGTTTAAACATGTTTCACCCCAAAAATATAAAATAGAAAAAGGGGCTATGTAAACTCACCTTAATTGTGACGATGAACTTGCAAAATCAACAAGAATCATTAAATTAGGCTTGCTCCTAAGTAAATTATGAATGATGATTTAGAATCAATTAATGTTATTTTATAGTTGGAGTGTTCATGAAAATATCATCGTTTGTTGCGCATTTTTTTTCTAGATAACATAAAGATCATTCGGTAGATACTTTAACAAAATCACTTTAGGAAAACAAAAATTCAACTAGATAACTAAAATTATATATGTACTTAAGTCCATAAAGAGAAAAGAAACACACATATATACATACGTCTATGTAGGTTTGAGGCTGAACCAAAAAAAAAAATTAATTCAAAAAGAATTTGCTAAGTTATTTATTTATTTATTTATTTTTTAATTTTACTAATGAAAAGAAAATGCATAACTATTTTTTATTTCAAACAAATTTTGCAACTTGGCTTTTAAACAGAACTCAATTTGTTTTATCTAATTGGCTCATATCATCCTCTTCTCCGAACATAAACGTTGAAAGCCAACCCCATATAAATTCCACTTTAAATACACTAAACTATGGTACTTTTGATCGGAATGAGAAGACGAGTAGGCTTATAAATTAATTACCTGGTCAAGGCGGATTGCGAGGGGGTGAGGTAGCTTTACGGTTTTGTTGGCTGGAAAAATTCGATCTCCGACGGGGCTGGTTTGAATGACAGAGGCCAAGAGAGTGTAAATTGATAGTAGGGTGATGATTGTGCCTTTAGACTGAGAAAACAGGTTCTATTTATAGTGTGATTGTCGAAAAGGAGGAGTTTAAATGCTTGGTCAATCAAACGCATATGGTATGCGATTGTAGCGAATTTATGCGAAATTTACGGAAACTGATTGTGGGAGAGTGTTAGTCGGTCAACTGGGGGTAAATTGGTTACCAAAAATAGTATAATTATTCAACGAAGGTGGACTGGTTTGACCAGGGATCGGGTCGGGTCTGAGGTTCCGAATTACTAACTGGGTAGAGGAGATGGATTGGTGGGGCTGAAATTCATAAGTTTATTTCTTCCTATGTGGGACAGAAGCACATGCTAGCATACAGCCACCACCATTATACCGTGAGTGGTGGGACAATTGAACCTTCTGATTTCTAATATTTTGATGTGAGATACATATATATATATATATATATATATATAACTACATACCTACGTAGCATACAATCCCAACATTTGAAATGTTAAGCTTAATATATCATATTATTATAATTATAATTATTTCCACTGCTTCGCTCGTTTTTCTCGTATAACTTCTAAACTATAATGTTTTACGAACTTTCAAATATACTCTTAAGACGAGCTAATTTTTATCTACTCTTGGACCTAAGTTTTATGAAAATAGAGTAGGGTCAAATATAATATATTTTGTTAATATAACTAAATGGTCTTTTATAATACTAACGCTCAGTTGGTTCTGGTGTCGAGCAGCAAGAGGGAGGACAGTTTGGTTGGGCCGGTTTTTGGGCTGGGTTTTGGGCTTCTGTTAGTGGGCTCCGTAAATGGGTAAGAGATGAGGTTGTTTGGTTACGGTTTAGTGGATTTAAGAAAATGATAGGTGTAAAAAAATAAAAATAAACTTTAAATTTATTTTATTTTAGTTTTTATTATTATTATTATTATTATTGTTGTTGTTGTTATTATTATTATTGGAAGTATAAAGTGGTTAAAATATATATTGTTTTGAAATTATATAAGAATGATGGGTAAAGTGGTGATTTTATTAATTCAAAATACGTGATGTTACAGTCTCCCCTACTTTTGGGAACTTCGTCCCGAAGTTATTATAAACATGAGTTTGAGGGTGGTTGGACATCAATGGAAAGCTTGTATAGGTATTAGGATAGAGTGTTTGAAATGATGGAATGTTATGAGAGTTGGATTCATCGGTTTAAAATGGCCTTCAGGAATAAGTGTTTAACATCAAACCTAAGTTTTAGGAATGCACAAGATGATCATTAAGGTTAAATGGACCCTAATTAACTAGGGTTTATAATTGTGTATCTACTGAAAACCTTGATAGAATTTCACACTACCTTAACGTACCTGTAAATTCATGATTACGTTCCGGACCGCAATCATCAATTTACCTTACATTAAAGTTTTGCGTCCTCCTATGTCTCCACCGATTGTTGAGTAGGTCCGATAGCCTCCACCAGTCGTGGAGTAGGTTGTAGGGCCTCTCCCGACTGTTGAAAAGGCATAATGACCTCTACCAATCGTTGAGTAGGTTCGATAGCCTTCACCAGTCGTGGAGCAGGTTGTAGGGCCTCTCCCGACTATTGAGAAGGCATGATGACACATAGATTGCAAATTGATAACATGTTTATGCAAGCAAGTTTATAAGTATAACAAGCACAGTATATGAGTTGTAGTTGTATAGATTTAGTTCACATTCAAACAATCATGTATTTTAAGTGGTGTTATGATTACACCATGTAAACAACTCTTAGACAAAGATTTCAATGCTAGAATTTATTACTTGGATCAAATAGCGTCAGTACATAGAATAAAAGCAACAAATAATCAAATGGTGAGACTTGCTGTTAGGTAGCTTGAGGGTCTTGATCTCTGTTTAGTTTAGAGCATCGGTTTCGGAAGTGATTTGGGTCTCCACATTCATAGCACTGACCATAGTTGTATCGATTAGGATTAGTAGCCTGGGCAGGGTTAGTGGGTTGGTTGGCATTAGGATTTGGGGTATCACGACACGTGTTGACCAGATGGCCATACTTCCCACAATTGGTGCACAAGCGGCACGCTGAAGCAGTGGGATGATGTCGGTTGCATGTGTTACACAATGGATAGTTTCCTATATAGGGTTTCTTGTTAGAAGCTTGTGTAGTGAGGTTGACATCAGGATCCCTAGCCTTACGCTTCTGGTTCTCAGTAGTTACCGTGGCTACAACACTTGCTTTATTGCCTTTCCGAACTAAGGTCCCGTTCTTTACGTGATTGTCAGTTAAGGTAGCTACTAAACGCTTGGCCTCTTCAAGGGTAGCAGGGTTCCTTCCCCATACCGTGTCTTGAATCTGCATGGGCAAACCACCGATATACTTTTCGATGGCTACAGGTAGCGGAGTGACTTTATGGGGCAATAACAGACTGAGCTCGTGGAAGCGGGTATTATAAGCAAGGTTTTCCCCACTATCCTGAGCAAGGGTGTGGAACTCGTCCTCTAATTTCTTGACCTCATTACGCGGACAAAATTCATCTCTCATTATTTCCTTGACTTGATCCCAGGTCATAGTAAGTGCAACTTCAGCTCCTCGGGTGCGCTTTTCCTCATTCCACCAAGTGAGTGCTCGTTTGTGAAGAACACTCATAGCATAACGGACCTTAAAGTTATCGGGACACTCGCTGTTAATGAAAGTATTCTCAATACCCTCAAACCATTGTAGGAGACCAGTAGCTCCTTCATCTCCACTGAACTTAGGGGGATTACAGGAATTAAAGTGCTTAAGAGTGCAAGCTGGGAGACCATTCCCGTTTCCATTCCCGTTTCCATGGTGGTTTCCATTACTGTTTCCGTTGCCGTTGCCGTTTCCATTACCGTTCATCTGTATGACTTGAGCCAATAAGTTAGGAACCAGAGTCGCGATCTGCTGTGCCATTTGTTGGGAAATGATCGCAGCTAGTTGGGCATCAACACCATTGTTGTTGTTGTTGTTGTTGTGGTTAGTGTTGTGGTTGTTGCTACTTTCCTCTCGGTTTCCACCACTGTTATTGCGAGTGCTGCGACGTGGAGGCATGATCTGTAAGAGACACAATGAAATGAATGAGGTTATATAAGAATGTAATCATTTATTCATTAATTAAAACGAATAAACGAAAACGTTGACTTATCAAAGATTCTAGATTCTAATAACATATGAAGACATGCTTTAGCCTATAAGTGAACACTCATCCCGAGAATTCCCAGGTACGCATCCGGGTCCCTCGTCTGATTGGGATATATGCGCAATGCCAGCCTAGACAGAAGACTCAGAATACAGGCGTTCACCCTTCCAGATTGCACGTGTTCGTTATTAAAACCTAGAACTTCGACGAGATCTCAAGGTGGTTCAGGTTAAACCTGAGGATTTTGTCTTATTAGTCTAAGAGTAGATCCAGTGATGGAGAGCAACCTTCTTGTAAGGATAAAAGTAAGGATAAGAAGTAGGAGGGAGATAGAGCATAGCAAGTAAAAGAAGCAAGTACTGGTTAAATCCTATGGTTATAGACTAGATTATTTTTCTAATAACCTAATTCCCTATAACCATGGCTCTGATACCAATCTGTAACACCCCAACCGATGGCGGAAACATCGGGATGTCACGTAGTGATGATTGTTCAGTAGCTCATGGTGAATAATAAATTTCATAAAATGATTTAAATAAATTACATACAATTGTTCTACAAGAATTCGTACATCAAAATGAATAATACTATGCACACATCTTCAAGCATTAACTCAAATCTTCAAGCAAGTAGAACCTGAAACATGTTAAGTTGAAAATATTTTGGGTCAACAAAAATTGGTGAGAATACATAGGTTTTTGTAAATACTTGAAAACAATAATTTGTACAACATTCACAGTTGTATGATGATAGAGTATGATACCGACATGTAACAATGCGTCTTTGTACAACCAAACCTTGTGTCGACTGATGACTAACTCGCAAGTTAGTTAAATGTTGTTACTGTTATCGATCATCCCTGAATTTATGCGGGGGGATGGGTTTGTCAGACCTATAGCGCTATAATCTAAACAGGCGGCTTGATCAATGTTAATGATTGTACTGTGTCTTTTTGTTACAGTCAAATGATAGGATGAGTAAATGATAGTGTAATTGAATCACAAGTTTCAACAATGTAAGAATGAGTAAATGATAGTGTATAAAATGTTTAAACATGTTTCACCCCAAAAATATAAAATAGAAAAAGGGGCTATGTAAACTCACCTTAATTGTGACGATGAACTTGCAAAATCAACAAGAATCATTGAATTAGGCTTGCTCTTAAGTAAATTATGAATGATGATTTAGAATCAATTAATGTTATTTTATAGTTGGAGTGTTCATGAAAATATCATCGTTTGTTGCGCATTTTTTTTCTAGATAACATAAAGATCATTCGGTAGATACTTTAACAAAATCACTTTAGGAAAACAAAAATTCAACTAGATAACTAAAATTATATATGTACTTAAGTCCATAAAGAGAAAAGAAACACACATATATACATACGTCTATGTAGGTTTGAGGCTGAACCAAAAAAAAAAAATTAATTCAAAAAGAATTTGCTAAGTTATTTATTTATTTATTTATTTTTTAATTTTACTAATGAAAAGAAAATGCATAACTATTTTTTTATTTCAAACAAATTTTGCAACTTGGCTTTTAAACAGAACTCAATTTGTTTTATCTAATTGGCTCATATCATCCTCTTCTCCGAACATAAACGTTGAAAGCCAACCCCATATAAATTCCACTTTAAATACACTAAACTATGGTACTTTTGATCGGAATGAGAAGACGAGTAGGCTTATAAATTAATTACCTGGTCAAGGCGGATTGCGAGGGGGTGAGGTAGCTTTACGGTTTTGTTGGCTGGAAAAATTCGATCTCTGACGGGGCTGGTTTGAATGACAGAGGCCAAGAGAGTGTAAATTGATAGTAGGGTGATGATTGTGCCTTTAGACTGAGAAAACAGTTTCTATTTATAGTGTGATTGTCGAAAAGGAGGAGTTTAAATGCTTGGTCAATCAAACGCATATGGTATGCGATTGTAGCGAATTTATGCGAAATTTACGGAAACTGATTGTGGGAGAGTGTTAGTCGGTCAACTGGGGGTAAATTGGTTACCAAAAATAGTATAATTATTCAACGAAGGTGGACTGGTTTGACCAGGGATCGGGTCGGGTCTGAGGTTCCGAATTACTAACTGGGTAGAGGAGATGGATTGGTGGGGCTGAAATTCATAAGTTTATTTCTTCCTATGTGGGACAGAAGCACATGCTAGCATACAGCCACCACCATTATACCGTGAGTGGTGGGACAATTGAACCTTCTGATTTCTAATATTTTGATGTGAGATACATATGTATATATATATATATATATAACTACATACCTACGTAGCATACAATCCCAACATTTGAAATGTTAAGCTTAATATATCATATTATTATAATTATAATTATTTCCACTGCTTCGCTCGTTTTTCTCGTATAACTTCTAAACTATAATGTTTTACGAACTTTCAAATATACTCTTAAGACGAGCTAATTTTTATCTACTCTTGGACCTAAGTTTTATGAAAATAGAGTAGGGTCAAATATAATATATTTTGTTAATATAACTAAATGGTCTTTTATAATACTAACGCTCAGTTGGTTCTGGTGTCGAGCAGCAAGAGGGAGGACAGTTTGGTTGGGCCGGTTTTTGGGCTGGGTTTTGGGCTTCTGTTAGTGGGCTCCGTAAATGGGTAAGAGATGAGGTTGTTTGGTTACGATTTAGTGGATTTAAGAAAATGATAGGTGTAAAAAATAAAAATAAACTTTAATTTTATTTTATTTTAGTTTTTATTATTATTATTATTATTGTTGTTGTTGTTATTATTATTATTGGAAGTATAAAGTGGTTAAAATATATATTGTTTTGAAATTATATAAGAATGATGGGTAAAGTGGTGATTTTATTAATTCAAAATACGTGATGTTACATCTCTTAACCCCCAATTCTTCACAAACATCTTCTGTTCTTGATTAAACGATCGCACTTTGACTTTTGTTTTGACTGATCGATCGTGCTCATAACTGCTTTGTAAGTACGATTACTATGATGGGTTTTGTTATTCGGAACCTACACAACATTAACCCCATGATTAATTGGGTTAATGTTGTGTGAATTGCTTGATTTCAGATTCTAGGGCTCGTAAAGCTTGATTTGGGGATGAACACGATTTCAGGCATGTTATATGTTTTAAATAAACAGAAAACCAACACAACCACTGGTCTGGACCAAGTGGTTGTGTCTGGTGCCTTATACACGAGCCACGCGGGTTCGAGTCCCGGCAGTGGCGTCCTTTTGTCTTTTTTTCATTAATCCTTTTTAAACAAATCAAATATTTATATATAATACATTTAATTTTATAAATTCGTTTTTAATTATCAAAATCCTTTTATAAATTCTAAAAAAAATACTTTTAGTTAATCTGATATAAATGCTTCACCTACAATTTTTAGTTTTCAAAAATTCATTTATTTAATATATTTAATAATTAAATCAATTTTATTCTATTATATTTATAAAATTCCATTAAAATATCAAAACAATTTTATAAATTTCCACAAAAATTATTCTGAGTTTATATAATGATAAACTTTTCTGAAATGATTTTTAATTCTGAAAAATCATTTATTCAATATTTTTAATCAATTTTTGTTAGTTTTAATCATAATTAAATCATAATAAATCCAATTTTTAATATTTTTGCACCAAAATTTTATACAAATTATTTCTGATTATTTAGAACAGAAATATAAATTTTAAACTTATAATTCTTAAATTTTAATATTTTTAAATATTAAAGTTAAATTTTGACAATTTGTTATAAATAGAATTAATATTCTATTTTAAAGAAAATAATTTTGTAAAAATTATTTTTACACTTTAAACACATTATTGTGACCATCTTAAATTTAAATTTCATAAAAAGATTTTTGCTTATTTGTTTACTAATATTCTCTCAATTATCAAACATTTTTAATAATAATCAAACAAGCATTTATCCCCAATACGAGGCCCTAGAATATATACATTTGTAGACTAGATAGACTTAGACATATTTATTACCTTATTATAGGGTGATACTTGACACATTTGGGCAACACACTATTTTTCAAGAGATAACATTTTGCTAAGGTGAGTTTTACATAGCCCCTTTTTTTATTTATCACCATTTTTGGGGTGAAACATGTTACAACATTATTCATGCAATTCAATCATCAATGTGTCTATGTGTATTTCTATGTTGCATTATGTCTTGAACATGACTAGGGTAAGCACAATTCTAGCATAAACATTCATCAGCCAAACGGTATACATTGATAGATCTATTGGACTGACAATTCCACCCGGATACGTGCCTCCTACAAAGGTAGCGTGGGTGTTTGTTACTGCAATATAAACGAGTGAACCATGAGCGTATGGGATGTACCACAATACAACAAGTCACAATGGTTGATTATGCACTCGATTTACTTCTAGTATGTTTTCACAAATGGACTAGATTGCCATGACACATGAATTGTACAACAATTTTATTCGATTATCAAAACCTATGTAATTCTCACCAACTTTTGTTGACCCAAAATATTTTCAACTTAACATGTTTCAGGTTCTACTTGCTTGAAGATTTGCTTGAAGATATGTGCATAGTTTTATTCAAATTGATGTACGAATTCTTGTAGAACAATTGTATGTAATGTACTTAAATCAATTATTGAAATTTATTATTTACCATGAGCTACTGAACAATCATCAATACGTGACATCCCGATGTTTCCGCCATCGGTTGGGGTGTTACAAACTGGACGCTGACGTGGCACCAGATAAAGGAAGGTGCTCGCTCATCTGACCTCCCACGCTAGCTGCCCCCTCAAAAGGGTCACTGTTTTCCTCTCCCTCCCACGCTAACCCACTCGAGCATACTCACGCCAGCTCGCTCGCACCCTCCCTTGCGCCACCCCGTTGTCGTGTTCGCAAACCACGTGGTGTGTCTGCTTGCTCACGACTACTTGCTCATGCACCACAACATATAGTATAGTCTTATCTATATTTTTGTAATATTTCGTCACTGTTCTGAGTATTGTCATCTCAAATTAACTCTTTATTTTTTTAATTTCTCCCTCTTTATTTTCTTTTGTACTTTTGACCTTTTTTATATGAAGTGGTATATAAAACTAGTGGAATTTCATCGCGTTTTAGATCACAGCATATTCTTTTTATCCTTTACTCACAACCACTCTTAATAACTATTTAAAAAAATGGTTGATAAAGAGTAGTTTTCTCCTCCACTCAAATCCACTTTTTTAAAAGTTGATGTTTCAACAAAAGTACGTTGATTTTTTGTTCTTTATATTGACAAGCCGAGGTGAGTTGTTGCTCTCTCGTGTCGTTACAAACAAACCAAGTCTGTCCGAATGACTATACTAGTACACATGTCATTCGGTCGGATTTGGTTCAGTTAAGGTGGTTTAGGAAAAAAAAAAGGTAAACTAAAATAATTATAACATGATATTAATAAAAAATCGCATTTTAAATTAAGATAGGTTAAAAAGTCATTATAACATGATATTAATAAATAAGTTAGAAACTAAAAACTAGGAAAAGTATAAATACTATAGGAGTTTTTTTTTTTTTTTTTTTTTCTTCAAAATAGGTGTAAACTTATTCATCAAAATGAGTGATTCTTTTGTACTTTGGACCTTTTTTTTTTTTATAAAAAGTAGTATATAAAACTAGTGGAATTTTATCACGTGTTAGATCACATTATATTCTTTTTCTTCCTTACTCACAACCACTTTCAACAATTATTAAAAAAAAAAATTAGTTGATAAAGAGTAGTTTTCTCCTCCACTCAAATCCACTTTTTAAAAGTTGACGTTTCAACAAAAAAGTTGATTTTTTTGTTCTTTAAATTGACAAGTTGGGTGAGTTGTTGCTCTCTCGTGTTGTTACAAACAAACCAAGTCTGTCTGAATAACTATACTAGTACATATGTCATTCGGTCGGATTTGGTTCCGTTAAGGTGGTTTAGGTGAAAAAAAGTAGACTAAAGTAATTATAACATGATATTAATAAAAATCGCATTTTAAATTAAGATAGATTAAAAAGTAATTATAACATGATATTAATAAATAAGTTAGAAACTGAAAACTAGGAAAAGTATAAATATTACACGAGGTTTTTTTTTTCAAAATAGGTGTAAACTTATTTATCAAAATGAGTGTTTTAAAAAATATTTACTAAAATGGTTGTTTAATACTTTAATACACCATGTGACGTTATGCTTACCTCAGCATAGATTCCACACATCGATGGGTATTTTTTTAAATACTTTTTCTTCCTCATAATCCTATTGGTTAAAAAAATTCTATTTTATAATATGTTACAGTAGTTAACAAGAGTTAAAAGGAAAAAAAATATAATAAAATTAAAAGTGGATCACAGATTTAGTAAAAAGTTTTTAGACGTTTTTCTAATTGTTTTTTTTAACATTTGCTTTATCTTTATTTATATAAACGACCTTTAATTAAAACCTCATATATTTTTTTTTCATAAATATTTTTTTTAACTCTAATTTAAGTACATTTCTCATATATTTTTTTCATAAATATTTTTTTAAAGTTTTATGTATGGGTGCTAAACAGGTCATGGGTTTAATCTGAAAGTGACCAATCAATTAAATCAATCAATCAATCAATCGTACCCAGTATATCCCACGAATAGTAGAAACTATTGGTAGGGTCAGGGGAGGGTGAGATGTAGGCACACCTTACCTCTACCCATAAGGATAGAGAGGCTGCTTCCAGAGAGACCCCCGGCTCAAAAGGAGAAAACAGAAGACAGGCAAGTATACAAGTTAAGAGACAAGCACCACAGGAAAATTTTGTTATCGGCTAACAGACCAAGTGCAGGAGTAGGCTAGTAAGATAGTGCATACAAATATAATACATTGAACATCATACAAATATGTAAACGGGACGACAACCACATGTAAGTTTCACATTCCTTAAGAAACCTGGATAAATAGACACATAAATCAAAATAGGTTTAGAGATCCTATAGTTAAGGTCTCGTAATACCCGATCTGCTACCTAAGTGTCAAATCCTAGAAGTCACTTACTTTAATCCTACTTTTCCACGAACTCCTATCTTGGACCATGTCCTCAGAGAGGTGCAACTCTATGAGATCCTGTCTAATTCGCTCATCCCAGGTCAATTTAGGTCTGCCCCTATTCCTTCTCCCCTCTACAACGCATGCTTCCACTGCTCTAACTGGCGCCGTTGTTCGTCTCCTCTTCACATGTCCAAACCATCTCAATCTCCATTCCTTAATCTTGTCTGATATCCTAGCCACTCCAAACCTCTCTCTAAAAACCTCGTTTCTAATCCGATCTAGCCTTGTGTGCCCGGCCATCCACCTAAGCATCCTCATCTCTGCGACCTCCATCTTGCGTGCGTGCGTCTTCTTGATTGCCCAGCACTCCGTCCCATACAACATAGCAGGTCTAATTGCGGTCCTGTAGAATTTCCCCTTCAATTTATTTGGGAACCGCTTATCGCACAATACCCCTGTGGCTGCTCTCCACCTACACCACCCAATCAATTAAATATATATCTTAAAACATGTATTAAGTAATTAAATAAAAATAAGTTAAACATGTTAACCTGCAAACCAACAGGATAAAACGACCCGTTTAGCTAAATATAATTGTAGGTTCGACCTAACAATGACTAGAGCCCGTTTATACTAAATCCGAACCTACAAATTTTGTTTTATGTTCGCATTGTACTTTTGTGTCGTTTCACAATTCACGCCTTTGTCTCTCCTCATTCATTTATTTTTTAATTTTTAATATTTTATGTGATCATAAAAATATTATAAATGTTACTAAAATTATTGAATAAACAATTTAATATTCATTTTGTTTCATCGTGATATTTCAAATTTGTTTTTGAAAACAATACATGAGGTTTCACTTAAAGAACGTCTACAAAATAATTATTAAAAACGTCTAGAAAGTTTTTATTACTAGTTTTTTTTTTTTTTTTTTTTTATATATATTCGGTTTTTTTTTTTTAATAAAAGTTAAAACCCGTATATTTTTTATGTAAAATTTCACAAAACCAAATAAGGGGCTGTTTGGTAGCCTCTTAATCCTCTTAACCATTCAGTTCTGAATCATTCAACATTCAGACTGTTTGTTTCAGCATCTGAATGGAATGATTAAGTACTGCTGAACTATTAAGCTAATAAAGGATGCTAAATGATTCAGCACTTAATCAACCAAACAACCACTAATAAACAATAGATAAAAATGATTACAAATACGTAATTGACTTTGTATACACGAATTAATTTCATATACAAAAATGCAAATTAAAAAATTTAAAGAATTTATGTATGTGTTATTAAACACTTTGACATGAGTCTATGTCTTATCTGTTTGCAAATCTATACATATAATAAACCAAAGCCATTTTAATGACATGGCACTCAAAGAGGCATTCTCTTCATTGAGTGTGCCATGTGTCATCCTATGTGGCATTGAGATATTTTAGGAAAAAAATAATTTAAAAACAAAATTGGATTTTTCACTCTCATGTTTCCTCCCATAATTTTTAAACGTTAATATCTTTAATATACGAGATTTTTTAAAGATAAAAATTACACCAAATTAACGAGCGTTTTATGATCTTTCCAACGAGTACCATAGTGCTATATAAAAAACGGAAAAATTTTTTTGTGGGGTTTTGTTCATACAGGAAAAAAAACACAAAGTGTTCAGGTAAATCATTAATCATGTATAGACAAGTCACTAATTATGTTTACATCAGTAAATATGAATTTTTTTTCAACCAGAGCCGAATAGGTTAATAGAGTTATACGTTGTTTTAAGTTAGATATCAATATTAGTATGTTAGAGTTGTACATTTGTTTAGTATTTAGGATAGGTGTTAATATTAGAGTTACATTAAAGTTCTACATTCTTTTAGGTTAGGTGTTAGCATTGGAGTTGTACATTATTAATTTGTTTTAGGTTAGATATTAATATTAGGGTTATACATCAGTCTATTTTATATGTAAAATTAATGTATTATATTAAATTTCTCAACCCGGGACGCTCTCGGGGTATAATCTATCTATATATATAAAAGAATTGAACATTGCTGACGTGGCGTGCAATGGTGCTTTCAATCTCTCCATGAAACTGCCACGTGACATCATAAATCATAATTGAAAGATTTTAGTGTTTTTGAATTATTTCCTTTTTTAATTAAAAAAAGATAAACATAAAACCTTAAATTTATCTCTCTATCTCTCAATTCTCAATTACTAAAATTAAATTGAGTTATTTTAGGAAAAAAGAATTTAAAAACAAATTTAAATTTTTCTCTCTTATGTTTCCTCCCATAATTTGTAAACGTTAATATTTTTTTATATTCGAGATTTTTTAAATAAAAAAGTTACACCAAATTAACGAGCGTTTTATTATCTTTCCAACGAGTACCATAGTGCTAGGGATGAGCTCGGGACGGTATCGGTACCGAACCGATACCGATCCCGACAATACCGATACCGAAAAGTACAAAAAATCAATACCGATACCGATTATACCGGTACGGTATCGGTATCGGTTCGGTATCGGTACGGTACCGGTGTGGTATCGGTATTTTACCTTAAAATACCGATACAATACCGATCCCGTACCGATACCAAAAATACCGAAACCGAAAACCTCTAAATGTGGGTACCAATACCGATACCGAACACCCTCGGTTCGGTACGGGATCGGTATTTTTTCGGTTCGGGATCGGTTTTCGGGACCGTATGCCCATCCCTACATAGTGCTATATAAAAAACGGAGAAAAAAACGACTATTTTTGTGGGGTTTTGTTCATACAGGAAAAAAAACACAAAGTGTTCAGGTTATTCATTAATCATGTTTTTTCTTTTAAACCAGGTTCTTATCTACGATGTTGAAATTCGGCCCAAGCGCCATGCTTTCATTGGAATTTTACTCTTCTAAAGATGCATAGGTATACTTCATCAAGAGAAGCTAGGAGAAAGAATCGCGCAACATTGCAACACATGGCGTCACCTTATAGCAAAGTTATTTTTTATTTATTTAATTACAAGAGTAATAATTATTACTATTAGTATTAGTATTATTAGAATTATTATATTTTTCAACCCCGGGACACTCCCGGGATAAAAGCTAGTATTTATATAAGCTTTAAATTCTTTCTGAGGAGCTCAGTAGCTTGGGTTAACAGGACCTGCTGTTGATACGGAGGGAGCAACAAGAAGTGCCGAAGTGGCACTTCAGGCCGCATGGCCGTCACTGAGAATTCAGGTACTCGGGCCGAGTTACGAGAAATGTGTCTCTTACCCTTAGGTCTTGACGAAATAAATAACGTAAACTATTTTCTTTAAACGACGATTGAAGTATTACAAGAGTTAATGACATACCGTAGTAAGCGAATAGGTAACCGAACATGAGTGAAACTATCTTTAACATTCTTTTTAGCCAAAAGCTCTTGAATTTGATTGGGGAAAAATTTTACTTGCTTATGTGTGTCGTAAGTTTCTTCTATTCTTTTTTTTTTTTTAATTTAGTTAAAATTAAATGGGTATTGGGTTTTTAAACTTGTTATGGGTTACTATAGGATTTTTCTTTAAAATGTGTCCTCGATATTTTCGGTCCCTGACCGGTTGGCCTCTCCGACCCACCCAAGGGTCGGCCATGCTTTAGGGGTGGGGCGGCGTGTCCGCATGAGGCGCTAGGATGTGGCACTTCTAAAATGTGTCCCTCGATATTTCTGGACCCTGGCCGGTTGGCCTCTCCGGCCCACCCAAAGGCTGGCCATGCTTTAGGGGTGGGGCGGCGTGTCCTAGCGCCGTGTCTGCATGAGGCACAGATAGCTATGATGTTCGTTGTCAGGGCCGGTTATGAGGGGGTGCGGGGAGGACTTCCGACCCGGACCCAATTTCTAAAGGGGTACATTAAGTATGGTTGGTGTGTGTTCACTAAAAATACTTTCGATTTGTGTGATTGTTAAGAACCCTCCATGTAATGTTAAAGGGGTGTGAAAAAGATGAAGGATAGTTAAGTAAAATCCAATAAAAAGTATAAATAGTTGGTCAATGTCATTTTCTCAGTAGTATACAACTTCTTTTCAAATGATTTAATTTAGTTTTAAAATATAGTACAAACTGTAGTAGATAATAATTTAGTTTTCAAATGCTTTTACCAAAAATTTTACATTGTTAATTTACTTGCTTTGTGCTCCTGTCAAAAAACTATCTGCATTCATTACGTTATTTACTTTATTAAGACCTAATGTTAAAGGGCACATAATTCGCGGCTCGGCCCGGACACATAAATTCTCAGGGACGGCCCTGGTCGTTGTAAGAGGGTCTGAATAGGGCTGTACACGAGCCGAGTCGAGCCGAGCCAGGCTAAGCTCGAGCTCGAACTTAAACGAGCCAGCTCGGCTCAGCTCGTTTCTTTGGTCGAGCTGAAAAGCTCGTAAATGTTCGAGCCGAGCTCGAGCTGGCTCGAGCCAGCTCATTATTTTTTTTTATAAATATTTATAAAATAAAAAACAAAACAAAAATAAAATAAAATTACACATATACATGTATATTTTTTATTTTTCTAAGTTAGGGTTTGTTGGATTATGAAGAGGTGAGGTAGATAGGTAGTATGAGCGGGGCTTTCAAAATTTGAATTTTAGATTTGTGTTTGGAGCTGCTGATGAGATTCCATTAGCAGCCTGTTCGATTCTATAACTTGCTGATTAGATAACGTGAGTGCATCAACTGTCGCTCTCAGCTCTGTGTTCGACTGAATTGTTTCCCCGATCAGTTGAAGCATTGCTGTCTCATTCTCTTCAATGTTTGCATTCTTCGTTCTCAACTCCGCTATCTCACGTGTCTGCGTAGCAACTATGGCAGTTAACTCGGTGATCTTTCGTTGAAGTTGTTCTTGGTAGCAGAAACTGAAGAAGAGGTCTGATCGGTTGACCCGGAAGCCGTAGGTCGGACTTTTTGTCTCATACTCCTAATCCTGTTACCAATAGGATTGGAAACAATCTGTGAACTCGTCGCTGCTTCGGTAACTGAGACTGTGTCACACCCTCAAAATCCACTTGCGGAGTTTTACCGCGAGGCGCATGACAAACCAGGATCCAAACCAACGATCACAATAAACAAGTCTAAATGAATATAATGCAATTTCAAAACATAGTTTAAAATCCCCGTTTACAGCGGAAGCTTATTCAAAACAGTATCTCAAAAGTAAACCAAATGTTCAACATATGAAAACCATGCGACTCTAACTAGACGCCGTGCAGACGCGTGCGCCCTAGTCTAGTAGTGCTACCTTAGCGACCTGAGAAAACATGTAAAAGTTTACGTCAGCACAAAAATGCTGGTGAGTTTACAGGTTTTGTAATCCAAGCACCAAGTCAACCTGTCCATACTATAACAACTCGAAAACCAGTGTACGCTAGCTAGGCGTATGTTTTGTTACTACCACGATTGGAAAACCATTACTAACTCGCAAACCAAATGTGTGCCCGATGTAGTAACCCTGTTGTTCCTGTTGTTCCTGTTTGAGACAATATGCACTCGCCCGACCCTCCAAGCCGACGAGCGGGGTTGGTCACTCCCAATAGCGCTATTCACATTTCCCCGTTGTGCAAACCCGCACATTCATGGTTCCCCCCGGGACTTCCAAAGATCGTGTAGTACACAATAGAAACCCATAGTATGACAGTAGTTACCAAATAATCGTTTTAACACATGTTTTCTCCCCCGAAAATGTGAAACCAGTTTAAAAGAGGGGCCGTAAACTCACCTTAAGTTGCGTTACTTCGTAATACGAATAACTCAGCAGCTATGCTAGTCCCGTAAAGCGGCGACCTAACATATGACAGTTACAAGCACTTAGACTAATAACCCGCAGGTTAATTAGTCCCTAGGTGTCCAGACCATAACCAAGTTCGTTTGAAAACATCGTGACTGTTTAACTGACCCAAAGTACAAGACCCGACATCCCATTGGTGACCCGAGACTTCCCGTGTTATGTTTACGCTCTCAATCATGCAATCATGCAATCACACTTAACATACGTTAACGCACAACAAGTTATAGCACATAGCTCACGTATCACCGAATTACATCCAAACATATGTTACCATGTTATTAGATATGTTACGAGGTTCCTAGCATGTTCCTACATGTCAAATCGGGTCTCGGAATGCTAATTTATACTTACAGCAGCAGTACACGCGATTAGGAAAAGTCAACTAGCATTTAGGTTGGTCAACTGGCATTTAGGAAGGCTAATCGCATGTAACTACTAGCATTTAGGGCTAATTGCATGTAACTACTAGCATTTAGGGCTAATTGCATGTAACTACTAGCATTTAGGGCTATACCACATGTATCTACTAGCAATTAGGGCTAATCGCATGTATCAACTAGCAATTAGGCCCTAATCGCATGTATCATAGGCGATTGGCCTCCTAATCGCCTCTAACATAGGCGATTAGGATTGCTAATCGCCTGTAACCTTGCTGTTCCAGTTTTTCGCGCGTTTAACGCTCCAAATCAGATCCAGAACGTGTGTAACCACCCAATATCATCCCAAACACTATCCTAAACATGTTTCAACTAAAACCCTTCGTTTTGCCTCGTATTATCAGCCCTGCATGCAATCACGTAACCTAAACACCATTCACATAGCATGCATCATCACACTAACATGCGTAACTATAACCCTAATAATCAATTCTCAGATTTTATCATCATAATATCATTAGTATTCTGAATTAATCCTAATAACATGTTAATCCTTCATCTTGAATCATAAAAACCCTAGCTTTCTAATCATAAACACCCATAACACATGTATACTAGTTAAAATCCGATTAACAACACTTATTAACGATTTTCAGAAAGCTTTTCCGTTTTAGAACAGGTCTGGACTATTAGGGATTGAATAAAAACATTTATAAAGATTCATGGATGGAAACCAAACCTTAGATTTGTGAAAGAATGATGGATTAAGCTTGAAACCTTGTGTTTTGATCAAAAATCGCGTTCCAGAGGTTGTGTGTGTGTTGGGGCGGGTTATGGGACGACTAGGGTTTGTATAATGAAGTTTAGGAGGTCAAGTATGGTATTTATAGTCGTTTTTAGTCGTCCAGCCCGTAACTAGCGATTGTGCAGCCCTTACACGCGATTAGGAAGCCTAATCGCATGTAAGTTCATGCAATTGGGGCCTAATCGCATGAACAGTCATGCAATTGGTCCCCTACTCGCCCCTAAAGGGCCTACTCGCCCCCCTTATGGGCGATTAGGCTTCCCTAATCGCCTATAGGGGCTGGTTTCGTGTGTTTTGTGCGTTAAACCCCGTTTTAACATATGTTAACACATATTCACATACCGACAAGTCACATAATGATTGTAAACACATAACACATGTAAATACACATATTCACACTCGTTCACCAATTCCCGGGACTCGAGACTTGTATGTTCTGTATGCCCTGACGATCCTACAAATCGTCACCGTTTGTACACTTGGTTAAGGACTGACATCTAATGAACCTCTAGACCAACATCCAATGATCTTCTAGACTAAACCGATAGTTCCCGAACCATAACCCGACTTAACTAACCCAGTTAAGTACAATATACGCGTGACTCGCTAAGGTAGACTTTCATCTAGACAACGTTGTTAACCAGAATTTGCCGGGTGTCACAGACTGGCTCAGTGAAGATTACCGAAGTAGGCATCGACATTGTGACTCTGGCAGGCATAGCTGCACTAACAGTAATAGGGACTGAAGATGTCGCTACTGTTGTTGTTGTTGTTGCTGTTGTTGTTGTTGTTGTTGCTGCTGCTTTAGAGGATTGAGTGTCTTGAGCCCCAAATGCTTCAGGAAGGGTAAACCGTCTCTTCCTTGAAGTCTTCTCCACTTGAGGTTTAAGAGACATCGTCTTCTTACCTCGAACACTATCCTTTTTGGCAGTCGTCTTATGTCTCTTTGCAGGAGGTGACCTCTCAAGCTGTGCATCTATGTCTGCAATTCTCACAATGCTTAAGCTTGATTTCAAAAAAAAATTTAAAACTCCAAAATTTTCCCCCCATCCCCACACTTGGGATACATTGTCCCCAATGTACGGTTTTGGAAGGAATAGATCGCTACAAAACCAAAAATTTCTTTTTTTATATATTTTCTTATTTTATCATTTTTTTAATTACCACACCACCAAGACACACCCCAATACAAATCATCATCAATCACACCACCCATCCACCCGACCCAAAAAACAAAGTAGAAAAACATAAATATACAACTATATACAAAAGAACACAACCTGGTCAATAATAGCGTGGCTGAGGCGGTCCAAACATGGAGGTCATCAAATCATTCCAGTCTCCGAATCCAAACGCCCCGCAGCTTATCCAGTTTTAGCCATTTTCCTTTGTCTTGAAGAGATTAGAACACAAGAAAAAAAAAATCTTGAAAAAGCCCCAAAAATTTCGGATTCTAGGGTTTAGATTTGACCACCAAAGAATGTTTTTCTTTCAATTTGCTTCCCAAAATCAAAACCCTTGTGAAATTTTAGCCAATTTAGACCCAAAAATTGAGAGAATTTGTGAAGAAGAAGAAAGAGTGAAAAAAATATATGTGGCCAGGAAAGTGTCTTTATGCGATTAGGAATTTTTTTTTTTTATAACGTAAAAAAAACGACGCTTGCAAACCCAAACCCCACTGTAACTTACAGTGGGGAGCGTTTCCTACGGTAGCCAAAAGACCCAAATATTCTGCCGTAAGGCAGTAGACATTCACCGTCAATTTCTTGTTTTCCATCGTAAGTTACGGTACGTACCGTAGCTTACGGTAGGACCTGGGATTTTTTTTTAATCATATAGAAAAACCTTAACAAAAACAAGATTTTTTTTAAAATAAACACATGTAATTTTAACATAAAAATTACCCTACCCCCTCGAAAATCCCGTGTTGTCCTCAACACAATGCTAGACGTGTTCGTAACCCGAACGTCCCCACACTTGTTTCAAACACGGATTCCGACCAAAAACAAAATTGGGTAATTAACCAAAATAAGAAAAAATAAAATCTAACTATGTACACTACCAAACCTGGGCCTCTTATGGTTATTCATCCTCCACCGGGCGTAAGATGTATCCCGCTTTGTCAAGCTCCAAGTTATTGATGTCTTTACCTTCCAAGTATGGCTTCAAGAGATGTCCATTTACCGTGTGTTGCTTGTCGGTTTGTTCATCAAAAATATCTATATCACCAAACTTCCCAACCCGGCAAATTACATAAGGACCCATCCACTTGCTCTTTAGCTTTCCCGCGAACATCTTCAACCTTGAGTTATACAACCAAACCTTTTGACGGTGAGCTTTGGTTTTCTTTTATTTTTTGGGTTTCCAGTATCCTGTATATTGGTTTCCTGGTTGTGTAAATCTGTTCTAGTTTTACTTACAGAAATCTGTGTGCATCTTATGCAGTTGTAATATTAAGTTGCTGCTTGGTGATTAAGCATTCTCTTAAAACTCCCCTGAATGCTTTTGTTATTAGATTTTTTGACTCGAGTCGTTTTGACACTTCTCACTGAATCTTTGTCATTGGACTTTTTTACTCTACTTGTTTTGATATGCAAGTCTGAATCTGGCACCAGTTATGTTCAGCATGGAATATTGGATTTACTAAAAACCAATGACAAGTTGCTCTTCCATTCAATCGCATGCAATCACAAGAGTAACAAAAATGAATGAAATAGGTACAACTAACATCAGTAATGCACTAATCACTACTAGAGTAATAGGCATACACACAATATACAATCCGCATTCCGACCCATTACAAACAAAATACAACCTATTACCAACAAAATAGAGTAATAGGCATACACACAATAGAAAATCCGTGTTCTGACCCATTACAGACAAAATAGGCATACACACAAAAGACAATCCGCATTCTGACCCATTACAAACAAAATAGAGTAATAGGCAGACACACAAACGACAATCCGCATTCTGACCCATTACAAATAAAATACAACCTATTACCAACAAAATAGAGTAATAGGCAACACACAATAGACAATCTGTGTTCTAACCCATTTATATATAATACAAAAAGCAACTTAACTTTTCTCTAACGGCGTCACCTACTTTTCGTTCCTTCAACCGTCGGGGGCATACGCCAAAAGGGTTTTTCATCTTCAACCATTGAATAAAACCGTTATTTAACGTCGTTCTTTGCCTGTAGTCTTCTTTCTTTTCGTCTCGCACTCGATCGTTCCTTACCATCTCTTCCCTTTCCCCATCTTCCTTCCTTTTCTGCCCTTCAATTGTCTTCGTCTTCTTTGTACACCATATTCCCCTTCTTCCTCTTAACAAATTATTCTTGAAAATCCTGTTTGCTTCGTATTGGTAAGTAATTATTTCCCATTTATTCAATTTACAAATTTTATATCCATTATGTTTCTAATGTAAATTTTTGAATCACAGGCTTCCAATTTAAGGCTTAATTTATGATAGAGAATAATGCTTGCCTCTCTTCTATTGATTATGAATATTTATAATAATTACAATGTCCACTATCTTTGGATAGGGAATAATCACATTAATCACAATAATATAAATACAATAATTTACTATAAATATGGCGTCTATTACTCCCCCGCAGTCGAAGCGGGAGGAGATCGGATGCTGAGACTGTCCCTGAAATCTTCAAATAAAACGCGCGGTAGACCCTTGGTGAATATGTCGGCAACCTGATATCGGGATGGAACATGAAGAACTCGCACGTGTCCACGTTGTACCTGTTCACGAACAAAATGTATGTCAAGCTCTATGTGTTTTGTGCGTTGGTGCTGCACTGGGTTCCCGGAGAGGTATATGTGTAACATTTCGCATTTAATTATTTGTACGTTACGGATTAAAACGACAAGTCTTATTATTATTATTATAATTTTTGGAGATATTTCGAACCCCTATACAATGATAATTATTCATACATATATTTATTTATATATATATATATAGTGGTTTATAATAATAATAATAATAATAATAATAATAATAATAATAATAGTAATAATAATAATAATAGTAATAATAATCTGTTAGTTGTAAAAAAAAAAAAAAAGAGTAAGTTTTGGCTAAACAAAAATCATAAACTAAAAGTTTTTGAACCTTCATATTTCAGCCCAGCCCAACCCAGTGTAATTGATGTGTCGTAAAACACATCTATTCTCTTATGTATTTTTTGTTATAATTGAGTCTTTTGTATATAGTTTTTAGTAGTTTTAGGCGTGTATTCGTTTGTTGGCCTATTTTTGTCATTGTATAGATTTTTATTAATTTTTAGTACTTATTTATTTATTTTATATTTTGGTAGGTGTTCGTGTGAACGTTGGAGCGTAAACGATGAACTTTGGTCAAGCCAAGAACACCCGAGTGTAGAGCACCGAGTAGTAATAATAATAATAATAATAATAATAATAATATAAAAAAAAAGAAAAAAAACAAAAGGCACGAGGCCTTGTCAATTGTCACCCAAAAGCCCAAGTTAAAATTGGGTGATTTATTAGGGATATGAATGAAGCGACGGCAGAAGAGTTTTTATAAAAGGAATCATATATCATTCATTCGAAATTATCATTCATTCATTGGAAACAAAAAGATAGTAAAGCGGCGCACGGGGATTCACTGGACTTCAACAATTTTCCAATTCATTGGAATTCATTCTTCGAACAAAAGAAAGACAAAAGTCAACGGTCAACTACGTTGACGATCGAACGAGCACGGAAGGAGAAAAGGCCAAGGGCACGTTAAAGATCAATAGCCAACGAGCCTTGGGTTAGGTTTAGTTTTCGCTCTATATTTTTATAGACATGATGAAATTGTTTTTTTATAAACTTTGAATTTATGTTTCTAAATATTATGAGTAGCTAGACTTTTATGGTTGCTTAGGTTTATGAACTAGACACGTTTTTTGCAGTATTTAATGATTTTTGGTTTTTAATCTTGATGTGTAGGATTACATGACTTTAATTTTATTGTTGGATTTGATATATGTGTGTTGGTGTTAATTTTATTTGAAGTTTGTTTATTGGTTTTGTGGAGCTAGGCATGTAGAGATACCCCCTAGGTTTTGAAATCAATCTAGTTCGTCAACTTAGGTTAGCGTGCTAGTATTTGGAGTTGGAGTACGACACAAGTATAACAAACTAATATAATAAATTAACTAAGACGTGCAGTCCATTCTTGAGGGTGAGAAATCTAACTCGAGTTTGCTAGGTAACTAACTAGGCATTGTTCGGTAGTTGGCAAGCGCTAGGGCGGGAGTCGCTACTTGTCCGTGTTTAGAGTTTTCCTAGGTTTTCTTCAGTAGAGTTTAAGTCTGCTTCATAGTTTGAGGGTTTTAATCCAGGAGAGGTTTTAATCTGATTTCTATGGGATTTTGGTACGCTAGGGCGATCCGGGTCCATCTTAGCATTTTTACACTTGTCCCGCCTTGAGTCTAGTGAGCTATCTTTGACAGGAGGTTTATTAGATAAGAATAGGGTCTCAAGTTAATTACCAGATTCAGGATTTATTGCTAGTGTCTAGGGATTTTACCTAAGTAACCAACCTTCTTCCTATCCGATTTCTTCAAGTTCCTAGTTCCCATAAGCAGCTGAGGTTACTTTATTTATATTTAGTTTCTTTTAAGTTTTTTAATTATTAGTTTAACACCCCCACTTTAAGTATATATTTATTTAGGCTAGTATTCGGTATAGGTTGTGATCTAGAGTTGCATTTGCGTCTTTGGGTTCGATACTCGGTCTTATCTGTTTACTGCTTTGCGACCGGTACACTTGCCGTGCATGTGTAGTTTTTAGGTGAGTCGTTTTAATTAAAACTTGTGCACATTTTTACATATACATTTACACACATCAGTAATCCCGGCCCACCAGGAAACCGGCCCAAACCCCTCACCCCTCTCCCTTACTCTGTTTAAAAAAAAAATACAAAATGTTGGCCTCAGCCGGGTTTCGAACCGGAGGCAACAACGAATAACACACAAGCACCAACCAGCTAAGCTATGCTGATCTTTTGGTTTATATCTAACTCGTAAATTATAAATATTCTTCTTAAAATTCTGTTACTGCTCGCTGCTAGCAGCAGGCGCGCAAACAGCCCCTTTCTTCTACACATTTGACTTTAGATTGAACCAATTTAAGGAAATAATTGACTAATCTCTTCGTGACATGTAAATGACGGATATTACGCATTAATTATGCCAGTAATCATCATCAAATCCTTTCAATTTTGACCAATTTTACTCGCAAACATTCAAGTCGAGTCAAAAATTTCTAATTCTATGATCTGGGCATTTACACTATAAATTGACCATTGACGAGCCATCACAACTCGCCAATACTCCTCTCTTAACCTTCAATTCTTCACAAAACACTCTGTTCTTGCTTATATAATCACGTTTTTGACTTTCAAGGTTGACCGACCAATCGTACTCGAAACAACCTTGTAAGTATAATTTTTTTGGTGGGTTTTGATCATCGGCATCCACACATCAATAGCCCTAAGGTTAATCGGGTTATTGATGTGTGAATCGTCCGATTGGAAATCTTAGGGCTCGCATGATAGTTTTGGGGATGAACACAGATCTTTTAAGTATTTATTTTTAAATTTAACGAGAATGATCACAACCACTGGTCTGGACCAAGTGGTTGTGACCCATGCCTGCCTCCTGAGCCACCCGGGTTCGAGTCCCGGCAGTGGCATGTATTTTTGTTCTTTTTCCGGTTTAAACCAATAAGCATATATAAAGCACATAATTTTATAAATTCGTTTTTAATTATTAAAACTGTTTTAAAAATTCTAAAAATTTTATTTTAAGCTAATCTGGTAAAAAGGTTTCACCCACAATTTTTAGTTTCCAAAAATTTATTTATTTAATATATATAATAAATAAATCAAGTTTATTCTATTTTATTTATAAAAATCTATAAAAATATCAAAACGATCTTATTAATTTCCACAAAAATTATTCTAAGTTTATATAACAATAAACTTTTCTGAAATGATTTTTATTTCAGAAAAATCATTTATTTAATATTTTTAATCAATTCTTGTTTGTTTTAATCCTATTTAAATCATAATAAATTCAATTTTTGATATTTTTGCACCAAAATTTTATACAAATTATTTCTGAATATTTAGAACAGAAATATGATTTTTAAACTGATAAATCCTTAATTTTAGTAATTTTTATTTATTAAAGTTAAAGTTTGACAATTTGTAATAAATGGATTTAATAATCTATTTTAAAGAAAATAATTTTGCAAAAATTATTTTTATACTTTAAACACATTCTTGTGACCATCTTAGATTTAAAAATTTATAAAAAGACTTTTGGTTATTTAATTACTAAATTTCTCTTTATTGTCGAATATTTTCAATATTAATCAAACGAGCAATTATCCCCAATTCGAAGCCCTAGAACATATACATTTGTAGACTAGATAGACTTAGACATATTTATTACCTTATTATAGGGTGATACTTGACACATTTGGGCAACACAATTATCCAAATTTCTCAACAGATATAACATTTTACCAAGGTGAGTTTTACATAGCCCCTTTTCTATTTATCACCATTTTTGGGGTGAAACATGTTACAACATCATTTATGCAATTCAATCATCAATGTGTCTATGTGTTTTCTATGTTGCATTATGTCTTGAGTATGATTAGAGTAAGCACCCATTCTAGCATAATCATTAACTCCGTACAAGCCGACGGTATACATTGATAGATCTATTGGACTTACAATCCCACCCGGATACGTGCCTCCTACAAAGGTAGCGTGGGTGTTTGTTATCGTATAATATATTCAAGTGAACCATGAGCGTATGGGATGTATCATATTATAACAGTCATCAGGGTTGGTTATGCACTCGATTTATTTCTAGTATGTTCTCACATATGGACTAGATTGACATGACACATGAATTGCACAACATTTTTATTCAATTATCAAAAACCTATGTAATTCTCACCAACTTTTGTTGACCCAAAACATTTTCAACTTAACATGTTTCAGGTTCTATTTGCTTGAAGATTTGAATTGATGCTTGAAGATATGTGTATAGTTTTATTCAATTTGATGTACAAATTCTAGAACAATTGTATGTAATTCATTTAAATTATTTAATGGAATTTATTATTCATCATGAGCTACTGAACAATCATCAATACGTGACATCCCGATGTTTCCGCCATCGGTTGGGGTGTTACAGATTGGTATCAGAGCCATGGTTATAGGGAATTAGGTTATTAGAAAAATAATCTAGTCTATAACCATAGGATTTAACAAGTACTTGCTTCATTTACTTGCTATTCTCTATCTCCCTCCTACTTCTTATCTCTACTTTCATTCCTACAAGAAGGTTGCTCTCCATCAGTGGATCTACTCTTAGACTAATAGGACAAATTCCTCGGGTTTAACCTGAACCCCCTTGAGATCTCGTCGAAGTTCTATATTTTAATAACGAACACGTGCAATCTGGAAGGGTGAACGCCTGTATTCTGAGTCTTCTGTCTAGGCTGGCATTGCGCATATATCCTAATCAGACGAGGGACCCGGATGCCTACCTGGGAATTCTCGGGATGAGTGTTCACTTATAGGCTAAAGCATGTCTTCATATGTTATTAGAATCTAGAATCTTTGATAAGTCAACGTTTTCGTTTATTCGTTTTAATTAATGAATAAATGATTACATTCCTTATATTACCTCAAACACTTCATGCCTCATTAAAAACTTCATTGTGTCCCCTACAGATCATGTCTCCACGTCGCAGCACTCTCCTTAACAATGGTGACAATCAAGATGAAGTGAATAGCAACGACCACAACACTAACCACAACAATAGAGGTGATACCCAACTAGCTGCGATTATTTCCCAACAATTGGCGCAACAAATCACAACTCTGGTTTCTAACTTGTTGACTCAAGACATCCAAATGGATGGGAATGGCAATGGAAATGGCGTTGGAAAACACGAAAGGAACAGGACCTTAGTTCGGAAAGGCAAGAAAACAAGTATTGTGGCCGCATTAACTACCAAGAGTCAGAAACGTAAGACCAGGGGTCCTGATGTAAACCTCACTACACAAGCTTCTAACAAGAAGCCTTATACAAGAAACTATCCATTATGTAACACATGCAATCGACATCATCCCACTGTTTCAGCGTGTCGCTTGTGCACCAATTGTGGTAGGTATGCCCATCTGGTCAACACATGTCGCGAGACCCCAAACCCTAATCAACCCACCAACCCTGCTACTTTGGAGGAAGCAAAGCGGTTGGCTGCCACCTTAACAGATAACCATGTAAAGGCAGGAACCCTGACCCAGAAAGGGGAGAAGAAAACTGTTGCAAAAGATACTCCCCAACCTGCCGTTGAAATCAAAACTGAGGCCTCAACCAACGGAAAGCGCAAGGCCAGGAATTTTGCAAAAGACACCACTACCCCACCCAACAAGAAACAATACCGCGGGAAACTACCTAAGTGTGACACCTGCCAGTATCACCATCCAACCCAAGTGCCCTGCCGTCAGTGTACCAATTGCCAAAGGTATGGACATCTTGCGGACGCTTGCCGAATTCCTGCTACAAACACCCTTGCTGCTCCAAATAACCCACTTGAGACCCTCCAGCTACTTAACAGCAAACTCTACTATCTGAATGATGTCTATCTTTCTCTTTAATTCCATGTATTGACATTTTATTTTCAAGTAATAAAATACGAGTATTATCATAACATCTGTGTGCATGCTTGTTTGAATGTGAACTGATTGCTATATCTATGATCATACGTGCTTACTTGTACAACAATTAGTTGACTACCAAACAACCTACTTAACGATTAGTAGAGGTCATCATGTCTTTCCAACAGTCGGGAGAGGCCCTACCACCTGCTCAACGACTGGTGGAGACTATTAGACCTGCTCAACAATCGATAGAGTCATAAAAGGACGCAAAACCCTAATGTAAGGTAAATTGGTAATTACGGTCCGGAACGTAATCATGAATTTACAGGTACGTTAAGGTAGTGTGAAATTTTATCAAGGTTTCCGGTAGTTGACCAATTGTAACCCTGGTTTTCTCTTAACTTCGGGACGAAGTTCCTAAAAGTAGGGGAGACTGT
This sequence comes from Ambrosia trifida, assembly GCA_028751855.1. Classification (NCBI taxonomy): domain Eukaryota; kingdom Viridiplantae; phylum Streptophyta; class Magnoliopsida; order Asterales; family Asteraceae; genus Ambrosia; species Ambrosia trifida. The sequence continues at coordinate 27,294,544 of CM054126.1, forward strand.
AACATTTCGCATTTAATTATTTGTACGTTACGGATTAAAACGACAAGTCTTATTATTATTATTATAATTTTTGGAGATATTTCGAACCCCTATACAATGATAATTATTCATACATATATTTATATATATATATATAGTGGTTTATAATAATAATAATAATAATAATAATAATAATAATAATAATAATAATAGTAATAATAATTTGTTAGTTGTAAAAAAAAAAGAGAGTAAGTTTTGGCTAAACAAAAATCATAAACTAAAAGTTTTTGAACCTTCATATTTCAGCCCAGCCCAACCCAGTGTAATCCCGGCCCACCAGGAAACCGGCCCAAACCCCTCACCCCTCTCCCTTACTCTGTTTAAAAAAAAATACAAAATGTTGGCCTCAGCCGGGTTTCGAACCGGAGGCAACCACGAATAACACACAAGCACCAACCAGCTAAGCTATGCTGATCTTTTGGTTTATATCTAACTCGTAAATTATAAATATTCTTCTTAAAATTCTGTTACTGCTCGCTGCTAGCAGCAGGCGCGCAAACAGACCCTTTCTTCTACACATTTGACTTTAGATTGAACCAATTTAAGGAAATAATTGACTAATCTCTTCGTGACATGTAAATGACGGATATTACGCGTTAATTATGCCAGTAATCATCATCAAATCCTTTCAGTTTTGACCAATTTTACTCGCAAACATTCAAGTCGAGTCAAAAATTTCTAATTCTATGATCTGGGCATTTACACTATAAATTGACCATTGACGAGCCATCACAACTCGCCAATACTCCTCTCTTAACCTTCAATTCTTCACAAAACACTCTGTTCTTGCTTATATAATCACGTTTTTGACTTTCAAGGTTGACCGACCAATCGTACTCGAAACAACCTTGTAAGTATAATTTTTTTGGTGGGTTTTGATCATCGGCATCCACACATCAATAGCCCTAAGGTTAATCGGGTTATTGATGTGTGAATCGTCCGATTGGAAATCTTAGGGCTCGCATGATAGTTTTGGGGATGAACACAGACCTTTTAAGTATTTATTTTTAAATTTAACGAGAATGATCACAACCACTGGTCTGGACCAAGTGGTTGTGACCCATGCCTGCCTCCTGAGCCACCCGGGTTCGAGTCCCGGCAGTGGCATGTATTTTTGTTCTTTTTCCGGTTTAAACCAATAAGCATATATAAAGCACATAATTTTATAAATTCGTTTTTAATTATTAAAACTGCTTTAAAAATTCTAAAAATTTTATTTTAAGCTAATCTGGTAAAAAGGTTTCACCCACAATTTTTAGTTTCCAAAAATTTATTTATTTAATATATATAATAAATAAATCAAGTTTATTCTATTTTATTTATAAAAATCTATAAAAATATCAAAACGATCTTATTAATTTCCACAAAAATTATTCTAAGTTTATATAACAGTAAACTTTTCTGAAATGATTTTTATTTCAAAAAAATCATTTATTTAATATTTTTAATCAATTCTTGTTAGTTTTAATCCTATTTAAATCATAATAAATTCAATTTTTGATATTTTTGCACCAAAATTTTATACAAATTATTTCTGAATATTTAGAACAGAAATATGATTTTTAAACTGATAAATCCTTAATTTTAGTAATTTTTATTTATTAAAGTTAAAGTTTGACAATTTGTAATAAATGGATTTAATAATCTATTTTAAAGAAAATAATTTTGCAAAAATTATTTTTATACTTTAAACACATTCTTGTGACCATCTTAGATTTAAAAATTTATAAAAAGACTTTTGTTTATTTAATTACTAAATTTCTCTTTATTGTCGAATATTTTCAATATTAATCAAACGAGCAATTATCCCCAATTCGAAGTCCTAGAACATATACATTTGTAGACTAGATAGACTTAGACATATATATTACCTTATTATAGGGTGATACTTGACACATTTGGGCAACACAATTATCCAAATTTCTCAACAGATATAACATTTTACCAAGGTGAGTTTTACATAGCCCCTTTTCTATTTATCACCATTTTTGGGGTGAAACATGTTACAACATCATTTATGCAATTCAATCATCAATGTGTCTATGTGTTTTCTATGTTGCATTATGTCTTGAGCATGATTAGAGTAAGCACCATTCTAGCATAATCATTAACTCCGTACAAGCCGACGGTATACATTGATAGATCTATTGGACTGACAATCCCACCCGGATACGTGCCTCCTACAAAGGTAGCGTGGGTGTTTGTTATCGTATAACATATTCAAGTGAACCATGAGCGTATGGGATGTATCATATTATAACAGTCATCAGGGTTGGTTATGCACTCGATTTATTTCTAGTATGTTCTCACATATGGACTAGATTGACATGACACATGAATTACACAACATTTTTATTCAATTATCAAAAACCTATGTAATTCTCACCAACTTTTGTTGACCCAAAACATTTTCAACTTAACATGTTTCAGGTTCTATTTGCTTGAAGATTTGAATTGATGCTTGAAGATATGTGTATAGTTTTATTCAATTTGATGTACAAATTCTAGAACTTTTGTATGTAATTCATTTAAATTATTTAATGGAATTTATTATTCATCATGAGCTACTGAACAATCATCAATACGTGACATCCCGATGTTTCCGCCATCGGTTGGGGTGTTACAATATGGCACTGACTTTGTCACTGTAAACCAGGCTGGCGCGGGACAGAGGATGTTGTAGTTCAAGCAATAAGTTACGTATCCAGCAAATTTCGGCCACTACATTGGCAACCCCTCGGTATTCGGCTTCGGCACTAGAACGAGAGACGGTGCTTTGTCTCTTGGATGACCATGAGATGAGGTTGTCTCCAAAATAAATGCAATAGCCACTGGTGGAGCGTCTGGTATCTGGGCATCCAGCCCAGTCAGCATCGGTATAAGAGATGAGAGACTGGGAAGATGTGCCGTGCAGTTGTAGCCCGAAGTTAACAGTCCCTTTGATGTACCGAATGATTCTCTTAAGGGCGTTCCAGTGTTCAATCTGTGGGGAGTGCATGTGCATGCGGATTTGCTGGACAGCATAGGAAATATCAGGCCTGGTAAAAGTGAGGTACTGAAGAGCACCTGCAAGGCTGCGATAAAGAGTCGGGTCATGAAAGACATCGCTACCTGTAGAACTGAGTTTGCTGTTGGTGTCAACCGGTGTGGCAACCGGGTTACATGACTGCATGCCGGCTCTAGTAATGATATCATTCGCATAAGTGTGCTGCGAAAGAAACATGGTGTCTGCTTTGCGAGACACAGAAATACCAAGAAAATAGCTGAGGGGGCCCAAATCCTTCATAGCGAATTCGCTTGCAAGCTGGGTCATGAGAGAATGACGAAGTTTGTCAGAAGATGTGACAAGAAGAATATCATCCACATATAGTAATAGGTACGCTGTATGAGGACCCTGGTGTAAAGTGAAAAGAGAAGCATCACTTTTGCTGTGTCGAAAACCAATAGAGAGGACAAAATCTGTGAATCGCTGGTACCAGGCACGAGGGGCCTGTTTGAGACCGTATAGCGACTTCTTCAACGAGCACACGTAATCAGGAAACCGTTTGTCTCGAAAACCCATAGGTTGATGCATGTAGACGGTTTCATGGAGATTCCCATGAAGAAATGCATTGGTGACATCTAATTGATGAACTGACCAGTGTTTAGAAAGTGCAATGGAGAGAACCGTCCGAATGGTAGCCGGTTTAACAACCGGACTAAACGTTTCACCACAGTCCACACCAACCTGTTGTAACCGACCATCACAAACTAATCGGGCCTTGTATCGTTCCAGAGTGCCATCCGACCTGTATTTATGTTTGAATAGCCACATACTACGAATAACATTCATGTCAGACGAACGAGGAACTAATTCCCAAGTCCCATTTCTAACTAGTGCATTAAACTCAGTAGTCATAGCAGAGTACCATTCCGGTATATTTAAGGCATCAGTGGGGGTTTTAGGTACTGGAATTATAGGCGGTGTAGTGGCGGTGTGAAGGTTGAATTGTTGTTTAGGTTTAAACACCCCGCTCATAGAGCGGGTATGCATGGTACGTGTGGGTGGTGGGTTTGGGCCGGTTGTGGTGGGAGGCGGTGTAGGGGACGGTAATGGGTCAGTTGTCGTGGGCGAGGTATTTCTGCTGTGGGCCGGGTTGGGCTGTGGTGAGCTAGAGGTAGTTTGGTGTTGGACGTTGGATTGGGCTTGGACGGTGGGTTGGGATGTGGAGGGTTGGGCGGTTGGTTTACTAGGCTGTTTAGGTGAAGTGATGTGGGTATGGAGGTGTGGTGGAATTGTGGCAGTAGGTTCGTCGAGGAATGTATATTGCGGGGTGGGTGTAATGGTGAACTTAAAGGGGAATGTGGTTTCGTCGAACGCTACGTGTCTGGAGATGTAGATCTGTTTGGTTTTCAAGTCAAGGCACCGGTACCCCCTATGGGTAGGGGATAGCCAAGAAAGACACAAGGTTGGGTACGATGATCGAGTTTATGTATGGTGGGAGAGGGGGTTAAAGGGTAGCATAGACACCCAAAGACCCGGAGGTGGTCATAGGTGGGGGTGGTGTGATAGAGAATTTCGGTGGGAGTTTTGTTTTTGGTGGTGGGGTTGGGGAGGATGTTGAGAAGGTAGGTGGCAGTTTCCAAAGCAAAGTGCCAAAAGTTTGTGGGTAAAGAGGCATGAGACATGATGGTACGGATCAGATTATTGATGGTACGGATTTTTCTCTCGGCTTTACCATTTTGTGAGGACGTATATGGACAGGAGAGACGATAAAGGATACCGTTTGTGGTGAAAAATGTTTGAAAATTATTATTTACGTATTCACGACCATTATCACATTGAAAAGTTTTTATGGTATGGTTGAATTGAGTGGTAATGGTGGATGTAAATTGGGTGAAGGCGGAAAAAACGTTGGATTTGTGGGTGAGAGGGTAAGTCCATAAAAAATTTGATAGGTCATCTAAAAGTAGTACATAATATTTATGACCAGACGTGCTAACCACGGGAGACGTCCACACATCACTATGAATTATATCAAATGGCAAAACAGTAGAATTATTAGAAGTAAAAAATGGAAGTCTAATACTTTTACCCAAAACACACGAGTCACAAACATTATTGGAAACTTTATCAAAAGAAATAGAATTATTAGTTTTTATTAAATGCAAAGGTTGACGTCCTGGGTGGCCAAGACGTTGATGCCAGAGATCAGCGAAGACAGCAGCAAGAGCAATAGGTTGTGAGGAGCTGGACCCGTGCACCAGAGGGTAGAGATCACCGCTGCTGTTGCATCGCAGGAGTGGAGCCCGCGTCTTGAGGTCCTTCACAAGAAAACCAAACGGATCAAATTCAACAGACACCCAATTATCCCTAGTGAAACGACGGACAGATATATGGTTTTTAACTAGTTTGGGTGAGTATAGGACATTTTTAAGTATAAAGGGTGGTGGCAGGTATTTTGTGCCTTGTCCTAGTACCGGGATGGTATTGCCATCGCCTACAATAATATGATGAGGAATGCAAGAGTTAGAAAAGGATTGAAAATTACCTTGCTCGTGAGTCATGGTAGAAGAGGCCCCAGTGTCCATGTACTGTGTTGGTTCAGGCTGCTGTAAGGACATTGTGTACATGGCTTGTTCAATATCCGTTGGGCTATAGGCTGCATAGTGGCCCTGGGCTGCTGGACGTGGACCTAACAGGCCGGATTGCTGGGCTGCGCTGTTGGGCCGGTTGCTGCTTGGGTATGGGCAGGGTGGTATGCTCCAAGGAAATGGCCATTGGGCCTGTTGTTGGGCTTGTTGTGAATGAGTGGGCTGTTGAGGATTCTGCTGTGAAGGGATGTTGGGCCACGCTGAGTACCAAGGGAATGGCCAGTAAGGAAATGGATTCTGTGATCTCCCGTAGCCACCGCGTCCACGACCTCGACGGCCTGTGCGGCCACCTCGGCCACGTCCGAAGTGGTTGGGGTTGGGTGGGCGGTAGGCGGAGGTGTCAGAGGGGGTTTGTGAGGAGTGGTTTTTCGGGGTGGTGGCGGATAATCCGGTAGCAGCGGTTTGCGAGGCATGTAAAGCTCGCTCGGATTTGTTGGTTTCGGCCTGTATGAGTTTAGACCTGGCCACATAAAACGATGGTAAAGGGTCAGTGTTTTGTAAGATGGTGGATATACCTTCGTACTCAGCATTGAGGCCCGCAAGTAGTTGTAACACGAGACGGTCAGAATCAACGGGAGCGTCCACATTTGCTAATTGATCCGTAAGAACCTTGAGAGCTTGACAATAGGCAGACATGTTGGAGAACCCATCCAAGCGAGTGTTGGAAAATTTCTGCATGAGATATATAGCCCGGGCCGCCTTGTTATCATGAAAAAGGTCCTCTATAGCAACCCATGCTTCATAAGCATTTGAGATATTATTGATGATGGTATGAAGTATATCATTAGAAATCGTACTGTATAACCATTGTAAAACAATGGCATCAATACGTTCCCATTCTTCAGAAGATGTGGAGGATTCGGTTTCAGTGGGTGGAGGGCGAGGTTTGAGATGGTTATCAACCATGAACGCCTTGCAATGAATTTTGAATAAAGTAGCCCAAGACGCATATTGAGAGGATTCAATTTCAAGTGTGATAGGTATAAAATTTTTAATATTTGAAACGGTTGTTGCGGGATGCAGTTTTGATTCAACCGTGATTGCGGGAACGATAGTAGAGGATTGGGCAGGGGAAGACATGGTGGTTGAGTGAAGTAGGGAGGTGTAGGATCGAAAGAAAAGAAGAACAGAAGGTTGATGGCTGCCGTGCGAAGAACAGAAAGCAGAATTGGAAGAGAGGTTTGCGACGGCAGGGAATAGAATTAGGGTTTCTTTTAGGGTGATACCATGATAGAGAATAATGCTTGCCTCTCTTCTATTGATTGTGAATATTTATAATAATTACAATGTCCACTATCTTTGGATAGGGAATAATCACAATAATATAAATACAATAATTTACTATAAATATGGCGTCTATTAATTTAGTTCATTCTATTTGTGAATTTTGTGGTTGTACTATGTTATCTAGACATTGGCAAGTGGTATGCGATTTTTACCTATTTCTTTATTCAATTTTAATTTGACTACCAGGATTGATTTCAATTACTAGGTTTTTGGAAATTTTATCATAAACTGATTGATGTTTAACGGTTGAATTGCATCAAATTAATTAGTGATCAGAGGTTGTGAACTTCCCGTTTTTTTTCTATAGTATTGTTAGCATTAAATTTATGAAACGTGACAAGTAAAATCCCTATTTTATGTTCTTTTTTTGGCGGTTTAATCAATTGTTATTGTTATGTAATTCCTTTTTATCAAATTTATCGTTTAGTGTTTGATGTTTGCTATTGATTCAAATTGGTGAATTTGGTTGCGAGGGCATTTTACTCTAAAAGGATATGATCAACCAAAATTAGGGAAAAGCTATGATATAAGAATTAATGTTTTTTTCTTGGCGCTTTGAAGATGTTTCATTTTCTCCTTTTTCCTCGAAATTGTATAGCAATATAACAATGGCCTGGTCTAAATTGTTAATTTGAACAAAACTGTTAAGAATCTTTTTAATATCTTTATTTGTTTCTAGGGACATGATTAGAAATTTATACATAAAAGTATCCATTTAATGGGCAAATACGCCCATAGTGACTAGGATGAATATCTCGTATTGGAAAAGTAGCAGTTCGCGCAGTCAATCCCCCTGGGCCCAAATAACTCAATTTTCTCCCATGAACTATTTGTGTCAATGGATTAGTTCGATCCAAAACTTGAGATAATGGGTGTAAACGGAAAAAAAACTTTATAAGTATCTGTTAATGGAGTTGAATTTACCAAGTTCTGAGGAGTTGGTGTCCAGTTATGCTTAAGTGCTGCATATATGTTTCCTCGAGCCATATTTTCTAAACGAACCAAGGCCAATCCAAATTGCTCTTGTAAAAGATCTGCTACAGAACGAATACGTTTATTTTGCAAATGATTCATATCGTCAAGTGTACCCATTCCAAATTTTATTGTATATGTACAAACAAAAACTATTTCATTTGAAGCAACTGTTTTTATTTGACTATAAGGCCAAGCGGATATTTATAAGTGCTGGATATTTCTTGCTATTATGAGTGTTGTTTATTGAAGAAACACCTGTCTAATAATCACGATATAACAATGATAATGAACTAATAATGCAAAGGAACGAGCTTCTTATTTATCTGGACAAGTTACAAGACACTGTTACAAGATTATTACAGCGTTTCGACTATAATCTATCTCTCACAGCTCACTATATGAATTCTATTCCTTGATTTTCCATCCTTCCTTCTGGTGACGAAGGGAGGTATTTATAGGCTGCTCAGGTAGCCTGTGATTGGCTGTGAGGAGCATGGCAGCTGTCTTGTACGATTGTGGCCGTTGTCATTCTCTGCGCTGTCTCCTTTTGATTGGTCCACGTGTCCTGATGTCGTCCTTTTCGTCCTTTTCTGTACCTCGTACTGGCAGGAGATCGTGGAGCAGGGTGTTCTGGCCTGTGATTGGCCGTTGGTTCTGCTCCTGTCGGGTGACATTTGTCCTTTTTTGTAGTTGCATGCGCCGTCTTCTAGAACGCCACGTCATGTTATTATGCTGACGTGCGCGCGGGTTTCTTTCCTGCGCGTGTGCGGGTACCTATCTCTTCAAGTCCCCCTAGTCCAGTGTGTTGTTTGCGTAGCATGCGAGACGCTGGACTCAGTTTTGTGTCGTGGGGCATTTTTTAAGAATTGCGCGTTGATTAGGCGGGGGAAGCTTCCGTGCGGTATTGTGCAAGTGGGGTAGGTGTGGACGCCCCCTAATTAATGTGCACATCAGTTTTGTCAGATCGCGTGGGTGACGCGACTGGTTGGTAGCCGAAAAGTCTCTGACGGTTGTACAAACGTCAGAGACGTGGTGGGCCCGGGTTGTTTTGTCTTCTTTTCATTGCGACGTGTCCTCCATTGGTTGGTGGGCATTTTGAATTTCGAAAAACCGTCAGGCTACGTGTCTTCCACGTGTGGCCTTCCTATTTAAACCCTCTTTCTCCCTTAACCTTTTCACTTTTTTCATACTTGCTCTCAAATCCTCTGTTCTTTTCTCCTCGGCGATTTTATACTTCTGCGTTATTTTCCTGACAATATTTCTTGTGATTGAGTCATGGACCACATTGTTAACATTCCCAGGAAGAAACGTGGATCAAAGAAGGGAGATGATGGTTCAAAGAAGAAACCGCCCCACGCTGGGGAAGTGACGGCGGTTTGGAGTAAAGGAGAATTTAAGAAGTTTAGGAAAGGGGTTGGCTTTCCGTCTTCGTATGGGGTAGAGATTCCTGCTCCAGATAAAACTATACTGGAACCCCCTGTTGGGAAGGTGGGGTTATATGCTTGCTACTTCCGAGACTGTAATTTCAGGGTTCCGATTACCCAGTTTCTCGGTACCTTTATTCGTGCAATTGGTGTGCACATTAACCAGATCCACCCTGGTTTGATGTCTAGATTGATGTTCTTCGAGTTTTGCTGCCGCGCCAACAAGATTGAGCCTTTGGTGGACATGTTCTTGGTGTTTTATAGCTTGAGTTTTGTGGAGAGTTGGCTCTCGTGTAGGCCACGCCCGGGGGTTTCTGCCTGCGCTGGAGCCGGGGTGAAGAGTTTCCGGGAGTGGAAACCTAAATTTTTCTGGATTAACCAGGGGGTTATTCCCATTGAGATGAGTAGGTTAGACCCAGCGGAGGGATTGGGTAAGACGGAGTTGATTCAATATAAGGATCAGCCGTGGTTTAATACCCTGACCAGCCATCCCGTTGACTTATGCGAGATCCCTGAACTTGGCCTTGTGATGGCTGGGATGAGCATAAAGTATGAGGTGGAGGATCGCAATCCGCACTTGACTGAAGATGGTAAAGGTTAGTAGTTGATCGTCTTTTTTCTTTTGCACCTGCGCGGGGTGTATTGCGTTATTGATTTGTTTAACTCTTGTTTGCAGAGGTAGAATGCCTCTACAGCATGCTGTTAGGCGGGGATAACATGGGGTTCGCTTTTGAGAAGCTGGCGGACAATGAGCTGTACATATTGGAGAAGGCTTGGGACACACTTGTCCGTCCCAAATTGGATAGCGCGTCGCAGGAGGCTACAACTGCGCCGCTACTCATTACTGAAGCCGGTGAGTCCTCGCCACCTTATGAGAACCCTTCGCCCGTCAACATGTTTGTGCGGACGGGCTTACCCTTACTTGTGATATCTAGTGATGAGTCTTCTGACTCGTCTTTGCTTTCGCCAATTGCGTGGTCTGCAGGGAGGCAAGATGTGCAAAAACCACCTGCGCGCGCGGATGATGACAGCGAGGAGACTATCGATGAAGACCCCCTTGTGCGTCGCGTCTCCAATCCGCATGCGAATGTGACCAGAGGTGAAGACTATTTTTTTGTTTTAAACCACGAAGTGGTTAACAGGTACTTTGAAAATTACCAGCCTTTTGAACGAAGCTACGTTGAACTTTCAGATGCGTTCGTTCAAGGGGAGTCCGTGGTGAGGTTGACTGAAGAGGTTCAAAGCGCTATGCTGACGAAACCTGTCACCGCGGAGCCATCTGAGGGTGGAGCCATTCCCGTTGACGCGCCTCGCCATAAAAAGCGATCTAGACGGTCAAGTAGGGAGAGGAGAGCCAGCGGGGAGTTGACATCGCCCGTTGAGAAGAGAGTGAAGCTGGACACGCTTGTCCGGTCTGTGGAGGAAGACTTGTTAGGTGAGTTTGCTACTTGTTTCTCCCTTCCTTTCCTTTTTATTGGCTAATGACCTTGTGTTTTTTATAGCTTCGTTGTTGGGCACGACCGCGCCAGAGGATGTGACTGCTGCTCCTATCAATAAGGAGTTTGACACTGGGCCCATCAGGCCGACGTCTCCTGAAGAGCGGGTTGAGGAGTCTGCGCATACTGATGTGCAGGATAATGTGCTGGTCACTTCTGTGTTGGCGGACCCGCCATCTCCCCATCGCCAGCCTTCTCCCGTGCAGGGATCAACGCCACCGCGCCTTCCAACGCCGCCGCAGTCGCCATCGCCTGTGCGACTCCCTACTCCTCCGCGGAATGATCCGGAAGGTGATGAGGGAAGGGTGTCGCCGACAGACATCAGTGAGGGGTACGGTCATGGAGTTGATATGACCATTGATGATGATGAGGAGAACGAGAAACGGGTGACAACGGAGCCGAATCCCGGTTCTTCAGGTGCGCGCCCAGCTGGGGGCGGGGAGTCGTCTAGCGGCATTTTTGTGCCTAACTGGACGTTGACTCCGGCCGCCCGTTTCTTGAGTGTGGAGGAATGTCGTCAATTCTTGGCGAATGTTATCCCTCCTGGTGAGCGCGAGCACCAGGCCACGCGTCCTCGTGGGGACCTTATGGATGACCATATTTTAAGTGTGGCCAACATGTTGTCCACTTCTGCTGAGATAGTGCGGGAGTGGGGGTCCATGGCGCATGACCGTCACAGGTTTCATCAAGATTTACAGCGTGTGACGGAGGAGCGTGACCGCGTGCAAGCGGAGCTCAAGCGTGCTAAATGGGACGCCGTTACCTTTCGCGAGGAGCGTGACAAACTCCGTGAGCACATCTCTGAGAGAGAAGAGCAATGGAGGGTTGCTTGCGCGAAGGATAACGCGAAGATGGAGGCGACCAAGAAGCGCCTCAGCGAGATTGAAGCTCAGAGGGATGAGACTTGCAAAGAGTTGGATGTGCAGCGGCGGCTGGTGCAGCAGCACAAAGATAAGTTGATTGAGGCCCGCGAGCTTTTCAAGGAGAAGGACCAGTTGATCGCTGACTTGCGTGAAGGGCATGATGGGCTGGACAAGGAAAACTTGTGCCTTCACCGGAAAGTGCTTGAGCTTGAGGGGCAATTGTTGGAGGCCCAGAGTGAGAAGGATGTGGCAGAGGAGGACCGCGCTTGGGTCCTGGGATGTTGTGTCCCCGAGGTATGTTCCTCTTTTTTTTTGCATTTGTCTTCTCACTATTTTGTGTTTGTTTGCACTAACTATGTTTCTTGAGTATCGTGCAGGTCGCCCATCATGTGAAAAATTGCGCGCAGACGTGTCAAGCTGTGGCCGCAGTTAACGCAGCCGCGAAGCTTGTGGGTCGCAAGGCCGGCTTCATTGAAGGGTACCAGCATGCGCAGGAGGGGAAACCTTTGGACCAATTTCCCCTGTATAAACAAGACCTGGATGCTGTGTTTGCTAAGAAAGCCGCGGAGTTTGATGAGTTGAAGTACGAGCTAGTGGACTTCGTTGTAAGCCACCGTGACCGTCCCAGCTGCTTTGAACTCAAGGAATCATTTGACAAGGCCGGCTTGGTGCATACGCGTCATGAGTACGCGAAGCTGAAGGCGAGTGACTTAGCGGCTGAGATTCAGGCGGAGGGTGGTGAGCGGTTGAGCCTGTCCGGGTCAGACGATGATGATTTTAGTGATACATCTTCCTCGTCCAAGAAATGAAGCTGAATATTTTGTCTTTGTATTTAACCTTGGCTGTATTTGTAGCTCCACTTTTGGTCTGCTTAAACAATATGTAATGATTTTATGTTTATAAGTATTATTGAACATATTTATTTTGTCAATGGCAGTTTAGTTTATACCTGCCTTGTGTTAATGTTCATATGCCTTGTTATTATTTCATAGCTGTTACTTTGCGCGTCACATATTTATCGAAGCGTCCGCGCAGGAATCCAGTAGACATAGGATTTTAAGTAATTTTAAGGAAATTACAGATGTATTCTATGCAATTCTGAGGTTTAGGGTGCGCGTTGTGTTTCAACTATGCGACGCACCATTTTAAAGAAATTGATTTAATTTCTGAGTTTAGGGTGCGCGTTGCATCTTAACCATGCAACGCGCAGTTTTAAGGAAATTGCAGATTTTCTCGATGCAATTTCTAAGTTTAGGGTGCGCGTTGCATTTTAACTATGCAACGCGCAGTTTTAAGGAAATTGCAGATTTTCTCGATGCAATTTCTAAGTTTAGGGTGCGCGTTGCATCTTAACCATGCAACGCGCAGTTTTAAGGAAATTGCAGATTTTCTCGATGCAATTTCGAAGTTTAGGGTGCGCGTTGCATCTTAACCATGCAACGCGCAGTTTTAAGGAAATTGCAGATTTTCTCGATGCAATTTCTAAGTTTAGGGTGCGCGTTGCATCTTAACCATGCAACGCGCAGTTTTAAGGAAATTGCAGATTTTCTCGATGCAATTTCGAAGTTTAGGGTGCGCGTTGCATCTTAACCATGCAACGCGCAGTTTTAAGGAAATTGCAGATTTTCTCGATGCAATTTCTAAGTTTAGGGTGCGTGTTGCATCTTAACCATGCAACGCGCAGTTTTAAGGAAATTGCAGATTTTCTCGATGCAATTTCGAAGTTTAGGGTGCGCGTTGCATCTTAACCATGCAACGCGCAGTTTTAAGGAAATTGCAGATTTTCTCGATGCAATTTCTAAGTTTAGGGTGCGCGTTGCATCTTAACCATGCAACGCGCAGTTTTAAGGAAATTGCAGATTTTCTCGATGCAATTTCGAAGTTTAGGGTGCGCGTTGCATCTTAACCATGCAACGCGCAGTTTTAAGGAAATTGCAGATTTTCTCGATGCAATTTCGAAGTTTAGGGTGCGCGTTGCATCTTAACCATGCAACGCGCAGTTTTAAGGAAATTGCAGATTTTCTCGATGCAATTTCGAAGTTTAGGGTGCGCGTTGCATCTTAACCATGCAACGCGCAGTTTTAAGGAAATTGCAGATTTTCTCGATGCAATTTCTAAGTTTAGGGTGCGCGCTGCATCTTAACCATGCAACGCGCAGTTTTAAGGAAATTGCAGATTTTCTCGATGCAATTTCGAAGTTTAGGGTGCGCGTTGCATCTTAACCATGCAACGCGCAGTTTTAAGGAAATTGCAGATTTTCTCGATGCAATTTCTAAGTTTAGGGTGCGCGTTGCATCTTAACCATGCAACGCGCAGTTTTAAGGAAATTGCAGATTTTCTCGATGCAATTTCTAAGTTTGGGGTGTGGGCACATGTAAAATAAAGGAAACTGCTATATTTCATTTCATTTAAGTGGCGCAACGGCCTTCGTTACATCATGTTTTGCAGTTACATATAGCACTTTCTTAATTGCGCCGCGTTCCATGTTCGGGGAACCGGTTTGTCTTCTAACGTTGATAGCTTGTAGGCCCCTTTGCCGAGGACTTCTTGGATGCGGTACGGTCCTTCCCAAGTTGGGGTTAACTTTCCCTTGGGGAGGGCTCCGCTGGCCTCGTTGTTTCTCAAGACGAACTCTCCGACCTTGAACGCTTGGGCTTTGACTTTGGCATTGTAGTAGCGCTCTAGCTGCTGCTTGTAATTTGCCTCTCTTATTGCTGCTTCATCGCGGCGTAATTCCACCAAGTTAAGGTTTGTGCGCAGCTCCTGGTCATTATCTGTCGTGGTTGCGGAAAGTACTCTTGGGGATGGGCATCCAATCTCCGCGGGTATCATGGCTTCAGAGCCGTATGTGAGGCTGAACGGAGTTTCACCGGTGCTCGTTTTGGTTAGTGTACGATTAGCCCATAGCACGCTCGGTAATTCCTCTGCCCAAGCCTTACCTTTCGTTCCCAATCTGGCTTTGATGCCCTCCACGATGCTGCGGTTCGCGCGCTCAACCTGGCCGTTGCCTTGTGGGTGCGCGACCGAGGTGAAGGTTGGTTGGATGTGCAAATCCGCGTACCATTTCAGTAACCCCTTATCTGCGAATTGAGTCCCGTTATCTGTGACGATTGACATGGGCAGCCCGAAACGGCAAATGATGAATTCCCAAATGAACTTCTTCACATGGTTAGCCGTGATTTCAGCCAGCGGCTTGGCTTCGACCCATTTGGTGAAGTAGTCAATTGCGACTATCAGGAATTTCCTTTTGCCTGTCGTCATTGGGAAAAGTCCCACCAGATCAATTGCCCATTTTTGGAATGGCCATGCCGAGGTTACGGGTATAAGTTCATTCTTTGGACGCAGGGTGTTGGGGGCATGCCGCTGGCATGAGTCGCATTTGCGGATGATTTTTAAGGCATCTAGGTGCATGCCCGGCCAATAGTATCCCGCGTTCATGATCTTCGCGACCACCATGCGCGGCCCCGCGTGTATCCCACATATCCCTTCGTGTATTTCTCGCACCAAATAGTCCGCATCAACTGCATCCACGCACCGCAGCAATGGCCCCAGGTATGACTTCCGATAGAGCACTCCGTCTTGTATTTGGTATTGTAGGGCTTTGTGCTGTATCTTTCTGGCCTCGGCGCGTTGCTCTGGCAGGGCGCCGTTAGTCAGATAGGATATTATCGGAGTCATCCAGCTGTCAGCACCCGTTTGGATGACGTTGACCTCTTTGGGTGGTACAGACGGTTCGCTCAGCGTTTCGATTCGGACCTCTTTTGCTAAATGGCTGAAGGTTGTAGAGGCCATTTTGCTTAGAGCGTCCGCCGGCTTGTTCTGACTGCGTCTGATGTGGTCGATGGTGCAGCTGGGGAAAGTAGCCATGAGTTCCTTGGCGCGTTGAAGGTATAAAATCATTGAGGGTTCTTTGGCCTCATATTTCCCGCTGATCTGACCGGCGACCAACATTGAGTCGACGTGCGCGAAGATGTGCTTGGCGCCTAGCTTGTGCGCGATGCGTAGTCCAGCGAGGAATGCTTCATACTCAGCCTCATTGTTGGTGGCTTTGAATTCGAGCCTGATTGCGTAGGTGAATTCCGCTCCCTCTGGACTGACCAAGCGTATCCCCGCGCCAACGCCATCCTCGTTTGAGGCCCCATCTGTGTAGAGGTTCCAGATGGCCTTCTCGTCATTCGATGGTTGCGGTTCTTGTTCGGCTTTGCATTCTTCTACTTTTTCTTTTGGTACTTCTGCTATGAAATCAGCCAGTACCTGTCCTTTAATCGCTGGGCGCGTCTTGTAATTGATGGTGTGCTCACCCAGCTCAATTGCCCATTTTGCCAATCTCCCCGAAACTTCTGGCTTTGATAGGACATTGTTCAGCTTGTAATCGCTCAGCACATTGATGGGATGGCCTTGGAAATAACGGCGCAGCCGTCTTGATGCATGAACGAGGGCTAAAACTAGCTTCTCCATGATGGTGTATCTGGACTCCGCATCTGTTAGTACTCTGCTGACGTAATAGATAGGCGTTTGGACCAGCTTTCTATCTACCATCAGTACTGCGCTCACCGCCTGCTCTGTGGCGCAAAGATACATCGTTAGGGGCTCCCTAGGGAGTGGAGCGGTGAGCGTTGGTAGGTCCATTAAGCATTCCTTCATCTCTTGAAAAGCCTTCTCTGCCTCCGGTGTCCATTTAAAATGGTTCTTTTTCAAACAGCTTTTCAGTGTTTCGATGAAAGGAATGGATTTGCTTGCGTGATGCGACAGAAAGCGGTTGATCGCTACAAGGCGTCCATTCAGCGTTTGGACCTCTTTTAGGGTGGATGGGGAGGGCATTTGCGCAATGGCTTGTATTTTTTCGGGGTTTGGTCTGAACCCATCTTTGGTGACCACGACCCCCAGAAACTTGCCTTCTTCCATCCCAAAAGCGCATTTGCTTGGGTTTAGCTTCATGCAGATCGCTTTTAAATGCTTGAAGGTCTCTTCAATGTCTTTTAGCATCTGATCCTCTTCCTTGATTTTGATGACTAAGTCATCAACATAGACTTCTAGGTTTCTCCCGATCTGCTTGGCGAATGCGCGGTCCATCAGTCGTTGATACGTGGCTCCGGCGTTTTTTAGGCCAAATGGCATCTTTGTGTAGCAGAAGACTCCTTTATCTGTGCGGAAGGCAGTTTTGTCTTCATCTTCACGTGCCATCTGTATTTGGTGGTAGCCTTTGTAGGCGTCCAAAAAACACTTGAAGCGGAACGGGGCTAGAGAGTCTATTTTCAAATCGATCTCTGGTAGGGGATAGCAGTCCTTCGGGCATGCTTTGTTGAGGTCGGTGTAGTCTACACACATCCTCCATCCGCCATTGCTTTTCTTAACCATGACTGGGTTTGCGACCCAGGTTTGGTATCGTGTTTCCCTCAAAATGCCTGCCTTTAACAGTTCTCCAACTTGCTCATTCATTGCTTGAGTTTTTTCAGCACCCATACTTCTGCGCTTCTGCGCGATGGGTTCTACAGAGCGGTATGTGTTAAGCTTGTGTTGAGCGAGTTCGCGCGGAACACCGATCATGTCCGACGGTTGCCATGCGAAAACATCGATATTTTTGCGGAGGAGTTGTTTCAGATGGTCCCTGATATTTTCGGAGATTTTTGGCCCTATTGTTATGGGCTGCTCAGGGAACTCTGGGTTTAAGATCCACTTTTCTGGTTCAGTGCGCGGGCAGGGCTTCAACATTTTTGCTGGGTGGGGCTCCGTGGTCATGGCGCACTCTCTGTTGGCCCATACAATGGCTACCCCGTTTGGAGTGGGGAAACTGATCGCGCTATGCACGGTGGAGGTGACCATGTTGTAGGAAGCCATGGAGTCCCTACCCAGGATGATGTCATATTTAGACTTGGATGGGATGACGAGGAAGGTGACCTCTTCTGTTCGCGACCGTCCCTGCGCGCCTAGAGTGAGAGGGAAAGATATTTCTCCGAGGGGTGTTACAACCTCGTTGGAGAATCCCATGATCGGCGAATTGATGGGGCGCAGGCGCTGCTTATCCTCTTCGTCCAGGAGGTCAAAGCACTGACCATACATAATGTCTGAATTGCTGCCCGTGTCCATGAATGCTCTAGTGGTTCTGTAATGGTCAAAAATGGCTGTGACAATGATTGCTTTTGTGGCCGATGGGCCGCCTTTGACTATGGGGAAACACACCTGTTGTTCCCTCCATTCTGCTGTTGATTCAGTTTTTCGTTTCTGGCTTCGGTGCCCGCTGCTGTGTATCATCATGCTTATATTCTTTATCTTTTTGGGCGGAGGACCCCCCGCTTGTTTGCGCTCGACGTTTTGCAGCAGGTGGCCGAGCTTGCCGGACTTTAATGCATCTTCAATGGCTTGCCTTAGTTGGTAACACTTATCGGTGTCATGACCGATGTCTTGATGGTATGCGCAAAACTTGTTGTGGTCCAACCCTTCGCGTCGTTTGATGACCTTGGGTTCTGGGAAGTCAACGTTTTCCGTTGCTAGAACTTGCGCCGGTGTTTTGGTTAAGGGAGTCCAGTTGTTGTGACTCCTTCGGTTGGGCTTGTGCACAAGCGAGGTGTTGCGCTGGTAATCTTGTGATGCAGAAGGCTTTGGGGTTGTCTGGTCGGCTCCTTGAAGCCTCGTCCAGACATTGCCCTTCGCCCTCCTGTCATGCTTGTTGTTTCGGTTGCGCATTGCTTG
The DNA here is from genome assembly GCA_028751855.1 of Ambrosia trifida. Lineage (NCBI taxonomy): Eukaryota > Viridiplantae > Streptophyta > Magnoliopsida > Asterales > Asteraceae > Ambrosia > Ambrosia trifida. The sequence goes on from CM054126.1 coordinate 27,312,952, forward strand.
CGCTTGTGTATCTGTGTACTGTGGTGCTTGAATTCTGCTCCAGACGGATAGTTCTCTTTCTGTCTTCGCATAATTTTTAGCGCCGCGCATGATCTCTTCCCATGTATTTGGCATGCCTGTGCATCCGGCCAGCGTGCGGATCAGCGAGTCACATCTGACTCCTTGCGTAAACGCTGCTTTCATAAGCTCGAATCCGATTGGACCAATTTGTAAAGCTTCGCGGTTGAACCTGGTGATGTAATCCTCGATGGACTCATTATCGCGTCTTTTGACTTGCAAAATGTCAGTGGAATCCCGCTCGATTCTTTTGTTTTGACTGAAGTGGTCCAAGAATTTATCAGTCAGCTCTTTCAGATTATCAATCTTTCCGTTTGGTAGGCTGTCGAACCATACCCGCGCTGCGCCCGTGAGCGTCTGCGCGAACATGTGACACCATGCTGGCAAGGTCCACCGCGCGCATTTTCCTGCGACCTCGAAACTTCGTATGTGGTCATCAGGGTCGCCGGTGCCGTCAAATTTTCCCAATGTGCTTGGCATTTTTGTCCCAGCGGGCAGTATGGCGAGTGCGATGCGCGGTGTAAACTTTGATTTTTCACTGAACGAGGGGGGGTAATATGGTTTTGTTAGGTCGTCTTCTCCGGACGACAAGTGTGCTCGATCAACGGTGTTGGTCAAGTACTGGCTTGTGTCACGTTGAAAACGACTCTGTGACTCGTCGGAGTCTTCCCTCCATGTTGGGTCAGTGTTATGGGTGCTTCCGCCGACGTGTCCTGCAGCTCTGGACGGCCCTTCTGAGATAGTGACAGGCCTTCCTTCGCTGAAGGACAGGGCGCGGGATGCCTCTCTCAGATGTTGTTCTTTAAGCTTGTGCATGAATGCTTGCTTCAGAGCTTCTTTCTGCTGCGCATACCATACCTCCGGGCTAACCATCGGCGTAGTATGAGCGGCAGGTGAGGTCTGAAGGTTATCAGTTGCAAAATGGAATGACGGGGTTTGCCTTGTCCCGGAGGACGGGGTGTGGCCCACGTCGGTGATGTGAACTTGCTCTTCCACGTGGCTGTCGGGCTGGCTGGTGATTGCCGGAGCTACACCAGTGCCGGACGGGCCTTGTGGAGAGTTTGTGTTGATTGGTAAAGAACTCATCGCTGGTGTGTTGAGAGATAGAAGTTTTTAAATTGCTGTTCTTAATAACTCAATAGACGGATGGCGCCAATGAAGAAACACCTGTCTAATAATCACGATATAACAATGATAATGAACTAATAATGCAAAGGAACGAGCTTCTTATTTATCTGGACAAGTTACAAGACACTGTTACAAGATTATTACAGCGTTTCGACTATAATCTATCTCTCACAGCTCACTATATGAATTCTATTCCTTGATTTTCCATCCTTCCTTCTGGTGACGAAGGGAGGTATTTATAGGCTGCTCAGGTAGCCTGTGATTGGCTGTGAGGAGCATGGCAGCTGTCTTGTACGATTGTGGCCGTTGTCATTCTCTGCGCTGTCTCCTTTTGATTGGTCCACGTGTCCTGATGTCGTCCTTTTCGTCCTTTTCTGTACCTCGTACTGGCAGGAGATCGTGGAGCAGGGTGTTCTGGCCTGTGATTGGCCGTTGGTTCTGCTCCTGTCGGGTGACATTTGTCCTTTTTTGTAGTTGCATGCGCCGTCTTCTAGAACGCCACGTCATGTTATTATGCTGACGTGCGCGCGGGTTTTTTTCCTGCGCGTGTGCGGGTACCTATCTCTTCATTTATACTGCTGCATATTTTTTTGGGTGCAATTTGTTCATTGTCATTCATGTGCATTGCTCTATGAAGAAGCAGATGCATTTTTAACTACCTTTTTATTTAAAGCAACATTATTCGTAGTAATAATCTATATGTGTGTGTGTATATCATCATCATCATCATCATCATCATCCGTACCCAGTAATTCCCACTAATAGTAAAACTATTGGTAGGGTCTGGGGAGGGTGGGATGTAGGCAAATCTTACCTCTGTCCCTAAGGATAGAGAGGCTGCTTCCACAGAGACCCCAGCTCTAACAACTTTGAGCATGTTTGAGTGTCGACCCATTCTACCCATTTGAGCCATGCTGGTGATGCCACTTTTTTAAGCTGTGTAGACAAGTCAAATTATGTATCAAAAATAAGAGAAATTTCAAAAAGTCAAGATGCATTGAAATTCTCAACATTCTGCAACTCAAGTGTTCGCGGCGAGGTACGTTGTTTTTGGAAGAAAAGTTTTCCATCTTATAGTTTATTATAAATTTTGTCTTCACTTTAGACTTTAGATAAAAACTGTTGACATTAGTTATAGTTATAGAAAAACATATGCAAATTGTTGTTGTTTGCCTTGGTCCTTGGAAGTTATTCAGATTTTCGTAGTAGCAATTAATTGAGTTAGCCGACAAAACATATGTGTACAGCAAAAACGTTTTGACAAAACTATCTTATTTTGATTGCATAAGCAAGTCGCTTATGATGGACATGACACTGGTCAATTATCCATGGTTAGTGCATTATTGATGTATATGTGAATATAATTGCACTTAAGTTAAAAGTTATATTTCTTCTAAAAACAATATGAAACACTATTATGTATATGCTTAAGTTCTTCAACCTTGAAATTTTAGAATTCGGTTATTTTTTTTAATAGATTGGGTATTACTCAGTTGACTTTGCTTTCTACTATGTTGTACATCTGCAGGTGTCTGCGCACATTGGTTTTATGCTTCAAGGTAGGTTTAATACCACTAATTTTTCTAGCAAAGCAGTTGTGGTTTATATGTTATCTGCCTATCCAACACTTTAGCGTTGATATTTGATTGTAAATTGTTTTGATATTTCATTGGTTTATATGTTGTTTGTGCACTTTAGCATTTGTTAATTGATTTGATATCTCATTCGTTGAATTCAATATAAATCCAATTTCTTTTAGAAATGCTATTGTATATTTTACCTATGATATTATAAGATTATGGAAAGTTAAAATTATTAGACTACGCACAAGTCTTTTAACTCTAAAGTGCTATCTCTTTGCGATACATGAAATATATCTTTGTAATACATGGAATGCAAGCGTTATTCAAGTGCACACGTAAAAATCCCCGCCTCAATGTGTGGGTAAATTTCAAGCTCTAGCTTGGCCAAAAATCACATTCAAGGTTCTATTTCATTCAAAGCAGTCAAGGTGGTTAAAGTTTTACCTTAAATCAAACACAATTTATATTAACCAATTTCATAATTATTATATAACCGGGAACAAAAACCATCACGTTGGACAATTTGTTTCCATTTTACATTTCTTCACTGTTAAAATCCTTAGTAAATGGTATTTAACCACGACACAGTATCTATCCGCTGCAACGTGCGGCACCGCCAACTAGTTACAAACAAAATACAACTTATTACCAACAAAATACAATCCGAGTCAACTGGTTCTTTTATGCCAAAAAAGGAAAGAAAAAAAGGAAGGAAACATCACAATCTTCCAATCAAATCTAAGGTTTTGCTCCCTGTTGTGATGGCTCGCAAATCAGTAGTAGAAAGTGTAAAATGCTTCCCATCACAATTAAGCCTGCAGCAATAAATCAGGCAGGGATATAATCATGGTCAGTTTCATCATAGACCAACTTGTCCAATTAAATAAAAAAGCTAAAAAATTCTATCAAAACTAAGGTATTAGTCTGCAGGTAAACAAAATAGTAATTAAGTGCTTCATGATTTCTACATATTCATATATTTGGAACCCTGCAACTGTGAGGCACAGGCTGGGAAATATAACTACATAATAATTCAATGATTTCTACATATTCATATATGGAACTCTGTAATTGTTGCGCAGATGCAATCTTTCTTATCCTAAAGAAAGAGAGTGACGATAATCGCCTAAGCTCTAGAAATAAATGTTACATTCTCCCTTTTCTATTAGAAATGGACTCTAAAATAACTCAGTTTCCAATAATTAAACACAAGACTTGAACAGATTCCAAATAGTATTTGATTAAATCCAATCTGATTCATCAGGTTCTTCTGAATTAAAATGTTGAAATCACCACAACGACCATGAATGATGCACAAATTACAAATAGGTGTCCACAGAAAACAAAAGAAATCCAATGTCATAATATTCCAATCAAATAAAATGTTTTTCTACCGGCTGTGAATGTTGGCAAAACTCTAGTAGAAAGTGTAAATTTGCTTCCCATCACAAATGGATCTGCATCTTCAAATCTGCCATGGATATCATCATGGTCAGTTTCCTCATATATCAACTTGTCATATTCTATAATATAGCTACAAGATCATATCAAACGGAATAGAAATGGATGTTACATTTCTAAAATAACTCAATTTCCAATATGGATGTTACATTTTCCATCTTTTATGCCACTTTTAAGTTTGACTTTATCAAACCATAGACCAATATGAATAAATATTAAATGCAAGTCTTATTGGATTAACAAAACTAGATTCCAAACAGTATTGATTAGCAGCAAATCATGATTAAAATCAAATACTGTACATTTTTTAATAATAGCCTTGTTAGTTATATATAAACAGATGCATGTTAAAAGTCAACATATTTAAGGGAGACTTACTTCACTAAACCCATTTGAGTTTAAATATGTTCAAAGTTAGAGTGTTATTTCTCATACGCATAATATTAACCGGCATTATTATACGACTACAGGCATTAATTTCCATAGTAACTCGAACAATTAAATAACCAATTCTCAAAAAAAAAAAAAAAAAAAAAAAAACAGTAAACAATATATTTGAGTTGAAATTATATTTAAAAGCGTTCGTTTGAAAAAAGAATCAAAATGAATTAGTTATTTAACTTTAATTAATTAAAGGTAGAGAGAGAGACCTTTATATTAACTTCATCGTATGCTGATACAGGGGATATGGGAGATTTGGGGCCAGTAAGTTCCATTTTTGCTGCAGCTTTCTTTCAGATCTGGGCAATTACCCCTGATGTATAAGCTCAAGAGTGAAGGGAACAACAGTTCTGGTAGATCCTTCATCTTAGGGCAATCTATAAAAGAGAGATGTTGGAGGGAGGTGAGGTGTTGGAGTCCCATTGAAACTACTGATTCCAATTTCTCAAATTCCCATATCACAAGAGAAGTAAGAGATGAAGGAAGAATATGAGAAAACTGACTGCAACTATCAACTCCATCTTCACCTTCACCGTTTAAGTATAGGTCCACAAGTGAGGTTGGAAAATTCTGTGGGCCCCACTCTGAAAATGGCTTCTTCAACTGCCCTATTTGTAAAGAACGCAAATTGGGTGGCCAAACCCTACCAGGTAATGAAGCATCCATACTTTTACACCTACTTATAACCAGTATCTCCAAGGATGTCCAATTGTCACCAACAAAGGAGGAACCATCCAATTTGGGACATTCAACTATTACCAGTTTCTTTAAAGATGTTAAATTGTCAGGAAATGACTCCAGACTTTCACAATCTTTTATTTTCAATGTGGTGAGGTGAACCAAGGAATTGAGTTCATTGATTGATTTCAGATTTGGCCAATTCTCTATGCATACATATTCAAGCATTCGAAAGCTGCTTCTGCTGTTGTTCATTTCTTGTCCTCTTAACTCCCTTTCCAATAGTTTACTACAGTTATAGATATGGAGGGACCTGAGCTTCTCCTGTCCTCCTTTGGGAACGGAGACAACTGTCATTGAACTACAACTCAATACACTCAACTCCTCAATGCCATCTGGACAAATGCAACACACCATGTTCTTACAATTACACACAATCAACGTCCTAAGAGATGGTAGGATGTTTTTCCTACAATTATCCTCCACCTCTTTCTCTCCTAAACTCACCAAATTATCACACTTATACACATCCAATTTCCTCAGCTTCACAAGAATCTTACTTGCAGCTGCATTTGATTTCATCAGGTATCTTATTTCATCACAACACTCAATCTTCAATTCTTCAATTGCCACAAGAGACTCCACAACACCCCTCCATACTACATCGTTAAGACCTGAAATACCTTTTATTTCTAACTTGTTGACTGCTGATGCTACTTCAACCAGTCTTCTCAACACACCACTATCACATTCAATTATGCTTAGAGTATTCAATGAAGGTAGAGCTTCAAGTGTGACCTCAACCAAATTAGGACACCCACCTATGCTTAGAGTATTCAGTGAAGGTAAAGCTTCAAGTGTGACTTCAACCAAATTAGGACACCCACCTATTTGAAGGTGTTTCAGGCATGGAAACACAACCCCACTATTCATTGACCATTTCTTCCACCCTCTCATATATTTAAAACTCAAAATTTCAAGTGAAGGAAATGCATGACAAGTCCCAAATAACTGAAAATCCACAACCTCCACCCCATGTAAGCCTGCAATAAACAACTCCTTAAGTGACGGTAGTTGCACAAGTGGCGGTAGAGATGTACATCTAGTGCAGTGACTTAATGACACATGCGTCAATCGAAGAAACATGGGATCCCCAACCCAGTTTGGAAACTCTAATCCCCCGTATGACCCAATTTTCAGTTTTATTAACTTATCATGACAAGGCTTCAGCTCATTTAGGACCTCTTTTTCAAGCATTTCATCTCGTGAATCAAGCGACTCATGACTCCATTCAAGCTTTAACCCACTAAGCTCCTTTTGTGAAAGGTTCGCCTCACGTGCATAAATTGCATTTCGCACTTTTTCTAATCCTTCAATAGAAATTTTCCCATGTAGATTCTTAAAGTCTTTGAGTTTGGCTATTTCAAATCCGTTTTCACTTTCGATAATGATTTTTGAGGTAATTTGTAGGATTTCCAAGTCGCGAATCCCTAACAACATCCGGAACATAAGCGAGGTCTTCCTAACGTCGAGATGCCGTAGTTTTGTAAGCTTTAGAAAGCTGTTGGGCAACTCAGTTAATTTACCACAACCAAATAGGATTAATGTATGTAAGTTATAGAGATTGCAAAATGTTTCGGGCAAATGAGTTATACTAGTTCGAGATAGATTAAGATATCTCAAGTGCTTCAAAGTACCAATGGAGTCTGGTACCTCACTTATTCTGAAGTCACTCAAATATAAAACCCTTAACAATGGTAACTGAGGAAGCAAATCAGTGAGAATCTTATTGGATAAGTAGAAACGGCCCCAACTTTCTACCTCCCCAGCAGATGTTGCCAAGAATGTCCTTAAGCTTTTGGCTCCTTCAAATACTTCAAACTTCTTGTAACCTATGTATTCCTCACGAACAAATGACATATGGCGGTACCTGTCTAGCTTCATCTTCCAAATATTCTTCTCCGACTCATTGTCTAATCTTATAAAAAACTCAGCAGCAACAAATGTTGCCAAGTCATTCATGAGGTCATGCATTACAAACAATGATTCACTATTAGGCGCATGTTGAAAAAATGATCTTGACAACAACTCGTCAAAGAATTCGTGACCCAAGCGTTGTAGTTCTTCTTCTATTGAATCGACTTGAGTTGGCTGGTGTAAGAACCCTTCAGCTATCCACAACAAAACCAGTTCCTCCTTGTCAAACAGGAAGTCCTTTGGAAACAAGGAGCAATATGCAAACACCTTTTTCAAAGGTGCAGAAAGATCATCATAGCTTAGTTTTAGGGCTGGGAGAATTCCATCCTTATCTTTTAATCTCCATATATCACTGTTTAAAACTTTCTTCCAGTGCTCTGCCTCATCTTGTTTTTTACTCAACAATCCACCAAGTGCTACCAAAGCTAAAGGTAACCCACCACATTTTTTCACAATGCCTTTAGCATAGGGTAGGAGTGACAAATGTGAATCAAAATTTTTCACACCTAATGCATGTCGAGCAACTAAAGATAGAGCATCATCATCTGAGAGTTTTAGCAACTGCATGTTTAGATGCTTGCGAACCAACCGACTGACCAATTGAACCTTCCGTGTTGTTATGATGATTTTGCTTCCAGGAGCACATGTATACAAAGGTGCGACCAAGGTTTTCCAATCCGTGTAACTTTCACTCCAAATATCATCTAGTACGAATAGAAATTTTTTACCCTTTACTTGATCTCTAATATCTTCTTGAAGCTTATTAAAATCTTCTTTTTCCTTCCTCACCTCACCTCCCATAGCTTCAAATATCTTTTTGCTTATACCAGGGATATCAAAGTCATCCGAAACACATACCCACGCCTTGAGCTCAAAGTGATCCTTGACTAGCTTTTCGTTGTACAAAAGACTAGCTAGAGTAGTTTTCCCAATCCCACCCATACCAACTATGGGAAGGATGCTATAGTTTTTATCACGTGGTTCACCATCTGGTAACAATAACTCTTGGACCAACGCATCTTTCTCAGCTTGGCGTCCAGCAATATCAGATGGGTCAACAACAGAGGTTTGTAATCTTCTATTATTATTTTCTGGCCTAGTTACCCCTTCCACTTTCAAACCAAGATTATCTAAACCAAGGTCAGTTTTCTGCTTAACTAGATCTTGTAATTGGTTAGAAATGCCATCTAACTCGGCAATAACCTCAGCAGTCCGTGAGAAATTAGTGCAACAAATTGGAAGTAGCTTTTTTACCTTGCTGGTGATGCCTTCTGACTCAGGGGTGAACTCAGGATGCATGGCTTCGGTAAGCCAACCATCGAGGACGTCATCGATGTCATAAGCCAGATGCTGGAGATCATTGAGCTGCTGCTTCACAGACGGATCAGTTATCTCCATCTGAGAAGCATGAGTAAGGTAAAGTTGGATTGAGAGTAATGATTTCTGCCATTTCTTGATCTCAGCATCGATTCCCTTGTGGCGAGCAATGGTTTTGAAAGCTGCATCGGACAGCTTCTCAAAGAGGACAGGGAGCAGAGCAGAGAGCACAAGTTCAGCCATTGGTTATGAGGTATGAGAGACAGTAGAGTAAATGTATGATGCTGTGAAGGCTTGAGAGTGAAGAGTTGTAAGTGTAGAGTGGTTCAGACTTTTATTCAGATTAATGGTCAAAGTTTGAAGTATTGTTTTGCACACTCAGATCAGATCTGATCTGAGAACACCAATCAGCACCCTGGGTCGGTGCTACACTGTCCCCTAAACATTTTAAATAAATTGATTTTGGACTTTTGTTAGGTTTGATTCATTTGTTTATGACTTAATTTGCTAAAAAAAACCCTTAAACCGAGAAAGTAATCTGACATACACCCTTAAAAGATGGAGTGAGAACATTTATTTATATAAAAATTATATAAAACAAACAGGTTACAGCTAAAAGTTTATGAACTTTCAGTTATTACATTTTTATGTCCCTGATCTATACAAGTCATAACGCCCAAGCCTTTCAATTGTATCAGATTCTTGAGTTACTGTAACAAAATTATCAACATTAACTAATCAATTAAATCCCCTTCTAGTCTAGTAATAAAAGAGATGAAACATTTAATTAAGAAATAAAGGGAGCGGTGTACAAGTTGAAAAGCAAGCAGGGATTATTATATCATATGAGTATCCAGTTTGAAGATTAATAACATTACCTCCTTAATTCGATTTCCTCTTCGGTAGAAGCGTAGTGATGATGGAGCTGGTGGCTTCTTCTTCTTCATCGATTTAGAGGAACACGATTTTATTTGTTGTGGCAAAATAACAGATCTAGAGGGTGTTTGGGATTGAGTTTGGAAATGTAAAAGTGCTTTTGGTCAAAAGTGTTTATTGACTTATGGCTTTTTGAAAAGGAGTTTTAAAAAAAGTGTTTGGATTAGCTTTTCGGATGAGAAACGTCAAAAAGTTAATAAATTGTTGTTTTTTTAAGTGTTTCGCTTAACTTATTGTGAATATTGGTTGTATGGGTTGTAGATTTGTAAATTTTTTTCAAAAGTCAAAAGCCAGGATTTCTAACTTTTCAAAAACAGTTTTTCCACCCTTAAAAGCTAAAAGCCAAAAGTCAAAACAGAAAGTACTTTTGGATTACACAAACAGCTTATTGACTTATTGGCTTTTTGGAAAAGTCAATAAGTCAATAAGTTGTTTTCAAACACAATCCCAAACACCCTCCTACATGTACTATTTGTGACTCGTTTCCATTTTCTTCCATCTAGCTAGCAATGGCCTCCTTTGAAATATGTAACTTTTTTTATGTAAAAAAGAAATGTGTATATGATTTTTTACACTATTTTTTTTTTTAGGAAAAATTACATAAATCGTCCTTTATGTTTACCTATTTTTTCAGTAGATGTCCTTAAACTTCAAAAGTGATGAGAATCGTCCTATATGTTCTAAAATCTTTCAAGTCTCGTCCTTTAGCACTAAGTTGGTTAGATTTTTTGGTTAAATTCAGTCATGTGCATTGCACATGAGGGTAAATTTGTCTTTTTACTTTTTTAGGAACTAGTTGTGTAATTAACTTATACTTTTGGTCCAAAATTAAAAAAAAAAAACAATTTACTCTCTCTTCTCTCTATCCCTCTCTCTCTCTCTATCTCTCTCTCTACCTGTTCACAACCACCACCCATCACTATTGCCACCATCATCTACCATCACCACCATTGCCCCACCTGCCACCACCACTCCACCCACCTTCTTCCAATTTCCCTAACCCCTAATAAACTAATCTTAATTGACGAGATGTTCCAGACCATTTTTGATTGAAAACCATTACCTAACCCTTAATATAAATAACCCATACCCACCTTTCTTCTTGTCTGATAACAAACACACATACACACCACTTACAAAGAAAGAGAGAGAGCAGAAGGAGCAGGGAGGAGCTCCGACCACCGAACCTGGCGGAGCTCCGACAATTCTACAACGGAACAACAAACCCACCATGCACTTCATCTTATAGTGATTCTAGAGAGAGGGAACACTGATCGAAGAAGAAATAGAGAAAGAGAGAGAGAGAGACAGAGAGACAGAGAGAGAGAGACAGACAGAGAGAGAGAGACAGAGAGAGAGAGAGAGTCAGAGAGATCGAAGGAGAAGGGGTTCCGGCCTGGGTCTTTGACCGGCCGGCGTATGGTGTTCAGCGATGGGGTTTCAGTGGTGAGGTTGATCGACAACAACTCAGACAAATTTTACTTTTAAGTTTTGAACTGTTAATGGTGCTGGTGGGGGTGTCAGATTGGATGGGGTTTCGTGGTAGTTGGCAGATTTGTGAGGTTTTGTGATGGCAGATGGTGGTAGTTTAGGGTTGTTGATTGCAGGTTGTGGTGCTGGGGGGTTGTTCGTAGCAGGTTGCAGTGGTGGTGGCAGGTTGGTGGTAGAGGTGGTGGTCAGGCCTGGTAGTGGTGGTGATGGAGGTGGTGGTGCGGCTTGCTCGTTTCAAAGATTCTTCAATTTTGGAACCCTAATTTGGTGGAACTGATGAATGAACAGGGATGAAGGTATCAGGGATGGTTTTATAAAGGCGGGGAATGAAATCAAGGGTAAAATGCCAATTATGCCCTCACGTGCAGGGCACGTGACATAACTTAACTACAAAAACTAACCTAGTTAGGCCTAAAGGACGAGTTCTGCAAGATTTTACAACATAAAGGACGATTCTCATCACTTTTGAAGTTTAAGGACATCTACTGAAAAAAAAGGTAAACATAAAGGACGATTTCTGTAATTTTTCCTTTTTTTAAATGCACAACCCTTTAAATTAGGGGTGCACCAAACGAGTCAAGCCGCTCGCGAGCTGCTCGAGCTTGGCTCGGTAAAAAGCCCAAAACGAATCGAGTCTTCTCGAGCTTGAGCCTAAAATAAAGCTCGTTTATATATCGAGCCCGAGCTCGAGCTTGGTATGTAAAGCTCGTTAGGTTCGTCGATGTAACATTTCACATTAAAATACTTGTACGTTACGATTATTATTAATAAAACGTCAAGTTTCATCATTTATCGTCCTTTTTTAAATTATTTCGTGACGCATTTGGGCCCCTTATACTATACTATATACTTATAATATCTTAATATTATTGAGATAATTGTCAAAAAAATTAAGGCTTGGGCCGGGATTCGAACCCGAGCCCATAGCCGGGTCACTAACACCAAGCAACACAACCAGCTGGTCTACACAGCACATTTGATTAATCTTCAACACGTATTAATTATATAACGAAGTTGGTTCTTAATAGTTGACTAGGAAAGTCAACTGTGACAACGATTTACCTTAATTAAACCATTCAAACGCATTTTTGATTCTGTTATGGAATGGTTGGTGAATGGTTGACTAATACGCGTTCAATTACACAGCCAATCCTCGTTAAAACATTCCAATTAAGGGCCAATCATCGCGTCATCATAATCATCAAGGTCAACCTTACCAATTCGTTCACCCGAGCCCTCACCCTATAAATTGAACCATCCAATTCACTCTCAACTCGCCGATCTCTCTCTCTTCACCTCCAATTTCTGGTTTAAATCAGCTTTCAAGGCTTCTTGATTGAGCTTTGACTTTTCTGTTTGACCAAGCGTTTTACACGAATTCGTGTTTGCAAGTACATTATTTTTGATGGGTTTTGTTCATCGGCCTCTACACAACAATAACCCTATGATCAATTGGGTTATTGTTGTGTAAAACGAATTATTGTTAAGCTAGGGCACAAATGAATTCGAATTGGGGAAGAACACGTGCAGACTTGATTATTAATTTAAAACAAAAAGAAACCAAACACAACCACTGATCTAGATCAAGTGATTGTGTCTGTTGTTTGTTAAACAGAGCACACGGGTTCAAGTCCCACACCAAACGATTTTTATTCTTTTCTTTTAAAAGATTATAAATCAGATTTCACACATACTATATAATTAATTTCGAATCTAATTTATTCGTTCTCAGGGTCCAGCCTAGTTGGTGGCTGGGCTTGTGATTAAAACCCGAACCGGTCCCAGACCCGGGTTCGATTCTCAGCATCAACAAAACATTTTTTTTACCATTTAAGCTTATATATATTCTCTTGTATTTTTAAAATTAGTTTTAAAATACTAAAACTCTTTTATAAATTCTACAAAAATTATTTTATGTTATTCTAGTAGAAAAGTTTAACATACAATTTTTAGTTTTCCAAAAAATTATTTTTTTAATATATATAATAAATACTGCAAGTTTATTCTATTTTATATATAAAATTCTATAAAAATATCAAAACGATTATATAAATTTCCACAAAAATTATTCTGAGTTTATATAACATTAAACTTTTCTGAAATGATTTTTATTTCTGAAAAATTATTTATTTAATACTTTTAATCAATTTTTGTTAGTTTTAATCATACATAAATCATAATAAATTCATTTTTCAATATTTTTGCACCAAAATTTTATATAAATTATTTCTATTTATTTGGAACAGAAATACAATTTTTAATTTAATAACTCTTTAATTTTAATATTTTTAAATATTAAATTTATATTTTGACAATTTGAAATAAATAGATTTAATATCCTATTTTTAAGAAAATAATTTTATAAAAATTATTTTCATACTTAAAACTTTATATTGTGACCATATTTAATTTAAAATTTACAAAAAGACTTTTGTTTATTTATTTATCGAATTCCCTTATTTATTAAAACATTTTATTTATTAATCCAACGAATACTTATCCCCAATTCGAAACCCTAGAATATACTTGTAGACTAGATAGACTTAGACTTATTTGTTACCTTATACATAGGGCAATACTTGGCAACTTTGGGGCTACACTTATACTTTTTCTCGAGACTTAATTCTTTGCTAAGGTGAGTTTACGTAACCATGTTTATGCAATTCTTTATACTTGCAACATTATACTTAAGCAATTCTACATACATGTCTAGTTGTAAACTTTAATGCCTCATGATTTAGACAACAACAACAGTTAGACTCGTTTCAACAATACATAATCATTAGCTATGGCCAAGCCGGCGATACTCAATAATAGATCTATTGGATTGACAATCCCACCTAGATTCGTTGACCATCTTTTATGGGGAGCGCGGGTGATTGTTATCGTTCCAACATAATATTAAGGTGAACCGTGGATGACGGGATGGACCTAAACTAGTCGGAGGTTTGATTATGTCGATTCAACATTTCATGTTTATTCATGTAGACTTAAACTTACGATAGACATATGAATTGCTAAACTTTTATTCTTAAACTTAATTGCTTGACATGGCTTATGTATTCTCACCAACTTCTAGTTGACCCCCCCCCCCATTTTTACAACTCAACAGGAAATAATGATACGTGAAGACTAGAGTGTTAGCATGAGAAGACAAATTGAAGTTTATGCTTATTTGGTTATTTTGATGTATTATATTTCCATTTAAAACTCATTATGTATTTTCACTTTTGGATATTTGCACTTTAAATAATTTCAATTAAAACTTGATTACCATGTGCTACTGTATACTCATTCTTACGTGACACCTCGATGTTTCCGCCATCGGTTGGGGTGTTACAGATTGGTATCAGAGCCTTGGTTAGAGGGAATTAGGTTATTAGAAAATAATCTAGACTATAACCTTAGGGACTTAAACAGTACTTGCTTCTCTTACTTGTAACCCTAATTGCTTCCCTAATCTTATTCCTATCCTATACCTTATACAACCCTAAGCCTACAAGTGATTACTCTTATTCGTCTGCTGCAATCCTGATCCACCATTAGATTAATAGGACAAAATCCTCAGGTTTAACCTGAACCACCTTGAGATCTCGTCGAAGTTCTAGATTTTAATAACGAACACGTGCAATCTGGAAGGGTGAACGCCTGTATTCTGAGTCTTCTGTCTAGGCTGGCATTGCGCATATATCCCAATCAGACGAGGGACCCGGATGCCTACTTGGGAATTATCGGGATGAGTGTTCACTTATAGGCTAAAGCATGTCTTCATTATGTATTAGAATCTAGAATCTTTGATAAGTCAATGTTTTCGTTTATTCGTTTTAATTAATGAATAAATGATTACATTCCTTATGTAACCTCATTCATTTCATTGTGTCTCTTACAGATCATGCCTCCACGTCGCAGCACTCGCAATAACAGTGGTGAAAACCAAGAGGAAAGTAGCAACAACCACGACACTAACCACAACAACAACAATAACAACAACAACAACAACAATGGTGTTGATGCCCAACTGGCTGCGATCATTTCTCAACAAATGGCACAGCAGATCGCGACTCTGGTTCCTAACTTACTGGCTCAAGTCATCCAGATGAACGGAAACGGCAACGGAAACGGTAATGGAAACGGAAACGGCAACGGAAACGGTTGTGGAAACCACAATGGAAACGGGAATGGTCTCCCAGCTTGCACTCTTAAGCACTTTAATTCCTGTAATCCCCCTAAGTTCAGTGGAGAAGAAGGAGCTACGGGTCTTCTACAATGGTTCGAGGGTATGGAGAATACCTTCATTAACAGTGAGTGTCCCAATAACTTTAAGGTTCGTTACGCCATGAGTGTTCTTCACAAACGAGCACTCACTTGGTGGAATGAGGAAAAGCGCACCCGAGGAACTAAAGCTGCACTTGCTATGACCTGGGATCAAGTCAAGGAGGTTATGAAAGATGAGTTCTGTCCTCGCAACGAGATTAAGAAACTAGAAGACGAGTTCCACACTCTTGCTCAAGATAGTGGGGAAAACCTTGCTTATAATACCCGCTTTCACGAGCTCAGTTTACCGTTGCCTCATAAAGTTACTCCCTTACCTATAGCCATTGAGAAGTATATCGGTGGTCTGCCCATGCAAATCCAGGACACGGTATGGGGAAGGAATCCTGCCACCTTGGAGGAAGCCAAACGCCTGGCGGCTACTCTCACCGATAATCATGTGAAGAACGGTACTCTCTTCCGCAAGAACACCAAGAAGACTGCTGCAAAAGACACTCCTCAGCCCGCTATTGAGGTTAAGCCCGAGACCTCAAGCAACAGGAAGCGCAAGGCTAGGAACTACATGGTTGCTACCACCCCACCTGCAGCACAAAACCCAGCCAAGAAACCGTATGGCAGGAACCACCCTCTTTGCAACACTTGTCAATACCACCATCTTGCTGGCAGACCATGCCGCCAATGTAATAACTGCAAGCGATATGGACACTACACCAATGCTTACCAAACCCCTGCCACCCAAAACAACCCTGCCAGAAATAATCCAGCTCCTAATGCTCAAAATGGTAGGCCTGTTCGTGGCCAGTGCTATGAATGTGGAAGCACGGAACATTATAGGGATGCTTGCCCTAGACTTGGAAACCAGAACCAGAACCAAAACCGCAACCAAAACCAGAACCGCAACCAGAACCAAGGTGCTCGAGGTCGTGCCTACAACCTCAATGCTAACCAGGCCCGCGACAACAACGAGGTGGTTAATGGTACGTTTCTCGTTAATAACCACTATGCATCTATATTATTTGATTCGGGAGCTGATAAATCATAATAAATTCATTTTTCAATATTTTTGCACCAAAATTTTATATAAATTATTTCTATTTATTTGGAACAGAAATACAATTTTTAATTTAATAACTCTTTAATTTTAATATTTCTAAATATTAAAGTTATATTTTGACAATTTGAAATAAATAGATTTAATATCCTATTTTTAAGAAAATAATTTTATAAAAATTATTTTCATACTTAAAACTTTATATTGTGACCATCTTTAATTTAAAATTACAAAAAGACTTTTGTTTATTTATTTATCAAATTCCCTTATTTATTAAAACATTTTATTTATTTATTAATCCAACGAATACTTATCCCCAATTCGAAACCCTAGAATATACTTGTAGACTAGATAGACTTAGACTTATTTGTTACCTTATACATAGGGCAATACTTGGCAACTTTGGGGCTACACTTATACTTTTTCTCGAGACTTAATTCTTTGCTAAGGTGAGTTTACGTAACCATGTTTATGCAATTCTTTATACTTGCAACATTATACTTAAGCAATTCTACATACATGTCTAGTTGTAAACTTTAATGCCTCATGATTTAGACAACAACAACAGTTAGACTCGTTTCAACAATACATAATCATTAGTTATGGCCAAGCCGGCGATACTCAATAATAGATCTATTGGATTGACAATCCCACCTAGATTCGTTGACCATCTTTTATGGGGAGCGCGGGTGATTGTTATCGTTCCAACATAATATTAAGGTGAACCGTGGATGACGGGATGGACCTAAACTAGTCGGAGGTTTGATTATGTCGATTCAACATTTCATGTTTATTCATGTAGACTTAAACTTACGATAGACATATGAATTGCTAAACTTTTATTCTTAAACTTAATTGCTTGACATGGCTTATGTATTCTCACCAACTTCTAGTTGACCCCCCCCCCCCCATTTTTACAACTCAACAGGAAATAATGATGCGTGAAGACTAGAGTGTTAGCATGAGAAGACAAATTGAAGTTTATGCTTATTTGGTTATTTTGATGTATTAGATTTCCATTTAAAACTCATTATGTATTTTCACTTTTGGATATTTGCACTTTAAATAATTTCAATTAAAACTTGATTACCATGTGCTACTGTATACTCATTCTTACGTGACACCTCGATGTTTCCGCCATCGGTTGGGGTGTTACAGTCGAGCCTTATCAAGCCTTAGTGTAACATTACTTTTTTAATATTTATTAATATTTACCCCTTATTTAAAGTTCTTTATTAAACGAGTCCAAGCTCGAGCTTCACTTATCGAGCTCACTAGCCTAAACGAACTATTAACTATATTATTTTTATTTAATATATTAACTAATGGATAATAAACGAGTCGAGCCCGAGCTCTCATAAGCTAATCGAGCTCGAGCTCAAGCTCAAGCCTGGTCGAGCTCGGGCTCAGCTTGGCTCATTTGCACCCATACTTTAACTTATACAACTTATTTACTAACCAAGTACTTTCTTTTCCCTTTTGTAATAAATTATATCAATTTTTACAAATAATTTGATTTGCTTAGCGAAAACAATTTTATTGCAAAAATAAGTGTGAACAGCAAAATTCATACTTGAGGTTTGGGCGAATATGTTATATCCATCCAAAGAACTTTTCTTTCTCATATGAACCACTAAGGTTTTTCAAACATTGCCAGATCAGATCTATCCAAATACTTAACCTTATTAAAGCCAACATTAAAAGAAAGGGGCATTTTGGTCATTTTCTTTATTGGGGCCAATCACTTGCCTGAAGCTTGGCATGATGAAGGCGCTTTTAAGCTACTCAAAGGAAAGAGGGAATGGCCCTCCTCTTCACCCTGCCCTGTAGTAACAGAATCGTAACCGGAAGAAGGAATGGCTCCTGACAAACACTAAACATCAATCCTCCCATCAACTCACGCTTTGTTCCCAAGTTTCATTTAATGAAGGAAAAGAAGGGATTTGGAAGGATGTTAAGAAAAATCGTGTTCCACAATTTTTTAAGGAAAGAAATGGAAGAAAAATTTTGGTTTATTTCCTTCATTTCTCATCCTTCCAGATTGGAGAGATTTGAAAGAAAAATATCTTTTTAAACATAAAACATTTACCTTCCTTTCCATTTCCTTCCAACTCGGGAACACGCTAGTTAATTAAATCTTTCTTTTCCATTCCCTCTCTTTTCTCTCCTTAATTCCCTTTCTCTTCTTTTCCTTCGTTTATTAAACTCGGGAACACATCGTTAGTCTTGCCAATGAGGTAGTGGTGGAGTGGTTGAGAAAAGACTTGGTGTTCTTTGTGACCCAGGTTTGATTCCCACACTCCTCCTTATTTTTAGCAGCATCCGGGCAATGATGGTGACAAGCGCACCGAGGAGCGTTCGATCCTGAGCTGCACCCCGGTTTTCACCCGGTTGTTACTCCAGCAAGGAAACTTGTGTGGAGGCAGTACTGTTTGCGTGGGAACGCCGTAACGAATTATGATACACCAGCGCGGGCCCGATTAAGACAACGTAGTATGGAGCAGACCTTAACTAAGGCTGCCGATTAGGCAGTGTGACATTGGGTCACTCATATGAAAGTCACCATTAAAAAAAAACTCTTTTAGTCTTGTTCTAGATTTATTTAGTTTTTAATAAATAAAAATATAAAAATCGAGGTATCTAGTTAGACTATAATAATATACCTTCGACTTTGAACAGTGATTATGGCAGATTCGTAATTATATTTTTATTTGAGGGCTTTTTGGTCATTTAATTCAGATATTAGAAGTCAGATCTTGTCTTTACCCATTCCATTCCTCTCTTCTCTTTCTCTGGCTACTTTGCCACCGCCATATACCTGGGGCCTTGCAACGTGGTGGATATGACGCTGCCGGTGGCCGTCTTTGGCCGCCTTTGGTGGCGTCTATGGCCACGGCTCTTTTGTCTGGTAGATCTGACTTCTAATTCTATTTGCTTTAGTCTTTTGCTGGGTTTTTTCCGGCCGGCTACCATTTCCGGCAAACTATAATAATAGAGCTACATGACGCTGCCCGTGGGTGCTTGACCGCCTTTGGTGGCGTCTATGGCCACGGCTCCTTTGTCTAGTAGATCTGACTTGTAATTAGTTAGACTATATTAATAATCCAATGGATTTGAGCAGTGATTATGGCAGATTCGTAATTATACTTTGCATGAAGCTTTTGCATGAATCTTTTGCTGGCTTTTTTTTCCGGCCGGCTACCATATCCGGTGTAATCAAGAAACCCAAGAACCCATCATGCTTTTTTCGGTTAGGGTTTCTGATTTCCTTTTGGTTTCGGATACCATTTCCGGTTTAGATGCACAGGTCCATACCATTTTTCGTTAATAACTGGTGTGACAAGGTATATGGCTCATTTTGTAGTCTGAGTATGTGGTATCAATAGCTTTGTTGTTTTGATGACTTTGAGATGCTTGAACCTTATAAGAGGTTGTGACGTTGTGGGTTTGAACTTCATGTTTGTCTGTTTTTGATGTCCTTTCCGACGACTTTGTGCCTGCATCCGCTTTAGCTTCGGCGATGATGATAAAGTATTTTTGGCGAGGCAACTGTGCTTCTTCCAAGCAAGCAACCAGATTTGCAGCCATAAAATACGATTTGAGCCTTCAATCTATATACACTGAGCATGTAACTGAAACGATGGTTAAAACGGATGTGGTATTGGTATAGGCAGATTGTTTCTGATGCCTTCTGATTGTTTTACCCTTGCGGCCATCTGTTTCCTCTTTGCTTAAGGGTTGTGGCACTGTAAATATGTCGCTCGATGTTTGTATGTTCGTTTGTTTATGGCTGCTTTCTTTTGCATTTAGCAGTACAATTACGTGTTTTCCCCTCTAAATTGGCGGTTGGATATGATGTTTGCGTATACGGCGTGGACGCCGACCGTGATGGCACCAATGTTGTGCAACCGAACGACTTCACGTTATACACCTGAGCCTGTTTTTTGTCTTAATTGCCACGTTCTAAGGCTGTTTTACGCCGAATGTATAGCTATAATTAGCTGTGATTTCTATGAAGTGGTGGTTGGCAATTTACTGTTTTGGTTTGTATTCGTTATGGCGATGCCGCTACTGTCTTATTATCTGTGAATGGGTCAGTCTTCTTCCGAGGTTTTTAATTTTAATAACTTGTTGGCTATGATGTTGGCGTTTACGACGTGCTCGCCGATTGTGATGGTGCCTCCGCGGCGCAACCGATTGGATGGCCGTTGTGCAACTGAGCCTGTTGAATGTGTTAAATGCGGCCTCCCTTGGCAATGATGTTAGCATTTGCGCTGCCTCATGGCGCAGCCGCGGTGCAACCGATTGTCGAGTTATTTAATTTAACCAATGGGAATGGTCGTGCTAGAATTTTGATCATGGTTCACGAGGAAGAGCCAATATTTTGCTACGTAAGCAAAGGTAACAATTTTTGTATAATTAAACTAATTAGTTATTAATATATTTCGTTACTTCTCATTTTCTTTGGTTGAATAAACTTTTGTTCATTTTGTAGCTTCTAGATGAGTTTGTTGCAATGTTTGCAGAGAAAATAGGGTACCCAATTGTTGAGCCTGCTCATATGGTATTCTTATTTTTTAAAACCGCCTGTTATGCTTTATAGGTATACTGACGCTTGGTCTTTTGAATGGGTTAGTTTTTGTTTCTTGCATCTTATTTATGTTGACATATATGCTTATCAACGTCGGTCGCTATGGTTGCTTTGTTTTGTTGGGTTAAGAATTGAAGTGGTTCTTAGCTTCTTGGCTAAATTTGTTGTGTGTATGTTATGAAAAAAGTGGGTTTAGAAAATGAGTTTGCTCTTTAGGGGCGACCGAATAAGAAGGCGCGCAACGCCGCGCCTGTCATTTTTGTCCACGAAACTTTATTTCACCTAGAATAATCATTTGATTGTGTGATTGTGTGAAGGCAAGCAGGGTGTCAAGAATTAAGTGCATGATTCAAAGTCTTGAATTTAGATTATAATATGATTTGTGATTATCAATGAGACGTTTCTGAGGTCCAAGCATGGCTAGAATCTGATTTCTGGTATAAATGGAGGTATGATCATAAGTTTGACTCATTCTATTTTAGATAGTTTAACTCTGCCATGTATGTTCTTTTGGTGCTTATTTTGATATAATGTTAAAGGTTAAATGGGTCAAATTGCATTTGAAGCTGTTATTTCGAGTATATAGGAATGAGTAAATGCATATTTACAGTTTGCACGAGCTACATAATGGTGATTCTGGATTAGAAATTGAATTCTTAAATGAACGCTGAACCCAGAGGCATTTTACCCTTTTGGGTTTTAGTTAAAGTTTGCATAGAGCGGATGTTTTTGATATATGAATGATTATTTTGCACATTTGGGGATATTAAGGTTCATGTCACTAAGCTACAAACACAGATAGGTAATGGGTGGATCATTTCTAACCCTTTTGGCTTTATTTGGATCAATTGTTTCAAAAGTTATCTTTGTATCTCAGAGTGGTGGTGTGATATTTATAGCTCTCCACATTCATTTTACATGCATGTTTTGGGCCATCAATTGTTTCAAAGTATGGGGCTGGATAAATTGCACTACATAAAAGAATTAAAATGAGGTAAGCATTATGTGTAGTGTGTTCAGGTTATTTTAAATATTGAGTATCTATATCTATACCACATTATAAAGAGGGAGACATGGGCAAATATGTCCAAAATGTCAAAGTTAAGATGACATTTGAAAAGGCACAAGTATAAATCACTAAATTTTACCCACTTTCTTCTCTTTATACCCCTACTCACAAACTCCAAAGCAAATTATATAAATCATTAATGCACCTTATAAAGATTAACCAAGCAATTATCTATATCTATATTATGTGATATAATGTAATACACTGGTCTAAAAGTTTGTAAAGTTCGTACAACATGTTTCTCCCCCAAATATGAAAACAGTAAAATGTGGGGCTGTGACACTCACCTTAGATTGCGTTCTTCACGTAAAATAGAATATCGGCTTGTTATGGTAGTCCGACTACCGGAAACTGTTGGGCCTAGAAATTGTATAGTTTTACGCTTATCTTTATTGTACACATTTATATTTATTGGGCTTAGATTAGGACTTGGGCTTGGGTCAGGCCATGTGGGCCAATGGGCTAGAGGCTCCTATATATTGTCATGTTTTGTTTATTGTTAGGTAGACCTCTCATATTTTGTAATCATGTAGCCCCTTTGGAGAACCTTGTACCAGACGAGTTCTCTCATGTGCAAGGTTCCTAGAGATTGTACTAGACGTTCCTAGAGAACGTGTGCAATCTTCTTAGTGATCGTACCAGACGGTTCTTTGAAACCGTGTGCGATCGAAGCAGCGGCACAATGTTATTAATAATATATTTTCTTTTTTTCTTCATTTGTTCTTACATTCAATCTTGTTTTCCGCACTCGATTGGGTGTGTTTAATACCCAGGGAAGGATTCTGGACTAACAATACGAAGTGCTGTTTGGTACTAAACCCTCCGTCAAGCATTTTCGTGCTTTTGGTTGTCCGTGTACCCTGTTGCATCTGGACGCTACACCAAAGTTTGATGCGAAAGCTGACGACTGTTATTTTGTCGGGTATGCTGGCAAGACTGCATATAGGGTTTACAACAAACAAACTAAGAAAATCGTAGAGTCGTTTGACGTGCGTTGGCTTGAAGAAAATGAGACAGATGCTAGAGTGGGTCCAGACTGGTTATTTGACTATGATACTCTCTTTCGATCTTTCCGTATTTTTGACGATGTATCTAGTGGTGCAAATACAGGTTCTACAAGTTCCTCAACATACGCTGCAAGAACCTCATCCTCCTTGATTGATGATGCAGAGGATGAGGGGGATGCTATACCTACATCTCCATCAACACAGCCACATTCAGTTTCTTCTGAACCATCCATTCCCACTACGGATCCTGTGCAGCAGGTAGATGATGAAGATTTGTCTTCTGATACCTCAATTCCTGCTTTCTATGATCCCCTACCTATTGAATGCACGGTAGAGCACAATGATGAGGACGAAGTTGATTCTGACACTGTAAAAGAGACTGCAACGGGTAGTATTACGACTCTACCTAGAGATTCTTCAGTTCTAGACAGAGCCATTCCTACAAACATTCAACGAGATCATCCACTGGAAAACATCATTGGTCCAGTGGATGCAGGTGTTTTAACAAGAAGCCAAACTGGTGACATCAACAGATGCTTGTACTCGTGTTTCATTTCACAAATTGAGCCAAAGTCTACTGCTATGGCCATGCGAGAACCAAGCTGGGTTGATGCGATGCAAGATGAACTGAATCAGTTTGAGAAGCTAAAGGTGTGGAAGTTGGTTACACTACCTCCAGGAAGGCGACCTCTTGGCACGAGGTGGGTTTATCGAAACAAAAGAGATGATAGTGGGGTAATTGTAAGAAGCAAAGCTAGATTGGTTGTGCAAGGGTTCAGACAAATTGAGGGTTTAGATTATGAGGTATATGCACCGGTTGCGAGGTTGGAAGCAATCAAAATATTTCTTGCCTACGCATCGTTTAAGGGATTTACTGTCTATCAGATGGATGTCAAAACAGCGTTTCTGTATGGAACTGTGAAAGAAGAGATCTATGTTGGTCAACCACCGGGTTTCACAAACCCAAAATATCCAGAGCATGTGTACAAACTAGACAAAGCTTTGTATGGGTTACATCAGGCACCTCATGGTTAGTATGCTACCTTGACTGAACACTTGCTTGCTAATGGATACACCCGTGGTGTTATTGATCAGACTTTATTCGTCAAGACAGTGAATGACGATCGAATTCTGGTGCAAATTTATGTGGACGATATCATCTTTGGTTCCACCAGTGATGCACTGTGCAAGGAATTCGAAGAGGTGATGAAAAAGTAGTTTTAGATGAGTGCTCTTGGTGAAATGACTTTTTTCTTAGGTTTGCAAGTTCGTCAAAACTCTAAGGGTATCTTGATTCATCAAGGTAAATATGCGGATGACATTTTGGCAAAATTCAGCTTCAATGATGTAAAGCCAGCCAACACCCCAATGTCTGAGAGACCAGGTCTCACTCAAGATCTGGAAGGAGAAGCCGTAGACGAAACACTTTATCGTTCAATGATTGGTTCGCTAATGTACCTGACTGCTAGCAGACCAGAAATCATGTTCGCTGTGTGTCAATGCGCACATTATCAAGCTAATCCTAAAACTTCGCATTTACATGCTGTCAAGAGAATCTTTAGATACCTTAAGGGGAAACCCAGATTTGGTCTTTGGTATCCTAGGGATTCTCTCTTTGAATTAAATGCTTTTTCTGACAGCGATTTTGGAGGTTGTGACATTGACAGGAAATCTACTTCTGCGGAAGCTGAATATGTGGCTGCCTCAGCATGCTGTTCTCAGATGATCTGGATACAACATCACCTGGTAGATTACGGTTTGGATTTTTCTCTCACTCCTATTTATTATGATAATGATGCTGCTATCCAAATTGTGAAAAATCCAGTTCAATTTTCAAAAGTAAAACACATTGCCATAAAAGAACATTTCATCCGAGACTCTTTTAACCAAGGTTTAATTGTGCCTACACACATTCACACTGACGACAATGTCGCAGATCTTTTTACAAAACCTGTTAATCGAGCTTGCTTTGAAGCTCTCTCTGAACTGCTCAAAATTGTCCATTTCGAGGACTGAACTGGTCTCTGGGTGTCAAGTTAAAAAAAAAGGTTTTCTTAGTCTTAGGTTTGTAAATTAGTTCTTTAAAATTCCTAATTTAAGCACAAATTTAGGGGGATGTGTCCTAAAAAAAGATCAAAACATTTTTGTTGTCAAAAACGAGAGATGAAATGAACTTTCACAACTTGGATTAAGTCTGACTCACGTAAGACGTGTATCGAAACAGTTTGGCTCTAGCGTGATATGTTGGTAGGCTTGGTCCTGATGGCTGAAATGTTAATGATCTTGTGAAGCACTTAAAGATAAGACACGACCTCAGTAAGGAACATCACTTGGAATCAGGTACAATCTCTATTTGAATGCTTGTGTGATGTCCCGAAGCATAACACTGTGGTCTAGATCTGAAACCTTTTCTGAAAAACTCGTGTATCTCCTCTGTTTTGTGTAAGCAAAGACCTCGAGATGCTAGGCAACGAAAGCTTCCGCTGCATCCAGATATATCTTACCTAGTTTTTCGTTGTCGTGCTATAGATAATCTTTCACCTAAAAGAGACCTCAGTGTCCAAAGATGTCCTGGCTGCTCCTCTGCTGCATCCAGATATATGCTGACCTGGACACAGTTAGGACGTCATAAAACAGACCCTCTAGAGTCCAAAACCCAAAGCCCTTATCATTTGAGAAATCATCTGACTTGTATATTATCCTAAATCTCTTATTGATCTATTCTTTTCTTCTCTTAATCCAGTCCCAGTCAAGGTTTTAGAATTCTAGAACAGATACTGTTAAAAATATGTGGTTGGGAAACTGCTTGCATGATAGAGTGTACCACTTGATATTCTAGGATTTGATTGTGACTTGCTTGAGTGTTCGTACCAAATATACCAAAACATGATAAATAATATCATAGATCGTCGTACGAGAAGGCCTAAGGAAATAAGTTTAAGGGGACAAATATACTGGCAATTGCTAAGACCGAATCAAGTAGATTAAAGTCGATAAGTGTAGCTCAGCATGAAACACAATGATTTGATCTCGTGACAAAAATTGTTTTTAAGTATTTCGTTTAAATAATTTTAGCTAAGTTTCTATTAGACCAGTTCACGATCTGACTTGGACCCGGTTGCAAAACACACCTCGAATAATTTTAAATGGGGCTTGGGATCCGAGTTGGGCCTACCACACGTTTGGTGGGCCACACAAATCTTGATTTGATCAAAAGGGGGCGAAGAGTATGTGTGTTCTCAAAAGTCACAAAAAGAAAAAGTTGCTCTCAACTTTTCACACACACACATAATTGCTCGCCGGATATTTTGTTCACGATCATCAAGATTTTCAAGGAATCAGAAGGTAAGGCTTTGATGTTTTGATTATTGGTGATGAAAATGGTGTTGTATGAGCGTTTTGCAGGAGCACGAGAATGATGGAAGGGAAAGAAAACTCAAAAAGGGAATAATCAAGGCGGTTCATTGTTCTAGACGGCGGCGCGTGGACGTTACGCGCCGGAGAACTCTAAACTCGAGTGGCGCGTGAACCTCACGCTCCTGGAGTTCGAACTCGTGTGAGGGAAAATTACCTAAATGCCCTCGAACACCCGTGTAAATTGACGATGCTGCCCTTGAACACTATCTCTTTAGTCGAACTCATCTGATATTTACAAAATTGCCCTCGAACTCAGATGGAGTTTGACAAGAATGCCCTCGAATACGCATCTGTTCATCGAAAACAGATAGACAATGACCAAAGTGACCTCAAACACACTTCGTCAACTCGAACACACCTGTTCTATGATGAAAATGCCCTCGAACTCATTCCAACAACTCGAACACACCTGTCTTTTGACAAAAATACCCTTGAACTCACTTCACCACATCGAACACACATGCCTTTTTACCAAATTGCCCTCTAACACTCTTAAATGACTCGAACACACAAATTCGACCTCGAACACGTCTGTTTTGGGACTGTTCGTTGATGTGAAGCCCACATAGGTCTTAAACAAATATCAAGATGGACCCGAACATGTATTTGAAATCTGAAAGAGGGAGGGCCCATAAAACCATGTTTAACTTATTAAAATTTTGAAGTTTAAATCTTGATGTCTAATCTAATTTGTTTTGTGCAGAAATGACTACTCCTCATGTGCCAACGTTCGAAAACAGTCATAATGTGGTGTGCTATCTGTCTGATCCTCCCAAGGAGTATATGCAGGAATTCAAGTCTTTGATTGTGGGGCTTAACACTTGTCGAGTCTCACACGCTATGAGAGAAAATCCAGTTATTCTCACTGACTGGATCACTGAATTTTGGGACAACTCAGCGGCTAAGAAGGGAGATACTTTGATTCGTTCAAGGGTTCGAGGAACTGAGGTGACTATTTCTGAGCAAGATGTTTGAGACGTCTTACTTTTTGGTGATTCTCTAGATGATCCTGTTAGTTTTTCAAAAGATAAACTTGTTCCCGTGCTGAAAAGAATGGGGTATGAAGGTGAACTGTCAGTACCACCATACTTGAAGAAGTTATTTCCTAGCTATTAGAGACTATTGGTTCATATGTTTTTGGCTAGTTTGGGTGGCAACAAAAGTGGACAAGATCAGATGGGAGTAAAATATGCTTCTGGAATAGCGGCATTGATTGAGGGATGGGATTACAATTACTCAAAGTGCATTTTTGAAGATATGTTGGCAAATGTGAAGACCCTCAACAAGAATTATTTCTACAAGTTCCCAAGATTTGTGCAGATGATTCTAGAGTCCAAGTATCCAAATCTTGAGAGGACAATTGAAACATATGATAAAAAATGCATGGCTTCTCAAGTCTTTGGATTAATTAGACAGGTTCGTAAAGACTCAAGGCAGGTTTTTACAGGAAAATTTCCACTGGTTAAGTTTGGAAAGTTCAGTGAGATTGTTGAAGAAGCTTCAGCCATGCCATCCGCACTTATTGTTGAAGAATATGATGTTCAGATTGTCGAACCACCACCTACTGAGCTATGTTCTCCTCCTGAAAACGTTGATTTAACTGAGGTGGAAAGTGAAGATGAGGAAGTAGTGAAAGATGATGAGAAGACTGTGGGAAATTACGAAGAACAGTTTGAGAACTTTGATTTTGATGATCTGAATGAAGAGGAGATAGATGACTTTATTATTGAGAATGCTGAAGTAAAGTCAGTGACAGAAGCTGAGAAAGGATTGATTGGAGAAGAGATTGTGATTGAAGCTCCCAACACTGCTGCATCTGAGGTTGCTATTCCTCAAGCAGAAGTGCTTTCGAACATCCTGAATACCGTTCGTGAAGCTGAACAAAGGATTCCTCCATCCGATGTTGCAGTTGAGACATCTGTTATTGATGAAGTTTTTGAAGACCCCAATTCTGATTTGAGACCGAGAAAGAGAAGCAAAAGAGATCCCAGGTTGACCGTTACTACTGATGTTTCAGTTCCTGTTGCTGAAACTCTTTCTACTGCTGCTGATGCTGTCATGACTGATGTTGATGTATCAACCGACATTCTTGTTGGCGTTATTAGTTCCACTACTGTGCCTGCAATTGCAACTGAATCATTTTCTCAATTCATGAGCAAGGCACCAATCACAGGGAGAATAAATGAAGAAGCTGGATCTTCTAGTGCAGCTGGTTCGAGTAAGGTTTTGTTTGATGAAGAAGCGTTTCAAAGAGCTCAAATGGCTTTCTTAGCTGATAAAGAACAAGGGAAACATGTGGATGTTGAATTTTTGACGACTGAAGAAAGAGAGGCTAGTCAGGAAGGAATTGACAGCGATGAAGACATTTTTGCTGAAGTGGATGTTCATAGATTGCATACTAAAGTGCTGAAGCTGGAGACTGAGAACGTGTAGCTCACTGCTCAGGTACAGAGTTTGATAGAGACAGTCACTAAAAAGGATCAAAAGATTACTAAGTTGGAGTCAGGATTAGGCGATGTTTCAGCTAGACTACTTAACTTGACTCAGAAACTAGAGAATAGGTTTGGAAAAGTATTTTCAGAGACGTCATCATTTGTTGAGAAAGTTATGACTCCTGCTGAGCGTGAAAGATTAGAAAAGGAACATGAAGAACATATGAAGAAATATTTTGAAGATCAAGTCCCCAGAGTGAGAGATCGTCGTCCTGGAAGCACTTATGTTCTTAAGAATACAGCTGAGCCATCTATTGATCCCATGGAGGAGCATCCTGAAAGATTTGTGACAATTACCAGAGATCGGTCTGATACTTATGGAAATCGAACAGGAATAGAGTGTTGGAGATATAATGATGACAAGGGAGTTTTTGTCGTTCATAGAGGAAATGGAGCGGTTGAGTATTATGCTTCTACTTCTGCCTTCAACTCCTGGACCAAGATTGATTTGGCAAAACTTGCAAGAGCTCCCTTCATAAATCAGACGAGAAATCCAAGAAATAAGATTGGAAGCACATTTCATAAGAAGATTCAGGAGCATGCAAAGGTGAATTTCAGGGATATGAAGACTGCAAGCTCATTATTGGTGGAGTATAAGGGTGTGTTGACTGCTGATGGAAGGCCATTCAAGACAGTTCAGTGGCCACATACTGAAAAGATGAAGACTATTCCTTTTCCAAGCCAATGGACAGGGGATGCTTGAAGGAAATGAAGTTCTGGGTCTATGATCGTACTTCTAGGTCTGCGGTGATTGTTTGTGATAGTGATGAGCTTAGAATGTTTGACGCCAAAGATCTGATGAGTTTACATTCTGAAGATATTCAAGTCCTGGCAAGACATCAGATTCAATGTGATCCCACCTATGAAGTATGTGCTAAATCGTTCACTAGTGCAGTGGCTCAGATAGCTAGACTGGGGTTAGCATCTGATAGAAGAGGAAGAGTGGAAACTGGATTGTTTGGTCCATATGTTGGAAAGTCGTCTGAAGAATGGAAGAAGGCATTGGAGAAAAAAGAAGAAGAGTTCCAAGAAACGCAGCAAGAAGCAGTAAAGACTTACCAAGTCAACACAAACCTAGGGGGATATTATTGGGCTAGATTTAAAGGTTTGCGTTGTCTTGGGTTATTCAGATACTGGGTTCGGCCTATGTGGCCCATGTAATGGTGACCGCCTATATTGTGTATAAATAGGGGTCTCATAGTTTGTTTTGGGGCTGCTAGTATTTTGTTTTGTTAACCGTGCGTGTACCAGACGACTCATTGAAGTCGTGTGCACTTATCAATACAATCGAGTATTTGGTGTTTCTTCTTTGTTCTTTCTACACATTCATTGTTTCCGCCTTTGATTGTGTACGTGTTTGATACCCGGTAGATAAGATCTTGGACTAACAAGAAAGAAAATAAAAAGTCACCATAATGAGTAGGTTTGTAGTTACTGACTTCCTAAAATTCATCACTTCGTAAGGAGAAGTCACCATTCTTGGGTAGCGAGTTTATGAAAGTTCACCGTTGACCTTTTAATAGTTTTTATAGTAGCAAAGATATTTTTGTGGTCTACATGAAACAGTTAATAGAAACCTAATATGGGATTTTTTAGACCAATATTCTCCATTTATGATGTATCAGATTAGACCAGGTGTTCATCTTTCTTCATCACTAAGTTTGTGTTGGCTTTCATTCTTTCGCTCACATTGTATATCTGAAGTTTATGAGGAAACATTAAGACCTACCATATACAAGTTAGAATCAGAAAGTTTAAATGATATAATACTCATAAGTAACACCTTTAAAGGTGGTAATTTGTGTGCATATCGCAAGTGTTTTGTTGGTTTTATTATCGATAATAAAGCGTTTTTAGCTTTGTTTGGTGTATCGTGTATGCAGAATGACATGTACCTATGTCCAGCTGTTGTAATTAACCCCAAAGAAATCACAAAAAACAAGAACAATCAAGAACAAAGATTAACCCAAACGATTCTTTATTGATTATCTAATTCGTCATCACAGATTAGAAGAATACAAACGAATTGAAAACTGAAAGAAATTGAAAGGAAAATTACAAGTGAATCGAATGAATTGAACACAAGAAGTGATCAGCTGATTATATAGCCCCAAACTAGAAATCCTAACAGCTTTTAACGACTGAAGTTTCATCTTGGCAACTTTAGTCCTTCCACTTCTATTCTTATTATTATTAGGTAAAAGTAAAGTTTGAGAAATGACCAACAGGCCCCTCTACTACCCTGCACACCTTATTATGACTTCATAACCCAACAATACCCACCTTAAAGTCATAACCATCATCAAGTCATACCAAGCAACCTTTTAAACAATTCAAACTTTGATCCAGGCAGCACCTTAGTCATCATATCTGCTGGATTATCTTGAGTGCTAATCCACTTAACTTCCTACTCTTTATTATTAACCACATCTATGTGCTTGGTTCTCTCATGGAATACACTATTCTTAGACAATTGAATGGCCCCTGAATTATCATAGAACACATCAACACTGTCCAAATCAATACCCAAGTCAGTCACCGGCCCTTTTAACCATAATGACTCTTTTGCCCATTCTGTCAAAGCTATAAACTCAGCTTTTGTATTTGACAGTGCCACCACATGTTGTAGTTGAGCCTTCCAACTAACTAGATTACCCAATACCATGAATGAATAACCTGTTATTGACCTTCCCTAATCTAAATCTTTGCATAGTCTGAATCAACAAAACCAATGACTGTTTTACCCTGATCACTGATCTTATCTCTAAACATCAACCCAACTTCTTGTGTGCCCTTTAAGTATCTTAACACCCATTTTACAGATGCCCAATGCTCCTTTCCAGGATTAGCCATAAACCTGCTAACAACACTGATAGCATAGGCAATGTCAGGCCTTGTGCATATCATCAAACACATTAAACTGCCCACAATATTTGCATATGGAACCCTTTCCATGTACTTCTTCTGTTCTTCAGACTTAGGACAGTCTTCATTAGACAACTTAAAATGTGCACCAAGAGGAGTAACAACTGCTTTACAATCAATCATTCCAGAATTGATTAACACCTTTATATAAGAGCTTTGACTTAACTTGAGTTGCCTTTGACTTCTATCTCTTTTAATCTCTATACCAAGAATCTTTTTGGCTTCTCCCAACTCTTTCATATCAAACTCTTTCATCAGCAATTGTTTTGTATTTTCTATTTCACCTTTATCTTTACATGCTAACAGCATGTCATCAACATAGAGTAGCAAATAGACAAAACTACCCTTTTGATATTCTTTATGGTAAACACAACTATCATATTGACTTCTGATGAACCCATTACCAACCATGTATTCATCAAATCTTTCGTACCATTGTCTGGGTGATTGTTTTAGCCAATACAATGATTTTTTCAACAAACACACCTTCTCTTCCTGTCCTTGTACTTCATACCCCTTTGGCTGTGACATGTATATATTCTCTTCCAAATTACCATGAAGAAAAGCAGTCTTCACATCAAGCTGCTCTAATTCTAAGTCAAGAGCACCTACAATAGACAACATCACTCTTATAGAAGTATGTTTGACTACAGGAGAAAAGATCTCATTGTAGTCAACACCTGCTTTCTCTGTAAACCCCTTAGCCACCAACCTGGCCTTAAATCTTGTACATTCACCCTCTTTGATACCCTCTTTCAACTTGTATATCCACTTACAAGTTACCAGCTTCTTATCTTTAGGCTTGTCAACAAGCTCCCATGTATCATTCTTGTATAGTGAATCCATTTCATCATCCATAGCACCTTTCCACTTTTCACTTTGATCAGACATGATTGCCTCATCATAAGTGATAGGATCATACATACTTTCATTCTCTGCAGCCATGAAAACAACTACAGAGATATTTTCATCTTCTCTGAATCTCAAAGGCTTCATAATCTGCCTTCTTTCTCTATCTCTTGCAATACAAGGTTCTGAACTGCTAGTACCTTGATTGCTTTCTGATCCTGAGGTGTTGCCCTCATTATGATCAGACTGTAATTCTTCAAATTGACTAGCCAATGGCTCCACCTCAATCTGAATACCACCATGAGTATACTTTGTCTTCAACACCTTATCACAAATCAAATCCTTGTACATGATATCTTCTTTGAATGCTACTAAATCTCTGCTCAAGAACACCTTAGAGCCTTCACCATCCAACCCAAACTCTGTAACCCTTTGTACCATCAGGATATCCTAGAATAACTCATCTTATTGCTCTTGGTTCCAGTTTCCCTTGACTCACATGTGCATATGCCAATAAACCAAATACTTTGATGTTGTTGTAGTCAGTCTTCTCTCCTGTCCAGAATTCCATAGGAGTTTTACTTCCTATGGCAACTGATGGTGACCTGTTCACAAGATAGGCAGCTGTTGTAACAGCTTCTGCCCAAAATTTCTTTGGCATTCTTGCACTGATTAGCATACATATGACCTTGTTTAACACGGTTCTATTCATCCTCTCAACAATGTCATTTTGTTGAGGGGTTCCAGGCACTGTTAGATGCCTTCCAATACCATGTTTTTTTTTTTTACAAAACTCATTAAATTCATTTGAACAAAACTCAAGTCCATTGTCTGTTCTTAGTCTTTTAAATTTCTTCCCTTAATGATTTTCATTTAAGGTTTTCCAATCTTTAAAACTTTTAAAGGCTTCATGTTTGTGTTTTAAGACAAACACCCATACCCTTCTTGAAAAATCATCAACTAGGGAAAGAAAATACCTGGCACCACCTGGTGATGTAGTCTTTGTAGGTCCCCATAAGTTTGCATGAACATAATCAAGTATACCCCTGGTCTTGTGCTTGCTTCTTGTAAACTTAACTCTATGTGCCTTTCCCATAATGCAATCTTCACAAAATCTTTCACACTTGTCTTTGAAACTGATAAGCTGTTGCTTTCTCAGTTCTTGTAACCCTTGATCACTGATGTGACCAAGTCTTCTCTGCCACAGAGTTGCATCACTTAAATCCCCATGCTGAACATTACAATTCTCACCCACCATGATTGTGCCATCAAGAATGTAGATGTTATTATCCTTTCTTGATCCGGAGAATACCACCATGGACCCCTTGATTACTCTTGCTTTGCCATTCTTTAGACTAACAATATAACCTTCTTTTTCAAAGGTTCCTAATGACAATAGACTTCTCTTTAAATCAGGAATATACCTGACTCCTTTGAGTTCAAACTCCATTCCATTCTCCATCTTAAACACCACAGTTCCAATTCCCTTTATTGCATAAGATCTGTCATCCCCTAGTTTGACAAAACCATAATCACCATACTTTATAGATTTGAAAGACTTCTTGACAGGGGTCATATGAAATGATCCTCCTGAGTCCATGACCCATTTGTTAATCACTTCATCATATGACAACACCATCAAAACATCTGCACTATCATATACATCAGAGGAATATGAATCTTCTTGTGCAATATGACTATTCTGCCCTTTTGATCCATTCACCTCCTGTTTCTTTTTTTTCCATTCTGGGCAGTCTCTCTTAAGATGATTTTCAGAATTGCATATGAAACATCTTCTTTTAAACTTTGATTTTGATCTTGATGAGTTTCTGCCTTATTTCTTGAATCTTTTCTCAGTTCTTCCCCTCACAAATAACCCTTCTCCACCTTCTTCTTTTTGATCTGATCTCTTCTTTAATTCTTTAGAATTTAGAGCAGCTAGCACTTCTTTCATAGACAATGTATCTCTACCATACATTAAAGTATCTACAAAATGCTCAAAGGTTTGAGGCAGAGAAGTAAGGAATATTATGGCTTGATCTTCATCTTCCAGGGTGACTTCAATGTTTTCCAGATCAAGAATGAGTTTGTTAAACTCATCTGTATGATCTGCTATTGTCTTTCCTGGACTCATTGCAAAAGTGTACAATCTTTTCTTTAGATACAATCTGTTTGCTAAAGATTTAGTCATGTACAACCCATTTAGTCATGTATAACCCTTCCAACTTTGCCCATACACCAACAGCAGTGGTTTCTTTTAACACTTCTCTTAAAACCCTGTCACCCAAACTCAAGATAATAGCACTATGTGCCTTTTCCATCATCTCCTTCTTTTCTTTATCTGTGAGAGTCCTAGGTAGGTTGGCTTCACCCAACAGGGTATCAACCACCCCCTGATGAACTAATAAGGCCCTCATCTTCAACCTCCAAAGGCTAAAGTCATTCTTCCCATCAAATTTCTCTAGTTTGAACTTTGTTGACACCATGATCGTCTTCTTCACTTGACCTGCAACTTTTGATCAATCACCGACTTCTTTGAATGAGCCAGAACCTGGCTCTGATACCACTTGTTGTAATTAACCCCAAAGAAATCACAAAAACAAGAACAATCAAGAACAAAGAATAACCCAAACGATTCTTTATTGATTATCTAATTCGTCATCACAGATTAGACGAATACAAACGAATTGAAAACTGAAAGAAATTGAAAGGAAATTACAAGTGAATCGAATGAATTGAACACGAGAAGTGATCTGATTATATAGCCCCAAATTAGAAACCCTAACAGCTTTTAACGACTGAAGTTTCTTCTTGGCAACTTTAGTCCTTCCACTTCTATTCTTATTATTAATAGGTAAAAGTAAAGTTTAAGAAATGACCAACAGGCCCCTCTACTACCCTGCACACCTTATTATGACTTTATAACCCAACACCAACCATAGTAGCAACTAATGATAATTTTATTAGTCAGTCAACCATTTTCTGAATCACAATCCAACAGTTTTTCATTTTATCATTGACTCGATGCATGTTACATGATTCTATAGATTTTACGCGTGACTTCCTACCTTATTTATGTTGTACTTTGTGGATTCTCTTGATCTGTATTACCTGACTTCTTTAGTTTTATGATATATCTTTCTTTTTCAGCCTTTGGTGGTCTAATTGTACCTTTTTCTGAATCACGATCTAACGGGTTTTCATTGTATTGTTGACTTGATGCGTATTATATGGTTCAATAGATTTTACGCATGACTACCTACCTTATTTTTGTTGCACATTGTGGATTCTCTTGAACTGTATTATAGCTTATTTCATTAGTATTATGATATATCTTTCTTTTGTGTTCTAATTGTACATATATTCCACTTCCTTTTGGAAATTGCAGATGCTCTCCTCTAAAGATGTCAATTTTATGGGGTACACATATAAAAACTTTGAAATTGTAAATGAACACGAAGTCCTGGGAATTGGTACCTAGCTTTCTCCTTGTACACATGTTTATTTGTTTCTCCTTTTGATCCTAAAAAGTTTATCCCGAAAACGAGGAAATAGAATTATTTATGAAGGCCAAATCCATACTACTTTCTTATTAGTGTATATAACTTCTATCATTTTTGAGCATTTATTAGTTAAGGTGACTTGTAAGATGGCATCATCATGATCTTAATTAATTGTTTTCCAATTTAATTTTCAGCTGAGTTAAAGAAGAAGAGTACAAAACCTAAAAGGCCAACAGTGAAGTCACTTTTTAGTAAGATCTCTCTCTCTCTCTCTCTCTTCCTTTTTCATTCCTAGTGTATATATGTTATTTCTCCTGTTAATTCCCGTACTGAGCGATTCTAGTCATCTTTTAACTAATTATGAACTACAATTGTAGTTTAATTAAAATGTTCGATTATTAATCCCTTCAATTATGGGCAAATTTAGGAGATCTTGTTTCCTAAGTCAACACCATAAACAATATTTATTAATGATAAGGGGCGCATGGAAAATTAAGATTGGAAATATGCCAAAATACCCTTCATTTGTTGCAAAATAGTGGGATCTCGTGAGCCTGTGACCATAGCCGATGGCTACTATGTGATTTTGGCTTAAGTTTTTTCTAAAAGATAAGACATGTGCACATGGGAGTTGGGACATCTTAAAATGGAAATGATTGCAATTTTCGAGGGACAGGGGAGTTTACAATCTAACGATTTTATAAGCACGAACAGTGAGGAAATACATTAAGTGAATGGATGGGTGGGTTGTGAAATCTTTGTATGGGTCAGGTTGATGTGAGACTTGTAGGATCGACGTTCGGGTCAACCGACAATCACGAGGTTTATATTCAGAGTGCGGAATCCTTTAAATATGTTCTAATAACAAAAACAACAAAGAAACAATGATATGCGAGTAATTAACACACACAAACGGGTCAAAAGATTAAAGATTTATCACTAAAACAGAGCTCGAGTGTTTACAATGATCAAATCAGACCTTACAGACCAGGGGAGGGTGTTTGGAGAGTGTGTGTGGCAAGAACTAAAGATTAGGGCAATGATTGGGCCTATTTATACCTCCCGTACTCGTATAGGCTGCAACAGGCGAGTAGCAGAAGATTATACACGAGTAGAGCCCTATTCGCATGAGAAACATGCGAGTAGTAGGCTAATCGCTTGTTGACTGTGTCTACTCGCCATTTAACCACCTCTACTCGCCTGTATTGTCCAAACATCACCAAAACGCGTATAAATGTCTCCAAACACCCCGAAACACGTCCAAACAACATATATACTAGCCTAGGGACATCATGCACTTACAGACTCCCCCTTGGACCAGGCTAGTATACGTACAAAGACTACATAAGACATCGTTTATAGCAAACACCAATAACTTTACAGACTCAAAATTGAGAACATACAAAACAAACATAACACAAACAAGACACGCAGCATCTTCAATCTTCATAAAATCAACATTGTCCTGATCCTTGAAAGTCTTGACCAGTCGCATCCAGCATGAACTTTGTTGGAGTGACAGAAATGAATCACCCGTTGATACTTCAATGCTTGATTGTCTTCGGCCTTCAAATGTTGTATGGGATACAGGAACAGTGTCTCCACGTCTTTTTCTGAGCAGTTTATCAGCCACATCGGATCCCATATCCTGATTTTCCTGCACGGGTTTGGGGAGTTGCTCAAGACTATCACTGCTTCTGTTGTCGCTGCATCATAATGCCAGTAGTAGAACTTAGA
Source organism: Ambrosia trifida (assembly GCA_028751855.1). Classification (NCBI taxonomy): domain Eukaryota; kingdom Viridiplantae; phylum Streptophyta; class Magnoliopsida; order Asterales; family Asteraceae; genus Ambrosia; species Ambrosia trifida. The sequence continues at coordinate 27,350,934 of CM054126.1, forward strand.
AGAGAAGTCTTGTTCAACCGGGACCAATGGAATCTTCGAAGCGGTTTCAGGTGGCTTGATTTTGTGTTTCCAGATAGGACTCTTTGTGACGGGATGAAGCTTGTTTGTCTTGATGGATCTAGGGTACTGTGGTTTGAACTTATCCCATCCTTCAGCACTTTCTCTTCTCAGAATATAGTAGAAGCCTCTAAGATCACCGATAGCCTCATGATACAACGGATAATGCAATCTAACTAGATCACGAACATGCCAGAAAGGCAGACTGTGGACCTTCTTGTACGGCTAAAAATAAAGCAGATCGTCCTGCCATTTCACTCCCAACATCCTAGCATGCTTGATGTAGGCCCAGCTGATCACACTTCCCGACATCTTCACCAACTGCTTCTTGAAGATAGATGCTTGTACTGGATCTTTCTTCTTCTCAGACTCACCTCCAGATGGAAACCAATTGGGATACTTCTGTCTGATCTTGTCATGTCTTTCTTTTACTTTGTCCGGAACAAGCGTAGGATCAGACTTGAGCTTTTCTTCAGCCTCATTAAGCATCTTCTCGGAAACATTAGGTATCCCAGTGCCAGAATCACCAACTACATACTCGGGGGTAGGCACACTGGTTCCATCTTCCATTTCTACCTCATGGTTGTCTGGATGCAGTTCTGGAGGAGTGTGACTTGCACCGGAAGATTCTCCTGGTGCCAAGCCAAAGATCTTTTCTAAATTCTCAGGTGTAACCTCAGGAGGTATTTCACCTTCTTCTAAATCATAATCAGAGGACTCAGGAGGCATGTAACATCGCGGGTTTTTCACAAAATTAATAAAAGTTTTGAGTTCATTTTTTTTCGTTTTCTTTATTCGTTACCTATCGTCATTGAATTCTATCCTAACTATTTCGAATCATATGCCTTTAATTTTATTTACAAACATATACTATAAATGAGATTTATTAAACTTGATTAACTTAGAAATCCATCCATTTAATACCTTGTCATATACACATATATATTCTATATCCATTTTATCTATAATAGTAATAAAAAAAATGAGAATGAAGTTAGATGAAACTTGTTTAGGTAGTTTTGTCCTTTGTGGACTTTTGTTACACACACATAGCACGTTGCTTTCATCTATTTTTTTTTGTGAGCTCCATCACCAACGACAATATATGGGCCATCCTTGATTTGCTTTTGCTTTTGAGCTCTAACCAGTTGCAGGTCTCGACCCAGCAGACCCCGACATGAATCACGGCCACCGACGAATTTCTGATCCAAAAACGCATCCAGGTTCATAATCAAATCCCGAATTATACGCGCCCTAATCACATCCCCTTCCTAAAACAGTACACGCGTGATTAAACGCATTTAAATCTGTCAATTTTGGATTTAATACGCATTATTGACTTTCCAAATCAACCCGAACGAAATCAGTATAAATACTCGTTGTTAATTCAATTAAACTCGCACACCAACCCAGAACATGCCGACTTAGGGAACCCCTCTGCAATCTCATTCTCCCAATCACCACAAACCTCGATTTTTAAGTCTCCTTGCCACGACTTTGATGCTTGATCTTCATCACCTATCGGTACACGTTAACCTCAAATATTACATGAATTAGGGTCGATTATTGTTAGGGATTAAAAGCCCTATACTATCGTGATGTTTCTAGTTCGTTTAGATGATCGATTGAAGGTATTAGGACCTTAGGGTTTCTTATGTGCTTTGGGGAAAAGTTACTGAATTGTTTAAAACATTTATTTCTGTTTTGTTTAACAAACGAATCCCAGACCAGTTGGTCTAAATCACAAGGTTTAAAACCTTGACCAGTCCATGGTCACAGGTTCGAGACCCACACTTAGATACCTTTTGTTTTTTTTCCCTTGTATACCATGTCAATACTTTTAACTATTATGAATACTAAATCTAGCCTATATGATCTTATAAAATTTCCACAGTTTCCTACAACTTAAAAGCTTATGTTATAATTTTATATTTCTGAAAAAAAATATTTATTTATTTTTAATATATTTATTTTGTTGGAATCGTAATTAATTCATAGAAAATTCATTTCTAATCATTTTAATACCAATTTTTTTTTTGTGGAGTTATCTCTAACCATATAAAACTTTTTAATAATTTTATTCCTATTTAATTGATTATATTCAATTAAATTATGTTTTAAAAGAAAATAATACGAAAAATATTTTTTTTAAAAAAAAACCCCCCTAGAATCCCCAAATTTAGTCTATGAAACCCTACGTGCCCAATCCTCGATAACCTAGACTCATTTAAGTTTAGACACTTATTTTGGTTACTTGAAACTTTAGGACGAGTCTTCAGGATTCGCCTCACATACACTCACGACGCTTAGAGGTTTATACAATTTATCGAAGGTGAGTATTCCTATCCCCTTTTTGCTTTTATACATTTTTGGGGTGTTACATGTACACTATTACAATTTCAAATACAAGTTTACATTTTTTTTACAATACAATTCTAGTACTATGTGCATTGCTTACAACGTGCTTTATGCTTAGACAATACATGTGGATTACATTTGTACTTAGTGAAATCATTAACATGGTACAAGCCGACCTTAACATTGGATAGCGCTATTTGGATTGACAACCCGCCTAGATTGATTCTCCCCCTTTTTCATCGGAGAATCCGTGGCCATTGTTAAGTTATCACCCATTTATTGGATGAGTACACCACCGTTCATACAGTACATTATACAGTCACAGGGTTGAGTTCGCTCATTTGTATGATACATAGTTTACATATTTGCACTGTAGCATGCACTTGAATTGTATATCTTTTTAACTTACTATATATATCAAAACTAGGAATGCTCACCAACATTTCTTATGTTGACCAAACCTATTTTTGTACATGTTTCAGGTGCAGTTTGATCTAGTGCTTTAGCAAGAGACATTTAGTGCTTTATTTTAATTCAGTTATTTCAATATTTACATTTCATTTAGACAATGTATTTTCCATTTTCATGTAAGAGAATTTAAATTATTCAATAATATATTTACATTTTAGTACCATGTGCTTTTGAACAATCGTCACTACGTGACACCTCGATGATTCCGCCATTGGTTGGGGTGTTACAAGGCACGTACAAGTTACCATCATCATCATAATCAAAATAGTTGTTCAGAGGCTCGACAATCTCTACAGCAACCATTGCTTGCTTCAGTGTATCTCGGAGTTGCTGAATCTTGCTTTTCATAGGATCAGGCTCCCCCTGAGCAGAAGAACCTGCTGCGGGATTCTTGCCCTGTCTGTCATGGCTCTTCTTCGTGCGCTTTGATCCAGATCCAGCCGATGATCTGCCACCACCTGTGGCTCCAGGATCACCACCATCACCACCCTTACCAACATCATCACCATCATCTGACGCATCATCATCGTCGTCCTCATCATCATCTTCTTCATCATCATTATCTTCATCATCATCATCACCAGCACCAGCCTTTGCTTCTGAACTAGGATCACCAGTGAGTCTAGGTTGAGTTCTAGTCAACTCATCTATCCTAGCTCTCAGCTCTGTATTCTCTTTCTCAGTCTTGGTGATCCTTTGTTCATTGTTCACATTAATCAGTCGTCTTGGTGATCCTTCGTTCATTGTTCACATTAATCAGTCGAAGCTCGCTGTTTGAGGCCTCTACACCTGCAAATCTCTCCAAAGTGTTTTGGTTCGACGGTATATTACTTTCATCTATATATTAATTACACATACACAAGCCTGAGTCGAGCCATATGTCGAGCCATCAAGCCAAGCCACGAGCTGAACACCCCTGGCTCGAGCTCGGCTCGAAAACAAAACGAGCCTTTTCGAGCGAGCTTCGAGCGAGCCGCGAGCTTTTTGTACACCCCTAGGTCTGAATCTTAACGTATGGTCGTTGTAAGAAGGTTGACCCGACCCAAAAATTTTAAATTTTGATTGCCGGATATACTAATAATTTAAAGATTTAGAACAACATATGATCAACGTTGAATTTAAAGATTTAGAACAACATATGAACGTAACATTCAGAAATCCGAACCCAAATACAAACAAACGAAAACCAAACCCAACAAACATCAACACCCCATATCTTTTTAATTACAAGCGTACATAAAAGCATCAATAATCAAACATTCAAACCCTAGCTAGTCCCACCCACGGTGGTAGTTCCTTTATAGCCAGCTTCCGCCTGATGTGCCCCCATTCCGTAGTCCGTATCGCGGTATCCCGGCCCGTAGCGGCTGCTGTACAGCCCGGCATGCACCAACAGAACATATAGCAGCTCGGTAAAGGCTAAGATTATCATAAACGCCTCCACTATTCTTAGTCTCCAACCTCTGTGGCCACCTAGGTTTATCTCCTTGCATGCCAACCTACATCATATTCATAAGTTAAATGCTATTTTTGCTTGATTTTAGCGTTTGGTACTTGTAACCAAATTACATGTAACAAGTTGTTTAACATTTGCTGTTTATTTTCTTTGCGTTTCGAAATGGTTACTATTTTTTTTAACATAAATAAAAGCATTAGGTTCGAGAGGGTTACTATTTTTTTTTCAACATAAATAAAAGTTCTAGTATGGATATGAACTATTCTTCTATTTTTTAATTTATTAACATGACAATAAAATGCCTCCTATAAAAAAAAGATGTGCTTTTTTTTTTTTTTTTTTTTCCCAAATAGCTTTCTTCTCATCTTAAGAAGGTTATTATTTTTAAATTCTATAAAACTTTTAGTATACTTGCCTTCTTTTTTTTAAAGGCGAATTTCTTGCTCCTTGTGAGACTTGAACTCAAGACCTCACACTTTTAGTGTATTAAAAGGCTTTGCCTTACCACTGGACCACCAACCCCAATGACAATTTGAAGATTATTACAATACAATTTGAATTAAATTAAAAAAAATGACGCCTTTGCAAGGAAAAAATGTGTTTCTTTTTCTTATTTTTTTAATCTAGACCATCAAACCGTGAAAACGGATCTACGAACAAAAATTGGTAATCACTCTTCGATTTCAAATTTCTTTCTTTATTTAAATATATAAAGAAAAATGAACAAAAAAAATATTCAGATTGACCGGTCTTTAGTTTGCCTTTTTCCAAAACCGCAATTAGCAGCAAGGAAAAAGCCAAGCCAACCAGACCGGTTCAACTTGTTTTACTTTTGAAAATCTTAGTTAGAGTAGTTCATCCAAAATTTTAAAATTTTGGACAAAACCGGCCAAACCCATACTCAAGAAAAAGCCAAGCCAACCAGACCGGTTCAACTTGCTTTATTTTTGAAAATCATTGCTTTAATTTCGAAAATCATAGTTAGGGCCGTTCATCCAAAATTTTAAATTTTGGACGAAACCGGCCGAACCCGTACTAAAGATATTAATAATATTACCCGAAAGCAAGAACCGTAACAGCCCACGCGACCAAAGAAGACGCCCCAGCAGCCGCTAAACTATCATTCCTCCACGCCCTAAGATGGTTACCACCCGCAAACTTCGAAACAATCCCAAGAACCGAAGCCAAGATCGCGAACTCCAAAAAGAACTCCGTAGCACCGTTTCCTCCAAAACCTACAAAATCAACATTTTAAAATTAAAATCTCAACACCACAAACAAAACCGAATAATAATACGAAAACCGATATCGGCCGGTTCTCACTTGGGTGGTGAGTTTGGCGGTTGATGAGCTTATTGAGACACCAACTAGCAAACCCTAAAGTGATAAAATACATGACCAAGTTAAGAAACAATAATGGTGCAGCCATGTTTCTTCCCACCGTTTGTGCCATGATTATTGTTATTATTATTATTATTAAAACAAGATATCTATAACAAGATAATGTCTTCAACTTATGTTTTTTTTAACTCTTCACTTATATATATAAAAAGATGGTATAGGAATGTATAGGAGGTGTGGTGGAGTGTTGTGGTAGTTGGTGGCAAGTTTAGTGATACGTGTCGATAAGATAAAGTATTTGAGGTAGTGTGTACATGTGTTTGGACACGTAGATAAAGTAAGGGAGTGATGACGTCACGGTGGTGTTACGTTGTTGTTATCGGTGTGAAGCTGTGGGTTGTGAGAGTCATCGTTGTTAGTGTTTAGAAATGGTGTTGATAAGTGTTTTAAGGCATGTACTTGACTTAATACTCGTTAGTGTTCGTTAGTGTATAGTTAGTTAAAAAAAAAAAATCGTTTGGATTTTTAAATACATTTTCTACTATTTTAAATTTTATGTGAAGAAGAGGGGTATAAACTTGTCCGTTGTTGTGGGGACACGAGAGAAATTCGATCGGTAGCGACTCGTTTCAATATCGGCATAGCAAGCGAAAAAGGAAAAACCCCAAAATAAATGATGGGTGGGTTGATTTAACAAAATTTAAAGGAAATGTATAGATAACGACCAATAATCAAAAGAAATCCTACACCTAAAGTATTACAAAATACAATAAACAAAATGTATTTCCAATATTAGTTTTTTTTTCTTTGTTTATGTCGTAAATAAATTTTTTATAGATTTTACTTAATTTATAGTGAAAGAATTATCGAAGTTAATTGAGTTAAATGTACAAAAAGGTTTAGACGGACTACAAAAAACGGCCTACACCAATGGCAACATAGTGATAAAGTTCTTTACTTTATCCGGGTAGCATGAGTGTAAGATACATAACTGCTAGAAATTGATCCTTGATTATTGCATGCAACATACAATCCATATATACAAGGGGAGCCTATCTCTAATAAGGAAGGTCTAACAACCTTCCCACTAATTTGTCAATTACAATTAATATTACATAAATGAATGGTCAACTTGTGTATTATCTATTACACCCCCGCAGTCGAAGCCGGAGGTGATCGGAGACTGAGACTGGAACGAAAGTCTTCAAAAAGTATGCGAGGTAGGCCCTTAGTGAAGATGTCAGCGATTTGGTAGCGGGATGGAACATACAGAACCCGAACTTGACCTTTTTGCACTTTTTCACGAACAAAATGAATATCCAGTTCAATATGTTTGGTACGCTGATGTTGAACTGGATTCCCGGAGAGGTAGATAGCACTAACATTATCACAGTAGACGAGGGTCGCTGAGGAGTGAGGGTGGCGAAGCTCCAAGAGTAGATTTCGTAGCCAGCAGACCTTGGCAACGACATTGGCGACCCCACGATACTCGGCCTCTGCACTGGAACGAGAGACAGTAGCCTGGCGTTTGGAAGACCAAGAGATTAAGTTATCACCATAGTATACACAGAAACCACTAGTGGAACGACGGGTGTCAGGGCAGCCGGCCCAGTCAGCATCGGTATATGCAATTAAGCGTGGGTCTTTTGAAGGACCAAGAGTTAGCCCAAGACTGATAGTTCCCTGAAGATAGCGGATGATGCGCTTGAGGGCGTGCCAATGATCTATCTTTGGTGCATGCATATGAATACAGATTTGTTGAACTGCATAAGTGATGTCAGGCCGAGTGAAGGTCAGGTATTGTAGAGCTCCTGCAAGACTGCGGTATAAGGACGGGTCATCAAAATCTGGACCAGCGTCGGTGCCAAGTTTTGAGTTTGTGTCAACCGGTGTAGGGACGGGCTTGCAGGAAGAAATGCCGGCACGTTCAATGATCTCCTGAGCATAGGACTGTTGAGAGAGAAACATAGTGTCACCATGACGCTTGACTGAGAGGCCCAAGAAGAAGCTGAGAGGGCCGAGATCTTTCATTGCAAACTCGGCAGAGAGGTGGGTCATAAGTGTGCGTCGTAAAGAATCTGATGATGTGACAAGAACTATATCATCAACATATAGAAGGAGATATGCAACCTGAGTGTCCTGATGAAACGTAAACAAAGAGGCATCACATTTGCTCTGTGCAAAACCCAAGGTGAGAACATAATCAGTGAAGCGTTGATACCACGCTCTGGGGGCTTGTTTCAACCCGTAGAGAGACTTTTTTGAGACGACATACATGGTCTGGGTAGTCTTTATTTCGAAACCCCATGGGTTGATACATGTATACTGTTTCATGTAGTTGACCATGTAAGAAGGCATTTGTAACATCAAGCTGCTGAACCTGCCAAGACTGAGAAAGAGCAAGCGACAAAACTGTGCGAATACTATTTGGTTTAACCACGGGACTAAAAGTCTCTCCACAATCGATACCAACCTGTTGTAAGCGACCATCACAAACTAATCTTGCCTTGTACCTCTCCAAAGACCCATCTGATTTAAATTTATGTTTGAATAACCACATACTCCTTATAACATTCATGTCTGGTAACCTAGGTGTTAATTCCCTTGTCTCGTTTCTAATAAGAGCTTGGTATTCATCAGTCATGGCTTTATGCCACACCGGTATGGACAAGGCATCAGTGGGGGACTTAGGTATGGGAATGATGGTTGAAGTGTGGAGGTTAAGGTGGTGTTTGGGTTTGGTAATACCGTCCATGGCGCGAGTACGCATTGGATGATGGGACGGAGGGATAGGTTGAGTTTGGGCCGGTGGTGGGCTGATGTGTGAGGGTGGTGTTTGGGGTGAGTTTGTGTGGGGTAAAGGAGATGGGCCGGGTGGTGTATGGTGCGTGAGGGGTGTGTCGGATTGATTTTGGGCTGGAGGTGGACTGTTCGGGTGGTATTGGGCCGGGGTAGGATGTGGCGAAGTGGGCTGGGTAGGCATATTGGAGGGTGAGGCAGGTGGAGTTGGTGGAGTAGGTGAGTGGGAGGGTGTGGGCTGAACATGCGGCCAGAGTGCTGGGGAAAAAACGGATAAGAAATCATAAGATGGTGGTGGGTGTATTGTGTTGGCGAACGGAAAAGTTGTCTCATCAAACGCCACGTGGCGGGAGATGATTATGGATTTGGAGGTGAGGTTGAAGCACTTGTAGCCACGGTGGGTGGTAGGGTAACCCAAAAATACGCAAGGCGTAGCTCGTGGTTCAAGTTTGTGGATAGTTGTGGAAGGGGTTAAAGGATAACAGAGGCAACCGAATACACGAAGGTGGTCATAGGTGGGGGTGCGATGGTAAAGTAGTTCGGTGGGTGTTTTGTTGTGTAGGTGTTTGACGGGTAAGATGTTTAGAAGGTATGTGGCGGTTGCGAGGGCATGATGCCAAAATGTGTTGGGTAGGGAGGCATGGGTAAGGATGGTGCGGATCATATTATTGATTGTGCGAATCATGCGTTCCGCTTTCCCATTTTGAGACGAAGTGTGGGGACACGATCGTCGAAATAGGATACCATGTGTGGAGAAGAAGTTGTGAAAAGAGGAATTTATGTATTCGGTGCCGTTATCACATTGAAAGGTTTTTATTGGGTGGTTAAATTGGGTGGAGATTTGTTTGTGAAAGTGACTAAAGGTGGTGTAGACTTGTGATTTATTGGCTAATGGGTAGGTCCACAGAAAATTGGTTACATCATCAATAAATAATATATAATATCTATGGCCATTTGAACTTAGTATAGGGGAAGTCCATAAATCACTATGAATTAAATCAAAAGGTAAATAAGTGCGAGTAGTAGAAGTGGTGTAATAATCCAAATTTTATATCATTTTTTTTATAATAAAATATGATATGTATTTTAGTACATGCAGAAAAAAATAAAATATTTAATACTTGTATTTTAAATATTAGTAAATGAGTAGATAGCAGACATTTGAACGAACGCTTGTTGTTGATTATCGTTTAAAAGATATAATTAAAAGATATCTAGACGAGTCATGTCTAGTAGACGAGATCTAGAGAAGTAATTAGTGTTATAGGAGACCATATAGTAATAAGTAGTAATATATATTATATTTGAACCCTGTCCCGTTTTTAATGAAACTTAGGTTGACGTGTAGATAAAAATTAGCTCGTCTTAACAGTATATTCGGAATTTACTAAAACGTTACAGGTTAAAAATTATAAGAGAAAAACGAGTTGAGCAGCTTAAATTAATTAAATAATAATAAATTAATATCTTAAGATTAAGATTTGTCTATGTACACGTAATAATAATAAATAGAGATAACTTCAAGTAAATCTTGGAGGCCACGAAATGTTAGATAATTTTAAGTGAAACTTGGAGGCTACGAATTAGATAACTTCAGATGAAGAAAATTGGAGGCCACGCAAATTTTGAGTAGTATAAAATGGGGTGGTCATGACAGTATATTCACTCATCCAATTTCAAAGTTTTATTTCACCCTCACACACTTATGAGCCAATTGGAGCTACATAAGTTAGCTTGTCAGAAGGCCACCCTTATAACCTCTTTTAAGATAATTACCAAAACCCATAAACAAGTTGTACTGGATTGAAATATTAAAGGTACGGATCCTTACCCCTCTCCTTTGTTATCTGGTTCAGTTGATAAAAACCCTATTGATAATATATATAAATATTAAAACTCCTCCGTCTTTGAGCATCAATTCATTTGACCGTCCGTTCATTTCTCGTTCTAAATATATTAATATCGAAAGTAGATTATATCAATCATACGATGCTTTTAATTCACTCATTATCGTATGTTCCCAAGTATGTGATATTAGTATTATTAGTTATTACTTGCATCAGATTATATGACTCAGATTTTCAGTACTCTGTTACCCTAAGCTACCGCTTCCCGTGGAGTGTCCCGCGGGCATGATGTTGTGGCATCGGCATCATGTGCTCCATCCGTGACGGAGAGATTAGTTCACGGCGTCTCTTAAGTACAGGTGTGGTACAATGCAATTAGGAGGCGTATGGATCGATCCTAGTTCAGTTTCAGTTTCAGTTCCGGAAATGGTTGCGGGTATGCCAACCTGCGCCATTTCATGTGTTGATAGACGGGAGTAGCTACCCGTATATCAACACGCATGATAGAATTCAGTTTGGCTTATGGGTACATCTGTATTACATGATTCAGTTCCGTTATATGCTTTATGTTTGAAGATCAGTATTTGTGTTGTTCGTTTCAGTAAATTATTGTGTTACTAATTGAGCCTATTATTCCGTACTGGGCCTTCAGCTCATTCCGTAAAATTTTTATATCCACAGGTTAACAGGTTACTTTGGACGGGATAAAGAGAGAGCAATAAACCATAGGATGCTACCTAAAGAAGCTTGTCACTTATGTTTAATATTAATGTATTTTGACTTTTAAACTATGAACCACCTGTCTTCCGTAACGCTATATGTTTTATAAATAAAAGAAACTTTGTCTTTTGTCTCTGATATGATATTGTGACACGTCAGCCCATTCCGGGCCGGGGTGTTACAGCTATGGTATCAGATCCAAGGCTCTTTCCTGTAGAAAACTTAAACATAGTAATTAGGCCTGTGAGGTTTTGGGTAGATTTAAGATAGGATTTTAGTTATGTTATCTAATCTGATTCCGATTATCTCGTTTACTTTATAGATGCCTCCTCGTCGTCAAACCCGTAGGACCACTCGTACTAATCCTATACCCAACAACACTACTGCAAACGAAAACGCAGTAGATCAAAATGTTGTTTCTGCTATCAATCAAGCTGTTGCTGGTTTACTTCCAAATCTTATTGCTCAAACGGTTGAAGCCGTCATTCAACAAACTCGTACCCCAGAACCTAATCCAAACTCTGGTACTGAAACCGGTGAAAACGCTACAAACCATAATGCTAATGGCATACACATGTGGATCGAGAGATTCCAAAAGCAAAAGCCACGATCGTTTAGTCATGCAACTAATCCAATCGAAGCAAGAAATTGGATAGCCCATATTGAAAAGATCTTTGGAGTTCTTGGAGTTGCAGATCACTTTAAAGTTAGGTTGGCTACTTACAAGCTAGAAGATGATGCACAGACTTGGTGGGAAGGATACAAGCAAGTCAAAGGAGGAGATGCTTACACTGCTACTCTTCCATGGGTTGACTTTCGTAATATTTTCTATGATAAGTATTTCTCGACTGCTGACAGAGAAGATCACATAAGGGAATACGCTGTTATTCGACAAAGGAACGATGAGTCTGCTTCTGAATTTATTACTCGATTCACAAGGTTGGCCAGTATTGTGGGAGAAGTGGCAGGTTCTGACGCAGTCCAAGCTGAGAAGTGCAAGTGGGCTGTCAATGATAGGATCCGGAAGTCAATCATGTTTATGAAATTCCAGGACCTTACTGAAGTAGCTGATGCAATTAAGACATTTGAGTTCGAGAGGAAGGAATTTTTATCACGAACTGGCGAAAGCAAAAAGAGAGACAATGACGGAGTTCCCAAGCAAGCTTCAGGCCAGTCATCTACTGCTGCAAACCATCAGGACTGTAGGGACCAAGCAAATCGAAACCAGGAAAATCATATACGTCCTTGGAATCCAAGACCCCTTAATCAAGCCCCTGTCCAGAATCAGACTCGGCCTAATGGAGGACCTAATAGAGCTCAACAGACGAATCAGAATATGAGCCCCCCATGCCAAAGTTGTGGCAAGAAACATCAGGGCATTTGCCGCAAAGCCTCAGGAGCATGCTTTCGATGTGGCCAGACTGGACATATGATCAAGGAGTGTACTATGCCAGAAACCAGGAGAATTACTGGAGGGAATGTTGCACCACCAAACACTAGGGGAAGATTGCTTACACTTACTGCCACTGATGTTGCTAATGCACAAGGTATTGTATCTGGACCCCTCGGTGAACGTAGTATCTATGCATTATTTGATACAGGAGCGACACATTCTGTAGTATCTCACTTATTTACTAAGTACCTTCCGGTCCAACCTATTCTGTTAGATCATGCTTTGACCATTTTCACTCCTTTAGAAAACTCTATCCTGATCACTCATGTCTATAGAGATTGTCCTTCTCGAATTGTAAGGTATAGACGTGACCCTTACACTTTTTAATTACTTGCTATATATACATACACACATGTCACATACATATATAATTTAGCTTATGAACCATAGAATCGATTCGCTTAGCATATCCTAATCTCTTAAAGTCATATGACATTTAGTCCAGGTAACTGTGAACCTTGCTTTACGATCTGTGTTATTTTCCGTTACTTTCGGGGTTATTTATGCTCTGACATATGTAAATATCTCTATGAAAGATCTCAGTACCTATAAGTACATGTTATCTATACGTCTCTGTCGATTTGTTCGCATGCTTAGATATGTTATTATGGAGAACCACTAGGGCACGGTTGTAAGGTAATTAACAATTATGGTCATGAACATAATTGCAAATTACAGGTACAAATGTGCGCTTTTGGGATTCCTATTAGGTAGAATATATAAGTGTCTATCCGTTTTTATGAATCCAAGTATTTAATTTGTTAAGGTCATAGGAAATAAATTATATGAACATGAAATTACGTGGAGACCAATGAATCAATTCAATTCATTTATCCTAGTGTATTTGAACAGAATCTATAAGTCCAAGTAAATATGAGTCTTATATTCAGATATATGTTATGTACTTCCGTCTACGTATGTTCTGACCCATAAATTTCGTGGACGAAATTTCTTTTAAGGGGGTAATAGTTGTAATAATCCAAATTTTATATCATTTTTTTTTATAATAAAATATGATATGTATTTTAGTACATGCAGAAAAAAATAAAATATTTAATACTTGTATTTTAAATATTAGTAAATGAGTAGATAGCAGACATTTGAACGAACGCTTGTTGTTGATTATCGTTTAAAAGATATAATTAAAAGATATCTAGACGAGTCATGTCTAGTAGACGAGATCTAGAGAAGTAATTAGTGTTATAGGAGACCATATAGTAATAAGTAGTAATATATATTATATTTGAACCCTGTCCCGTTTTTAATGAAACTTAGGTTGACGTGTAGATAAAAATTAGCTCGTCTTAACAGTATATTCGGAATTTACTAAAACGTTACAGGTTAAAAATTATAAGAGAAAAACGAGTTGAGCAGCTTAAATTAATTAAATAATAATAAATTAATATCTTAAGATTAAGATTTGTCTATGTACACGTAATAATAATAAATAGAGATAACTTCAAGTAAATCTTGGAGGCCACGAAATGTTAGATAATTTTAAGTGAAACTTGGAGGCTACGAATTAGATAACTTCAGATGAAGAAAATTGGAGGCCACGCAAATTTTGAGTAGTATAAAATGGGGTGGTCATGACAGTATATTCACTCATCCAATTTCAAAGTTTCATTTCACCCTCACACACTTATGAGCCAATTGGAGCTACATAAGTTAGCTTGTCAGAAGGCCACCCTTATAACCTCTTTTAAGATAATTACCAAAACCCATAAACAAGTTGTACTGGATTGAAATATTAAAGGTACGGATCCTTACCCCTCTCCTTTGTTATCTGGTTCAGTTGATAAAAACCCTATTGATAATATATATAAATATTAAAACTCCTCCGTCTTTGAGCATCAATTCATTTGACCGTCCGTTCATTTCTCGTTCTAAATATATTAATATCGAAAGTAGATTATATCAATCATACGATGCTTTTAATTCACTCATTATCGTATGTTCCCAAGTATGTGATATTAGTATTATTAGTTATTACTTGCATCAGATTATATGACTCAGATTTTCAGTACTCTGTTACCCTAAGCTACCGCTTCCCGTGGAGTGTCCCGCGGGCATGATGTTGTGGCATCGGCATCATGTGCTCCATCCGTGACGGAGAGATTAGTTCACGGCGTCTCTTAAGTACAGGTGTGGTACAATGCAATTAGGAGGCGTATGGATCGATCCTAGTTCAGTTTCAGTTTCAGTTCCGGAAATGGTTGCGGGTATGCCAACCTGCGCCATTTCATGTGTTGATAGACGGGAGTAGCTACCCGTATATCAACACGCATGATAGAATTCAGTTTGGCTTATGGGTACATCTGTATTACATGATTCAGTTCCGTTATATGCTTTATGTTTGAAGATCAGTATTTGTGTTGTTCGTTTCAGTAAATTATTGTGTTACTAATTGAGCCTATTATTCCGTACTGGGCCTTCAGCTCATTCCGTAAAATTTTTATATCCACAGGTTAACAGGTTACTTTGGACGGGATAAAGAGAGAGCAATAAACCATAGGATGCTACCTAAAGAAGCTTGTCACTTATGTTTAATATTAATGTATTTTGACTTTTAAACTATGAACCACCTGTCTTCCGTAACGCTATATGTTTTATAAATAAAAGAAACTTTGTCTTTTGTCTCTGATATGATATTGTGACACGTCAGCCCATTCCGGGCCGGGGTGTTACAGCTATGGTATCAGATCCAAGGCTCTTTCCTGTAGAAAACTTAAACATAGTAATTAGGCCTGTGAGGTTTTGGGTAGATTTAAGATAGGATTTTAGTTATGTTATCTAATCTGATTCCGATTATCTCGTTTACTTTATAGATGCCTCCTCGTCGTCAAACCCGTAGGACCACTCGTACTAATCCTATACCCAACAACACTACTGCAAACGAAAACGCAGTAGATCAAAATGTTGTTTCTGCTATCAATCAAGCTGTTGCTGGTTTACTTCCAAATCTTATTGCTCAAACGGTTGAAGCCGTCATTCAACAAACTCGTACCCCAGAACCTAATCCAAACTCTGGTACTGAAACCGGTGAAAACGCTACAAACCATAATGCTAATGGCATACACATGTGGATCGAGAGATTCCAAAAGCAAAAGCCACGATCGTTTAGTCATGCAACTAATCCAATCGAAGCAAGAAATTGGATAGCCCATATTGAAAAGATCTTTGGAGTTCTTGGAGTTGCAGATCACTTTAAAGTTAGGTTGGCTACTTACAAGCTAGAAGATGATGCACAGACTTGGTGGGAAGGATACAAGCAAGTCAAAGGAGGAGATGCTTACACTGCTACTCTTCCATGGGTTGACTTTCGTAATATTTTCTATGATAAGTATTTCTCGACTGCTGACAGAGAAGATCACATAAGGGAATACGCTGTTATTCGACAAAGGAACGATGAGTCTGCTTCTGAATTTATTACTCGATTCACAAGGTTGGCCAGTATTGTGGGAGAAGTGGCAGGTTCTGACGCAGTCCAAGCTGAGAAGTGCAAGTGGGCTGTCAATGATAGGATCCGGAAGTCAATCATGTTTATGAAATTCCAGGACCTTACTGAAGTAGCTGATGCAATTAAGACATTTGAGTTCGAGAGGAAGGAATTTTTATCACGAACTGGCGAAAGCAAAAAGAGAGACAATGACGGAGTTCCCAAGCAAGCTTCAGGCCAGTCATCTACTGCTGCAAACCATCAGGACTGTAGGGACCAAGCAAATCGAAACCAGGAAAATCATATACGTCCTTGGAATCCAAGACCCCTTAATCAAGCCCCTGTCCAGAATCAGACTCGGCCTAATGGAGGACCTAATAGAGCTCAACAGACGAATCAGAATATGAGCCCCCCATGCCAAAGTTGTGGCAAGAAACATCAGGGCATTTGCCGCAAAGCCTCAGGAGCATGCTTTCGATGTGGCCAGACTGGACATATGATCAAGGAGTGTACTATGCCAGAAACCAGGAGAATTACTGGAGGGAATGTTGCACCACCAAACACTAGGGGAAGATTGCTTACACTTACTGCCACTGATGTTGCTAATGCACAAGGTATTGTATCTGGACCCCTCGGTGAACGTAGTATCTATGCATTATTTGATACAGGAGCGACACATTCTGTAGTATCTCACTTATTTACTAAGTACCTTCCGGTCCAACCTATTCTGTTAGATCATGCTTTGACCATTTTCACTCCTTTAGAAAACTCTATCCTGATCACTCATGTCTATAGAGATTGTCCTTCTCGAATTGTAAGGTATAGACGTGACCCTTACACTTTTTAATTACTTGCTATATATACATACACACATGTCACATACATATATAATTTAGCTTATGAACCATAGAATCGATTCGCTTAGCATATCCTAATCTCTTAAAGTCATATGACATTTAGTCCAGGTAACTGTGAACCTTGCTTTACGATCTGTGTTATTTTCCGTTACTTTCGGGGTTATTTATGCTCTGACATATGTAAATATCTCTATGAAAGATCTCAGTACCTATAAGTACATGTTATCTATACGTCTCTGTCGATTTGTTCGCATGCTTAGATATGTTATTATGGAGAACCACTAGGGCACGGTTGTAAGGTAATTAACAATTATGGTCATGAACATAATTGCAAATTACAGGTACAAATGTGCGCTTTTGGGATTCCTATTAGGTAGAATATATAAGTGTCTATCCGTTTTTATGAATCCAAGTATTTAATTTGTTAAGGTCATAGGAAATAAATTATATGAACATGAAATTACGTGGAGACCAATGAATCAATTCAATTCATTTATCCTAGTGTATTTGAACAGAATCTATAAGTCCAAGTAAATATGAGTCTTATATTCAGATATATGTTATGTACTTCCGTCTACGTATGTTCTGACCCATAAATTTCGTGGACGAAATTTCTTTTAAGGGGGTAATAGTTGTAATAATCCAAATTTTATATCATTTTTTTTTATAATAAAATATGATATGTATTTTAGTACATGCAGAAAAAAATAAAATATTTAATACTTGTATTTTAAATATTAGTAAATGAGTAGATAGCAGACATTTGAACGAACGCTTGTTGTTGATTATCGTTTAAAAGATATAATTAAAAGATATCTAGACGAGTCATGTCTAGTAGACGAGATCTAGAGAAGTAATTAGTGTTATAGGAGACCATATAGTAATAAGTAGTAATATATATTATATTTGAACCCTGTCCCGTTTTTAATGAAACTTAGGTTGACGTGTAGATAAAAATTAGCTCATCTTAACAGTATATTCGGAATTTACTAAAACGTTACAGGTTAAAAATTATAAGAGAAAAACGAGTTGAGCAGCTTAAATTAATTAAATAATAATAAATTAATATCTTAAGATTAAGATTTGTCTATGTACACGTAATAATAATAAATAGAGATAACTTCAAGTAAATCTTGGAGGCCACGAAATGTTAGATAATTTTAAGTGAAACTTGGAGGCTACGAATTAGATAACTTCAGATGAAGAAAATTGGAGGCCACGCAAATTTTGAGTAGTATAAAATGGGGTGGTCATGACAGTATATTCACTCATCCAATTTCAAAGTTTCATTTCACCCTCACACACTTATGAGCCAATTGGAGCTACATAAGTTAGCTTGTCAGAAGGCCACCCTTATAACCTCTTTTAAGATAATTACCAAAACCCATAAACAAGTTGTACTGGATTGAAATATTAAAGGTACGGATCCTTACCCCTCTCCTTTGTTATCTGGTTCAGTTGATAAAAACCCTATTGATAATATATATAAATATTAAAACTCCTCCGTCTTTGAGCATCAATTCATTTGACCGTCCGTTCATTTCTCGTTCTAAATATATTAATATCGAAAGTAGATTATATCAATCATACGATGCTTTTAATTCACTCATTATCGTATGTTCCCAAGTATGTGATATTAGTATTATTAGTTATTACTTGCATCAGATTATATGACTCAGATTTTCAGTACTCTGTTACCCTAAGCTACCGCTTCCCGTGGAGTGTCCCGCGGGCATGATGTTGTGGCATCGGCATCATGTGCTCCATCCGTGACGGAGAGATTAGTTCACGGCGTCTCTTAAGTACAGGTGTGGTACAATGCAATTAGGAGGCGTATGGATCGATCCTAGTTCAGTTTCAGTTTCAGTTCCGGAAATGGTTGCGGGTATGCCAACCTGCGCCATTTCATGTGTTGATAGACGGGAGTAGCTACCCGTATATCAACACGCATGATAGAATTCAGTTTGGCTTATGGGTACATCTGTATTACATGATTCAGTTCCGTTATATGCTTTATGTTTGAAGATCAGTATTTGTGTTGTTCGTTTCAGTAAATTATTGTGTTACTAATTGAGCCTATTATTCCGTACTGGGCCTTCAGCTCATTCCGTAAAATTTTTATATCCACAGGTTAACAGGTTACTTTGGACGGGATAAAGAGAGAGCAATAAACCATAGGATGCTACCTAAAGAAGCTTGTCACTTATGTTTAATATTAATGTATTTTGACTTTTAAACTATGAACCACCTGTCTTCCGTAACGCTATATGTTTTATAAATAAAAGAAACTTTGTCTTTTGTCTCTGATATGATATTGTGACACGTCAGCCCATTCCGGGCCGGGGTGTTACAAGTGGCAAATGGAAGTCTAATACTTTTGCCAATAACACAAGATTGACAAACATTATTATGAGAATTTGAAAAATTAACAAAATTAAAAGTCTTTAAAGCTTGAAGTGGGGCACGTCCGGGGTGACCGAGACGTTGATGCCAAAGTGAGGATGTTATAGCAGCAAAAGTGGTTGGGAAGGTGGTTGTTCCGGGCCCAAGTACGAGTGGGTAGAGGTCACCGCTGCTGTTGCACCGGAGGATAGGGATCTGGCTCTTGTAATCCTTCACAAGAAAACCAAATGGGTCAAATTCAACGGAAACAGAATTGTCAGTGGTAAACCGACGCACAGATATAAGGTTTTTAAGTAGTTTTGGGGCATATAGCACGTTTTTGAGGACTAGGGGCGGGTAGGGTGGTGGTAAGGTCTGGTTGCCATGTCCAAAAACCGGGATGGTTGAACCATCACCGACTACTATTTGTTGACCCAAGTTATTATTAGAAAAAGAATCGAAATTAACAAAGGTATTAGACATATTACCAGTCGCGCCCGTGTCCATGTAGCCCGTGGGTTCCTGTTGCTGGTTCAAAGACATGGCGTTGAGAGCTTGATCAATATCCGTGGGAACGTATGCAGTGTGATGGGCCTGATTGGGCTTAGAGCCGAGTATGCCTTGGGCCGAACTATTGTTGCTGGTGGGCCGGCTGTTTGATGATGTTGTAGGGTAAGGACATGGAGGGGGAGCGGCCCATGGAGAGGGATAAAACATTTGCTGTTGGGTTTGGGGTGGCCACGGCCCATAAGGTGAAGGAGCCCAACCCCACGTAGGGGGTGAAGGAGTCCAGTAGGAGTAGTTATTGGGCTGGCGACCACGGCCCCAAGGCTGGCGTCCACGTCCTCTTGCACGGCCCCTCCCGCGGCCTCTTGTTCGCTCATATGATGGCTCGGCAGATTGTTGACTTGGAGCGGAGCGGGTTTGAGTTTGAAGAGCAGTGCCCGTGGACTTGGAGGCTTGAAGAGCGCTTTCTGCTTTCTGCGACTCGAGCATGCACAGTTTAGAGCGGGCTTTGTAGAATGGGATTAGTGGTTCTTGACCCTGAAGAATAGTCCCAAAGCTCTCGTATTGTTCCGTTAAACCTGCAATGAGCTGCAAAACAAGATCATCATTAGACATCGGGTGTCCGACGCTGGCCAATTGGTCCGACAACGTTTTAAGGCGTTGACAGTAAGCCGAAGCATTCGGAAAGGATTCAAGCCGGGTAGTATTGAATTGATGGCGAAGGTGTAAGGCACGGGCGCTCTTGTTATCTTGGAATAGATCTTCAAGAGCGACCCATACCTCATGGGCAGTTTTGTCTTGACCCGGTTGAATCACTGTGTGGACGAGATCTTGGGAGATGGTACTGAAAAGCCATTGTTTAACGATGGAATCCAGCCTCTCCCAGGTCTCGTCTGTGCTGGAAGAAGACGCAGGGGCTTTATCTTTGTCTGTGGGAGAAGGCGCGGCAGGTTGTGGGCGAGGAAGAAGATGGTCGTGAACTTGATAGGCCTTGCAATGTATTTTGAAAAGCTCCGACCAGGTAGGCCAGTGCGCGGTGTCAAACTCCAGCTTTATAGGGATGAAATTGGTTATGTTAGTGACAGTAATGGCGGGATGGATTTTGTCCGTCATGGCTGTGATGGAAGGCTGCGGGTAAGAGAAAAAAAAATGTGGTGGTAGGGCTGCGGGTAAGGCAGAAGATGGAGGGCAGAGACGTGCAGATAGGTAGCAGAGGGGAAGGAGAATAGCAGCAGAAGAGGTGGATATTTGATCGGACTGCAGTGGGCAGCCGATTGAGGGATCGCAGGCAGGCGGCGGTAGGTTTGTATGAATAACCTAGCCTGATACCATGCTAGAAATTGATCCTTGATTATTGCATTCAACATACAATCCATATATACAAGGGGAGCCTATCTCTAATAAGGAAGGTCTAATAACCTTCCCACTAATTTGTCAATTACAATTAATATTAAATAAATGAATGGTCAACTTGTGTATTATCTATTAATAACCTTACCACTGTGCTACCATATCATGATTGTTTGTATTGAACAAAACATTCTACGAATACACGATATGAATACACAAGTACGCATTGGAATATATAAAAAAATATGTATATTTGTGTGAGTGGATGCCACCGATTAGAGGGTGCGTTTTAGCACACTTAAGTTTTTAATAGATGTAAACATTTAACCGAGTGAGAATTTTTCTGAAAAACCACATTAATGTCATAGACATGTCACACTACATGTCCAAAATTTCGATTATTTCTTTTGTGATCGCTTCTCGTGTTTTGTCTGAAGTTTGGATAACCTAATTAATTGCTAACTTGTGATTCATCAAATATATTGTGTGTGCACATTCGGGTTCTCATTGGAATTTGTGAACTTCAATGCATTGTATTGTATATTTATAAGGCCATGGGGTATACTCTAACCATCTTTAACTCCACCTAGACTCCACATCCTTCATTTTGTCTCTTTTCACACTAGCTCACTTCAAGGAAATGGTTTAACGCCCCTTAACTCTACCTCATCCCTTAACTTTCTCTCTTTTAAGTCATGTTAACATGTTAACTTAGTGACAATTTAATGCTCCTTAACATGGGAAGAGAGTGGTGCACAATAAAAGTTAACATGTCATGTCACCGTTAACACTCTTGGTGTGAAGGTATACCCCATGGCCTAAGGGGTTCTAGATTCATACACCACTTTATTAGAAATTATACATCATAGGACCCACATCATTAAATCCAAAAAGCTTAAAGTTGCTTTTTAATTAAAGTGTTTTTAATTATCAACTAATCATATTACACCCCATTAATTATACCACTATTTAAGGAATTTTATACAATTTTTTTATTATTAATCTTATATTATTTTTTACATGTTTCTTTATGGATTAATACTTATTATGTATTTTTAAAAAATACATTAAAATTGTATTTAGTATATATAATGTTTTCTAAATATAACATCACTTTTATATTTTTGATAACGATTCAAAATAGCTTTGGACAATATGCATTACATATATTTTTACCTAGCCATTAAAAAAACACAAATAGTTAAAATAACAACAAATAATCCAAACAAAACCATAATTTTCATATCGTGTTTTAATCTATATTTACATATCCTGGACGTCGTTTAGGTAGCGAATCTCTAAACATTTTTTGGCGTGATTCAAATACATGCTCCCAAGCGGCTGCACCGCTTCTTCTTTTAAGTCTCCATAGGTTGTTTGTGGTGGCCATTGGAAACTCTCCTTTCAATTCTACCATTATATAATGGTCATCGGGAACATGTGCAATTGTAATTATCTTTTTCTGTGGGAATTGGTCTGGGCCATTGAAAAGCGAGAAGCATGTTGAACTGTTTCCCATTTGATTAGATAAAAAAAGAACAATTACATTATACTTGTTCGCAATCAGCAACCCTGCTTCTGGCATAAGCATCCAATGTTTTTTTGGCGCAAAACCCGACCCCGACCAACACAGGGATGTAAAGACATCATTGAATGAACCATAAAAAGCCTCTGTATACTCCTTTCTAAACTGTAGAAGCTCTTCCATTAGTTCTCTTCGGACTAATCGCCATTCATCCTCACCGTACCCGAGAGCAGAAGCTATCGCCCGAAACCCACAATTTCCATCACCCAACACATTATGTATACGTCTAACATACGGATGGAAAACTTTTGGAAGATCATTCATATATCTTACATCACCCAACACATCAGTAACACTCCCTTGGGTGCCAAAGAAATCATATTCCGGTGCGCTTGAAAGGTTGGTGAAACTACTTGGTCTGGCATTATCCCCGTGATTTAACCCTACAAAAACACTCTCTTGGGTTCCAAAGAAATCATATCCCAGTGTGCTTGAAGGGTTGGTGAAACCCTCTTGAGTAGCAAAGAAATCATACCCCGGTGCGCTTGTAAGGTTAGTGAAACTACTTGGTCCGGCACTATCCCCGTGATTCAACCCTACGAAAACACTCCCTTGGGTGCCAAAGAAATCATATCCCGGTGTGCTTGAAGGTTAGGTGAAACTATGCCGGGCATAATCGTCGCTCAACCCCATAAAATCATAGGTCGGTGGGGTTGAACCTACATATGGATCAGTGTATGGAACAAATGAACTGTGCCTTGCAGGCTCTTGGAAGTCAACGAATGAACTGTTCCTTGCAGGCTCTTGGAAGTCAACGAACGAACTGTTCCTTGCAGGCTCTTGGAAGTCAACGAACGAACTGTTCCTTGCAGGCTCTTGGAAGTCAACGAACGAACTGTTCCTTGTAGGCTCTTGGAAGTCAACGAACGAACTGTGCCTTGCAGGCTCTTGGGAATCAACGAAGGAACTGTGCCTTGGCGGCTTTTGGGAGTAACTTCTTTGAAGGGGGGGTTTAGAAGGTGGAGGGACCGGTTTAGTAGCTTTTTTGGATTTTGTTGTTGGTCTTCCACGAGTGTTTGTTTGCACTGCTGGCTCATTATATTTAGTGCTATTAGCATCCCAAATACCTCGTAGCTTTTGTAACCAACTCTTTCTCACCCCTGGGTTTGACTCTTTATAGTAAGCTTCCTGAAACTTTTCAAACTGCTCATAAAATGTAGTTTCCGCCTCTTCTGGGCGTAACAACGCCGGTGAGAAATCAAGTATTTTCCAAAAGCTATCTATTGCATCTAGTGGAATGGATTTAGACGCTTCCACATACAATTTGATTTCACATGCACATGGTAAACCGCAACTACGGCGAATCCGACAGCTACATGCTTGGTTTTTGTCTTTCATATCTTTAATTTGCTTCTGCTCCCCTGAAAATGGACATCCAATTTTCACTGTGCCAGAATGAGTGGTAGACTCTGATGTTGCTGTGTAATTACCGCCACGATTACACATAATACAAGCCTTGTTGACGGCATCCCTTGCCTTCTTTGATCTTTGTTTGACAATAACGTATCCAAGATTGTATGCAATATTTTTCACCCAATCCGTAAGCTCATCCAATGTCTCAAGGACCCTGTCATTGTAATATGGTGAACACATATTTCCCTTAAGAAACTAAAAAATAAAAGAATTTTAGTATTTCTTAAAACCTATCGTTAAACTTTCAAATAATAAATACAATCAAACGTTTTAGTCTCTATTTTTTTTTTTACTTTGCATCTACTTTAATTTTCTGAACATTTCAAATAAACTAATTAATTATATAACCAACAGCCAAGTCTTATGCAAAAATTTTAAGCATTTCAAAAAAGCTAAATTAAAGTATATAACCGAGTTTTATCTGATTGTCTTTAGCATTTATAAAAAAAAAAATTAAATTATATAGCCAAGTTTTATGCAAACTAACTTTGACAAGTATTTTTAAATCACAATGTTACCCACACATACTAAAGTAATAAATTTAATATACTATTATCTCTATAATATTAAACTTATAAAAAAAACCCAGTGACGTAATTTTGAATGGCAGCGAATATTTTATATCAACAAAACCAAACTTGATTAATATACAATAGTACCTACACTACACCCATTCATCCCATGTTCACATATATTTAATTAATGATATACAGAAACAAATTTTAAAAAAAAAGGGTCACAGAAATTTATCTAAAGTTACGTACAACACTAATTAAATTATCTAACCAAGTATTATCCAATGTTTTGTAACCAACTCTTTCTCGGACAAGAATTAAAAATAAGAATTGAGCTTATCGGACAAGAAGATATTATGCATTACCTATATTATCCTAACATACATTAATCGGAAATTGAATATGAACAAACCTGTAAGGGAGGAACGATCAATGATGGTTGTAGCCGCCTAGAAGAAGAATGATGCGGGATTACGGAAGAGAAGATGTGGGAGTGTAAATATTTATAAAGTATCAAAAAAAGGTAAATATGTTTTGTATGTACACTAGGTTGGGTAAAAACTTATATATAGAGTTCCTTTATTTTTATATATATATTTTTTAAAATCATCAAACTAAGGCTATGGGGTGTGGTCACCCTTCCCCCTTCCTTCCCCCTTGTCCACGTAAGCGCCACGTCATTTCCCCCTTCCCCTCCCCCAAACAAGGGAAATGGTTCCCCCTCTCCTTTCTTTCTTTTTTAATTATTTTAAAGGGAAAAAAGACAACATTTGGCTAATTAATATGGAAAAAGACAAACAAAATGATAACAATTGTCATCGGTGAGCTCGGTGAATTCTTACCGGTTTTGCCGAAGCTTCATCCGGGGGGGGGGGGGGGGGGGGCGGTGTTCCCCGTCGGCAAAGAGGGCCAGGTCAGCCACCGATCCCCTTCCCCGATCCCATACCCCTCAGCCTAATTAAAATATGGTTGTTAGTTGCTGACTATTTTGACCACATTTTGAATAAAACGTGAAGAGATATATGGATAGAGATTTGAAGATTATTTGTTGTTTTGTATTTCCAATGAGTAAAAGTAGTCAGGGTCAAAGTAAGATGACACTAATCTTGGTGTCTTGTATTCCCAAGAAAATTTAATTTTTTAAAGTGGTGTATAGAACCCAAAAATGATATAGGGGGTGTATTAAAGTACTTTTTGTCTTTTTTATAAGGTATTTAGAAACCATACACCCTATAATTGGGATTCATACACCCTGGTCCACATCACAGACCAAACATTATTATTATTATTATTATTATTATTATTATTATTATTATTATTATTATTATTATTATTATTATTATTATTACAAAACATTGTTAAAGGTATAATAATTTTTATTTACGTGACATTACATTTGATTATGCTTGATAAATGTGTTTTAAGTATTATGAGTATTTGTGATATCCATTGATAGGATCAGACAACCTGAATATTCATCATATATAATCAATAATTATTGTTGTTATTTGTTACGACACTTTGTTGTTATTGTAATTCTAATAATTAAAAGTTAGTAGAAATTTGATGTTCGAATTTCAAACTGTTCTGAGACTTGATAAGTCCTTGACTTTAAAGGGAAAACATTTTGTATTCTTGTGGAGAGGGAAATATATAGTTGACTGGCAGTGACAAGTGAAAAGGATGAATACTTCATAGTTAATAATGTGACATCACTCACATGTGTTATGTGTTAAGGGTGAAAGGTAAGAAGGGTATTTAAACAAGGAAATTTGAATAAAATGATGAAGACTATTTTTTTAGTTTAGTTATGAGAGAACCACTTACATTTTGGTTTTGGTTAAAGTTGTCTAGAAGGGATTTTAACTTATATATAACTCAATATTCACAAATATTTTGATGATTATAAAATAGATTTAATTTGCATTGTGATCGGGTCTAGATTATTAATGGTAAACAGATCAAGAGAATAATTGCGTCTTATTGAAAAAGTAAGCATATTATGAGTTGTATGTAGTACGAAGCATAATCTCATAATCAACTTCATCATTCAATCGAGAGATAATAGGTTGGCGTTTGGAAGACCAATATTATCACCCTAAAATACACAATAATCAAGAGTAACATCTATTCGAGACATCCCCCCACCCACCCACCCACACACACCATTTTCCGTTTTTTAGTATGTTGTAAGAAAAGAGGTTTTGGATCCATATATTTGTAGTCCATGATATGAGGTGCAATGACTTAAGCATATGATACGCTTGAGAACGTTAAAGCGGTCAAAGCTCATGCATACATGGGCATATTTGATGTCGTGCATAATAGACACCTGGCTAAGTTAAGGCCACTAGGGGCGCCACCTGTGTGGGAGACGGGTACCCCCTACCTGTTCAAGAACAGCGCCGCCGGTGACCTAGGTAAGGGGTTCCGGGTAGTGAAACCCGGTTCTAGGTCACGAGCATCGAAGGTGCGTAGGTAGGAGAGAGAAAGAGAGAGAGGGGATGTAAAAGGTGGATCCAAAGTTTAGAGTAGTGTTGTCTCGAAACAGGTGTTTTGGGGTAGTGGATGTAACATTACGCAATAAATTCTTGTACGTTACGCACCGACATTTAATAAAACGTCAAGTTTCATTATTATCCTCGCATTTATTATTTTTGTCGCTAATATGGAACCCTAATGATATATATATTATTATATGTGTGTGTGTGGTTATAATTAAAAATCAAAAAAAAATGTTTGCCTTGGCCGGGGTTCGAACCCGCGCCAAGGACCGGCCCAACCTAACACACACAATGCACAAACCAGCTGGGCTGGCCTTCTGTTTGTGATAAACCCAGACAAACAATAATCTTATACGCGCTTTTAAATCCTCACAGTTGACTAGAAAAGTCAACTGTGGGATTCCTTGTTGTGCAATCCGTAGTATTAACACGTAATTATGCTATCTATGTGTAACACCCCAACCGATGGCGGAAACATCGGGATGTCACGTATTGATGATTGTTCAGTAGCTCATGGTAAATAATAATTCTCATTATATGATTTAGATAAATTACATACAATTGTTCTACAAGAATTCATACATCAAATTGAATAAAACTATGCACACATCTTCAAGCATTAACTCAAATCTTCAAGCATGTAGAACCTGAAACATGTTAAGTTGAAAATATTTTGGGTCAACAAAAGTTGGTGAGAATTACATAGGTTTTGATAATCAAATGAAATTGTTGTGCAATTCATGTGTCATGGCAATCTAGTCCATATGTGAAAACATACTAGAAGTAAATCGAGTGCATAATCAACCATTGTGACTGTTGTATTGTGGTACATCCCATACGCTCATGGTTCACTCGTTTATATTGCAGTAACAAACACCCACGCAACCTTTGTAGGAGGCACGTATCCGGGTGGGATTGTCAGTCCAATAGATCTATCAATGTATACCGTTTGGCTGATGAATGTTTATGCTAGAATTGTGCTTACCCTAGTCATGTTCAAGACATAATGCAACATAGAAATACACATAGACACGTTGATGATTGAATTGCATAAATAATGTTGTAACATGTTTCACCCCAAAAATGGTGATAAATAGAAAAGGGGCTATGTAAAACTCACCTTAGCAAAATGTTATGTCTCGTAAAAAAAATAGAATAATGTGTTGTGAATGTATGCGAGGCGAATCCCAAAGACTCAACAACGTAGCTAGTCCAAATTGAAGAAAACGAAAAAGAAAGAATATCAAGCTTCCAATTCGCCAATTACAAGAGCTTATAATCAAAGCTTCAATTGTAGAAGTAATAGACTATAGAAGAAAGGTATGAGGGAAAGTTTAATCGGATTGAAACAATCGATTTAGAGGTGCAAAGTATAATGGGTCATAGGTGGGTTTTTATACTAGTTTTGGAGTCAATTAGCCATTAAAATTGGTCAACACCATAAAGTAAGGTTTTATGATGAATTGACTATTTGACTAAGACTTTGACTGTTTGACTAAGACTTTGACTAGGACTTTGACTATTTGACTCAAGGCTTTATTTAAAAAAAAATCTTGTATGTGAAAAAAAAAAAGAATTTAGAATCATATTATTATTATTATTATTATTTATATACATTTATGTATGTATATAAGTTGTGAGTTAGGATAAATAAAGACTTAGGCACATTTGTATAATATTAATGATAAAGGTGTAATAAATATATATATATATAAGGGCTTTTTATGTATTAAAATTTTGGGGAAAATTTTGCGATGTTACAGTCTCCCCTACTTTTAGGAACTTCGTCCCGAAGTTAAAAGAAAAACACCAGGTATACAATTGGTCGACTACCGAAAACCTTGATAAAATTTCTCACTACCTTAACGTACCTGTAAATTCATGATTACGTTCCGGACCGTAATTATCAATTTACCTTACATTAGGGTTTTGCGTCCTTTTATGACTCTACCGATTGTTGAGCAGGTTGTTTGGTAGTCAACTAATTGTTGTACAAGTAAGCAAGTATGATTATAGATATAGCAATTAGTTCACATTCAAACAAGCATGCACTCAGATGTTATGATAATACTTGAATTTATTACTTGAATCAAAAAGTGTCAATACATAGAATTAAAAAGTAGACATCATTCAAATGGTGGGGTTTGCTGTTAAGTAGCTGGAGGGTCTTGATCTCGATTTAGTTTAGGGCACCGGTTACGGAAATGATTTGGGTTTCCACATTCATAGCATTTACCATAGTTGTATTTACCAGGACGATTAAGATTAGCAACCTGAGCAGGGTTGGTTGGTTGGTTGGTGTTAGGGTTTGGGGACTCACGACATGTGTTGACCAGATGGCCATACCTACCACAATTGGTGCACAGGTGACACACTGAAACAGTGGGGTGATGTCGTTTGCATGTGTTACACAATGGAAAGTTTCTTGTATAGGGTTTCTTGTTAGAAGCTTGTGTAGTGAGGTTTACATTAGGATCCCTGGTCTTGCGCCTCTGGTTCTCGGTAGTTACCGCGGCCACAATACTTGTTTTCTCGCCTTTCCGAACTAAGGTCCCGTTCTTTATGTGATTTCCATCGCCATTTCCATTTCCATTGCCGTTCCCATTCATTGGGATGACTTGAGCCAACAAGTTAGAAACCAGAGTTGTGATTTGTTGCGCCATTTGTTGGGAAATAATCGCAGCCAGTTGGGCATCAACACCTTTGTTGTTTTTGTTGTTGTTGTGGTTGGTGTTGGTGTTGTGGTTGTTGTTACTTTCCTCTTGGTTTTCACCACTATTATTGCGAGTGCTGCGACGTGGAGACATGATCTGTAAGGGACACAATGAAGGTTCAATGTGGCATGAAATGAATGAGGTGATATAAGGAATGTAATCATTTATTCATTAATTAAAACGAATAAACGAAAACGTTGACGTATCAAAGATTCCAGATTCCAACAACATAGTGAAGACATGCTTTAGCCTATAAGTGAACACTCATCCCGAGAATTCCCAGGTAGGCATCCGGGTCCCTCGTCTGATTGGGATATATGCGCAATGCCAGCCTAGACAGAAGACTCAGAATACAGGCGTTCACCCTTCCAGATTGCACGTGTTCGTTATTAAAATCTAGAACTTCGACGAGATCTCAAGGTGGTTCAGGTTAAACCTGAGGGTTTTGCCTTATTAGTCTAAGAGTGGATCCAGTGATGGAGAGCAACCTTCTCGTAGGGATTAATGTAGGGATAAGAAGTAGGAGGGAGATAGAGAATAGCAAGTAAAAGAAGCAAGTACTGGTTAAATCCTATGGTTATAGACTAGATTATTTTTCTAATAACCTAATTCCCTATAACCATGGCTCTGATACCAATCTGTAACACCCCAACCGATGGCGGAAACATCGGGATGTCACGTATTGATGATTGTTCAGTAGCTCATGGTAAATAATAATTCTCATTATATGATTTAGATAAATTACATACAATTGTTCTACAAGAATTCATACATCAAATTGAATAAAACTATGCACACATCTTCAAGCATTAACTCAAATCTTCAAGCATGTAGAACCTGAAACATGTTAAGTTGAAAATATTTTGGGTCAACAAAAGTTGGTGAGAATTACATAGGTTTTGATAATCAAATGAAATTGTTGTGCAATTCATGTGTCATGGCAATCTAGTCCATATGTGAAAACATACTAGAAGTAAATCGAGTGCATAATCAACCATTGTGACTGTTGTATTGTGGTACATCCCATACGCTCATGGTTCACTCGTTTATATTGCAGTAACAAACACCCACGCAACCTTTGTAGGAGGCACGTATCCGGGTGGGATTGTCAGTCCAATAGATCTATCAATGTATACCGTTTGGCTGATGAATGTTTATGCTAGAATTGTGCTTACCCTAGTCATGTTCAAGACATAATGCAACATAGAAATACACATAGACACGTTGATGATTGAATTGCATAAATAATGTTGTAACATGTTTCACCCCAAAAATGGTGATAAATAGAAAAGGGGCTATGTAAAACTCACCTTAGCAAAATGTTATGTCTCGTAAAAAAAATAGAATAATGTGTTGTGAATGTATGCGAGGCGAATCCCAAAGACTCAACAACGTAGCTAGTCCAAATTGAAGAAAACGAAAAAGAAAGAATATCAAGCTTCCAATTCGCCAATTACAAGAGCTTATAATCAAAGCTTCAATTGTAGAAGTAATAGACTATAGAAGAAAGGTATGAGGGAAAGTTTAATCGGATTGAAACAATCGATTTAGAGGTGCAAAGTATAATGGGTCATAGGTGGGTTTTTATACTAGTTTTGGAGTCAATTAGCCATTAAAATTGGTCAACACCATAAAGTAAGGTTTTATGATGAATTGACTATTTGACTAAGACTTTGACTGTTTGACTAAGACTTTGACTAGGACTTTGACTATTTGACTCAAGGCTTTATTTAAAAAAAAATCTTGTATGTGAAAAAAAAAAAGAATTTAGAATCATATTATTATTATTATTATTATTTATATACATTTATGTATGTATATAAGTTGTGAGTTAGGATAAATAAAGACTTAGGCACATTTGTATAATATTAATGATAAAGGTGTAATAAATATATATATATATAAGGGCTTTTTATGTATTAAAATTTTGGGGAAAATTTTGCGATGTTACACTATGGTATCTTCGTGTATAATCCGGCCCAATCCAACTTAATTGAACAACAATTACACGGCATCGTGCCCTAATGATCATAATTGGCCGCGTATTATATTAAGGAAAGTCAAACAATCCAATTAACCCTAACCCTAATCCATTAGTATAAATTGAGGCTCTGCATAGCTTGACAAATCGCTCATACCTCTCTCTCAATCCCTACTTCTCTCTGATTCTCTCTGTAATTGGTTTAATCGCTCGTGGTTGACTTTTGCTTTGACCCGATCACAAACATCAATCAAGCACTGTGAGTTCAATTTTATTGGTGGGGTTTAGTCATCGGCATTCAAGCAACTATAGCCCTAACATTAATCGGGCTATAGTTGCCTGAATCAATCAATTGATTTATCTAGGGTTCTTCGTTTACGAATTTGGGGATAAGGCTTTGTTGCATCGCGTATTTATTAATTTTGAATCCAGATCCATCACAACCACCGGCCTAGGCCAAGTGGTTGTGACTCTGGTCTTGTATCGTGGTCATCCGGGTTCGAGTCCGGCTCTGACCGGCTTTTTGTCTTTCCTTTTCTTTTCTTTTTATTAAACAAACATTAATCATATATATATATATATATTAATCCTTTAATCTTTTAAATTCTTTTTAAAATACCTAAACTATTTTATAAACTCTAAAAAAATTATTATTGGTTAATCTGATATAAAAGATTTATTTACAATTTTTATTTTTCAGAAATTCTTTTATTTAATATTTATAATAATTAAATCATTTTTATACAATTATAATTATAAAAATCCATTATTATATCAGAACAGTTTTATTAAATTTCCCAAAAATTATCCTAACTTTTTATAAAGTTAAACTTTACTGAAATAATTTTTAATTCAGTAAAAACATTTATTTAGTATTTTTAATCAATTTTTGTAAGATTTAATCATATTTAATTCATAATAAATCCAATTTTCATCATTTTTGCACCAAAATTTTATACAAATTATTTTTAATCATTTAGAACAGGAATATGATTTTTAAAATAAGATTTCTTTAATTTTAGTATTTTTGAATATTAAAGTTAATAATTAACTATTTACAAATAAATAGATTTAAAAATCTATTTAAAATGAAATAATTTTATAAAAATTATTTTATTGCTTCAAACACTTTAATGTGCACACTCAAAATTCAAATTTTGTAAAAAGATTATTTTTCATTAATTATCCAATTTTCTTTATTTAATTAACATTTTTAAATTAAAATTAACAATTGATTATCCCCAAATCGAAACCCTAGGATACACATATTAGTTACATAGACTTAGACTTATTATATATTACCTCATTATAGGGTAATATTTGGAATCACTTTGGGCAACACAATTATCATATCTTTTTCAACAAGTTAACATTTGCTAAGGTGAGTTTACATAGCCCCTTTTATCACCACTTTTGGGGTGAAACATGTTATAACACTTTTCATTGCAATTCAATCATCAATGTGTTTGTGTGTTTTCTATGTTGCATATTGTCTTGAACATGATTAGAGTAAGCACATTCTAGCATAATCATTAACATTGATCAGCCGACGGTATACATTGATAGATCTATTGGACTGACAATCCCACCCGGATACGTGCCTCCTACAAAGGTTACGTGGGTGTTTGTTATCGCATAACATTATTCATTGGGACCATAAGTGTATGGTATGTATTATTTATAACAGTCAACAGGGTTGATTATGCACTCGATTTATTTCTAATATGTTTCTCACATATGGGCTAGATTAACATGACACATGAATTGCATAACATTTTATTCATTTTATCATCAAAAACCTATGTAATTCTCACCAACTTATGTTGACCCAAAATACTTTCAAAATTAACATGTTTCAGGTAACAATGAAGCTGAGGCTTGAGTTAGCATGAGGATTTATCTTGAAGTTATTTGAAGTTTTGAAGTTATTATTTGATGTTATGTATTTGAATTCTTAGACATTATTTCACATTTTGGATATTTATGTTTGAATAAATTATTTAAAATTTATATTATACCATGTGCTACTGAAAACAATCATCAATACGTGGCACCCCGATGTTTCCGCCATCGGTTGGGGTGTTACAGATTGGTATCAGAGCCTTGGTTATAGGGAATTAGGTTATTAGAAATAATCTAGACTATAACCTTAGGGACTAAAACAGTACTTGCTTCTCCTACTTGTAACCCTAATTGCTTCCCTAATCCTATCCTTATCCTATGCCTTAAACCTACATGTGACTACTCTTAATTGTCTGCTGCAATCCTGATCCACCATTAGATTTATAGGACAAAATCCTCAGGTTTAACCTGAACCCCCTTGAGATCTCGTCGAAGTTCTAGATTTTAATAACGAACACGTGCAATCTGGAAGGGTGAACGCCTGTATTCTGAGTCTTCTGTCTAGGCTGGCATTGCGCATATATCCCAATCAGACGAGGGACCCGGATGCCTACCTGGGAATTCTCGGGATGAGTGTTCACTTATAGGCTAAAGCATGTCTTCATATGTTATTAGAATTTAGAATCTTTGATAAGTCAACGTTTTCGTTTATTCGTTTTGATTAATGAATAAATGATTACATTCCTTATATGAACTCTCATTCATTTCATTGTGTCTATTACAGATCATGCCTCCTCGTCGCAGCACTCGCAACAACAATGGTGAGAACCCCGCAGAAGGTGGAGATAACCATAACCACAACCATGACCAAGCTCCTAACCACAACAACAATGGGGTCGATGCTCAACTGGCTGCGATCATTTCTCAACAAATGGCGCAGCAAATCGCAACTCTGGTTCCCAACTTGCTTGCTCAGGTCATCCAATTGAATGGGAATGGTCACAACGGGAACGGGAATGGCAATGGCAATGGCAATGGACCCCAAGCTTGCACCCTCAAACATTTCAACACTTGTAACCCTCCAAAGTTCAGCGGTGAAGAGGGAGCTACTGGACTTCTCCAATGGTTTGAGGGTATTGAAAATACCTTCATCAACAGTGAGTGCCCCAACAATTTCAAGGTTCGTTACGCCATGAGTGTTCTCCATAAACGAGCACTCACATGGTGGAATGAAGAAAAGCGTACTCGTGGGGCCGAAGTTGCTCTTGCTATGACTTGGGACCAGGTCAAAGAGATCATGAAGGAGGAGTTCTGTCCTCGCAATGAAGTTAAAAAGCTTGAGGATGAGTTTCACACCTTGGCTCAAGATAGTGGGGAAAATCTTGCCTACAACACCCGCTTTCATGAGCTTAGCTTATTGTTGCCACACAAGGTTACTCCTCTGCCGGTAGCCATCGAGAAGTACATCGGTGGTCTGCCCATGCAAATCCAGGACACTGTTTGGGGTAGAAATCCTGCAACTCTGGAAGAGGCCAAACGTCTAGCGGCCACTCTTACTGATAATCATGTGAAGAATGGTACTCTGGTTCGCAAGGGCTCTAAGAAGACTGTTGCCAAAGATACTCCACAGCCTGCAATTGAAGTCAAGCCTGAGACCTCAAGCAACAAGAAGCGCAAGGCTAGAAACTATATGGTTGCTGCTACTCCACCTGCTGCCCAAAACCCAGCCAAGAAACCATACACCGGACCTCACCCTCTGTGCAACACTTGCAAGTATCACCATCCCACACAGGTGCCATGTCGATTCTGTACTAAGTGTCAAAGGTATGGTCACCTGGTGAACGTCTGCCGATCTCCTGCTGCCCAAGACAACAACAACCCAGTTCCCAACCAAAACCAACAAAACAACAGGCCTACTCGTGGTCAATGCTACGAGTGTGGTAACCCTAATCACTACATCAACAACTGCCCTAACCGTAACCGTAACCAAAACCAGAACCAGAACCAAAACCAAAACCAGAACCAGAACCAAAACCAAAACCAGAACCGCAACCAGAACCAAGGTGCTCGAGGTCGCGCCTACAATCTCAACGCTAATCAGGCTCGTGACAACAATGAAGTGGTGAATGGTACGTTTCTCATTAATAATCACTATGCATCCATATTATTTGATTCAGGAGCTGATAAGTCATTCGTGTCACTAAAGTTTGAACCTTTACTTAACTTACCCCACACTAATCTAGAAGATCCTTTCGTGGTAGAGGTAGCTAACGGGAAGTCTATTTCGATCGGTTCTATTATTCGTAACTGCTTGTTGAATCTCGATGATCATACCTTCCCTATCGATCTTATCCCCATGCATCTTGGTAGTTTTGATGTTATAGTAGGCATGGACTGGTTGTCGACTCATCGTGCCGAAATTCTGTGCTTCGAGAAAGTCATACGCATTCCTCTCGAATCTGGGGAGATTTTGAAGATCTATGGTGAGAAACCCTGTGGTGAGCTTAAGCTTATGTCTTGTACTACTGCCCAAAGGTACTTACGAAAGGGGTATACAGCCTTCTTAGCTAACGTGATAGAGAAGAAGGACAAAGGCAAGAGTATCCAAGACATTCCTATTATCCGAGACTATCCTGAAGTCTTTCCAGAGGATTTACCTGGTTTGCCTCCTGCTCGACAAGTGGAGTTTCGTATTGATCTTGTTCCTGGTGCTAATCCTATTGCTAAAGCTCCTTATCGTCTTGCACCCTCTGAGATGCAAGAACTTGCTAGTCAATTACAGGAACTTTCTGATAAAGGGTTCATTCGCCCTAGTTCTTCTCCATGGGGAGCCCCTGTCTTATTTGTTAAAAAGAAGGATGGTTCTCTTCGGATGTGTATTGACTACCGTGAACTCAACAAACTCACCATCAAGAATCGTTATCCGCTTCCTAGGATTGACGATCTCTTCGATCAACTTCAAGGAGCAACCCACTTCTCGAAGATTGATCTCCGTTCTGGTTATCATCAGCTTAGAGTCCACGATGAAGATATTCCCAAGACAGCTTTTCGCACTCGCTACGGACACTATGAATTCATGGTTATGCCTTTCGGTTTGACCAATGCTCCCGCGGTATTTATGGATCTGATGAATCGGGTTTGTAGACCCTATCTCGACAAATTCGTGATCGTTTTCATCGATGATATTTTGATTTACTCTAAATCAAAATCCGATCACGAGCAACATCTTCACTCTATCTTGAGTCTCCTAAAGAAAGAACAACTGTACGCCAAGTTCTCCAAATGTGAATTTTGGCTTAAGGAAGTTCAATTTTTGGGACATGTCATTGATATGAACGGAATTCATGTTGATCCTGCAAAGATCGAAGCTGTGAAGGATTGGAGTGTTCCTACCACTCCAACGGAAGTCCGTTCTTTTCTTGGGTTGGCTGGTTATTATCGTCGATTCATCGCCAATTTCTCCAAGATCGCTGTTCCTCTCACTACCTTAACTCACAAGGGTAAACCCTATGAGTGGGGACCTAAGCAAGAAGAAGCGTTTGAAACTCTTAAGCTGAAACTCTGTGAAGCTCCTGTCTTATCTCTACCTGATGGTAATGATGATTTCGTGGTCTACTGTGATGCATCAAACCAAGGTCTCGGTTGTGTTCTCATGCAACGAGGAAAGGTTATTGCTTATGCGTCTCGACAACTCAAGATTCACGAGAAAAATTATACCACCCATGATCTGGAATTGGGCGCTGTTGTCTTTGCACTCAAGATTTGGAGACATTATCTGTATGGGACCAAATGTGTGGTATTCACGGACCACAAAAGTCTCCAACATGTCTTCGATCAAAAGAATCTTAACATGAGGCAACGACGTTGGGTTGAATTACTTAACGACTATGATTGCGAAATTCGCTACCATCCTGGCAAAGCGAATGTTGTGGCTGACGCACTTAGTCGTAAAGAGCGTGTCAAACTCCAATGTGCTAGAGTTCGTACCGATCTCCAAGATCGTATTCTCCAGGCTCAACACACCTCAGTCACCCAAGGTAACATGTACGATGAAATGTCTTGTGGTGCTGAGACTCAACTTGAAACCAAACCCGATGGTCTCCTTTATTTTCTTAATCGACTGTGGATTCCCGACCGTGATGACCTTCGTACTTTTCTCATGAACGAGGCTCATAAGTCTCGTTATTCTATTCATCCTGGAGCTGACAAGATGTACCAAGATCTTCGTTATTCTTATTGGTGGCCTGGTATGAAGAAAGACATTGCTCTTTTCGTTGCAAAATGCCTCACTTGTTCCAAGGTTAAGGCTGAACATCAACGACCATCTGGTATGCTTGAACAACCAGAGGTTCCTGTCTGGAAATGGGAGAGCATAGCTATGGATTTCATCACCAAACTCCCTCGCACACCCAAAGGTTTTGACAGTATTTGGGTAATCGTCGATCGTTTGACCAAGTCAGCTCACTTTCTGCCTATTCGTGAGAAGTATTCTGTGGAAAGGTTGGCACAGATGTACGTAAGTGAAATCGTATGTCGTCACGGTATACCTTTGGACATTATTTCTGATCGCGATGGTCGTTTCACCTCTCACTTTTGGGAATCTCTACAAAAAGCTTTGGGTACTAAGTTGAACCTGAGCACTGCTTATCACCCTCAAACGGATGGTCAGACTGAACGAACCATCCAGACACTTGAGGACATGCTCAGGGCGTGTGTCATCGATTTTGGTGGCGCATGGGATTCTCATCTTCCTTTGGTTGAGTTTTCATACAACAACAGTTATCACACCAGCATTAACATGGCTCCTTTTGAGGCACTCTATGGTCGGAAATGTCGTTCTCCTGTCTGTTGGACCGAGGTTGGTGAAGCTCGTATTACTGGACCCGAACTAATCCAGGAAACCACAGACAAAATCCAGCTTATTCAGGATAATCTTCTCAAGGCTCGAAGTCGCCAAAAGAGTTATGCTGATAAACGTCGTAAACCCTTGGAATTTCAAGTTGGGGACCTTGTGCTACTTAAGGTATCCCCTTGGAAAGGAGTTATTCGTTTCGGTAGAAAGGGAAAACTAGCTCCTCGATACGTAGGCCCCTTCAAAATTCTTGACAGAGTTGGGAAAGTGGCTTACAGACTTGAGCTTCCACCCGAGCTAAGCAATGTCCATCCGACCTTCCATGTTTCGAACCTCAAGAAATGCTTAGCAGATGAGAACCTTCATGTTCCTCTTGAAGATGTGCAAATCGATGAAAGCATGCACATTATCGAGAAACCCGTCGAGATTGTTGACACTGGAGTCAAGAAACTCAAACGCAGTCGTATTCCGATCGTTAAGGTTCGTTGGGAATCTAAACGAGGCCCAGAGTTCACTTGGGAACGTAAAGACCAGATGAAGTCGAAGTATCCGCATCTTTTTCCACCAGACTCTCCAACTCCAACTTCGGGACGAAGTTCCTAAAAGTAGGGGAGACTGTAACATTACGCAATAAATTCTTGTACGTTACGCACCGACATTTAATAAAACGTCAAGTTTCATTATTATCCTCGCATTTATTATTTTTGTCGCTAATATGGAACCCTAATGATATATATATTATTATATGTGTGTGTGTGGTTATAATTAAAAATCAAAAAAAAATGTTTGCCTTGGCCGGGGTTCGAACCCGCGCCAAGGACCGGCCCAACCTAACACACACAATGCACAAACCAGCTGGGCTGGCCTTCTGTTTGTGATAAACCCAGACAAACAATAATCTTATACGCGCTTTTAAATCCTCACAGTTGACTAGAAAAGTCAACTGTGGGATTCCTTGTTGTGCAATCCGTAGTATTAACACGTAATTATGCTATCTATGGTATCTTCGTGTATAATCCGGCCCAATCCAACTTAATTGAACAACAATTACACGGCATCGTGCCCTAATGATCATAATTGGCCGCGTATTATATTAAGGAAAGTCAAACAATCCAATTAACCCTAACCCTAATCCATTAGTATAAATTGAGGCTCTGCATAGCTTGACAAATCGCTCATACCTCTCTCTCAATCCCTACTTCTCTCTGATTCTCTCTGTAATTGGTTTAATCGCTCGTGGTTGACTTTTGCTTTGACCCGATCACAAACATCAATCAAGCACTGTGAGTTCAATTTTATTGGTGGGGTTTAGTCATCGGCATTCAAGCAACTATAGCCCTAACATTAATCGGGCTATAGTTGCCTGAATCAATCAATTGATTTATCTAGGGTTCTTCGTTTACGAATTTGGGGATAAGGCTTTGTTGCATCGCGTATTTATTAATTTTGAATCCAGATCCATCACAACCACCGGCCTAGGCCAAGTGGTTGTGACTCTGGTCTTGTATCGTGGTCATCCGGGTTCGAGTCCGGCTCTGACCGGCTTTTTGTCTTTCCTTTTCTTTTCTTTTTATTAAACAAACATTAATCATATATATATATATATTAATCCTTTAATCTTTTAAATTCTTTTTAAAATACCTAAACTATTTTATAAACTCTAAAAAAATTATTATTGGTTAATCTGATATAAAAGATTTATTTACAATTTTTATTTTTCAGAAATTCTTTTATTTAATATTTATAATAATTAAATCATTTTTATACAATTATAATTATAAAAATCCATTATTATATCAGAACAGTTTTATTAAATTTCCCAAAAATTATCCTAACTTTTTATAAAGTTAAACTTTACTGAAATAATTTTTAATTCAGTAAAAACATTTATTTAGTATTTTTAATCAATTTTTGTAAGATTTAATCATATTTAATTCATAATAAATCCAATTTTCATCATTTTTGCACCAAAATTTTATACAAATTATTTTTAATCATTTAGAACAGGAATATGATTTTTAAAATAAGATTTCTTTAATTTTAGTATTTTTGAATATTAAAGTTAATAATTAACTATTTACAAATAAATAGATTTAAAAATCTATTTAAAATGAAATAATTTTATAAAAATTATTTTATTGCTTCAAACACTTTAATGTGCACACTCAAAATTCAAATTTTGTAAAAAGATTATTTTTCATTAATTATCCAATTTTCTTTATTTAATTAACATTTTTAAATTAAAATTAACAATTGATTATCCCCAAATCGAAACCCTAGGATACACATATTAGTTACATAGACTTAGACTTATTATATATTACCTCATTATAGGGTAATATTTGGAATCACTTTGGGCAACACAATTATCATATCTTTTTCAACAAGTTAACATTTGCTAAGGTGAGTTTACATAGCCCCTTTTATCACCACTTTTGGGGTGAAACATGTTATAACACTTTTCATTGCAATTCAATCATCAATGTGTTTGTGTGTTTTCTATGTTGCATATTGTCTTGAACATGATTAGAGTAAGCACATTCTAGCATAATCATTAACATTGATCAGCCGACGGTATACATTGATAGATCTATTGGACTGACAATCCCACCCGGATACGTGCCTCCTACAAAGGTTACGTGGGTGTTTGTTATCGCATAACATTATTCATTGGGACCATAAGTGTATGGTATGTATTATTTATAACAGTCAACAGGGTTGATTATGCACTCGATTTATTTCTAATATGTTTCTCACATATGGGCTAGATTAACATGACACATGAATTGCATAACATTTTATTCATTTTATCATCAAAAACCTATGTAATTCTCACCAACTTATGTTGACCCAAAATACTTTCAAAATTAACATGTTTCAGGTAACAATGAAGCTGAGGCTTGAGTTAGCATGAGGATTTATCTTGAAGTTATTTGAAGTTTTGAAGTTATTATTTGATGTTATGTATTTGAATTCTTAGACATTATTTCACATTTTGGATATTTATGTTTGAATAAATTATTTAAAATTTATATTATACCATGTGCTACTGAAAACAATCATCAATACGTGGCACCCCGATGTTTCCGCCATCGGTTGGGGTGTTACAGTGGATAGGTGTAGTGAGATGACACTGCATGATTGGACGAGATCATGGTACACTCAAGTAGTGCCGCCCCACCTGACCTAATGTCAAGTATTGTAGGTCACTTGATATACTAAAATACTATTAGGGGTCCCAACTGAAGAAATGAACGACTTCAAGATAGAATTATAGACTTGCCTTGTTTTAGTAACAACTACACACATAGCTAAAATGGGACAAGTTACAGGAGCGCATAATAACGTGTTTGTTAACTAGAATCGGTTTTTAACTACTGGTTTTTAACCGGTTAGGGATTTTTAAGAAATAACCGATTATTTTTAAACGGCGTACCATGAAAAAATCTGAAATTTCAATTTTTTTAAAATTTTTTTAAACACCTCTAGACGAGTCATATGGTTTTGAACATGTTAAAACCAAACCAGACAAAAACCAATAAAACAACTTAAACTAGTTTAAAACCCAACCAGCTCAGACAATAAAAACCAGTTTCAACCTCCCTATACTAATACCGAACCGGGTTATACTAAAAACAATTTTTCCACCTCATCCTAATAAATTATCACAAATTCCTCTAACATTCTTCTTCTTCATCATCTCACCTATGTTCTCCACAATACCATTACAATGTCCATCCCATCATCTTCATCATCTTCACCAACTCCTTCGACTGTTAACAAAAACCCCATCTTTAAAACTAACCCAACAAACCCATACACAACTCCACCTCATAGGTCTCCACCACCACCCAATAATATCAACACAACTCATCAAAGCCTACTCTTGTTCCAATAATCCCACTCATTGTCAAACACTTTTCAACTCAATAAAACATAAAGACACATTTTTATACAATACCCTTTTCAACACTTACTCAAAACACAATCTTTATCATGAAAGTTTCCACCTTTACAATCACATGTGTCAGAATATTGATTCTGTTACTTATGTTGCTTCTGTCCCTGATGAGTACACATTCTCTATTCTTGCTAAAGTTTCAGGAGATATGGGAGATTTGTTTGCTGGGAAATGGGTTCATGGGAAGTTTATTAAACATGGGTTTGTTAAGGATATTGTTTTAAACAATTCTTTGATGACAATGTATGGGAAATGTGATGGAACACAAGATGCACGTAAACTGTTTGATGAAATGCCTGAAAGAAGTGTTGCTTCTTGGAACATAATGTTGGGTGTGTATGGGTTTGTTAAAGAGAATGGTTTAGCTAATTCTGAAGTGTGGGAGTTTGTTAAGGGGATGTTGAAAGAAGGGAGGAAGGTTAATGAGTTTACACTGGCGAATATGGTTCGGTTGTGTGGGAATCGGTTGGGACGGTTTGATCATGGGAGGGAGCTTCATTGTTGCATTGTGAGGAAGATGGATCTTGATGTTGATTCGGGTGTTTATTTAAATTGTTGTTTGGTTGATATGTATTCGCGGCGTGGGAAAGTAAGCTTGGCCCGGTTTGTATTTGATCAAATGAGGTTTAAGAATGCTATCGCTTGGACAGCGATGATGAACGGTTATCTACATAATGACGGTCCTGAAGAAACTGTACGTTTGTTTTGTGAAATGCGAAGAGGGAGTGAGGTGGAACCGAATGAGGTGGCGGTTCTAACTCTTCTCCCTGCTTGTAGCTTGACTGCAGGCTTGTTAGGAGTGCAACAAACTCATGGGCTTTCGGTTAAATATGGTTTTGTTAACCACACGCCTTTATGCAATTCGTTAATTGATATGTACTCGAAGAACGGTCTTTTAACCTCAGCGAGAAAGATTTTTTACCACGATTGTCGCTCAAAAGACGTGATTTCATGGGGCTGCATGATATCAGCGTGTGGATTACATGGCAACGGTCAAGAGGCGGTTGCTTTGTATGATAAAATGGTTACAAGTGGGATCAAACCGGATGCAATCAGTGTGGTTGGCGTTCTTTCCGCTTGTAGTAAATCAGGTTTAGTTGAAAAAGGCCTTGACGTTTATAACAAAGCGGTTATTGTTTTCGGGCTTGACCCAACGGTTGAAATGTGTTCTTGTGTGGTTGACTTGTTAGGACGAGCGGGTCAACTGGACGAAGCTTTGAGTTTCATCAAGTCAATGCGGTTAGAGCCTGGACCGAGCGTCTGGGGAGCTCTGGTTAGTGGTTGTGTAGATCATGCAAACTTTGAGACTAGAGTTTTGGGCTATAAATCACTTATTGAGATTGAGCCTGAAAACGCGTCTAATTATGTATCGCTTTCTAATGTTTACGCAACTTCTAGAAGGTGGGATTACGTCGCTGATATAAGAAGAATGATGAAAGAAAGAAACTTACGGAAGGCGCCTGGATGCAGTTGGATTACAGTTAACAGCAAAACTCATAGTTTCTTAGTTGCTGATAAAGCTCATCCTGCATGTGACAAGATATATGAGATCTTGAGTGAAATGATTCTAGTGATGAGGAGACCTTGTTGAGTATATATCAGTAGGGGTGTCAATCGTGTCGGGTGGACTAACATATCTTTTGTCAAACGTTAAACCATTATAAGATTTCCTCACGTTTCTTGAGCGTATTTACATGTGTGAGGTCGCGACATGTGTATATGCTTCTTCATAAGTAATGTTTCGATAATTGACAAGAGACCGCTGATGATACCTCATGATAAGCATGTATTTGAAAATCGAGTTCCAAACCATAAACCAAAGTGTTAAACTCGGTTTGAGAAGCCGTAAATCATGAACCTCCAAACGGCCAAACGTATGCATCATAAACTAGTTTACTAACTATATTGTTTTTGTTTTGACCAATTCATTAGTTTCTACGGTTTATGAACACCCTTAAAATCCAACTTAGTAAGTGTATACTTTATATTTATATATAAAGCGATTGCAGTTTAAAAAAAAAAAGTAATGTATGCTTTTACACTTCAATTATTATAGATACAATATACATGCAAAATATTCTTATTTTTTTTCATTAAGATGGTATATTGACTTTATTTTCTGCTTTAAAAAGGAAAAAAAAAAAGTTTGCTCAGAATTGCCTTAATCTCATCAACTGTTGATGTAGAGCAATGGACCTAACCATTACAAAGCTTTTATCATCATAGCAGGAAAATTGCACCAGCCGGGAATCGAACCCGGGTCTGTACCGTGGCAGGGTACTATTCTACCACTAGACCACTGGTGCTTCATGTGTTTATCTTAAAGTTCAAGATAAATATATCCAAACTATATATAAATACATAATTTGTTTTAGGCATAGCATTAGCTTATTATAATATCAATGATGCCCAGTATTCATGCTAAAGATATCACATGTTTAAATTTATACCATGGATACATTTTTCCTTCTCTTCTCCCTCAAATAAAGAGTCTTTGAATCTCTATCTCCAAATTATAAAGTTGTTACAGGTTCAAGGTGTAAATTATTAAAGTGGTGTTCATGGCTTAATCTTTT
Organism: Ambrosia trifida; assembly: GCA_028751855.1. Classification (NCBI taxonomy): domain Eukaryota; kingdom Viridiplantae; phylum Streptophyta; class Magnoliopsida; order Asterales; family Asteraceae; genus Ambrosia; species Ambrosia trifida. The sequence goes on from CM054126.1 coordinate 27,395,914, forward strand.
TTTTTTTTTAGCAAGTAAAGATTAGCTTGCATAGTCGAAATATCAAAAGTTATAGAACTTGATAATGACAACTATAGAACCACATTTATTACCACGGCTGTATGTATCTTTGATTGAACGTCCAAGGTAGATTGAGCGTGGGATGTCAATTATTCGAAATCATTTTAAAAAGTTAGACTAAGAAGACCAACTTTACGGAACACTTAAACTCGAGAGTTGTAAGCTATTTCTAAGTGTAACATCCATATTTATACACCTATTTGTATTTGTGAGTGGTGATCCATACCCAGGGCCGTCTCAAGCTTCTTGGGGGCCTAAAGCGCATGATTAATTGAGGCCTTTTTCGTTAAAAGAAGTTGTTTTTAATATCATGTTTCCTATACGATCTTTGTGTGCATGCATAATTATATACCACAAACCTCAATGCTAACAATCCGAAAGCACAAATTTACCTATATGAACTTTATTTTTTTAGAATTTGAGGGCCTGAAGAAAGCGTGGGCCCAAAGCCCTAGCTATATTTTATTCCCCATTGAGCCGGCCTTGTGCATACCTAAATCAGAGAGAATAAGTAAAGGTAATCATTAACTAGATTAATAAAACTCTAGTTTGACACTCTGACCATTGTTTCATTGACGCATGCCTTATCTTCTTCTTTTGCTTTATGCTATCTCTCCTTCAATTCCTCTTTTTCGACCTTATGCTCTCATGCTTCACTCTTCCTGGTTCACGATTGCCTCGCCGTCTATCCGTATCCCTAAATCAATCCCTTAAGAAAACCATAATATATCACGAGGGGATTGATAAACAAATAGACATATAATAAGGCTCATGTTATATATACGGGTAATGAAAATAACAGACGTGCTATACAATATATCACGAGGGGATTGTTAAACAAATAGAAAATGAGTACCGCATTATTAATCATTGGCGCCACCGCATCACGCGGGGTTCCGACTAGTTGTAAATATAATATACATTCAATATATTATTTTCTCGTTAACCATGGTATATTCATATTGACTTTATTTTCAATTTTATATTGAAACTAGTACAGGATAATTTGTAGTTACAGGTTTTAACATTAAAATCATAAGCAAGTTTGTTATAATTTCTTAAAACTGAATAAAATTAAAGAACGAAAATTAATAATAAAAATAAAAGTTGCTCAGAAACGCCTTAAATCATCAAGTTCAGATGTGACAAGATGGTCCCAACCATCAAACGGCTTTAATCATCCTTGCAAGAAATGCACCAGTTGGGAATTGAACCCGGGTCCATACTGTGGCAGGGTATTATTCTACCACTAGACAACTGGTGCTTTATGTTACAACCCAAAAGCTCACTGACTTTAAACATACAAAGATGACAAGTCATCTGAATTCTATTTTTTTTTTTTCTTACATTCAGGTACTTGTTAGATTATGTATTAGCAGTTTAGTTTATATTATTAACACATGCCCTTTATTGGTGTAAATACACAAACCATTATTACATTTCCTCACGTTTCTTGAGCGTACTTACATGTGTGTGAGTGATGTAGCAACATGTGTATATGGCATATGCTTCTTAAATTAGTTAAGTACCATGTACGTACAAATGGAACCCATTCATCCCATCACACATAATGTTTCGTTAATGTTAAGTAGGGGTGTAAACGGGCCGAGCCGAGCCCGAGCTTGACTAGGCTCGAGCTCGGCTTGGTTCGGGCATACTATTCTGAGCTCGAGCTCGACTCGAAAGTAAATCCTAAGAGCTCGAGCTCGGCTCGGATCGGCTCGAGGTAATTAAAAAATAATTTTTAAACGACCTAAAAACTCGGCTTGAGCTCGCCTCAATAGCTTAAACGAGCAAAAGCTCGGCTCACTAACATTATTAGTTAAAATTAAACATGTTCAATGGACAAAACTACATACATAAAAAAAAATATATATATATATATATATATATAACTTTTGATTGGGCTCGTTTAGGCTCGCGAGCCTAAAGGAGTTTTGTATATAAGGCTGGAGCTCGGGCTTGATATCCAAACAAGTCATATTTCAGGCTCGAACTTGGGCTCGTTAAGGCTCAGCTCGCTCAGACTTTTTACCGAGCCGATCCCAAGTAGCTCTCAAGCTACTGCGTGTCATTTAACACCCCTAATGTTAAGAGACTGGTGATAATACATCATGATGAGCATGTATTTAAAACCGTTCCAAATCATGAACCAAACTGTTAAACTTGGTTGCTCAAACCCTAAATGCAAAATCATAAACCCCAAATGGCCAAACGTATGCCTGGTAAAATAGTTTACTAAGTATTTACACTTCAGTTTTTTATCAATACAATTATGCCAAAGATTCTTAATTTTTTTTTCATTAATGATGGTATATTGACTTTATTTTCTGCTATAAAAAGATAAAGTAATAGCAGTGAAGCTTAATGCAAAAAAAAAGTATGCTCAGAATCGCCTTTATATCATCAAATGGTGATGTATAGCATTGGACCCAACCATTGCAAGGCTTTGATCATCATAGCAAGAAATGCACCAGCCGGGAATCGAACCCGGGTCTGTACCGTGGCAGGGTACTATTCTACCACTAGACCACTGGTGCTTGATATGTTAAGATGATAGTTCTCAAATAATTAAATGTGTTTCGAAAAGCTGGGATGGCAAGTCATCCGATTTCTATTTTTTTACGATTCTCATTGAGTAATATTGTCGATTTGTATAGATCTTTGTTGCATTTAGCCTTGTTGAATGTTTTCAGATCTAAAAAATGTTTTAAGATAATACGAATGAGATAATAATGATTGTACTATGTTTTAAACTTAAAGTGTTTTTTTTTTTATTTAAATTTATTTTAGAATTTGTCTCATAGGTTTGTGAATAAAACTTGAAGAGTTTATAAGTAAGAAACTAAGATTTTCTCTAAGCGTTTCACATTTATCTACGCCAACACTGACAAATCTGAAGGAGGCGCAAAATTAGGTCTGAGTAAAATTATGACGATGACCACCTTTCGTCTAATTTTATATTCCTTAAACATATTAGGTGATTTTATAATTCATTTCTAGCATTATTTCATTAAAAAATAGTAGCGAAAATCGATATAATTTATTTTGGCTTAGAATTGCCATGGCGTTACTGTTCTAGCAATATAACATGTTTAGTTAAAGCTAGTTAAGGCACAACTTTACACGATTGATTTCCATCAAATCATCTTCAGACTGTCTCTCAAATCTTAATGTTATTCAAAGTGATTGTGTGTTCATCTTCATAAAATTCTCTCTATTTGGATTTCCATTTCTCACAATTCTCTATTGATTCACTCTTAGTTCTCATTGACATTAGATTTTCCAATGCCTTCAACGAATTTGATACGAATCTTAAAATTTTACCTATGACAAGCAATACAGAGTGTAGGGTTCTTAGCGATAAGCACATTGATGATGATAAGCAATGCAATAAGCTTAGTTATGAACCAAGCAACGCTGACTAAGGATGTTGATTGAGTTATAAAATAAAAAAATAAATATACTTTATATCGTATCTTAATTTATTAATGGGGTAACTTTGTAGAAATGTAACCAAGTTTGCTAACTTTTTCAATTAAGCCACTCAAACTTTTTTTGTCTCTCTAAAGTCACTCAAGTTTTATTTATTGTTCCAATACTATGTAATTATCAGGTTTTCAGGTTAAAGTGATGATGTGTCAGGTTTTAATATTTTTTAATAAATTTTTCGAATGTGTAAAATTTAAATTTTTGTTTGTTTGTTTTTTTTGAAATCTTCATTTAATAAAACCTACCTAATATAAATAATATCCACATAAGCATTAAAATGAAAGAAAAAAAAATAAGGTGACTTGCTGACATGGTAATTACATAGTATTGGAACAATAAATGAAACTTGAGTGACTCTAGAGAGACAAAAAAAGTTTGAGTGACTTTTTTTTTTTTTTTGAACGGCCAACGAATCGATTCCGAGCACACTCTCGGGCACCCTTTTGGCGAATCAAGTACTCGAGAGTACCCGGGCCACCAATTGCCACCAATTCCCGGGAAAACCCGACCACTCACCCGCCCGAAGGCACGACGGTGAAATAGTCGATAAAACCGGTCGGGATCAGGACTCGAACCCAAGCCAATGGCAGGGTCATCCCTCATTTCCCCTCCACCAATGTCCTTCAAATGTAGCTAGTGGGAATTGAACCCAAGTCTCCCATAGGAAACTTAGGCCCTCAACCAACTGGGCTACAAGTGTTGGACAAGAGTGACTTAATTGGAAAAGTTAGCAAACTTGCTTACATTTGTGTGACATTTCTCCTTTATTAATTAGAGCGGTAGCTATAGATTGCAACTTGCACGCGTTTTAATTGTCATTCCTATGCTAAGTAATTTTATTTTGTTGCAAACGCATCCTTCGTATCTTATACATGTCATTTCATAGCCACTGAACATCCGGTTCCATGGAAAGATGTGGCCCTAGATGAGTGTCAAAAGATGTCGATAATTGGGTGCCAAATGATATTAGCTTTGTGCAGTTTAGTTGGGTGTGGTTGATAGATTGAAAGACCGATAAGGAGATTGTTAACTGACTGGGAGTGTGGGTTGTAAATGAGAGGAAGAAAAGAACATTACCAAAACTATCATTTTCTTCTTAAAACGGGATGAAGCGTATTTCCTATATTTAAGGCTGTTCACGAGTCGAGCCGATCGGCTCGCCGAACCAAGCCGATCGGCTCGTTTACATCCGATCCGAAAACTGAGCGAACATTTTTCGATCGCACATTTTTTCAAGCTAGCGATGAGCGGCGAGTTTTTCGGACAACCATAAATTTGAGATGTTTCATTTAATGTTAGCGCTGCCTAGTGATGATTGAGGTTCGATCGTCCAAGGATGACACTAAGTCTGAGGTCCGGTTGTCTGAGAATGGGGCTCAGGTTGAGGCCAATGAGACGATGAGCATACTACAAAGAACGATTGTCACGTTGTAGCGTAGGTTGATAGCGGGAGACGATTGATGACTAGGTCAGTAATTATAAAAATAATTGTATATATGCATATATCGAGTCAAACCCAATATAGTGGCATGTATAACCTACAAATATAATTGTAATTAATGTGTGTGTATATAATAAATTAATAAAAATTATATTGAGTCGAACCGAGCCGAGCGGACATTTGCTCATGCTTGGCTCATTTACAAACCGACCGAGCCGATCGGCTCGTTTACAACTGAGCGGAAAATCAAGCAAGCATTTTTCGAGCAAATTTCAAGCAAGTGGCGAGCGATCGGCGAACGCCGAGCGATTTGAACAGCATACGACCATTTTGTTTAGCATAAAAGCATTTTTATTGGATATCATAATCCCGTGTATGTTAAAATTTAGAGGCTTGAGTCATGTGAAGGCTAAATCCAATGGTTCAGAGGTCAAATTATCCTATATGTTTAATTGTGAATGTCCATGAATAGTGCCCCCTACATTTTGAGAAGTTGTTATATACTGATGGTTTTGATATTAATAACAAATGCTGGTGTGGTGCAGTTGGCTTGGTTGTTGTTTTATGTGATTTGGTGCTCCGGTTCGAGTCCTTGAAGTGGCCGTTTTGTCTTTTTTTTCTTCGTTGTATTTTGTTGGCAGAATGTTAGAGGGTATTTTAGGCGGTTCTTGCTTTGTCATCATTTATAATACGTGTCATTACCCCCTGCTCACCGACACGTGTATACCTCCTCCGTTTTTCTCTACACACAAATCCACAAACACACTCCTATTTGCAGACCCCCAACCCAGTGTCTCTCTAATCTCTCTCTCTCTCCTCTTTTCCTGAGTTTCTCTGCCGTCATAAATCCACTGTCAGCCACCCACCTTCGGCCGTTACGCGATGATGAAGATGATGGTGGGTTGGTGGTACGAGCGCCCTCCTCGACGCACTCCGCCGCCCCACTCGGACATCTATTGTTGGACTTGGTGGTTGGTGGCGTTGGTGGTCGTGTAGGTGGTTGTAGGAGCAGATTGGTGGTGGTACAGATGGGTGTAGAAGACAGCGGCGTGGTCCGGTCGGATTCCGGCCAAAATCCGGTACAAATTTTTTAGGTAAATTGCTGCATATTAGTTATTAAATAAATATATATCTTATACAACATTTATGATATAAGTAATATTTATACTAGATATACTGTTATTTTGTGTTCAAAAAATATGTGATTGGGTCATTTTCTCATCCCAAAAGGGGTATATAAGAGAGGAAGGAAAGAGGCTGTGAGAAAACGAAAGGAATACTAGGTGAGAGAGAGACGAAATTACAGTAATGTCCTCAACGTGATCAGATCAGGATATTTATCCAAAACTGAAGCAAACATTGTGATCGTCTTTTCTTCGTGAGGGTACTATTGGTGTTGTCAAAACCATTTGTTGCTTTCCTTCATTTAATTAGTACCAACTTGACAAGGATATGCATAGAAGGAAAATAAAAAATAAAACATTTTACTTGAAAAACCATAATAATGAACTGTTTGATTCAATGGTGATGTAGAAATTTGCACTGAAGAAATAGTGGTGTCAAAAGGATGCATCATCACACATCATCAAAGAAGAGTGGATATTAAAGAATACAAATATATTAATTAAATTAATTAACTGATTTTTATATATGTGTATGCCTATATAGCCTTATTTTTTTCTATCCAAGTGTGGAATGGGTCTCTGTTTCTGATGAAGCCAAACCAAACAAGTATTACTCTTATATAGGAAGAGTTAGTAAACTGTTCTATTCCTGATAACAAATTACCCTTCTTACTCTTTTGAAAATAATATATTTTTTTTACTTTTTTTAAATCAAATTAAGCATACATGGTTTTGGTTATATGGATGTAAAGTTTTTATTTTTTGTTAGTTTTAATGCTATGAGTTTAGGTCAATTCTGTTTTGAATAATGGGGGTTTTTATGATAATGCAGATGTTTTTTTGTTGATTGAATGTTGAGAGGAGATGGTGTGTGTTGAGGAGCAATATCTGGGCCGCTTGATCGATTCGCTAGACCTTGTAAGTGTAGATCGATTCGCTAGACCTGGATAACAGTTAGTTTATGTTGATTGATTGTTGAGAGGAGATGGTGTGTGTTCATGGGCCTGCACAGTTTATGTTTGTTATAGACACTATGCTGGAAGTACATGAGCAGTACTATAGTCTTGGGACTTTTGTTGGGTTAGTTTGGTAATGAGGCTGTGATGATGACCCTTATGCCTTGCAATTTGGCGTGGCAATAGTCGAGGATGGTAGGTTGTTTACTCACCTGCAACCTCTATTGCAGCCAATTGCAATATCATAGGCAAATCTTAGCCTAAATCACTATCAAACTCCTTTGCCATGAGCAGACAGGCTGATGCATATACATCACCTACGAACCTCTATTACACTCGATTATTTGAGAGATTGAATAATTATCCTATATGTTTACTTGTGAATGAATGTCCATGAATATTGCCCCTTCATTTTGAGAAGCTGTTATATACTAATGTGTTTGCTAATGGTAACAAAGGATGATGTATTGCAGTTGGTTTGGGTGTTAAAGACGAATTCGCCTTCATTATCCTATATGCTTAATTGTGAATGTCCATGAATAGTGCCACCTACATTTTGAGAAGTTGTTATATACTAATGGTTTTGATATTGGTGCAGTTGGTTTGGCTGTTGTTGTGTGCGATTTGGTGCTTGGGTTCGAGTCCTTGAAGGGGCCATTTTGGGTTTTTTTTTTTGTGTGTTTTGTTTTGTTGGCAGAATGTTATAGGGTATTTTAGGCGGTTCTTGCTTTTTCATCATCTCTAATACGTGCCATTACCCCTGCTGTTTTTATTATATACCCGAATGTGTTATATGCGTGGCAGTTTCGTCAATGTTGCCTTTGGTTATAAAAAAAACTTCTGCATACATGTCTTGGGGCTATGATGAAATCCTTCGATGTATATTGTTGTCATCGTCGTTGCTCTTGCTTCGTCAGCTATGATGATGCCGTCGCCTTCGGTTTCCTACGTAATCGACGGGCATGCAGCCATGGAGGACTTATCCTTATGAGATATTCCGTATCTTGGCGAGGCAACCCATAGGTTCATATGGTAACCAGTCGATGTGTAGCCTTTTCGGATTATCTGAGCCTCTCAACCAATATATATGCATCTTTTTTACTTATGAACCTAAAATGTTGTGGGCAATGATAAAGTCAACCGTGATGGTGTGACTACATCGCAACCGGTTGACGTGGGCTTGGTAAATCAGTTAACCTGCTGGTGTAGTGGTTTTCGTGTTGTTTGTTAGGTTTGGTGGCCCAAGTTCGAAACCCATTATTCTCCCGTTTTTTGTTCTCCCATCTTTTTCCCATTATTTAAAGGGATTTTATCATTTATCATTGTTTCTGACACGTGGTGGCCTCTCACAACAGCTGCCCCTTTTTTGATCTAATTTTGCCACGCTTCGCCAGAATCCTCTTCCCTATAATCAGCCCCTCACCGTCTCAAGATCACTTATCGAGTATAAACCTCTTTGTGTAATTAGTTTGATATGTTATTAACATTGTTGATGTGTTACAACTTATAATTACCAAAACTGCAATTTCTATTTGATACATTTGTGATATAGAGTGTGGAAACATATGGTAGATGAATGGGTGAATACAACTACAGTGATAACCAGTAATGAAACGAAAATATATTCGGATTGTGTTTTCCTCGGTTTGTATAATCGTGTTGTTGTCGAAATTTTTTTTATGATTATGGCAATTCCTGAAATTATCCCGAGTCAACGAATCCATATGTTGTTGATGAAGAAGAAGGTTTACCTTCCCCTCCTTTAGATGATTTAGCGTTTTTGAATCCTCATTCAATGTCATTGGAATTATCCAAGGTATGCAAAACACGCTGTTTTTGTTTTCAAACATAATCCTGTTTTATAGCATTTGTTGACAGGAATTTTTTTAGTTTTGTGTCTATCTTTGTTACCAGAGGTTTTTCGATGGTATGGATGATTATGGAGGTCAGTTAAATTTGCATATATAAATAAGTTGATAATTTGTTATACGTTCTCTATTCAGTTTTTAATTGAATTCTCATTTCGGATGTTGCTTTGTAGTTCGTTAAAAAACTGAGAACCGTAGTAACAGAAAGCCGCAACTAGAGGTAAAACATAACCATGTGGAAACCACATAAACCGTTAAACAGGCCAACCATGGTCCCAAACCTATCCCGGGTTAAACCCTATAAACCACATATTGTTGACATGACACCAGGGACACGAACAAAACCGAATATGGACCATAAGCTGGAAAATGTGGAAACCAAGACTCTTTCAAATAGGCCTATGATTCCTCAACAACGTGTAAGTTACAGTTATATAGTAACGATTCACATAATTGTTTGATCATTGTTCTTAAATGGATAACTTGCATAACATGTATTGATTTTTTAATCTCATTGAATTGGATAATGGATATAAATTGAGAATAGAATTTTACATAATGACTGGTAGACGGGCAACAAGTTGCGCCGCCACCCCTTTTTGAATAGCAAAACTAAACCTACTAAAGACAAATCCTTGCCTCTGGGGGGTCGAACAATTGCTATGAACGACCCGTTGAACTCTGGCAAGGAACCGGACGGCTTCCGGTGCCAACGCCCCAAAAGTATCAAAGGCTAATGGGACAAAAACATGTTGATTATCCTCACAAGCTTTGGCATGCTTCTCAATCTTCTTGGACTCGGCTTTCCGCATCGCCTGCCCGGTCACAAACCCAGTATCTCGAAAACCGACTAGCGGGGATACCCCTGTAAGGTCCACACAAGCGTGTTTCCCGCCCACCCATCCAAACACAAGCACATCTGCTGGGCGGAGAGTAGATCTCCCCTCTGTCGGGTCCGTTAGGAAATTAACTGGTGCCTCCTTTTTCGCTGATATCCCTGCCCGCCTAAGTATATCCCACAAGGCATCCCGAACAAAGTCATGGCGATACTTAAAACCTGGCAAGTCTTTGCAATGGACCGCGTGTTCCCCATATTGGTTCAAACAAGCCTTCCGACAAACTGGGCAAGTTTCATCGTCTGGGAACATAGGAATCATTAGGCGGTATTTAAGAATCGCCCTATATTCAACTGCTGACATCCGTTGCCCCAACCCTTCAATAGGAATGACAGTCAGGAAGTCCTGGGCATGGGGTCCTTGCAAGCATTCCACCACTGCTTTCTGTCGAGGAGACAAACCAAAATCATTCCCCATGTTCTGTGCAATTTTACTAAAAAGGGCATTCGCCAAAGTTTTCTGGGTCTTTGGTGGGGCGGTGTCCTTATTAGTGAAACCGCCAAGATCAAAATCTGGGAGCGACTCGCGCAGATATTCCAAAGCTTGTACGTAATCTGGGTCAAGATCCATGACCCCACTGTCCCGCAGGATGTGGTCCTGCAACATGTATTATTTTTGGATGGTATTGTTGCTAAATGATTTATTTTTAGGTAAATGTAAACAAAAACCGATGTCTTCGGGTGGAGAAACTGGTAAAGACAAGCTTCAAGCCACAAAGAGGAAGCTTCACCAACGTTATCAACGGGCGGAGAAAAAGGTTTGTACTTTTTATCTTTTATGCTGCATTTTGGTTTCAATTAGAGTTGACAATTTGATCATTAGATAGCGGCTCAAAAAGGATCAGGTTGAAACATACTAAGTAGGGGTCGAAATACGAGGCCCAACTATTACTTCAATAGTCAGACTATCTGAAGCAAAGCTTTAAGCTATTGAGCCTACTAAAAAATATATTTCAAATTTCATTCAAAACGTAACTTCTTTTTCATCTTACCAAGTTTTACGATAAATAAATTTGTTCAGTAATTAATATGTTATGTTTGCCACAGCGAAGTCACAACAAGCGATACAAGATATGGAATTGCATGATCTCCTGAAGCACGATGTTGCTCAAAGCCACCAGCACACGAGACCTGGACACAACCGTCACAGCCACCTAGGCAACGTGAGGTTTTAATTATGGTGTCGTTAAAATAAGAGGGCTAAATTGAAAGTGGAGGCCAGATATGTGGCACTTTACAACAATCCCAAATAAGATTTGTGGTTGTTGATTACTTATTATTTTATTCAATTGGGAGGTGTCAAAGTTGACTTTGCTGTAGAAAATGTGAAAAATAAAAATAGAACTAAGAAACCAGTGGAACGAATGAGTTGATGCCAAAAAGGAACGGTCATTGAGGTTAGTTTTAATAATCATTTCAAACTCTGTTTCACTAACATACGCATGCAGTTTGTGAAGGCTTTTTTATGGGTTTTATTTGTTGACTCTGGTTTGTACCATATTGAATGGGTGAATGTTACCGTTGTTTTTGTAAGTAGGTTATTTATTTGTGTGAGATATGTAAACGAAATGACAAGGGGGTTCTTCAGCTAAAGATATTGCCATTCAATCGCGTTCAACAAATCTTCCCTCATTTGTCATGTTTTTTTTAACGCATATTTGTGTTTGCTTAGGTTGTGAATGAGATCAACAAGGAAAAACAAAGAATGGCAAAATAGCCTTCCAATTCTTCTAATGGCCGAACAGCCAGCTACTCTTGAGTCAAATTTTGAGGTAATTTAATATTTTTTTTGCAAAAGACTATGGTTCTTCAAACTCTTTTATGACCACTGTAACCTAAAGTCAAATAATAACATGACTCACAAAAATATGAATCAATCATTTCAGGTTTTACCATAACAGAATAGTATATTTGAGGAATTGGCATTGGTAAATGGAATTGTAGCTGCAACAACGAGACACGACATCTGCCACTTCCAATAACACTTCGGCATTATCTAAGGCAACATGTTTTTAAACATTTAGTACCACATGTTGTATTGATTACGTTGTGTGCTATCTTTTAAAACTTTTGTTCTATGAATGGGAAAAGTATGCTAAACATGTTAAACCCAAGTTACCGACACGTTGTTCGTATAGCTGTGCAACACAACTTATAACAATCGCGCAACGCGCGATACTGGAAACCCACTAGTTAATATAACTTGTGTTCATGGCTAATGATGGTTTAAAAAGTTTAGATACGCGTCGCTTCCTCATTTAGTTAACGTAAAATATAAAATAAAAATGTCATTTGTTAGATTTTGGGGCTGTTTGGTTGATTAAGTGTTGAATCATTAAGAGGTCTGAATGGTTAAGTGCTGAATCATTAAGTTAGACCTCTTAATGGTTAGTATTATTGTCCCACATTGGTAGGAAAACCTCATTAAGGTTCAGCATAGTTCAGTGCTTAATGGTTCAGTGCTTAATGGTTCAGCAACATCTCAAGTCTTAATGATTCAGCCTTAACTATTCAATTCAGAAGCTGAAACAAACGCGCTGAAGCTAAATCATTCAGCACTGAATGATTAAGAGTCTCATTAAGAGGCTCATCAAACAGCGCCTTTGTCTCCTAAAGTGGATAAGAATATGGTACACATATTTCCCTATAAGGAATTTGAAATGCACGTATCATGTTAAAAACGAGTTTCATAACTAGGCTTACGCTTGCCAACAAAGTATAACTACTATCAAATACGATGAAACTTTTACTTTGTCCCTTCAAATAATAGTTATTACAAGTCGTTCTAGATTAAACTGTTAAAAAATATTAATTACTTAGTAAATATTATGTGGTCAACGCGTAACTTGAGGGACTAATGTTGTTGTACACGAGAATTGGATAGCTTATTGTGAACATGTGGCGTACTTTGAGGCTTAATTGGATATTGTAGTGATGTAGTCATTGAAGCTATAAGAAGTAGTGTAATTCAAGAGAAACCCTAAATGAGATAAGGAGTTCCTAAGTTCCTTGTCTTCATAATTTATCTCTAAGTATTGCTCTCTTTCTTGTTCATCTAATGGAGTTGTATTTGCCAAGTTTTAGAGAATTTTGTATGTATGTTTGTGATACACCACATTGGTGTATTTATAATTTTTGATGTTTCAAACTATCTAATATCTAGATGGTGTCATTGATGTTTAACATTAATCATATTTGATCATCACAATCTTGCCATATTTCAAGATGTATTAAAAAGTGAAAAGTAGTTTTACGGTTCATATGAACATAACTTGATTTCATGGCTAACGGAAAGACTCCGGTTTTGTTCTACTTCCTCATTTAATTGAAGTAAAATATAAAAGAAAACGCAATTCTCGAGATATTGCCTCCTTTTTTTTTGAACGCCAAGACGAAACTTTTATTCCTAAAGCTAACAAGGCGCTAGTAAACAATCCGAGACCCAACAATCCGAAAAACAACCAAAAACAACCCGACAAACAAACAAGAGGGCTGATGACCGATACAAAACCGAGCCCAAAACACTACCCCATCTTATTTGTATCAAACCTACGCCACGCATCCCACGTCATATCCAACATCCGACCTCTGTTTGTAATCCACAAGTAACTCATAATCTTGATTTCTTCAAACACATTTCGAGCCACCACCGCCTTTTGATTGTGGATGAGATCGTTTCTCGCCTTCCATAAGCTCCAAAAAATCGTAACCACCACACCATAAAAGGCCTTTCTAGCCTTAGAACTTGTTTTCGCCGTCTTGTGATATCTAAGTAAATCCCGGACATGAAAAATAAACAAATCAGGAACATTACACCACAAAAAAACCGCCTGCCAAACATCCAACGCAGTCGGACAACCCGTAAACAAATGCTCAGCAGACTCTATATTTGATTCGCACAATCTACATAAGGCGGAATCCACGAATATGTTTCTCCGAGCAAGCGCCTCCGCTGTGGGAAGCCGGTTTAAAAATGCTCGCCAAGCCACTATTGCGACTTTCGTGGTACCCAATTACACCATTCGAAAACCTCCTCCGGCATTACAACATTCGCCTTTAGAATGCACTCCTTAACATCTGCAACTGCAAACTTTCCTGAACCAGCGAATTCTGCAGACCAGGAGTCAGACTCGGCTGTAAATTGCGTCCCCGAGATCATCAAACTCAGCGCTTGGAGCTGATGTATTTCTTCCACTGCAGTAAGGACTCACCTCTAGTCCCAATTAAACTACACACCATGCAGCCTAGAATGTATTCTATCCAAAACAACACATGTCTTATTCTTTTCCAAACCAAACAATAGGGGAAACTTTTGATGCAAAACATCATCTGAAATCCACCAATCCAACCAGAAATGAATACCCGAACCATCTCAAAGTTTACCTTTTATCAGCTTATGCCGGTCCAGATTAAGAGAACTCAGCAGCCTCGGAATACTAGCTATTTGTTTCCACGTCCCCGTCATTGATACTTTAACCGGCACAAAATTCCATCCCCTTCCATTGCCATGAATTGCCCAAACCACCTTGCGCCAAAGATCATTTTGATTATTTTTAAAACGCCACCACCATTTAGATAGGAGACTCACATTGGCGTCTCTAAGTGAACCCAAACCGATCCCGCCATATTTCATTGGAGCCACGACTTTTTTCCCATGCTAGCCAACTCAATTTATCCACCTCTTCCGTTTCTCCCCAAAAGAACTTCCGTATGATCCTCTCAAGGCTTTCAATGACTTGATTAGGAGCCCGGAATAAAGAAAAAAAGTAGAGTGGAAACGAACTTGAAACCGACTTGAGTAACGTAATCCTTCCACCATAAGACAAGCATTTGGACTTCCAATTTGATAAACGCCTTTTAACCTTATCTAAAACCGGTTCCCAACTCTTCACTAGATTCATATTCATAGCAATCGGCACTCCGAGATGGAAAAATGGAAGTCGACCATGAGAACAATGAATTGCTGAAGACAAGTTCACCACCTCATTTTCCTCTACACCAACCCCATACACACAACTTTTGTTGGAACTAATCCTTAATCCAGAGATCAAATAAAAGCCACGCAATAAACGCCTTAAGTTTTTTGCATTTGCAATAGACCAAACGCCTTAACTTTTGTTGGAACTAAGAGGTTGTTTAACAACATTGTGCTAAGCTATTAAGATAATCCACCGATTAAGATGCAACAAAAATCAATAAACAAACATAAAAGGACCATTTATGCAACTCCTCATAAATACTGGTACCAGTATCATACCATATTGTACTGTACTGGTCTATTTTCGATACAAACTCAATACCTAATTTTTGTGTTTTTCCGAGACCGGAACTTCAGTTTGCTACAATACCACTATTTTAAGTTAATTTACATTAGAATTGAGGGTGCAAACGCGCCAAGGCGCTCGTGAGCTACTTGAGTTCAGCTCGGTAAAAAGCTCGAAATGAGCCGAGGCGTATCGAGCTCGAGCCGAGCTTGAGCCTAAAATAAAGCTCGTTTATTTATCGAGCCTGAGCTCAAGTCTGGCATGTGAAGCTCGTTAGGCTCGTCGAGCCTTATCGAGCGTAGTGTAATATTAGTTTTTTTTTAATAAAATTTACCACTCATTTAAAGTCGTTTAGTAAACGAGTCCCAAGCTTAAGCTTCACTTATCGAGCTCACGAGCCTGAACAAACTATTATATATATTATTTTTATTCAGTGTATTAACTAATTGATAATAAGTGAGCCGAGCTCGAGCTTGACAATTGTCAATGAGCCGAGCCCGAGCTTTGAGAACAAAGCTCGAATCGAGCCGAGCTCGAGCTCTTATAAGTCAATCGAACTCGAATTCAAGCCTGGTCAAGTCCGGACTCGGCTCGGCTCGTTTGCACCCTAATTAGATTACCATATCATACATAGCACTTTCGATACCAGTACCGATACCTAGGGCTGGAAATTTCAGACACGAACACGAATACATGACATGAACCTACACGATTTTAACAGGTACATGTATGACCTTAATAGGTTTCGTGTCCTGACCTTAACAGGTTGCGTGTCCTAAACAGGTAGACACGAAATATACTTGTTAATTTTCGTGTCTAAACAGGTTAAATACTTGTTTACCTGTTTAGTACCCATTAAGACATGTTAAGGATTTTTTTAAAAAAAAATATAGGTTGTGGGGTGGAGTATTGGAGTTATACGTTTTTATAGATGGAATTATACCTTTTTAATGCTTGATGATACCCATTTAACGTGTCGAATTTGGAAAACATGTTCGTGTATTATCGTATTAACCTAGTATAAACAGTTATTATCGTGTCTTATCGTGTTAACTTGGTATAAACTGGTATTATCGTCAGTGGCGGATCTAGACCAAAAGTTTAGGGGTAACGTTAATTTTTTTTTACCGTACTTTCATATAATGTAAACTAAATAAAATAAAAACACGATAATAATATATAGTTAAACACATTCGGTTTTTGAAAGCTTGAAATCGAGCCATTACATCACTTTCTTTTACTTTGTCAAAAGTTTCTCACTCAACCGCACAAATTAGTGCATTGTACAAAAGTATTTGTTCCACCTTGATTACAAACACTTTCAAAATGAGTCGAGCTTGAAAGAGCTCGCACCTGAGCTTTGCTTAATGAGCTCAAGCCGGCTTGCAAGCCTAAACAAGCCCACTGTCTCTATAAATTTTAATTAATATATTAAATATATATTTAAATTATAATAATTAGTATTTATACAATTATGAAAAATAACTAAAATTATATAAATGATAATTATAATTAATACATTTTAAATAATAAACGAGTCGAGTCCGAGCCAAACTCGAGCTTGAAAAAGCTACCTACGAGCAGAGCTCGAGCTTTAGGAACAAACCTCGAATTGAGTTGAGCTCATGCTTTCATAAGTTAAACTTGGTCGAGTTCAGGCTTGGCTCGTTTGCACCCTTAGTTTTTTCCCATTTAAACTTTAACAAAACTAATAGGGGTTAAGCCTTATTACATTAAAAATCATTACAGTTTCTCTCTCCCCCACTCATAACCACTTTCAACAAATATTAAAAAATAAATACAGTTTCCTGTTTTCCCCAAAAGATTCCCAAATAACCCCAATTATACCGATCAACAGTAGATTCCCCATTTTTTTTACTCACAACTCCTCATATCCACCCCATATAATTTAGTGGACACCCTCACAAAAAAATGGGGGATGGGCTGTGAATGCTCTTATGGGCTTCAATCTTAAATATAATAAATGAAATGGGTCAATGGGTTATTAATTTATAGGCTTCTATTTTTTTTTTTTTTTTTTTTTTTTGCTAGGCTAATAATAAAACTTTAACGGTGTTTTGGGTCTTTTAGAAGAAATTGAGGGATAACATTATATAAATTCATGAGTAACGTAATACAAAAAACATAAAAATATAAATAAAAATTGCACTACGCCTGAAAAGTTGAGGGGTAACGGGTGTTGTGTTACCCCTCATATTGCTTTATATCCGCCCCTGATTATCGTGTCTTATCGTGTCTAATAGTGTAAATCTGGTATAAACAAGTTCGTGTTCAGGTTTAGAAAAAAATACATGATAAGTTATCTTGTCATGTTCGGGTATACATGTTTCATGTTCGTGTCTTAACAGGTTGGGTATACACGATTTGTATGCCCTACCGATACCCATATCATCCTTAATCTCTCCTACATATAAACCCAAAACCAAACCACGCTCACCTTATTAACACCATCCAACAAATCAAGAACCTTCCAGAGAGAGAGAGAGAGAGAGAGAGAGAGAGAGAACAATGAAGCCAATGCCTGTAGAACTGTTCGGAGAGATGGAGGAACAAGCATCAACAGTGGCTATGGATGTGGATGACGTGGAAGCACTCGATATGTTCGGAGAAGGTCCTCTTGCAGCCATGGATCACCACCGTTTAACTGATGCTGATTTCTTCAACGCGTTTGAAGATGATTTCGATGACGCTGATATCAACTGATAATAATAATATTATGTTAAGTTAAGTTTATAAACTTTTGTGGATTGATTGTTGTTTTTATGATATGAAGTTTGCTGATTTATGATAGGCTATGTTTGAATTGTTGTTGTATTAATGGGTTATTGTTGGGTTTGAAGGTTTTAGGGATGTGGGTTTTGTGTAATTTGTTGATTGATGTGATAATTAGGGTTTAGATTTAGGGGGTTTTCAGGTTTTGGTTGTAATTATGAATATTTTGTGAGAAAGTTTGATTTATTATTATTATTATTATTATTATTATTATTATTATTATTATTATTATTATTATTATTATTATTATTATTTTTATTTGGGGGGGGGGGGGGGGGGGGGGGGGGTAGGATATAGGATTTGGGGGATAAGTTAAGACTATACAAGTTGTTTGCTTTGATCAGTGTCTTTGGCTATGTTGTCAATTGCACACTCAAGGCGCATGCGCATAGGCGTAAGATGTATTAAAAAAATATTGTTTTAGGGTTTTTTAGGGCTAGTTTAGGCTATTTTAGGTTGATTCCATGCTTGTTACGGCTAGTGTAATTGTTTTCGTTTCAGACATGATCAAACGAGACGATTTTTGGTTGGACTTGGTCTAAAAATGTGCGCGAGTGCCTGAGAATGCGTATATTCTGGCACGGCGCATATGTTGTGTTGCGCCTCTGCGCCTAGGCACTAGGTCTTTAAAGAATAAGTATGAACTTGATCTTCAATCCGTGCATACGTCTTCTGCCTGTTGGAGTTGTGGCTTGTTTCTAGGGTACTGTCTGATTATTTTAGGCACTTGAATTTGTTCGCACTTGCTGTCTGCATTCCTTCCTTACATATTATATTTCTGTCAACAAAGATTGATGTAATGATATACCGCGTACACGGTCTTTTGATGTATATTTTATAATATAAGCTCATAATCAGGGAAATAGTCCTGCAAATTGAGAGTAGTCAATACATTGTTTGATGGTTGTATTCTTGCTGCACACAAACTATGATGTGCAACAAAGACCAGAACTTGATTCAAGACTATTGTATTTTCAGTTTTGGGAATTGGTGGAATGGTTTGCGTTTATTAGCGTCTCGTGCAAGTTCGACACTTTGATTCTTGTTGGTTCTTGAAATACAAATTATCTTCGACTTTGGGAACTGCTACATATATTACTGGTTTTTTTTTTTTTTTTTTTAAACCAATTATGTTAAAAGAGTCTTGCAAGTGATTTTAAACACACTAAGTCCATAAAGTAATAACCCTCACACACACAAGGTAGCAATCTTGATTGTGATGACAATTTGCAAAAGCTGTGAAAACTTTTAAGTAACATACATCAACATTTTTCAGATCCATAGAACACGCCTGCGAACACACACACCCTTGAGTTTTGAAAACTTGTTTACAACTTTAAATGTGGAAATTTGGTCCAAGTTTTTTATTATGTAGTATACTTTTTATTAAACATGTTTTGTCGTCTCTTAAAAACGTAGTTAAGGCTTGTTTACTCTTATGTTACTCGTCTTGAAATCTCAATATCCGGTCATAATCTCTTTTGTGACCCGTAAATCAACATTGCTCACATGTGAATCAAAATCGTATTTTTACCTACTCTTGGGAGGAACACATTTCTTCTACAGACCACAAGCTCCCTTGTCTGTCAAGAATACCCTTTACACAACATACTCATTTTATAAAAGAATACGAAATCACATTATATACACATAACATATTACTTTTATAGATAAAGGGTCAAATACAAAGTGTTGTTAATGTGCGGAAGCGTACTAAGGGGTTAATATAGGTTTAATTATATTTACTTCATGCGTAATTATAATGGGTAATTATGATACTTTTATGTGTAATTATGGTGTGTAGTTAACTTCATGCGTAGGTACATTCGTACACTTCGCATGTTAATTATCTTTTTTACATTAACCCACCTCTACTTTTATAAATTGGTAGTATAATTACCAGGGCCGTCTTTAGGGAGGTCCGAGGAGGCCAACCGGACAGGATCCATAAATCTTGGGGGCATATTTAAAAAAAAAAGTTTCCTATATATATGTATATATTTTTTATATAACTCATTTAACACTTAAATTTGGGCCTAGGGGGCATATTTTTTAATCGATCGGATACGGATAGGGTACATAAATTTTCAGGGATTTTCAGAGACGCTTATGATAATTACTCACATTTACAGGAAAAACCTTTGATTTAAACCCCTTGAAGTCAATACTTTAACATATCAAACACATATCCTTAGGGGTGTAGCTTCATAAGAGTGGGAGGGGGCGCCCGGCCCCTCGAAATTTTCGATCAGAAGTTTCGATTAACGAGTCGGTACGGGTCGATTGTAGTCTATAATTTATCAAGCCGTGTACCACGTCACTGCACATATTTAATTTTATGTACGTTATTTTATTTGAAAACAAATCAGGTCAAATTTAATACATTTTCATTCAACAATATGAATTAGGATTACTCTATGTTTCAACGTAAATTTAGTTCAAAAACGATTCAGTTTGATTGTAGTATATATTTTATCTTGTCGTGTACGACGCCGTCGCAACACGACGGGTAACAAAACTAGTTATAAATAAAATAAAAACTTAAATCATTATTATTATTATTTAATAATAATAATAATAATAATAATAATAATAATAATAATAATAATAATAATAATAATAATAATAATAATAATAATAATAATATTTATTAAAAAGGGAGGGAAAGGGAGTGAGTTTCCGTTATACTTGCATCTCTCCCCTGGAAAACAAAACAAAACAAACCCACAAATATCGCAAATGAGATCACAAAAACCAAACAATATTATCAAAACTAGGGTTTCCGGTCACCAACGACGGTATAACACGACGGAAACGTTGCCGGAGCTTTTTCATCTTATTAATATAGGCCTTTTGACCGTCATTACTCTCTGCATCGTTTCCTCCAACGAATTACTATTTTTCCGATCATTTTTCTGTTGATCGATTGTAAATCGAGTTTTAATACGCTTTAATTTCATTAGCTATTTTTTTTATTATCGTCACATTAGATTTCTACATTGTAATTGAGAAGATCGGAGCTGTTGTTTTCCTCAAATGGTGAGGTTTTTTTTTTTTTTTTTTTTTTAATTTATTTTTTATTTTTTACGGTATTGTCCATTAAGGCATAGGTTTGTGATTATAAATGTTAACATTTTACAAAAAGAGATGCTATCCGGTCTATTACTTATTATTCGAGTCGTGTAGACGTATGATTAAGGTTAAGGACTTTTAGTGTTAGGGCCTTGAGCTTTCTTACACTTTAGATAGACATTACATGTGATTACGTTATGATAGCTATATATAGGCTGTTTTCATCGCGTTTTATTTGTTTATATTTTACTATGTTAGTGTTATTGTTAGCTTGCTATTGCTACGTTTTTAGTCAGCTTTGTTTTCCTCAAATGGTGTAGGGTTTTTTCTTTGTCATGATATTTTCCGTTAAGGCTTAGGTTTGTGATTATATATGTTACATTTTACATAGAGAGATGCTATCCAATCTATTACTTATTATTCGAGTCGTGTAGACATATGATTAAGGTTAAGGACTTTTAGTCTTAGGGTCTTAGACTTTCTTACACTTTAGATGGACGTTACATGTGATTACGTTATGGTAGCTATATATAGGCTGTTTTTATCATGTTATATTTGTTTATATTTTACTATGTTACCCTGTCACCAACTCTAGTTTTATTGGTAGTTTGCTATTGCTATGTTTCTATTTAGATTTGTTTGCCTATTGTTTGTTTTGGAGGCGAGGGTCGGTCTGGACGCAGCCTCTCTATCTACATGGATAGAGGTAAGGTTTGTCTATGTCTCACACTCCCCGGATACTCGAATAGCTTTGCTATTTGTGGGATTTACTGGGTACGGTTGGTGGTGTTGGTGCACTTACAATTCTAGTTGATCCTTTATGTTTAGCTTATTTTGTTAGGGACGAAAGTTTTTATTGATGATCAATGAACATACGTTATGCAGTCTACTTCAGCTAATATCATAGTTGGATCTCAAGTATGGGTGGAGGATCAGGAATTATCTTGGATAGATGGTGAAGTTATAGAAATTAATGACAAGAAAATAAAAGTAAAATGCTCATCTGGAAAAGAAGTACGTTTTTTCGTTTATTAGTTTATGTTTTTACTTTTTAGAATTAGGAAAGGATACGATTTGGTTTGGATTAGGATCTTGACACTTGAAAATTTGACTAACTTACTTTGAAAGTTTTGTGATTATGACTGTAGGTTGCAACTGTCCTATCGAGAGTGTATCCGAAAGATCCTGAGTTTCCGGAATGTGGAGTGGATGATATGACAAAGTTGGCTTATCTGCATGAGCCTGGGGTTCTACGAAATTTAAAATGTCGTTTTGACAGGGATGAAATTTATGTGAGTACATGTTTAGCATGTGATTGTATTTCATAACTAGAGCTAAATTCGGGTCACCTACTGGTTTTCCAGACTTACACAGGAAATATTTTGATTGCGGTGAACCCTTTCAAACGAATACCAAATTTATATGACAAAACTGTGATGGAAAAATACAAAGGAGTAGCTCTTGGGGAACTGAGTCCACATCCTTTTGCTATTGCGGATATGGCATACAGGCATTTTTTCCTTTATCTTCCTCCTTATTTCAGTTTATTTAGGAATGGTAGCGTTGGGTGGGTCAGGCAGGTTGTGTAACACGTCAAAATGGATCTAGCCAGGCTAAGTTTACCCATTTTTATGAATAATTATTACATCTTATTACAATAGATTCTATTTTTCTTAAAAAAGCGATTTAGTAGCTTATATGCATTGAAGCAACACCATACGTGACTTTTGAACCATTTGAACAGCTAGGAATAAAATGTAACCTGGATGAAGATTTCCACCTAGAATTATTGAGTTACTAAATATAATTATATACATGAAGAATAAAAACCTTTTCAAATGCAGGCATATGGTTAATGAAAGAATAAGCCAGTCAATTCTAGTCAGTGGAGAAAGTGGTGCTGGTAAGACCGAATGTACAAAAAATCTTATGCAATATCTTGCTTTTATGGGAGGTCGGCATGGAGATGATGAAAGGAGTGTGGAACAACAAGTTCTAGAGGTATGCTCTATCTATATAAAGTTTGCACGAGTGTTATGCATGTTGTCACTTAATGGTGACAGTTTTGACCCATTTAGTTATGAATTAGTTGATTCGGGTTATGTTATGTCTATAACGGGTCAAACGGGTAAGATTAGAAAATTTGGTAGAATAATAACATGGTCCAAACAGGGCGACAGTCACCAAAGCGTATTTTAATGCACCTTTTTCTAACTCGTTTTACGATTTACTGAAATAATTTTGTTATCATATTTGATATTCTAATTATTTACAGTAAGTATTATAGTTTTGGGAAAGCTTGTTTCAGGTCAACCCTACCCATTCCTGTTCCTACAATGGCCCATTTTTTTAATCATTTTTGCCCATTTTGAATTCACCCGCCCGTTTTATCACTATACCTTTTATAATTGGTAGTGGCGATCATGGTTATCGTTTTTTTTGTAAGTACATGTAATCTCACATTGATAAGAAACCTGTTTGTATTCTTACCTTATCTCTTTGGTGTTTCTTTTTTGACAGTCTAATCCAGTTTTAGAAGCATTTGGTAACGCCAAGACTGTCAGGAACAACAATTCAAGGTTTACGGAGGCTTTTTCTGGAGAGTTCTAAATTCCTAGTGTTTTTTGGTTAATTAATTTTATTTAATTAAATACTTCTATCATTGCAGTCGATTTGGTAAGTTTGTTGAGCTCCAGTTCAACGAAAGCGGAAAGATATCTGGAGCTGCTATAAGAACTTATTTGCTAGAAAGATCACGGGTTTGTCAAGTTTCTGACCCTGAGAGAAGTTATCATTGCTTTTACATGCTTTGTGCTGCACCGCCTGAGGTAATCAGTTATCTGTAAAATGGAAATCTGAATATTTGTGTGTGCATACATTATGAAATTCATATACTTAATATAATAAATGAGGAGAACCAAGCAGTGAGTAGATATAGTAATTGATATGTTTGAATATCGTTGGCTTCTATGTGCATGGTAATCTTTCTAAGTTTCCATCCACCAAATTATGATTTCTTTCTGTTTTGGTTTTTAGTAATATGTCAATTATATTTTGACTGGATTATGCTTTCTTGAGCTAATATCTTCTTTTGCTTTTCTACAACTTTTACTGGTGCATTTTTCAGGTGTCTGAAAAGTATAAACTAGGGGACCCAAAAACGTTTCGTTACCTTAATCAATCAAACTGTTATGAACTCACAGGAGTTGATGAGTCTAAAGAGTACCTTGCAACAGTACATGCCATGGGTGTTGTTGGAATCAGTTCTGATGAGCAGGTCTTTATTAAAACATTTGAGATTTTATTCTTATGTATCAATAACATGTAATTTAAAATGTTTTTTTTTCCCTTACAGGAAGCTATATTCCGTGTTGTGGCTGCAATTCTCCACTTAGGGAATATTGAGTTTAATAGAGGGAGTGAACCTGATTCCTCTCAACCTAAAGATGAAAAATCTCGATTTCATCTGAAAACCGCAGCTGAGCTTTTCATGTAGTTAGTCTTTATAAGTTTTATTTCTATTTCCTTTTCAAGAGATTCTTGTAACATAGGCATGTTCTCTTTAGGTGCGATGAGACAGCTCTTCAAGAATCTTTTTGCCAGCGTGTTATGGTAACTCGTGGCGAGAGCATTAAGAAGTCTCTCGATCCAAATTCTGCTGCTACCAGTAGAGATGCTATGGCCAAAATTGTTTATTCAAGATTGTTTGACTGGTAAGTTTGATCTAAATGCAAGATTGTTACCATATGCTAGAGGTGGCGATTTTGACCCATTTACCAATGAATGGGTTTACTTGGCTTATATTTTATCTCAAACGGTCAAAATAAAAGAAAAATAGCGCTATAATGGGAACATGTTAAATGGTGGAACGGGTCAAACGAGTTGAAAGTCCCTCAAAAGTCTATACTTATGTATATATCCTTCTAAATGGCTAATTTAAAGAATCAGATTATTATGGTAATAATATTAGATTTGTAATCATAAGTAATGCAGTAACTAGTTAACTAACTGAACTAAAAAGGTTTGTAAATCAACCCAGCCCTACATTTCATCTGTTTTTTTTATTATGACATGTTTTGATCAGTTACCCAATCCGTTTGACCTGCTCATCTTGCCACATTACCATACTTTTGTTTCTTTCTTTCTGTGTGTTTATAGTTAAAGATCTTTTTTGCATCATTCAGGATTGTGACCAGGATTAATAATTCTATTGGTCAAGATGCAACTTCGAAATTGTTGATCGGGGTTCTGGATATATATGGATTTGAGAGTTTCAAGACGAACAGGTGCTTAACTGGTATGCTTTTGGTTCATCATTTAAAATGGGTTAATGGTTCCTTTAATAATAATCGGAGTTTGATTTGTGGTTGATTATGACTTACCTAAAGTAATTTATAGAAGCTTAACTTAGCTTGGCTACCATGGTTAGCTATATGACATAAGAAACATGTTAGCTCATATGTTATCTGATTGATACTTGATAGAGATATAAGTTGCTGATGTTTTTATTATCTTAACATATAACTTATCTGGCTGTATGCAGTTTTGAGCAATTTTGCATCAATCTGACTAATGAAAAGCTCCAACAACATTTTAATCAGGTTTGCTTATATAAGCATTCCTTTAAATTTAAATGTTCTAAGCATGTATAGTAGCTTAATATGGGTGTTGGTAAAATGTTTATTGGCAGCATGTTTTCAAGATGGAGCAAGAAGAATATTCCAAGGAGGAAATCAATTGGAGTTATATAGAGTTCGTGGACAATCAAGACATTCTCGATCTCATTGAAAAGGTCCGTGCATGTTCAGTTATTTTTTTTAATCTCTAAGAGGTCAAACGAGTAAAATAAAAATAGATGGAAAACTGGTTCAATGTGTCAAACAAGTAGATTGTCATCCAAGTGTATTAAAAGCATAAACCTTCTAAATTGCATTATTGAAAATCTTAGTGTACTATTGAAATTAAAACAATTGTAACTGTGATTTTATAAAAGTGTACAAAGTTTGGACAAAAAAGTGTTTCGATTTGGGTTGACCTGTCCTGACCCGTGCAAAATTATTGTTTGACCTGAACCTGTTTTGACTTGTCACCCAACCCGCCACCTCTCGCATTATGTATAATATTCCTTTGTTGGTCTAATCTAGTTTTTGATTGCTTCAGAAACCAGGGGGAATCCTTGCTCTTTTGGATGAAGCTTGGTATGTATGAATTTTGTACAAATAGCAAACAGTTTTATATAGTTAACACTTATTAATAATACTTAGTTGTTCAAGGTGAAAGATTACTAGTTCTCCCGTGTAGTCGCGTACTTGGGTAGGGGCTATGATATTTTGTCAAGTGACGATCCACCTTTTATGATACTTGAATAGGCAAAATGTAGTGTATAAAGTTACAATACTGAACTTGTCATCTCTATCCCATGCAGCATGTTTCCAAGATCCACTCACGCTACCTTTGCTGACAAGCTTTACCATACATTTAAAGATCATAAACGTTTTAGCAAACCAAAGCTATCAAATACAGGCTTCACCATCTGCCATTATGCTGGTGATGTATGCATATTAATTTCATTTTATATTTATTATCGTTAATTTGAAAGTGGTTACGTGAGATGTTGAATAAACAGAATCAGATAACCAACTGTAGTAAAACTTGCCTGATGAGATAGCCTTTGGATTTTGCTGATTAAAATTGTAAATAATCAGTTACTTCGAGTGTTTGGTAAATTATGATTATTAGGAAATTAGTACACAAAATGATTAAAAGAAGGCAAGTCATTATGACAAAAAGAAGACACTGACTTGTGAGATTAGAATAGTTGAAGTGATAGAAACCTGGTTTTGGTCAGACCCACTTGATGTGGGTGGCGGGAAAATGTTTAAAATTCAGAAAATGGGAGTAGTTACGTAACTGCTACATGGCTGGGTTTTTCTATTTATTGTTTAGTCAAGTGTTATGGTTTTTTAGTCTTGATTATGTTTTAAAAAAAGAGTTATCTTTTGTAATTAGAGAGTTAATCCTTCTCGAATTGGATTAAAAATATATACCGACTAGTTATCAATTTCAGTGTTTCTTCCTTTTGATTTTCTGGGTTCTATCATGAAGTCTCAAGTTATTTTATCCTTTAAAAATCAGTTTGGTGGCCCGTTGTTACTTGTAATTGGCTGTTTTTATTAATATTAATTTTCTATTTTTAAAAAAATAAAAATAAAATCAGAAGTAGAATATGTCTATCCAAACATATGAATAGCTCACTTTATCAGATAATCGGCTTCAAATTGCAAATCCAAAACACCCTTAATACATTTGTACCTAGAGAAAAAGCAAAATGTTAGATATATCTATTTATTTGAGTTATTTTTGTTTTAGGTCACTTATCAAAGTGACTACTTCTTGGATAAAAACAAAGACTATGTTGTCGCTGAGCATCAAGCTCTCATGAATGCTTCTAAGTGTTCCTTTGTATCGAGCTTATTCCCACCTCTTGCGCAAGATTCATCTAAAGCTTCAAAGTTTATATCAATTGGTTCCCAATTCAAGGTCTAATTTCTTTTCATTCTATCAGTCCACTGCTATTATTCCATTTTATATAGATATGGCAATTTTGATCCACTTACTCACTTACTTATGAATGGGTCAATTTGGGTTGTGTATTAATGGGTTATAGAAGAAACTTTGGTACAGGTCGAAGTTGTTGAAAGTCATCCAAAATATATATTAATGCTTACTACCTCCTAAGTCATTTTGTCAAAGATTTAGCATATTATTGTAATGATGTTTTTCTAATTAAAAGTTTTTAGAAATAGAGAAAAAGTGTTGCAGGTCAACCCAGACAAGATCATTTCGGCCTATATATAAGAAGTGACCCTTTTCAACCTGAGCCCATTTTGACCCATTACTTGCTTGCCCAGCCCACTCATATTTCTACCTCTAACTTTCTATTTTAGCTCATCTTGTCATGTCCCATCTTCACAGCAACAATTACAAGCATTGCTTGAGATACTCAGTCATACTGAGCCGCATTATGTTCGCTGTGTCAAACCAAATAATGTTTTAGAGCCTGCAATTTTTGAGAATCCAAATATATTGCAACAACTTCGATGTGGGGTAAGTTTATTATTTCGGAAGTTTTCATGTATCCATTTTTGTATACGTATTCTTGCATATTGAGATCACAAGTCATGTTGTTTCAGGGAGTTATGGAGGCAATTAGGATCAGTTGTGCGGGTTTCCCTACTCGTAAACCTTTCCATGAATTTATAGGCCGTTTCAAGGTCTTTTCACCTGATGTTATAACACTAAGGTAATAATACCATTGACTTTATTATAGTTCATTATTTTCTTATAGACCAGAAGGCTAGGGGGAAAGGTCCTGGCCTTGGCCTGAGCCAGAAAAAAGCGTGTACCTTTGATGCCTGGTTAACACTGAAAGTTGCAACCAGTTCTAATGTTTTATTCTGGGGAAATCCCTGTCTGATGACCGATTAGACTCTTAAAGCCTGGCCCTTTTCTAATATATTTTTTCATGTAATTTTCTGGTTTTAATGTACTATGTATTATTTAATGAGTTCTATTATATTGTGTGTATAAATGAAAATTTATATATGTTTATGTTTTATAAAGTTAGTTGTGAAGTATTGGATTTAAAAAAAAATATTTTTTTCAATCTTCATTGAGTAAACTTGTTAAAAGTTTTTTATTTTAAACTTCTTGTTTTACTGAAAATATTTTAATTTAAACATGATTATAATAACAAATATATATCTTGCATTTTACTGTAGTGATGAGGCAGAGGCTTCAAGGATTTTATTAAAAAAGGCGAACCTTGAAGGGTATCAGGTACTTGAAAGATTTTCCTTTAAGTTGCAGCATCAAGTGCTAAGATTTATATGGTGTAAATATTCTTACAGGTGCAATGTTTCTGATTAAAAATCTTGCAGATCGGTAAAACAAAAGTGTTCCTGAGAGCAGGACAAATGGCAGAAATAGATGCTCGTAGAAGTGAGGTTTTAGGAAGATCTGCTACCAAAATCCAGACAAAATTTCGAGGGCATACTGCATGCAACAAATATATCTTGTTACGATCTTCAGCATTAGTGATACAGACTATATGTAGAGGTATACACAATTATTACCTTTCTATTTGAAATTGAGCTTTGTGAGTGGGTTCCGGTTGAAATGTTTACAATGAGCAGGGTCAGCTTGATCCACACAAATTCGTTCCATTTTCAAAAAAAAAAAAAAAATAGTTAATTATGATTTCAATGAAAATATTGTAACAATAATAATCTAAATCTTTGAATAGAATGATTTAGGATGTTGTATGAATTAAATACATTTTCTCCTTTAGCTATTTTTATTTTAACACACAACCTAAACTGGCCTTTTAATAAGTAAAAAGATAAAATGTTACATCTAGCTTACTTAGTTACTTAGAATATATTCTTACAGGGGAAGTTGCACGTGTTTGCTATAAGCGTCGAATGATAGAAAGGGCATGTTTCAGGATTCAGAAAAATGTACGCATGCATCGTGAGAGAACTCGTTACAAGTTCATGAGTTCTTCAGCTATTTCTATACAAAATGGAATGCGTGGCATGGCTGCACGCAATGCATATAATTATAAAAAGCAAATAAAAGCAGCAACTGATATCCAGGTATATTGAATTTTTTTCAGGGAAGCATTTGTGTTATCTAAAACTGGCACTACCAACCCAACTACAAATTAAACAACTAAGGTTGAAGGGGTACATGAAATCAAACGAGTCTTAGTGGGTAATTAAGGGCGTGAGCTGGGGTTGGACTTAAGTGATGGGGGCTCTCATCTTCCACTTAATACACATATACAAGTTGCTAATACGATATAACTACTACAAAACAAAATTATTAAGTTTTAATATTTTACAAATATGATTTTTCTCATCTTCCACTTAATACACATATACAAGTTGCTAATACGATATAACTACTACAAAACAAAATTATTAAGTTTTAATATTTTACAAATATGATTTTTTAAGATATAATCTTTGACTTAACGTTTTGTCCACAGAATCATATTACCATTTTTATAACTAAATAATAATGCACAAAATTGTCCATCATGCCAGATTTCATATTACGGTCTTTTCAAATTTGTATAAATGTGTTTTTTTTTTAAATCTTAGAGAAAATAATCAAAAGGTAAGCCTGATCCATTGGACCCCCTTTATAGTTGCCCATTTGGATATGAACCTATTTTTACCCATTACCCAACACACCCATTTTATATGGGACAGATTGTTGGGCCATCAAGGAAACACATGCACATAAGATGGACGTAGCAAAGATGAGGATGCTGAGGTGGATGTGTGGGCACACAAGGTTAGACAGGATAAGAAATGAGGTTCTTAGAGAAAGGTTGGGAGTAGCTAGTATATCCGATAAGATAAAGGAGAGGAGACTAAGGTGGTTTGGGCATGTGAAGAGGAGACAGATGACGGAGCCAGTTAGGGCGGTGGAAAACCTTACGGTGGAGGGGAGGAGGGGTAGGGGTAGGCCCAGGTTGACTTGGGATGAGAGGATTAGAAAAGATCTACAAGAGTTACACCTCTCTGAGGACATGGTCCAAGATAGGAGTTTGTGGAGACTTAGGATTAAGGTTAAAGACTGTTAGGATGGGTTCATAAGAGCTTTTAGATGTGTCATAGGAAATAAGATTTCACCCTCACTTTTTTGTTGGTCTTTACACGTGATTGTCTTCTTGTGCTCTATGGTTTCTTTATATGTTATTTCTTGTTGTTTATCTTTTCCTTTTTTTATTTTTGCCATGTAGTCTTTCCACCATTTTTGTGATATTGGTAGTTTAAATTATTATCATCATCATTTTTATTTTTATTTTTATTTTTATTTATTTATTTTTTTTTGAGCCGAGGGTCTCTTTGGAAGCAGCCTCTCTATTTCTCAGGGATAGAGGTAAGGTCTGTCTACATCCCACCCTCCCCAGACCCTACCAATAGTTTTACTATTTGTGGGATTCACTGGGTATGGTTGTTGTTGTTGTTGTACCCAACACACCCATTTTGCCACCTCTAGTTTTAGTTATGTAATGGGCATCGGACCTTATGTTCATAATGACCATGTAAAAAAAAAATTTATTCTTTAACAGTGTTACTCCATAAATGAATTTGTAGAGTCGATGGCGACAACATTTGGCATTGCGTCATTATGTAAAAATGAGGAACGTAGCAGTTTATGCACAGTCTGTTTCAAGAAAAGACTTGGCACACATACAATTAAGGAGCCTTAGAAAGGTGACTATATTTTTCACATGTTTTCTGTCCTCAAATTTTAGGCTCTAGATTTAAATTCGTTTACAGCTCAACCATGTCGATATCTTTCTTTTTTCAAGCTATTCTTAGTTACACCAAATTCTACATATTCTTTAAAATATTATTAGGAAACACCTTGATATGAAAGTTGGTTTAAACAATCTTTCCGCATTAATCAATATGTATTTTTGTAGATTGCAAATGACACTGGTGTTCTCCAAGACGCCAAATCTAAATTGGAAAAGGAAGCCAAAGAACTGACCATGCGATTACAGGAGGAGGAACGCAATAGGGTAAGTTTAATTTTAACCAATCGCTATAGTTTAGTAACTAGTTGGTGGGTCATGTGGTTGGGTAACGGGTCATAAAGGGTTCGGGTCAAATCACATGACTTTTTGGTATAAGTCATGCGGATCTGAAACAAATTTTTTGTTGAATTTTTTTAACTTGTTGTATACATTTAATGTGCCAAATATGATATACAACCATTATATTGTTGAAACAATGATCTAGTTTTTAATGAAATGATTTATGAGGTTTTATGCATTAAAAATGCATTCTGGTATACTTTTGGCACGCTCATTTTTTAGTTCTTATTTTACTTGTTTGACCCGTTACAGATTAAGTCCAACTATTGACCCATTCATTAGTAAGTAGGTCAATATATTTCTGCCCCATAAAATACTCATGTCTAGTTAGTAAAGCTAGGAGGTTTAGTTTGAATCTTGTTCCTATTCATTGTTGGTGTGTTGATCTTATCTATGTTTAAGATCATTAGTAAAAGTCTTTGCTGATATTTGAGAAAAGTTGGCTTTGAATCAAACAGTTCAGTATTATATATATATTTTTTATTTATATTTTTGAGGTTGCATGGATTTACTGAACTTGAAATAAGTTTGTATGAAGAAATAACTTGTGTAGCCTAATTATAAAGAACTTGTTTCATTTCTTGGTGCATGAAACATGATGTATGATATTATATAAATCAAAACTTCAGTTTTAACCTTTTTGATTTCTATTGTTTGTTTGTGATTGTTTACTTTTCTTTCAATTTCTGTAGTCCGATATGGAGGAAGCTAAAAAGGAGGAAACTCTGAAGCTACAGTTTGCTTTAAAGGAGATGGAAACACAATTGGTGCTTCATACCTTTCTAACAATTTGTTCCGCTTCTTGATACACAAAGCATTAATAAAGAGATTTACATATTTGGTTTAAATTTAACTTTCTTTTGTTAATGTTGATTGTTTGACCTGCTTTGAATTTTTGTAGGCTGATATGGAGGAAGCTAAAAATAAGGAAACTGCAGAACTGCAGTCAGCTATAAAGGAAATGGAAATTAAATTGGTACTCCATAATACTTTTGATACATAAAACATGAAATTAGATATTGTAGAAAGCAAAAATTTTAGTTTTTACATTTATTGGCTTTTTTTCTTCTGTTCTTGATTTGTTGAAGAACTTTAAAATTTTGTAGGCTGATATGGAGGAAACTAAAAAGGAAAATGCAAAATTGCAATCAGCGATAGAAACACTTACTGCTGATAACGAGAAACTCAAGGTCAAGTTTTGAAGTCAAAACATGTCTTCTTTTCGCATATTATTAAACGGTCCTTTTTCATGTGTATAACCTTTCATAATATTATTTTTTGTATTTCATGGGTCTTGAACACTCGCAGGATGCCGTTAGTTCATTGGAACTGGAAATTAGTGAAACACAAAAGAAATATGAAGAGACTAGTAAATTAAGTGAGGATAGGTTGAAAGAGGCTATGGATGCAGAAGCAAAGATAATTGATTTGAAGATTGACATGCAAAGGTTTTATTTTATATGATAACTTAATTATCTCACTTAGAAGCTGATGAAGTGACTTGTTTAGTTATATGCTTTTTTGTGGCTCTTCTTTAGTCTTCAAGAAAAGATTGCTGATATGGAAACAGAGGACCGAATTCTGAAACAGAAGGTGATGTTGAAACAGCTTTCATATTTAACAGCTAAGAGTGATGATGTAGTTTTAAAAGTAATATATATATTTTTTAAAACTCCATGTAAGCTCCCTCATGGCACCTTTGTAAACAAGACAAAATAGAAAATCGTAACTCAAATAATTATCGGTCAAGGTCTAAAGCTTTAATTCATTGCCATAAATGTACAATGCTATATTGCTATTTATGCACTTATCTCCATATTCTTACTGAAGACCTATAGTATCATGAAATATACCTATTATGCCATGTCATAAACAAATCACTCATTTAGCCATAAGATGCAGGACTAAGAGTTGCATTTTTTGTTTACTCATTTACTAGACTTTTATCCCTCAATAATGCCTTCAACTAATGTGATACATGACATCATATTGTGTATTAATTCATGTATGTTGTTTTATTCGCTTATAGATTTGCATATGTATCATTATTTGCTTATAGAATGAAATTATTTAGGGTTTAGGCAGGTAAAAGTAGACACACATGTAAAAGTAGATACACGACCAAAGATTTGCATATCACATGGCTATATGCGTGAAATTGTATCATAGAGGTATAGTATAACACACTACTTTCATGATTTTCTTTTGATCTAAATGTGCTAAGATCCATAGCATGACACTAGTAAATCTTTATATGCTTTCATAATGTTTATCTGTTAACCTTACTCTCTTAGATAAGCTAAAGGACAAGTGGTTAATTTGCAGGAACATGAGAGTGACAGTCCTTCAAAGAAATTTGATAGCAACTTGACCAATTCCACCATAGGAAGGGAACGTGTATGTTTTGATATGCTTTTTCTTACATATATATCTTTATGGTTTTCTATAATTATTGGCTCTGCCTTTCTCCATATGGATAACTCTGTAAGAACATATATAACTCTGTAAGCGCCAACAGGTCCTCCCAGCCAGCCTCTTGTCTCTTTTCTTTCTTTTTTTGCATAGAGCCAGCCTCCTGTCTCCTATTAAAATCGACACCAGCGTCTGTTTTCATTGCTCATGCCTTTGACCAATCTCTTTAACATTTTTTATTGTTCATAGTGGATTGATACTCCTGCTTGTGCCTGGTGCATCAATAGAAATTTGCAGTCTTGAAAACAAAAGCTTCAATGGTATTTTGGTTTGAGTTGACCATGAGAGAGAATGTACAAGTTCAAAATTTGACATAAATCATGACCACTCACTTGTTTAGCAAGGAAGATGTACCAAAATCCATCATGGTTTTTCTGGATAGGATTCATCTGCTTCTAATGTTACTTAGGTTATTGATTCAGGTGCCACTAATAGAACAAATATTTTATATCCAATCTTAATGCTAATATATTCCATAAGAAACTTGCTGACTAATCTTCATATCCAATTCTTGGCAAATGATCCAATAGGACTTTACCGAACTTAAACGTTTAATTTGTTCTCTATGTTCCAACCTTTCCCAACTCTTCGATATAAGTAAGCTTAAGTATCAGAATTATGACTCATATGTAACTTTTATCCCCACACATTACATGTTTCAAGAATAGGAATAAACCAGGTGACTGAGACAGATTTTAAGTCTCAAGATCTTCATTACTTGTCTACAATTGTAGCAAATCCATGCGAGTCATGGTACTATGGACACTAATTGTCGGCTAGCCGGCTAGGACATTCCTCTGTGTCGCTGCAGTCTCGTGTCAAAAACCTATGTTATTCATAATTTTATGGAGCCTCATTGTCGGTTAGGCCATCCCTCTTTGCCTATTAATAAGCTGAAACCTTAGTTCTCATCTTTTCTTAAATCAGCTTGTGAGTAATACTATATACTCGTCTTCCCTATCCTATAGAGCCTAATCGGGTCAGTACTCTGTTACAGTTAATCCATTTGGATGTATGTATACTCTAACCTTGTTCCACTACTTATGCTAAAAGTTTATGTATTTTATTACGAGTTTTAATCATTTTTGTTTGCTCAAAACACCTCTCAGGTTTTTTTATTATATTTTTTTTCATTTTTCCTGACATTTATGCTTATGTTCGAACCCTCTTTAATATGTCCATCAAAACACTTTGATTAAACAGAGTAAAAGAATACTTCTTTTCTGAGTTTACGAATTTCTAGCCAGTGTGATGAATCATCATATGTGTAGATGCCCTAACTAAATGACAGCACTGAAAGAAAATGTTATGTTGATCACTAGTTTGCACTATAATGATACAATATAGTGTAGCAAATTGTTTTTTGGGCTGACCCAGTTATTGCTTTATTGATTAATCATATGCCCTGTCATGTTCTTCGTGGCAAAACGTCATTCTTTACATTATTCTTAAGAGAGCTTCCAACCAGTGGCGGATATAGAAATGTTTTTCAGTAGTAACGTTTTTCATTTTTTTCATTTTAGTAGCAACGTTTTCTAAATTTCGTTAAAAAAAAAAAAACCGAATTTTCCACTAATTTTCCACTACGCGCGCGAAGTTGAGTTGCAACGGACGCGGCACCTGCTTCTTCATTAGGTCCGCCCCTGCTTCCAACCATAGTTTATCCACAAAAAAGAACTCACAAATTATCTTCGCAAATTCTGTTTATTTCTTAAGTTCCGATACAATAATAAGCTTATTATATCAGAATTCAGGATGTTAAAGCCTGACTGATCCACTGTTGGACCATGCATTATCTGTCTGTATCCTGTAGTCAAATGCATTAGATTTTATCTTGTTGGAACTAAACAGAATTTGTTTGAGCTGAAGATACCATAATTTATTAAGCTGATAAGACTTTGCTACTGATTCATGGGCGAATCACTCATTTGTCCTTTGTCGCCTTAGGACTTATTCTTCAGCTTTAAACTTAGTCTCGTCAGCTTTGAATTTGTTCTTCAACTTTGACTTGGTTTGAGGCTTTGAGCTGACCAGAAATAGCCTAGTCTTCCTTCTTTTCATAGGTTTGGCTTTTCTTCAAGCTGTGATCTTTTGATACATGGTGTACTACCACAGGCCTTGTCTCACCAAACCCTAGCATAACCAGCCACGGCTCTCTCTCTCTCTGAAACCCTAGCCGCGGCACATGCCGCTTCTCACAATAGCCAGAGTACCATATGGTTTGCATTGCTTGTACTCAGTTTCCAGCTTTGTATATAAAATGAGGTTCTACACCTCACTATTAAATATAAGAAATATATACCTTATCTGTTTCACATCAACCTACAAAGTTAATATGTAAATGCAAACTATTAAGGACGAAAAATAATTTCAAGAGCCTATTGGAGTTTGATGGTAAAATGACATCATCTAATTGTATGTTTGCATATATAGGAGCTGGTTGATAATCTTATGCAAGTTGCTACACAAGATCTTGGGTTTTCTCAAGGGAAGCCAGTAGCTACATTTGTTATATACAAAAGTCTTCTGCATTCCAAAGCTTTTGAACCAGATATAACTACCATATTTGATAGGATTATCCAGATGATGGGTTCTGCAATAGAGGTCCATGTTTAAATTCGACATATTTTATGACTAGTTTTACTATTGACATCATTAGAATTAATAATTGAATTAAATATGTTATATTTTCCAGAAAAGTGAGGAGATTAAGCATATGGCTTATTGGCTCTCTGTCACATCTACGTTGCTGTTTTTAGTTCAGAAGACTTTAAGTCCAAGTTCTACCAAACCCCAGCAGTCAACATCATTGTTTGGAAGGATGACCCAAGTACTCTCTGTTCCTATATACCACTCATTTTCTAGTAGGCAGGCCGGCTAGGTTGGGTAACCGGTAATGGGTTGAAATGGGTTCAAGTTGAGTGCAAACTCTTCTGTTCATTCTATCTTTTGTAATTAATTATGTTTACAAAACATTATTATTACAGCAATAATCTAAATCTTTTATTCATATGACTGAGGAGGTTTTATGCGGTTAAAACTCAACTACCCGTTTGTCCCGCTTGAGATAATACAACCCAGTTCAACCCTTTTTACTCATTTGGTCCGTTTAATTAACACAACCCAATTCAAACCATTTGTATGTAAAAGGGTCAAGAATTCCATCTCTAAAAATTTCCTTTGTGAATCGTTTATGTACTGGAAATTAAGGGGGGTGCGTTTTTTAATCTTAAACCTCAATGAATATAAACTGGTGAATTTTTTGGAGACTTTGATTTATTTGTAAGTGTTGTTATTATAACAATTATTATATCTATAGGGATTTCGATCAACATCCATCATTAGTATAGTGTGCCATGTGGAGGTCAAGTACCCGGCTTTGCTTTTTAAGAAGCAACTTGCTGCTTATGTTGAAAAATTATATGGATTTATTCGTAATGACTTAAAGAGGGATATGTCACAACTTCTTGCCACTTGTATTCAGGTATGATATGTTATTATAAGATTTATAACTCTGATTGCAATTAACAGCATCATATGATGCTAATTTTTATAATTTGTAAACAATTCAGGCGCCAATAACATCGGATGGTAAAGTTTTTCCAGTTGAGTTTTGGGAGAGCATCAATGAACGCTTAGATGACCTGCTTGATACATTAAAACAACGCAATGTAATTGAATTTACTGATGTGATCCCTTACTTGCATGCTCATTGTTTAACCATCTCAGCCATTTTTTTTTCAGGTGCCATTAGTCATTATCCAGAAGATATACGTTCAAGTTTTCTCTTTCACTAATGTGCAGCTTTTCAACAGGTAGCAACTCTGTCCTCAATAGCTAGAAAGTCTGACTAGAGGTGGCAAAATGGGCGGTTGGGATCACGTGAAACACGTTTTGTAATTTTTTTTATCATAACTCATTGGTGCGTCAAATATGATTACAAGTATTATGTTATTTTAACAATAACAATAATAATAATAATAATAATCTAATTTTTTGAATGAAATAATTTAGGCGAATTTGGACCAATTAATCTATCATTTATATGTGACCCACCAGAGATAAAATATAACCCGAATCGACCCGCTTATAAGTAAATGGGTCAAAATTGAATGCGACCTAAAATTCTGTCTGTGTCAACTAGCTATATGATTTCTTAAGTTGTAAATTTTTACATGCCACCTCAGCATTCTTCTACACAAAGAGTGTTGTACATTCCAAAATGGGGCGTATTTGAAAGCAGGATTAGATCAGCTACAGGTTTGGTGTTCTAAAGCCACAACAGAGGTACCTATTTGCATGCCTTCACTATATTGTTTAGAAGTGTCAAGATAGGCAGGCAGGCCGTGGGTTGGGTAGCAGTTTAAAATGGGTCATCTTTAGTACATGATGAAAAGGGTCGGGTTGATTCGAAAACTCACTGTTGTCCAATTTTATATGGTAATTAATATTAATAAATAATTAATGCATTTGATATGATCACAAAAATAGTCATTATGATCATAATTAAATCTTTGAGTAAAGCATTAAATAAATTTGTATGCACATGCATACACAACGGAAGACTTTTACCCTGTGTTAATTGTTCAGCCCTTTTCCGTTTTTTTATTGGATCCATTTGTGGTTAAAAATTATCCTAACAAACCCAATTCTAATGTTACTGTTGTAAGTCAGAGTAAGTAGGTCTAACGACTCATTGAATCAGTATGCAGGCTCTTCATGGGATGAACTTAACCATGTAAGGCAGGCAGTCGGGTTTTTGGTATGTAACAAAATATATATTTCTTTTTGCTATTTACTCTTTTCAATTTTCAGTAAAGATTCATTCAAAATTTGAATTATCCTATGCGTTGAATGGAAAATGTTTCAACTATTATTCATTATTGAATTCAACTATGCAGGAAAGCATTATAAATACGAGTAACATACTTCCTTTACGTTTTCTGTGCAGGTTACAAAACAGAAATCTAAAATTTCATATGATGAATTCACAACTAAACTATGTCCAGTAAGTCTCCCCATTGTGTTTTCCAACATTTTGAACAAAGTTTCTAACTTAAGTTGACACTTTCGGTGTCAGGTTCTAAGTATCCAACAAATTTACAGACTCTCCACTTTCTATTCAAATAAGAAAGATAACACGGATAGTGTCTCCCCAGAAGTAAGGATAAAACTATTATATTCGGTTATTTGTTTCCTCTCAATCTGCTAAATTATAATCGACTTTCTACAGCTTATTTCCAAGTTAAAATCTCTAGTGTCGGAGGACTCCAATGATCCTGATAGTGACTCCTATATGTTAGACGACACTTCCGGGTATATATCAACTATATATACATGCAATGAAATACATTTTACATTGTCAAAAGATGTGTGAATTGTATTTATTTTTCTTATATGCAGCTTGGCCTTCCCAATTGACGAAATTCGTAAGTCTGTTAATGAAAAAGATTTTTCGAACATGAAACCTAGCCCTGAACTCCTTGAAAAACCGGAGTTTCAATTTTTAGCAGAGTAAGGCTTGTGGGTCTATTTTCATTGCTTCTAGTTCGGTTACTCTTTTGTGATCGGGTCACATTTACAAGTCAAGAAAATTCCTGACCTGACTCAAACTAAGGAATCTTGGTGCATTGGTCATCCATAAGATAACACAGCGGATTTCCTATTTTCTCGAACCGAAATATACCATGGTCTGGATCTTGGTAGGTGCCTCAACCAACCTTTATACATACCTCCAAAGCCCACAAACCCAACAAACTTTATGCTTTTGTACATAGCATATCTTATAGACCTTGATCAAGGTCTTTTCGGTCTTTTAACAAGATCATCGGGTATATCAAGATGAAACATGATTTCATCTACTGCACCGGCTATTGGCTTTACGATTCAAACTAAGGCGGCAAATAGTTGCAGTATATACATGGACCAGTCAAGCGCTAGTTCGTATACAACTTGAGTTCCATAAATGCAACAAAAACCAGCAGCCACTGTAGATTGTGAGAGCTCGTCAAGAACACGTGGAATTGAGATTATCAAATGGTTTTGCAAACTCGCAGCCATCGGAGAAGTTGATATCAGGCAGGCTCTCTTATGCAGGAAAGGTTGGTGAAGATAACTTCCCCTACAGAGCAAGAAGTTCATGGTAATGCAATTGCAATTGGTTATTTGTTAATATATATACTACATGATTACATGTCAATATTATCTTGTAATGAGTTATCATATTGGTCTTAAGAGTTGTAAGTGGTCTTAATGAAGTGTTATGGGCTTTAATATGTCATATTATGATATTAGTTCTTAAAGATTAGAACAGGTTGTAGTGAGTCATGTTAATTTCTAAAGAATAATAATTTATAAGGTCTTAATGTGATAGTTTTATTACCAAGTAATTAGTTTTAATGAGTCATATATGTGATGACTCATTCGTTGCTTCTCAGGAGTTGTCATAGCGTTTAGTGGTGCATGATGCGTCTTATAACAAGTCATACATGTCTTAATAAATCATATTAAGTCAAAAGGGTCATCATTGTTTTAGTTGAGGATGATGTGCCTTGTTAGATCATATCGGTTTTAGTGTGTTAGATTTCATGAATTATGTCCATAATTGTTCATGACTGATCACATTGGCTTTGGCTGACCAATAACAATGACCTTGTTTGACCATAAATTAACTTTGTATCAACAACACTGATAAAGTTTGACTTTGATTAGGACCGGAATTGGTTGATGAAGATAGACTCTAATGTGTTATAATAGTTTTGACATGTCTTAATAAACCATATTAAATCCTAATATATATTTTCTTGACTTTGTTGCTTATTATATTAAATTATAATTTTTAGGAGCGATGGATTTAAATAATCCAAACTACTGGCAATTGGCCGATGTCGGTCCCAATTAACGAAATATCTACTAGCAGTACCACCTTTCGACATATTGGCTACCAATGAAGCCAAACTAACTGTGTGCTAGCTCCGTTAGTGCATTGCTGATGTGGCATACTTGCGTGTCAAAACATGCT
This sequence comes from Ambrosia trifida, assembly GCA_028751855.1. Taxonomy (NCBI): domain Eukaryota; kingdom Viridiplantae; phylum Streptophyta; class Magnoliopsida; order Asterales; family Asteraceae; genus Ambrosia; species Ambrosia trifida. The sequence continues at coordinate 27,437,050 of CM054126.1, forward strand.
AATATGGGAGCTTAGGTGTAATTTTGTAATATAATATTGCATGCAAGTTCTTAACCAAGTCCATCTTCTTCATAATTGATTTTTTTATTTCTCTTCTACACATACCAACCTTTATCACACAACAGACCTCCACCGGAATTTGGACGGACTTTAGGTCCTTCCGCCACCGACTATGTTTATGGTTAGAGCTTACTCCTTCCATCATCTTCTACAACAAGCACCACGGGAACTCTAATCTGACCACAATCAGTCCTAAGAAATAAGGATCACGAAAGAAGAATTGGATCTTACTTGGGACACATTGCAGGTTGGTCGGGCCTTCTACCGGACTTAATGCAGACGGTCTCTTCTTTCAGCTTCCTCTTAGACGCAAACAGTTGAATCAATCGTTATCCCCTTATCCTTTTCCATCGCCATACCGTCATCACCATCAAGTTGGACCTTATCGTCTCCACCGCCATGTTCCTAATCCATGTCTTGGTGTTGCAGTTGGAGTTTTTTTAGGCGGAATCAGACATGGGTAGAGAGGTGGAAAAAGGATGGCGCGTGGTGGTGGGTGGCGGCTGGGAAGATAGGTTAGGGTTGTGGTTAAAGGTTCGGGTAGCAGTAGGTTGTTGATGGCGGACAATGGTGATAATAGTGGATTAGTGGCGGTGGTGAACGATGAACGATGGTGGTTGGTTGGTTGGTTGTGGTGGTGGGTAGGTTGTTGATGGCAATGGTGGTAATAGGTGCGGGTGGTAGTAGGTTGTTGATGGCCGGACATGGGTTCTTTTAGATATAATCTAGTTATAAGACTACATGTAATGGGGCTCCATGTATAACGCCCTTGCAGACGTGGCAGTAAAATGGCGCCCCCCACACCATTACGGGGGGCTCCATTTTTCAAAATTAAGGTGGGGCTTTATTAATATAACGCCTGATTGAATTTGTCCCCTCCAATCAATGGCTGCCATCTCACACTCTCTCTCTCTATTTTATTATTATTTTAATTTAAAAGTTAAAATAAAATATTAATTGGGGCTTTATAAATAAAGCCCCTACCACTACACCCCCTTTTCACTTTATCTCTCCATGCTGACTCAGCAGCCACGTGGACCAATCAGAAAGGGGGACTTTATATATAAAGCCCCCCACTACGCATGGTCTTACTAAGTTTATAAAATTACATTTATTCAATCCGTATAATACACGGAACTCTAGCCTAATAGAAAATAAATAACTGGAGTTGCAAAAGAAAGAACATCGACTGGTTATAAAATTAACTAACAATCCACATTCGATTCCATAAACTTCAAAATAGTACATTACTTGCTCAAAAAAAATATATTTAACTTTGCATTTATCTAAACTAGTGGGATTTCCCCGCGCTACGCGGCGGGAACTTGTTCGGTATTTGTTTAGGTTGTTACGGTACCGACACTTGTTATATATAGCAATTGAAATATTAAACAAAAAAACTAAGAACGATACCGATGTTGATGTTGGTAATACCCTATACCGATATTGATGTCGATCGGTTTTGTGATGAACTGTTCAGTTCATCACGGTACTGGTATTTACTATAGAAAAATATTAAACACAATTGAGGAGTGAAATTTAGGGTTTAAAACCTAAATTCATGAAGTATAAAAGAAAAAATAGATATAGTTAATAGAATATAAAAGAAATAACTAAATAAGTGAAAAGAACGGAAAAAGAATAAAAGGAAAACAAAATTAAATAGATAAAACAAATAATATGTGCATAGACACAACTTAGGCGGGAAAATAATAGGGCTGGCAAATCGTGTCTTACCAGGTTTAACAGGTCTCTGATGAGGCGAACAACACAAGTTCTAAACATGAACACGACTTGTTTAACTACTTTATATCCAATGTTTATAACACAGTTATACATTTTAAGTACCAAAAAAGAGAAATGATGGATATTTGCCTCTTAATTCTAATTATTTTAAAAAAAGTAAAAAATGGCATAGTTCGTGTCTTATACAGGTTACCGATTGTCAGCCCTAGAAAATAATAAATTAGGAACCTTGAGAGGAAAATAAAAAAGTTTTAGTAGCATAACTCGAACCCAAGTTACATTGTTTCTAAGAAAAGGTACCTTGCCATCCAATTTGCAATTTTGTAGTCTTATAGCATATTAAAGTTTTTACTTGCAATAATAGAGTGAAAAATACTATTCTTGATTTGTTTCCAATTATATATATATAATAATATAATATAATATAATATAATAATTTAACATGTAACTCAATAAAAATTTGAAAATAAGTTCTACAAATTACTTTAATTTGTTTTCCAAAATTAAGGGTGTTAAACATAAGGCCCCTGTTTTTCATTGGTGAATGTGACTTAAAATGAAAATGAGGTGTAGTGGCGGGGTGAAAAACATAAGGCCCCTATTTTCCACTTTTTTGACCGTTATGCACACTTGGCAAGCAATGGTTGGTTGTTTAATTTGGTGCACGGCGTGATAGATATAGCGCTGGAGGGAATTTTTGCAGCATAGCGCCCCCATGTAATGGTGTTAGGGACGCTATGCTAGTCTTCACGCTCAGAATCACGCCCCGATACATGTGTTCTTACTCGTATTTGGCTGATAGCATTCTCATCTAATTTAGTGGTGCACTTTTCAAATCCTGAATTGCCATTCCTTCTTCATAATCTTTTCATCTTTTCAAAAAAAATCTTTGTTTGTTATTATCTTAATCATGAGTTTCCTAAATTTCAAGGTTACCATTCTTTCGAGGTGTTACATTTGTCTAATCCCTTTCTAATATGATTTAGTGGTGCACTTTTTAATTGCCCATTTACTCTTCATAAGTTTTCCATAAACATCCTTCAAAATTCAGGGTAGAAAACCCTGAAGTGTTGCACAAGAAAGAAAATCGGCTGGTTATAAAACTCTATTTAGAATAATTTAATAAATTTTATTCAATTTAAATCATTTTTAAACATTAACAAAAGTAATAAAAATAAATAGACATTCATGTCCTTTTAAATATCCATCAACTTAAAATTTGGTACATTTCTTACTAAATAAATACTATTTAACTTTATTTAAATATCTAATAATTTAACATCCAAAACGACATTCTCATGGTAAGATAAGATGACTACATCTCCCTAGTGGTGGTGGGTTCGAATTTTGTAAACTGCAAACACGCAAGTATAGGCGGTTAATAGTAGTAGATTAAGATCAGAACCCGTTCTAAAAAAATATTCTAAAAAATATTTAATTTAACATGTAAACTAATTAAAGTTAAAAACTAACCAATAAAATACTTCCCTTATTTATAATTATCATTCCCAAAATTCGGTTGTTACATTTATAAACATTATAGCATTCTAATCTTATTTAGTGACTACTTTTCATACCCTTGATTGCCATTCAATTTTCATAATCTTTTCTAAGATTATTCGTGTATTACATTTATAACCATGCTAGAAAAAACCTTATATATTGTATGCAAAATCCAACATTTTTAAACCATAAACATTCAAAAAATAAACATGAACAAACACTTCATATTATTCACAACATTTCTTTGTGTCATTGCAGCTGCAGCTGCTTCAAAGCCTTGTTGGTACGGTGGTTGGGTCATCAATGTCATCAACCAAGTCAACAATGTGGACACAATCTTTGTCCATTGCAAGTCGAAAAACGACGATATCGGCATGCATACAATAAGATATCATCAATCTGTTAACTGGAAGTTCTGTGAGAACATTTTTGGGCCAACTACTCTTTTCTTTTGCCATGCTTATAAGGGTCATCAAGAGCAAGTTTTCGACGTGTTCACTCAAGATACGATCAAACCAATCTGTCGTGAGCTGGACCGAAGTAAAAATTATTGGAGATGCACTTGGTTGCTTAGGGGTGATGGGATTTACCTTGTGGATCGGAGGGAAGGTGGGGAGAAGGATATTAAGATGCATGACTGGAAGAACCGAACAAGCGTTAAGTATGATGACTAGCAATGTTGTTAAGCCTGGACCAGAGTAACTGGTCCAGGTTTAAACATTGTTAATTGGGGTATAGACCTCGATACCCTAAAACTTGTTTGATTTTTAGTTTGTTTATGTTTTAAAATATAAGTAATGATTTTTGTCTTTGGATTCAATAATTTTGAAATAGTAATTTTGATTAACACATGTGAATAAGTGTTAATTCAAATATGAAGTTGAATTCACACAACTTTTTCTATGTTTGATAATTCTTATTGATAGTATATGTTTATTTTAGTGAAAATCAAACAAACAATAACACTATGATTCGAAAACCTAGCAATCTAAACTTACTCGATTGCATGTTTTAATCATTAACAAATTAAACTCGATTACACTTGACTAGCCGTGTGAGTCTTGAAGTTGGTAGTTACTAGTCGAGCCACCAGGGGCATTGGCGGAGGTAAAAAATTTATACGTATCAAGTCCGGCCCCTTCTGTGTTAAAGGTCCCGTAACTAATTAAAGTTTAAAACTAATTAATCTAAACTTACTCAATTACACATTTTAATCATTATCAAGTTAAATTCGATTACACTTGACCGGCCTTCTGAGTCTTGAAGTTGGTTGTTACTAGTTGAGCAACCAGGGGCATTAGGGTAGGTAAAAAATTTATACGTATTGAGTTCGGCCCCTTCTGTTTTAAAGGTCCGTAACTAATTAAAGTTTAAAAGTAATCAATATAGACTTACTCAATTACACGTTTTAATCATTAACAAGTTAAACTCTATTACACTTGATCGGCCGTCTTAGTCTTGAAGTTGGTCGTTACTAGGGCTGGCAATTTCAGACACGAACACGAATACCTGACACGAACCTACACGATTTTAACAGGTACAGGTATGGCCTTAACAGGTTTCGTGTCCTAAACAGGTAGGCACGAAATATACCTGTTAATTTTCGTGTCTAAACAGGTTAAATACTTGTTTACCTGTTTAGTACCCGTTAAGACATGTTAAGAATTTTTTTTAAAAAAAATATAGGTTGTGGGGGTGGAGTATTAGAGTTATACGTTTTTATAGATGGAATTCTACCTTTTTAATGCTTGATGATACCCATTTAACGTGTCGGATTTGAATAACATGTTCGTGTATTATCGTATTAACCTAGTATAAACAGGTATTATCGTGTCTTATCGTGTAAACTTGGTATAAATTGGTATTATCGTGTCTTATCGTGTCTAATCGTGTAAACCAGGTATAAACAGGTTCGTGTTCAGGTTTAGAAAAAAGTACATGATAAGTTATCGTGTCGTGTTCGGGTATACATGTTTCGTGTTCGTGTCTTAACAGGTTCGTGTCTTAACAGGTCGGGTATACACGATTTGCCAGCCCTAGTCGTTACTAGTCGAGCCACCAGGGGCATTGGCGGAGGTAAAAAATTTATACATATCGAGTCCAGCCCATCTGTTTTAAAAGTCTAGTAACCCCCCCCCCCCCCCCCCCCCCCGGACCGGTCAAAACAGGCAGCTTGAGTTCCATGAATAATTAATGGGTTCAGTAATTTCCATCAGTCAGGCCCAAGACCAAAATTAGATGGATCTTGAGATGGAGAACCGACCAACATCCATTTAATCGGTTTGGTCATGGTTCGGTTTTCAGGTTGGTCACCCTGTTAGGGCGTTCCAGCTCACCCCTAGTTAAAACTTAAAAGTGATTAAAATCAACATTTAAAAAGAACAGATTTTTTACAAGATTAATAGATTATATGCACTATGAATACACTTTGGATGACTTTTTAACCCCTTTGATCTTCAACTAGTTTTTATTTTAGATAGTTTTAGGTTCACTCGTCCGAGAATAACCCGGATCACCACGCTTACGGATCGACCCATTTACCACTAAACGGGTCAAAATCTTCGGCACTAATGAACATCTAGCAACCTATCTTAATAAGCAGTTTATTACTAATGACTAGATGTTGCACAAAACATCAATTCAAACCCTAAAAAGCACAAAATCCGAGTAAATTGATCTTCAGTTACTTCCTATAACACCAGAAATAAAAAGCCCATTAATTTATTTTCCCTTTCGCCGCTTTTGTATCCCGCTGCAATCGCTACAGTACCACTTTCCTTTGGGTTGTTCCTTTAGACCGACACAGCCATAATGGAACCATTCTATCTTGCACTGTGGACAGAATATCGCCTCATTAGTAACGGTTTGTTATTAACGGATAAAAAGTGGTCATCTCGACCCATTTACTTTCGAATGGGTTGATTTGATTATGTTTCATCTCTAACAAGCTAAATGGGAAAAAGAAAAAAATACGCAGTTTAAAAAGGAAACGGGTCAAAAATTGACTATAGCGTACTTTTAAATCATAAAAAAACCTAGATCATTGTATTTCAAACATAGATTATTATTATTATAAAATAATTGTAGATCATTGTATTTTAAAATTCAGATTATTACTAAAAAAAATTGTATATCATAATTGACACGTGAAATATTTATAAAAAAAAAAAAAGTAGTTCTTTTATACCAAAAGTACGCATTCTGACCCGTAACTATACCTATTCATTTTGCAATCCAAAATACTTACATCGGGATTGTCGCACGCAACCATCTCCCCATAGCTAACTTGGTTGCAGAAACAATATGTTGGTTCATTAGGATCAACTGGTAGGTCCAAGTCCATACCAGGTGGGTTTGCAGCGGCTACTTGAGCTGCCGCAGCAGCAGCAAGGCGGGACCTGAAATGTAAAAAATGTCAAAATTTTGACCGAGGCATTGGTAAATGGTAACCAAATACATACAGCAACTTGTTTCAAACAAATACAAGCTTATGTTAAAAAGAGCGTTACTTTTTTCGTCCTCCTCTTCCACCTTCCTTAGGTTTCCCATTTCCATCAGGGTTCGAACCGGTTGTTCCAGCTGCAGCAGCAATATCCTTTTCTGTAACCACCACAAATAAATCACAAATGAAAGAAAGTGTCCATTGTCAAATGGGTCGATCAGTGTTGTCTTTTATCTCAAATCACACGCTTAATTCCAACGGGTTGAAAATTGTTCACTTTGAGTCTAATTTTAATGCATGACTTCCTAAGTCGTTAGCATTCAAGATTTCATATTAATATTCTAAAAAGTTTTACCCCCCCCCCCCCCCCCACCCCCACCCCCCACCACACACACACACACACAAACAGGTACGTTGCTCTTTAAATTAATATTCTACATCACATCTACGTGTGACAGATTTAAAATAGAAGAAGAGATCTACCACGCCGTTGCTCTTCAAATTTTTTAAGATACTGATCGAGTTGTTGAATATGAGCATCCACCTGCAGAAGAAATATTTTCAACGCTTCACTTCAAAAAATAACCTCAAAAATATACTTCCGAATCACACAAATATCTCAAAACTTAGCACAAACTCAGGAACAAAAACAACAAAATAAACGTAAACAGTACCAAATCATATGCTTGAACAGCCAGAGCAACCTTCTCATCAGCAATCCTAACGGCATGTTTCTGCTCATCCTGTGCCTCGTCTGAGAACTTGCTAAGCGAAGTACCCAGTGCAATGCTACCAGACTTAACCCCCTCCTTAAACTCCTCTATTTCCTGTAAACAACGCTGCTCATTCTGTCGTTGAACACCTGCAGACATATACCCCTTAAATAATCATGTAAAAACGGAATTGGAAAAAACAAAACAAAAATACAAAAGATTTCTTTTTTCTAAATACTTAAACGGCTTAACGGGTCAACCCGTTTTTTATACGTGTCAAACCGAACCCGACCTGTTTTTAGTACGTAAAGACCCGAACCCGGCCCATTTTTAAGCGGGTCGTGTTAGTTGTCGACCCAACTCTGTTTTCTTTCGTGTCGGGTTCGGGTTGTGTCAGGAATTGCCGCCTATGTATGCACATGAACACAACACTCAAGAGTAGGAATAAACTATACCCTGCAAACTTTTATCCAAATCGCGTAATAACGCGTATTTCCTCTGTAATATGTTTGGCAGTGGCTCCAAACCTACATTACAAAAAATATATATAAAAAATAAATAAATAAACCCAATATAACAACTCTGCTATCAAACCCTAATACAATCAAGCATCAAAATCTCTCAAAATTATCCATTTAACAATACAATAGAATCGAATACAACAACAGAATACCCAATTAAGTCTAATTATGCCCACAATTTAATAATTTAGTAACTAATCAAGAATAAATTATTAACCCTAAAAAACTAGGGTTTGAATAAATTTTCAATTTTTTCTTAATTAAACTAGAAATTGACAACATGGGGTTGATTATTTTGCTAAATTAAACAACTTTATAACTCAAAATCGGAAATTATATAAAAAGATAAGAGAGATTGAATATTACTGGCTTGAAAGTCTTCAAGAAACGACATTTTATGTTTTGGGAAGGAGAGTTTGGGGATAAAGAATGATTCGATGGGCGTTAAAGGAATGGAATTTGATTGTGAATTGTGTAATTAAACAATTGTTGGATGATGAATTCTTTGAATTTTGTGTGATTGGTTCAGTTTGATGATATTGTGCTGATGCTAATTATTTATAGGTTGTTGTTCATGGGTTGAAAATGTTTATTGGAGATATTTTTATGCTTATGTGTCTCAACTATATTAACTTTTTCTTTTTTTTTTTTAACGGCAAATTTAGATAACTGACGGATTATTGGAGTCTCATCGTGTCACTAACGGTACCACGTGGTCATATTTATCTTAATTAGGCAACAATGTCTATACACCAATTCATGAGAAAACTCATTAAGCATGTGACAAACCCCGACTATCTCCATTCACAACAAACACAACCCAACTTTCAAATAAAAAACTAATTTTCTCCCTTCTACCTACACAACCCAAGCCTACTCAAAATTTAATACACATTCACAACCAACTCAACCTAAAAATATTTTTTTTAAACGAACTCGGTTTTTAATAAAATTTATATCGGGATGTTCACAAAATAAAGTTAAGAAATACAATGTATTTAGTTTTATTTTTAAGTTTAAATATAACAGGTTATTTGAGTAATTAAGATAGTGGGGGTAAAGTTTGGGTTGCAACCATAGTTGCACCCACAACCAGGTTGTAGGTTTTTCACCAATTTTCCTATTTTTTAATTGTTTATCACGACCAACCAAGGAAAAAAACACACTGATGGGTATAGTCTTATGGGGATCGAACCTAGGCTATAATAGCATTCACATATGGTTCTCGTATTTTTGTGAGTATGTTCCTTATATTATATAGAGTAGCTGTAAATGGTTATAAGTGAAGGAGATAGAAAAGTTATTGTAACATCAGTAAATTTGGAAGAGATACTATTCACCTCTATAAATTTTTAAAGTGGCAGTGAATAAACGAGAGAGAAAATATAATGATAAAAATATAAAAATATTATTTAATTGAAAAGGAGATAGAAAAGCAATGTTTTTTTAATAGAATTATAATGATAATGATGGAGATGCTATTACAAATGAAAAGTTTACAACTTGTACGGAATAGACGTCTAAAGTAATTTGACATGAAGACCAGCTCCGGAGCAAAATAGTTGTTCCACAAATGAACATCTCCATCTTCACGATCCTTGTTTATTACTCTACGCTTCCTTAAAGGTTGAGAAATTGATCTCTTCTTCAATTTGATTTGATTTGATGTTGTGTAAGCGTCAAATACATTTTTTCGACGTCATCAAAAATTAATTCTTCGCAGTAACTATTTGCATGAAAGCTATATCCACATAATTAGGAGACATAAATGGTTTCTTCGTCACTTAAACTTATAGCGGTAAAGTTTGATTTTAAAAAAAAAAAAAAAAAATAGCCGTCGGAGCGGGGGTATTGTTTTTCTCTTTTTTAGGTTAGTGGGTGTGAAGACACAACTAGGATGCCACATCACCATAGTCCATTTTCTTCTTACTTAAAATATGAGTGAGGTGTTGAGACACCAACACTCTATGTCTCAAACATTTATTACTTATTTTTTTTAATATTAATTTTAATTAGTTTTAAAAAAGTAACAAATAAAGAAAATAATGTTCAAATAAATACTAGATTTAATAAAAAAAATTATAAACCATACTAAAATTAAAAAAAAAAAAACAAATAAACCGAAAATAAAAAAGATATGATTTCCTAAAATTTAAAAAAAACTACTTCCACTTTTGAATCAATTTGTCTTGCATATTCTTCAACGCGGCGCGTTGTTCTTCGGGATCATGAGAGATGTCGGCCAACATAATTTTCCACTCTTCCACCGTCTTCGCTTCATCTATCAACCTAAGCTTTTCCTTTTGATTTATATTTTTTCTTGATTAGCTTGGTTGAAAGCGTCCATTTGTGCCGATAAAGTGTCAAGCTTTGAAGCGCTCCCGCTTATGTGGTATAAAAAATGAGGTGAAAAGGTTGAATTTATAATATTGAAAAACCTTTATAAAAAAAAAAAACTAGCCGTTGATCAGAAAGTGCCGTCATGCAACGTTCGAAAAAAAAAATAAGAAAATCACTTATTGGCCCGTCTGTCACACCCTCAAAATCCACTTGCGGAGTTTTACCGCGAGGCGCATGACAAACCAGGATCCAAACCAACGATCACAATAAACAAGTCTAAATGAATATAAATGCAATTTCAAAACATAGTTTAAAAATCCCGTTTACAGCGGAAGCTTATTTAAAAACAGTATCTCATCAATGAAATAATAGTTCAACGTTCAAATGACCATGCAACCCTAGTTAGACGCCGTGCAGACGCGTGCGCCCTAGTCCAGTCGTGCTACCTTAGCGACCTGAGAAAACATGTAAAAGTTTACGTCAGCACAAAATGCTGGTGAGTTTACAGGTTTTGTATCCAAGTACCAAGTCCACCTGTCCATACTATAATAATCGAAAACCAGTATACGCTAGCTAGGCGTACGTTTTGTTACTACCACGATTGGAAAACCATTACTAACGCGAATACCAAAAGTATGCCCGATGTAGTTCCTGTTGTTCCTGTTGTTCCTGTTTGAGACAATATGCACCCGCCGACCCTCCAAGTCGACGAGCGGGGTTGGTCACTCCCAATAGCGCTATTCACATTTCCCCGTTGTGCAAACCCGCACATTCATGGTTCCCCCCGGGACTTCCAAAGATCGTGTAGTACACAATAGAAACCCATAGTATGACAGTAGTTACCAAATAATCGTTTTAACACATGTTTTCTCCCCCGAAAGTATAAAACCAGTTTAAAAGAGGGGCCGTAAACTCACCTTAAGTTGCGTTACTCCTTAACCCGAGTAAACCCAGCTGCTATGCTAGTCCCGTAAGCGGCGACCTAACATACGACAGTTACAAGTACTTAGACTAATAACCCGCAGGCTAATTAGTCCCTAGATGTCCAGACCATAACCAAGTTCGTTTGAAAACACCGTGACTGTTTAACCGACCCAAAGTACAAGACTCGACATCCCATTGGTGACCCGAGACTCCCCGTGTTATGTTTACGCTCCAAAACATACAATAACGCAAGTACACTTAACATACGTTAACGCACAACAAGTTATAGCACATAGTTCACGTATCACCGGAATACATCCAAATATATGTTACCAAGTTATTGGACATGTTACGGGGTTCCTAGCATGTTACTACATGTTAAATCGGGTCTCGGAATGCTAATTTACACTTACAGCAGCAGTACACGCGATTAGGAAAAGTCAACTAGCAATTAGGTTGGTCAACTAGCAATTAGAAATCCTACTCGCCTCTATTATAGGCGATTAGGAGCTACTCCCCTGAACTTACTAGCAATTAGGGTTATTCCCCTGAACTTATAGGCAATTAGGGCTATTCCCCTGAACTTATAGGCAATTAGGGCTATTCCCCTGAACTTATAGGCAATTAGGGCTATTCCCCTGATCTTACACAAGAGTAGACCTCTACTCGCCTATAATATGGGCGATTAGCACCCTACTCGCCTATAACATAGGCGATTAGGAATGCTACTCGCCTGTAACCTTGCTGTTCCGGTTTTTCGCGCGTTTAACGCTCCAAATCAGATCCAGAACGTGTGTAACCACCCAATATCATCCCAAACACAATCCTAAACATGTTTAACCCAAAATCCTTCGTTTAACCTCGTATAATCAGTCCTGCATGCAACCAAGTAATCCAAACACCAATTCACATAGCATGCAACATCATACAAACACGCGTAATCATAACCCTAATATCCAATTACTGAGATTCCTATTATCATAATATCAATATCAATACTGATCTATCATAATAACATATCAAATCATCATCATGAATCATAAAAACCCTAACTTTCTAATCATACACACTCATAATGCATGCATATTAGTTATAATCCGATTAACAACCCTTATTGACGATTTTCAGAAAGCTTTTTCGTTTAAGAACAGGTCTGGACCATTAGGGATTGATTAAAAACGTTTATAAAGAGTTATGGATGAAAATCAAACCTTAGGATTATGAAAATATGATGATTCAAGCTTGAAACCTTGAGTTTTGATCAAAAATCGCCTTCCAGAGGTTGTTTATGTGTTGGGGCGGGTTATGGGACGACTAGGGTTGGTATAATGGAGTTTAGGAGGTTAAGTATGGTATTTATAGTCGTTTTTAGTCGTCCAGCCCGTAACTAGCGAGTATGCAGCAGTTTCAGGCGATTAGGGCTTGTAATCGCCTGAATGTTCATGTGATTGGGCCTACTCGCCCTTAGCTACACACGAGTAGGACCCTAATCGCCCCTAGGGTCTCCTACTCGCCTCCCCTCTAGGTGATTAGGCCTCCTACTCGCCTATAGGGGTTGGTCTTGTGTGTTTTGCGCGTTAAACCCCGTTTTAACATATTTTAATGCATATTCACGTACCGACAAGTCATATAATGATTGTAAACACATAACACAAGTAAATACACATATTTACACTCGTTCACCAATTCCCGGGACTCGAGACTCGTACGTTCCGTATGCTCTGACGATCCTACAAATCGTCACCGTTTGTACACTTGGTTAAGGACTAACATCTAACGAACCTCTAGACCAACATCCAATGATCTTCTAGACTAACCAATAGTTCCCGAACCATAACCCGACTTAACTAACCCAGTTAAGTACAATATACGCGTGACTCGCTAAGGTAGACTTTCATCTAGACAACGTTGTTAACCAGAATTTGCCGGGTGTCACATCATCCCCACGTTAAAAGAATTTTCGTCCCGAAAATTGCACAAGCACCAAAAGAACAAAAGAAATAACGAAGGAACAAACAAAAAGATAGAAACCAAAAGAGAGATTTACCCGAGTTGTCACATCATCCCCACGTTAAAAGGAATCTCGACCCGAGATTCATTCAGCTGCCGAAGAGACATGTCTCGACTCGAACGCTTCCTTAGGAAAAAGATGAGGATACTTAGACTTCATCTGATCCTCCCGTTCCCACGTATACTCCGGTCCCCGGTTCGAGTTCCACCGAACCTTAACGATACGAATCTTGCTGTGACGTAGGCTACGAATCTTGTAATCAAGGATCTCCACAGGTTCTTCCACAATCCGAAGACGATCATCAACCTTGATCTCTTCTAGTGGAACGATGAGAGACTCGTCAGCCAGACACTTCTTCAAGTTTGACACGTGAAAGACGTTATGTACGTTACCGAGCTCCGTCGGTAGATCAAGTCGATATGCCACCGGCCCAATCCGTTCCAGGATCGTAAATGGGCCGACATATCGCGGATTGAGTTTGCCACGCTTCCCAAAGCGTATGACGCCCTTCCACGGTGAGACTTTTAGAAGTACCTTGTCATTGACTTGGAACTCCAGTGGTTTGCGACGCTGATCAGCATAACTCTTTTGCCGGTCCCGTGCCGCCGCCAACCGATTACGAATCTGTACGATCTTTTCCGAAGTTTCGTACACTAGTTCAGGCCCAGTGAGTTGACTCTCACCCACTTCAGCCCAACAAAGAGGAGAACGACATTTCCGTCCATACAGTGCTTCGAACGGAGCAGCCTTGATGCTCGTGTGATAACTGTTATTATACGAGAATTCTACCAACGGTAGATGAGCTTCCCAACCTTTGCCAAAATCGATCACACACGCCCGCAGCATGTCTTCTAAAGTTTGAATCGTACGCTCACTCTGACCGTCAGTCTGTGGATGGTAAGCCGTACTCATGTCTAGTTGGGTACCCAAAGCCTTGTGCAAAGACTTCCAGAAGTGAGAAGTAAAATGGGAGTCACGATCCGAGATAATAGAAACTGGTACCCCGTGCTTAGAAACAACTTCTTTCAAGTAAAGACGAGCCAAACGATCCATGGTGTCGGTCTCCTTAATGGCAAGAAAATGAGCTGATTTCGTCAACCGATCGACAATCACCCATATCTTGTCGTTCCCGCTTGGTGATTTAGGAAGTTGTGTGACAAAATCCATAGTAATCCGTTCCCATTTCCATTCCGGAATTTCAGGTTGTTGCAGGAGACCCGACGGTTTCTGGTATTCCACCTTGACCTTAGCACAGGTCAAGCATTTGCTCACGTACGAGGCTATGTCCGACCTCATGTTTGGCCACCAGTAAAGCACCTTCAGATCTTGGTACATCTTATCCGAACCAGGATGAATAGAATACCGGGACTTATGAGCCTCATCAAGGACAAGCTCCCGTAGTCCCCCGAACAAAGGAACCCATATACGTTCTGCGAAATAGTGCAGGCCATCAGACCTTCGCTCTAGGTGCTTGTCGGCACCGTGCATAGTTTCAGCTTTAAGGTTTTCCTCCTTCAAAGCTTCCAATTGGGCAGAACGGAGTTGATCAGGTAACGATGAATGAATAGTGAGCTGCAACGCCCGAACGCGACGAGGTTTAGTAGATTCCTTCCTGCTCAAGGCGTCTGCTACAACATTCGCCTTGCCAGGATGGTACTTAATAGCACAATCATAGTCGTTCAAAAGTTCGATCCAACGACGCTGCCGTATGTTCAAATGTTGTTGGTCGAAAATGTGTTGGAGACTCTTGTGATCGGTGTAGATGGTGCATTTGGTACCGTACAAGTAATGTCTCCAAATTTTCAACGCGAATACCACGGCACCCAACTCCAAGTCATGAGTTGTGTAGTTCTTCTCGTGCACTTTGAGTTGACGAGAAGCATACGCAATCACTTTCTCGCGTTGCATCAACACGCAACCGAGTCCATGAATGGAAGCATCACAGTAAACAACAAAATCATCAGGACCCTCAGGTAAAGACAAAATAGGAGCAGAACACAGTTTGGACTTCAGTTCTTCAAACGCTGACTCTTGTGGTTCACCCCAGTCGAATTTCCTATCCTTCTGAGTGAGAGTGGTGAGGGGTTGAGCAATCTTCGAGAACCCCTGAATGAAACGACGATAATAGCCCGCAAGGCCTAGGAATTGCCGCATCTCAGTTGGCGTCTTTGGTGCTCCCCAGTCCTTGATCGCTTCGATTTTGGCTGGATCGACATGAATCCCTAGTTCATTAACCACATGTCCTAGGAATTGAACTTCGCGTAACCAAAAGTCACACTTTGAGAACTTGGCGTAAAGTTGCTCCCGTCGCAAAAGTTCCAAAACTAACCGCAGATGTTCCCCGTGTTCGGTCTCGTTCTTGGAGTAGATCAGAATGTCATCAATAAATACAATAACGAATTTGTCCAGATATGGTTTACAGACGCGGTTCATCAAGTCCATGAAAACCGCCGGTGCGTTCGTAAGACCGAAAGGCATGACCAAGAATTCGAAATGGCCATAACGTGTTCGAAAAGCAGTCTTTGCAACGTCAGCCTCCCTGACGCGCAGCTGGTGATAACCGGACCTCAAGTCGATCTTGGAATAATAACTAGAACCCTGAAGCTGGTCGAATAGATCATCAATACGTGGAAGAGGATAACGGTTCTTGACGGTCAATTTGTTCAGTTCTCTGTAGTCCACACACAATCGGAAACTTCCATCCTTCTTCTTAACAAATAAAATCGGGGCTCCCCAAGGGGAAGAACTTGGTCGGATGAAACCCTTGTCCAAGAGTTCCTGTAACTGACTAGACAATTCCTGCATCTCGGGAGGTGCAAGACGGTAGGGGGCCCGAGCAATAGGAGCAGCCCCTGGTACAAGATCAATACCGAACTCGACTTGACGATGAGGAGGAAGACCAGATAAGTCATCGGGAAAAACATCAGGAAACTCGCGTACCACCGGAATGTCGTCGATCTTCTTTTCATCACCAGAGGAAACAGATAAAAGCGCCAATACGGCTGGATAATGTGACACCCGGCATGTTTGAGTCAACACTTTATGAACACATAAGTCTACATTAGCGAGAAACGTTTATAAACAAACTTAACTGGGTTAGTTGAGTCGGGTCAGATTAGGATTGTCCAGGGTCCAATGATCTGGAGGATCATTGGGAGTCGTTTTGGGAATACATTAGTATCGGGTTCCGTCGTTGGTGACATTACATGAGTTAATTTAGTATATGTGTAGATTATGGGTCGTGTGGTGGATTGTATGCTTATACTTGCTTAAATGATGTACGAATGATTATACGTGCCTAAACATGCTAAGTATAGACTATGGATGCATGCTTATGTGTTAAGATGTGTTAGAATGCGTTAAACACGACAAACTGGAAAAAGGTTAACATGTGTTAAAAGTGCTGTTAACATGTGTTAAAAATGTGCTGATGACCTGAATGTGGAACTTTTGGGCGAATGTGGAAATGGGGTTTGAAAAATGGGCGAACGTAGAAACAAAGTGGGCGAATGTGGAAAAGTTCCACATTCGACCACTAAAAAGGGGCGAATGTGGAAAAGTTCCACATTCGACCACTAAAAAGGGGCGAATGTGGAAAAGTTCCACATTCGACCACTAAAAAGGGGCGAACGTGCAGATGGTATAAATACCATCCTTAGCCATTTTTCACCATTTCACAAACCCTAAACGCCTCTAAACACTCTCTATCAGCTATTATCATTGGGGAAGGAGTTTTTGAGCTTGTTTTTCATAACCTAACTCTCTAAATCATTACAAGTGAAGATCTAAGGTGTGTTCTTCATTACAAATCCTTTTTAAACAATTTTAACTTGTTTTCATCTAAACCCCAAGGGTCCAGATCTGATATCAACATGTTTTATGGGTAAAAACCTTCCTAACATCTTTCTAAATAAAACCTACTCATAAACAATGAGTTTTCATACAAACTAACATGTGTTAATGATGTTTTATGTGATGTTATGTGTTGTTTGATGATTGATTGCTGTATAGATGTTATAACAATGATCTAGGACTGTTATTGATGATGTTTTATGGTTGAGATAGGTTACAATTGATTATTGATGATGTTATGTTCATTTTGGGGATTTTGGGTTAGATTTAGGGCTTGTTTTTGGATAGTTATGATAAGGTTATGATAAGGGTTTCTTGTTCATGACGATCTGAGTATGATGAGCTGATTATTGATTGATTTCGGAAGTTTCCTAATTGGGTAATATTTTCATGCATGATGATGTGACATCTCCATAATTTACTATTTTAGGAAACTTGTAAAAACGGATAGATTTTGGGGTAAAATTGGCAGGGTTTCGTAGGAATATAATAATGATGCTTGACTGCTGTAACTCATGATGTTTCGTGATGTTTTCGGATGTTTTTGGACGCGTTTTTGAGTAAACAACACAGCAGGGTCGAACCTGGAACTAAAAGGGGCGAAGGTGGAAGAAAAGGGGCGAAGGTGGAAGAAAAGGGGCGAAGGTGGGAGTTTGAAGCCACCTTCGACCACTCAAAGCCACATTCGACCCTACGTTAACAAAAATGAGATTTTTGATACGAACTAAGTGTTTTATGCTTGAAACTTATGTGTTAAACTTATGTGCATGACTAATTGATGTAATGGGTCACCAACGGGATGTCGGGTCGGTCTAGTGTGTCGGTTAAACATTTAAACACGTTTTAAAACATACTTGGTTAAGATCTGGACAATCGGGGACTAGTTAGCCTTCGGGTTAATAGTCATCACACTTATGTAAACTCATTGATAGGTTGTCATTAGTTGGGATTATCATACACGTGTTGGAATTCTAGTTATCGGAAGGCGCACAATAAGGTGAGTTTCACGGCCCCACTCTTTTACTGGTTTTACATTTTCGGGGGAGAAAACATGCTGTGTCCTTTAAACATGTGTCAACTATGTTTTCATAAAAGGCGTTTCAACTATGTTTTCATAAAAGGCGTTTCAACTATGTTTTCATAAAAGGCGTTTCAACTATGTTTTCATAAAAGGCGTTTCAACTAAGTTTTCAGGAAAGATGTGTCAACTACGTTTTGGTATTCATGAATTCATTGGGTTTGGAGTATTCATTATGTTTTCACGTATTCATTATGTTTTAGAGTATTCATTATATTACTATGCGATCTTTGGAAGTCCCGGGGGAAACCATGAATGTGCGGGGATGCACAACGGGGGAAATGTGGATAGCGCTATTTGGGCTTGACCCGCCCCACTCGTCGACTGGAGGTCGGACGGGTGCATATTGTCTCTTAGGTATTCAGTATTCAGTATTCAGTATGCAGTATTCAGTATTCAGTATTCATTCGGGCACGTATTCAGTATTCATAGTATTCGAGTCCAGTAATGGTTTTCCAATCGCAGTAGTAACAGGTATTCATATATTTTGCATGCATGTGGTCTGGATTGACAATGAGTATTCAGTTGGAGTCGATTATCACTTGGAGTTGGTATACATTTGGAGTCGGTATTCATTTAAAAACCTGTGAACTCACCAGCATTATTGCTGACGTATTTAGCATGTTTGTCTCAGGTCGCTAAGGTAGCAGCTGTTGGTAGGCGCACGGAGTCTCACGGCGTCTAGGATTCATGTGCATCTCATTTAGCATTTTCAGACTTTCGTACTTTTGATTTCACGTTGTAATAAAGTTTTACGCTTCCGCAGCGTTGGATCATTTTTGAAAACTTAATGGCTTGATTTTGTCATTTTTACGTATCATATAGTGTTGTTTATTGTGACCGTTGACTTGGATCCTGGTGTGTCACGCGCCTCGCGGTAAAACCCCGCACGTGGAAATTTGAGGGTGTGACAGATTGGTATCAGAGCCAATGGTTATAGTGAACTAGGACTGCATGTAGAGTCTAGTCTATAGCCGAGTATCACACACGTTAGACGGTCACACATAGTTACGAGTCGTGTCATTTGGAAAACATATTAACCTTGTCGGGGTGTCGGTGTCCTCATCACACAGTATCACGTTATCTATCTTTTGTTATTCCTACCTGGGTTCTATCTTCTTCTTCGGGTTTGAAGTTGAAGGGACTATTCGCTTACATACTTGCTTACTCACACACTATCCTGCACTAGTACTTGTCATAGTACACCCATGAGTGACTATTCACTTTGGGATCTTCGTGCGATAACAGTTTCTTTTAGGAATGTGGGTATCGGGTGATTTGAAGTTCTAGCTAGGAGCACGCCTAGAGGACCATGTAGAGCGATTTGTTATTTCGGGTGCACACGAAATCATAAATCGAAATACATGAAAATCTTGGTGGACTTCGTGTTCGGACTAATGGTCATGCTGGAACCATGTTCTGAATTCATTTGGTCACTTGTAGCTCGATCTGTTGGTGATTTTGCGTATCTTGTCTCATGTTTGGGCAGAACATGTCTGGTCGCGCTGGTGGACGTGCTGGTGGACGCCGTGGTGGCGGCGGGGGACGCAATGGCGGTGGACGAGGTGGTGGGAACATCACCATGACTCAGGCGGAGTTGGAGCACATGTTGCAACAACAGTTGAACGTTGCGTTGGCTGCTTTCCAGGCTGCTCAGCAGACCCTGGGAAATACTAATCAGATGCAGACTGGGTGCACGTACAAGAAGTTCATGGACTGTAAGCCCCATTTCTTCAATGGGACTGAAGGAGCGGTGGGACTACTTAGGTGGTTGGAGAAGATTGAGTCGGTGTTTGCTATGTGTAACTGTCCCGACGCTGATCGCGTCAAGTATGCTTCTGCTACACTGGAGGGACATGCGTTGACCTGGTGGAACTCCACCACTGCGAACCTTGGTCTGGGTGAGGCCAATGCTATGCCGTGGTCCGAGTTTGTTCAGATGTTGAGGGCAGAGTATTGCCCAAGAGACGAGATTATGAAGTTGGAGCATGAGTTCTGGAATCTGAAAATGGTTGGGTCGGAGATCGAGGAGTTTACTGCTAGGCACAACGAGTTGGCTGTGATGTGCCCCGGGTTGGCTACACCGGAGTACCGGAGGATTGAGCACTACGTTGCTGGGTTAGTACCGAAGATTGCTGGACTTGTTGCTGCTGCTGATCACACTACTATGTTGGCCACTGTTCGGGCAGCCCACAAGCTGACCAACATGAAGGTTGCGGAGGGCGTTCTACCTCCGAGGGGTGCTGCTGTGAAAGCCCCTGCGGACAACAAGAGAAAGTGGGAGAGTGCTGGAAAGAGCGCTGGGTCGTCCCAGCCGCAGACAAAGAAGCAAGAAGTTGTGGGAGCATCATCTGGGCAGAGGTCTGGGGGATATACTGGGAAGCTCCCGAAGTGTGGTGAGTGTGGGTTCCATCATACGGGTGATTGTGAGAGGTTTCGCTGTCGACGGTGTCAGCGTTTTGGTCATCATGCTAAGGACTGTAGGACTACTCTTCAGCTACAACCGGCACAGGCCACTACTACTACTACCACTGCTACTGCTCCTCAGGGGAGGCAGTGATGTTATCACTGTGGGGATAATGGACACTTCAAGCGGGATTGTCCTAAGCTGAACCAAGGGACTGCAGGTGGTGCTGGGAATGAAGGCGGCGGTCGAACTACCCGAGGTCATGCCTACGTCATTGGCGCTAGGGAGAACCAGGAGGATCCTGACACTGTTACTGGTGAGTATTCTTTTCTTGATTCTCGTTATGCTCGTATTCATTCTCGTTCGCATTGTTTGGAAATTCGTATTCATTGTGTGCATTCAGTTTGGTATTTGGTCATCATTTTGCATTCATGAGTCTGATGTGGGTCCTTTGGAGATGATACTTGGACGGTACCGGTGTATCATTTATACCGATCATAGTAGTCTCTAGTAGGCCTTCGATCAGGGGGATTCATTGTTCTCTATTCACTTTGGGGAGGGCGGTTCCCCGGCACAGAGTATTCGTTGATATCATCTTTCGTTTGTGGTTATCATTTCGTTTGTGTTCTAGGAAACGTTACTTGGGTTAGGTCGACACTCATTACTGTCGAAGAGTGAATCTCGGGGCGAGATTCCTTTCAACAGGGGGATGATGTGACGACCGGGAAAATTTTTCTTTTTATCGCTTCGTTCTCTTTGACTTCGGGAAATTTTCGGGACGAAAATTCTTTCAACTGGGGGATGATGTGACACCCGGCATGTTTGAGTCAACACTTTATGAACACATAAGTCTACATTAGCGAGAAACGTTTATAAACAAACTTAACTGGGTTAGTTGAGTCGGGTCAGATTAGGATTGTCCAGGGTCCAATGATCTGGAGGATCATTGGGAGTCGTTTTGGGAATACATTAGTATCGGGTTCCGTCGTTGGTGACATTACATGAGTTAATTTAGTATATGTGTAGATTATGGGTCGTGTGGTGGATTGTATGCTTATACTTGCTTAAATGATGTACGAATGATTATACGTGCCTAAACATGCTAAGTATAGACTATGGATGCATGCTTATGTGTTAAGATGTGTTAGAATGCGTTAAACACGACAAACTGGAAAAAGGTTAACATGTGTTAAAAGTGCTGTTAACATGTGTTAAAAATGTGCTGATGACCTGAATGTGGAACTTTTGGGCGAATGTGGAAATGGGGTTTGAAAAATGGGCGAACGTAGAAACAAAGTGGGCGAATGTGGAAAAGTTCCACATTCGACCACTAAAAAGGGGCGAATGTGGAAAAGTTCCACATTCGACCACTAAAAAGGGGCGAATGTGGAAAAGTTCCACATTCGACCACTAAAAAGGGGCGAACGTGCAGATGGTATAAATACCATCCTTAGCCATTTTTCACCATTTCACAAACCCTAAACGCCTCTAAACACTCTCTATCAGCTATTATCATTGGGGAAGGAGTTTTTGAGCTTGTTTTTCATAACCTAACTCTCTAAATCATTACAAGTGAAGATCTAAGGTGTGTTCTTCATTACAAATCCTTTTTAAACAAATTTAACTTGTTTTCATCTAAACCCCAAGGGTCCAGATCTGATATCAACATGTTTTATGGGTAAAAACCTTCCTAACATCTTTCTAAATAAAACCTACTCATAAACAATGAGTTTTCATACAAACTAACATGTGTTAATGATGTTTTATGTGATGTTATGTGTTGTTTGATGATTGATTGCTGTATAGATGTTATAACAATGATCTAGGACTGTTATTGATGATGTTTTATGGTTGAGATAGGTTACAATTGATTATTGATGATGTTATGTTCATTTTGGGGATTTTGGGTTAGATTTAGGGCTTGTTTTTGGATAGTTATGATAAGGTTATGATAAGGGTTTCTTGTTCATGACGATCTGAGTATGATGAGCTGATTATTGATTGATTTCGGAAGTTTCCTAATTGGGTAATATTTTCATGCATGATGATGTGACATCTCCATAATTTACTATTTTAGGAAACTTGTAAAAACGGATAGATTTTGGGGTAAAATTGGCAGGGTTTCGTAGGAATATAATAATGATGCTTGACTGCTGTAACTCATGATGTTTCGTGATGTTTTCGGATGTTTTTGGACGCGTTTTTGAGTAAACAACACAGCAGGGTCGAACCTGGAACTAAAAGGGGCGAAGGTGGAAGAAAAGGGGCGAAGGTGGAAGAAAAGGGGCGAAGGTGGGAGTTTGAAGCCACCTTCGACCACTCAAAGCCACATTCGACCCTACGTTAACAAAAATGAGATTTTTGATACGAACTAAGTGTTTTATGCTTGAAACTTATGTGTTAAACTTATGTGCATGACTAATTGATGTAATGGGTCACCAACGGGATGTCGGGTCGGTCTAGTGTGTCGGTTAAACATTTAAACACGTTTTAAAACATACTTGGTTAAGATCTGGACAATCGGGGACTAGTTAGCCTTCGGGTTAATAGTCATCACACTTATGTAAACTCATTGATAGGTTGTCATTAGTTGGGATTATCATACACGTGTTGGAATTCTAGTTATCGGAAGGCGCACAATAAGGTGAGTTTCACGGCCCCACTCTTTTACTGGTTTTACATTTTCGGGGGAGAAAACATGCTGTGTCCTTTAAACATGTGTCAACTATGTTTTCATAAAAGGCGTTTCAACTATGTTTTCATAAAAGGCGTTTCAACTATGTTTTCATAAAAGGCGTTTCAACTATGTTTTCATAAAAGGCGTTTCAACTAAGTTTTCAGGAAAGATGTGTCAACTACGTTTTGGTATTCATGAATTCATTGGGTTTGGAGTATTCATTATGTTTTCACGTATTCATTATGTTTTAGAGTATTCATTATATTACTATGCGATCTTTGGAAGTCCCGGGGGAAACCATGAATGTGCGGGGATGCACAACGGGGGAAATGTGGATAGCGCTATTTGGGCTTGACCCGCCCCACTCGTCGACTGGAGGTCGGACGGGTGCATATTGTCTCTTAGGTATTCAGTATTCAGTATTCAGTATGCAGTATTCAGTATTCAGTATTCATTCGGGCACGTATTCAGTATTCATAGTATTCGAGTCCAGTAATGGTTTTCCAATCGCAGTAGTAACAGGTATTCATATATTTTGCATGCATGTGGTCTGGATTGACAATGAGTATTCAGTTGGAGTCGATTATCACTTGGAGTTGGTATACATTTGGAGTCGGTATTCATTTAAAAACCTGTGAACTCACCAGCATTATTGTTGACGTATTTAGCATGTTTGTCTCAGGTCGCTAAGGTAGCAGCTGTTGGTAGGCGCACGGAGTCTCACGGCGTCTAGGATTCATGTGCATCTCATTTAGCATTTTCAGACTTTCGTACTTTTGATTTCACGTTGTAATAAAGTTTTACGCTTCCGCAGCGTTGGATCATTTTTGAAAACTTAATGGCTTGATTTTGTCATTTTTACGTATCATATAGTGTTGTTTATTGTGACCGTTGACTTGGATCCTGGTGTGTCACGCGCCTCGCGGTAAAACCCCGCACGTGGAAATTTGAGGGTGTGACAGATAACCCTTTCGAAGACACTTAAGGGCTTTCATGCTAGAGATGATGTTTAGCGGAACACCACCCTTGATACCGTACACAGAAAGAAATTCTCCATCAGGGAGAGGAATCCGAATAACCTTATCGTAACAGACGATCTCCGCGCGATACAAAGATAACCAATCCATTCCTACTACAACGTCAAAACTACCCAAAGGTACCGGCATAAGGTCGATGGGGAACGATAAACCCGACAACTCTAATTGACACTCCCGAAGGATACTAGTAGCTTCAATCGTTTTACCGTCAGCCAACTCAACAATATACTTGGTCTCTAATGGTACGGGTACTACATCTAGCAGTCGACTAACATCCATGGATACAAAACTCTTGTCGGCACCAGAATCAAATAACACGCTAACAGAACGATTATTGAGAAGAAACGTACCGGTGACTGTGTCAGGGTCCTGTCTAGCCTCAGCAGCTCCAATGACGAAGGCACGTGCATTTCTGCCGCCGCCCCCGTTGTTCCCATTCCCGTTGTTCCCACCCTGCTTCAGTTTTGGGCAATCCTTCTTGTAATGCCCAGTGTCACCACAGTTGTAGCATCCTTGTTTCCCTGTAGTCCCCTGAGTAGTCGGAGCTGAACTGTTAGTCGGAGCCTGAGTCGATGGAAGTGTAGCCCGACAATCCTTAGCATAATGCCCTGTTCGCTGGCAGCGGTGACAACGGTTACTATCGCAGTTCCCTTGGTGATGGCGTCCACACTTGTTGCATTTGGGCAGTTTTCCCGCATAACCACCCTGCTTGTTACCCGAAGAAGATGAACCCCCATTATCAAACCTTTTTCCCTGCTGTGCAGACCCAGATCCTTTCCCGTCGTTTTCCCACTTGCGCTTGTTGTTCTCTGGGGCCTTAACAGTTGAACCCTTCGCCGGCAAAATCCCCTCATTCACTTTTAAGTTGGTCATCCTATGGGCCGATCGAACTACCTCCGCATAAGTAGGATGATTTCCAGCAGCCACTAACCCTGCAATTTCCGGTACTAACCCTGAGACATAGTGTTCAATCCTACGATACTCTGGCACGTGCAGATCGGGACACAGCACTGCCAACTCATTCTGTCTCACAGTATACTTCTCGATTTCCGACCCAGTCATCTTGAGGTTCCACACCTCATGCTCCAGCTTCTGTACCTCTTCCCTCGGGCAATACTCCCGCTTCAGCAACTGTACAAAATTCTCCCATGGCATAGCATATGCCTCCCCAATACCCATGTTCTGGGTGATGCCATTCCACCAAGTCAATGCCACGTCCTGAAATAACGCAGCCGAATACTTCACCCGATCTTCTGGAAGACAGTTACACATTAGAAATACCGACTCCACTTTCTCCAACCACCTTAGCAAGCTAACCGCACCCTCAGTGCCAGAGAATTCCTGGGGCTTACAGTCCCGGAACATCTTGTAGGTGCACATGGGTGGGGGTGGGTCAACAGGACCACCACCACCGTTGTGCCCTAACTGAAAGGCAGCTTGGAGCAAGTTGTTCAGATCAGCCTGTGATAGGTTAATACCTCCACCACGACCACCAGCACCACCGCGACCACCACCACGTCCACCATTGCGACCACCTCCACGTCCTCCACGCACTCCAGACATGATTCTGGCAGAAAGAACGAGAAAATTTAGTTTCGCAGTTAAAGATAACCACTAATGTTCACAAGATCAAAGCCAGATCCAATCCAGGACTATCCCCTCAAACCCAGAGCTCACTAGGGCTTCCATGCATTTCGTTTTATGATTTTGTGTGCACCCCAAATGATAAAACGCTCTACATGGTCCTCCCAGTGTTCTCCTAGTTCAAAGTTCAAATCACCGAACATAGACTCTTAGCTACACACCGTACTACTACGGTAGTTTATGACAAGTGTTTCTATTGGAGTGCGAAAGGGAGATGTCCGAGCCTTGGACAAATCTCAAGAGCACACGAGTTACCCCAATAGACCACACTGCCCAGAAAACAAGTAACCCAACCTAAGATAGAACGGATGATGTAACGTAGAAAAACCAACGATTTAGAGACACCCCGACAAGACCATACGTATACCACTATAACGTTTAGTACCATGTGATCGTCTAGTGTGTGCGACTCGGCTATAGACTAGACTCTACATGCAGTCCTAGTTTACTATAACCATTGTCTCTGATACCAATCTGTCACACCCTCAAAATCCACTTGCGGAGTTTTACCGCGAGGCGCATGACAAACCAGGATCCAAACCAACGATCACAATAAACAAGTCTAAATGAATATAAATGCAATTTCAAAACATAGTTTAAAAATCCCGTTTACAGCGGAAGCTTATTTAAAAACAGTATCTCATCAATGAAATAATAGTTCAACGTTCAAATGACCATGCAACCCTAGTTAGACGCCGTGCAGACGCGTGCGCCCTAGTCCAGTCGTGCTACCTTAGCGACCTGAGAAAACATGTAAAAGTTTACGTCAGCACAAAATGCTGGTGAGTTTACAGGTTTTGTATCCAAGTACCAAGTCCACCTGTCCATACTATAATAATCGAAAACCAGTATACGCTAGCTAGGCGTACGTTTTGTTACTACCACGATTGGAAAACCATTACTAACGCGAATACCAAAAGTATGCCCGATGTAGTTCCTGTTGTTCCTGTTGTTCCTGTTTGAGACAATATGCACCCGCCGACCCTCCAAGTCGACGAGCGGGGTTGGTCACTCCCAATAGCGCTATTCACATTTCCCCGTTGTGCAAACCCGCACATTCATGGTTCCCCCCGGGACTTCCAAAGATCGTGTAGTACACAATAGAAACCCATAGTATGACAGTAGTTACCAGATAATCGTTTTAACACATGTTTTCTCCCCCGAAAGTATAAAACCAGTTTAAAAGAGGGGCCGTAAACTCACCTTAAGTTGCGTTACTCCTTAACCCGAGTAAACCCAGCTGCTATGCTAGTCCCGTAAGCGGCGACCTAACATACGACAGTTACAAGTACTTAGACTAATAACCCGCAGGCTAATTAGTCCCTAGATGTCCAGACCATAACCAAGTTCGTTTGAAAACACCGTGACTGTTTAACCGACCCAAAGTACAAGACTCGACATCCCATTGGTGACCCGAGACTCCCCGTGTTATGTTTACGCTCCAAAACATACAATAACGCAAGTACACTTAACATACGTTAACGCACAACAAGTTATAGCACATAGTTCACGTATCACCGGAATACATCCAAATATATGTTACCAAGTTATTGGACATGTTACGGGGTTCCTAGCATGTTACTACATGTTAAATCGGGTCTCGGAATGCTAATTTACACTTACAGCAGCAGTACACGCGATTAGGAAAAGTCAACTAGCAATTAGGTTGGTCAACTAGCAATTAGAAATCCTACTCGCCTCTATTATAGGCGATTAGGAGCTACTCCCCTGAACTTACTAGCAATTAGGGCTATTCCCCTGAACTTATAGGCAATTAGGGCTATTCCCCTGAACTTATAGGCAATTAGGGCTATTCCCCTGAACTTATAGGCAATTAGGGCTATTCCCCTGATCTTACACAAGAGTAGACCTCTACTCGCCTATAATATGGGCGATTAGCACCCTACTCGCCTATAACATAGGCGATTAGGAATGCTACTCGCCTGTAACCTTGCTGTTCCGGTTTTTCGCGCGTTTAACGCTCCAAATCAGATCCAGAACGTGTGTAACCACCCAATATCATCCCAAACACAATCCTAAACATGTTTAACCCAAAATCCTTCGTTTAACCTCGTATAATCAGTCCTGCATGCAACCAAGTAATCCAAACACCAATTCACATAGCATGCAACATCATACAAACACGCGTAATCATAACCCTAATATCCAATTACTGAGATTCCTATTATCATAATATCAATATCAATACTGATCTATCATAATAACATATCAAATCATCATCATGAATCATAAAAACCCTAACTTTCTAATCATACACACTCATAATGCATGCATATTAGTTATAATCCGATTAACAACCCTTATTGACGATTTTCAGAAAGCTTTTTCGTTTAAGAACAGGTCTGGACCATTAGGGATTGATTAAAAACGTTTATAAAGAGTTATGGATGAAAATCAAACCTTAGGATTATGAAAATATGATGATTCAAGCTTGAAACCTTGAGTTTTGATCAAAAATCGCCTTCCAGAGGTTGTTTATGTGTTGGGGCGGGTTATGGGACGACTAGGGTTGGTATAATGGAGTTTAGGAGGTTAAGTATGGTATTTATAGTCGTTTTTAGTCGTCCAGCCCGTAACTAGCGAGTATGCAGCAGTTTCAGGCGATTAGGGCTTGTAATCGCCTGAATGTTCATGTGATTGGGCCTACTCGCCCTTAGCTACACACGAGTAGGACCCTAATCGCCCCTAGGGTCTCCTACTCGCCTCCCCTATAGGTGATTAGGCCTCCTACTCGCCTATAGGGGTTGGTCTTGTGTGTTTTGCGCGTTAAACCCCGTTTTAACATATTTTAATGCATATTCACGTACCGACAAGTCATATAATGATTGTAAACACATAACACAAGTAAATACACATATTTACACTCGTTCACCGATTCCCGGGACTCGAGACTCGTACGTTCCGTATGCTCTGACGATCCTACAAATCGTGACCGTTTGTACACTTGGTTAAGGACTAACATCTAACGAACCTCTAGACCAACATCCAATGATCTTCTAGACTAACCAATAGTTCCCGAACCATAACCCGACTTAACTAACCCAGTTAAGTACAATATACGCGTGACTCGCTAAGGTAGACTTTCATCTAGACAACGTTGTTAACCAGAATTTGCCGGGGTGTCACATCATCCCCACGTTAAAAGAATTTTCGTCCCGAAAATTGCACAAGCACCAAAAGAACAAAAGAAATAACGAAGGAACAAACAAAAAGATAGAAACCAAAAGAGAGATTTACCCGAGTTGTCACACCGTCCTTGGTGTTAAGGGGGAGACGACGGGGGGGGGGGGGGGGTGTTGAGACTCCGGGACGAGCAAAAGTAGGGGGACGAGGGTTTGCCCCGTCTATACACTGTATGGCCTTATACACCAAGTAGTTGTTACCGGATGTGCACAAACTCATATTGTGAGTTCTCCGACTAAAACACCTTCTTAGATCTAGTTATCTTTTAGATTACATGTACACACACTCATATATAGAGGTTGAATTCAAATGAGAGATCCTCCCATTTATGAGAACTCAAGAACTCCATTGGAAATCTTGTCTTCCATGCGATTTTTAACCATTTTTTTTCCAAAAACATAGATTAGTATCTAACTAAGAATTCTATAAAAAAAACAAAACATAGGTCGTCCATTTACATATGTTTAAGTAAAGTGACGTAAAAACAACTTCCATCGGACATATTTTTTTTGCACAGGTGTAAATTTCGTATAATTTTTTTTTTCTAACAATGGTCTAAATATTGTATACGTTTTTTTATTTAACAGTAAGATAATTTTAAGATATTTTAAAAAAAATACAAAAAAATATTTCATGAAATTCTGATGATTCTCATCACTCGAGAGAGTTCTCATTTGTATTGGTACTAGTTCTCATTTATTTAGTGATTTTAATTTGTGACATCTAGTTCCGCATTTTTATCATATGAAAATCAGTAGAAGTATGTGAATCTCACTAATGAGTTTGATTCCAAAGTCCATATCTGATAAGATTCTCTGCATTTACTTTGTCACTCACCAAGGCCAAAAAGTAACACATAAATTTTTCACATGTATAACGGATAGCATAACAGAGTTGTACATTATGTATATTTAATTATACCCAACATATTTCGGGGGGGGGGGGGGGGGGGGGGGGGGGGGGGGGGGGGGGGGGGGGGGTTAACATCATTTTTTGATACAAACTAACCTAATTTTTAATATGAAATTAGCTCTTTTTTGTTTTTTATTCGTATTATATCGTTTTCGTTACTATAGAATTAAATCACACGTAATCATATTAGTAACTAAGGCCAAGAAATGCCTTAACGTTGCATAAGGGGAACTAGGATTTCCGGTAACCAACCCAACCCACAGGCCCTTATAGCTGATAAATAGGTTGAATGATTCTTTGAAGCATTTGTAAATTTCAAATCATTATCGTTTTGTTTTACTCCATAAATCGTCGTTCTAAAAAAACTAAGGGGTGTGACAAAAATGGTTACCACGAGCAAGGAACCCGCGATTGTATTAGATGATCGTGGGTGCAATAACGCAAGGTGTAATTCTCAATGTCTTCAAACAATTAGGGGTAATACGACACACGATTTTTTTAGATCTGAGTTAGGGGGGTTGATATCTTTAACATAAATATTTCCTAGCTGTAACAACGTCTTTACAGTTATGTAATCTAAAATTTAAAATAACAGAAGTTTCAATCAATTATTGTCGGCTGATGGCCAGGCGACTAGCAAATAAATAATAATGTGCTATTGTTCTATAAATCGAATTTCTATGATTATCTAATTGTCAACAAGACAGTAACTAATGTCTAATGTTACATATGAAGGAAGTATAGCTAAAGTTGCATTTTAAGTTCCAAAAAGCAAGGATTTGTAGTTACAACTGTCATAGTATCAATACTAGAATCAATATAGTTATAAAGCTTATTAAGACATTTTTCCATGGTAATACTAATAGTGTGATTTGTATATGTTATGAAAGGTCTTTTGTTGTCTGTCACTTGATTGGTACTTAAAACAAAAGTGTGCTCTTTCAGGGGAAGATATATTATTTCCTCCTGCAAGAGGACCAAAAGACTTTGGATGGGATCCGGTTTTCGGTTTTCCAACCTGATAGCTATGATCAAACGTAATTCCGTCCCTGCATCTAGTTTAAATGATCATATCTACATTAGAGATGGAAATTTGACTTGTTTACTTATGGATGGGTCAGTTATGGTTGTTTTTGTTATCTCAAATGGGTCAAACTTGTTGAAAGTCACTTAAAGTCTATATGTAATGCATTCAACCTCCGAATAACTTTTATTCAAATATTTAGATTATCATCGTATTAATATTGTTTTTTAACCATAATCAACAAAGAAATTTTTATAAGAAAACGTTAAAAGTTGACAAAAGGTGTAGTAGACTGTTTTGACCCGTTTCCCAACTCGCCTGACTTGGCCACCTCTAATCTACATGATTCGTCGCGTACCTGTATGTATAGATGATTTGACAAAAACTACCGAATATTATC
Organism: Ambrosia trifida; assembly: GCA_028751855.1. Classification (NCBI taxonomy): domain Eukaryota; kingdom Viridiplantae; phylum Streptophyta; class Magnoliopsida; order Asterales; family Asteraceae; genus Ambrosia; species Ambrosia trifida. The sequence continues at coordinate 27,468,545 of CM054126.1, forward strand.
AATGTTTTTTTGTTGATACAGTTGTGCTGAAATGCCCAAGGAAGAAAAGAACAAGATTTCTCATCGCTCACGAGCTCTTGCATTGGGAAAGTCCTGCAGAGGCTGGTTATGTATTTGATACATAAGACAGTATGTAATTCCATTAGTGTATTACTCATTAGATTCGTAACGCTATTCTTCCAAGACGACTTCTCAGGTACATCTAAGACAAGATCATTACAAAGCTTTGACAAAAGATAAGTCTTCTATTTTTGTAAACCTTTTGGCCTTTTGATGGTAATAATCATCACCACCACAACAATGTAATAATATTTATAACATAAATGTAAAAAAAAAAAAAGAGCTTTTGATTTCATGACCTCAGTAGCTTTGACAATACAACTCAAGAAACCGAAATTACACTTGAAGAATTAAGTAAAAAAAAAAAATCAATATACCTAGTTAGATCTATAACACAAAGTAGCAAGTGTGGTGAACAACACTTCGGTCTTGGCCAAGGTTGCACGACACAACACACAACAACGTGGTAACGAAAGGAGTGTGAAAAAAAAACGCAGACCAATAACAACAGTGCTTGCTAGCATTGGCGACCCCTACGACATTTCAGAACACCTGCATTGGCGGTAATGGCGCCAACCATGCTAGATGATTTGGCCCCTAAACTTGAGGCTTTAGCATAGCTCGAAGAGGCACCGCCCCCGGATGGAGTGAAATATGCACCATTTAGAAGTAGGTCACCTTCTGATCTCCAGTTCCACCCATGCCATTTATGTATATCAGTATCCACTCTTTTTGTAACCTGTAATTACCATTTCGAAATAAGTATCATTTATGTGATATGAAATAAATGATCTATTACGACCTTTACTTTTAACGGCAAATGTTACTCTACTCTGACCGATCAATCAGGTTGACCAACTTGCTTAACTAAAAGTTGGTTAAAACTTAACATAACTATTTATAAACCTGATCAAGATTATATTTTTTTTGTTTATTAACAAATAAAAATTAAAAAATAAATAAAATGGCTTTCATCTAAGTACCTCTTTTGCAAAAGGATTATTAGGGGCAAGATATCTATTGCCTTGGCTGTTAATTGTAGGGCTTGCACTACCACCAATGGCATACATCTCCCAATGAGTGTAGTCATTGTTCACCACATGGAAATAACCATGTCTGCACCTGCAAAAAAAAATATATTTATTTATTTATTTATTTTTTTAAAAAAACAAATGCATTAATAAGTTATTAATTATTAATATTTTTTTATTTTTAACAATAGAAAAATAATGAGTCAGATAGATGAACCATAGTTGCAAAAACAGAGAATTAAATACAATATTAATATTAATTAATTAATGATATACCTTGGCATTCTCTGAATTAAACCTTTACCAAAATGGTTATATGCTATAGTCACTTGCATCATCTTGTCTCTATAATAAGAGTCACTATGCCCCAACAACATCACCTGTTTAATAATATAAGTAATTATTACAAGTATATATATTGCTGTTTTGTACTCATGAGGTGACAATTATGATGCATTTAATTATTTATAAAAAAAACATGATTTTTTTATAAAAGACATTTCGGGTCAGTCCAGCCCGATTAGGGGTGTTAAAAGGAACGTTCGGCTGGACCAATCTGGTTTAGTGGTTTGACGGTTAGAGTAAATAAAAAAGGTTACAGGGTGGACCATTAAACCGTCAAACCAAACCATATAAATCTCAAACCAGCCGAACGTGCCGATTTGACACCACTAATTATGATGTAAAGATTTACTGACCTCATTGTGGTGAGCAAAATGGTTATTGGAAATGGTGATGGCAGTGGAGCCCATGACAGCATCAACAAGCCCATCAGCACAGTTAGAAAGAGAGTTATGATCAATCCATATATGACTAGATCCAAATATAGAGATTGCATCACCATCAGCCCTTGTTCTCCATCCATAATGTGAAGGAGAGCTTCTAACCAATGCATTACCAGTTGGTTTACAATCATGAATATGCAACCCATGAATAATAACATTTGTAACAAACTGAAGTGTTAGGCAAGCTCCATTAGCTATGTGCACATTGACGCCACGCGCATCGATGGTTTTAAAGCTGTTCATAATAAGTTCTTGCTTTAGTTGGATCACCATGTCGCGTTTGAACACAATCCAGAGCGGATAGGTTTGTATGACAGCGTGGCGTAGTGTCCCTGGCCGTGGGTTGACTGGGTCATCGTCTCGGTGGTCAGTGACCACGTAGAAACGACCTTCACGCCCTCCTATTGCGTTTCGTCCAAACCCAATGCCACAGTCAGCTAGGCGCTTGCGGTTACGATGCCAGTTTGGATCGCAACGCCAGCAGTCGTCGATTGGGTTACCCGTCCCACATGAGAAGTATCCTAGTTTCCTTCTTTCAGTATTATTTCTCATGCTCCTACATGTAACATAATCATGTATTATCTTAGTCAAAATAATAAAAGATGTGACAAAAAAAATATTTATAAGTTTAAATAATTAGAAATTAATAAATTAATTGACAAATTTTTGGAGTGTAACACAATTTACCCATAACATGTTACCTATATGACCAACCATGTTATCTTTTTATATGTAACAATCATGTTTTATTAGGCAACAAGGGTCAAAACTATAGGTTATTGATATTAATTAAAGATGACTTTATCTTTCATTAGATTAGAAGCACATGCATAGCACACGGCAAAGATAAGTTTGTTGAGTAGAAATATTATTGGGAAATGGGTAACTTAAAAAAGAAAATTATTTGACATAAGAAAAGAATATTTTTAAACATAGTAAAAAAAATAAAGGTACTAAATTTACATGTGACATCTAAAGGGAATGCAATGGACAATATTAATAAGGGTTTAGGTTAAAAACCGGTTGCAAAGATGTGAAAATGGATCAGAAAAGCATGTGTAAGGTTATGTAGATTATAGACTGATTTTGGTTTAGGTTGAGTAGGGTCACATGTGTTGATTCCTCTGTTATGAAACATTGATAAAAAAGCTAATTTTCTATATAAGTTTTTATTTACAGAATAAAAACCATAACATATATTATGAAACATTGATAAAACAATACCGTCTTTTGAAGGAAAATACATAAAAGCTAAAGGTAAATAGGCAACAAGTTACGTCGCAAACCTTATTTTGAATACCAAAACTAACGGTTTATAATGTAAAAATATTTTTAAACATTTAAAAATTGCCTTTAGTTTCTATGTTATTTTTTAAAATATTTTGATATATTATATACAAGTTTTTTTTTCAAAATATATAGGAAATTATACATAATTTTTTTTTATATTTATATATAGTTCCATTGACAAAAAGGGTAAATTACATAAGGATGTTAGGTAGGCGGACAACAAGCTGTGCTACCACTCATTTTTTAATAGAAAATCTCAATCTGCTAAAAACAAATGAAAAATAATATATTTGGTTTATGGGTGCTAAAAAGCTGAGCCAAAACCGAACTCGTTTAACTTATCAAAACTCTAGCTTGGCTCAATTCAAACTATGTTTCTTACGCTTGGGCTCATTTACTAAACAAATTTAATTTTAGGTTCGAGATTGTTAAAACTAAGCACATTAAATTTTATTTCGAGCCGACTTCGTTTTCACCCCTAGTTTTGAGAATTGTTAGCTACACACAAGTACTATTTTTCTTAAAGAAAACCAACATGCCAGTCTTCCCTTTTCACCTTTTGCACATAAACAAGGACCACTAATGTATTATGTTTTAGGAAAATGTGAAATTACAAAACGAATATTGGTATAATTAATCCATTTAAGACTCTTTGACGCCGTTTCAAACTGGGTCCGTATCATATAGAGCCTCGGTGGTTAACCACTGGGGTGACCGATAAAAAAAAATAATAATAATAATATTACATTTTGATTGCGTAAAACAGTAAAACAATTACTCAAATCATTACTTATTTATATAATTGAGATGGAATGTCACTTATTACTAAAAAAAATATTAAAAAAAATCTAGTTTTGTGTGACGCCGAAAATAGGAAGACTTCTACCATCCCCATGTCACTAAAATCCATTCAAATTCGTTTAATATATGGGTTCCAGGTTTTTAATATATTTGGGTGTACTATAAACAGATCAAATATTATTATTATTATTATTATTATTATTATTATTATTATTATTATTATTATTATTATTTTTGAAAGGTAACAGATAAAATATTATCATCATGTTCCTTTAAAACTACAAACAGGAATGAATAATACAAGCCTGTAAATCGAAATACTTTTTTTTTTTTTTTTTTGAACGGTCGACGGTACACACCCATAACGAAGCCCCGCACCCTTTAGGTCCGGTTCCCGGGCCCCCCCTAAGGTCTAGCCCCTCATTTCAGAATAACCCTACTCTGAGTGGGATTCGAACCTGTGACCTCCCAGGAAATCGAAATACTTACATTTCAACATGGGCAACAACCTCTTCTGGATCTTGAACTGCGTTATCGTTCAAAGCTTCAATCTCCTTTATTCTACGCAAGTCCACACATACAATTAAATTAGAATAGCGTAGAGTAATATTTGCAGTTTATTAAAAAAAAAAAAAAACTTAAATTAGATTTTAAAAACAATTTACTTTGTATTTTAAAGCACTGTTACATTTAAAAAACTTAATCGACAGCCATAGCCAAGGTCTGTTTCAGACTACGTTGTTTGAACCGGGCTCGCGCTGGGTATTAGACTTGGTTACGGCGTTTTCTCGGAAACCGTACTGCCTCCACACGAATTGTCTCGCTGGAATAACAGCCGGATAAAAACCGGGGTGCGGCTCAGGATCGAACGCTCCTTAGTACGTTTGTCACCATCATCGCCCTACCCCTAGCTAGAAGCTCGTGGTACGTTAAAGTGTTGTTACATGTTAATTAGCACTATTGGAGCTAGAAGCAGCACATAATTAGGGACAGCGTGTGGAGGGAACAAGAGTACCACTGTGGTCCAGTCACCCAAAGTACTCTCTCTCTCTCACACACACACAGTCTGCGTGTTTTTTTAGTATGTGTGAGAGAAACACAATACTGCAACTCTTTTACAGTTATAACGGTCAAAATGTGGAGAGAGAGAGAAACCAATAACAGAAAACGAAACCTAGGATCGATCAATGCAAGCAGGAACCAATGAATAAAAGGAATTGTGAGATGATCACAACTAAAATTAACGGTTGTGATTCTGATTCGTTAGCAGGTTTTTCTGTACGAATAATATAATGCAATGAATCTATAAGATATATAAACTCACATAAGACTACAAAAGCGTTGATTGTTTGTTTATTATACCTTGCCGCCATTGATGAGTCGTAGAAGCTCTGGTTCTGCAACTTCTCTGTTTCCTCAATTCTATAATGTATATTCATATCACACAAATTTAAGCTCTTGATTGAGCTAAACAATAACTTAACGCATAATTAACATATTTAATCATAAGAAACACGAACATTACATTCATTTTCCACTTTTTAACAGAATTTCACAAATGTAGTAACATCGGTTTTTTGCAGCTTTTTGTCCGTTTACCTACTATAATTTCTAATGGTTTTGTAACAAAAATAATTTCTAATTTTCTTTAAAAATCATAACACAACTTGCAAACACGCATAATCAAACTGAAATATTTACACAATTCCATTATGTAACATAAAATAATAATAATAATAATAATAATAATAATAATAATAAAAAAATCAAACATTCATACCTAGGATTTAAATCATCAACCGTGTGGACCGCGGCGACTACGGTGGCAATGAACATTATCAGAAGCAGAAACGAACATGCAGTGAACGGTTTAATGGATAGCTCCATTGTTGTTACACACATTCAAGATTCAACCTCCTCTGTTTATCGTTAAAGATAACTGTTAACACACACAATGTGAGTGTGTGTGTGTGTGTGTTTATGATGAGTGATCAGAGGAAGTTAGAGAAGCAGTTGCAAAGTAAGCGTGTGATTTATAGAGGTAAAACAGAAGATGTTAAAAAGTTAACGGTCGTTAAACGTTGTCCATTCGTTAGGTATAATCCGGTTAAGTGTAAATGTTGTAACCTGACTTTCACGTGGCTTTCTTTTTCCGTCCGTTACATGTAAATGTACATAGTTTATATTGTTTATTATTATTACTAGATAATTGCCCGCGTTACACGCAGTTTACCAACGTACGATTATTTGGAGTAGTATAACGTATAAGAAAAAGTAAAGTAGAAACATTTTATTAAAATTTAAAAGCAACGAATACACAGTTATTCAAATTTCGCTAAAAATTTCCTTATAAACAACATTTTTTGTTTTAGTCATCACTTTCCCATCAGCATCCAGTATAAGTAACTTCACGCCTGCCCTGCTTTTAACTCTTGATAATGCTACATAAAGCTGGCCGTGTGAGAATACAGGATTTCTTAAATACAATCCAACCTTTGATAAAGACTGTCCTTGGCTTTTATTGATGGTCATTGCAAAACATACACTTATTGGGAATTGACGCCTTTGGAACTTTACTGGAATCTTGATATCAGATGGTATCAAATTTATTCTTGGAATAAGAGTTTTGGTACCAATGTTTCCACCTGATATGATCTCGGCTTCAATAACACGCTTTGCAAGTCTGGTGATTCGTAACCTCGTTCCATTGCACAAACCATTTTGTTGATCTATGTTTCGCAACAACATGACGGGTACACCGACTTTAAGTGCTAAACGATGGTTAGGTAACCCAGAAATTTTTAAACCATTAAGGACATCAGGAGAGTATAAGTCTTCCTGTGAACGATTATTACCATTCTCAATCTGACATATACTATCAGAGCTAAGATACTCGACTTCATCTCCAGGAAACAATGCAAGAAGCCTTTCATTTATATCATGTACGACTTCATTTGTAGGTGCAAGTATTGCTCGTTCCCCAAAGTAATCCTTATCTTTGTAAAGTTGGATAAGTGAAGGGTAGACGAAGTCAATTAATCTAGAAATCGGATCTGATGTACCCTTAATAAGAAGATCATCTGGAATTTCCACATCAAACTCATCATCATGAATTGACTCACCAACTTTACCCTCACCTAATTCAAGAAGCCAGTTTGCAAATGCCTTTGTTTCATCGGATTCAGACGTGTTGTTACCTAAAGTTAACCTCATGTTTTTTGTTAAAGTGAGGACTTTGCAACTATTCCAAATAGGAGAAGAAGTTATTGATGCATTTAAAATATCTCTTCTACTACCGTTTGGAACAACAGGAAGGATCTGTCTAAAATCACCACCAAAAACCATAACCTTACCACCAAAAGGCAAATCAGAATTAGGTGAAGAATTTGACTGCAGGACGTCTTTCATTGTACGATCAAGGGCCTCAAAAGCATGCTTGTGAATCATTGGAGCTTCATCCCAAATAATTAACTTAGTTTGCTTCAATAAATCAGCAATATCACTATTGGGCTTTATACCGCACAATGATTGTTCAGTAACATTCAAAGGTATACGAAACCTAGAATGCGCTGTCCTTCCACCAGATAACAGCAGAGAAGCAATACCACTGGATGCAACGTTCAAAACAATTTGTCCTTTAGATCTTATGGCAGCAGACAACGTTTTCCATAAAAAGGTTTTACCAGTTCCTCCAAAACCATAAACAAAGAATAGCCCACCTTTGTTACCATCAACCGCATGTATGATTTGATTAAAAATTGAACGTTGCTCATCAGTTAAAGAACGTGAATAGGTATGAAATTCCTCAGCCAACGTACTAACTTGATAATTCAGCTCATCAAGAATCAAACGGTTATTTGCAGATGATATGGAATCATTATCAGGATAAGGCATAGAAGGAAACCTACGCAGGCTTGAGTTATTCCGAAGCAATTGTTTCTCAATTTCAAGCAACGTAAGGTTCTTTATTTGTTCATCAGGAAGAGACAAACCTAAAAACAAAGAAGTTTGGACCAGTCAATTTAAAATAAAAGGGACATTAAAAAAAATTATTTCATTAAATTTCGAAATTAAAATTTGTTACCTTCAATTTGGAATACGTCTTCGTGTCTACGCATAATACCATCTGACAGATACTTCCATGATTTTTCCCAAACATGCTCAGGTCTAGATAAGGTATTAGAAAGCAACATCATCGCAAACAAATTACGAAGACAATATCCAGAACCGGTATAATGAGCCTCTTCAATAGCTTCTACATATTCTTTGTCATCGTCTAAGAGGCCAAGAGCATAACATGCATCACGAAATGTTGGTAAGATTTCTCCATTGACCGTTCTTATCTCCTCAAATGATCTAGGGCCTTTTACTTTATTTAGAAGCACTCTCAAAAAATACGCCTCGCCCATAGATGGATTAACCATGTGAACACGACCAATTGCCTTACCCATCTTTCGAAAGTCCCATTTTTTTTGTTCCTCTTTCCAGACAAATTTACTTGGGATTTCAATGTAACTTAGTTCACGTGCCACAGCTTCGTTTCGGTTCAGTTCCATCCATTTTAGAAACATTGTGGCAGCCACCGTTGGTTTGTCGAGCACATTTTGAATATTTTCTTTTGGACCATATACAACACTTTGCTCACCGGGTAAATGAAATGGAAGCCTTATAACTGGAGGGTATCTATAATGCACTTCATTTTTAAATATTCTCCACGAAGCTTCACATGCTGAAAGGAACCTACAATCAAAATGTTTTTTGATTTCATCTCTTTGCATCACTTCTTCACCTTCTCCATTATCTTCGACAAAAGCAACTTTAGCCATATCAGGTCCTTTATTAATGTATTTAAATAAATACTTAATTGAAGCGGCCTGGTTACACCATTCAACATTGATATGAGCTTGGTAACGCCTTAAAAGTTTTGCATTATAAGGGACCACATGTCTATTGTCTAACGTAGCAGTTCCTTTTTCAACAAATATCCCTGACTCTCTTCTTCTATAAACCGGATATCCATTTGAATCTAAAGTTGAAGCAGGAGAAAACTTCTTTGGAAATTTCTTGGAGCACTTACCGTCAAGCATGCACGGACAGTTCGGATATTCACGCCCACATGGTCCATGCATCATAAAGTCACTCACAAGACTAAACAACTCCGGATCAAGATTCTTATCAGGGATTTCAGCCGAAACAAAACGATCAACGTGTTCAATTGTGGGTAGCTTACTGGCTTCTTTAAGAAACAAACAGATATGAGCATGGGGCAGTCCACGTTTTTGGAACTCTATAGTATAGACAGCTGAAACATAAAGTAAAACAATATAATAAAACACGTTACTATTTAGAAACAACAAATAAGAATTGTATTAGTATAAATGAATAAAGATGCTAATATATGAATATATATTGGAGGTTTTTTTTTTTGGTAATCAATTTTACCTGCTGAAGTTTTGCCCAATAGTGCTTTTTCACGTAAATCTTTCATGATTGAGTCTAGCTTAACTTTGAATAGCCTAGCTAAAATATCTGGCCTGTCTTCTGGATTTGTCTTCTTGTCTTTAAGAAACCGTCTAATTTCAGGCCATTTTGGATTGCATGTGATTGTAATAAAAAAATCAGGGTATCCATGCCTTTTACAAATAGCCATTGCATCAAGATAATTTTCCCTCATGTAGCGTGCACCACCAGTAAAAGAAGAGGGTAAAATCACAGGTGTCCCTACTTTTGCCAAGTCAGTAGGTCCATTTTGGTTCAACGTTTGAAGATTAGTATAAGTTTCACACCTAAGTTTACTTTGCTGGAAACGGACATAAAATAAACGCTCACTCTCAATCATTGTATAAACGTCAACCAAAAACTGTTGTAGAAGCCGCCTAGCATTCAAAATCAATGAGAACTTACCAACTCTGTCCTGAATATGATATGCAAAATACTCTCTCATTGAACACTTTGAATCAACCTTCTTTTTAGATTTCCTCTCTTCCCTATGTGGTATATCAACCCTATAACAATCTTCTCCAAAGGGAATAAGCAATGGATACTGCAAGGCTAGATACGACGGATGAAGTTCAGATATACGCTGAAGTCCCTCTGATCTTGATTCGACGACAATATCTCTATTGTCAAGCTGCTCATCATTCTCTGAAAAAATAAGAGCAGCGATTTCTGACGAAGTTGGTAGGTTGTATGTTCGGCCATCTTTAGTTCTCCTACCAATAAGACGCAACTTAAGGGTAACTTCTGGATTTTCATGAAATCGATCCCGTACACTCCTATAACTTTTCACAAGCGCATTATTTGAGTCTAACATCGACTTCAGGTACTGAATGATTTCAATGTCAAGGAGGTCAGAAATATCCTTACACTTTTCCTTTTCCTTACTGAAAAGAATTGAAAAAAATAAAATTAATACATTAAAATTTATATACAGGGCTAAAAAAAAGTTGAATAAAATTTGTAGAATATTACCTATAAATGTTTTTTCGGTTTGAAACTTCATTTTCAGTGTCATATATATATAACTGCGAAAACTTCGGTTTCGAACCATCATAAGGAAGAAGACCACCCATCGTGTGATAATTCTCACCACTTATTCTGTATATGAAGGGAGCCTTTCCACTATTGATATTTGAATCAACCTTCCCTCCCATTGAAGTAAAACAAAACATAGAATTGAAGCGGCGAATGTGCTTTAAGAAATATTTGCTCTTTAATTCTATGTTCTTGAAAAGGTTCTGATAATCTGAATTGCTCTCTTTGAAATCTGGAAGTTGTACCTTTCCATAACCACAACATAGCAAATAGGTTGTTTTTCCACAAACATTTACGCTTCTAGTAGCTTCTGACCTCCACAACTTTGCATTACACATTTGACATACAACGGTTTGATCACCATGATCCAGATAATCTTGCAAACAGAATAAATAAAATAAAACTAACTTATAAAACAAAAAAAAAGCTTTTAAATGTTTTGTAAATTTAATATTTACCTTTAGAGACACCCTTAAATTGCAAGCCTTCAATTGTTTGAGGTTCCACATTTTCTTCGTCAGATAAACTAACCATTCGGACAGGTGAGATGCAACGTCGATTATTCCTTGATGTATTAATCGGTTCTCTTTGAGCAGAAGATGATGCAAGTGAGACCATATTAACATCAGTAAGTCCACCTTTAATTAATAATAACATTTAAAAGTTAGTATTAATAAGATTCATAAATTCATTACATTAATCGACACAAAGCAAATTGTACCAGATGGGGTTGGATAAGTAGGAGTTCTTAGCGTGTCATCATTTGAACACTCATGTGCAACAGTGGGTTGTTTTCGAGGTCTACCAACAGAACCAACTTTACGTCTTTTTGAATCTAGTTGTGCTTTTCTAACGTTTCGTAACTCTGTAGATTTTTTTCTTTGGACTTCAGCCACGGAAACTATGGATAAAAATAATATCAGGTTGTATATTCAATAAACGTTTAATGTTAAAATAAAAGAATAATGTAAAAATAAAAGGTGTATAACATAGTATTATGATACCGTTTGTAATATTGGACAAAGGAGTTCTTTGTGTGGAACCTAATAATACATAATGAAATAACAAAGAGAAAGTGTTAGAGTTAAAAATTTGTCATCAATTTAAAAAGTAAAGGTATCGAATATTTAAATGGCATACAAATTTATTACCAGAGAAGGATGCATTAAATGGGTTGTTGAAGGTTGATCTAAAGGATGGCATATCGATTGAAACTAAAGTACTTCTGGATGTTGATGAGTTTGAATTTTGACATTGATTAGCATTGAGTCTCATAGAATCCATTTGTAGTTTTCTGGATTTTGGACACTCCGTTGCAATATATTTATTGACTTCAATTGTAGAAACAACGTATGAAATAGTATTAGTTTTTATAATGAAATCAATAAGAAAATAGGATATTCGTGTACAGTGAAACATGTAGTTTACATAAATAAAAATAACATTTGATAAATTAAACAAATGATTTTGTTGCAATTGTACTATAAAAAAAGACGAACAAATAAAATTTACTTAAATTGTAAATGTGGAATGGTAGTTAAGACTGTATAGAAATACTTAAAAATAGAAAGTGTTATTCGTTGATTTACCTGGTGTAGAAACATTCAATGTACTTTGGAAAGATGAGCTTTGATGAATATAATGGTTGGAAGTTTCAACGGAGTAACGATTAAATATTGTAGTTGGCGGCACATTTTGAATTCCATTATTATGATTGTTCACCTTGCATCTCTTTGCATCCAGTTGTAATTTTCTATATCTACGACACTCGGCCGCGTGCCTAACTTTTTCTTCATGGGAGATAACTATGAAGAATTACGTATTAGTTACATAAGTAAACGATAATATAAATAAAGACATATATAACTACGAAATAAGTGTACCGTTTGAGATATTAGATAATGGCGTTCGTTTGTCATCACCTTATAAAAAATCGAAAAATTAGATGACAAATTAAAAATAATAAAATTATAAATACATTGTATATTTATGCCAAAAAAATTACCATTCGAACTTTTAGAGAGTCTTTTACGTCCCATTTCAACTAAAAGGATGCAATTCTACATAAAATGCATTATAAGAGTTTAACAAAATATAATCAAACTTAAAATTATGGATGATAGGTTTATATATATATAAACATTCAACGATACATAATACTTATCTAACAATATATTATAAATCAACATAAAGTACGAATCATCATGTTATGCGAAAATATGTAATATTGAAATTAAAGAATTACATACCTTCATCTTCTTTGATGGAACAGTAGAGAAAAAACATGTAGATAAACATGTTCTACGAAAACATGTAATATTGAAATAAAAGAATTACTTACCTTCAACTTGTTTGGTAGAAAGTAGAGAAAATATACAAAAGCAAAGATGAACTCTTGAATATTTGAGTCTTCTGATCTGTCTGTAAGAATGAATGGATTCGTTTATATGAAAGGTGTTGGTTTGATTTATAGTAGTAGGGTTTTATAGATTTTTAAAAACAAAAAAATTCTAGTCAAAACTGTTTTAATATTGTTAATTACTTACCATATTTAAATGAATTTCAAAATTTGAATTTTTTGCTTTAATTACGTTTGAAATTTTTCGAAATTTTTAATATATGGACATGTATAGGTTTTTATTTTTAGCAAGTGTGTAATTACAAAGATTTTGTAATTAAAAATGTTTATTAATAAGCTTAAATACTTACCATTATTAAAAAAATAGTATTTGAATTTTAAAGAAAACGAAAAAGTCAACTTAATTATTATTAGTATTTATTATGTTTATTTTATTAAGTATGTAATTAGAATACAATTGTTTAAAGTAACTGTACTATAGCAACTTTTGTAATTTTAACATAATCTTTAGTTATAATACTTAGAATTTTATATAAAACTAACTAAAAAAAACGTTTTTTAAAAAAGTAATATAATTAAGTATTACTCATATTTTGTTGAATAATTTTATGGAATGTATTAGAACTTTATGTTTGATAAATTGTTTGAAAAAATATAAATATGATAAAAAATGTTAATTATATATAGATGAACCTATGAATAATGTTATCATTCTTATAGATAATTCAACGTAACGTATAAATAAATAAAATTTATTCAACAACGAACAATTATTTGATAAAAAGGTAAGGAAAAAAACATAAATGTTCAAACCAACAACTAATTCAAATGTAAAATAGTAGCAAACATCAAACAAACCATAATAAAAACCAAATTGTTTCAAACCATAAACAAACATTCAGAAAAAATCCCCAAAAAAATAGCAAACAAACGGATAAATGTTCTTATTTTTCAAGCTTTGGGATCAACAGGGGGATCTCAACTGATTTGTCGGTGCAAACTTTCTTATCACCCTTACGCACTTTGGTAGTAGACTCACTTGCATCATCTTCTAGACCGTAAACTTTGTCGAGGCTACGCTTCACTTCCTGCTCGTCATGGACCAGACTAACTCTGCAAGATGATTCTGGAGTGTTGTTATCTCCAACAGAATCCTACAAAAGTAAATGAAAGGTTTAATGTTTGATAATAGTAGCAATTTAAATTAAATTGCGGGAGTGATTTAATAGGTGAAAAGAACCTTAAGAGAGACTGCATTTTGTGTAGACGATTCAACTCCATCCAAGCTTTCAAATCCAGGTTGATCCACCTAAAAACATTAAAGGATTTCTATGTGTCACATTATATAGTAAAACAATAATAAATTTTTATAAAAGCAACCTATAAAGGAATATAGTATGGGAATAAAAAACCTGAATATCGGAGAACTTTTGTTCTAGTGAAGAAAGTATCGATGACTCATTTGTAAACTTGCGTATACTATATCCGTCTAGATGCTTGTCAATATTGAATTGACCCACTTTTATTTTGAACGCAAATTTTTTGTCTTCAAGATCACGAAATTCAGTTGGAGTTGTTTTTTCTTCACCAGAAACCTTAATAACAAATGACATTAATAATATAAAGCAAAATAACTAATTTGTTTTGGACAGAGTGTAAACAACTTACTTGCTTAGATTTTTCTAAAAGTTGCATTGCTGACATTCCCAGCAATTTCTTTGCTTCACGATCAAATAAAGTAAGGGATGTAATACCAGTAAAATCCTGAACCCTTAAAGGTACTCTGAACCTACATTTACAAATTACAAAATATTATTAAACAAATTTAATACTGTTTTACTTTAAGATGTATATATTTAAGATAAAGCATACACTGGATCAGCAGAGACGATGTGCTTTGGACATTCTCTGTTGGGGCAAACTAACACCTGTTTAAACGAAGTAACATCTGTTTCTTCATTATCATCAGGTAAACTTAAGGTCGGCTCCACCTTGTGATTACAGTGCTCACATCCCAAATAATACCACTCATCTTTATCATCGACACCCTTAATGGTTCCAAGAACAATGACCTGTTTGTTCACCTACAAAAGAAAAAGGAATTGGTGAGTAGGCTTGAATTTTAAAAAAACTTGTATATAATGATATGATAAATCAATTGAATCTTACCTCTGTTATCAACGGAAGATCACGAATAGTGCTGAAAGGGGTTTTATTCAAGAACTCATCATTAATATTCATACTACCAGACGATCCAAGAGATCGTTGCACAGACGATGATTCCGTAGATAAAAACTTATCAATATAACTATAAGAAAAATAAATTAATATAACATCTATATAATAAGTCAAATTTTTAGATATATGTAAATAATTACAGGATAATTTAAACATATCACCTTTTCTTAAAAGCACGAATATCGTCAATATCTTCGTTGATAAACAGGCGAGTTATATTGAACCCATTTTGCAAACTTACATTACCTAAAAAAAATAAAAAAGCAAGGGTTATTTTTTTAAAAAAAGTAAAAAAAATGTCAAACGTAATACAAATTGCAAGAAATGACAAACCTTTATAATTGGTAAAGCTACCAAACTGAACAATAAGAACTACATGGACTTCAGCTTCGTTCTGCTTGATGTACTCAAACATCTGCTCACTATATTCATCCCACAAAGAACATGACATTTTTACCCCACTACATACAATACATTTTTTATTAGAGCATGCATAAATTCCAAACATTTCTACCAAAGTATTAATCGTACAAATGAGAAATGAATATATCATGAAAGATTATGAGATAATAAATTATGAATGGGAAAAATTAAACACATACTCTAGATCAATCAAGAGTAGGTTCATTTTCATTTTCAATCCAGCTTTTGTTTCGATAGGCTCGGGTGGACTCCATTCTTCAACAAAGCCAATGAAATCTAAAATATTTAAAATGTTATCTCAACTAATAAATAAGAAGACAAATTAAAAGAATAAAAATATATAAAAGATTAAGGCTTCGAAAACTACCAATCCTTTGTTCTTGCGAAAGGTTACCAGACTTAATAGACTCAAAAGAAGAGAAATTAAAACCATATTGGCTACCATCAAATCTGTTACACTTTGTAAGATTTGTTTCAAAAGTAAAAGATAATATGTCATTTTTAGAAAAGTGTTTAACAGATTTGTTATCCGCTAGTTGTGGTCTATAGATATAATATGATTCATTTTCACGTAGAAATTTTTCATGCTTCTTCATGTATCTATTCCACACAATCGCTTGCATTTTAGAACCCTGCGTAAAAAAATGTAATTAGAATACATTATTTGACCAGAAAATATTCAATGAATTGATGATATAAAATCTAACCTGTTCATCCATAACAACCATATCAATGCAAAGAGTTTCACCCGGTGTCTTTCGATTTGCTCTCTTCCAAAGCCTAAGTACCTTAACTTTGATTGTATAATTACTCAGCCGCCATGTTATGTCATTCAAAAATGTTACATTATTTGGATCCATCTGGCTGCACGTGTGTAATAGTTATCACAAATAATTGCGAACAAAAATATGTTAGTACTCGTGTGATATATAAATAAAAATGTAAGAGCCTAAAGTAGTATATACTACCTGCAAAATGTAGAAGAAAAAAAAAGTGCGGTCAGTTCGAATGGTTTGTACATGTATATATAATTTGCTACACCAATTATAAATAAGGAAGAAATGTTTAATTTTTGGTATTGATTATATAAATAGAAATGCCAATCTAATTGATTAAGTTTAAAGGTTTCCATAATATATTTTCAATCAAATTAATGGGTCAAAGTTTCCGAAATTATGAAAATAAAAGTTAATTATTAAATGTTATTGTAAAAAATTCAAAGACTAATTTTTGGTCTGTAGCAAAAATTTTGCTTGTCAAATTAAAACTTTTTTAATTTGTAAATTATTAATTACTTGTCATTTTAAAATAAAGAAAAACGTTTAGTTTTGTTTTAAAATTGTACTGGATAAATTTAACATTTTTCAAATAAAACGGTTGACTTTGTTAATAAGCATTCAACAGGTAAAAACACAACAATGTATGTAACTACTAACAGTTAATCACAATACAAAAATATTTCAAAAAATCTTGTTTCTCAAGATAAAACGGTTCGATTATGAAAATTATTAATTACTTTTGAGTTATAAATATTAAAAAACGTTATAATTTTTTTTTAAAATGTTATTCCAAAAATTTAATATTTTAAAAAAAAACGTTGGATTTTGTTAATAAGCATTCATATGTGTTTAAAAAAAAGAATATCATAAATCTATTTCTCGTTAGACATATCAACAGGTATAACAAACCAATCTATGTAACAAATAACAGTTAATCACAATCCCAAAAACAACCATACTCTAGTGTTAAAAGTTACACAGCAACACTATTTGACCAGAAAAAAAGTCAACGCCATAAATTAGGATATTTAAAGACAAATCGATTATAGGCTTTCCATAAATCTTCTTTGTCAACATAAAACGGTTTGACTTTGAAAATTATTAATTAATTATTTTTTTAAAATATTAAAAAACATGTATAAGTGTATACAAATGGAAAGTATTAAAACCTGGGACTTTTTAAAAAAAAAAACTCAAACTTACGAAATATTAGAATTTTAATAATGAGAATGACAAAACTTAATGTAATGTAATTTACCAATTTTAAGTTTTAATTTAAAATTTTTAAAAAGTCAATTTGTAAAAAGTCAACTACTGTATTGTTTCAAAAACCATAAGACTGATATATTTTTGAAAATTATTAATTAATTATGTTTTTAAAATGTTAAAAAACATGTATAATTTGGTATAAAAAATGGAAAGTATTAAAAGTTGGTACGTTTTCAAAAAAAAAGTCAAAGTTAGTTAAATTTAGAATGTTAATAATGAGAATGACAAAACTTAATGTAATGTAATTTACCAAATTTAAATTTTTATAAACAATTTTTAAAAAGTCAATTTGTAAAATCTATAGTTGTCTAAATTTTAATTCTCATTATGGCAAATAAATCATATTAACCATATTTACCTATTGCTAAAAAAACATATTTACCAAATTTTGGCTAACTATTATAACCTAGAAAGCATATCACTGTATATTTTTTCAAAACACATATCAACACAAAAAAAACATATCAACACACATATCAACACAAAAAACAAATAAATGTATGTGACCGCTAATTAATCATCATCCAAAAAACGACCATAATCAAGTTTGTTAAGAGTTACCCACAACCACTGTATTGTTTCACAAACCACCACGACTTAGGACCAAAAGTATGCGATTTATATCCAAAAAACTACCCACTGAATCCCATCCTAATTACCATCAACCCTAACTACTTTAGAGAGCTTGAACAGACCTCGTTTTTCAAACCAACGGAAATGCACCTGATCACCAGCCTGCAAATCATTGTCAGCAACAAAGACAGACATACCTTTGATGAAATAACGCTTACTCGATCCCCTGTCTTCAATACCTACAGAGACACCCCAGCTATTTTGCGCAACATCCTTAATTGTCAATGAGCGCGGCCTGTTCAAGCCGTTGTCCTTCGCCCATTGTGTCTTCATCCGCTAAAACAAATAATCATACATGAAATTTGTTATAAAAGGTTTTATATAGCATCAAAATAATTATAACAGATTGCTTAAACATATAATACTTACAAAATGCCTGTCAACAACAAAAACAACTGGAACGGCCCAATCTTCTATATCGTCAACATCTTCATCCGATCCAGAGTCATCATCATCAGTTTCCATATCATCATCATCATCTGAATAGTCTTCTCCATCGTCATCATCAGAAACCACAGCTATTTCCTCCTGATTAACTTGGTCATCCTCGGGCTGTTCAACGTCCTCCCACAACTCCGGAGGCAGGGTCAGCTTGTTCTTTTCAAAGATGGACAACTCCAATGTTTTCTGTTAAATTTACAATGAAACACATGAAAGGTGTACAAATTAATGATATAAATCTGAAAAAAAATTAATGATATTTTTTGAAATTTGAAATCGACAAACAAACCTCGTTGTAAATTTGAAACACCATCAGATGATCCGCTGTTATGTTAAACCTCTGTTTCATGTACGGCCATCCCTGGGTAATAAAAAACTCATGACCATCGTATTCAAGTTGGATCTGGAAAACATGGCCTGCAAAGAAGATGATTTTCCAGCATACTGTTATGATTAGGAACATCAAAATTTAAAAAAGTGTTATTATCTAACAATATATTATATACATGATATTACCTGGGAATGAGCTAACCATAATCGGTTCCATAGGAGGGTTTCTATTGTACAAACCATGATGAACGAAGGCACTTATATGCTGGGAAGTTGAAAAACAATGTTGAAACATTAGTACATATTAATCTATTTAAGGCGTTATGTCATGTTTATAAACATCATTTAAAAAACATACCAGCCGATTCAGATCACTGAGCGGGTCATCAAGTTTGCAATAGAAATACTTTCCAGGTGCAGCTATGGCATCCTGATGGAAAGTATACATGTTAAAACAGTTCAGCATTTCTTCATACTCAAACACAAAGTGACAACCACTTGGGTAGTTTAGCGTTGTAATCATGTGCTTCCACCCATTGTAAAAAAACCACTTCCCAGCGATATTGATCACTTTAACTTCGAATGATCTCTGATCCAACGTATGGATTCTGGTCATGCCAGTAGGGTATCCATACTTTGAAATCCATTCCTTATAATCTGCGGGCAACGCCTACAAATCAATACAAAAAATTTTGATTATAAACTAATCTCTTGGATTTTGAGTTAATAAACATTATACATCGGAATACTGTACAGTGATTCAAATGAAAATATTCTAACAACAAACAGAGTTTTAAGGCATAAGAAAGGTCGCTTACCATACAAACACGTTCTCTGCCCTCGGATTTAACCCAAAATCCATAAACCATTCTGCAACGACCTTTAGAGCAACTGTATTATTATTAAAAACATATTAAAACATCATATCATATAACTAAAATTGAATCATTTGATGAATACATAAGTGGCAAATCTGTATTTTATTAAAACCTATTCAATTTTGAAAACAGATTCATTTTGTAAAAATCCCAAATTGAAAACTTTATATAATCGAGTAATATTTTTTGATGTTCATACAAACTTGATTCCAAAAAAAACAACAATCTAATCTTCGGAAAACCAAAGTTTGACCTAACATCATCTATTTACATCAAAAATAAAACACTGTGTTAGTCCATCAAAATCCATTCAAGAACCCTAATCAAACAATCAAAAAAACTAATCAAACAATTGAAAACTTTATATAATCCAGTCATATTCACAATGTTCATACAAAGTTGATTAAAAAAAAATAAGAATCTAATCTTATGAAAACCATAGTTTTTAAGAACATCATCAGTGTAAAATAAAATTAGAAAACACTGATTCAGCACAACAAAATCCATTCAATAACCTTATCATCAAAAAATCAACAATCCTAATCAAACAATCCAGAACCCTAATTAAGTGCAAAGTTAGGTTTTCTTTGTCGTAACATATAAACACAACAATGGAAACATAAATAATCAAATCAAAAGAGGGAAAAAAAAAAACAATCAATCGACAAAGAGATTACAAAAAAACGAAAAAAAACACAGTTACAATGAGGGATAAACATGGATTGATTAAAATAAGAATGAAAGAGAGGTTACCTTTGATTGGGTTTGACGGATTTGGACGATCGCCGTAAGCTTCAGTGATTAGGGTTTGGAAGGGTTGGTTTGGGGATGAGGCGATGATATGAGGTTCATTGGTTCCGTGTTTTTTTTTTGGCATCTTATATTTTCTTTTTTTTTTTTTTTTTTTTAAATCAAAAAGTTTATTAAATCCCACAATGAGACACTTGGCACAATATGATTGGCTCCACAATTGAGGATGAATGTGGGAGTGCCAAGTGTACTCATAGACTTTTGTTTATTAGGTATATAGATTCGGTTATGTTTTTATTTTTTTTTTATTTTACATAAGTTAAAAAAACTAAGGTGTAGTTAATGTGTTTATATTTATTTTACAATAGTATAATAGTATAGTAGTGTTATTATATAAGAAACCAAAAAAAAATGTATATAGTCATATTAACGTTTTATATTTATTATTTAAGAAGCAAGAACAATGTTTATATATAGTTTATGGTAAAAGTTATCATCGGTATGGGATGGTATCGTTGTTTGGAATAATTTATTTATGATACAGAATAATACTTTATTTTTGTACCACTTTGTTTTTCTAAAATCTATATTTACACTACAAGGTATTGGACCTTTAGCAGCGACGCCCGTCGCCGCTATTGATTTGTAGTACGATAAAACCTCAGACGTTGATCTCTTAAATGATCTGACGGTTGTGATTGATTGTTAAAGTGGTTGTTGGGGATTAGGGTTTTAGCGGCGACACCACCTTGGTGTCGCCGCTAATAGTCAGATTTCTTGTAGTGTTAATTGTTAACGAAGAAAAAAGTATTTGTAACGGTACCAAAAAAAAAAAAAAAAAAAAAAAAAAAAAACCCGAGTGTAAAAATAGAAAACGTACATGATCTTATCGATTTTTGTTGTACAAAAACACCGAAAATACCGATATCGATATTTTTCGATTGGTTCAATATGTTAGCTTATGGTATCTTGCAGTAACTGTATTTGATTTAGTTTACGATACAAAGTTTACTTATTTCGAATACTACTTTATTTTCAATGTAATTTGTGAATATTGTGAAACAAAAACTAAAAGAGTTAAATCTTAGTACATAACTACTAATTTACAGCACTTTTGAAATTTTCAAAGAAAACAAATTATTAGAGAAAATTAAATTAATTAATTAATTAATAAAAAGTTTGAAAGGATGAGGTGTGAAAATTTTAGTGGACTTGATAATCTAAAATGAAATGGTGATGCAAAAAAAGCTTAATATAAATTATTCATTCATGGTGGCAACCTTAAGCGTAACGGGCCGATTCATAGACTTAAAACAGAAGACGTTAAAAGCTAACGGTCGTTAAATGTTACCCGTTCGTTAGGTACCCTCTGGCGTTATCCAGTTTACAAGAATTTAGAAATGTAACCCGACTCCCACGTGGAATTCTTTTTCCGTCCGTTAAATTACATATACTATCTTTATATTTATTTTTATATAATAAGTATATATTTAATATTAAAAAGTTAAAGACAGTATATGTAAATTGTAATTTATATATTTAATTACTTTTCATAGTGGCAAAATTAATGATTGTTTATGAAAAAACACACTTTTAAATTTTGAGTCTCTAGGAATAAACATATTTTTAATATTTAGTTGATTAGTTTTTTCCTTAACCGATGAAAATATAGAGTTATGATCGAGTCGAAAGTTTTTTTTTTTTTTTTTTTTTTTTTTTTTTTTTTTTTGTAATGTAACAAATATCCATATGATAGCGTTAACAAGAGATAAAGGTTTACCTCTAATGAACACTAGTCTTTCGTTAAAAACCAACAAAAATTACAAGTGAACGGCAGGTAAACGGACAACAAGCTAAACTGCTACCCCCAAATTTGATCATTTTTTTTAAGAAAAACAAAGTAGAAAGATGAATATATAATTAATCCATGAAAACAAAGTATATATGAGAAAAGAAGGATAGACACTCTACAAAGTCTTAAGTTTAAAAACACTACGCTCTGAATGCTCTAAGCATATGCTTATGATATTATTACCCTTGTGAATTTCCGATAAAGAAAACAAAGAAAAAGGGTAATTTCCTTGCGATAAGCGTCGAAAACTATTTAACACATTTGCCTATAGAGTTTTTCTTATTCACATTAATACACCTACAGTGCGTTATTACTAAGATTTACCTAGAGTATCACAACTAGTATTAGTATGAGAATATCACTTCACTAAGACACTAACAATAATTATTCAGGGCAGGAGTACTAAACCTAATTATGCTTAGACTATATGGTGTGCCCCCCTTTTCCCCCAACACCCCCAAGTGCCACATCAGCGCCACATCATTTCCCCTATTTTTTCCCCCAAAGTTTGGAAATGGTATTCCCCTAATTCCCCTACTCCCCCTTCATTTTTTTATTATATAAAGTTTAATTAAAAAAAAATAAAAAAAAATTGGCCAATCAAAAGACTCGGTGGACACGGGGATTTTTCACCGTTTTTCCCGAAAAAAAAACGGGGGGGGCGGTGTTTTGATGTCTCCCCGATGCCACATCCTCTCCCCGAGGGCACTCCCCGAGGGCACTCCGAATGGCCTTATGGTTGTAAATTGATGAAAAGGCACAAGCTTCCTAAGCTTTTGCTTTTGATTAACCACCAATGAGTTACCATGATTTTGTTTCATTGATTGGTAGTAACTTTTTTCATGATACCTTTGTGTTGAAGCAACAAATGGTTGGTCAGAGACAGCAGTGGGGGCCATCTTTGGTACGTTGTACTTTATGCTGGGAATGTTGTACCTTGTACTCAATTGCATCTTTATGATATGAAAGTGAAAAGCGTGGACCTTGTAGGGTTATTTGGTCACAAAATTTTTTTTCGGGTCTCATTGTTTTTACATTTACTTGGTAAAAGAAAATTTGTATTAACATGGTTTGCCAAAAATATGGATGGGTGTCTGGTTTGTTTAACTTAATTTAACAAAACTCGACTCCAATTAATGATATGTGATAATGTTTTCTATATGAAAACTTATTTATATTGTAATAAGTTTGAATTTACTTAATTATCATCAAGCACATATAATGCGCATATCATCAAGCAGGGCCGGCCCTGAGCATGAATCGGGTGATCACCAGCTTAGGGCCCGACTCTCAAATGAGCCCGAACATTTTTTTTTCTAAATACACACATACACACACACACACATATATTAAATTCTATATTTAAGATATATATTTGTGTTTTATACATTAAAGTCTTGTTAGTGCAGTTGGAAAAATGTCCAACACTAGTAGCCCAGTTGGTTGAGGGCCTAAAGTTTCCTATGGGAGGCTTGGGTTCAATTCCCACTAGCTATATTTGGAGGACATTGGTGGAGGGGAAATGAGGGATGACCCGGCCATTGGCTTGGGTTCGAGTCTTGATCCCGACCGGTTTTACCGATTATTTCACCGTCGTGCCTTCGGGCGGGTGAGTGGTCGGGTTTTCCCGGGAATTGGTGGCAATTGGTGACCCGGGTACTCTCGAGTACCTGATTCGCCAAAAGGGTGCCCGAGAGTGCTCGGAATTGATTCGTTAGCCGTTCAAAAAAAAATGTGGAGTTGGAAAGACAATGTCAATTTAATGTATAGGTCTTAAGTTCAATCATCGCCTCTAACACCATATTCATTTTTTAAATTCATTCCTCTTTACAAAATTTTGGGGCCAATTTTTTTTTTCCGTCCGAGACCCAAATTTTTTTTAGTGTTCTCGAAGAACATCAAAGCACATATAATGTGTATATTTTACCATATTTGATTTTAACTTTTAACCGTGTTTATCTCTTAGTTTCAGGAATTACACTACTAAACGTCTTCTAGTATAATGTTTATTACAAATTTCGTCCTTTACGCTAACTCACATTTATATTCTTGTTAATAAGTAATTTACCCTGGTTGTTAAAAAAATAATAATAATTAAAGTCTATTTGTTCAAAATTGGTGTTGACTATTGCTTTTTAGTAAAAAGTACGACACTTATGAGCTTCTACACTTTTGTGCCCGGTTTTGGGAAGTTTGGCCTTAAATTTTTAGTCAAAGTTTTGAACGTCATATGTGGTAACTGGTAACATAAGGTTTTGTTTAATATCTTTACGTGGGAAAAAAAACAGTTCATTTACATAGAAAACAATTTTTTTTATCCTGCTTGTATAGGGGCTGTTTGGTAGCCTCTTAATGAGGCTCTTAACCATTCAGTGCTGAATGATTCAGCATTCAGCGCGTTTGTTTCAGCTTCTGGATGGAATGGTTAAGTCTGAATCATTAAGATTTTAGATGTTGCTGAACCATTAAGCACTGAACTATTAATTACTGAACTGGGCTGAACCTTAATAAGGCTCTCCTACCAATATGGGACAAGAAAACTAACCATTAAGAGGTCCAACTTAATGATTCAGCGCTTAACCATTCAGACTTCTTAATGATTCAACACTTAATCAACTAAACAGCATCCTTAAGTTTTTATCTATTTTTTTTATTTAAGTGTGTAATCACATAAATTTGAAAACTGCTCTAATACACCAAAGTTTATTTCCATACAATTGGTTTGATCTCTAGTAAGAGAAATATAGAATTTCAATCCGTACATGAAACTTAATCAACTTATAACTCTAAATAAGTGTGTTATTAATTAAAAAGTTTAGAAAGTTCTTCAATATTTTGAATAAAAAGTTAAATAATTATATTAAATTGCAATGCATATTAGATTATGCATACCCTTGTATGGATTTAATGCACACACCATGCATTAGTGCATAAAACATTTTCAACCGGTCGTTCACTTGTTTGTTAAAAACATAGAACATTTCTATACATTTTAAAGGACTTAGATTTATTGAGTTACAATACTTGAAATAACTAAATAAAAACAAGAATCGTCACGTATATATTCCCCCTTTACACCTTTTTGGCTAGGGATATTTGTAATTCGAATCACGCTTCAGTTACCCACAATTCGAACCTAACCAAATTAGAGTCAGGAACTGGAATTCGAGTTTTGAGTACTCGAATGGGATCCTTATTCAAATTCATGTGTGAATTCCGAACATATTTCACCTGAATATTCAAATTCGAATTATATAATTTTTATCATTTTTTTTTATTAAAACACATATTACTTATTTGTTTATTTTTTTTTCTAATGATTCGGATTATTCAAACCATCCTAAATGTTAATCAAATTCGACTTGAATTTGAACTGGTATACTGCATCCAAATCGGTATTTCAGACTTGAAAACCTTCCCGCCTCCGCTGTAATCATTGAGCTACAACATCATTGGCGATCTAACTTGATAGATAAAAGCTCAAATTTCATCATATCCTTTATAGGATATTTATCCGTTTTATTTAATTCCTAATCTATATACATAATTGATTATGAGAATGTATCTTTCTCGTATAAGATGCACATGAAGTGGCTTAAAAAAGCAGCAATATTTATTCTCCCCTAAATCACCGGCGACTAATTACGTATCCACTAATCATTCATTGGTCTCGGAATCTAGAATGGAGCGATTAGCGGACACAAGCAATCTACGCCGTTGATTAATCAGAATAACAATAATAATAATAATAATAATAATAATAATAATAATAATAATAATAATAATAATAATAATAATAATAATAATAAACTAATAATATAGTATGGTGAAAAATTCTTTAGTATCATTCCGCATGAGGATGCCAACTAAATCATAAATTTCGTTAGCCAAAAATAATTATATTTCTTTTATACAAATGAGACAATAAAAAACAGTCTTTAATTCGACTCAAGGTTCACAAATAATTGTTACTCATATACGAAAAAATAGGTCAATTATTTGATTAATTTTAGGGTTTTATAAATTGTTGTATTATAAAATGAAATAATATTGCAATGCTTGTGATATACTTCACTTGTAGCTCAGTTGGTAGGTGATCGGGCTGTCCATTGGAGAGACCCAAATTCGATCCCCACGGGCTACATTTGAGGGATATTAGGCAATGAAGAGGAAAACCTGTAAGTCATTAGTTGCGCAGGTTTGAATCTGAGCTAACCTGGTTTTCATCAGGTTATTACTCCAGCGAGGAAACTCATGTGGAGGCAATACGGTTTCCAGGCGAACGTCGTAGTCCCCACCGTACCAGCGTGGACTCGGTTCAGACAACATAGTCTAGATGCGTATGTGATTAGGGTCTGCCAAGAAACGAGTGTGATGATCTCTGCCACACAGTTAAAAAAGCCACCGTTCAAAAAAAAAAAATTGCAATGTAGGTGATATATATTAACATTTCATGAAAAATCTGAAAACAGTGTGTTAAGGAACTCACCCGAATTAATTATTTAAGAAGAATTAACCCTCCAAAGTTATTCATTTTGCTACGTATAAAAGATACATAAAATATGTTTATACATATAATTAGGTTATCAACCTATGTATCATAAGAGTTGAATAAAAAATATATTAAATAGTTAGTAATGAATACTTGAGAATTATAAAACAATATTATTGATAGGGATGAATTTTACCACTCGGGATCCTGGACTTTGAGGATAATTGGGTATCTTGGTCCGTCTAGGTATCCTAAGTTTTATTTCTAATCGTTTTGATCCCTCTTATCTTTTGATTATCATTTGCAGGTACTATCCTTTAAACGGATGATGACTTGGTCTTGCGAAATGAACGTTTAGTTAGTTGTTGACCGAAGCATAAAGGCGCGTTGATTGAAGGTTAACGGCTAGCTATGAAGACTCGGTAAAAGGCCGTTAGCACACCACCTCACATTTACAATTTGGCGCCATTTTATTTTTTGCACTAAATTTATTATTCTATACCGAAAAGCACACTATCATACATTTATAATTTGGTTACAAGATCCATTTGGTACTTTTTGACCAAAACAATTTTAAGATAAGATATGATTAAAATTTTTATTTTTTAAATTTTAAAGTAGAATAATTATTTACTAGCATAAGAGCATTGAGGGTTTTTTTTTTTTTTTTTTTTTTTTTTTTTTTTTTTTTTTTTTTTTTTGCCATGCTTGAGATATGATGTGTATTATTATAAGGATTTTTTTTTTTGGGGGATGGGGGAGGGGAGTTGTTTGGCACAACCATAATTATCGTCATGTCAGCCGTTGTTAATATACCCTAATTATTACCACATTATAGCCGCACTGTTTTCACACCACCATTGTGATCACTTTTTTTTTTTTAAAGTTAAACTTCATTAGAATGGGCTGACCTTGTTTCAAGGCGAAACAGGCCGCCAACCAACTATACATCACTTACATAATCAGTGGCGGATCTAGAAACATTTTCCAGTAGTAACGGTTTTTATTTTTTTCATTTTTATCATTTTAATAGCAACGTTTTTCAAATTTCGTAAAAAAAAAACAAATTTTCCACTAATTTTCCACTACGCGCGCGAAGTTGAGCTGCAACGTCCGCACCCCCTGCTATTACTATAGATCCGCCCCTGTACATAATATCAAATTTACACCACTTTTGCCAATCTATAGTTCGTAACTTATGTCTACTTTTAATTCATATATATCGCAAAGGCTTCACCTCCGCTACTTTTAAACCAAATTGCGATCGCTATTTGGCGCCCTCCGTGTGTGTATATATTGTCAATAAGTTGAAGTTACGCTCCAATACTTTATAACTTATCTGCTATTTTTATAATAGGCTTCCTCCAATCCCAATAAAGACTACGTTGAACTTTGCACATAAAAACTTATAACACACCTTTAAACCTACGTTATAATCAATTTTGGGAAGACAACGTACGTTAAAAACTTTTTTTTTGAACGGCCAACAAAACAACGCCGGGTACTTCGTACGGGCCCCCCAGTGGCAAAGACAGAGGCACAGCCCGGCCCACCCCGGACGCACGAAGCCCCTAGCCCGCCTGACAGCCCGCTTCCAGGGAAAACCCGACCCACATACCCGCCCGAAGGCACGACAGTAGTGAACCGGTAAAACCTGGCGAGATCAGGACTCGAACTCATGACCATAGGCCATGAGTCATCCATCATTTCTCATTATGTCCTTCATGGGAATCAAACCTGAGACCTCCAAAAGAGATCCCTGGCCATTCACCAACTGAGCTACCCGTGAAGGACAACGTACGTTAATAACTTAATGATGAAGACCTACTAATACCTTTCATTTCCCACATGTCTTATGAAGTTTGAATTTGGAAGTAGTTTGAAACTTTGAGGGTTTATAAATTACCTTCATGGGGTTGGGTGACAATGTACCGGTGTGAAAAGGGAGATTATTCGAACCAAAACCAAGTTAACTGATATAAATGGACCATACAAAAAACCGACGGTTCAGTTTTGTATTTTTTGAAAACCGAATTTTATGGTTTGCTTTTAGTATTATATTTTATGAAATCCGAAAAAACCAAATCAAACAACATTATATATATACTTAAAAAGCATGGTCGGTGACCATGCTTTTTTTATAATCCAACCTTAACTTTTGTCAATTGACAAGTTTAATCCCTTGAGTTTTCAAGCTAAGCAAAATTAAATCGTTTTGACAATTGACCTATGACTTGGCCATTCTTTACACATTTGGACCCTCCTGGACACATGCTGTTTCCCAGACCAGATTAAGCCATAAATCCATCTTCGCCCGGGGCGGAGGTCGAATCTAGAAAGAGAGTGAAACTGAGGCGACGTCGCCGCTTTATCCTCTGATCTGGTTAGAAGGGGAACATGCACGTTGATGAAGGCCTCGCCGGAGATGGCGGAGCTTTGCTAGATACTGCCCTCTCTCTTTCTTTCTCTTTCAGACACACGGTCTCCCACGGCGGAGACGCCACCATCACAACAAACTGGGTCGATTGCTGGCTAAGGTGTCACTCTTCCAGCTGCATGTGCCATATTTCAGATAGATTTGTCAGATCGATTGAGGCTATGGTAGAGGTATTATTCCAACTATCAAGGGGTCCGGTAACGGCATGACTCCGTTAAGGCGTTAACAGTGGTTGTGGTTCTGTTTCGTTGAAACTGGCGGTGACGGTGGTACGGTTGTGTTGTGATGTGGTGGTGGACCGACTAAAGTATTGGTTTTGTGGCGGCGTAGGTTAGATCGTTGTGGTATGGCGGCGGCGGCGGTGACGACGGCTAGGTTATTGTGATGTAATGGAGGTGGTTCCTTTGTGGTTGGATGTGGTGGCGGTGGCCAGGGGCGGATCTAGGCTATGACCGCCGGGTTCCCGGGAACCCACTCGGTTTGTAATTTTTAGTGTTAATGTATATAGAAAAAAAAAGGAACCCATAAGATAATTCTGAAAGGAACCCATAACTAAAAGATGAAGGTGGCTTGGTGGTAAAGACCCGCTATTACAATGACAGGTTCCAGGTTCGAAACCCGTTTTAGGCGTTTAGTGTTTAGGTTTCCAACTTTTTTTTTTTTTTTTTTTTTTTTAAGTTCAAAACTAAGTTTCAGCCCTACCAAACTAAGACACACCCTTGCCCTACCAAACTAAATGACACAGACAATCAAATCCTCCTCCTCGGCTCCTCCGCCTCCTTCCCCCACCTCCCCTCCGCCTCCTTCTATGCCGGCTGCCGCTGCCATCCAGATCCTCCTCCTCGGCTCCTCCTTGCTCGACTGTAAGTTTATTTATCTATTTAAACATCATTGATTCTTACAAGAGAATGATATTATTATTTCATACAACTCAAGTTTCAATTATTGAATCTCGAAATAGTTAGTTGTCTGTTTCTTTATAAGTTGAGGAGATTGCTAATTTGAGAGCTAAAGTTGAAGATCTTGAAATTAGGGTTGATGAGTTGTAGAGAGAAGTTAGTGAGAGAAATGAGTTGTTGAATTTTATAAAAAACAGGGGAGAAGATGATAGAGAATTGTATGGTGAAACGTTGGGGTCTAGTATTGGGAAATTAAGGGGACCAGATGATGGGATTATTCTGTATGTTAATTTTTTATTTATTTATTTATTTTTTTGAAGTTCATAACCTTGTAATTGTGTTTCATGAAGTAACAACTAACAATGCTAGTTTGTATGTTGCATAAGATTGTTATATAACTTTTGTATAAATTGACAAGAGATTTAGCACAGTGATAAGTCTTTGTTAAGCATAGGGTGGCATTCTGGCTGTACATTAATATTAAACTCGATATTTTGGATAATTAAGAGTTTAGATGATGAATAACCCCCCTTTCTGTAGTCCAAACTTAATTCATGAGCCACTTGTGTTCAATTTCTATAGTTGTTTTACTATCCTTTTGGTAGTTTGAATATGTTTTATTTTGTGTATTTAATGTATTGAAGTTGTTTTATTTTGTTAATGTATTGTTGATTTAGTTAGGCGATACTCTTTTAGTAGGTTTGCTATACTATTGTGATTAATTTATGCAAGTTTATAAATGTGTATTTTTAACTAATTTGAAACCTCAATTTGATATTAGGTAGTATGCATATGTTACATTGAAAGGGAGCTACTACAACAAGTTTCACTCGAGAATGCAATGCAACGTTTTTAGAAGATGAAAACTCGTAATGAACAACAACTGTAGGTATGTTTTTTATCCTTAAAGACAATCGTATTTATATTGTGTGCTTTAAATTTTCTAATGTCAATGTTTTTTTCATTATTGTATTGTATTTTATTATGTGAGGAACATTACCCGACCCGAACCGTCAAACCGACCGAGCCATTGAACCGACCCAAAAAAATTTTGTTTGGTCATATGAAATTGGAATACCTAAAAAAGGAACCCAGTGAAAAAAATTCCTGGATCCGCCACTGGCGGTGGCTGGTGGTGTTGGATGGTGGTTGTGGGTGGGCTACGATAATGTCTATGGGAGTATGAGGTAAAGAAAGATAAAGTGTTGGCTTTGAAAAAAGAGCAAGGTAAAAATGTATATAGAGAGAGACATTGGGTGATTGGGGAGAGAGATGAATATTGTAGAGAGAGCAAGAACACTGACTATTTGTTTTAACTTTTAAATTTGCTATTGGACCTTTGAAATCTTATTTACAATACAAGTTTGCGTTTCTAGCTGTTATCCATGTTTTCTTTGAAATTCAAATGTGTTTTTAAAGTAGTAATACTATCAGTGGCGGATCTAGGCCGCAAAATCAGTAGTAACGTTTTTCATTTTTTTCATTTTAGTAGCAACGTTTTCCAAATTTCGTAAAAAAAATAAATTTTCCACTAAGTTTCCACTACGCGCGCGAAGTTGAGCCGCAACGTCCGCGACCTCTCCTTAAGCCTTATGTCCGCCCCTTAATACTATTAAATTTGTTATAGATAGTTGATGTAAAAGTTTGTTTATTTTTAGTTGATTATCCAAATATAGGTATTTGGATATGTTTTATATTTTCTATTTATTTTTACCATATATTTATAATATTTATAACATCTTCTGCTTCTTAAATTTGGTTTGATTCATAGGTTCGATTATGAAAATATTGTTGTTGATGATGGTGGTGGTTTTGGGTGAGAAATGTTGAGTTTAATAAGCCTTAAGTCAAAGCCAGTCCAACATGATCAATGGAAGTATAGTTGGTCAACTATAGTCAAACGCAATCAACTTAAGTCAAAAAAGACGAAACGAGTCATGTACTGTCAACCACGGAAGCAGAGGGTTGGGAGAGGTATAAACGATTGACTGATAACTTAATTAGTTAATTGTAATACATTGTAGATTATATTATCGTGTTACACGTGTGGGATATATTTCATGTTTTGACTTTTTTTTTTTTCGAAAACGGGTCTGGTTAGGTATAATACGTTTTCGGTTGGTCTATGTTTTGATGTAAACTGTGTTTGGAAACGAGTAAGGCCAAATATTATGCGTCTTAATTCGACGATATAAATTTGAGTTATTGTACATTTTTACGCCGCTAAATTTTGATGTAAAAGTAAACATGGTGTAGTGTTAGTTGGACCCCCACTAAACGGACCAACCTTGGTTCGATTCCGTTTCTTTTTAACTGCAATGTTTTACAATAGATACACTGAAACACGTGTTTTCACATGATTAACGTGTTGTCAACTATAAACAACTAAGTTGACGTCGCCGCAACACGCGGCATACGACAACAATCTAGTTGAAAACAAAAAAAGAAAACGTTGATTTTTCAATGTTTGTTATTGAGTATATGGATTACAATTTTTATTGACTGAATTACGAATTTTGTCATCTTTATACCACATTTTAACACATGTCTTTTGCCTTTAAATTTGACGAATTTTGTACTTTATATTTTAAAATCTTGCACGTTATGTCATTTAACACTAACTAGTTAAATTTTAACACTAATACAAGGGTAAATTTGTATTTTTACTATTCTAAAGCTTATTTGTTTAATTAAGTTAAAGTTTTGGACCAAAACAAAAATGCATTTGTTTCTATAAATAAAATCTTACAAGAAATAAACACCACAAATCACTCACCATAAAGTTTATACTAATACCACCCGCCACTCACCACCAACCCACCACCATCATCAATCCACCACCACCACAACCAACACAAAAGAGAGGGAACAATCAGAAGGGATAGAGATAATGAGACTGTTAGAGAAAGAACTATTAGTTTTTGACAACGATATTGGTTAATGACTTCGGAGGTGGTAGCGGTTACAGTTGATGGACACGATGGCGCTATGAATGGTGGTGGCGATACTTCCATATCTGACTTGGACCCGTTATATTCCTAAGATACGACGTCGGATTCAAAACGAAACCAAATAGATCAGAAGGGCGGGGGGGCGGGGTTGGACTGTGGTGGTGGTGGTGGTGCTCGAAATCTAATAGAGTAGAAGCTATGGTTTAGGGCTTCTTCATTGCATATGCAAATGGTGGCTTTGTGGAATGTGTTGGGTTTACTTTTGAGCTAATTTGTGGTTACTTGAATGTTTAGGGGAAATGTTGTTATTGGATGAAGTCTATGGCTTACAATTAAATTGTTATCGTTGAGGGACGATAGAGTTTATGGTATAGATTGGTTGAATGTGGCGGCGGTGAAAGGTTGTGGTGGTCGCCAAAGGTTTCCGGTGGTATGGGTTGGGAGGTGGCGGT
Source organism: Ambrosia trifida (assembly GCA_028751855.1). Lineage (NCBI taxonomy): Eukaryota > Viridiplantae > Streptophyta > Magnoliopsida > Asterales > Asteraceae > Ambrosia > Ambrosia trifida. Next base: position 27,502,229 of record CM054126.1, read on the forward strand.
GGTAGGTGGTATGAGGTAGCAGTGCCAACGGCAGGTAATGAGGTTGATGTGAATGGGATCTTTGTTGATGATGGTGATTGGTGTGGTGGGTGATAATGGTGTTGATTTGGATGTGGTGTTATGGAATGTGTAATGAGGTTGATGTGAAGGTTTTGGTGTGTGGTTATGGTTGATGATGGTGGTGGGTGTGGGTGGTGGTTATGGTTGATGACAGTGGTTGGTGGTGGGTGGTTAGATGTTTATTTCATTTTGGTTTAAAACTTTAAGGTATGTACACAAAGAGTCCTTAAAAGAGTATAAAGACAAATCTACCCTCATATTAGCGTTAAAATCGAACTAGGTTAGCGTCAAAGGACAAACCATGTAAGATTTTAAAACATAAAGTACATAACCAGTCAATTTTAAACGTAAAGGCCATGCTTTGTAATTAGGTATTAACATAAAGGACAAAACTGTCATTTTTATTTTAGAATGTAAATAACTAAAAAAATAAATGCGGATGAGTATACGTTAAAATAACTAAAAAATAAATGTAGTATTACCTTAAAATAACAAAAAAATAAATGAATATAATTTTTAAGAAAATTAATTGTACCTTGACAAAAATGCTCCAAGGTATCGCGTGTTGTCTTCTCAGCCAGCTTTAGTTACTCGTCGTTTATGTCGGTCGTGTTCCCGTACGCAAGTATGCGTAGTGCTGGGGTACACGTTTGAATAACGGTAAATCCAAACGTCCCTCTAGCATCTGGTTTTTGCTTAAAGTAATCAAATTGGTTTTCCAAGTGTCCACAAATGTGTAGAAGTAATTCTTTGCTCATCTGGAAACGACGCCTAAAAGTTTTTGGCTCTTGATAAGTCGGGTTTTCATCAAAGTAATATTTCATCAAGCGAGTGCTTGCCTCTAGACGGTCGCGTTCAATATATTGTCTTCGTAAAATAGGACGTGGATGATTAGTAACATGTTGCATATATCTCGCCGCGAGCGCACAAGCACTTGTAACCGCCTTTTGCTTGATCTCCTCGTCGGTTGAGCCATCGTCATCGGCTAAAATTTCATGGTAATATGCAATGGATGATGAGGATGCGGAAGAGTAAATAGGTAATTTATATATAAAAAAAAAAGTAGGAAACAAATATTTGACCGTTTGAAAAAATAATATTTGAACGTTTGAATGATAGAGCCGTTAGGCTTCATGGCTTCTCATTGGTCACTTCCAAAGTCACAACGCCGCGAAAATTTTCCCGCCCCAATTTTTTTTTTGTTTTTTTTTTTGGCAAAACACACCCATAGGGGCGGTGTGGGATTTTGTTTGGGGCGTGGATTTGGGGCAAAAATGCCCAATTTGATTAGACTAGTGGGAGTGGGGGCGGGAGAGGGGGGGAACACCGCCGCCATAGGGGCGGGACAAGTGGCGTGGGGCTGGGGGCGGGGAGGGGATCACTGGCGTGGGGGAGATGTGGGGGACACGTGTCATGTTTGTATTGGCCCTTCCAATATGAACGTTAACATTTAAAAAAAAATAAATAAAAAAAAAATAATTCCAACGGCTATAATAAAGCAACGGTCAAAATAAAAAAAATTTATAAATTACCCCCATTTCACTACAAAACACCCACTTTAACCAATTTTTATACAATTTTCATCCAAATTTTATACACTTCCTCAACCAAAAATGAACCCTTACAACCGAGGCTTCGACCCGAACAACCCATACGCGTATGTCCCAAACCCGAATACACCACCGGTTCGCCCGATCCCAAACCGTCCACCCATTCCTTCACCTTGTCCCGACTACGCGGGTTATGCGGGTTTCATTAGTGGGCAAATTTATCCGAATTTCCCATTCAATGATTCTCTCGTTCCTTCACAACCTCCTTCACAACTTCCTTTAACCCAAACCGTACCCGAAACACAACCCCAAAATGTCGCGGGATCATCTTCGGGTAAAACCCCCCCTCCAAGAAGAAGTCACAGGAGGAAGACCCCGGAGGAGAAAGCAATAGCCGCCGCTAACCGCCAACCACTTAAGTGGACACCCGATGAAGAGCTCGCTATAACGAAAGCGTGGATAAGCGAGTCGGAAAAACAAGAAGGTATTTGTAATAATTTTTTTAACATGATTTTTATACACTTGGTGTTGCTAATATATATTTTTTTTTTTTTTTGTAGGAACTAGTCGCCATAAAGTTGAGTTTTGGAACGACATAAACGCCGCCTTCCATGCTCTCGTCGGCCGTGACTTCTATCGAGCAAACAATAGTCTCTCGTCCAAGTGGACAGAGATAAACAGGGCAATGAACACGTTTCAACCGCATTATTATTACGCAAGAAACAATCCAAGAAGCGGTGAAACGGACACCGACAGCCTAACCCGCTCGCTGTTAGCGTTTCGTAACGAAACGGGTCTCGAATTCAAGTTTCTTCATTGTTGGGAAATCGCCAAGAACCACTCAAAATGGGCGTACGTCCCCACTGCAAGCAACTCCGCAAAAAGGTCGAAAACAAATTCATCAAGAAACCGTCAAACTGATCCTGAAAACGTAGAAGCCGTTAATTTGGATGATGACGAGTTTGAAGAGGAATTGAGTCGCCCACCCGGCCGAGATAAGTCAAAAAAGAGGGCGCAAAAATCTACTGCCTCGGGTTCGGGTTCTGGATCAACCGGCGCCTACAGCGCTGACTTGCAAGATTTAAATGCCACCATGATCCAGTTCAATACGATTCAAGAAAAAATGCTCGAGGAGAAAAAAAATATTCGCGAGGCGTTTGAAAAAAAATTGACTATGAAAGAGCGCAAATTGTCTATCAAAGAGCAGCGCGAAAAACGCGAGGATTTGAGATTTCTCGCCATGAACACCGACCATATGTAAGGGCCGGAGTTAGAGATGACGCTTCAAATGAAGCGTGATATTATTGAAAAATATAATCTGAACTAATTTGTTAGTCTTTAATTTTTTTCGTTTTTATTGTATTTTTTTTAATTTTCTAGGTTTTTTTTTGTATTTTTCTAGGTTTTTATTAATTAAAAGTATTTATTATTATTATTGTTTTATATAAAAAGTTTAAAAAAAAAGAAAAACAAAATGCCACATGGCACTTCCCCCCACCTCTTCCCCCCCTTCCACTCTCCACAATTATTTTCCCCCCCAAAAGGGCCCCACAAGTGCCACATGGCGCTCCCCCCCCCCCCCCCACCACTCCTTATAGTCTTACCATTACGTATGGTCTTACATAGATTTGAACCCATATCACATTTATGGGGTTAAAGGGGTGATCACCAGTGATAGTAAATTGCAATGCCAAATAATCATTGGTTAGGAAAAATAAATTAGGCGCCACAGACCAAAGTGTATCTCAATGAGTAAAACCTCTTGAATGTCGTTATTAAAGCGTACAAGTTAGTATCTTAATCTTAATCTAAATGATTTAATGTAACTAAACATTATGTAAGGGTACACGGGGTGTTCACAGTCATTGTTGTCCTAGTACCACTACCTTAACGGGTACACCATTGACATAGGTATATGCTTTGTGGGGACTAATCACCAAAGAGTGGCGTTGATGTCGTGATCGTTGTTTACCGAATGGAATAAGAGCTGCTCCATTAGCTTCCTCCCGTGGTTTTTGTTTAGGTTATCGGCATGTGCCCTGCTCACCCTTCGTTATTCACGAAATACAAAGAAAAGTAAAAAATGTGGAGTTGAAATAACTCACTCAAAACACTTTTTAAAGGATTACAAGGTACGATTAGATCGAATAAGTCATTCTGGAATAAATACTCAGCCACTTGTGAACCTTTTGGGTACTTTTTTAGTCAATATTTGTTCATTACTATTTTACCACAAAGGCAATGTAGGCATTGGATTCAGCAATAATGATATCCCCCAAAATACCAAAACTAGTTGCCACCCCAATGGTAGTAGGAGATGTAAGGATTGGTACATAAAATAACATTTTATTTGATTGATAATCATGTAAAAGAGAATATATTTTAGCCATTTGCATCAAGCTCAAACTTCCTTCTTGCATGTGTGCCCCTCCTAAAGCACACACTATAACAAAAGGTAGAAATTCTTTAGTAGCGTATTCATTCAAACGAGTAATTTTCTCCTCGGCTATGGATCCCATACTCCCCCCCCCCCCCCCAATAAATTGAAATCCATAACCGCAATTGCTACGTTAATACCATCTAGTTGCTCTATGCATGTTTGAACAACCTCGGTTAATCATGCCTTTCTTTGATAATAATCGATACAATTTTTATAATGCTCCTCCTCCGAATGAAATCCAATGGGATCCAGAGAGACCATGTCTTCATCAACAGGCTCCTAAGTGCCCGAATCAGTTGAAAGTTCGATTCTATCTAAACTACTCATTTTCAAATGATATCCATATTGTTCACATAGATTCATTTTTTATTTTAAAAAAAATCTTAGAATTTAATCCATGACTATTTTCGCATTGAACCCACAAATGCTTGTATTTTTTAGTTACATCTAGATCAGTAGAATTTTCTTATATAATTTGATCACTCGTTCTGGCATCCGCGCTTTTACTACTATGTCTACTTTCACCACAAATGAAACTAGAAATGTAACTGGCTAATTGCTAATGGAATTGTCACTACTGGAATTGTCCATGCAACTATTAATGTTATTATTCCAAATATATTGAGTATCATTCATGTAATGATCGTGTTTGGGATTCTTACTCTTAGATCCATTATTGAGATAACTATAATTCCAATAAAAATAATTTTCTAGTTCAGGATGATCATTGTCTATCTCAAAAATATGATTTTCAATATAAAAATATATAGAATAAATATCTCGGTTACTATCTTTAACTAAAAAAAAAGTATTTTGACGAAACTATGTTGACATGTTACCCAACAAGCCCAATTTGCATACAATGATACAAACAACTTAAAAGAACCATAAAAATCGAAGAGACGAGCTTTTACAAATATGTTAAATTGAACCTTTACACATGGAAAAATATGTTGAATCGCAAGTACTTGGCTGGTCAAATTATCTTGGGAGAGTCAAGACAGAACTCAATCAAGAGAAGTTGGTTAGCCCACAAGTGGCCAAGCCCATTCTAGGCTTCAGCCCAACATTTATTACTAGCCCATTACAGTAATTAATTAAATTAATCTAGCTTAATAATTTTTTTTATTGATAATAAAGTTTATTGCAAAATATGGTAAATTAACCCAACTTGTTTAGGGAAAATGGCCAAAATAGCCCCTTGACCGAGCGTTTTGCGTAAATGGCCCCCTCCACCGTCTTTGAAGAGACGGTACACGGTTTCCAAAAGGGCTGAACCGTCTCCCGAGATCCTTTGGATTCCAACCAGTAGCAACCCAACACGTGGCGGTTACGATCCCGATGTCTGCCACCCGGCTCCCGTGGCGGCTTGAGACGTGTCAGCGCCGCAAAGCCGTCTCCGGTGGGGTCCCTGAGACGGTTCACCAACGGCTCAAGTTAAGCCGTCTTCGGCTCGGCTTATAATAAAATAATATATCCGATCCCACCGGAGACGGCTCCTGAGCCGGTTCGGGTACGAAAAAGCCGTCTCCGGTGACGTCTTTTAAAATTTATCAACCGTCTCCTGAGACGTCAGCGGGTACGAAAAAGACGGCTTCCAGTACCGTCTTTTTACTGTTTCTGAACCGACTCGATGCCGGACGTCGTACATCGACGGAGACGTTTTCGGTGATGTGACGTCCATGACGAACCGTTTGTTATAAAATTAGTAAATTTTGTAACAATTTTGTTTGAATTTTTTCTTGTATTCCTTATTTTTCTTTCCAAGTGTTAAAAAAAAGTTGTGTTTTTAAAAATGGTTAGTTTTATAATCTATAGTGGAGGCAGGTGGGAAGTTGTCAACGGTCGAATGGAATACGTTGTTGATAGTAGCTGTAAAAGACGTGGTTTTGAAATTGATTCAAATATCTCGTATCTTAGTTTTTTAAATGTAGTTTCTGATGTGTGTGAGATTCCAAACATTTCAAGGTTATCTTATAAAATGTCAGCTTTTGATGATGCAATCGACATTTTTAATGATCGTGATGTATCTTTTCTTTTTAAAGTTGCTTTGCAAAACCCCCATGAAGTATTGAAGTTGTATGTTGTAGATGAACCAGGTGTGGGTTCGTCTAGTAATGCTCATTTAAACGACGTACCTTCAAATGATTCAAAAGTCCCTGATCTAAATGTGTCTATAGAAAATTTTGATCATTACACACCATATGGGTGTTTTGGAAATTTCGATGATGAGAAAGCTGAAAAAGAAGAATTTTATGGAAAGCCAAGTCCTGAATTGTTTTCAGATATAACCAAAAGCTCTTTAGTTTTTTCTGAAGGTTCCGTATTTCGTAACAAAGATGAATTGAAATTGCAGTTAGGAAATTTTTGTTTGTCTGAACGTTTTTTCCTATAAAGTCGACAGGTCATCTAAAACGAGGTATGAAATTTCATGTGTAGTTGATGATTGTGATTGGCAATTTAGGTCACGTTCTGTCCCAACTTCAGACACGTTTTTTGTTACATTTTTTAACAACAACCACACATGTTCTAAAATTCAAACACATCCCCATCTTCGTCAAGCTAACCCGCAAGTAATTGGTAGCATACTGAAGCACCAATTGCGAGATACTAGACGTGTTTATCGTGGAAACGAAATAGTACAAGATTTTCGAGAAAGATTTAAGGTTGATATATCATATACTCAAGCTTGGCGGGGGAAGTGTCATGCACTTGAGCTTTTGCAAGGAAGTAGCAAACAATCGTTTTCTGAGCTTCCGTTCTACTGCTATAATTTGCGAAATGCAAATCCAGGGACTGTTACTGAGATTAAAACTGATGAAGACAATCGTTTTGAAATGCTTTTTATTGCCATTGGTGCAACGGTCAGTAAAATATTTTTACCTATTTTCATACCAACTTAAATAAATTATTGATGTTTTGGTTTACTGGAGTCTAAAATTTATCTGTTTTTCATTTTATTAAACAGATTCGGAGTTTTCTTCTGTCTTTAAGACCGGTCATTATTATAGACGCGGCACACTTAAAAGGTGAGTTTAAGGGAACGTTATTCCTTGCTGTTGGCATGGATGGTAACAACCAAATTTTACCCGTTGGATATGGTATCGGCAAATCCGAGGACGGTGAGAGTTGGACGTGGTTCTTATCGAAACTTAAAGAGTGTATCGGTGAGCACCCGGATTTGGCGATCATATCTGACAGAGCCAACTCAATAGATTTGGCAGTTCGGACGGTTTTTCCTAATGCATTTCACGGGTTGTGCTGTCGACATTTGATGGTGAACTTAAAGATACCAAAAAGCAAAAAGAAGGATTTAGAGACACTGTGGTGGAGCACTTGTAAAGCTTACCGGGTGTCTGATTTTGAAGAAAGTTTTAACGCGCTGTGTGCAGCCCTACCACGGGTTAGGAATACTCTATTGAGTATCGGTTTACATAAGTGGTCAAGAGCACACTGTTCGGGGAAACGATATCATTATATGACATCTAACAGTGCAGAGTCAATCAACGCCTTATCTAAGGACGAACGAAAAGTTCCAATCACCCATTTGGTTGAATTTTTTAGACAAAAACTTCAACAATGGTATTACGAACGCCGAAATGAGGCTATTCAAAATAAACACGTACTGACTCCTTTCGCGGTAAAAAAAATTATTAAAAAGATTGAATATTCTAGAACGTGGAAGGCTTATGGCGTTGGGGTTAACACTTTTCAAGTTCTAGACGGTGGGAAAATGGTTTTGTTGATCTGTCTAATGAAACATGCAGTTGTTGTGTTCCCCAGATATCTGGTTTCCCATGTGGCCACATGATTGCAGTATCAAAATTACTGAAGGAACAGGACTGCAGTCATTATACGTCACCTTGGTATAGCAACCAGTTATACAAAACAACATATGAAGAGGCCATTTATCCTTTACCCCACAGGTCTGAATGGGAGACGCCAGAGTATTTGATTCCTCTACAACCACCACATATCACAAAACGACAGTCGGGACGTCCTCGTGAAAATAAACGAATTTTATCGAGAGGCGAGGAACCTACGCCTGTATATTGCAGTCGTTGTAGAACTCACGGTCATCATCGTGACCGATGTTCAGCTCCTGTTGCCTCACGATCAAAATCTGCTAGGCGTGGTTCAAAGAAAGAAAATCATCATCAAACACCGTCCCCCACTTTCGTTGAAGCAGATGACTTTGCAGAATATGTAATTCATAATACTTGTTCGACTGTTAACCTTGCTGATTTTTAGTGGTGCTATTTACTTTAATTTATTTACTTAACAATGTTTATAACATAAAACTTACAAATAACTTCGATATATCAAGTTTTACATCAATACATAAACTAGGTAGATAAATATTTAAATATTTGACGGTGCAAAACGACCAGCATAAATTTCATCTGCCATGAAACGTCTGAATCTCATGCAAGCATCATGTAGGCTGCCTTCTCTCCAAGTCAATGTAATGTTTTGAACAAGATTTCTCAGCAACATACAAACGATTACCCCTGAATGTCGACCAATGCGACTATTGGTGACAGGCCAGACAACATCCCCCGAAAATTGTAATGATTCAACTTCGTTTCTACCAGACTTTTGCCAGTACGTTATAGCCCCTAGAAACCATATGAAAGCAGATTCAAATTCTATAAGAATTTGATGAATTTTTCTATGACTGCAAAAAGTATCGCCGCAATCTATGGGACTACAGTTATTTGGGAAATACACTGTTACTTGTAGTAATTTCATGTCAACTTGTAGAACAAACCAGTTTTCATCGTCTATCGAGGCTGGTATATATACCTGAAAATTACAGTCCAAAACGAAATGTAGATTTTATACAGCACGATAAAAAGGTATAAAATATACAAAAAAAACAGTATTCTACCATATCAACTTCCCAAAGAGGTGGATATATTCTTCTCGAGCCGTTTGCGTAGCAATAAGCATGGTGATCTTGTTCAATAATTAGGTTATAGAAATTAGGGGGAAGAACAGTCCAAAGACCATAACTACATGTTGTTGGTCTTCTTTGTCGTTCAATGTCCCTTAACGACATCAATTTGTTGCACCATGCACGAACATGCTGTAAATAAATGTTAATAAAATCACAAAAAAATTATCATATCATATAACGTATAACGTAACAGTCATAGTATTTACCGTTTTTTGAAGATATCCGCTTCCACAGTACCCTAAAATACCACCCCATCACTCTTTGTTTAATGGTGTACGCCCCATATAGGTTGTATAGCAACATGTGCTATCACCATCGTAGTAAAACTCAAGAACATTTGGAGCCCAAAAACTTGATTGGTTATGTGGATTAACCCAAATTGTGTTCTCTACGGGAGCAGGAATGTTAGTCATTATGCTATTTCATCTGCATGTGAAATGAGCTTCTATATAAGGACCTAGGTTGATAGGTGTACCAATATCGGGTGGAATTTGCAATTTTTGCCAAACGTCAAGGACTAAATTGGCAAATAACTCTTTCGTTTTTTATAAATATACCTACCACCAACCGTTCATCATCAATTGTGTAGAGGTTTATATACCATCACCATGTCTCAGTCATCATCTTCATCTTCAAGGTCTTCATCTAGACGATTTAGCAGGTCAAGAGAAATATGTTCATGCGGTGCAACTACACGTATACTTATCTCGAGAACTGATGCAAACCCGGATAGAGACTTCGTGTGTTGCGTAAGTATTAAATTTTAATATTTATCGTGTGCTTTTAATGATCATCAAATAACTGTTTATTTTTTTTAAACCACAGACTGCTGGTTGTGGATTTATTAGGTGGGTAGAAGCGTCAGAATGTTTCAGGTGCAAAAAAATCGTTCCGGGGTTGAGGCAATCGTTAGACGAGCAACAAGCTTTGGCTAGAAAATACCGTTTGCAGGCCAGATTGTTGGAGTTACTTTTGGTAGTTAGTTGGGTTTTGTTTGCATATCTACTAATGTAACACAAGAGGAGTAGTAATAATAATGACATTAGTAATATTAATTTAACAATTTCAGTTCGTCTTCATCGGGAGTCTGTCTATTATCTACCGTATCAGGTTCCGGCAAAACGTTCCTATAAAATTCAAAGGCCATCCTGTGCCGCATTTTTAAAGCTGTTTCTTGGGTGTTTTCATATTTATTATATAGAGGTTCGTTTTTAATCAACCTCTCAATAAATATGCACACCCAAACCCCACAATCACCAAGATCTCCGGACTGTTGGGGTACATCTTTAGGCTCTACGACCTCGAAAGGAGGGGCGTATATGTACGGGTTTACGGATTCGTAGTAATTATTGGATCTTAGCCAAAGCTCAAATGCATAATTAGCATTGCATATGACCTCTGCTTTGGCCTTCTCCGCGCCCTTCAAACCAAGTAAACTGCAAAATATAGAAAAAACATTATCAAAATTAACACTATTACCTAATGAAAAACGACATTAAAATGAATAGGTTCAACATTTACCTGTCGTAGATGGTAAACGTTCGCTGGCACAGGTTAAAAACTCCGAGGATCCAATGTTGTAAGCTTATATTCAACACAACATATACCTATTAAAACGCGAATAGTTTGAAACAAAATGTTAAAAACAAATCATAATATGTTCAACAAACAAAACCATGATTTAAATTTGAAAAACAACCTCGTCAACATCAGCGATTTTTGGAAACGGTTCGAATGACCCATCAAACAAATCTTTAAAAGGCTGGTTATTAGTACGGCTAAATAAACCCCCCACAAAATATGGAGGAAGGATGCTCCAACGGGAGGTTGAGCTCCAAAGAGTCTCGTAGAGATGGTGTGTCCATCCATATATGTGCTATAATAAATAATTTGAATATTCAATATTAAACTGCGGTAAATATATTAATTAAATTAAACATAGTTAATAAAAGTAACAAATATTTAAAAATTATTACCTCGCTGCCTAACCAACCGAGTGAATCATCATCGCCGAAAAGATCTTCCCAAAAGCCATCCGGGAATATATTTCCCCCAAATAGTGCACAAGTTCTATGTTTATCCTTTTGTTTTGGATACCATTTTTTTATTAGTTTTATGTTTTCGTTTTCATCGTCTGATTTGAACTTCTTCTTTTTTGCACCTTTTATTGTTGTAAATGGGGAAAGCATACACGAGGATGGCTTTGTTGACCTTTGAGACCGTCTCAACTGTTAAAGTGACAAAAGTGAACCAATTATTTTGAATTTAAATGCTAAACTATGAAGGAAAAAAATAAAATAAAACATACAGGCTTTTTTAGGCCGTCGGTGTCTGGTCTATATACATCACCCGAGCTAAACAATTCATCAACATTTTCATTGTGATGCGAGCTCGTCGGGCCTTCTTCACCAGTCGGTTGGGATTTACGTACCTAAGATTTAAAAATGTTAATTATTTTAAACTTTTCAACAAATTAATACGGATTAATAATAATCATACGACAACTTTACCTCAGGCAGTAAACCTTTCAACTTGTTATTATAAAAGTTTTCCAACCTATCATCCATCAACGCTTTAAATTGCTCTATTAAATCATCGTTGATAGTGTAGGTTGTCGGAACAGTTTCCGACTTTCTTTTTTTGGCCGTCGAATCAACAGGCTCATCACCGTAAACCGTATGCAGATCATCGAAATTTACATCATCCGCTCCCGTATTATCAAAATTTACATAGGCAGACGGATGAAACTCGGCCGGCTTATTAAAGCACCCTTGAGCCCGGTTCCTTTGTGCTCGTAAAAAATGGGCACTATCAGTGTACCAGGCACAGCGCAGCTCAAAGTCATTCGGAAGTAGAAACCTAAACGGCTTAAGCCCTTCAAGCTGAAGCACAACAATTTTTTTTTAAATTTTATCACTTATATTTAGCTTTTCAAAAAAAAATTCGGTAGAAAATGATTTCAAAAGATTACCATAGAATTTACGGTGATCTTACGATCAATGGTGTTCCTCTTCATTTTTTTTCCCGGACCCCAGGAAAGAACTCTGGGGATTGCATCACCAACAAAAAAATGTGGATCGGTTTTAAATTCTGGAAATATCTCAAATATCCAGATCTGCAAGTTTTTAAACAAAATTTAGAAATATCAACAATATTTGTTAAAATTAATAATTAAAAGTAAATAATTCATACAAACTAATACCTTGAAAACCCAATTACAAGATTTTAAACTGAAGCCTTTTGTACCCTGCTTTTGAATCAGGTGCATATTATTGGTATTTTTAACCAAATCTTCCCAAAAATAACTTCCCCATGGAAATGCATTCAACTCTACAAAGTCATCAACAAGATCGAGGACTAGATCATCCACGGTAGCGCTATTTTGGGTACCCTTAAACACCGATTCAATCAATACCAGGATACAAATACGGACAAGATCATCCTCCTCATAATCGCTCCAGTCATCGTTGAAAATATCAAGCACACTTTGATAAGATACCTTACTCACCTCACGGAATATTCGTCTTTTAAACGATGTTGGGGATTGTGCGAGTTCCCAACCATCGTGACGGCCAAATCTTAGGCCCGTTATCAGACAAAACTGTTGTGGAGTGAATAGAAGACTGTTAGGACCGATTTGATAAAAAAGGCCGTCGATACTAGGCAGTCCCGTCTCAATCTGATGTTGTGCCACTGAGAGTAACAAATTACTTTCGCAAACATGGCTCATAACATCCAGAAAGTGACCGAAGACGGTCTCCCTAAAACGCGTCTTCATTGCCTCGGACATTCTAGTATTCATTTCTGTTACTTTGTTCCAGGCACTTCGGACTTTTATTTCGGTATCAGACTAAAAAAAAGGTTATAAAAAAATTTTTAGTAACGAACAAGGTAAATGAAAAATGATAAAAATACTTGAATGAAAAATGGTAGTAAACGCTTACCGCAGGAGGTAAGCTCCGAGGAGGATTCGGCTGTTGTGGGTGCCGAAAAAACTCTTCGTACTGTTCCTCTTGTAGTATTTGATGTGGGTTCATCGGGTCGACAAAGTCACTCGGATTAAACATGGTCAAACGGGTTTGGTCAACCTCGATTAACGGACAACAAAAAAACAAACAAAATTAAAAATTAATCGACGGTCGACGGTGAGGACGTTCGTGGTGGACCACATGACCAAAAATATGTCGGGTGGTCCCGTTTGTGTTGTGTCGTTTTCAATGAAAAAAAAATTTAAAACTTTAAAAAGGAACGTTAATATTACCTTTTTAATTATAAATGACCGTCGTCTGATAATTTGACCGGAGTCCTAGCAAACCGTTCGCCGGAAAATAGATGATAAACAAGAAAACCGGTAAAAGAGCGTTCCCGTCAACGTAGCGTCTTTCGGTGGAGAGACTTTCACCGAAAGTTTACTTTTACCCCCAAAAGGTAAACCCTAGTGGGACCGGGCTGCATGGGCCGGGTCCGGTTCCCAAGCCGTCTCAGGAGACGGTTTGACCAAGACGGGTTCGGTTCCCAAAGCCTCTCAGTCAACCCTCTGACAAAGCCGGGTCCCGGTTCCCAACCCGTCTTTTGAGCCGGTACCCGGAACGATCTGCTGAGCCGGTTCCGGTTCCCAACACGTCTTTTGAGACGGTACATGGAAAGAACTGCTGAGCCGGTTCCGGTTCCCAACCCGTCTCACAAGCCGGGTCCGGTCCCCAACGCCTAACCCGTCTGAGGAGACGGTTCCCAATACTAACCCGTCTGACGAGACGGTTCCCAAAGACTCTAAGTCGGCTCCCAAGGAGACGGTTCCCATTGCTGTCAGACGGTTCCCGAGAGTGCATTTTGTGGGCCCCTAATCAATTAAAAATTTAAAAAACAAAAAATTAAAAATTTAAATAAATAATTTATATTTAAAATCATCTTTATATAAGTAGTTGTAAACGTAAAATATTTTGTCGTTAAAAAAGGTTGTTGGAGAAGTATCGCTCAAGAAAATGTCTGACGGCCGTGATAAAAATATAGCTCCAGAAGAATACTTTTCTCAACCAGAGAAACATTCATCGAGTTGGATACTAAAAAAATGGAGGCGTCCGAAGGAACCTGAAATTACCAAAGAAAGAGAATTTATCAGTAATCGACAAAGCTTACACGGAAACGTTATCGGCAAATGGGCTATACCGGACGATGAGAATGATAATTGGGCAACTAATGTTGTTGACTTCTACAATAAAGGCGACGCACCGTTTTGTTATTCTGCTGTTTTTTCAAGAAGTATTGAGCTTGACAAAAATTTTTGGGGAATTTTGTTGGGCTATCGTTCTAACGGCTACCTCACACCAACAGTAATAACTTAAATTTTAATGTTTTTTTTTATTTTTTTTTACTGAAATTGTGATTCAATTATTTTTCAGCATGTTGAAGGATGGGTTGGAAGACTGATGAACTGGAGGAGTAGAAAGCTACAAAAAAATGCTTCGCTAAATATGCGGTGGACAATTCTTCCACCAGAATTTTATAATTCGTTATTAGAATCTGTACCAAAAAACTTGGCCAACTATTGCAATGGCAAATTCAAACCGTTTCCTTCATTTTTCGACGTTGATTTTGTTTTTTTCCCCGTTCAGCTTGAAAATAGGGAATGGTTATTGGTGCGACTAGAGTTGGTGACGCAAGAACTTGTTATGTATGCTTGCGAAGACCTTCGTATCAGAGACAAATACAGAACCATTGTTCACCCAAAGCTGACGAAGATACAAGTTTATTTAGGAGCTTTACTAGTGAACATAAGATTCTGGAAGAAAACAGGTAATCCAGAAAAATGTATAACTTTCAATCTTAACGAAGACTATGTTGCACCACATAACTCCCTATCTGGTAATGAAGCGGTATATCTTTGTATGCTGATGGATCATTTGGTTACTGATAAACCAATTACTACGAACGGTGATCTAAAACAAACATGTTCGTCTTACAGACGATTCATGGCTGAAAAAATGTATTTCTGGAGGTGCTTACCACGTCCAAACAATTCTTAATAAAATGTTCTTATTTTGGAAGTTTATTTATTTTTTTAATTGTCCTTATTTATTTTTATTACCTACCATATTAAATATTTAATTAAATTAAATTATTTCACACTATAAATACCCGCCAAATTAACAAATTCTTCACTACATCACATATTTTTCTTACAAAACATCAATCAAACCAAGTAAAATGTCTTCATGGACCGACGAGGAGATCCTTGGGGTTACACTGGCATGGCGAAATGTTGCCGAAAACACCCGAGTTTCAAACACCAGTCAAGAAATTCGTGCAACTCCATTTTGGAGTAGAGTATTTTTCGAGTTTCAAACACTTGTCGGCGGTCAGACAAACCGTACGACACAAGATGTTATAGAAAAGTTTCACAACGTCAAGGCGGAGTGCACCGTATTCGAAGGGTTCTTCAACTCCAACAAAGAGGAGTCGCCAAACGAGTCCGAGGAAGGGCTCATAGAATTGGCGAAAATCGACTACTTTTTGGACTACGACGAAGAATTCGAATACCTTTCCGCGTGGCATTTGTTACGTGATTATATTTAAATTTAGGTTTTATTAAAAATAATGTTATGTAATGTTCTTTTTTTAATGTATGTTTTATTATTAATAAAGTGTTTTAATTTATTTAGTGTTTTAAAAAATGTTGTAATTTTTACTATGAAATCTATTGATATTCCCTATTGAATGCTTAACCCACCCGCATATGTCCTTCCTATATAAAGCCAGTAGACGGTTTGACATTACAGACCGTCAGTACACCGTCACAGATAAGAAACCCAAACCCAAAATCACAATGGCACCGAAACCGTGGACAGAAGAAGAAGAAATTGCCCTGTGCACTGCTTGGATAACTGTTAAAGAAAACCCACCACGTCGATGGTCCATTTGGCCACTCGTTCTCAACGAGTTCAAAGTTTTGGTTGGAGGTTCAAGCAGGTCAACGGAGTCTCTCAACTGGAAGTGGACGGACTTGCAAAACAAGTGCCGTCTCTTCGAGGGGTTTTATCAAACCGCTATCCGTGAACTCCCACAAGACACTGCGGACCATGAAAAACTTGAACATGCCAAGATTGAGCACGAGTTTTCGGGCCGACCACCCTTTACTCATTTGTCGGCGTGGCAGATGATTCGTGATGTCGCCGGGGCTTTGGATTAGTTTTTTTTTTCTTACTTTTAATGCTCCTTTTATTTTAAGTTATAATAAAAAAAATGTTTATTTTAAGTTTATATTGTTTAAAGGGAGTGTTTTGTTTAACACCAAAAAGTAGAGAACACATGACCTTAAACAAACTTAACATAAACAAATAATAATAGGAATCCAATAAAAATACAACTAAAGTATTAAAACAATTACAATATACAAACAATTATAATTCACGAAGTGGTTCAACACGTCAAACACCGAGACATTTCCGTTGCTTGGAACGCCAAGATATATTTTCGCAGTGTACTTTATACCCACTGTCCAGTTTCATCTTCATCACCCTAAATACGTACATAAATATATGTACGGACAGATGCTTACCAACGGCCCGGACAAGTCAAAGAACAAACTCTCCTAAATATCACATCCGACCGTTTTGTACATGTAAAAGACGGATGATCCAGAAGAACATGATAGAGATTTAGGAAAAGGATGAACTTGCCAACAAAGTAGACTACAAAATCGTCGATGCAAATTACACGGGTTAACCCACGTGTAGATGCAACAACAATCCAAGTAGTATTATGTAGATGTAACAGCAATCCAACAGAAGCCTTTTTCGCTTTACTTCTCACTAACTCCGACCGAAACCTATCCATCACTTCAACCTTTCGCTCCAAATGTATTACCAAGTGGTTGGAGGTCAACTTAAGGCTAAAGAAAATGGGTGAAAGGATTTTTAAGGCCAAAGAAAATGGGTGAAAAACTTCGGATCAGAAGCTTTCCATAGAATGGGATTAGATAAATCCCAAAGGCTTAGGTTTAAAAAGTGCCATAATTTTTACCGAAAAAAATATTCGGCTATTCTGAAGCTCAAAAACACGTCGAATAATCAAACTAAATTTGAAAAAAACATTTGAGAAGATTTTGTTTGATTTGGTAAAATATTTTGGCTTGGTAAAATATCTAAACGGCCTTGAAACAAACATTTGAGAAGATTTGGTTTGATTTAGATGTGTTTTTTTTTTCAACCAAACCCACATATTTATACCCAAATAAAATTTGAAAAAAAAAATAAATTAATTAATGGGGCTGAAGACGGTTCAGCCAAAACGGATTCGGCTAAGCCGAGCCGAAGACGGCTTAACTTGAGCCGTTGGTGAACCGTCTCAGGGACCCCACCGGAGACGGCTTTGCGGCGCTGACACGTCTCAAGCCGCCACGGGAGCCGGGTGGCAGACATCGGGATCGTAACCGCCACGTGTTGGGTTGCTACTGGTTGGAATCCAAAGGATCTCGGAAGACGGTTCAGTCCTTTTGGAAACCGTGTCCCGTCTCTCCAAAGACGGTGGAGGGGGCCATTTACGCAAAACGCTCGGTCAAGGGGCTATTTTGGCCATTTTCCCACTTGTTTAATCTATTTTTTAAAAACTAATTTTATAGGTTATAAACTAGTTGAAGTATTAAAGAAAATTATACATTATACTATGTATAAATTGAAACTTGAGATGAACAGTGTTAAAGATGAATAGTACCATTTTTTTTTATAAAAACATCAATTGCCACGTGCTAGCTCTCCAGACCTCCCACCGCTGCCTCTTTTCTTCTGATAAACATCAACATCACCGCTTTCGTCAGTCTTTCACCTCATGCTTTCCTTCAAGGCGACCGACAGAGATTATCTCCATACCAACCAAATGCTTACAAGGCGATGGTGGTTCAGTTGACACCCCAGACAAGCGATGGTTAGGGTTTATGCCCTGAAGGTGATGATAGAGATGAGGCTTTAAAGAAAACTTGAAATTTTGTTTGGTAAATTTTAATCCTTCGGATTCGTCACCATTTAAGGATTTTGTGTGGATTCTTGTATGTTCAAGAACACCCTCAACTGGGTGTTTGATAACCACCATCTAAGTGAGGGTAGAAATCTAATGCATGGGATCTTGAGATGAAATGTTGGTAGTTATGGCTAAATATGTTATTAGATGCGGTTTTTGTGCAAAAATTGTGTGATGTGCTAAATAGTAAGATTTGATATTTGAATTTTAGGGTTCTTATGTTAAATTAGGGGTTTTTGAAAGACTAAGAATGTTATTTTCGTTATGATAATAGAAGCTTAATACAATTTTGTATCTACGAATTTAATCATGTTTGGTGTAAAAGAATCAATTGCAGAGGAATATGTTCACATGAGTTTTTAAAGTAGGAAATATATACTATTGAATGTTTCACTTCATGATATATGTTAAATAAATTATTTCATGATTTGGAACACAAAAGGTTATAATTGAAGACCAAAAGGGCATCATCATCCTCAGTTGACTAAAGGTATCTACTTCCATCAAACTAACCAATATTATGTTATTTATATATTAACATTTGCTGAACTTAATTTGTGAGAGAAAACTTACTGTCCATAGGTTGTACAACCTGTTATGCGTAGAGTGCCATGGGTTTGCATGTGTTATCCTCCGATCATGTTGGTTTGAAGTTCTGACCTTGACAGCTGTGGCGAAGCTTGGTTTCGGAATCGGCGAGGGCCGAACTCCATTTTTTTCAATCGGTAGTGGAAAATCAGCGGGGGCCGGACTTAACCCGGACTCAATTTACCTATGAAAATCGTAAATTCCACTGCTGCGCCAAAAAACAGGGGGCCCGGTCCAACCCTGGCCCCAAGCATACTTCGCTCCTGCTTGACAGCTTCAACAATACAAGATATAGAGAGAAAAGGAAAGGATCAGCACTAATATTTAAGAAATTCACGATAATATGTGAAATGGAAAGTTAGGATTGGGTGTGGTGGTGGAATCTATAGTGGCGAGTTGTGTGATCCCGCCGTTGATGGTAGGAAGGAGAGTGAGGAACCTAAAATGACGATGGAGGCTCTTTATGTCGGTAGATGAGTTTGAAGAGGCGACTGTGACACAAGTGGTTAATGCGTTGGCTGTTGAGATTGCTCACTTTTGTCTATAAATATCCTCGACGGGTGCGTCAATTATAATTATAGCTTGGTTCCTAATTTGTTTTTTTCAATTTGATTCAAAATTATTTCTTTTATATTTCAAGTAACTGTTTCTTAACTTCGGTTGCTAATGAAGTTGTTGTAGGATAGCGTTTGATTTTTATGGGTTTTGTTAAACCAACGATTCGAATCTTATTAAAACCAAAAGAGGACGAGATTTGATATCAATTTGGTTTGCTATTTGAATTTTTAAGGTCAAATATCAAACTCCTAAATTGTTGACTGTTATGAATGTTTTGTAGCGATCAGCTTTGCTATTTATATATTAACATGGGTTTATTAACTAATATTTGTTGTTTGATCAAACTAGACGACAATATTTGGCAATGGAGGGTGATAGAGATATTGGGAAGATAATTCATAATCTAGAAGATAATCACAGCAACGGGTGAACCTTGGTTGTGCAAGAAGGTGGATATCACATCCAATATTCAGCTTATTTCCTCTACACAACTCTTGAAGGTGTGGTCAACCTTCCATGTCATTTGTTATCTAATTTTATTGCTTATTACTCTGAGGATGATTCATTTCCTGTTAAAGCAAGAGAGTCAACCAAACACAGGTTGTACCAGTTCTAAGAGAGGCCAACCATTAATTTACAATGAAGCTTTCGAAATTGTCGAACCTGTTCATCTCAAGGTACATATATGTTTTTTTTTGCATAACCTAATTTACTATTTCTACAGTTTGAATATGCATTAAATTCATTGAATAACTTGATTGGTTAAGTTTTTTTTTTGGATGCTTAGAAGCGATGGTTAACTTTGGCTAACCGACAGTTGGAGATGATGATCTTTGGTGATGCCCAAAACTCGGTAGTCAAAGGTGGTGTTGATCAGTGATAAAGCAGAACAGTTCATCACATTGGTTCGTCATCAAATTTGGAAAGCATTGAATAGTGGTAAGCCTTAAATTGATTTCGGTGTATCTTTATACTTTATTGTTGTTTACTCATGTTTTAAGGTTGATCTTGGATATGTGTATTTTTAATTGATTTCATGTAATTTTCCTACTGTTAAAATGTATTAAGCCCTTTCTTTTTTGTTGTCCTTACTGATAACATCATGTGGTATTGCGGTAGCCTGCTTTGATAACTATAACGTGAAAGTTCTAAATGCCTTAATTGATGGTTTGCATAATTGTTGCTTGATTTCTCTTTGTTTTTATTTTGCAGGAGTCATCTTTTACTTTTCGATTTTGCTATAGGTCTGGATTAGTTTCGGGTTGTTTCTGCAGGTATTCATTTGTCTTTTTTTAAATGATCGAGTTATCATACCTATGTAAATGTGTTTGCGTTTTTGTGTCAATTTTGGCTGTGGCATTTCATGATACATTGTTGCATTTGAGATATAGTATACAGTGTGTTATACGCCATTGGATCCCAACCTTTAAATGGTCGACTCGCCGATACATTCATACACCACAAATGTTTACCTACAGACCAAATATCTATCTATATAAACAAGTGAGTTAGGTGCATTTAATTTGTCATTTGGTTCATTCATTTTTTCAACTGTAAATTAGTAAATTGATTCTGCAAAACATAATTAACTACATGTCATATAGATTGGTTTAATATTTGATGTTAAATATAATTGGGTTGGGAATAAAACACAAATTTGGTTGGTGGTGTAGTGGTTTGAGGTGCATTCCCTTTTGGGGAGGTCACAAGTTTGAGACCGGACATGGGCATTTTATATATATTTTTTTTTCATAGTAGTATTTGATGTTAACCATAATTGGGATGGAAATAAAACACGAATATTACGTGCAAATGATTATTTGAGGTGCATTTCCCTAATGGGAGGTCACAGGTTCAAGACTAGGTTTGAGGCAAAGTGTCCATGTTTTTTATTTTCAAGCAAATAGAATTTCATGTTAAATATAATTGGTTTCAAAAAAGAACACAAATTGGGTTGTTGGTGCAGTGGTTTTAGGTGCAATCCCCTAAGGGTTGGTCCAAGGTTTGAGACTTGGTATCTAGATTTTTTTATGGTCGTTTAGGCTAACATTGTCGCATTGGTATCCTCATAAACCAAAACGATAATGAACGCGCGGCAACGCGCGCGGGAACCTTGCTAGTATGTATGAAATAAAACCGAAGATGAATAGTAATGCGAGGCAACATGTCAAACAGAGAGACAATGAAGAGTTCTGGTAGGTGGTTCCCTTTGGTTGGCTTTCATGGCCGGTGTTGTCCTCATCACCACAACCTACCTACGCGGCATTACCCACTTCATCCTTTATCCTCTTTCTTCTTTTTCAGTTTGTCTATTTAAATTAAGAATTTTAAGCATTAATAAAATGTGAAAATAACTTTCTTATTTTTATAATACAGCTCTTATATATTATTACTTTATTAAAATTATAAAACTACTTTAAACTCTTTATAAAGTTTATAATTTACAGATAAATGCATATTTTTTATTTAATTTTAATCTTAGGTAATACTTATCGACCTATTTTACTATCTATTTTTTTACTTTACGAATTACAATGACCAATACCCAATGACTTTTTATTCAAAACACCACGGCAAATTAATAAAAGAAAATAATAGTCGTTAAATTGTCAAAAATGACATTTCGGATCAATACATGTTTTGGATTCCTGAAAGTGTAATTAAGTATGAGAATGATCAAGAAGTGTAAGTTCTTGTAAAACATATACGAATGATTCGAATTTTAGATCAATGAGTTATGAAGTATGCGGACGACTAGACATGAGACCAGAGGCGAAGGTTTCCCTGTTTTTTGGCGCAGTAGTGAAAATTTGAGATTTTCATAGGTAAATTGGGTCCGGGTTGAGTCCGGCCCCACCGATTTGCCACTACCGATCAAAAAAATTAAGTCTGGCCCCTCCCGATTCGAGAACCAACTTTCGCCCCTGCATAAGACTAAATTCTAAAACATTATAGAGATTATTTTGTGGAATCAATGAACATGTTGATTTTGACACACGAATACAATATTCTAAGCAAGGTGATCGAATCAGTTAGTAGGTTTTAAGCTATAACACACTAATTCTGTGATAATAATCATAGTTGACATTTTATACACCATTCTTTACATAGTGAGTTGTATTCTTATAAATCAAACACGGAGTTTAACTCATAAAACACTAACATCGGGTAAGATCGAAGTCGTGTGAATATTGATATAATATACAATAAAAAGGCCGTAACATCAATACGGATCTGAATTATAAGTAATGAGAGTAAATACATTAAGAACACATACTAAGTTAGGCGACATGTAAGTTCACCAAACGCTAGCTTGTGGCCCTGTGAAACTTAGAGGGTGTTTGGGATTGCGTTTTGAATCTGATTTTTAGATTATTCCGTTTTGAAAACGCAAATAATCAGTTTTTAGCGTTTGGATTGCGCTTTGAAAACGCAGATAATCAGTTTTTTAGGCTACCAAAACGCAATAATCTATAAGCAGCTCCACCCCTGCTTTTCCAAAATGCATAATCTGTTTTGAATAATCAAATCCCAAACACCCCCTTATTTAGCCGACAGGTCATCCTTGATGGCGTGCGAGTAATCTAGTTTGGAGAGTGAGGCTTTAATTAAGTTCGAATTTGGCCATACCAAAAAAATACTTTTCATATAAACTCTGCGCACGTTGACTCATTTAATTAAAATCGTCCAAGTGGGAGATTGTTGGATATATAGGATGTCCGATGTAATTAAAAGTCGAGATCAACGTAACCCGAACCGGTACGATCCGAAGAGTTACACGTTGGTACACGAATCAGATAAGTTCACGCGTTGGTGAATTATTATTTATGAAATAATAATTGTTTTAGTCTTGAGGGATTTAATATTAATAAGATTAATATTAAGGAGTATCTTGAGGGACTTAATGTTAATAAGATTAATATTAAGGAGTATTAAGATATTTAGCAAGGGGGTTTATTGCAAGTTGTTGTCTTATAAAAGGAGGGTTAAGGAGTAAACCCTAATGCACACTTTTGATAAAACAACAAACCCTTGCCTCCTCTTCTTGGATTTTTGCGGCCGCCACCAAAGAAAAGAAGGCCGCCGTCTTTTTTTTTTTTTTTTCGGCCATCAACCACCACAAGCCACCACCTTCCTCTTACAAGTGTTGTTTCCCGGTTGGTTCGTGCTCGGTTGTGAACTTCCTACTAGCGAGGATTCGTTGTAACCCGCGTGTTACAATTCCGGTGTAGTCGTCAAAGGTTGATTACTAAACCCCCTATGGTTGTTTATTATTTATTTGTTTATACGCGTTTAACTGAGATCCTGATTGGGAATATTTTATTAATCGGATTAATAAAATTAATTAACAATTTATATATAAAATCGGCTATTATATATATTGTATATATAATCCGTTTTTGTTAAATATATAAACCGCTTCCGCTGCGTATACGATACTATGATTCCCAACAGTGGTATCAGAGCCACGGTTACGCGCGTATAGATGGTAAAGTTATAATTTTGATCTATGTTTTATTTGTCAAAAATTGCTTATTTTGACAAAAGATCAAAAGCTTTTAGTTGTTCATGGATTGTGATGTGAATCGAGCCCTAGGTATTTGACCCATGTCATGGTTGTGTTTGTGATGGTTTTATTTCTTTTTGATTTGTATTTTTTTTATTACGGATATTGGATCCGGTGTAATAGATAGGATTAGAATAGATTTGATTTTATTGTATTTTCAAATTTATTGTTGTAATCCTACAAGTACAAGATCAAGACGAAGATATAAAGGACGAACAGGTTCCATGAAGATAGAGATCTCGGGTCAAGTGGGAGCTATATCAAAATAGTTTTGAAACCCTTTTGACTAGTTCGTTTCGTTTCTGGCTAAAACGAAACGGGCGACCTATTAGGGGCTCGATTCGTTTAATTTTATTGTTATGTTTTGTGGTTGTGGTTTATTTATTGTAAATAATTTAGATAACCCAAAATAAATAAAATTTTCACAATCATGGCAACGGTTTTATTAAAACAAGTTTTATAAAAACTGAAAAGCATATTTAATAAAAAGAGTTTTATTAATATTAAAACAAGTCTATTCGCGATAATACGACCAACGTAGTTTAAATAGGGTATTTAAAACTATACCGTGTCGAGTGTTGAAAGGAGTTTCGATTCTCACGAATAATATAAAATTGGATTTTATAAACTGTTGTGTGACTCACATCATGCTAACGAGTCATTCAATATATTTATGGTAAATATTAAAATTAAATCCCAATTTTAAATTGATGTTTCATGCCACCCTTAACGAGTTAACACTCCATTCTATATCGAACCCAAATGTTAGTGCTGACCCTGCATCTGGGCGTTGATCATGAGTGAAGGTAATCATCGCGGTTCCTGTGTAACATAGGCCGGTGTTACAGTTAACAGTAAAGGACCAAACATCGCTTGTTTGACAAGTGGGCATAGTTGGGGTTAAACATACATCGCTTTTAGCGATAATCCTAAAAGGAGAGTTGTGTAGTGGACACAATTAACAATCGTTGTTTACCTACCTAATCGTGCCAGTGGACAGTGCTAAGCCAGTTCATTGTGTATTGATGAATCGGGATCTCATCCTAATTAATTTATGTTTTTTGGGTCATAAAATAATTAGGACACTTAAACATGAAATACTAATACATTAATTTTGAACTTTGTAGATGTCAACTGAAAACAATCCCACCTCCCATTTTTCTCTCAAGTCCATCTTAGAGAAGGACAAACTGAACCACTCCAACTTCATGGACTGGCACCGCAACTTGAAAATTGTTCTCAAAGCGGAGAACAAATTGTATGTTCTTGAAGAACCAGTCCCTGATGAACCCATAAATCCCAAGAGTGAGCTTTATAAAGCTTGGGCTAAGCATTTTGATGACTCTTTGAAAGTCTCATGTCTGATGCTGGCTTCCATGATCCCTGAACTTCAAAGGACCATGAAGGACATGGATGCATACGACATGAATCAGCATCTGATGGAAATGTTCCAACAAAATGCTCGCCATGAGAGGTTCGATGTGATGCGATCACTTATAACCACTCGTATGCAAGAGGGTTCACCAGTTGGCACTCATGTGCTGAAAATGAAGGCGTATGTTGATCACTTGGCTCGTCTGGAATCCCCCTTGAGCGATGAGTTAGCTGGGGATATCATCCTGAACTCGTTGCCCAAGTCATATGACCAGTTCATTATGAACTATAATATGAATGGGATGGAGAAGACACTTACAGAACTGCATCAGATGCTCAAAACTGCTGAGGTAAACATACCTGGCAAAACTGCACCAGTGCTAATGATCAGGGAGGGTCAGATTAAGAAACCTAAAACCAAGAAGAGGGGCTATCAAGGCAAAGGGAAGGGAAAGGGCAAAGCTGTTGCCAACAAGAAACCTTTGAAAGATGCCAAATGTTTTCATTATGATGAAACTGGGCACTAGAAAAGGAACTGTGCTAAGTATTTAGCTGAACTGAAGCAAGCCAAGGTTTCTGGAGGAGAGTCCTCAGGTATATATGTTATTGAAATCTTTGTTTTTTCTGGCAAAACATGGGTGTTTGACACAGGATGTGGTTTCCACATTTGTAATGTTTTGCAGGGACTAAGAAAGATTAGAAAACTGAAACAAGGTGACTTGGAGGTCCATGTTGGCAATGGACAAAGAGTTGCAGTGAAGGCAATAGGAGAATATGTTCTTTTACTACCTTCTGGTTTAGAACTTGTTTTGAACAATGTTTATTACATTCCTAGTGTGACTAGAAATATTGTTTCATTTCATGCTTTGCGTAGACAAGGTTTTGATTATCGTTTTAATGGTGAATTTATTTCTGCTTATTTTAACGATGTATTTTACTTTGATGCAAAACCTAACAATGGGATATATGAGATAGAAATCCAAAACGATAACATATTATGCAATATCTCTCATAAACGTAATAAGTTGGACTTTAATGATACGTATATGTGGCATTGTAGACTTGGTCACATAAGTGAGAATCGTGTTAAACAAATCAAAACCGCAGGAATCCTGGATTCCAAAGGTTCGGAGTCGTTTGGAAAATGCGAATCATGCTTAAGTGGAAAGTTAACAAAAGCACCTTTTTCAAATGTTGGAGAAAGAGCTAATGATCTGTTAGGACTTGTACATACAGATGTATGTGGTCCATTCAAAACAATGTCAAGACATGGAGAAAGATACTTTGTTACATTTACTGATGATTTCAGTAGATATGGTTATGTTTATCTTATGAAGCATAAACATGAAACTCTTGAAAAGTTCAAGGAATACCAAAACGAAGTAGAAAATCAGCTAAATAGAACTATTAAAATGCTTTGATCAGATCGAGGCGGTGAATATCTTAGTCAGGAATTCATCGACCATCTAAAGGATTGTGGAATAGTTTCACAACTCACTCCACCTGGAACACCGCAACATAATGGAGTGTCTGAGCGGAGAAATCGAACTCTATTAGATATGATTCGATCAATGATGTGTCGAACAAACCTTCCAAAATCCTTTTGGAGTTATGCTTTGGAGACCGCCGCAAGACTTGTGAATATAGCTCCGACGAAAAAGGTTACTAAAACGCCTTATGAGATATGGCATGGAAAGAAACCTCATGTATCCTACCTTAAAGTCTGGGGATGTAATGCTTATGTCACTCTAGAATCTTCGGATAAACTAGATCCCAGAGGCGAAAAAGTGGTTTTCGTTGGATACGGTAAGAAGATCGGTTACATGTTCTACCACCCCACTGAAAATAAGATTTTCACCAAACGCAGAGGCACTTTCTTAGAGGAAGAGCTTCTGGCGCGAGGGATTGGAGATAACTATGTGGATCTTGAAGAAATTCGAGAATCACAAGTGACTGAACCAACTGTTCAGACAGAACCAGATGTAACTGATCCAGTTGTTGAAGTTGAGCCTGAGAGGACTCAAGAAACAACAGAAACACCAAGTGTTCGGAAAAGTATTAGGGATCGTCGTGCACCGGTAAGGTATGACGATATCTTCATGATTGATGAAGCTGAGCCTACTACTTACAAATCTGCAATCTTGGATTCAGAATCCAAGAAATGGCAAGAAGCCATGAATGCAGAGATGCAATCCATGTATGATAACCAAGTCTGGGATTTGGTTGATCTTCCTACCGAATGTCGGACTGTGGGAAACAAATGGATCTTCAAGAAGAAGACTGACATGGATGGGAATGTGCAAACCTACAAAGCAAGGCTTGTAGCGAAAGGTTTTACTCAGACTCAAGGAATTGACTATGAGGAAACTTTCTCGCCAGTGGCCATGCTTAAGTCTATTAGAATTCTACTTGCCATTGCTGCATATTATGACTATGAGATATGGCAGATGGATGTCAAAACCGCGTTCCTTAATGGACACTTACTAGAAGATGTCTATATGGTTCAACCTGAAGGTTTTGTCGATCCGAAGAATCCTAATAAGGTGTGCAAGCTGAATAAATCCATCTATGGATTAAAGCAAGCATCTCGCAGCTGGAATCTCCGTGTTGATCAGAAAATCAAAGAGTTTGGTTTTATCAAGAACGAAGATGAACCGTGTGTTTACAAGAAGTCTAGTGGGAGCTATATTACTTTTCTTATACTGTATGTAGATGACATACTAATCATTGGAAACAATATCCCTATGCTTAAAGATGTTAAGACCTGGTTGGGTAAATGTTTCGCAATGAAAGATCTTGGTGAAGCCGCTTATATTCTGGGAATAAAGATTTATAGAGATAGATCAAAGCGGTTATTGGGTTTGAGTCAAAGTACATATATTGATAAGGTCTTACGACGCTTCTCAATGCAAGACTCAAAAAGGGGGCTCTTGCCCATGGCACATGGAACCATTCTTGATAACAAGCAGTGTGCAAATACTGTAGAGGAAAAGAAGAAAATGGAAGGTGTTCCATATGCTTCTGCGATTGGTTCCATCATGTATGCCATGTTATGTACTAGACCTGATGTCTCGTATGCTCTTAGCATGACGAGTAGATATCAACAGAATCCAGGAGAGAGTCACTGGGCTGCGGTGAAGAACATTCTTAAGTACTTGAGAAGGACTAAGGACATGTTCTTAATATATGGAGGACTGGATGAGTGTCACACCACGACAATGGCGGAAACACGTGGCGCGACGGTTCAAAAGCATAAAGTCAAGGTTATTGCTAAACACAAGTAATTTAAGAAAATGGGTCATTTATTATGACGTCAAATCTTGTTCAAACATTACACAAAAGTTAATTGTTTTTAAGATAGTCATAGAGGTTTCTCATATATATCCCAAATGCCTTGGGAAATAAAAGTGAAACCCCGCAAAAGTTCGACGTCGCATTGGAGGATTCCTTGACCCAGCTTGCCCGGTGCTCCTTCATCTAGTTACCTGAAAGATATGTTTAAAAGTTTCGTCAATATAAAATATATTGGTGAGTTCACAGGTTTTTAGTTTCCAAAACTTGAATACTTGGGAAATACCATGTTATGACAACGTATAGGAGTTGCAAATTCCTATAACTCTACTTGAGACTATAATCAAACCAAGACGTATAAATAAATATGCCCCGCTCCAAGTCGTTACTCGGTTTCCCACGACTTAAGTTCAGAATATATGCACCCCAGGCATAACCTAATGCATAATCGACGCTATCGATTAGGGGTGGGCCTTGTCAGGCACCAATAGTACTATTCAATATTCCTCCGGTTTCATTTCCCTGAATAAATGATTATAGAGGCGAGGACTCAACCCCGAGTGGCGGTCACACCTCAAGTAATAAATCCGTCAAACATTTTCCCTAACATATCTTTCCCTCGGAAAACGTAAAAAAAATAGTTAAAATGGGGCCGTGAAACTCACCTGAAACTCTGTCTGGATTACTTAGGCGGATAGCAAAGATGGTCTCGCACCTACAAACGTCCTAGACGTATAAGTCACTATTCCTATAGTGCATGTGCCTTGGCAAGTTGTACACCCAACTCCCGACCACAAGTTATTCCAAATCCCGTTTAATTAAGCGCGTATCCTAAGTTTCGTTGGCGTTACATTACCCTTTGTGTTACAAGTTATATATTACTCTTGTTAATATTTCCTTAACTTGTATCTTATTATCATCGACTCGACTTCACTTAACATATAATTATTTTCCCATTTAAATAATTATACTTAAGATCGCATCGCTCGATATAATATATATTTCAACTCTCGACCCGACTCACTTTGCCACACATTTGTTTTCCCATTTAAACAAATATGCTAAGATCTTGTCGTTCGATTGTATATTCTTAACACCCGATTCAACTCACCATACCGTATATTTATTTTCCCATTCAAATAAATATACTAGGATCTCGTTGGTGCGGCATACACATATATATCTTTGTCTTCTCGTCGCGGCTTTCCTTCCCACATATCTACTTTCCCATTAAGTAGATATATTAGAATTTCGCCGAGACGAGCGTACGTATATATAAATGTGTAATTTTTCTTGTTAAGTATATACGTTTGTTTTAACGTCTTATTTGTTTATGTCATGTGTTTCTCCCACGAATAATTCTCTTAACACTTAGGAAAGTGTTTATTAGTTTTCACCCAATGTATATATATATTTTACTTCTTAAAATATATATTTTTCTTATCTTGCCGCAATGGCATTTTTCTCATGATTTGTCCGTGTATGGTTCGTTAACGCGTTTTAGTTCGATATCTTAACTCGATTAGTTAATTTCTCCAAGTTTTTCCCAACATGTGTTTTATAGAAATATTATCCATATTTCTTCCTCTTTTCACATGTTACTTGGATGGTTTAAAATACTTATGTATTTTTAACCCAACTTGTTAACTTAACTCCAAAAATGTTTCCAACACTTTTATATTCCCATTTATATAAAAGTATTCATTTTTGTATAAGTTTCCCAAGTTTGTTTAATATTTTTATAAAATCTCTATTTTATAAAAATCCTTATGTTAAAACCCTTTATATTTTTATAACTTTCAAAAATACACTTTTATACAAAATACCCAAGTATTTCTACTAGTATTTACCAAAATCATCCTTAGAACTTTATTACTTACATTTTTGACACCAAACTTTCCATACTTGTATTTTTGGACTAATAGTTTCTAAAATATCCATTTTAGTCCCTTAACTTTCAAAGTTACAATATTAGTCCCTTAACTTTCAAAAGTTGTATTTTTCCACTCTAACTTCCAAAGTTAACATTTTTCACTCAAAATAGTAAACTTTGAAGATTCAACTTTTTATTGGTAAGTTATTTTTGTATCAAAACACTTATGTTAGTCTTGTATTTCATATGGAAGACTACTTATGTGTGTGTTTTATGTATTTGTCCATTATAACAAAATATCATTCATCTAAGTAAGCTAACTTAGATTTTCCATCTTCTTCATTTATGAACTTCTAACATGTTTTACCACATATTACACCATGTATGATCATAATAAGATGATTTAAAGTTACTTTTAACATATTCAAGTTCATTCCACAATTTTAACCAAAACATCATCCTACTTAGTCTTAAATGTAAACTTTACATATTTTCAAGACTAATACATCATCATCAACAAATCCATGGTTTATTTTCATATCTTTAATCTTCCATTTTACACGTGTAAAACCTATTAAAGATTATGTTCAAAACCACTTTTTAAACCCTTCATGTACAACTTGCTACTAGGAACACATACATGAATAATAATAATCAAAAACAAGATTAAGAATGCTTACTACTAGCACAAGGCTAGGGAAGACAAACACCTTGGATTTGAGAGGGGTTTAGTGTGTTCTTCCAAGTGGTTTAGCTCCAAGCTCTTGAAACACACAATAGGGGTTTGGATGATGGATTGTTTAGGAGTAATTTGGAAGTGTTAAACTTGAAGAATAATGTGTGTGTGTGTGTGTGAATACCTACGGCCTCAAGAAGGAAGAAAAGAGAAGTGTTTTGCTTTGATATCCAACTCTCTAACACATGTTTATATATAATTATCACATGTAATCTTCCAAAGATTTAAGTAATCTTATGAAGGATTGTATGTGTACTTGGGAATCTTGGAAGGATATGAAGTGTGTGTGTGTGTGTATATAGCCGTGTATGTATGTATAGAGATGTAGGATTTTGCTTGCAAATCTCACTAATATCTTGCAATCTCTTATAATCTTCTCATGGATCCTTGTGATTATTACCAAAGATATAAGAAATATAAGAAGTACATAAGAAATCTTGGATGGATGTGGGGGTGTGATGATGAGCCGTGTATGTATGTATGTAAGAGTAGGATTACTTGCAAATCTTGGTTAATCTTTATAAGGTATCATGATCTCTACATACAAGACCTCACCATGCATGCATACACTAGTGTCATGAGTGTTTAGATTTGTGTCTTGGATTTATTTGGCCCTTGGCCGAAATTTAGAAAGAAGGGGACAAGAAAGTAGCTTACTTTGTACTAATGTTTACTTACACTTTATCTTACACCTTTTGCATGCTTTACATATAGGTTAGGAGATTATTATTATTAACACATGCTTGAACACAAGGAGGCCATCTAGGCCGGCCCCCAAGTGGGTTTGGTGGGGTCCACAACTTCAAATATTTACCCAATACTTGTTATGTTTAATCCCCCGTCGTTCGGGTGTCGTTCGGGTATTTTTCGGGTTTTAATCACGCGTTATCCGGACATTAAAAATACCTTTAATAACCCTTAAATATAGTCTAATTTAAGCGTTGATTGGTTATTTAGGCCTCTGTCGGGTGAAATTATGAGTTATACGCGTATCGGGTGCGGTACGCGCATTTTATTCGTTACCGGGAGATTTGTACAAGACGTTTTCATTTATGGTTTTGGAGTTCCAAAACTCATTATATCTTATGAAAATACCCTTTATTTTATATCCTGGGTGTCCGGGATCCGTTTCGTTTATTTAATTATTACCGGGTAATTGCCAACGTCCATACCGGATAGTTTATTCGCACATGATCCAATCATGTTTTACCATTAAACGTACGCATTCCTATGCATTATTTGGAAATTGCTATCCCCTAAGGCCTTGATAATTAAATCACACATAATTGCATTTAATTACGTTAATCATATATTAATTAATTTGTACGGAATTACCTTATTTTTGCCGGTTGTTACAATGAGGAGCTGTCAGTTAAGTGTTATACTGATGCAAGCTTCCAGACTGATCGTGATGACTCAAGATCACAAACGGGATATGTTTTCATTCTGAATGGTGGGGCTGTTACTTGGAAGAGCTCTAAGCAAAGTGTGGTTGCTCAATCTACCTGTGAATCAGAATACATTGCTGCATCGGATGCTGCAAAGGAGGCTGCCTGGATGAAGAAGTTCATTACTGATCTCGATGTTGTGCCTAGCATAAAGAAACCAATCGAGATACTGTGTGACAACACTGGTGCCATTGCTCTTGCAAAGGAACCAAGGTCACATCAGACCGCAAGGCATATACTCAGAAAGTTCCACTACATTAGAGAAATAGTGGAGCGTGGAGACGTCATGATGAACAAAGTTCATACAGATCTAAATCTGGCTGACCCCTTTACTAAGCCTTTACCTCAAGCTAGACATGAGGAGCATGCTGGAAATATAGGGCTTAGAGTTGTTAGACAATGGGCATGATCTGTAATTAGTATTGATGTTTTATTTTGAACTATGACAGTTATGTTGAATGTTTATTTGATTTAATGGGTTAAATGCAAATTTAATATTTATTAATTGTGTTCATTTATTCGTATGTTTAAATCCTTGAATAAAAGTATTCTAAATATCCGTAGTCGATCAAATTACATGGGAATGAATTTGAATGTAAGACTATTGTGAATTGGGATGGTTGTATTCATGAGATGAATAGCTCAAGGGTTTGAGGATCATAATTCACAGATATTATTAGGGAATAATATTGGATGTAACTCGCTTCAAAACGATCTCCATGGATCTATGTCATGAGATGTTTTGATATTGATATGTTCAATCTGTCCTTTTTCCTAAGGCACATATTAAACTACATTGATCAAGGACTATCTTTGATGTTATCTTACACTATCCTGAAACATGGGTAGCTATAAGGGTAGCGTTGGGAGAAATTCGAGATTAAGTGGGAGTTGTATGACGCTGATGGAATTCTGTACTTCTATGGGATTAGAAGCCTAGACATTATGGCGCCCTCGTAAAACTCAAACTGGTATAAACGCGTGGCCACGCTCGGACTAAGGTAGTTCGTTAGACCACTTTGAATTAGAGACGAGAATAGAGAATAGTTGATCACTATATAAGAATGAATGATCCATGTCTTATGATCAACGGATGTCTATACAGAAGGGACTTATTGATATAATTATCAGGGCTATAGTATTTGGTTAAGTAAAGCGTTACTTGAACTCAAAGAACTAGTTGACGACTGTAAAGTGTCATACTGGTTTGGGTGCAATGCGATGCAGCTAGGCGTCCAACTCTGCGCACGTTGACTCATTTAATTAAAATCGTCCAAGTGGGAGATTGTTGGATATATAGGATGTCCGATGTAATTAAAAGTCGAGATCAACGTAACCCGAACCGGTACGATCCGAAGAGTTACACGTTGGTACACGAATCAGATAAGTTCACGCGTTGGTGAATTATTATTTATGAAATAATAATTGTTTTAGTCTTGAGGGATTTAATATTAATAAGATTAATATTAAGGAGTATCTTGAGGGACTTAATGTTAATAAGATTAATATTAAGGAGTATTAAGATATTTAGCAAGGGGGTTTATTGCAAGTTGTTGTCTTATAAAAGGAGGGTTAAGGAGTAAACCCTAATGCACACTTTTGATAAAACAACAAACCCTTGCCTCCTCTTCTTGGCTTTTTGCGGCCGCCACCAAAGAAAAGAAGGCCGCCTTCTTCTTTTTTTTTTTTTTTTTCGGCCATCAACCACCACAAGCCACCACCTTCCTCTTGCAAGTGTTGTTTCCCGGTTGGTTCGTGCTCGGTTGTGAACTTCCTACTAGCGAGGATTCGTTGTAACCCGCGTGTTACAATTCCGGTGTAGTCGTCAAAGGTTGATTACTAAACCCCCTATGGTTGTTTATTATTTATTTGTTTATACGCGTTTAACTGAGATCCTGATTGGGAATATTTTATTAATCGGATTAATAAAATTAATTAACAATTTATATATAAAATCGGCTATTATATATATATTGTATATATAATCCGTTTTTGTTAAATATATAAACCGCTTCCGCTGCGTATACGATACTATGATTTGCAACACATATTTAATCCAATACCTCTTAAAAATTAAATACGCAATTAACATAATTACTATTGTGTCGTAGATTTCGATGTAGGTTTTCTTGACATTATCTTCAGAAACTTGTCTCAACTCAATGGAAATTTGTATGTTTATCTCCCGTGAGTTACATCTTTGTTACTTTGTTAGTGAGTAAGTTGTGTTATTTCGAGTCATGGCATGCTATAGATTAACCATTTGTTTATTGATTGCCTATGTTTTAAGCTATAACACACTAATTCTGTGATAATAATCATAGTTGACATTCTATACACCATTATTACATGAGAAAGTATAGGGTACAAAGTTTCTTAACATGAGAAGTGTAAGAAGCCACTAGAATTTGCCACCTGTCAATTTAACCTAACCACAGTTAACCACAATTAAACGTATTTTTCCTCTTCCCTGTTTTGAAACAATCCAATCGAGATCTAACCACCACCACCACCAACATCACCACCACCACCACCATCATCATCATCCCCCACCTCTGTCCTCACAATGGTGTCTTCCACACCGTTTTTTTTTAATAATATTATTTGGTCTCCCCTTCTGTTTCCTAATAATATTAGCAATAACATTAATAATAATATTAACGAAGCTGGTGGTGAAAAGTGTTTCCATGGGTTTCATTTTCTTAACAATAAATATTATTCCATCCCTGTTATCACTATTACCATAAACAGAGCTTAAATTTTTGAAGAATTTAATGTGCTGATTCTTTGCACATATGTATACACATGATAAAAAGCACATTTGAATGTAGATTTGGAAAAAAGAAGATGACAAAAGAAGGTTAGAATGTGACAAAAGAAGGCTCTGCACATTTGAATATGCATTTAAAGAGTCCAAGTGCGTTTTAGGAGGAAAAGTGAAGAAAAGGTGAGTTTTATTTACACTAAATGCGTTTTACAAAACCAAGTGCGTTTTACAAACAACAAGTGCGTTTTACAAACAACAAGTGCGTTTTACAAAAACCAAGTGCGTTTTACAAAAACCAAGTGCGTTTTACAAAAACCAAGTGCGTTTTACAAACAACAAGTGCGTTTTACAAACAACAAGTGCGTTTTACAAAAACCAAGTGCGTTTTACAAAAAACAAGTGCGTTTTACAAAAACCAAGTGCGTTTTACAAAAACCAAATGCGTTTTACAAAAACCAAGTGCGTTTTTTGTAAAAACCAAGTGCGTTTCGTGAAAACCAGTTAAAATGGTGTTTAAAAAACCAAATGCGTTTTATAAAAAAACCAAGTGCGTTTTATGATTTTCTGTTTAACAGTTTCTGATCTTCATCGTCTGAAACTTTTTTGAAAGCCATTTTTTTCTTTAATTCTTCTTCTATTATCAACATCGTTCGTTTCTGTGAATAATACATGCGTTGATAGTGATTTTTGAATATGATTCGACTGATTTTATCAATTGAATTATCATACTCTGTTTTATTCTATTTCTGCAAATACGTTTTGATTTTGTTTGTAATCGAATGTTTTTGATTGTTTAATCATTCTGAACGTTTAATCGTGTTGAAAACGATGAAAAATCAGGTTCAATCGTTGAAATTTTTTGCATCGATTATGTCTGTTGTTACGATTTCATAGAAATTTAAACGCGTTTTTCCTAATTTACCCTTGGTTAGATTAACCCAAATATGATTAGGATTTTTAATTATCATCTTGCCACCGCCTAAATCTAATGGCTGAGAATGCTTCTTACACTTTGTACGTTAAGAAAACTTTGTACGTTATCTCTTCCCTTATTACATAGTGAGTTCTATTGTTATAAATCAAACACGGAGTTTAACTCATAAAACACTAACATCGGGTAAGAAGTCATGTGAATATTAATAGAATTTACAATAAGAAGGCCGTAATATCAATACGGATTTGAATTATACGTACTGAGAGTAAGTGCATTAAGAATGCATACTAAGTTAAGCGACATGTAAGTTCACCAAAAGCTACCTTGGGGCCGTGTGAAACTTATTTAGCCAACAGGTGACAACGTGCGAGTAATCTAGTTTACAAAGTGAGGCTTTAATTAAGTTTGAATTTGGCCAGACAAAAAAATACTTTTCATATAAACTCATATTGCATCGTACGATATAATACAGCCTTGTCTTGTCACCCAATATCATTATTCATGCCATCTCCTATTGTTATTCCGATTATTCACTAATTGGACAATCAGCTCAACGATATTTTTCTATAGGGTTTATAAACCACATAGAACTAGAAGATTAAAAAAACTCACACTAGTCATTATAGTTTATGTTGTAAGAGCATTCATATTCCCTCCATCAAATCTCATCCATCAAATTACACTAAAAAATGTTACTTCACTCCTAAATCTTCTCTCTCTAAATTAAAATAATAATACTTTTTCATACTTTTATCATTACATTTTCTCTCTCCTCACTCACAACTACTTACAAAAATATTAAAATATATATAGGGGTGAACAGTAACTTTTCATATTTAGGGTGGAACAGTGCTTCCACCAAATATTTTCTCTCTCCTTCACTCACAATCACTTACACTCACCCCATATAATTTAATAGACACACACTCACATACATTTGGTGAATGGGATGTGAGTGCTCTAAGCAACATATGTGTAGCAATGTAACATTATAACTTAGAAAGTTGAACCAGCAGTTGAATTTGTTAAGTTATTAACATTTATTTGCTTTTATACTTAGCAAAATGATGTTAGTGTTTTATGAGGGTAAAATAAATAAATAATAAAAGATAAACCTTTTATTTATTTTTCTTTTCTTTCCTTTCACTTCCTTGATCCCATTGAGTTTTACTGATTCTCCCACTGTGGGAGGGCACTAACACATGTCTTCACTCAAGAACGTATGGGATGCTTTTGCTTTTGTAACCAAGTGATAGATATTGTAGATAGTCGGAACATGCGTTTAATCAAAAACAGTGTTCGCTGCAAAGTATTATTAGTGAAATTAAGGCGAGGAGTTTTCTTTGGATAAAGGCAAGATCGAAGACTCAAGGTTTGGATTGGAACAAGTGGCGTAGCTTTAATCTATCGCAAGTTGGGTGGTAGTCTTTTGAATTTATTTTGTTGTATTGTTCTTGGTGGCTGTACCGGGTGTTTTTGCTAGTAACCCGCTAGCTCTGGTGATTAATAAAATTTTGTTGGCCGTTAAAAAAAATTAGCCATAAAAAAGCAAAAACAAAACACATAACTCATGTTTGGTCCCTCTCTACATAATCATTGAATATGCTGAATAATATTCCAAATGTGAAACTTTAATGATCCCAATGCAATCTTTAAGCTCCCCACATGAAGATCCACACACATTCACTGACACACATAAAACCTTTAACTCCATGAAGAGTATTACTCTTCTCAACCCACTAATAATCTTGGTCACAACCATAATAAGAATATCAACTGCTTCATGTCACATACCCACCACCTTAGATGGCCCATTTAGCCCAGTGACCCGAAAATTCGACCCATCTCTTCGTCTGGGCAGTGATGATCTACCCATGGATCATCCCAGATTAAAGAAAAATGTGACTTTAAATTTCCCAGAACAAATTGCATTGGCACTTTCTTCCCCAACCTCCATGTGGGTTTCATGGATAACTGGTATGAATGTATTATTATTATTATTATTATTATTATTATTATTATTATTATTATTATTATTATTATTATTATTATGCCAATTTTGTTTGGTTTTGTACGGATAAGTATATGGATAACTGATTAATTGGTATGATTTTATATTTTTATAAATTTTCCAAATTTTTGTTTGTTTTTTTTTATGGATAGCTGGTATGATTTAATATTTTTGTTAATTTTCCACAATTTTTTGTTTGGTTTTTTTATGGATAACTGATATGATTTTATATTTTATTAATTTATCTTATTTTGTTTGGTGTTTCATGGATAAGTAGTATGATTTTTATATTTTTTTTATTAACTTTTTCCCATTTTTTTTTTGGTGTTTCATGAATAAGGGTGGACCGGGTGGCACGTGATGGCCATGATCATCACGACCACCGCCCCAACCAATGTATTATGGTCGCGATAGTGATGATGTGATGGATTTTCGTGACACAAATCACACACTTAGTCTTATTCTTCATTCTTTTTTTTCACCTATGCTTCATCGTCATCGTCACCACCGTAGCTCCAGTCGACCACCATCCATCGTCATCGTCACCACCGTAGCACCACCCGTCATCATCATCGTTGCCGCCGTAGCTCCTCATGTCCTCCGCAATCATCATCATCCTCATCTTCAGCTCATAAACTTGTTTAGTTCGATAATGAATTTCGGCGGGAAACAAGGGATCGTCATTGTCACCACCGTAGCTCCACCGTCATCATCACCATCCTCCTAAGTCATCATCACCATCCGCCGTAGCTCCACCGATTAAAAAAATTGTGATAGGTGTGATGTCCGTTATGACCACCCCGTCGTTTTAGTGATGAAATGTGATGAAATCACTAACCACCCCATCCACCCTAAGTAGTATGATTTGTCATTTTTGTTAATTTTCCCCAATTTTGTTTGGTGTTTAATGGATAAATGATATGATATTTTATTAATTTTACTCAATTTTGTTCAGTGTTTCATGGATGATGATATGATTTTTATATTTTTATTAATTTTAACCAATTTTGTTTGGTGTTTATGAGTTAACATTGTTAGTGTTGTGAAGGGGATGCACAGATTGGGAAGAATGTGACTCCACTTGACCCATCTACTGTTGGGACTGAGGTGTGGTATGGGAAAGAAAGTGGTAAGTATTCGAAGAAGCGAAAGGGCCTTTCGACGGTTTATAACCAGTTGTATCCGTTCGCGGGGCTGCTAAATTACAGTTCTGGAATCATTCATCATGTTAAGATTGATGGTAAGAATTCATCTCTAGTTTAATGTTTAAGTTGCTGGATTTTTGTATAAAAACCGAGAGGTAGTAATTCTTGACTCAACGAAAATATGAGAACAATTAGGTCTGGATTGTTATATTTGACCTGTATAATTAAATGGGTCGTGTTAAGGTTGACCTATTCAATCCGTTTAATTGAACACTCGTCGGCCCAGTTAATTAAACAGGTTTGACCCGTTTTTGATTTGATTAACTATTTTATTACAACCCTATTTGACACGTTTGATTAAACAGGTTGTGTTTGGGTTGACTTGTTTAACCCAATAATTTGAACATCCATTGACCCGTTTATGATTTGCTTAACCAATTTATTACAACCCGCGAACCTGTTTTTGACCCATTTAACGTATTTACAACTTGATTATAACCGGTCTAATCTTTTACAGCCCACCAACTTGTTTAACTTGTTTAGATAAATGAGCTAAAGGGATCATGTTTGGGGTACATGATTTTAAGCATGTCCGGTTGGAGTTGATGTCGTTGACATCAATAAATATATGGGTCGTGTTTAGGTTCAAACAGTTTTGTAAAAGTAGAAATAACTTCAAATGTAAAAGTAGCTCAATGGTTCATGGCATAAGCAAACTAGTGTTACATCATCCTAAATTGTTTTACTTAAGAATATTTAATTGTTTACTATAATAGCTTTTGTAACAACCATATTAATATATTTATATGCCCATTTCAACTAGCCACTCAATTTGCTGGACCCACACATTATGCTAACTGTTTGTTTGGACTTTAGAGTGTACAACACAAACTGTTTATGGTTATTATTATTAATTAGTTATGATTTCTTTGAGAATATAGAAAAAGAACATTAAGATTTTGACTTTATGTAATGAAGGTCTTAAACCTGGTTCAACATATTATTACAAATGTGGAGACAGTTCTATTCCAGCTATGAGTAATGAGCATGTTTTTCAAATGTTACCGTTGCCCGGCCCGAATTCATACCCGCGCAGAATTGCGGTTGTAGGAGATCTTGGCCTCACAGCGAATACAACGACCACGATTGATCATTTGATAAAAAATGATCCGGATTTGGTTCTAATGGTTGGTGATCTAAGTTATGCGAATCAGTACCTTACAACTGGCGGTGAAGGTGCATCGTGTTTCTCTTGTGCATTCCCGGATGCACCTATTCGTGAAACTTATCAACCGCGTTGGGATGGATGGGGAAGGTAAATATTGTACATTGACTTAGTTGAAGTTGAATACTTGATCAAGTGGCAAGATGGGCGGGTTGGGTCATGGGTCATGATGGGTTAGGGTTAAAACATGACACTTTTTAGCGCATGTTGAATGGGTTGACCCGCAAATTCGTTCCTCCATAATCTAGAGATTTTATAAATAATTATTGTTCTAGTTATGATTGCAGAAGAAATATCTTCGGAATTAAATTTTATTTAGTGAATAAACGAGTTGAGAGTTGTACGGATAAAAAATAGACTTTGAAAGCAACTTTCAACTTGATTGACCCTTAAGTTTTTTTTTTTATTTGACCATTTGACCCGTTAGAGATAAAAGACAACTCTACTCAGTCCTAAATGGTTTGGGTCAAAACAAGTTAGTTTTTAAGACAGGCCAAAAGTCTAAACAGGTTAAGCGGACTGTGGACCCACTAAAAGATTTTCTAATCCATTTTTTAATAAACAATTTCAAATGTTTTTTTCACTTGATTATAATTTGTGTGTTTTACAAACCATTAATATTATTACACATTTTTATTTTACGTGTCTGATTCATTAGCAATAAAATACAACTCAAATCGACCCATTAACAAAGAAACATAATCCAATCGGCCCGTTTTTTACATAAACAAGTACCCAAGTGACAAAATTTTCACCAGAATAATAACATTTGATCAGATTACAAGAATGATATAATTTTGACATATATTTATATATAGTCCAGGTTCATGGAGCCCTTAATCTCTAGAGTACCTATGATGGTCATTGAAGGTAACCATGAGATCGAGCCACAAGCAGCCGGAGTCACTTTTGAATCATATCTAAAGCGGTTTGCAGTCCCCTCTAACGAGTCAGGGTCTAACACCAATTTCTACTACTCGTTTGATGCGGGAGGCGTGCATTTTATCATGTTAGGAGCATATGTTGATTACAACAGGACAGGTAAATAACCAACACTTGTATATATTGTAATCAATGAAATATAAAGTATGATCATGTTTTAAGTTTTCAGGTGCACAATATTCTTGGCTTCAAAAGGACTTGAGTCAATTAAACCGCGCGGTCACACCTTGGTTAGTAGCCGCGTGGCATTCCCCTTGGTATAATAGCTACTCTTCACATTATCAGGAGTTTGAGTGTATGAGGCTAGAAATGGAACAGCTTTTGTATCGTTATCGCGTTGACATTGTATTCTCTGGTCATGTAAGTTTAATATGAACTAGAGGTGACCAAATGGACGGGTTGGGTCCAAAACATAGTTGTCAAAAGTCATCGCCTCTTGCGCCTAGGCCCATTTTTTAGGCGAGGCGATGCATTTGCGCTTTGAGTCGAGGAAATTGCGCTTTAATTCTCTAGGTGATGGTTTAGGCGCAGATTTCAGCTAGGTTCTCAAATTCTGGAGAGTTTCCAGCCAAATTCGTTGAATTATGGCTATATTCCAATCAGATTTATGCTTTTATCTAAAGAAAACTACTTCTATACACTAATACATCAATATTTTAAAACTTTTGATACTAAGTAGACGAAAAATAGTATTATTTTAATATATTTTTACTTTATTTTCTTTGTTCGTTTTTTTTATCTCAGTCCCTCGCTTTTTTTGTGCCTCGCGCCTAGGCCCCAGGCAAGCCCTATGCGCCTTGAGTGCGCATAGCGCCTTTGATAACTATGGTCCAAAACGAGGGTCAGCCCATGACACCTTTTGTCCCAAAAAAGAAAAATATATTTTGGTAACTATTAGCATGAGAAATATGATCACAAAAAACTATATTTTATAAATAATAATCTCATTTAAAAAAAAAAAAAAAATAGAGGTTTTATGCCTTAGGAATACATTTTAGGCGACTTTTGACCAGTTTCTTATATGTTTGATGTGTTAGGAGATGAAACAAAACACGAATCGGCCCATTTAAAAGTAAGTGGGTTGAAATTGCCACCTGTAAGATAAACCCATATGTAATTCGTTGAGTGTTAGTAAATCCCACTTTTAATAATACAATCCGTGTTTCAGGTGCACGCCTACGAGCG
The DNA here is from genome assembly GCA_028751855.1 of Ambrosia trifida. Taxonomy (NCBI): domain Eukaryota; kingdom Viridiplantae; phylum Streptophyta; class Magnoliopsida; order Asterales; family Asteraceae; genus Ambrosia; species Ambrosia trifida. Next base: position 27,544,895 of record CM054126.1, read on the forward strand.
GATGAATAGAGTGTATAACTACACTTTGGATCCTTGTGGGCCGGTGTATATAACGATTGGAGACGGTGGTAACATTGAGAAGATTGACGTGGATCATGCAGATGAACCCGGCAAGTGTCCTTCACCTGGGGATAATGTACCCGAATTCGGAGGTGTATGCCATAGAAATTTTACCTCGGGTCCTGCAAAGGGCAAGTTTTGCTGGGATAAACAGCCCGAATGGAGCGCGTATAGGGAAAGCAGCTTCGGACATGGCATTCTTGAGGTAAGAAATGTAAAAACTAGACAACTTCATGTTTTACCTTGGGTAATTTTAATCCATTTATATGGAAATAAGGCAATTCGGGTTGTGTTTTATTGATAATGGGTCAAATGGGTCACATGATAAAATTAACCAAAAATGAAACAGGTCAAACGGGTCAATAGTCTTCCCTTAAATGTATCAAATTCTAATTCTTAGAGTGTTTTTTTTTTTTTTTTCGTTTTGTTCCATACATGGGTGGTTCTTCACTAGGGCTAGACCCGGCCTTGGCCCACCTAGTTTTTTCGTCTCGTAGTGTAAATTTTACTAAAAAATTCTGAATTTTTTTATAAGTATTGAATCTGGCCTTACCAGATTGAGCCCGGCTCTAAATGTTAAGAAGCACAACTTATAGGCAAGTAAATGTTAAGTAAATATTGTTAAAAACACAACTCATAGGCTATACAAACCAAGGACTAGAGTTAGAGGTTACAAAATGGACTGATTGGGCCGCTCGTGACCTACTCGAAATTTGCTCCCTAGGTTTCTAGTCATTGTAAGCTGAAGTCACAATAACAAGTTTTTATAGTAAACAGATTCCGCGTGTGATTATTTATGTGTCAAATAATCAGTTTTAGTTGTCAGACCGCGACGAAACTCATTACCAACCCATGTTTTCAGGTTGTGAATTCTACATATGCGCTATGGACATGGCATAGAAACCAAGATATATACAAGGAAAACAGCACGGGTGATCAGATCTACATCGTTCGACAACCTTGTTCTTGTTTCTAAACGTTTTGTTTGCAACGAATGATGTTATGATTTGATGTAGCTACATAGTCGCACGACTGGAGCTGGATTTGAGTCGCATTGTCCTGCGACTTGTTTCTTGATGTTTGTCACTGTCTTTATATGGCTTCATACTTTGTAACGATTGTTCCATTATCGTTGCTTGCTTTGTCTTTATCTCGTGATGAAGTATCGCGTCATACACATTTAGACGATGTTAAGTGATTGAATACATAGAGGATTGAATATTCTAAAACAATATATATGTCGTTGCTTAAGATAACTGACCATACTACACAACCTGACAACCTGTCAACCCGTATTTGTATGATTTTGGGAGTGACACAAAATGTTTTCACGAAAACCGAACGTACCCAGTCCACGTTCGGCCAACATAATATTAAGAATGCGACATACAAACATGTCTGTTAACATATAGGTGAACATGCTAAAAAGTCCAAGACTGTTAGGTATCAGTCGGCGCAGCGGAATCAAACACACAAACGGCAAACACGATTATCATGCGATGAACAGAAATAATAAACACGACACAAGAATTTTACGTGGTTCGGTCCCAGTGGGGGACCTACATCCACGGGCTGCAACTAGGTTATTTCATTAAGCTCAAGGCACACAAGATTACAATACATGACTAGGGTATATATAGAGAACAATTAGGCTAAACAACTTAGGGACCAAGAAAACTAAACCGGGTCTGGCCCATGTTCTAATGTCAACCTTAAAGCCTAATAAACTAAGGACTTCACCAACCCAACAATCTCCCACTTGAAGGCCTTGCGAGGAACTCCAGCCTGCCAACAAGTAAATAACAACCCAATCATCTAGTACTCAGTAATCTCTAAACACATAGGAACAGAAGTCTTCCAGGTCCAGCTCCCAAAGAACAAACCAAACTCCAAACCTGTTCTTGTATCCACCTAGCTGCAGCAGCCTTTCTCGTCAGTAAACTGAAAGGCCCATTGAAGCTCCCAACAACTCCAATATGGTCATCAAAGACCCAGACATGGCAAAACCCGCCATAGACACATCCTCAATCTCAACCGGCCCCTACTTACTCAAATCGCCGGCTCTAGAGACTCCAGAGGAAAGAACACTCTCCACTAACAGCAACCTCCCAGGAGAGATTTCATTCGGATCCTTGGTCTTCCAAACCTAACGTCGATTTACAGACTGTGTCAGAACACCTCATGTGCTCCCACTGTTACAAAAATCTCGTCCATGCTCAGACCTCCGAATATGCTCAAACGGATTACCTGGAGTCCCAGAGTCCTTTGTTGTAAACTAGACTCGTTTAACTCTCGAATCAGTGAGCCAAGACTTTACTACACGGAAGTTGGTTCTCTTCTTCCGGTTGCGTAGCAATCTGCACACTTCAAAAGTCTTCAACAATAGATTCACTAATGCTTCATCGAAGTAGGTAACAAGAAATGAAGCCAAATAGAATCTCGAACCCAAGAGTCTCACTACTTTCCAATGAGTGCCAATGTATCAAACACCGACACATTCTCAGAAGTAGAATTTCCTTTCTATGACATCGACTCTAAAAAAATGTCCACACCTCCATGCAGCCCCAACAAGTCAACTACGCCCAGCTCCCACTGTCCCTGTTATCCCAACCCATGCCAAACCGACACTCATGAGTCGAACCTCCACGCGTACTTCCCTAGCGAAAACCTTCACCCAGTACCAGTACAAAGATCCCCTCAAATGTCAAACCACTGATCACCACCGAACAAGAATTAACATCACAGTTCCAGACCAGCTAACAAGCAAATGGTTATAACAGCAGTCGAGCTTTCATGGAAAGCAAGTGGTACCAAGGGTTATATGACCGTACACACGACCAGTTAACGCAAACCCTAACCGAAAGATCATCCAACTAGCAATAGCTCACATAACTTGATACTAACCTTTTTTTTCACTTATGTCGTCACCAGCACGCCCGAGCAGCAATACCTTAAACCCAAAGCATTCCAAACCAGCTGGTTCCATTTTCTCTAGGTTTACCCATCGAAAGTACCTCATCCAAGTTCTCTTGACAAACCAACCAACCGAAACCCAAAACCGTCTAACATTCCGATTACTACCATCTCGTCCTAGTTATAACAATAACAAACGAGAACAAATCGGAAACAGTGAACAAACACAGCAATGGCACGAGCCCGAACTTGATGACTGTTCTACTGAACACTGTCAATCAAACCGATTTGCTCCTACAAATAATCATGTAGACAAATCTGACCCTACCCAACTGTTATCACAAACCCGGTTATATAATCACAGTTGATAACAATAATTGTCAAACCCCAAACTTAGAAAACAAATCCTACTTAGCCCGCAACCCAAACTCGACCAACAACTAAATAAAATTAATCAGTGGCTCCAATCGAATTCAACAAATTAAACATGCGGCTCAAGGATTAAAATAATTGGCACTTACCTTCGTCACCTCGTCTCGCAATCGTTCGTGCAAATCTCAGTGTGTTAACGAGCCAAAGCTCTGATACCACTTGTTAGGTATCAGTCGGCGCAGCGGAATCAAACACACAAACGGCACACACGATTATCATGCGATGAACAGAAAATAATAAACACGACACAAGAATTTTATGTGGTTCGATCCCAGTGGGGGACCTACATCCACGGGCTGCAACTAGGTTATTTCATTAAGCTCAAGGCACACAAGATTACAATACATGACTAGGGTATATATAGAGAACAATTAGGCTAAACAACTTAGGGAACAAGAAAACTAAACCGGGCCTGGCCCATGTTCTAATGTCAACCTTAAAGCCTAATAAACCAAGGACTTCACCAACCCAACACAAGACAACCTTTAATTTTTATAAGTAAAAGTATGCACGTTTTATAAGTAAAAGTATGCACGTTTTATAAAACAACTTAGAAACCGAAGGAAACAAGTCCGGAACTTAAAATTGATTAAATTAAAAAAAATTGATTTTTTTAGCTCTCGCGGTCCGCGGAGACAGTCAAACAGTCAACGTCCTAGTCAAACAGTCAATTCATCGTAAAACCTGACTTTATGGTGTTGACCAATTTTAATGGCTAATTGATCCAAAACTAGTATAAAAACCCACTTTTGTGACTCATTCTCATTGCACCTCTAAATCGATTTTTTCAATTCGATTAAACCCTCCCTCATACCTTTCTTCTATAGTCTATTACTTATGCAATTGAAGTTTTGATTATACGCTCTTGTAATTGGCGAATTGGAAGCTCGATATTCTTCTTTTTCGGTTTTTATTTCTCCAAATTGGACTAGATACATTGTGAGTTTTTCTACTTTTTTTTGCATGATATTTCATTCATATTTGTAGATCAATAGCCCTCTGTTTAATTTGTCAATTATAATCTCTAAAGGTTTCAATTGGATAATCTAGGGTTTAGGGTGTTCTAGGTGATTAGGGAATTTTTGATTTGAAAGTTTATATAATCTTATAAATTCATAACTCACTCATTTTTATCCAAAAATTATGAAACTTGGTAGAGTTACTCCTGCAACTAATTAGAAGTTTTAAAAATTATTTCAGGATTTATTGAAGTCGATTAGTATTTTTTTTTTAATTATTTTATAATGCATTAATCATGTTTAATCCATATAAAATCATATAAAATGTCTTCTGGCATAAAAATTGGTAGAAACATGTTTCATTATGTTAGAATAATTTTCATGCCATTTTCCCTCTATTATGATTCGGTTTTATATGTTATCTCATTTCTATTTGTTAAAATACTTTTGAACAAATAATATTCATATAAACTAGATTTTTATCATAAAAACTATATAAAATTTATTGTGAGCCTTTTTAAGTCAATAAATTGAATTTTCACATAAACTCTTATCTTTAAGAGCATTTTATATTTTATTTTGAATTTATGTGGTTTTAATCATATTTAAATCATATAAAATCAAAATTTAATTATTTTAACATCGGTTTTGCTATGTTTTATGATGTCTTTATATGATATCTAATTTTTATGGAATAACTTAACTTTTAAGCATATATATTCATCAAAGACTTTTATATAAATTATATGATATTTTCTGAGTTAAATTCTTTATTTTTTTAAGCTCGGAAAATATCTAGTTTGTAAACTCAAATATTTATTATCTTTCACATCTTATTAATAATCAATATAATTATTTATCTTTAATTTTATAAATATGAATAATTATAGTTTAAGATTATTAAATTTATTTCTTTGATCATGACCTTATTATTTAACTTAGTTATATTTGTAATATGAACCTAAGTTATATTCTCGATTTACCTCATGGATTCGTGTATTGAAATTCTGATAAACTATTTAATTGTTTTGGTGTCTCATCCTTATATTAAACTTAAAACCCCCAAATTTAGACTAGACATCCTAGATGACTTAGATTAGGAACCCTAGACTCTTTTAAGCTTAGACACTTATGTTGGAAACTTGAAACTTTAGGTTGAGTCTTTGGGATTCGCCTCACATATATTCACAACGCTTAGAGGATAATTCATCTTAGCGAATGTGAGTATATCTTTCCCCTTTTTCATGTTTTACTCTTTTGGGGCTACTCATGTACACTATGTCTAAATGAAATTCTTTCACTAAATGCAATTCTTATGTATGTTTGCTTTATGTTAGTTGTGTGTATCTATGACTTGTGAAAATCATTAACCGTTTGGGCCTGTCATATTAATGAATAGTACTATGGTATATACCCTTTGTTGACTCTGTTGAAAGACCTTGGTCATTGTTATGTATGTCATTATTACTGTCAATAGCGTATATATAAATTTCATGTTACATTGTCTTAGGGTTGGTTTTGACTCGGATACTACTTATTACATAATTGCAAATGGTACCGCATATGAATTGCTCAACACTTTTTCTACTATATGTATTCAAATTTACACTTTTAGTCCATGAGCTATTAAACAATCGTCATTACGTGACACCTCGATGATTCCGCCATCGGTTGGGGTGAGCTATTAGACAATCGTCATTACGTGACACCTCGATGATTCCGCCATCGGTTGGGGTGTTACATCGTTGCCCCCATCACCCACCCACCGACCACCACCACCACCTCTGTTACCACCAACCACCGTCGCCAGCACATATTGCCAACAACCACCACTCACCACCGCCGATTTTATTCCTTTGTCTTTCCTACATACCAAACAATGCAAAATAATGATTCATTCTATTCTTACGTGTAACTAAAACAAGACCACGGAATGGAAATCATCCATTTCATTCCCTTGTCCATTCCATTACCTCATACCAAACAGACCGTGAATGATACAGTGTGTTAAATTATCCGTATTATGACTAACCGTCTAAAAAGATAAAAATTATATAATAGTTTTTTTTTTCAAATACTTAAACATTTAACGTGTCATCCTGTTTTTTTATACAGGTCAACCTAAACCTAACTCGTTTTTAATACAGGTCAACCCGAACCCAATTCATTTGTTTAACAAGCAATGTTAGTTAACCCAAACTTTTTTTCCATCTCAGGTTCAGATCGTGCAAGACTTTTTTTTTTATAACGACGACTTTCCTTCATTCAAAGGATAAGTAGGTCACACCAGTCTCATGGCAGACCCGCCACCCCACATCCGGCCTGGCTATGTTGTCTTAACCGGGTCCACGTTAGTATCGGTGTAGGGCCTGATGTTTCACGAGAACCTTACCACGCATGTTATACCGTACTAAGATGGGGTGATAGTTGATGTGCCCTCACAAGAACTATGTTTTATGAGGTAACACTAGAGGATAAAACTCACGTTGGCTTGGATTTAAACTCGTGACCACAATGATCTAGTTCTTATTTTCATCGCTCTGACCAATCCACCATGATGAAGGGTCTTACGGGGGACGGGGAGCAACCAGTGAATGACACTTAGGGCTGGCAATAGGTAACTTGTATAAGTCACGATTAGACTTGTTAACTAAAAAGTACACTATGCCATTTTTTATTTTTTTAAATAATTAGAATTAAGAGGCAAAGATCCATCATTTCTCTTTTTTTTGGTACATAAAACGTATAACTGTATTATAAACATGGGATATAAAGTAGTTAAACGAATCATGTTCATGTTTAGAACTTTTATTGTTCTTGTATTGGCACTAGTACCCCACTACCAGCACAGGTTTACTACCGCATTGGTAAGCAGTCTTCCTATGTTTTTTTTTCCTATATTTTATTTTTAATTATTATTCATCTATTAATCTATTAATATATATAAAAGAATTGAACATTGCTGACGTGGTGTGCAATGATCCTTTCAACCCCTCCATGAAACTGCCACGTGGCATCATAATTGAAAATTTTTAGTGTTTTTGAATTATTTTCATTTTTAATTAAATTGAGTTATTTTAGGAAAAAAGAATTTAAAAATAAATTTAAAATTTTCTCTCTCATATTTCCTCCCATAATTTTTAAACGTTTATATCTTTTATATACGGGATTTTTTAAAGAAAAAAATTATACCAAATTAACGAGCGTTTTATTATCTTTCCAACGAGTACCATAGTGCTATATAAAAAACGGAGAAAAAATCGACTATTTTTTGTGGGGTTTCGTTCATACAGGAAAAAACACACAAAGTGTTCATGTTATTCATTAATCATGTTTTTTCTTTTAAACCAGGTTTTTATCTACGATGTTGAAAATCAGCCCAATCGCTATGTTATCATTGGAATTTTACTAGGTATACTTCATCAAGAGAAGCTAGGAGAAAGAATCGCGCAACACTGCAACACATGGTGTCAGCTTATAGCAATGTTATTTTTTATTTATTTAATTATAAGAGTAATAAATATTACTATTAGTATTAGTATTATTAGAATGATTATATTTTTCAACCCCGGGACGCTCTCGGAAAGAATTGATAGTTGCTGCGTGGCGTTCAATGGTGGCCTCAACTATCTCTTGATTATGCCACGTGGCATAATGAGATGCAATGGTTGTAACTTAAGTGTTTGTTTAGTTGATTAGGTTAGGAATTATAAGAGCCATTAGAATGTGAGAAATTAGAGAGATGTTATGAGTTTTTGAATAGTTGTAGCGTACATAAATGATTCTTTAGATGATTAGACTATATGGTGTGCCCCCTTTTTCCCCCAACTCCCCCAACCGCCACATCAGCGCCATGTCATTTCCCCCATTTTCTCCCCCAAACTTTGGAAATGGTTTCCCCCAACTCCCCCATTCCCCCTTCCTTTTTTTATTCTTTTTCCTTTTTTTTAATTATATATTTTATATTTCATAATTATTTTTTTATAAAAAATGTATAAAAAACATATAATTTATTTTTTTTTAAAACGGCAATATTTTAAAAAAATAAAAAATAAAACCGAAAAAAAAAACTAAAGATAAATTTCATTAAATTAAAAAAAATTACAACCTACAATGCATGGAAATTTAAAAAATAACAAGAAAATTACATAAAAAAACCATCTAAAGCATATCTTTTCCAAGCCACTTGTTCGCGATCATGTTTCTCTTCGCCGCCCACCCCGCTCTTTCTTGCTCGGGAAGATCGTCGATATTTTTGTCCATCATCGCAAACTCCACCTTTTCTTGCTCGTACGCGAGCCGTGCCTTCTCCAACGCAAGCTTCTCCCGCTCTAGATGAAGTGCTTCTTCCTTCTCCTTCTTTCTTTCATTCCACCTTTCATTTTGCTCCGACTTAAACTCGTTAAAGTTTGAAATCAACGAATCTATTCTGTCAACCACACTTAATTTCGAAGCGGTGGCCTTTCCTTTTGAGCCCGATGCGGCTTTTTTCGCGCGGTCCCTTCCAATTGGCCGCTCCAAATCGGGCGCGGGAGCATCATCTTCAAACTCGGGGTCATCATTTATATTTATAGTACAACGAGCATCGGACCCCCCCGCACTATAACTTCCCGAGGTGCTCGTCTTTGTTCGTTTTGCTTGTGCCACTTCGTTTGGCACCACCCTCCATTTATCACATGCTCTCAAAATCTCATACGGCCTCATGTACGCCCACCCCCCACTAGCCTTTTTTTTGCAAAACATTCCAAGCGCATTCTTCAACACGTTCTCGTCGCTTTCACCGGTCTTTCTATTGTTCCAACATCTTTGATAAACGCCCGCAAATTCTCCACATTTTGCGTTCATCTCCCTAAACTTAGTACTAACGGCATGAAAGGTTCGATAAGGCGTGCGTTGCATTAAGATGAAGAATTGTTCGCAAACCGCGTTCCAAAAGCCATCTTTGTTTCGATTCGTACCTACACGTGATAAATAAAAAAAAAATTAAAATCATCCATAAAACCCACGGCCAAAAAAAAATAAAATAAACTTACTTCGTATCGGGTCGGTAGAAACGTTCACCCACGCTCGTGCTAAGGCCTCCAGCTCGTCTTGAGTCCATGGAACGCTATCCGCCTTAGTAGTGGCACGTTTCTTCCCCTTTGTGTCTTTTTTAGATGTTGGTTGAGTTTCGGGGATAACGTCGTCATCGACGCCTAACGATATAAAGTCGTGTTCGGCTTGAGTTTCGGGTCTAGCGGGGACGGTTGGCATTTGGTTCGGGGGTGGCATTTGCATATGAAAGTGTTGTTGGTGATGCATTTGCATTTGCCATGGATTTTGTGGTTGACTAAAACCGCCAAATCCGAATGTGTTAGGGTCGAGCGGTGTAGCGGGGAAGGGAAAGTTTGGAGCTTGTGTGGAAGGAGTAGCGGGGTTGTTCGGGTAAAAGGGTTGTGGGGTTGAACGCCTTGGATCCATGGGTGGTTTGGTTATAAAATTTGGAAGAGTAATTTATAAAATGTGGTGGTTTGGTTTAAAAATTTGAGTGAGTTTGTGAATTGTGGGGTAAATTTTATATATATATATATAGTAAATGTTTGTTTTTTTTTTTTTTTTTTTTTTTACAAACGGCTAACTTTCAAAACAGGTGGGCCCCCTTTTTAACGTTCAAAAAAATTCCACCAATCACATTGCTCGGTGCCAACGGGAGGAATTCCCCGTTTTCCCCGAAAAAATCACGGGGGGGGCGGTGTTCCCGATCGGGGAGGCTGCCACATCACCACCCCGATTCCTTTCCCCCAATGCACACCGTTCAGTCTTACTGATTAGGTTTTAGATTAGGGAATATAAGAGCCATTAGAATGTTATGAGTTTTTGAATAGTTGCAGCGTACATAAATGATTCTTTAGATGATTACTGATTAGGTTTTAGATTAGGGAATATGAGTTATTACTGATTAGAATACTATGAACATGCAATGATTGAGAGATTTTGTGGTTAGTTAACTTGAGCCATTTGCAATAGGTTATCACGTAAAATTAGTTTTTCAACCCCGGGACCCTCCCGGGGTATTCAGCTAGTTTAAAAATAAAAAAACAAGGTACACCTCACACCTAGAAATCCAAATCATATTCGTTTATTCCATCTGCCTCCTCTCTCTCTCTCTCTCTCTCTCTCTCTCTCTCTCTCTCCACATGATATCACACCACTTTTAGATCTACCCACACACACACTCATCACCATTTCCACACACACACACTCCCCGATCACAACCCAAACCCAAACCAATGGAATACAAAAACCTAGGCCGAACAGGCCTAAAGGTCTCCCAACTCTCTTACGGCGCCTGGATCAGCTTCGGCAACCAACTCGACGTCAAAGAAGCCAAATCCCTCCTCCAAACCTGCCGCGACCACGGCGTTAACTTCTTCGACAACGCCGAAGTTTACGCCAACGGTCGCGCCGAAGAAATCATGGGCCAAGCCATCCGTGAGCTCGGATGGAAGCGCTCAGACATTGTAGTCTCCACTAAGATCTTCTGGGGTGGGCCCGGCCCTAATGATAAGGGCTTGTCCAGGAAACATATTGTTGAAGGGACTAAGGCTTCGTTGAAGCGGTTGGATATGGAATATGTTGATCTTGTTTATTGTCATCGGCCTGATGTTCAGACTCCTGTTGAGGAGACTGTTAGGGCTATGAATTATGTTATTGATAAAGGTTTTGTTTATTGTGTTGGGATTTGTGTTTTATGTTGTTATGGTTTTAGTCCCTGTTGTAGTGTTGTAACTGTGGTTGTGAACTCGGTTGACTAGCGATTAATTAGGATTAATTGGGATTAATTAGGATTAATTAGGATTAATAAGGATTAATTGAGATTAATCGAGATTAATCAGATTGGGATTTTATATGTAGTTTTTTTAGTAGACATGTTTTTTGACAGCTTTTTTAGAACCGTGTTTTGAAATGGATAGGATTAATTTGCGGAATTTGCATGTTTTGGATAGAAATCGGTCCGAGCTCGAGCTTGAAAAATGACCCGTTTAGTTATTGAGCCCGAGCCCGAGCTCGAGCTTTTCATACAAAAACCGTTTAACAAACCCAAACAAATTATATATTATTATTATTATTATTATTATTATTTTATTTATAGTATACCTGCTATTTAACATTGGCGAGCCAAGCTTTTAGCTCATTTGAAACTGTTTTATAAATTATTTCGAGTCAAGCTCGAGCTTTTGGATTTTACTTTCGAGCCAAGCTCGAGCTATTAGGGTCAAACCGAGCCGAGCTCGAGCCCAGTCAGGCTTGGCTCGGCTCGTTTACACCCTATTCGGCCGGAATCGCTAGCACTGATTTTTGTCTGATTAGGACGTGATTTGACCACTATTGACCGGCTAACGGTTAATTGGCTTATTAGATGAAAATTACTTAGTGAGCCTCTGACTAGTGATTAATCGGAGGCTAGGCGTGATTTTTACGATCATGATGTTGGTATAGTATTTCTGATTGTTGTTTTGGTTTAATTTTAATGTAGGTTGGGCGTTTTACTGGGGGACTAGTGAGTGGTCTGCTCAGCAGATTACGGAGGCGTGTGAGGTTGCTAAACGGTTGGATCTTGTTGGGCCGGTTGTGGAGCAGCCTGAGTATAATATGTTTTCCAGACATAAGGTATGGATCGAACGCTAATTGGTTAGTTAATGGGTTTTTGAGTTGTGGACTTGTGTTAGGGGTTTGATTGGTTAGGGAGTTTAGATTTGTGTTTGAGTTTATTGCATCGATTAATTGTTAAATGGTAACGGCTAACCCATAGGGGCTTCACACAAAAAGAGGCTTGCAGAGGTTGTCGTTTAAGTTGAAGGAAACATCTAGGCGTCAGCCATTTCAGTGGTAAGCTCTATGGGTTAGACGCCACCCTGATGTGGAGGCTACGTGTGAAGCCCCACATCAGGCTACGTGGAGGCTCAAAAATTGACACTTGATAAAATTAGATTGGTAGATGTGTGAAGCCCCTATGGGTTAGCTGTTACCATTGTTCTATTTCGCAAAATCAGGTTCGTCAAAGTTCATGTCTGTGATTTCCCCTTTTTTTGCTTGATAATGCTATAAAATTAGAAATTTACAACAAGGGTTACAAATGTTTATAAAACGATTTTGATATGCTAGTTTCTCCTTTATCTTTTAAATTTTGGCACAAAATACTCAATAATTTAAGTTATGACATTAAGCAATTTTGTTAAACATAAAATGATAAAAATAGACAGTTCAATATGCTAACTGACTGTGTTGACCCGTTTAGCTAAATGTGTTTGCAGCTCAAAAGTAACCTGAACCTATTTAGACTAAACCTAGACCACTGATTTCGTGTTAGGTTGTACATAGTATATAGAATAGCAATGGCTTATTACATGTGAAAACATATACATGAAATCACGTATTAATTTAGCAGAAAATACATTCTTTTTTTTTTCAATTTAAACAATATGCGAACCCACTGAGTTGATGATTTGGAGGATGATTTTGGGGTGCTTGCTTGTTATTCAGGTCGAGAGTGAGTATCTTCCTCTGTATAACAACTATGGCATTGGGCTTACAACTTGGAGTCCTCTTGCATCCGGAGTTCTTACCGGGAAGTACAATTCGGGGGTTCCACCTGACAGTAGATTTGCTTTGGAGAACTACAAGGTAAACGTTTATTAACATCATGCTCTTGTTTCAAGCTTTTTAATTATTTGTTTCATGGTTTAAAAAAAACGGGTGAGGCGTACGCCACTCTAAGAAAAAGAGTCTGAGGCGCGCCTCATGGGGTTTAGATTGTACAAACGCCTCTAAGGGCCGAGACACTAAGAAAATGTGCGCCTCAGGTGGTTTAGGGTGTTTTTGATGTGTGTTTTTTGGTGTTTTAGACATTTGGGCTCAATTATTTTATTTTTAATTGTGTGTTTCTGATGCTTTAGACTTTTCTAGGTCAAGTATTTTATTTTTTATAGACACGTAATTTTTATATTTATTTTTTGACTGCGCCCCGAGGCTCGTTTCCGTTCTTTTAAACTTTGATTTGTTTCTATGTATTCATCGGGTTAACATTATGCTGACTCTGAAATCAAATTGTGATGTTAAACTGTTGCAGAATCTGGCTAGTCGATCATTGGTGGATGACGTGCTGAAGAAAGTGAGGAAGCTACAACCGATTGCTGATGAACTAGATGTGCCATTAGCTCAGCTTGCAATCGCTTGGTGTGCTGCAAACCCCAATGTATCATCAGTTATTACTGGTGCTACAAAGGAACATCAGGTCACATCATAGATTCACCAGTTTTTTTGCATTTTCTCTTCCTTTAGTTTATTAAGCACCCCCACCGCACACACACACCCCAGCTTTATGATACATAATCGTTAGGTGGTGATTTTGACTCGTTTACTTGTGATCAAGTCAAATGGGTTACTTTTTTTTCTTGAAAATAGTAGCTTATGAGAAAATGGGATGAAAAAAAGTGTAGTTTTAGTGTGCAACGGCGTATTTGGGATAACTTTTTTTTTTGCTTTGGAAAAATAACAAATAAGCACTTTTAGTGTGTGGATGAAGAAAGTGTTCATGCTTATACATGGTTTTAAAAAACGGTCGAGGCGCACGCCTTAGGGGTTATTTTTTTAGGTGCGCCTCACAGGCTTGAGGCGGTAAGAAAAGGTGCGCCTCAGGCACGCCTCAGGGGTTTTGAGGTATGCTTTTGATGTTTTAGACTTTTTGTGACATTTCATGTCTTCTTTTATGTGTGTTTTTGATGATGAAATTAGTTAGTGTTTTATTTTTTATAAGATATATAATTTTTTAATTTATTTTTTGATTCCGCCTTGGGCTTACGCTTTGTGACTCGTGAAGCGAAGGGAAAACGCCTCGAGGCTCGTTTCCGTACTTTTAAACCTTGTGCTTATATGTTTATTATCTTTGGTGAAATAAGTTGTTTCAATGAATAATTTGACCCTTAATCCCAAACACACCCTAGGGCAATTTTGACCCATTTACTTGTGATCGAGTCAAGCGTTTACCTTTTTCCTATAAATAATTAGCTTTTGAGAAAGTGGGTTGAAATAAAGGTTTTAGTTCCCAGGGTGTGCTTGAGATTGCTTATTAAAAAACAAATAAGCACTTTTAAACAGTTTTGACACTTTATCCGACCTGCCGTATCGTCACTTCTAAATCATATGTTGTCGTCATTCTGCATTTGTTGTCATAACATGTTTTGGGTTGTCATGAAATGCAGATTCAAGAAAACATGAAAGCCATTAATGTGATTCCGAAGCTTACACCAGATGTGATGGAGAAGATTGATGCCATTGTCCAGAGCAAACCCAAGAAGCCGGATTCATATAGGTGAAGGAACACACACAAAAGACGTTTAGTTTTCAGTTGCTGGCCCGGAATTTTTACAATAATACTTATGTTTGAACCTTGAATTCGCCCATTTCTTTGTGGATGTGATATATTTTTAAAGGGTAGCAGTTACCGGATTGTGTTTTATTTTAAACGGGTCAAAGACGTTTAGTTGTCAGTTGCTTGCCCGAAATTTTTATAATGATACTTGTGTTTGAACCTTGAATCTGACCCATTTCCTTGGTCTTGGGGATGTGATATATTTATGTAATAGTTTTCTGCAGTTTATGTTACAACTTATAAGCATAGTCATACATAGTTTGTTATTGATTGGTTTTTGCTTATCATAGCCCTAACCATGATTCCAAGGGCTATGAGCCTATGAGATAAACTTTACTTTTTTTTGAACGACCAACGAAAGCCTGGTCACTTGGGTAAACCCAATGGCGAAAGGTCACCCACGCTCACGAACGCAGACAACGTTGGTGACTCGGCCCGCCATCATTTCTTAGGAAACCCATCGCTCGAAGGCCCATTGTGGTAGGACCTCTAGCTCAACCTAGAAAATTTTTACTCTATGTGGGACTCTAACCTATAATTAGGGGTGAGCAATAAACGGTTTTGAACCGCGAAAACCGTGAAACCGACCCGGAACCGCTAGAACCGAACCGAATTAATGTTATAGGTTCCGGTTCTCATATTTTGGCATAATCGGTTCCGGTTAGAACCGACGGGTCCGGTTAAGAACCATTTTGAATTAGATTAAAATATTTAAATATTCTATTGTTAGTTTGAAATAGAATGTGTTGTTTCCTTCTTTATAGTTCTTAACACTTTTAAATTGTTTTACTTGGTAAGAATGTAGAGTATTGCCTTATGTGATGGACAGTAGTCAGCACAGCTTGTTCTGACCCGTTTAATCTGTATAAAAAGAATGATCTGATCCGAACAAAGCATATTTTGATACATAAACTGCTATACTTTTAGTAACCATGGTTAACACAAACTGTTGATAATTTTTTTAAGAAAAATCATTGTTTTTGTTTATTTTTTTATTTAATTGTTAATGTTAAGAGTAAATTACTATTTGAGTCCCTATGTTTTTGTCGTTTTAACTACTTGAATCCAAAATCAAAATGTTTAACTATCTGAGCACCTGATTTTTCAAATTGTAACAATCTGAGTCCAATTTACTAACTTTGTTAGATTTTCTCAGTTAGTTTTTAGGAAATGACTAAAATACCCTTATTTATATTTCATTGTTATTATTATTATATTACATATATATATATATATATATATATATATATATATATACTACATATATCCACACACAGAAGAACAACAAAAACATTATCTCCCTCACCCCAACCGACCACCACCGGACCACCCACCCCACCCCACCGGAACCTCTACCATAAACAACTAACCTACCCATCGGAACCTCCCCTATGCAAGTCCAGTCTCATCATACCACTACAAAAACATCCTAATTAACCCCCAGAAGAGAGAGAGAGAGAGAGGGGGGGCCAGAAAGAAGAAGATAGAGTGAGAGAGAGAGAGAGAGAGAGAGAGAGATATCAGGAAAAGGAGAAGAAGAGCCACCGGCTGTGGCCTTCGGCAATTGCTTCCAATCGATGCAACCCCACACCCCCTTCACCCACCTTACAGATTCTAGAGAAAGAGAGAGAGAGAGAGAGAGAGAGAGAGAGAGAGAGAGAGAGAAACCCGATCAGTGAGAGAGGATTCAACACCACTACACCTCCACTCCTCCCACCACTGCCCCTCCACCGCACCACCCACCTAGGTGCACCTACCGCCACAGTACCTCCCACCACTGCCCCTTCGCGACGGCTAGGGTTTGTAACGAACCCCAACGGCGGCTGCTCTAGTCGTTTCGATTATCTAGGGTTTCAACAACCAGATATGAGTAAATCAGAGACAAACATCAAGATCAGTGGGCACTTTCCGACGAAATGATAAGTTCCTACCTTCAATTTTTGTTTCCGGTTATCCTTGATTTTGTTGATAATGGTGATTTTGTACAGTGATGTTGACAATGGAGGTCAAATCGTTGTTGTTGGTGGTTGCAGTTCTGAGGTGTGGCGCGTTACGGTGGTGAAGGCTGTGAAAAAGGTGGTCGAGGGTTGTGTTTGTGGTGGGGGTTTGGGGCGGTGTCTTGTGGCGATGTGAGATTTAATGGTGTTCGTGGTGGTTGTGAGGTGGTGCAGTGAGGGGTCAAGATCTACAATTCGATCATTCTATGTGTGCATACATACATACATACATACATATATAATAATAATAAGGGTATTTTCGTCATTTCATGAAAACTAACTGAGAAAATATAACCAAGTTAGTAAATTGGACTCAGATGGTTATAAATTGAAAAATCAGGTGCTCAGATAGTTAAACATTTTCGTTTTGAATTCAACTAGTTAAAACAGCCAAAACACAGGGACTCAAATAGTAATTTACTCTAATGTTAATTTTAGGATTTTATTGACAACCGATTCCGGTCTAGAACCGTTTCATGAGAACCGTTTCACCCGGTTCTGGAACCGAACTGTTTAGTAATTATCGGTTCCGGTTCTCATATTTTGGAGTAAACGGTTCGCGGTTCGGTTCGGTCCGGTTCGGTTCTGAACCGTTGCACAGCCCTACCTATAATATTCACATTGAAAGGTCATGGGGCTGCCACTATGTCAGAAAGTGATTGGCGAGATTAACTTGTCCTAACGACTGTCAGAAAGTGATTGGCGAGATTAACTTGTCCTAACGACTATTCGGTGGTGATTGTTTAGACCTAACTGTATATTGGTTTAATAAACTAAATCCCGTATAAAATAACCTCACTTGTTAATATTTACCTTGAACCAATGCATTAGTTTTTTACTAAAATTTACATCCAGCAATCATGGTCATGACTCAAGTCTTTTGAATAATGGATTGGTTTGGGTAATTTTTGTTTGTTAAATTAATTGACTTAAGTAACTTAAATACAATAAGTCACACTTATGAACCTTGTTTACTTAAATTGGGTCCAAATGTCTAATGGACCATCTCTCCACACCACACCGCTGTCTTGCACCATCACTTTTTTTTTTATTGTCACCATTAGCCATCATGAAATAACCGTCGCCTTTTTCTATCGTCACCATTACCCATAATAAAACATAACAAGTAAATCTATATTGATACTTTTCTTCTAAAAAGCCTGTTTCAACTTGAGATTTTGTTGAGGTAACGTTATTTACATCCTACCCTCCTCAGACCCTACCGTAACGTTGCTATTGGTGGGATTAACTAAGTAATGTTGATCATGAATTACTTGACCTGACGCATCCATTTTCCTAAGATTACTAAATTTCTAGAAGCGATGAAAGCATGTGCTAGTGGGTCAAGACAACTCGGCCCATTTGAATTTGCAAACTGCATTCGCACTCATTTGTTTTGTGTTCTTTCTATTTACAATTTAGTCACATCTCATCTTTTTGCCTACTTTTGTCGTTGGATTGTAAGACCTACATTCTTTCATCCAATGCTACACCGGCCTGTTACACTGGGTTGGACTGCAAAAGCCTCTTCTACACAGCCAAAGATTGAAGGGCGTTTCTTATTCATATAGGGGGTACACGTGATGGTTGTTTTATCTTCCAACAGAACCATAACAAAAGATGACGGTTATGACTTAGTTACCCGAACCATAAGTTTTTTAGTCGGTTTCGTTATATTAGTTACTTTGATTTGATTATAATTCGATCGCTCCATTTTCTAATCATCATCTTCCGTTGCCAGTTGCCACGTCGTCACCATTGTGTTTTTGTGGTTGTCGACAATCATAACCGATTTTTCGTAGCTGTCTGAACCACTCAATTATATACTATTAATATGCCTTAGCATTTGAACAGTAATTTTTTTTATTTCTTCTATCAGTTTTTTGTGTTTATATAGTATTTTGTTAGGATAGATTCATACTTATAGACTTGGCAGAGTGGTTTATTTGTGTGACCGAATTTTAATACACCTAAGTTCGAGTCCCTCGCCCGTTTTTTTGGTGATGTTAATTTGCCTTTTACACGTGTTTCATTTTGTTGTTTGTTAAGCTGATCTGTTGCTGGTTACGGCTTTCCACGCGTCCTGCCATCTAAGCCTCTTTTAAACCCACCACAAATATAACAATACCATAGAGAGAGAAACAGAGAAAATAGAGGAAGACATGGCGGTTAGCCACCCTACCGGCGACGACATCACCTGCTAAAAACTCAGATACTCCTTGCCACATATTCACCTTCGTCTGTGGAGTGGAGATGCTAGAGAAAGAGAGAGGGTAGCACCGGTGGTTCTGACAACGGTCAACCACGTCCTTCACTCTCGATTTCAAACAATTTTTAGGGTTTTGGGTGACCCTCGACGACGGCAAGAGTTTACCGTCATTGTAGATAAAGATGCAAGAAAAACGAATTAGAGATGAGGAATACGATGAGAAGAAGGAATTTTGTGACAGATTTCGACGCAAATATGGATGATGTTGAAGATGAAGTGAATTGACCCAATGGTTTGAGCTTTGAATGCTCTTTCATTTGTTGCATGTAGGCAGATAATGATTTCTAAGACTAACGATTAGTTAATAGTTGGTTATTGGTCATCAATTGCAGATGTGTGTTCGCCATCAATGGCTCAATTTGGTATTTGATTCCTTGAAGATTGTTGCCAAGGATGTGAGTAAACTTACCATTCAATAGGCTTTTCATTCACTTATACCAATTTTAACTCACTTGCCATTATATAGGTTTTTAATTCACTTATCTTGCTAGATGTTATATAGCTTTCATATAAATTGAATTATCTTTTAGTTTGATACAAAGGACCTGATAAAAGACAGATTTAGGTTTTTGGTTAGCAGGCAGTCGTGATAGGTGCTGATATGATTCTACAGTAGTCTTTGAATCAGGCTGCAGTGAAGAAGTTTTCCAAAGTATTCTTCATGGTACTTTTATAGTTTTATCTTCTTCATTTGCCAGTTATTATTAATTAATTGATATTGATATTTAAAAGTGAAATTACAAAGTATTGTTTGGGATTTTCCAGGTTATGAAATTTTAGCATCTTTTAGAGATTGGAAGTAAGGCGTTGTAACAGTATTCTGGACCAATGGTTAAAACATAACATAGCTTTATTTTACCTTTTTTGGTCAAATTTCTCTGTTCTTATGATTTTTGCTATAATATGGTGAATGTTTATGGTTGTTATAGGTAGGGTTGAATGGAGATGGAAATCAGAGTTTAACCAATAAATTTACGGTGATCAACGCAGGAGCAAAGAGGGTTTGTTTTGATAAAGAATGCAAGCAAACTTTAGTTAATGGATATACAAGCTTGCTGATGTTACGTCTGTCACAAAGGTAGATAAGTTTGTTACATATTTTAATTCTAAACATCCGACATTCCATAAGAACAATACCTATAGGTAAGCCAAAAACTGATTCAATCAAATCAACATAAGTACACAGACGAACGATAAAAAAACGACTCGGTTCGGTTTTGTATCTTCTAAAAACAGAATTTTATGGTTCGGTTGAGGTTTTTTTATCGAGTTTATGGATTATAATATAATGTGCTAAGTATTTAGAGGCGTAGCTTTTTGAGGGCCCGAGCGGCCCCAGCCCCCACCGTTTTTTGTCGCATTGGTGGAATTTTACGATTTTCGTAGGTAAATTGAGTCCGCGTTGAGTTTGCCCCCCACCGATTTCATCTTCCGGCCACTACCGATCGAAAAAAATTGAGTCCGTCCCCCACCGATTCGAAAACCAAGCTTCACCACTGTAAGTAATTTATAAGAAATTAACCCCAAGAACTTTACGACTAAATGTGTAATAATCAATTAATCATTAAAAAAATTGGGCCAAAGTTTCGTTCCCGAATTCATTATTTTGGGCAAAAGAATCGAAACTGAATTGAACCCATCGTGAAAACCATATAAACAAAACCAAACGGTTTTCAAAATCAAGCCTAAAGCCGAACTAAACCAACCCGTGCACACCCTAACAATATTATTTAGTATTAGACGTATTTGATGCCATACAGTTCATTAGTTTAATTTGTTTTGTCATGGTGTTTTGTATAGGCTGGAATGGTGCTCTTCCTGAATCCGGATCTCTTAAAGTTAATAATGATGGTGTCACTATTACCAAAGCTATGGAACTTTCTGATTCAATAGAAAATGCAGAGGCAGTGTTAATCCAAGATGTAATCATGAGGCTGATCAGACACTTATTTTTCATATATTAGTTGTTCAATTGTTCTGTGAAGAGAAATGATCAAATCTGGATTATGAGCACATCCCATTTCATTAAAGAAAAGAGTGGAGAAGATCATAAAAGAATTTACCAAAGTTTTAAAGAGGAAATTAATTCCTGTTAGTAAAAGGGGTGATTTAAAAGGTTAATTCTTTATCACACTATAATGTTTTTGATTGTGTTGGCAATTTGGGCGAGTAGGTTAACGGGTCAAATTGGGTTCAGCCAGACCCACCCAGCTTTTTTTGCCCATAGCTGTTTTTGTAAATAGTTAACTTGCAAAAAAAGCGGATTATGGCTGCTTGTCTTTTCCCGCAGGATGTTGTTAAAAACTGTATGGGGATTAGCTGGACACCTAGAGGATGCAGGGTCAGAAACAAGGGTGGTGGGGGGAGCAACTTGTCTTGCTGCAATTCTCATGGTAATTCACAAGTATGATTTTAGTTGCTTCTTTTGTTATGATAATAACAGTTTTCGTTCTTCGTCGAAACTTACATTAAAGAGTGTTTGAGAAACAGTAGGTGACTTTCTTTGCTTGGAGTTTTGCATTGCTCCCTCATAAGTTTTTATTGTAATCAGGTCAAATGAAGAAAATTTAGTAAAATGTAAATGTGTTGTGCATATATGTTTCCTTTTCAAGAATGTTTTAAAACTGATGGCCTTGATTAATGCAAAATATTGTGTAGGTTTGATCAAGATTTTTGTTAAAATTGTCATTCCTTCATTAGTTTTTTTTTTGACCAATCAAACGAAACATTTTATTCACCATCACCAAAAGATTACAAAAACGTAACAATCGCCCCAAGCCCCATTCCTTCATTAGTGCCTGGTTCTTTTTTCTTGGTTGGTCTATTGGTTCACGTAAAATGCTCTACAAAATCCCTTTATCACTTGAATCTTTGCATGCAAAATACATAATCGTATACTTCACCGATTTCTACTTTTGGAGAAAGACTAATGAATCGTGAGATGGAACAGGTATGTGTTTTATTAATTATACACTGTATCAATTTTTATTTGCATTTTATTGTTATTTTTCAGGAATAATGACGATGGAGTAGATTCCTTGATACTCATTATCATGGGCATGCCTTCTTACCGTTATCTTAATAAACACTATATTAGTGATAATGATCCATGGTCTTCTTTTTCTCCCAGATGCAGGTGGTGGCAGGACATCAAATGGGGGAATGAGTTAAGGTGCAGATGATGGTCTAAAATAGTCAGCATCTCAGACCAAAACCAACAAATACTCGTATCAGTTAATTATGGAGGAAGTTTGTGGGATTTACAGGCACATGTGTATGTTAGATTGGTTGGTATTAAAAGGATTGCTTTGGTTATGGTGTTGTCAGGCATTTACAAGGTTAAATTTTAGATGCAATTTGAAACGCCGCAACGCGGCGTCGAGCAAAGACACTAGTTGTATTCATTTGCATGCTAAATTCAATAGTTGTTGCCGTGTTTCCGTCCTTTACCATTCAATTGATGTTTAATTCAATTAATTGTTTGATTTATACTACTTAACTAATTAATTGTTTGTGACTCCAAATAATCACACTGTCATGCCTAACATTGTCGTGACATGCAACCTAGCAAAGTGTTCACCGTTCACAGCTCCCGTTCTTGTCCTATGAGTTTTTTTTTTTTTTTTTTTTTTTTTTATTATTATTTTTTTATCTACCTTGGTTAACCAATCCAAATATCGTGTCATCTTCCCTCACGCATTAACAGATCATGAACTTCATTTTCAGTAAAGAAAGTCATCTAGATACCCACTAGATAAGTACCCTTTTGATAACGAGAAAGTATACAATATAAAGTCGAGTTAATAGCCATTTTCGTCCCTGAGGTTTGGGCCAGTTTGCCACTTCAGTACAAAAGTTTATTTTTTTGCAATTCCTTCCCTGAGGTTTGGATTTTATTGCCAAATTCGTCCTTTTCACTAACCCAGCAAAGTGTTCACCGTTCACAGCTCCCGTTCTTGTCCTATGAGTTTTTTTTTTTTTTTTTTTTTTTTATTATTATTTTTTTATCTACCTTGGTTAACCAATCCAAATATCGTGTCATCTTCCCTCACGCATTAACAGATCATGAACTTCATTTTCAGTAAAGAAAGTCATCTAGATACCCACTAGATAAGTACCCTTTTGATAACGA
The DNA here is from genome assembly GCA_028751855.1 of Ambrosia trifida. Lineage (NCBI taxonomy): Eukaryota > Viridiplantae > Streptophyta > Magnoliopsida > Asterales > Asteraceae > Ambrosia > Ambrosia trifida. The sequence goes on from CM054126.1 coordinate 27,568,068, forward strand.
GAAAGTATACAATATAAAGTCGAGTTAATAGCCATTTTCGTCCCTGAGGTTTGGGCCAGTTTGCCACTTCAGTACAAAAGTTTATTTTTTTGCAATTCCTTCCCTGAGGTTTGGATTTTATTGCCAAATTCGTCCTTTTCACTAACCCAGTTAAAAAAGGTCGTTAGTGTCAGGGGTATTTTTGTCTTTTTACCTATAATTATAATTTTAATAAAAAATCTTACCCCCACCCCCACCCCCACCCCCACCCCTATATCTCTCTGTCTCTTTCTCTTTCTTTCATTCACTCTCTCTAAATATAATATAGAGTTAATATAGAGTTAATGGCTACGGTTCTCGTTGTCGGTTTAATCATCCCCTGATCGTGCTTCGGTAATTTTATTTTTATTTTACAAATTTTATATTATTTGTTGATCAATTGGTCTTGTAATTTGATGGATCTGAATGCAGTTCATGAGCTCAATAAATTTAATTGTGAATGTATGGTTTGTGTCTGTATGATTTGTTATAATGACCTGCATTGAGGTAAGTTAATATATGATTATGTTGTTGAAATTAAGGTTGTTTTGATGAGGTTTTTCCCAGGTTGTTGGAGCTATGAGGCCTGGAGGAGGGGAGTACCCGGAACGTATTGGCGAACCCGTATGTCAGGTATATGTTTTTTAAAATTTTGGTGGATACATCTAATCCTGATGAGAAATTGATAGATTACCAAGGCGAATCTCCAGATGAACAGGCACTTGTTTATGCTGCCGCTGCTTATGGTTTTATGCTTATTGAAAGAACCTCTGGCCACATTGTTATTGATATTCTTGGAGATAGACAAAGGTATGTTGATAAGAAACTTATCTGTATAGAAGTCATGGAATAAATACAGGTTTTTTATTAAAATTATAAGAGAGAGAGAGAGAGAGAGAGAGAGAGAGAGAGAATGAAAGAAAGAGAAAGAGAAAGAGACAGAGAGATATAGGGGTGGGGGTGGGGGTGGGGGTGGGGTGGGGGTGGGGTAAGATTTTTTATTAAAATTATAATTATAGGTAAAAAGACAAAAATACCCCTGACACTAACGACCTTTTTTAACTGGGTTAGTGAAAAGGACGAATTTGGCAATAAAATCCAAACCTCAGGGAAGGAATTGCAAAAAAATAAACTTTTGTACTGAAGTGGCAAACTGGCCCAAACCTCAGGGACGAAAATGGCTATTAACTCATATAAAGTCCCTTAAAATAAGAAGTGTAAGAGCATTCACAGTAGCTTCCCCATCCTCCATTTACTCACAACCAATCACAACTACATATTACATTAAAAATCATTATAGTTTCTCTCTCCTCCACTCACAACCACTTTCAACAAATATTAAAAAATAAATACAGTTTTCCTGTTTTCCTCAAAAGATTCCCAAATAACCCCAAATATACTGATCAACAGTAGATTCACCATTTTTCTCAACTCACAAACCCTCAAAACCACCCCATATAATTTGGGGGCTACTCTCACATAAAAATGGGGGAGCTATTGTGAATGCTCTAAGAAACACCAGAGATTGACACATGTCAATTTAACCTAACCACAGTTAAACCACAATTAAACCTATCTTCCCTGTTATAACCCATCCTCATTTTGAAACAAACCGTGACCACCATTAGCCAAGAACCACCATCACCCGACATCGGAAACACCCTGACCCGTCACCCTCGTGCCAACGATTGCTACCACCACCATCACCACCACCAGCAGAACCGTCAGTCCAACCTTCCTTGCAGTCAACCCAAAACATCCCCTCTTTTCCTGCAATTAAATCTGCTGAAGGCCCCATACAAACTCTTCCATCTCTGTAAAAACCACCTTATTTTCTTGTGTCTCCCCATTGTCTGCATCTGTGTTCTTACTAGTGGAAGAAGCAAGTAAAGCAAGCGCGTGTGGCTCGGATTGTGATTCCCCCTCATCTTGATTTTTAAGAGCAAGTTTTTTAGCCCTCTGTAATGATTTATGAAGATCAACGTCATTATCACCAAACACAAAACCATCTTCACCCTCTTTCTCAACAGTAACAGTTTGTTCTAATCTTAGTGCTTTAGATGCTTTATCTGCTTTCAAATATGCAGATTGAAATGCGTGCGTGATTTAGATGATGATGATGAATGTTTGCTGGAGTGATGAATGTTTGGGCAGAAGTGTAGATAAGGTGTGTGTCCCCATGTGCCCTTTTGAAAACAAACGCACCAAATAAACAACAAGTGCGTTTATTATTAAATTATAATATTGAGTGCGTCTAAATTTTCAATGAGTGCGTTCAAATTTTTCAATGAGTGCTTCCAAACTTTTAATGAGTGCTTCCAAACTTTTAATGAGTGCTTCTAAATTTCAGTGAGTGCTTCCAAATTTTTAATGAGTGCTTCCAAACTTTTTAGTGAATGCTTCTAAACTTTGTAATGAGTGCTTCTAAATGTTCAGTCAGTGCTTCCAAACTTTTAATGAGTGCTTCTAAATGTTCAGTGAGTGCTTCCAAACTTTTAGTGAGTGCTTCTAAATGTTCAATGAGTGTTTCCAAACTTTTTAATGAGTGCTTCTAAATTTTCAATGAGTGCTTCTAAATGTTCAGTAAGTGTTTTCAAACTTTTTAATGAGTGCTTCTAAATGTTCAGTGAGTGCTTCTAAACTTTTTAATGAGTGCTTCTAAATGTTCAGTGAGTGCTTCCAAACTTTTTAATGAGTGCGTTTAAAATTTTGTAAGTGCGTTTAAATGTTGTACATAAGTGCGTCTAAAATTTGTTAGTGCGTTTAAAAGTATTTGTGTTCACCAACTTCATCTTCTTCCTCTGTAACTTTTTTTAACCTAATTTTTATGTTTAATCATACTTATTGAAACAAAATCAAAAGTATTTGACAACAATTATAAGCGTTAATTCATAATTGTATGTTTTTTCCTATGATTAAAATCGTTCCAGTGTAAATCTCTGTTTTTATATTTTTTTTGTTTTCGTCATTTGTAATCGAATGTTTTTTTGTTATTTTGATTGTGCAATCATTCAGAATGGTTTAATCGATTTCAATTGTTGAAAATTTTTGTTTCGATTGTTTTTTGTTGTTACGATTTGAAAAAAAATAGACGTTTTTTCATAATTTACCCTTGGTTAGTTTAACCCAAGTATGATTAGGGTTTTTAATCTGGATCCAGCCAACTTGTTAATCTAATGGCTGAGATTGCTTCTTACGCTTCTTACGTTAAAAAGCTTTATACGTTAACCTCTCCCTTTGATAACATCAAACATTATTTTATTTTTTTAATGGCTAAATCTTATCCCCTTGTGGGTCTCGAACCTATGATCATGTTTTTTACATACTCCCTTACCACTAGCTAATGATCAAGATTTAACCCTTGTTCCCCAAGTTTATCTTAGGTATGTTTGGTATAGGGCAATGAAATGGAATGGAATGAATAAGATAATGGAATGGACAAGGTAAAATATAATAGATCATTATCATTTCGTGTCTTATTTGGTTATTATGTGGGAATGAAATAAATCATTTCTTTGATGATTTTCGTTCCTTATTTTCCTTTTAAAGAACTAAGGACTTTACCGTGAAAAAAATTACTTTTTACGTGCGGAATTTATGTACGTGTCGGTATAAATTCGAGTTGATCCACGTTTAGACGAAAACTTTTATTGGGAAATGAGTCAATGCAAGTATGCTACGTTTTCGTCACGTGCCAAACCGACATCGTTAAATATAATACATCTTCATTCTATGGTATAAATTTAGGTTACTATGTGTTTCGTGTGGTTTTTTTTTTTTTTAAACTATAATAAGTCCCTTTTGATTACACCGGTCGGTTATTTTTCTATACTCATTTTATGATTTTTTTTAACCGCAAAACTTACACAGACTACATTGAGTTGAACTGAATACGTCGAGACATATGTTTTCGTATAGTATGCACATGACACAATGCTTGAAATAATCCATTCGATGTATGCAACAAACACACTACACATCAACCGTGGAAAACATAACACTTCAACTAATCCGTTAAATGCTTACTAAGAGGGGACGAGGCACAAGAGGCTAAGGGAATGAGGCTTGTGAAGCCTCTCGGCTACACCACCCCCACCTAAGGGGCTTCAACTTTGGGTTTGAAAAATCGGTTTAGGCAAGCCGAAGAGGGTAGGGGAATAAGCCGAAGAAAGAGAAGAAAAGGTGGGGTTATTTTGGTGGGGACCATCTCATTGGGTGCGTGTGATTGGTGGGTATGGTAAAATGGTGAGGTCCTTGGTTTCAGGCTACTTTGGGCTTGACGTTTCCGGCGTTTAGGCTAGTTTGGGGTTAAAATGACGTGACACTGGGTGATTGGTGAGCATGGGGCTACACGGGGCTTATGCCCCTTCCCTCCTAACGTAGCCACGCGGGCACACGGGTCTAGTTACGAGGTGCTTCACTGAAACATTTTCAACTTCATTGATTTACACCAATCCTACACTACCACATCACTTCACTGACTCACTTCACTGAAACCGTTTTTTGAAGGCAACAATTCACTAATTCTTTACCAATAATCAATTATTTGTACACATAATAATAATAATAATAATAATAATAATAATAATAATAATAATAATAATAATAATAATAACTAGTAAAAGATACAGGAACAATCTTCCGAGCCTTTTAAATAACTTAAGATTGGTTTTTTTTTAAGCTTTAATTTTGTTTAGTCAACACTCTTTCCTTCTTCTCTGTTCTTTTCACATTCAAGTCTCTAAAGATAGCGTCACCGCCGCAACGTAACCACCAACTTCCGGGTTCAATACCGATCGTATCAACGATTCTTCCTATCCATCAACAAAGCTGCACTTTTAGTTAACCACCAACTTCCGGTTCGATATCGATCATAAACATCATTGTCGTGTCCTCTACACCATAACCATCACCATCATCTCCTCCACCTCCATTTATCAATAGAGAAAATCTTTGAATATTTATGTGTATTAGTGATTTGACAGAGGGAGAGAGAAAAATCAGGTGTTACCGTGCGTTAATTAGAACCAGAAAATGGTTCACAGATCCAATACCATCATCACTGGCGACGGTGTTACCATACTAATAGTGGGGGTACCCGTGACCAAATCTGGTAACGCCCCCTCCCCTTAGTAGTTAAAAATATAGAATTACTAGTTTTTATCCCGGGAGCGTCCCAGATTGAAATATCTAATATGACATAATAAAATATATTATTATTATTATTATTATTATTATTATTATTATTATTTTAAACAAATCTCTGCCATAAGTTATCATATTCAAATATTAAAAAAACGAATCTCTGCGCCGGGGTATAAATCTAGTGCCATTACAAATGAATTCGGAAATTTGTAATCGATTATTCTAAAAAGAACTAACATGAAATAAGAAAAAGAAGTTAATTATTGAAATATCGAACGCATTAGTCTAAGGGTTATGTGATGCGTTAAAAAATTCATGGGTATATGATTGGGTATATACTTTGGGTATTTGGGTATGTTGTTTTGGGAAATCGGGTTGGGTATCACCTAATCCCAGACCCGACCCAAACCCACAATTTTTTTTAAAGTAATCCCAAACCCGACACAATACCTGTCGGGTTACAAAAAATAGTCATTTTTTTCTCCGTTTTTCTATAGCACTATGGTACTCGTTGGAAAGATAATAAAACGCTCGTTAATTTGGTGTAATTTTTTTCTTTAAAAAATCTCGTATATAAAAGATATTAACGTTTAAAAGTTATGGGAGAAAACATGAGAGAAAAAATAATAATGTTTTAATATTTAGATTTAGTAGATTAGGTATTTAATAGATTAGGTTAAAAATTATAATAGATTAGGTTAAATCATATTTATTTCTTTTTTTTAATTGGTTTACACTTGTCACATCATATCCTATGTGGCATCTCTTAAAGGAGAGATTGCATAAGAGTATGACATGTAAGATTAATCCCTTTGCAATATATATATATATAGATATAGATATATAGATATATAGATATATATAGATATAGATATAGATACAACACATGGTTTTGTGTTTATTACTGTTGGACCATTGGTTTCGAAAATCATTAGCATTGACCTCAAATTGTCAAAACCCTTGTCCTCCAAGTTATTTTCTTCCCTTGCCGTGCCCCTCAAGTTTCCACTACATTTCATAAACCACCCTCCTATATATACCCACACACACACAACATACCCTAACCATTTCATTTCATTTCATTTCATCTTCTTCAATCAAAACATAACAAACCCTAACTCTAACCCTAACCTTAATCCAATGGAACCAGAGACCAATCCAGCACAAGAACCAAGCAAAAAAGCCGCCAAAAAAGAAGCAGCAAAAGCCGAGAAGCTCCGCCGCAAACAAGAAGCTGCGGCGGCTGCCGCCGCCGTTTCCAGCGTCTCAATCGACGGTCCAGATCCATTGGCGGCAAACTACGGCGACGTGCCGATTGAGGAGCTGCAATCGAAGGCGGTGACAGGTAGAGTGTGGACAACGGTGAAATGTTTAACGGATGAGTTGAAGGATAAGACTGTTTTGATACGAGGACGAGCTCAGGCGATACGAGCTGTAGGGAAGAAGATGGCGTTTATGACGGTTAGAGAGAGGGGATATACGGTGCAGTGTGTAGTGACGGTTGCTCCTGAGGTTGTTAGTAGTCAGATGGTGAAGTATGTTACTGGTGTTAGTAAGGAATCGTTTGTTGATATTGAAGGTGTTGTTACTGTTCCTCCTGAGCTTATTAAAGGCGCGTCTCAGCAGGTATGAATTGGATATGCTTATTATTATTATTATTATTATTATTATTATTATTATTATTATTATTATTATTATTATTATTATTATTATTATGGATTTGATATGAAAGTAGATTGTTAGATTAATAAGGTTTTTTTTAAATTAGAATGGATTTGATGCTCTGTATGGTGATATTATGTTGTTTTGAGTTAGGGTTTATTATAGGCTTAGTAAAATGTTTAGAAGGTAGATTGTGAGAGTAAATGTTTGGTATAGTGTTTGGAGAGTGGATTGCGAGATTGTTACGGTTTTTTATTGGTTTGTTGATAATAATCATGCTGTTTTGAATTAGGATTCTTAGATTTACTCTAGGCATTTGTTGATTTGTAGATGCTATGTACCATTTTGTTGTTTTGAGTTTTGGGGTTTGTAGGTTTGGTGTAGTGTTTGGAGAGTGGATTGTGAGATTAATATTATTACGGGTTTTTATTGGTTTGTTGATAATAATCCTGCTGTTTTGAATTAGGATTTTTAGATTAACTCTAGGCATTTGTTGATTTGTAGATACTATGTATGGTGATTATGTTGTTTTGAGTTAGGGTTTGTAGGTTTAGTAAAGTTTTGTGAAGTAGATTGTGAGATCATTACGGTTTTCGCTTGATTTGTAGATAGTAATCATGTTGTTTTGAATTAGGAATTATAGATTTACTATGGTTTTTGTTGATTTGTAGATACCCTGTATGGTGATTTTGTTGTTTTGAGTTGGGGTTTGTGGTCTGGTATAGTGTTTGGGAGGTAGATAGTGAGATTATTACGGTTTTCTATTGGTTTGTAGATAAATATGTTGCTTTGAATTAGGATTTATAAATTTACTCGAGACGGTTTTCCATTGATTTGTAGATACTATGTTTGTGTGGTGATTATGCTGTTTTGAGTTAGGGTTGCTAAAGTTAACTGTATGTTGTTTAACATTGATAGGTTGAAATCCAAGTGAGGAAGATTTATTGTGTGAACAGGGCTGCTTCATTGCTTCCTATAAATGTTGAAGATGCTGCCAGAAGTGAAGTTGAAATCGAGAAGGCTTTAGAGGTATAATGTCAGGAGCTTAATTTGTGAACTATTAAGTTTATAGTGTAGGTATTAGCAAAAAATGTTTCATGTCGAATTCATGGCACGGCTGAAGCAACTGCAATGCATCCATTCTCGTATGTTATAATGATTTTATTTAATTGTGCAGGCTGGAGAACAACTTGTTCGTGTTAATCAGGATACGCGTTTGAACTATAGGGTTTTGGATACCCGAACACCAGCAAATCAAGGGATTTTTCGTCTTGAGTGCCAGGTTTCAAATGTATGGCATTCTGTTTACCTTATACTAATGTGTTTGTATCTGTGTGTGTGTGTGTGGTTCATGATTTAATAGATGTTATGTTTGAGTCTGGTATAATGAAACAAGTCAAATGGGTTGAGACCTCGCTCAACAATGCATACTATTATATCACATTACTTAGAAATTATATCATTAGTGTTAATTGTTTTTAGTACTAGCATTTAGCAACCCGATTACTTCCAATTAACACCCAAGCTATATATGAAAGGTTGGACAATAAGTGTTATGCAGACCCAATTTTCATCTAAGTTTCTCATTGTGACCCAAACTCGTTACCCTGCCTGAGCTCCATTTTGCTAGCTGTGCGGTCTTAACTCTTGACTAAGCGGAACTTGATATTGTTTTCTGCAGTTGTTCAGGCAGTTTTTACTGAATGAAGATTTTATTGAGATCAACACTCCGAAGTTAACCGCTGGCACTAGTGAAGGTGGGGCAGCTGTTTTTAAACTGGAATACAAAAAGCAACCAGCCTGTCTTGCACAGTCTCCACAACTTCACAAACAGATGGCAATCTGTGGTGATTTTGGGAAGGTGTTTGTGGTTGGTCCTGTTTTCAGAGCAGAGGACTCATATACACACAGACATTTGTGTGAGTTCATAGGTCTCGATGTGGAAATGGAAATAAAAGAACATTATTCTGAGGTATTGACAAGCTATTTATAACATTATATATTTCAAGATTTTCAAAGGTTTTGATGGTTGGATTCATATAGGTGATGGATGTAGTGGACCGCCTTTTTGTTGGAATGTTCGATAAGTTGAATGAAAGATGCCAGAAAGAGCTAGAAGCAATTGGGAAACAGTATCCTTTCACACCTTTGAAAGTAATATATTTATTTATTTTACATTAATGAAAATTAAATTTATGGGGTAGTGTTTTTGATTGCATATGCTTATGTTACAATGTTAATGTTTTCAACTATGCAGTACTTACGGAATACATTAAGGCTTACATTTGAAGAAGGGATTCAAATGCTGAAGGTTAGTAAATTTGTAACTATCTACATTAACCGTGCAATTGATATTTGCCCAAGTCACCAAAAATGTGTTTATTAATAAACTAGCTGATTACCCCGGGAGGGTCCCGGGGTTGAAAAATCTAATTTTACGTGATAACCTATTGCAAATGGCTCAAGTTAACTAATCACAAAATCTCTCAATCATTGCATGTTCATAGTATTATAATCAGTAATAACTCATATTCCCCACAAAATCTAATTTTACGTGATAACATGAACACTTTGTGTGTTTTTTCCTGTATGAACGAAACCCCACAAAAAATAGTCGATTTTTTCTCCGTTTTTTATATAGCACTATGGTACTCATTGGAAAGATAATAAAACGCTCGTTAATTTTGTGTAATTTTTTTCTTTAAAAAATTCTGTATATAAAAGATATAAACGTTTAAAAATTATGGGAGGAAATATGAGAGGGAAAATTTTAAATTTATTTTTAAATTCTTTTTTCCTAAAATAACTCAATTTAATTAAAAAAGGAAACAATTCAAAAACATCAAAAACTCTCCATTATGATGTCACGTGGCACTCTCAAGAGAAGGTTGAGGCCTCCATTGCACGCCACGTCAGCATATACGTTTTCTTTTATATATGTAGATTTACGTGATAACATGAACACTTTGTGTGTTTTTTTCTGTATGAACGAAACCCCACAAAAAATAGTCGATTTTTTCTCCGTTTTTTATATAGCACTATGGTACTCATTGGAAAGATAATAAAACGCTCGTTAATTTGGTGTAATTTTTTTCTTTAAAAAATTCTGTATATAAAAGATATAAACGTTTAAAAATTATGGGAGGAAATATGAGAGGGAAAATTTTAAATTTATTTTTAAATTCTTTTTTCCTAAAATAACTCAATTTAATTAAAAAAGGAAACAAATCAAAAACTCTCCATTATGATGCCACGTGGCACTCTCAAGAGAAGGTTGAGGCCTCCATTGCACGCCACGTCAGCATATACGTTTTCTTTTATATATATAAATAGATATATAAACATGATTTGTTTATTTCCCTAAAACAGATTAGTATCATGTTTGTAAATTATATTAAACACATTAGTTATCAATTAAAAAAACCTGACAAGAACTTTTTGGGTCAATTTATTCTGACCCGACAAGTTTGGCACGTTACCTGACCCACCAGAACAACTTTTTTCTGTCTTTAAGAAAGTGTTTGTTTATTGAACCTCTGCTGTCGTTGCATTTTTGCAAATGATCAAATAGGACGCTGGCGTTGAGGTGGATCCACTTGGGGACCTTAACACGGAATCAGAAAGAACATTAGGAAAGCTTGTATTGGAGAAGTAAGTGAAATTCTCCAACAACTTTGAATTGCCATTTTTACCATTTGTTAATATCTATTTTTAATCTTTGTATTACAATATTGATTCTTGGTAGGTATGGAACTGAGTTCTATATTCTACACCGTTACCCTCTGGCAGTTCGACCTTTTTACACAATGCCTTGTCCTGACAACGCGGCTTATAGCAACTCGTTTGATGTTTTCATTAGAGGCAAGCCACCCATGCAAATATATTTAGTTTGATGTTTTTGTTTTTACTTGTGAAAATGTATGATATCTCGACATCTTAAACATTCTTTTTTTGCATTTTTCTTCAGGTGAGGAAATTATATCAGGTGCTCAGCGTGTGCACGTACCTGAACTACTGGAGTCGCGTGCAAAAGAGTGTGGTATTGATGTCAAAACGGTATCTTCATATATCGATTCCTTCAGGTACATTTTCTTTTCTGTCGCTCTCATTTCTATAGAAATAACCTTGGCAACATCTTTGATGCTCAAGCTAGTACTTTAAGGTTCTAAACTAGGGGTGCTAATTTTGTCCTGTTGACGGGTCGTCGGGTTGTAATCAAGCTGTAAACGTGCTAAACGGTTGGGTGGCTGTAATGAATGGGTTAAACCGTGAATGGTTTGGGTCAACCTATTTAATTAAACAGGTTAACCCAAACATAACCTGTTTGTTAGACAGTGTTGGCACTGTCACCCCTAATTCAAGCATGGATAATTATAATTTTAACTTAAATTTTAATGAAAACAAAAAGTCTTGAAAATGATTTAATTGATAGCAAATAAAAAAAAATGCTATATCTTAAGGAGATGTTTCTGATAGGTTGGGTAAACCTGCAGACATTTGTTTTTTAATTTTTGTTAAGCTGGTTAAAAAAAATAACTGTTACTAAATAATCATTTAGTAGGTTGTAAGCATCAAGTTCACTTTGTGTGGCTTTTGCTCTGCTTATTGCTTAGCTTGATATGACCCGTTTAAGGACAAAATTCAAGCGATATCAGTTATAAGTAAATGAGCCAAAATTAATATCATTACTGCATTTTGAAGGTACGGTGCACCACCGCATGGTGGGTTTGGAGTTGGTTTGGAACGTGTGGTGATGCTTTTCTGCGCTCTCGACAACATTCGTAAAGTGTCGCTCTTTCCCCGTGACCCACGTAGGCTAGAACCATAGAACGTTATCTTGCCAAATGGGTTTTCGGTTATTTTAGCAAAAAAAACAATGATATTTTGTCCAAATTTTATGCTTGAGAGGTCGTGAGGATGACGAGTAACCCATTCTCTTCTCATGTACGTTTTAGCTCGGTTTCTTATTGTGGAATTTGTTGTTTATGTTCTTGTCTAAAGTTTGTACTTAAAGAAACGTTGTTACAGTTCCTTTGGTTTTTATACTTTTGCAAAGCTTTCTTGATGTTCATATCATAAAATATAAAAGCTAAATTTCATTTTTTGTAGATGTTAAACGAAAAAAGATCACTCAAATCTTGTCAGCTTACTAATTTGGCTAAATAAACCGCTTGATTTTGAACTATGCCAATCGATAAAATTAAGCAAACTTAGTAGAAAGCTGTTGTTTTTTGTACGATCAACTTCGATAAATAAAAACGCAACCAGTCCTCAAAGCAAGGACTGCTGCAACAAGTCATTACAACATATAAAAGGGGTTTCTACACCACTCAAGCCATTCAACATTTTTATATCTCGACCTATAAACCATAAGAACGTCTTTGACTTGACAACGGCGATGATATCCGAAGCTCTAGCTCCCTTCCTGTTAAAAACTTTGTCATTCCGAGCTACCAACCAAATGCCCCATATTGTAGCGGTTACATCACTTCCTTTCTCTTTTTGTTACATGTCGCTGTTTTTTATAATCCAAAAGATCCCGGACGTTGAATGTATCAGAGTCAAGTTACACCAACTCGCAAGTCTCGACCAAACCTCCATAGTGGTTTAGTACCCGGTGAATAAATGTACTACCGGTCTGGACCTTCATCGCAAAAAGGGCAATCCGAAGACTGAATATAAACACATCTTTCCGGCATGTCTCCTTGACCAGTCTATATGTGACACCCGGCAAATTCCGGTCAACAACGCTGTCTAGATTAAAGTCTACCTTAGCGAGTCACGCGTATATTATACTTAACTGGGTTAGTTGAGTCGTGTTACGGTTCGGGAACTGTTAGTTTAGTATAGAGGATCATTAGATGTCAGTCTAGAGACTCATTAGATGTCAGTCCTTAACCAAGTGTACAAGGGGTAACGATTCGTAGAATCGTCAGAGCATAGGGAACATACAAGTCTCGAGTCCCGGGAATTGGTGAACGAGTGTGAATATGTTTGTTTGCAAGTATTATGTGTTTACAATCATTATGTGACTTGTCGGTATGTGAAAGTGTGTTAACATATGTTAAAACGGGGTTTAACGCGCAAAATACGCAGAACCAACCCCTATAGGCGATTAGGGAGGGCTAATCGCCTATAGGGAGGCGAATGGGACATGTTTGGGGCGAATAGCAAGGCTAATCGCCTATAGGGAGGGCGATTAGCAACCCTATTCGCCTGATGCTGCTGCATAATCGCCTGTAACGTACCTGACGACTAAAAACGACTATAAATACCATACTTGACCTCCTAAACTTCATTATAACAACCCTAGTCGTCCCACAACTCGTCCCAACACACACACAACATCTGGAACACGATTTTGGATCATAATACACGATTTCAAGCCTATTACATCAATCTATCATAAACCTAAGGTGTGGTTTTCATTCATACAACCTTTAATAATGTTTTTATTGAATCCCTAATGGTCCAGACCTGTTTATAAACGTATGTGTCTTCTGAAATTCGTTAATAATCATTGTTAATTGGATTCTAGCTATTATGCATGTTGTATGTGTGTTTATAATTAAAAGATAGGGTTTTTGTGATTCAAGAAGGATTGTTAGCATGATATTAAGGTAGTTACAGATTGATGATGATAGCATGTTGATGAGATCTGAGTAATTGATCATTAGGGTTACGGTTATGCATGTTAATGTGATGTTTCGTGCTATGTGTATTGTTTTTGGGATACATGGTTGCATGCAGGGCTGATAGAACGAGGTTAAACGAAGGATTTGATTGAAATATGTTTGATATAGTTGTTTGATTGATATTTGATGTTTACACACGTTCTGGATTTGATTTGGAGTGTTAAACGCGCGAAAAACCGGAACAGCTGGGCTAAAGGCGATTAGCAATCCTAATCGCCTATGCTATAGGCGATTAGGAGGCTATTCGCCTGATAGGAAACCCTAATCACCTATAGTATAGGCGAATAGGGTCTAAATGCCTTTACTTCATGCGATTACGATCCTAATTGCTAGTTAAGCCCTGAATTGCATGCCTTACGACGTAATCGCCTATAAACTCCTGATTTGCATACCATATGACCCTAATCGCCTATAGTATAGGCGATTAGCCTTCCTAAATGCCTGTTGACTTTCATAATCGCTAGTTGACTTTTCCTAATCGCCTGTACTGCTGCTGTAAGTGTATTTTGACATTCCGAGACCCGATTTGACACCTAGGAACATGCTAAGAACCCCGTAACATACCTAATAACTTGGTAACATGTGCTCGGACTTATTTATGAGATACTTGAACTACGTGCTACAACTTGTTGGATTTTAACGTATGTTAAGTGTGATTGCATGATTGTATGTTTGAGAGTGCAAGTATAACACGGGGAGTCTCGGGTCACCAATGGGATGTCGAGTCTTGTACATTGGGTTAATTTAACAGTCACAGTGGTTTCAAACGAACTTGGTTATGGTCTGGACATCTAGGGACTAACTAACCTACGGGTTATTAGTCTAATTACTTGTAACTGTCATATGTTAGGTCGCCGCCTTACGGGGCTAGCATAGCTTGCTGATTTTATTCGTATTACGAAGTAGCGCAACCTAAGGTGAGTCTACGGCCCCTCTTTTAACTGGTTTCACTTTTTGGGGGAGAAAACATGTGTTAAACTTATGTTTTGGTAACAACTGTCATACTATGGGTTTCTATGGTTTACTATATGATCTTTGGAAGTCCCGGGGGAAACCATGAATGTGCGGGTTAGCACAACGGGGAAATGTGAATAGATCTATTGGGAGTAACCAACCCCGCTCGTCGGCTTGGAGGGCCGGGCGAGTGCATATTGTCTCAAACAGGAACAGGTTTACTATTCGGGCACAACATCTGGTTTGCGAGTTAGTAATGGTTTTCCAATCGTAGAAGTAACAAAACATACGCCTAGCTAGCGTACTTTGGTTTGCAAATTGATATAGGATGGACAGGTTGAACTTGGTACTTGAATTACAAACCTGTGAACTCACCAGCATTTTTGTGCTGACGTAACTCTTACATGTTTTCTCAGGTCGCTAAGGTAGCACTACGGAACTAGGGCGCACGCGTCTGCACGGCGTCTAGTTAGGGTTGCATGGTTTTCAAAAATTGAATAATTTGGTTTACTTTTGGATTATGTTTTGAGAATAAGCTTCCGCTGTATTTGGGGATTTTAAACTATGTTTTTGGAAATTGCATATGTTCATTTAGATTTGTTTATTGTGATCGTTGACTTGGATCCTGGTTTGTCATGCGCCTCGCGGTAAAACTCCGCAAGTGGATTATGAGGGTGTGACAGATTGGTATCAGAGCCAATGGTTATAGTGAACTAGGACTGCATGTAGAGTCTAGTCTATAGCCGAGTCGCACACACTAGACGATCACATAGTACTAAACATTATGGTGGACTACGTATGGCCTTGTCGGGGTGTCTCTAAATCATCTGACCTTCCTATGTTACATCATCCGTTCTATCTTAGGTCGGGTTACTTGCTTTCTAGGCAGTGTGGTATATTGGGGTAAATCGTGTACTCTTGAGGTTTGTCCAAGGCTCGGACATCTCCCTTTCATACTCCAATAGAAACACTTGCCATAAACTACCGTAGCATTACGGTGTATAGCTAAGAGTCTATGTTCGGTGATTTGAACTTTGAACTAGGAGAACACTTGGAGGACCATGTAGAGCGGTTTATCATTTTGGGTGCACACAAAATCATAAACCGAAATGCATGAAAGCCCTAGTGAGCTCTGGGTTTGAATGGATAGTCCTGGGTTGGATCTAGCCTTGATCTTGTGAACGCTAGTGGTTACCATTAGCTGCGAAACTAAAATTTTCTCGTCCTTTCTGTCAGAATCATGTCTGGAGTACGAGGAGGACGTGTGTAACACCCCAACCGATGGCGGAAACATCGAGGTGTCACGTAGTGACGATTGTTCAATAGCTCATGGACTAAAGTGTAAATTTGAATACATTGATTAAATAATTTATTACATTGAAATGAAATACAACGATTCTAACTGTCAACTAAATTGAAATACAATGAATCAAAATCTAAATATAAATCCGAAAGCTTAAAGGATGCATCTCAAAACAACCTTAAACATGTACAAAATAATTTGGTCAATACAAAAATTGTATTGGTGAGCATACCCTGCTTGAATAAATATAGTAGAAAAAATGCTTAGCAATTCATGTGCGGTACCATTTGCAATTATGTAATAAGTAATATCCGTTCAAAACCAAACCTGAGAATAATGACTAACACATGACTAACCAACTGAATAATGAATTAACAAGACAATGACCAAGATTCTCTCAACAGAGTCTCAAGGGGGTATACCATAGTACTATTCATTGAAAAGCTAGGCCGCCCAGCGGTTAATGATTTTGACAAGTCATAGACACACCAATTAACATAAAGCAAACACACATGAGAATTGCATTAAGTATAAGAAATTGAAACTTGATTAATATATAGGTACATGAGTCACCCCAAAATAGTAAAACAGTAAAAAGGGGAAAGATATACTCACCTTGATTACGATGGACTTGTTAGGATTCAACAGAATTCAACGAGAGTAAATTATTTACTCTTGAACCTAAGTAAATTAAGATTGATGATTTAGTGTCTATAGTTATAGTATTTGTTCAACATATATATAGCCTTTTACTTAAATATTATCAATAATTGTTTTATTTCAATTTACATATTTGAACTCATATAAATTTTTGTTTTAAAAAAAATGACCACTTACTTCAAATATGCATAAACATCCTAAGTAGAATATTTAATGGACTTTGTTATGTTATGAAACCAAAATATATATGATTTACATTACTGTAATTCAGCCAATACATATAGTAATTTAAATATCGTAAATAAGACTACTTTAAAATATTAATTCCTTAGAGTTACTCGTTGCTAGGAATTAGAATATTCCATGAAGTTTTAACTTTGAAAATTGACAAATGTGACCAAATGGGGTAATTTAATTTATAATAAAACAAGACTACAAATTAAAGATATATATCATGTATTGACTATAACAAAAACAAAAGGAGGGTACTCTTACTTGCGAAAATAAAAGATCATGAAGTTGCATAGTTTGACTTCTTCTATTGAGTAAGTTTTGTGCAAAACAGATTATGAGCAATCATTATTTATTTTCATATTAAAATTTATAAAGACATAATATGAAATTTTTGTTTTTAATATATACATATATATATATATTAAAGAAAATTACTTGATCTTGTTTCTAAATTTTTAAAACATTATGATGGTTTATGTTGACTGTGACAACGCAATTTATTTAGTGGAAGAAATTCAACAACAAAATTCATCTATATTGAAGCATGGTTTCAAATGTCTATTTAACCAAGTGATATGTGCATGAGAGAAGCTAAAAAGAACTATTAAACACAACATAGAATCAAAAGAAGGTTCGTTATTTACCTCAATCATCGAGAGATGCTTATCAAATATCAAGAGTCGAAGGGAGTAGTAAGACTTTTTGGTTGGTTCATGATTTTGAAAAAGATTTTAAGGAAAATTATATTGTGAGTTTTGGTGTTTGGAGATTATTGTAGGGATAATTGCAAGAGTATATATGGCCAAACTTTTGGTTATGAATCATTATTGTAAATTTCCGTTTCACCAATTTTAATAAATTTCTACTTTATACCAATTTACTAATCCTAATAAATACAATTTAGTAAATAAATGTAATCAATTCTCAATTAACTTGCATTAAAAAAATTGTTTTCTTGAATATATGTTTCTATCATTTTTTGTTGAATAAGCATTAAAATGTTAAGATCAAAACACCTTTATGTATTATGAAAACATTTTGAAATATTAATTATATAATGAATGACTATGGAACATAAAATAGAAAAACAAAACTTTTATTAGTTAAAATAAGGGGAAAATACGTGATGTTACAGTCTCCCCTACTTTTAGGAACTTCGTCCCGGAGTTATAAGAAAACATAGATTTGAGGCTGGTTGGCTGATGTTTGCAAGGGATAAATATAAGGGATAGAAGTTCTAAAGAAAAGGCATTAGGTTCTAAGTCTCATGAACGAGAGTCGAAGTGTTTGGAATAGATAACTAGGAGAATTCATAATGGATTAACAATCAACTAGGTTAAAATTGAGTCATGAGTCATGAGGCCACCAATGGGTCCTTGGTTCAAAGTAGATATAGATCACCAAGTTCTTATAATGAATGTTGAGGCACTTATGGTAACTGAGTCTAGGTTACAATGCATCTTGTTAAACTAACACATCACTAGTTAGGTCAAATGCTTGGCTCGATTCCTAGTCGCATTCCCTACACACCTTCAGTGCTTATATATAGGGTGTACCGCAGCTAACCCACCACACCTTGGGTGTTTCAAGAATGTACTGATTGTCTACCAATAGCCTAAGTGGAATTACACACCACCCTCATGTACCTGTAAACCCATGATTGCGTTCCGGACCGTAATCATCGATTTACCTTACACTAGAGTGTTATGTTTTTCCATAACCCTAACATGAAATAAATGTGTGCAACCATTATGTAATATCTGCTGAAATGAAATAATGTTCAATCATGACATGGTTAGAGGTCCTTCCCTTCCGGGTTTTCCCTTTAACCGTAATGTGAATAACATGTAAGTATAAGACATGGTTAGAGGTTCTTCCCTTTCGGGTTTACCATTAACCGGTAACTCCTGTTCACATCGTTGGCTTTAAACACTCATATTGATAACCCTGAGGTTTACACCGTTCCCCTCGGATTAAAGAAATACTCTAACCCGAGTCGTACGTGGGCAGTGGCTTAGATCTCATACAAAATTATCAACTAGTATGTTCATTGGCCATGATGATGAACAAAATAATGTAAAGTATAACAGGGTTTTGCTCAAAAACAGGAAAAAAAATATGCATACCAAATATGCGTTAAGCATAAAACTTCGATTGAAAGAATGGTATAATATAAATCAAGTAAATCACACAATTTTCACAAAATGAAAGTAAACGAGTTAAATTAATGCTCAAAACCAGTGTTGTAAGAATGACTACTAATAATTAGTGCGAGAATAATTGTAAATAACGCGTGAGGATAGCCACCAATAAAATAATAATACGAGAATAATCATAAATAAGATAATATGCGAACGTAACTATAAATAGAATGGTTTATAAAGAAAATAATGAAATTTATTGTAAATGAAAGTGCACGGAACAGGTGTATAGCCTACTGACATGCGAGTTAAAATTTAGAAATTTTGCATATACGCGCAATACGATAGAAAACATTTAGCAACATTCAATGTTTTGTTAGACCAAAAGTTTTGCGACTGAAAGAGTGTAAGTGTAAAAGATAAATTATTGTTTAATAAACAAAATGTAGTTTTACTCGAACTTTGTGATATAGTTGAAAGTATAATAGTGATGCATGAGAATAACTTTTTAGATTCAAAACAGCTTCACATGAAAAGACTTCGTAAGTACATACTTTCATGTGTTTACAAGAAGTCGAGTTGAAAATTGTCATAATGCATACTATCAGTCGCAAGTTTCTTTTCTCGAAAATCATATAAATCAAATGTGTTTTCAAAAGACCAAGATTTAGAAATAACGTGAATGATAAAAGTCAATGCGACAATAGTGTAGAAGTCACAAATCATAACTGAAAATAGTGTAAGTTTTAAAGCGGATAAAAGTTTTAATAATGATGAAAAAAAATCCAAAAGTGAATAATTAATGAGTATATAAAACATCAAGAGATGGAACTTAAAATCCAAATGTTAAACAAAACTTAAGAGTCAATGATGAAAAACGGAAAAATGCACAAATAGCGATAGCTATTAATAGAGAAAACTCAAAAGACATAATAACTTCATTATATAAATTTATGATAAGAGTTTCAAACAACAAATGAAAAATATATCAAAAATGTGATACTGAAAATATTTCTAATGAAACTGGTGACTAGCCAAAGAGATTGAAATATTATTAGTGACTTGTGGGGAGCGTACTTGAACCTATGAGTGAATGGTCGTTTTTCCCGATTGCACATACCCCGTCACTGGTAAATTTCAAAACCTTTAGCGAGACCTTAAAATGAGATGTAGAAACAGATCCCTGAGATGTGGATTTCACTCCTAACTCAAAGATGTATTTCAAAATTGAAAACAATTGAGGAATGAAACCAATCACTAAGTTAAGGATATCACCCTAGCTTAGTGGTTAAGTTTCTTTTTGAAGGTAATACTCTTTGAGGTGTGGATGCCACTCCTATCTCAAAGATGTATTCCTAAGATAAATATCATATAAAGGAATGAAACTAATCACCAAGGTATGGATACCACTCCTAACTTGATGATATCGTTTCGTTTGTGAAATACGAGTGTCTTCTTCGCCAAGCAAAATATCGAGAAATAATCATAACGAAAATATCTAGAAAGAAAATATAAGAAATGAGAGAAATATACACGAGAGGACTCGTGAAAGTAAACTTAGTTATAGTCTAGGCTAAAAGGCATTCTAATAACCTAATTCCCTATAACCATGGCTCTGATACCAATCTGTAACACCCCAACCGATGGCGGAAACATCGAGGTGTCACGTAGTGACGATTGTTCAATAGCTCATGGACTAAAGTGTAAATTTGAATACATTGATTAAATAATTTATTACATTGAAATGAAATACAACGATTCTAACTGTCAACTAAATTGAAATACAATGAATCAAAATCTAAATATAAATCCGAAAGCTTAAAGGATGCATCTCAAAACAACCTTAAACATGTACAAAATAATTTGGTCAATACAAAAATTGTATTGGTGAGCATACCCTGCTTGAATAAATATAGTAGAAAAAATGTTTAGCAATTCATGTGCGGTACCATTTGCAATTATGTAATAAGTAATATCCGTTCAAAACCAAACCTGAGAATAATGACTAACACATGACTAACCAACTGAATAATGAATTAACAAGACAATGACCAAGATTCTCTCAACAGAGTCTCAAGGGGGTATACCATAGTACTATTCATTGAAAAGCTAGGCCGCCCAGCGGTTAATGATTTTGACAAGTCATAGACACACCAATTAACATAAAGCAAACACACATGAGAATTGCATTAAGTATAAGAAATTGAAACTTGATTAATATATAGGTACATGAGTCACCCCAAAATAGTAAAACAGTAAAAAGGGGAAAGATATACTCACCTTGATTACGATGGACTTGTTAGGATTCAACAGAATTCAACGAGGGTAAATTATTTACTCTTGAACCTAAGTAAATTAAGATTGATGATTTAGTGTCTATAGTTATAGTATTTGTTCAACATATATATAGCCTTTTACTTAAATATTATCAATAATTGTTTTATTTCAATTTACATATTTGAACTCATATAAATTTTTGTTTTAAAAAAAATGACCACTTACTTCAAATATGCATAAACATCCTAAGTAGAATATTTAATGGACTTTGTTATGTTATGAAACCAAAATATATATGATTTACATTACTGTAATTCAGCCAATACATATAGTAATTTAAATATCGTAAATAAGACTACTTTAAAATATTAATTCCTTAGAGTTACTCGTTGCTAGGAATTAGAATATTCCATGAAGTTTTAACTTTGAAAATTGACAAATGTGACCAAATGGGGTAATTTAATTTATAATAAAACAAGACTACAAATTAAAGATATATATCATGTATTGACTATAACAAAAACAAAAGGAGGGTACTCTTACTTGCGAAAATAAAAGATCATGAAGTTGCATAGTTTGACTTCTTCTATTGAGTAAGTTTTGTGCAAAACAGATTATGAGCAATCATTATTTATTTTCATATTAAAATTTATAAAGACATAATATGAAATTTTTGTTTTTAATATATACATATATATATATATATATATATTAAAGAAAATTACTTGATCTTGTTTCTAAATTTTTAAAACATTATGATGGTTTATGTTGACTGTGACAACGCAATTTATTTAGTGGAAGAAATTCAACAACAAAATTCATCTATATTGAAGCATGGTTTCAAATGTCTATTTAACCAAGTGATATGTGCATGAGAGAAGCTAAAAAGAACTATTAAACACAACATAGAATCAAAAGAAGGTTCGTTATTTACCTCAATCATCGAGAGATGCTTATCAAATATCAAGAGTCGAAGGGAGTAGTAAGACTTTTTGGTTGGTTCATGATTTTGAAAAAGATTTTAAGGAAAATTATATTGTGAGTTTTGGTGTTTGGAGATTATTGTAGGGATAATTGCAAGAGTATATATGGCCAAACTTTTGGTTATGAATCATTATTGTAAATTTCCGTTTCACCAATTTTAATAAATTTCTACTTTATACCAATTTACTAATCCTAATAAATACAATTTAGTAAATAAATGTAATCAATTCTCAATTAACTTGCATTAAAAAAAATTGTTTTCTTGAATATATGTTTCTATCATTTTTTGTTGAATAAGCATTAAAATGTTAAGATCAAAACACCTTTATGTATTATGAAAACATTTTGAAATATTAATTATATAATGAATGACTATGGAACATAAAATAGAAAAACAAAACTTTTATTAGTTAAAATAAGGGGAAAATACATGATGTTACAACGTGGAGGTGGTCGCGCTGGTGGACGTGGTGGTGGTGGTCGTGGAGGTGTAAACCTAACACAAGAAGATCTGAACAACTTACTGCAAGTTGCCTTTCAGTTAGGGCACAATGGTGGTGGTAAGTTGACTTATTCACTTTTGCCTCATTGGTGAACCTTGTTTACATCCTTCGTGGTTTCTTATGCGTTTCATTTCAGGTGGTCCTGTTAACCCACCCCCACCTATGTGTACCTACAAAATGTTTCGGGACTGTAAGCCTCAGGAATTCTCTGGCACTGAGGGTGCGGTGAGCTTGCTCAGGTGGCTGGAAAAGGTTGAGTCAGTGTTTCTGATGTGCAACTGTCTCCCAGAGGATCGAGTCAAGTATGCTGCTGTGTTATTCCAGGATGTTGCTTTGACCTGGTGGAACAATATCACCCAGAATATGGGTATAGGGGAGGCTTATGCTATGCCTTGGGAAAATTTTGTTCAACTACTGAAGCGAGAGTACTGTCCAAGGGAAGAAATTCAGAAGCTAGAGCATGAGGTGTGGAACCTCAAGATGATCGGGTCAGAGATTGAAAATTATACGGTAAGGCGTAATGAGTTGGCAGTGCTGTGTCCTGATCTGCATGTGCCAGAATACAGGAGGATTGAACACTATATCTCGGGGCTAGTACCAGATATCGCAGGGTTGGTGGCTGCGGGGAATCTTCCTACATACTCAGAGGTGGTCCGATCGGCTCACAGGATGACAAACTTGAAGGTGAATGAGGGTATCTTGCCTGCTAAGGGTTCGACTGTCAAGGCCCCGGAGAATAACAAGCGTAAATGGGATAATGAGGGGAAAGGATCTGTGCCAGCATCATCACAACAGGGTAAGAGGTTCGATAGCGGGGGTTCTTCTTCTTCTGGTACCAAACCGGGTGGTTATGCGGGGAAATTACCTAAGTGTAACAAATGTGGGCGTCATCATCAGGGGGACTGCGACCGTAATCGTTGCCATCGCTGTCAGCGACTTGGGCATTTTGCTAAAGATTGTCGGGCGACACTTCCATCGACCCAGGCCCCAAGTACTACCCCGGCTCCTACTGCTCAAGGAACTACGGGGAAACAGGGTTGTTACAACTGTGGGGAGACTGGGCATTACAAGAAGGAGTGCCCGAAACTGAAGCAGGGCGGGGATGTGAGGGATAGAAACGGTAACGGGAACAACGGGGGCGGTGGCAGGAATGCACGTGCCTTCGTCATTGGAGCCGCAGAGGCTAGGCAGGATCCTGACACAGTTACCGGTACGTTCCTTCTCAATAATCGCTCTGTTAGTGTTTTATTTGATTCCGGTGCCGATAAAAGTTTTATATCTATGGAAGTTAGTCGACTGCTAGATGTAGTACCCGTACCATTAGAGGCTAAGTATGTAATTGAGTTGGCTGACGGTAAAAAGATTGAAGCTACTTGTATCCTTCGGGAGTGTCAACTAGAGTTGTCGGGTTTGTCGTTCCCCATCGACCTTATGCCGGTACATTTGGGTAGTTTTGACGTTGTTGTAGGCATGGATTGGTTGTCTTTGTATCGCGCTGAGATCGTTTGTTACGACAAGATTATTCGGATTCCCCTACCTGATGGAGAATTCCTTTCTGTGTACGGTATCAAGGGCGGTGCTCCGCTAAATCTCATCTCCAGCATGAAAGCCCTTAAGTATCTTCGAAAGGGTTATTCGGCCGTTTTGGCACTTTTATCTGTTTCCTCTACCGATGAGAAGAAGATCGACGATATTCCTGTTGTACGCGAGTTTCCTGATGTATTTCCCGATGACTTATCTGGTCTTCCTCCCCATCGTCAGGTTGAGTTCAGTATTCATCTTGTACCGGGAGCTGCTCCTATTGCTCGGGCCCCCTACCGTCTTGCACCTCCCGAGATGCAGGAATTGTCCAGTCAGTTACAGGAACTCTTGGACAAGGGTTTCATCAGACCAAGTTCTTCCCCTTGGGGAGCCCCGATTCTATTCGTTAAGAAGATGGATGGAAGTTTTCGATTCTGTGTAGATTACAGAGAATTGAACAAAGTGACCATCAAGAACCGTTACCCTCTTCCACGTATTGATGATCTATTCGACCAACTCCAGGGTTCTAGCTACTACTCTAAGATTGATTTGAGGTCCGGTTATCACCAGTTGCGCGTAAGGGAAGCTGACGTTGGAAAGACTGCCTTTCGTACACGTTATGGCCATTTTGAGTTCTTGGTCATGCCTTTCGGTCTCACAAACGCACCGGCGGTTTTCATGGATTTGATGAACCGCGTTTGCAAACCATATCTTGACAAGTTCGTCATTGTGTTTATTGATGACATCCTGATCTACTCCAAGAACAAGACCGAACACGAGGAACACCTGCGTTTGGTTTTGGAACTTTTGCGACGGGAACAACTTTACGCTAAGTTCTCAAAGTGTGACTTTTGGTTACGCGAAGTTCAGTTCCTAGGACATGTGGTTAATGAACTAGGAATCCATGTCGATCCAGCTAAGATCGAAGCGATCAGGGACTGGGAAGCACCAAAGACGCCAACTGAGGTGCGGCAATTCCTAGGCCTTGCGGGCTATTATCGTCGTTTCATTAAGGGGTTCTCGAAGATCGCTCAACCCCTCACCACTCTTACTCAGAAGGATAGAAAATTCGCCTGGGGTGAACCACAAGAGTCAGCATTTCAAAAACTGAAGTCTAAACTTTGTTCTGCTCCTATTTTGTCCTTGCCAGAAGGCCCCGATGATTTCGTGGTTTACTGTGATGCTTCTATTCATGGTCTCGGTTGCGTGTTGATGCAACGCGAGAAAGTGATTGCGTATGCTTCTCGTCAACTCAAGGTGCACGAGAGGAACTACACCACCCATGACTTGGAGTTGGGTGCAGTGGTTTTCGCGTTGAAAATTTGGAGACATTACTTGTACGGTACCAAATGTACCATCTACACCGATCACAAGAGTCTTAAACATATTTTCGACCAACAACATTTGAACATACGACAGCGTCGTTGGGTTGAACTCCTGAACGACTATGATTGCGCCATTAAGTACCATCCTGGCAAGGCGAATGTAGTAGCAGACGCCTTGAGCAGGAAGGAATCAATTAATCCTCGTCGCGTTCGGGCGTTGCAGCTCACCATTCATTCCTCTCTACCTGACCAACTCCGTTCTGCTCAGTTAGAAGCTTTGAAGGAGGAAAACATTAAAGCTGAGACTATGCACGGTGCCGACAAGCACCTCGAGCGAAAGCCTGATGGCCTGCACTACTTCGCAGAACGCATATGGGTTTCCTTATTCGGGGGACTTCGGGAGCTTGTCTTAGATGAGGCTCACAAGTCCCGATATTCTATTCATCCTGGTTCGGATAAGATGTACCAAGATCTGAAGGTGCTTTACTGGTGGCCAAACATGAGGTCGGATATAGCCTCATACGTGAGCAAATGCTTGACCTGTGCTAAGGTCAAGGTGGAATACCAGAAACCGTCGGGTCTCTTGCAACAACCTGAGATTCCGGAGTGGAAATGGGAACGGATTACAATGGATTTTGTCACGCAACTACCTAAGTCACCGAGCGGGAATGATAAGATATGGGTGATTGTTGATCGGTTGACGAAATCAGCCCATTTTCTCGCTATTAAGGAGACCGACACCATGGATCGTTTGGCTCGTCTTTATCTGAAGGAAGTTGTTTCTAAGCACGAGGTGCCGGTTTCTATTATTTCGGATCGTGACTCCCACTTTACCTCTCACTTCTGGAAGTCTTTGCACAAGGCTTTGGGTACCCAACTGGACATGAGTACAGCTTATCACCCACAGACTGACGGTCAGAGTGAACGCACGATTCAAACCTTAGAAGACATGCTGCGAGCATGTGCGATCGATTTTGGCAAAGGTTGGGAAGCTCACCTACCGTTAGTAGAATTCTCTTACAACAACAGTTACCACACGAGTATCAAGGCAGCTCCGTTCGAGGCACTGTACGGGCGGAAATGCCGGTCTCCTCTTTGTTGGGCTGAGGTGGGTGAGAGTCAACTCACTGGGCCTGAGCTAGTGTACGAAACTTCGGAAAAGATCGTACAGATTCGTAACCGGTTGGCAGCGGCACGGGATCGGCAAAAGAGTTATGCCGATCAGCGTCGCAAGCCATTGGAATTCCAAGTTGATGACAAAGTACTTCTGAAAGTTTCACCGTGGAAGGGCGTCATACGCTTTGGGAAGCGTGGCAAACTCAACCCTCGGTATGTCGGCCCATTTACAATCCTGGAATGAATTGGACCGGTGGCATATCGTCTTGATTTACCGACGGAGCTCGGCAACGTACATAACGTCTTCCATGTGTCCAACTTAAAAAAGTGTCTGGCTGACGAGTCTCTTATTGTTCCACTGGAGGAGATCAAGGTGGATGATCGTCTTCGGATTGTGGAGGAACCTATTGAGATTCTTGATTACAAGATTCGTAGTCTACGTCATAGCAAGATTCGCATTGTTAAGGTTCGCTGGAACTCGAACCGGGGACCAGAGTACACTTGGGAACGGGAGGATCAGATGAAGTCTAAGTATCCTCATCTCTTTCCTAAGGAAGCGTTCGAATCGAGATATGTTACCACTGCAGCTGAATGAATCTCGGGGCGAGATTCCTTTTTAACGTGGGGATGATGTGACAACTCGGGTAAATCTCATTCTTGGTTTCTATCTTTTGTCTGTTTCTTTTGTTATTCCTTTTGGTACTTGTGCAATTTTCGGGACGAAAATTCTTTTAACGTGGGGATGATGTGACACCCGGCAAATTCCGGTCAACAACGCTGTCTAGATTAAAGTCTACCTTAGCGAGTCACGCGTATATTATACTTAACTGGGTTAGTTGAGTCGTGTTACGGTTCGGGAAATGTTAGTTTAGTATAGAGGATCATTAGATGTCAGTCTAGAGACTCATTAGATGTCAGTCCTTAACCAAGTGTACAAGGGGTAACGATTCGTAGAATCGTCAGAGCATAGGGAACATACAAGTCTCGAGTCCCGGGAATTGGTGAACGAGTGTGAATATGTTTGTTTGCAAGTATTATGTGTTTACAATCATTATGTGACTTGTCGGTATGTGAAAGTGTGTTAACATATGTTAAAACGGGGTTTAACGCGCAAAATACGCAGAACCAACCCCTATAGGCGATTAGGGAGGGCTAATCGCCTATAGGGAGGCGAATGGGACATGTTTGGGGCGAATAGCAAGGCTAATCGCCTATAGGGAGGGCGATTAGCAACCCTATTCGCCTGATGCTGCTGCATAATCGCCTGTAACGTACCTGACGACTAAAAACGACTATAAATACCATACTTGACCTCCTAAACTTCATTATAACAACCCTAGTCGTCCCACAACTCGTCCCAACACACACACAACCTCTGGAACACGATTTTGGATCATAATACACGATTTCAAGCCTATTACATCAATCTATCATAAACCTAAGGTGTCGTTTTCATTCATACAACCTTTAATAATGTTTTTATTGAATCCCTAATGGTCCAGACCTGTTTATAAACGTATGTGTCTTCTGAAATTCGTTAATAATCATTGTTAATTGGATTCTAGCTATTATGCATGTTGTATGTGTGTTTATAATTAAAAGATAGGGTTTTTGTGATTCAAGAAGGATTGTTAGCATGATATTAAGGTAGTTACAGATTGATGATGATAGCATGTTGATGAGATCTGAGTAATTGATCATTAGGGTTACGGTTATGCATGTTAATGTGATGTTTCGTGCTATGTGTATTGTTTTTGGGATACATGGTTGCATGCAGGGCTGATAGAACGAGGTTAAACTAAGGATTTGATTGAAATATGTTTGATATAGTTGTTTGATTGATATTTGATGTTTACACACGTTCTGGATTTGATTTGGAGTGTTAAACGTGCGAAAAACCAGAACAGCTGGGCTAAAGGCGATTAGCAATCCTAATCGCCTATGCTATAGGCGATTAGGAGGCTATTCGCCTGATAGGAAACCCTAATCACCTATAGTATAGGCGAATAGGGTCTAAATGCCTTTACTTCATGCGATTACGATCCTAATTGCTAGTTAAGCCCTGAATTGCATGCCTTACGACGTAATCGCCTATAAACTCCTGATTTGCATACCATATGACCCTAATCGCCTATAGTATAGGCGATTAGCCTTCCTAAATGCCTGTTGACTTTCATAATCGCTAGTTGACTTTTCCTAATCGCCTGTACTGCTGCTGTAAGTGTATTTTGACATTCCGAGACCCGATTTGACACCTAGGAACATGCTAAGAACCCCGTAACATACCTAATAACTTGGTAACATGTGCTCGGACTTATTTATGAGATACTTGAACTACGTGCTACAACTTGTTGGATTTTAACGTATGTTAAGTGTGATTGCATGATTGTATGTTTGAGAGTGCAAGTATAACACGGGGAGTCTCGGGTCACCAATGGGATGTCGAGTCTTGTACATTGGGTTAATTTAACAGTCACAGTGGTTTCAAACGAACTTGGTTATGGTCTGGACATCTAGGGACTAACTAACCTACGGGTTATTAGTCTAATTACTTGTAACTGTCATATGTTAGGTCGCCGCCTTACGGGGCTAGCATAGCTTGCTGATTTTATTCGTATTACGAAGTAACGCAACCTAAGGTGAGTTTACGGCCCCTCTTTTAACTGGTTTCACTTTTTGGGGGAGAAAACATGTGTTAAACTTATGTTTTGGTAACAACTGTCATACTATGGGTTTCTATGGTTTACTATACGATCTTTGGAAGTCCCGGGGGAAACCATGAATGTGCGGGTTAGCACAACGGGGAAATGTGAATAGATCTATTGGGAGTAACCAACCCCGCTCGTCGGCTTGGAGGGCCGGGCGAGTGCATATTGTCTCAAACAGGAACATGTTTACTATTCGGGCACAACATCTGGTTTGTGAGTTAGTAATGGTTTTCCAATCGTAGAAGTAACAAAACATACGCCTAGCTAGCGTACTTTGGTTTGCAAATTGATATAGTATGGACAGGTTGAACTTGGTACTTTAATTACAAACCTGTGAACTCACCAGCATTTTTGTGCTGACGTAACTCTTACATGTTTTCTCAGGTCGCTAAGGTAGCACTACAGAACTAGGGCGCACGCGTCTGCACGGCGTCTAGTTAGGGTTGCATGGTTTTCAAACATTGAATAATTTGGTTTACTTTTGGATTATGTTTTGAGAATAAGCTTCCGCTGTATTTGGGGATTTTAAACTATGTTTTTGGAAATTGCATATGTTCATTTAGATTTGTTTATTGTGATCGTTGACTTGGATCCTGGTTTGTCATGCGCCTCGTGGTAAAACTCCGCAAGTGGATTTTGAGGGTGTGACACTATAGGATTAAACCGAGTAACCAACTAATAATTGAGCTTGTGTACAACGTCTTGTCTGAATCGTAGAAACAGAATTGCTATAATGTTAATTTCTAAATCTATAATGCCACTTACACCAAAGGGGTAAGGTTCATCTTTTTTTACTCGTCTATTTTGTGAGCAAGTGAACTGTTAACTACTGAATCAGCCGCTAAAGTTTTGTTTATATTATTATATAGCTAGCATAGAAATATGTCCCATTCATTCATTTATATTTATAAACATTCGTTACGATCCTTAATTAACGTCCATTCATTTTAGAAATAATTGCACGCATATGAAAATGTTTATTTTCCTTGACAAACATACATGATTGAGATAACTCATTTGTTTAAATGGTCGGGTTCGTTCGTCTGTTTGGTTAAAGCTAAAAGAACAAACATAAACAAGACTTGTTCAATTTGTTTACAAACCTACCGAGACCACAAGACTTCTTTTTTTCAACCTTTTAATAGTTTCTTTCATGTTGCATAACTGTTAACATTTGGGCTGGGTTAGATATGGTCTGAACTTTTGGGATATTCCTAATCGAGGTTGAAGTGGGTTCAAAATAATTCAAAAGGGTTGAAGATCATAATATTATTTAGTTTTTGAGTCTAGATAAATATTTAGTAATTTATTTAGTGGATCATGTTTATCTAGTTTGAGACTTTGGGTCTAATAATAAAAGAGTCGAACGAGTTCATTCATCATGTGGTTTTATGTTTGTTTGGGGTATGATTTTCCAACACGGGCATGTTTGTGGCCCGAACTAGACAATCTATGTTCTTTTATCGGTTAGCGACGAGCCAACAAAAAGAAGCTTTGTTCCATGAGTAGTGATTAGTTTGGCCTAGTTAATTCCATGAGTAAGGTTTGACACTTTGACTTGTTCAAGCTACAATAGTGATTAGTGAAGACTGACGACTTGTCATATATCATATTGTTTGACAATTGACAATTGCTTTTTCCACTAATGACTTTTCATCACTCTATAGACATCACACCACATGTCTGTCCAAACCCATCATTAAAGGCCATTGAGTTGTTTTGAAAAAAAAAAAAAAAAGATATTAATACTTATGGAATTTTCATGCTTCTTATTCTTTTCATAATGATGTATTGATGTTTTTTTTTTAATATCTATACACTATTTTCTCAAATTCTCTCTTTGTTGATGAAAAATACTTTCATATTTTTTTTATTTAAAAACAAATGAAAAATACTTATGGAATTGTTTCATTCGTTTTGTTCATGAACTACTCGGATTGGCTCATTAAAATCTTGAATCAAGTAGAGGCGAAGTGAGCTTGAAACCTAGTGCGTGCCAATATTAGAGCTCATTTAATAAGCACGCTCAAGTTTGAGGTTCACATATTGAGCTTCAACAGGCTTCCTATGCTAAATGAGCCTATTTCATTTATATAAATTTTGTATTTTTGTTTGTCAAAGTGCAAGATAAAGTAGCTATATAAAAAATTATATATTATGTCATAATTAACATAATATAATTATATATTATGTCATATACAAAAATTATAATTATGAATGCAAAAAATATTATGTATGTATATGAAGAATTGATATATAACACATGAATGTAGCGCGAGCTTTGACATAAAAGCTCAAAATTAATTAAACTTAAAATTTGTTAAGTTAGACGAGTTAGAGTTTGACTCAGTGGCGGATAAAATTCAGTAGTAACGTTTTTCATTTTTTTTTTCATTTTAGTAGCAACGTTTTCCAAATTTTGTAAAAAAAAAAAACAAATTTTCAACTAATTTTCCACTACGCGCGCGAAGTTGAGCCGCAACGTCCGCGACCGCTGCTTCTTCCCTATGTCCGCCCCTGGTTTGACTATATCAAGCTTGAGCTCGGCTTATTATCGACAACCATGTTTGTGATACCTACATTAGACCGTGTATTATAAGGAAAATCATATTGATAACGACATTTTGATATTGATCATTCATGAAGTAGAAGTGGAAGTTTCTTATGTTTTACCCCGAAATTAAATATTCAATGTCTTTTTGAAAAAGATTTCATTTCATTAAAAAAAAAGAAAGAAAAAGACGAATTCACCGATGCTGTTTGACGGTGGGTTTGTGGGCCGCTCACCAACCGCGTATTGATATTTAACAGAAATCGGACAATTTAAAATACATTTTTGACATGTTGCAAGAAAGAAATAGTTCATTGATAAAACCATAGTTTTAAAATTAAAGCAAAAGATATAAAATTAAGTAAGTAATAAACCTAGGGTAAAAGAAATCAAATTTGTAGTTTTTTCTTTTTCAAAAAAATCATTTTTTGTTTCCTTCACTCTCCTCAACGCTCAAATGCATATACAAACCAACTAAGTCGTGCTTAATCAGTTAAATCTAGGGCTGTAAACGGACTAAACGTTTGGTGAACAGGTCGTAAACCGTTTGCTAGAAAGTTTGTTTATATTTGTTCGTTTAATAAATGAATAAACTAGAAATTTCGTTCGGTTAGCTAAACAAACAAAGATGAACAAGGTTCTTGTTCGTTCGATTGCGTTCGTGAACGTTCGGCAATGTGTTTATTTATGTTCGTTCGATTGTGTTCGTGAACGTTCGGCAATCTGTTTATTTATGTTCGTTCATATCTGTTATTGTTTGGTTGTTTATGTTCATAAGGTAAAACTTAAAAGCTTTTAGGTTTTCAATTTTTCTCCTACCTTCTATTTTCACCTAAAGATTAATCATTTTTCTTCATAATTTTTATTTCTCTCTGTTCACAAACAACTAAAATTACTTAACAAACACAAACATAACTCCGTTCGTAATTGGGTTCATACACAGTTTGTTTATTCAAGAAACCTTAACAAACAAACACAAACAAAGCCTTATTCGTAGTTATTTGATTTGTTTACAACCCTAGTTAAACCAAGATTATGAGCGAGTTTTCACTTGGTGAAATATGGGCCAGAAACCTCGAGTTAGTTAATCACTCATAATTTAAAGATTTTTTTAATCAAATATAAGTTTATGGGACGTCTTACGAAGAGCAGGGATTTCAGCCAGGAAAGAAGCCCCGGTTAATTTTTTGACGGATCCACTTGAGGGGCGGTCCACCCTAAGACCAGCGGATGTCCTTGTGTTCGGGTGGGCGCAGGGAAAACACGCGTGCGTTGATCTCACAGGGGTGTCTCCTTTGGTGGGACTTCGGGATTCGGGGTTTGTGGCAAGGCAAGCAGTCTTAAAAGCTGAATCCAAGAAAGTTGACAAACATGAAGCTGCTTGTCTTGAAAACCAACACGTCTTTGTGCCCTTTGCTTTTGACACATTTGGGGGCCTTGCTCCCGATGCAATCCGGTTTTTAGATCGAGTGCAGAAGGTGGTGCAGAGTAACTCTCCTGCGGCCAAGGACACAAGCTTTATATTTAATAGAGTAGGCTTTGCTATTCAAAAAGGGGTTGCGGCGCAGCTTGTTGCCTGTCTACCCGCGCCTCACTTGTAATTCTTGTTGCTTTTCTAATAATATAACATTCGATTTAAAAAAAAAAAAAAAAAAAAAAATATATATATATAAGTTTTACTTTATAATATGTATATGTCACGTTTTTACAAATCCCAAAATACATAATAAAAAAACAAACAAATAAAATGATACATGATATCTCTTAGATGAGAAGTCTTAGGTTCAAATTCAAGACAAAAATGTAAAAAGATGTAATTTAAGTAAACTTTTATTCAGCTGTTAAAAAAATGAAACGAGTTTTTATCAATTTCTTTGATGAGAAGCGAAGAAGTTGATAAATTATATGAGTAAAAAAACATGGTCATCGTGGCTCTAGTTTGACACACACATACAAAAAAAAAAAAAAAAAAAAAAAAAAAAAAAAAAAAACCCGACTTGGCTAAAAAGAATTATACAACAAGCTACTAAATAATTAAAAAAAAAAAAAGTAACAAGAAGAAAACAAAAATAGAAACTTTGATACATCCATCACCTCAATCCCACCTTACTAAACACACCTGTTCAATAAAGTCTCATAAATTTACATATTCTTTGACCCTTTCTTTCAACTTTGTTATTCCTTTCTAACACAAACAATTATACCCTTTTTTGCTTCCATCACAAAGTTTGCTTTTATATTCTTTGATTCTGTTTCATCTTTCTTATTTCCCATTTCAAGATCATCAATATCCTTCCATTATGTCCTTCCCACATGTTTTTTCATCTCAATTTCATCATATTTAACTTCAATTATATCAATCAAACCACAAGAATAATAAAAAGGTATATTTTCTTTATCTTGCTCTGTTTTTACTCTGTTTTTTTATATAACTTGATATCATTTTATTGTGTATATTTAGGATAATTTCAGGAGTTTATATTACCTGAATTTGATCATATTTAAGTTTAATTTGATCAATTAAACCACAAGAATAATAAAAAAGGTATAGTTACTTGATCTTGCTCTGTTTTTACTCTGTTTTATATAATATGATATAATAATATAATTTAATTAAGTTCTTATTATACTGTTATTTTATTATGTATTTATGTTAATTTCAGGAGTTTGTTTTACCTGAATTTGATCATATTTAAGTTTAATTTGATCAATCAAACCACAAGAATAATAAAAAAGGTATATTTTCTTGATCTTGCTCTGTTTTTACTCTGTTTTTTATATAATATGATATAATTTGATTGTGTTCTTATTATACTGTTATTTGATTATGTATTTAGGTTGAACCCTTTTCACAAGTTCAGATTTTGATACAGAATTCATAATTAGAATTCCAATTTGTGTTGATTTGAATGGTTAATTAGGGTTTATTAAGTAAAAAAAGGTTAAATTTTGCCTTGATAGCTGAAAATGGAAGCCCTAGATGTTGCTTCATATGGACATAGTCCTGTACATAAAGCAGTATTAACCAAAGATTACACTGGGTTAAAGAGGATAATCGCGGGTCTCCCTCGGTTTGTTGACCCGTCGTTGATCAGGACCGAATCCGATTCGGTTGCGGAGGAGGCGAAGGCGGATGTGATCTCCGCAATGATTGACAGGCGGGATGTCCCTAACCGGGACACCCCGCTTCATTTAGCGGTCAAGAATAGTGACATTGTCGCCACGGAGATTCTTATGCGTGCTGGCGCGGATTGGAGCTTGCAAAATGAGCAAGGGTGGAGTGCTTTGCAAGAAGCGATATGCAGTCGGGAAGAACTCATTGCTAAGGTTATAATCAAGCATTATCAACCTGCGGCTTGGGCTAAGTGGTGTAGAAGGTTGCCGCGGTTATTGGCAACGATGAGGAGGATGCGC
The DNA here is from genome assembly GCA_028751855.1 of Ambrosia trifida. Lineage (NCBI taxonomy): Eukaryota > Viridiplantae > Streptophyta > Magnoliopsida > Asterales > Asteraceae > Ambrosia > Ambrosia trifida. The sequence goes on from CM054126.1 coordinate 27,603,279, forward strand.
GATTTCTATATGGAGATAACGTTTCAGTTTGAAAGCTCGGTTATCCCGTTTATTTCCAGGATTGCGCCTTCGGATACGTATAAGATTTGGAAACGTGGCGCGAATTTAAGGGCAGATACGACTCTAGCTGGTTTTGATGGTTTTAGAATTCAACGGGCCGATCAGACGTTTTTGTTCCTTGGTGATGGTTCTGAAGATGGGAAGGTGAAGCCCGGGTCGCTTTGTGTGATTTTGCATAAAGATAAAGAAGTGATGAACGCGTTAGACGGTGCAGGTGGGGTCGCCACTGATGAAGAGGTGAACCAGGAGGTTCAAGCCATGTCTCGGAGTAGCATATTTAGGCCCGGGATTGATGTGACTCAAGCGGTTCTTGCGCCACAGATGACATGGAGAGGGTTCGAGAAAACAGAATCTGTCGGGAATTGGAGGGCGAAAGTTTACGATATGCAAAATGTTGTTGTGAGTATAAAATCGCGAAGGGCCCAAGGGGCTAAATCAGATGATGAGTTGTTTACAAATTGTAACGAAAACGAAACAATTAGTGAGGAATTAAATGACATTTTAACCGATGAAGAGCGCAAGCAACTCGATGAGGCGTTAAACTCCGGTTCCTTGGATCAAGAAAGTGAAAATAACAATGGGATTATCAAGCATCAGCGTGGTCATCGTGAGCGTATAGACATTCCGATTGAAGACGGTTTTAGTCACGAAAACAAGTATATCAAACACGAAAAGGGAAAGAAAGGGTGGTTTGATAGATGGAGAAAACGCGATACTAAGAATAGTCAAAATCTAGTTATATCAAGAACACGTTCTATTGACATCGTTTCCAACGGAGACGAAGATAGAAACGTTAAACGTGTCGGTAAGAAAAGAGACAGTAACCACGAGAACGAGTATAAGAAAGGGTTGAGGCCGGTTCTTTGGCTTTCGCCTGATTTTCCGTTGCAAACGAATGAACTATTGCCTTTGCTTGATATTTTGGCGAACAAAGTGAAGGCGATACGAAGATTAAGAGAATTACTTACCACAAAACTTCCAGCGGACACGTTTCCTGTTAAGGTTTGTGACTTTGTTCGGCTTTCTTCGCATATTAATAAGTTTTAGTTCATGTTTTCGAGCTAAGAATGGTTTTACGCTTTCAGGTCGCCATTCCTGTGATCCCTACCGTACGAGTATTGGTTACATTCACAAAATTCGAAGAGTTACAGCCGAAGGATGAATTTGTAACACCGCCTTCGAGTCCTGTACCCACAGATCACAGTCTTGTAGCAACCAACAGCTCGTCGTCATTTTGGTTTGAATGGATAAAAGCTCCGTATCAACGCCTCGGCTCATCAAAGAGCGGTTCGACTTCATGTACAGATAACGATCATGACCCGTTTGTGATTCCTGCTGACTACACGTGGATCACAGCCGAAGAAAAGAAGAAGAAGATGCAGGAAAAGAAAAGCAAAGAAATGAAGAACTCGAAAGCGAGTAACAAAGTTTAGTAACATGATAATATGGTACACCTTGGTTTCATTTAGATTTACTAATATACATCAGTTTATAATAATAAAAAAAAAAAAAAAAAAAAAAAAAAAAAAAAAAAAAAACTGGTGGGTTTAAAGATATAATATTTGTGATTCTGAAGTTGTTCATGTTGTGTTCTGATGTGTATCAAATCTGGACAGAAAGAAGTAGTTAAAGGAACAGGATATTAATAGGGAAGACTTGGACTTGATTTATATAATGCATATGCAATATAGTAAATTCACTGCCTTTTATAGGTTAACAAGAACAAAGGAAATAAATCTACCAGTAAACAATAGTTGTCGTCGACAGCGTATAATAACTAATAATCGACCTTTGTAACTATGGGTGGCAAAATGGGTAGGTTGGGTGGGTTTGGTTGTTGGGTCAGGATGGGTTTGGGTTAGGATGGGTATGGGTCAAGATGGGTAAATTAAAAAAATGGGTTAGGATGGGTTGGGTCAGGATGGGTTTGAGTCTGGATGGGTTTGGGTATGGATGGTTTGGATTAAGATAGGTTCACATTAAAATAGAATAAAAATTTTTAAAAGAATAAAAATAACAATAAAAAATTTAGAAAGTAAATAAAAATTAAAAAAAAACAATAAACTTAAATATAAAATTTTAGGGGATCTGAAATATTTCATTTTGAACCGGACCGGTTCGACCCTATCGGGTTGGATAACAACCCGGACCGTTACGACCCGGCCAGGCCGGGTAGCGACCAGAACTGTTTCGACCTGACCTGTCCCGTAGCGACCCGGCCGTTTCAACCTGACCCGTCCCGTTTCGACCCGGCCGGGCCCGGTAGTGACCTGGACCGTTTCAACCCGGTCGGGCCCGGTAACGACCCGGACCGTTTCGACCCGACAAGACCGGTAGCGACCCAGATCGTTTCGACCCGACCGGGCCCGGTAACGACCCAGACCGTTTCGACCTGACCCGTCCCGTAGCGACCCGGATTGTTTCGACCCGGCCGGGCCCGGTAACGACCCGGACCGTTTAGACCCGCCCGGGCCCGGTAGCGACCCGGACCGTTTCGACCCGGCCAGGCCCGGTAGCGACCCGGACCGTTTCTACCCGACGGGACTGGTAGCGACCCGGACCGTTTCGACCCGACCGGGCCCGGTAACGACCCGGACCGTTTCGACCCGACCGGGGCCGGTAACAACCCAGACCGTTTCAACCTGACCCGTCCCGTTTCGACCCGGGCGTGCCCGGTAGTGACCCTGATCGTTTCAACCCGGTCGGGCCCGGTAGGGACCCGGACCGTTTCGACCCGGCCGGGCCCGGTAGGGACCCGGACCGTTTCGACCCGGTCGGGCCCGGTAGCGACCCGGACCGTTTCGACCCGGTCGGGCCCGGTAGGGACCCGGACCGTTTCGACCCGGTCGGGCCCGATAGCGACTCGGACCGTTTCGACCCGGCTGGGCCCGGTAGCGACCCGGACCGTTTCGCCCCGACCGGGCCCGGTGACGACCCTGATCGTTTCAACCTGACCCGTCCCGTAGCGACCCAGATTGTTTCTACCCGGCCGGGCCCGGTGGACCGTTTCGACCTGGTCGGGCCTTGTAACGACCCGGGCCGTTTTGACCCGACGGGGGCCGGTAACAGCCCAGACCGTTTCAACCTGTCCCGTCCCGTAGCGACCTGGTAGCGGCCTAGACCATTTCAACCTGACCCGTCCCGTATCGACCCGGACAGTTTCGACCCGGTCGGGCCCGGTAGCGACCCATACTGTTTTGACCCAACCGGGCCCGGTAATGGCCCAGACCGTTTCAACCTGACCCGTATTGTTTCGACCCGACCGGGCCCGTTAACGACCCGGACCGTTTTGGCCTGACCGATCCCGTTTGCAACCTGGACCGTTTCGACCCAACCGGGCCTGTTAACGACCAGACCATTGTCGAACCGAATGGGCCGGTCAACAACCCAGACCGTTTGGACTCGATTAAGCCTGCCAACGACTCGAACCGTTTCGATGAGGTTGGTCTCGTTAACGATTCGTGTTGTTTCGACATGGTCGTCCGTTAACGACCCGAACGGTTTCAAACCGACTGGGTTATCAACAAATGCAATAAAGATATAATTTTTTGTTTTTAGTGACATTGATTTCTTTGAGGCATCAACACTTTTAGTGTTGGGTGAGTTTTAATTCAGATTTGTATATGATTATCTAAAAATACCCATCCTGACCCATTTATTTTTTTTGACATACCCATCCTGACCCACTTACTTATTTCCTACAATTAAAATTACCCATCCTAACCCACTTGAAAATTATACTAAACCCATTTTAACCCACAAGGTCAAATTTTAAACCCAAAACAACCCAAACTCAATTAAATGGGTTGAAATTGCCAGGTCTATTTGTAACCATACGAGGCGTGAATGTATACAAGCGAAAACTGTCGAAGGAAGTTGTATGAATGAACTAGTGAACTAGTCGCTCGCTTCTTTTGTGGCGTAGAAGATTATATTTACATCAAGATTACTTATGTCATCCACAATGCGTAGTAAAGGATAAACGTGGCGTTGATCGTGTTTGTCAATATAGGGTCCGACTCACATACAAATTAATATTGTCTCTTTTGCTTATAGGGAGCTCACGGGTTTGCTTTTTGTTGTCCGAGTAGACTTTATGAGGTCATTCCTAGAGTTACTGCCACTCATGCACGTTTAACTGTTGAGTTCTCGTTTTACCCATAATCAATGCACCCGATATGTCTTTGTGGTATTTTCACTGCTTTAGGTCAAGACATTTCTTGTGACCATAATCTTTCCTGTTAATGAGATGATACGAGTGTCGCAACTACTGACATAAGCCATAGTGCTCTTGTAATGATACCGAATACCGATAAGATTAATATGGACTAATGTGACACCCTAGGCAAATCCCACATCAGCCGTGGCCAGGAGAGATCATTGGTTCATAAGTAATCCAATGCCTCTTAAATAACCAACGCGTTTTGGGCTTAATTGGGCCTCCACCGGGGCATAGAAGGTTACAATGTTAAAAAAAAGGGGGTGTAGGGGTGTTCTTTGGGTTATTTTTTTGGGTTTTTTGGGTCGGGTTGTTCTGATTTTTTACCAAGAAAAAGTAACCCGATAACCGAACCATTTAAGGTTCAGGTTGGTCGGGTTGGGGTTATTCAGGTCTAGGTTAGTTCGGGTCGGATTGTTCGGTTTTCAGGTTTAGATGTAATATGAAAAAGGTTTTTTTTTCTTGCAAAATATCATCAAAATTCATCGTGTTACTTAGAAAAATATTATTAAAATTCAAACATTATTTGACAACATGATATAATAGTGTTTACAAGTCATAAAATTTGATGTTTAAGATGCCAAAAAATCTAAACTTAAAAGCATTTATATAAAAAAACACTATATGTTCGGGTTTTTATTCGGGTTTCAGGTTTTTCGGGTCGTTTTTTTTTTTTTTTTTTTTTGTTGAGAAAAAGTGACCTGATAACCAATCCATTTAAGGTTCGGGTTGGTCGGGTTTGAGTTATTCGGGTTCGGGTGGTTTTTAATTCGGGTCGGGTTTCGGGTTTTGGATAAAAATGAACAGCCCTAGAGGTGTGACAGTTTTATCCAACATTGCATATATGCTTTTAGGTTTATTTGGTAATTAATTTAATAAGTGTCATTATATAATTACAACATGTACATCAAGCATGTAAGTTGCAACAAAAAAGAACTCCTGCTTCCTAAAAGAAAAGCAGAAGAAATAATGTAAACAAAAGTAGCCAATGTAGAAGACACTTCTGGTTAAGCCCTGCAGAAGAATAGGGAGTCTCATTTGGTGACCTTTAAAAGCACCTTATGTTGTTGCAGATTGAGAGAACCACCAACATGATCAAAATAAGTACGATGCTAAATACGAGCAGCTTGATCTTCATGTTCTGAATCCACATCTTCCGTTTCATCTTGGTTCCTTGTTTCTTGAAATCGTTTGCCTAAAACACGAAACTAGTTATTAATACTGTATCCATCGTTGAAAGCATTCGCGTTACGCATGTAACAAACCTGGTTGCGAAGGTTGTCAGTTTTATCGACCAATAGTTCAATCTTCTCTCCACGATCAAGAACCTGCACGCATCATTTGCCAGGCTTTAACATATCTTATGTATGCAGATGCATCCCTAGTAGAAGTCTTACTTAAACAGTTAAACATTGATATATTTGTCGAATAATACCTTCTCGATGTTGTCCATCATAACTCCCTTGACTTCAGAAACCTGTGCCTTCACCTTAGCAATCTTATCAATCTCATCAGGATGAGTGAGACACCATTTCATCTGTTCCTTCATCTTTGGCCTAAAATCCATACAAATGTCGACAACACTCAAGAAAATCACCCCGCCACCAAAAAAATAAAAAAACATCTTTCAATAGTGGATAATTAAGGTACCCGAATGATTTGCTCAGGCTCTTGGCAGCAGCAGTTGAAGCTTTGCCTCCTGCATATTTCTTATTGAATTCGTCCTTGGTGCGTTCCAAGAACGCCATGGGAATTTGCCTACCAACAGAATCGACAGCGACAATACAGAACGCTGCAGCAGCCAACAGATAGCATTTTCTTATTCAGTGTACAAACCAACATATGATACATGTTATACATAAAAAAAACCATGTTAGTATTTTCCATAGTCTGAGGTACCATTTAAAATCCAAAACTTATGGAATCTTTGTAAAGTTTATCTTTAGTACTCACCAGGTTAGCATATATCCGGTCGCGCCGGATTCTGGTCAAAATGGGTTCATCTGTCATATTTGCTTTTATGACAGCTAGTGACAAACGGTGGCTGGTGCCCATTTTGACCCGGTTTAAACTCGAGTCAGCTCTTTTAACTTAAGAGAGTTCCAGCTCGAGATAGGCTTGTTTATTAATTATTTTATTACTTTATTTATATATTTTTTATAATTAATTGCATATTATTATTATTATTATATGCCAATATAAAAATTGTTTGAACAATCCCTTACTTTTGACGAAATAGGCCAATATACATGTCAATGAATTCGACAGGTGGGTTCGTAATTCGTTTAAGAAGACAAATGGACCTGGAGAAGAAGACAATTTTATAGGTGAGTTGACGATTTTGCCCTTGACTTAACGACACTGACTTAACCCTGTTAACGAAATGGACTGTTTTGGCCTATTTCGTCAAAAGTCAAGGATTGTTCAAGCATTTTTTAAAGTTTTGGGCTGGACTGACATATTGGCCCAAACCACAGGGACGGTTTTGGTAATTAACTCTTATTATTATTATTATTATTATTATTATTATTATTATTATTATTATTATTATTATTATTATTATCATCATAACATATTAAATACAATTTACATAAATAAAAAGCCAATTTAGGCTCTCGAGCCAGGGCAAGCTTGATATATAAAGCTCATGCTCAAGCTCATTTAACCTGGACTCGATACGAGATTTTAGCGAACTGGGCTCGAATAGCTCATGAGCGGCTCATTTACAATTTTACACCCCCCCCCCCCCCCCCCCCCCTAAATGCATCCTCTAACTAAAATCCCCAAATTTTTTGTCAAAACAAGGATGTCCTAATAAAGATATCACAAACACAAAAATAATAATAATAATAATAATAATAATAATAATAATAATAATAACAACAACAATAACAATGTAACTCACTATATCCATTATCCATGAGGTAATTGAAGGTATGGCCATCGCAATTATAAGTAAAACGATTGTTGTTTTCAGGAAGTTTTTGAAGGCATTGGGCGGCGACGGTCGTAAAATTCCCCTTGAACTCGGTATACTCCGCGAGGATGACCGTCCCTCGCGCCACGAAGCTGTAGATCAGCGATTTCTGCCCCATTTTCTCTTCTAAAAAAATGTAACAACATTAACCCGATAATAATACGAAGGCGAAATTCAAATTCATGTCGTTTATGATGATGACGATGATCTAAAACGATATGAATTTCAATTTGGTTTCAAAAAATGAGGGTGGTACAAAGATGATGTATGCCAACACAAAAAAAGGGGTCATTTTTTTCGGCTTGTTTGTGAAAGACAAAATTTACGCGGGTATTTTTTAAATTATATTATTATATACTATTAATAGTATGTGAATGAATTTGAATATTATTTTTTATTCCTTCACCAATTTTTTTTTTTGTGTTTATATACTAACGTTTGTGGTTTACATTCTATGTTATTGGTCTTGGTTTAGTGGTTTCACTTGGTGCTTCAATCCGATTTGACCCGGTTTTGAGTCTCTTGGCCCCTTTTCTGTCAATACACGTTTGAGTGTGATTGGGTTATATTGGGCGGGGTGTGGTAGACACGCATTAGACCCACCATGTGCACGTGATATGAGAGCAAATGTATATGGAATATGGCCATACGCATATCGATTTGAGGCGTTAACGCGACGCCGAGCTAAAACACTAGTTTCTGTTATATGATGTATGGTATCATGTCATGTTTTGTGTTTATGTTGGTTATAATAATTGATGTTTAATGAATAATATTAAGTCTGGCGTGTAACACCTTACTAGTAATCCGGGTGATCATGCACAATTGATACATCTTACAACAGAAGTAAACCAAACTTTCATTTCAACTTATAACATCCGAGTACAAAACAACCATTATTTATTTACAAACTCCTTAACTTAAACTTCTTGGTCTTCTAGACTTCACTACATCCACGTTGTGCCTATAGCTGCTCCACGGTCAACCTGAGATAAGTATACTCAAAACGACATCAACTATATACTGGTGAGTTCATGTTATACATTTTACAAAATCACATTGACAGTCATGCATACACAATATGGGTTATGACTACCGAATGGGCTATCCCATAACCATTGTACAACTGACACACTAACCCTCAGTAGTGTGTCACACCACGCCAATGGCGGAAACACATGGCGCAACGCTCGAAAGTATACAAAGTCAAGATTAACACAAACCATGTTTAACTAGGTTTTTATCCAGCCGCGCGTTGCGCCGGCGTCAATCTGATTTAAAAAATAATTAACTGATGATATAGTGTTGCGACATTTAAAATTCCAAATCAAGCCCAAATCAATTTTCATTGTGTTCGTTATATACTTTCATTGTAACTGATCTGTGTTATATCTACATAATAACAGGGTAATAACTGCCAAAGTAATAAACAGATAAAACAAATTTATTATGGTCAGAAATAGTCCAGTTATTCATGTTCAAAAATATACATATAAGCTAGAAAGATGCAATTTACAACAATCAAAAAATCCAAGCCTCAAAATTTAAAAAAATTAAGTCATGAGGTGAATACATGAAGCAAAAAGCAACTGAACATTAGTTAGTGATTCGTTTCTGACTCAGGTCTGAATTCTGCCACAAAAATAACGGCTTTGTCTATTATCAATCGGCTGATCCAGGGGCGGTATTTGCCTTTTTGAGTTTTGACCACCATCGGTCTCCTTGTCCCTGGATCATTTTCGACCTGGGATGGAGCCAGAGAACTATCAGTTAAATTAGTGACACTACACAGTTTAGTTCCGATACCAGTTTACCTTGTACCATACCCCAGAAGCTACCCTGCAAAGAAAAAGGTATAGTTTAGATCTGCTGCTAACACCCTGAAGCAAAATATTCACAAAACATTAGGGAAAAGAAAAGCCTATATCGATATCACTTACAAATGTTGTTGTTTAGTAGCAAAATCAAAGCATATAAAAACCAAAGTATGCTGATGTGTGTACCATTGTCATAAGTTTATCACCTCATGAATCTAGAATACCTAGCAGACTATAGAAGAAACATTTGGATGGTAATTTTTTTTTATAAATTCAATTAAAGGAGACTTGTATGGATTATGGATATACATTAGGTAGTCGTGCACTAATTCGCCAAACAACTACTTTATAAGGACTTGCCTAATTTGAAACAATCAACATTCATAGTAGTAAAAAAAATGACACACATAAGGTAAGGCGGTTTAAGTTGAACCTGGACGATAAGCTGGATCCGCTATCTAAAATAGCAGAACTGAGGGAAGATTGCGCCAGAAGCTTTGCAGCCTGCGTGCAACTTGGTTGACTAATGTTTGTAGACTGAGAAACATCTCTTCCAATAGTGCAAATGGGATCATATACATCTTCATCCTAATAAGTAGATCCAAAATATTAGTTAATCAAACTTTAATATGCAAATAATAAAAAATGAAGGAATAGATGATTAAACCAGTTCACGAATGGCTGCAACCTGCCAAGATGCTTCACTTGGCTCCACTATCTTAGAGAGCGGATCCAATGTGTCCTCAATGTCGACTCATATATATTGAGTTTGTGAGTATGTGTTGTATCAATTTGAATCGATTCCACTGAGTGTGTGAGTATGTGTTTTTTCCTACACCAGCCCATGGGTAGTTACCCATCCCCACCTACAATTTTGGCAAGATTTTCGAAATTGATTGATGCTTATAAACTATGATTAATTTCTGCTGCAATCCCAACCATTTCTTACGAGTTTCCAGCTCTGCATCATACAAAATATGGTTTTGGATGTGTTATGTAGCCAATTTTTTTTCTGACAACCTTTATTCAAAGTTGGGGATAACGGATTCAAGCACTAACAACATAAATAAAAATTCCTCATCAAATTAGGGTACCGTGAAAGGCATCGACTCGGTGGGAGCATTTGTCTCAAATCCACCACCGTCCATTTTGTAGACATTAACCGACCAACTACCGCCTTCATCTCCGATGGAACCGTAGACATCACCGACGTTTGCTTCGGAACCGATGCCAACATCATCGCTGGATTCCTTTTGATGACAACCAAGAATTTGAGGCGGTGCCGCAACGGGCCCATGGTGGCCGTGACTCCCATCATCTCTATCTATATGTGAACTTAAAGATGAATCCAAAATTCCACATTTCTTCTTTGGTGATGCGGAAAACCGAACCGACCCATCCACACCCCTAAACACATATGAAACATGAAAGTCACACACAGTAAACCACAGATTAACAGACAATCATCTGAATATTCAATAAACCACAACTAAATTCATCCTAAATCATAAAAAGAAAGAAGACGCACCCAATAACTGCCCCCACTTACACAATCTACTTTCATTTGAAGTCAACTTAATGCTTTCATCTACTACTAAAAGAAAATAATAAATCACAATATTTAATGGTAGAATAACTAATGAATCAAACAAGTCGTGTTTATACCTCTGGCACACTCAGGTTGTAATCTGGCTGCGTTGACCGCTTTTGGCTAGTGTTGACCGAGACCTGAACAACCCCAAGTTGTTTAAAGCAGACTCCAAACAATCAAGATCCATCAAACGTTGATTCAATGTTGAAAAATCAAGTGTAGAGGATGAGGTTTTACCTTTAGAAATCGTTGATAGGAAGCATAGATTAATCGAACCTTCAAAATCGTAAAGCAAACATCGCATCCTCCAGATTCAACCGATCAAAAACGCTGAACATCTCAAACATTCAATTCCAGAAAACAAACTATTCCAACCACAAACCATATCAAGAATAAAAATTAGAAAACATATCAACAATCAAGCAATTATCTTTTGCCAAAAATTCATGATTTTGATCAATTAAAATAAATACAAATTCATTAGTTAATAAAAACAATCACAAGAACTTAAACAAATTATCCGACATGAAATAAAATCTCATACGCTAGATAAAATAACCGAAGCTCACTTTGTAGTTCCCTTAAAATATATCTTCATTCTACATTGTCCTTCACACTCACTTATCAAAATCTACTCAATGAAAACAAACACGCTCTATGAACGTTAGATTCGTAAGCCGTAACCAGTTCATACGTTTCGATTTTGCTGATTCAGAAACACGTTCATATCATCATATGCTATTATATAAGAACGTAAATACACAATAACCATCCAATATCTAAAAAGTTCCAACCTTATTAATAAAGCGCCTCTAAAAAGAACGCCTAGGAAACTAAATAACAATTAAACCCCAAATCAAAGTGCTTTAAATAGAACATAAAAACAATACGTTAAAAACTTCTAGGTTCCATTATAATCTATACATATAATATTTAGAAGCATTTTGGGACACTTGTCAATCTCTCACACCCCTAGCAATTAATGAGAATCCTACATGGCACAATGTGGGAATTTATAAAATTTTCTTTTTTTTAAATCAAAAATCCCGAAATTAGTAACTTTCCTAATTTATCACAATTATTAACTTTCCTAATTATATTACCTCCTCCCTTAATATCAGACCTCCACATCTCATTATTCCAAACCCTCTCTTTCACCCAAACACAACCAAACCAAGTCAAGCCTTCCCTTCACGATCTACTTCTTCGCCGGTACGTTTCCCGTCACCCTAAGCTTTTTATTTTATGGAACGCCAATTATATTATCTATTATAATATGTTCCAGGGGCAATGTGGATAAGAAAGAAGCACTTGAGAATTTAGATCTCATTTTATTGTGCCTTGATGAAATTGTTGATGGCGGGTAAGCAACATCCTAACTATCTTTACTATGTAATCTACTCACTATTAATTTCAGTTATTGTATTATTGCCTAAAATTTTTTACAGTTGGGAGACTTATAAACATCTATTTACTACAATTTGCAGAATCATCCTGGAAACAGATGCAAATTTCATTGCTGGTAAGGTTGCAAGCCACATCATTTTATTGATGTTCTTGGTTTTATTGATTGTTCTTGGTTTTTTGTTTATTATTGTTCAGTCATGTTAATTGTTTTGATTTTGTATTGATGTTTTAGGGTTTATATTTTAGCTTTCGATTTAGGGGTTTTTAGGGTTCGACTGATAAGATTAAGTTTTGATTGATTGTTCTTTATTTTTTGATGGATTATTATTAAGACTGATTAGGGTTAATGAGTGATTAGTGTTCGACTGATAAGACTGATGTTTATGTGTTAGGTTTCGAATTAGGGTTATTGTTTTAGGTTTCGGTTTAAGGTTAAATTGATGTTTAAAAAAACCTATGAATGGATTGTTATGATTTAGCCACATGACACTTTGTGAGAATTAAAAAAAATTTCTCTTTTTTTAAATCAATAATCATTCAATTACTTTTGGTCAAAATCATTTACTAATATTATTATTAACTTTCCTAAAACCTTGCTCAATCATAATTTATAAGAATTTTAGTTTTTTTTAAATCAAAAATCATTAATTACTTTGGTCAAAATCGGTCAATAATATTAAATACGTATTTAAAAATATAATTTTCTTTTTTTTTTTTAAATCAAAAAACCCGAAATTATTAACTTTCCTAATTTATCACAATTATTAACTTTCCTAATTTTAAAATAATTAGATAAGAATTTTAGTTTTTTTTTTTAAATCAACAATCATTAATTACTTTGGTCAAAATCGGTCAATAATATTAAATACGTATTTAAAAATAAAAATCAATAAAATGTTTCATCTTCTCTTTAAGGTTTGATTTATTAAGACTGATTAGTGGTTTAAGTGTTAGATTTCGAATTATGTTTAATGTTTAAGGTTACGATTTATGGTTAAATTGATATTTTAAGAAAGCTACGAATGGATTATTATGCTTTTAGGTTTCAATTTAGGTGTTTATGATTTAGGTTTCAATTTAGGTGTTTATGTTTTACCCCTCAAAATAATTTTTCTTTCTTCTTTTTTGAATTTTAAAAGTAGAATAGTCATTAAATGTTTTTTATTTAAAAAAAATTAAAAATCGGGATTACAATGTTAGGCAAGTTATTAAACACTTTGACCGAAACATTAATGAATGATTTTCGATTTTTAAAAAATTATTTTTTAATAAAAACATTAATGACTATTTTTTGAATTTTAAAAATAGAATAGTCATTAAATGTTTTTTATTTTAAAAAAATTAAAAATCTGGATTATAGTGTTTAGGAAAGTTATTAAACACTTTGACCGAAACATTAATGAATAATTTTCGATTTTAAAAAATATTTATTTTTATAAAAACATTAATGACTCTTTTTTGACTTTTAAAAATAGAATAGTCATTAAATGTTTTTTATTTTAAAAAAAGTAAAAATTTGGATTATAGTGTTTAGGAAAGTTATTAAACACGTTGACCGAAACATTAATGAATGATTTTCGATTTTTAAAAAAGAAATTCTTTTATAAAAACATGACTCTTTTTTGAATTTTAAAAATAGAATAGTCATAAATGTTTTTTATTTTAAAAAAAATTAGAAATCTAGATTATAGTGTTTAGGAAAGTTATTAAACACTTTGACCGAAACATTAATGAATAATTTTCGATTATTAAAAAATAAAAAATTTTATAAAAACATTAATGACTTTTTTTTGAATTTTAAAAATAGAATAGTCATTAAATGTTTTTTATTTTACGAAAATTAAAAATATGGATTACAATGTTTAGGAAAGTTATTAAACACGTTGACCCAAACATTAATGAATGATTTCGATTTTTAAAAAATAAATTTTTTTATAAAAACATTAATAACTCTTTTTTGAATTCAAAAAATAGAATAGTTATTAAATGTTTTTTATTTTAAAAAAACAAAAAATGTGGATTATATTGTTTAGGAAAGTTATTAAACACGTTGACCGAAACATTAATGAATGATTTTCGATTTTTAAAAAATAAATTCTTTTATAAAAACATGACTCTTTTTTTAATTTTAAAAATAGAATAGTCATTAAATGTTTTTTATTTAAAAAAAAATTAAAAATCTGGATTATAGTGTTTAGGAAAGTTATTAAACACTTTGACCGAAACATTAATGAATAATTTTCGTTGATGTAAAATAAAAAAATTTATAAAAACATTAATGACTCTTTTTTGAATTTTAAAAATAGAATAGTCATTAAATTTTTTTTATCCTAAGAAAATTAAAAATCTAGATTACAGTGTTTAGGAAAGTTATTAAACACGTTGACCCAAACATTAATGAATGATTTCGATTTTTAAAAAATAAAAAACATTTATAAAAACATTAATGACTTTTTTTTGAACACGTTGACCCAAACAGTAATGCTCATCTTCTCAGACGTGTCAAATTAAATTGTGCAATTCAGGTGGTAGTTAGTTTCTTATTTTCATTTTTATTACTTTCTTATTGTTGAATATGCCATAAGTCTATTTTTAACACATACCATTTAAGTCGCCTTATTCAGGTTGGATTGTATTTAAGAAACCCTGTATTCTCACATGGCCAGCTTTATGTCGCATTGTCAAGAGTTAAAAGCAGGGCAGGAGTGAAATTACTTATACTTGATGCTGATGGCCAAGTGAAGACTAAAACAAAAAATGTGGTGTATAAAGAAATATTTAATGATATTTAAATAGAATGTGTATTGGTTTCTTTTAAATCTTAATAAAATATTTCTGCTACATTTTTTTATATGTTTTACCACTCGAAATAATTGTACGTTGGTGAACCGCGTGTAACGCGGGCAAAGATCTAGTAAGTAGAAAAACAAAGACATCACATTACAAAATTGAAATCACTAAATACTTTTTGACACCCATGTTTGCTATTTCAATGTACCTTAGTTAAAAAGCTCTTACATTTTGTCATAATCAAATATCACCAGAACTAAACATTAAATTAAGATTTTAGAATACCATATAGATATACCTACAATGCAAAAGGATTGATATTGACACTACAAATCCGAAGAGAAACGAAGTTCTGGATCAAATAGTATCCATCAGCAATCCACGCTATTACGTCTCCATCATGCTAATCAACCGACCAGTGGACAAATAGGCACCATAAGGCTGGACATCTTAAAAAACACTCTAAAAAGTAGACAAATTCAAATTCATACATCTAAGAGATGATGGTGGATCAAGTGTATGAAAATAAGGACAAAACCAATGAATCCTCCTCCTCAATCAAGACTCAAGTAAACAAAAAAAAAAACGAAAAAGGAAAACAAAACCAAGTAAATCAACTGGCGTGTGGCTCAGATCTCGTAGAGAAACCCGGGTGCAAGGTGGGTTGCAGGATGCACTCCTACCTTCCAACACCTATGCCACGCCATCCTCATCACATGTCCGTATAAATTCAAGGCTCATCATCGCCACCAAGAAAACCCTTCCAAACGTTAGCGTGCATCAGAACCACAATGGACGCGTCAATAATACAAAGTATAATGGTAGAGATTTTCACCAGTAAATCTTAAAAGCTTGGGTGACTTTACATAAACACCCTCAATTTATGTATCAGAATTACAAAAATGACATGGAAATCAAGATCACTATTCAAAGTGAGATGATTATTATATAGTCCAACTAATTTCAAGGCCTCAATAAACCAAGAAAAACAACCCAAAAAACAAACCATCGCCGCCGTTGACGGCAAGCCGGAAACACCCCTCTTTCTAATAAATCAGTAATAACATCTCAGATGTCAACTCCTCAATAAACCAACAAAGATATGAAGGCCTCAATAAACCAACAAAAACAATCCAAAAAAAAAAAACAAAACCACCAACTCAAATCTGCAAGGGGCTCAGAGGCCGCCACGGCTGCAACCAGAGTTGCCATGCCAAGTAGCAGCCCATCATCATCGCCAAAACCCTAAAGTGTTCATCTCTCAGATGAGTGGCCATCGTCATCGACAAAGCCCGAGTTGTTTATCTCTCTACAAAATGATTCATCTCTGTTTCTGTCTCCATAAAATGAGACCATCATAGCTTCGTCGTTACCATAGATGACGGGAACAGAAGCAGCAGATGGAATCAGAGATAGTAAGCCGGGAGAGAAGACAGAGAATAAACCAGAGAGAGAGAAAGAGTAAATTTTAGAGAGAGAACAAAGAAAACGGTGGGATGCAAAACATGGCAGGTGAAAGATCTGAGGAATAGACACGTACAAAGCTTGAGTGACTTTACATAAATACCCTCAACTTATGTATTAGAATTACAAAAATGACATGGAAATCAAGATCACTGTTCAAATGCCAAGGCTTATTATTATAAGTATAATTAGAAAAGATTATTTTATTAAGATGTCAAAATGGGTACCTTGTTACAACCCTTTACAAAACAACAAACAACAAGTTTCATACATGGGGTTTTTCCACCTAAGTCCCAACCCATTGGAAAATATTGATGAAACCCCGACAAGTATCTGACATCCCATATTTCCACCGCACTAGCTTCATATCTATTCAGCACGTAGTTACCTGAAAGATATGTTTAAAAAGACGTCAATAAAAAAGTATTGGTGAGTTCACAGGTTTTCATTTTTGCTTACTTACTTTCTTCTTTACATAAAATCAGTGCACGTAACATAAATAAGGTATGACAATATAGGATTCAATCCCAATGTCGATGGCGTTTCCATGAGCCCATAACCAAAACCAGACTACTTATTTTTGCCTCGCAAGTTGTTTACATGGCAACAACACCAAATTTAGAATATCGTAACACCCCTTGGTCCATCCGAGTTGACGCTAATCAACCGGGGGTGGGTCCCCGTCAAGGACCGATAGTACTATCCCCATATTCTACGGCTACATCTCTTTGTATAAATGGTTACAGTGAACTGCGGAGACTGCACGTCCCATGTGACTTTTTACCGTCACCCATGGACCCATCATATTACCTTTTCTTTCTTACTTATGAGTTACTGCACATTTTTAACAAACATATCTTTCTCCCAAGTTTAAAAACATTAAAACAGAAAAGGGGCCGTGAAACTCACCTGAAGTACAGCGTGCAATCACCTAGCAGAGAATAGCAAGTCCGAGGTCAAGCACCTACGAACATCCTAGTGCGTATAAGTCACTAAGCCTATAGTGCGTGTTATCCGGCAAGTTGTACACCCAACTCCCAACTCCACTATTAGACACAGTTCCCCGTTTAATTAAACATATGTCCTAGGATTGTTGGTGATGGATTACCCTTGTTTTAAGTTACACTTATATTTTCGTAT
This sequence comes from Ambrosia trifida, assembly GCA_028751855.1. NCBI lineage: Eukaryota > Viridiplantae > Streptophyta > Magnoliopsida > Asterales > Asteraceae > Ambrosia > Ambrosia trifida. The sequence continues at coordinate 27,620,744 of CM054126.1, forward strand.
TAATTAACTCACAATACCTTATTATCGACTCGACTCACTTTACCGTATAATTATTTTCCCATTAAATAATTATACTAGGATCTTGTCAATCGATATTTCATCTACAACACTCGACTCGACTAACTTTACCATATATTTATTTTCCTATTAAATAAATATAGTATGATCTTGCCGATTCGACGACATATTTTACTCTATTAAGTTTGTATACTTAACTTAGTTTTAGACGTGTAATCGTTATAGATTATTTAACGTTAATTCTCCCACAAATATTTTCCAACACTTAGGAAAGTTTTACACATTCTTCACCCACAAGTAACCTTATATATTTTAGTTCAAAATATATATATTTTCATGTCCACATTTGACGTGATAACATATACACGTATCTTGTAGGAAGTTATACAATATATACTTTTCCGTCCACTTCACATTTTATCCGACATGTCGTAATATAAATACGTCAACATTCAATTATTTGTATTTATATACTCTTACGTCCCGAATGATACAAGTTTTTCATATATATATTTTGTAGGAATAATTACTTGTCGACGTAATATTATTTTGATAACATCCAACATATACATTTGGTTATTTTTGTCACAAAAAATGCTCCAACACTTTTACATTCCCATAGATATAAAAGTGTTCATTTTTATACAATTTGCCAAGTCTTTTAAATTATCAATTTATTATAAAAACATTTGTTTTTATATTTTCCCAGCATGTTTGGTAATTTACATTTTTATAAAATCCAATTTTATAAAAATAACATTTTGTATGAAATTACAACTTTTATAAGTCTTGAAAACATTTTCATGAACAACCTTTGACGAACATATTTTTCCAATTTAAGTTTCATAACTTTATAAAAGTTATATTTTGGACTCAAGTTTCCAAAATAACACTTTACACCCTTTAACTTTAAAAGTTGTCAAATAATATTCCTAAAAATGACAATTTTCATTATAACTAGTACACTTTATTTTGTCAAATTCCCCATTAGAGATTATTATAGAGTTTTATCATTATTCATTGCCCTTTATAATCATATTAGGAATAATAGTAAGTGCACTTTATGTATTCAAGTTTATAATTTCCAACTTTGTGTTTAAAAGTTAATAAAATTTAAATATGTAAACTTACAATCTTCCACAATGTACAGGTTCATTAAGTTATTAGGTATTGGATAGTCATTTTAAAATGATCTAAACCATCTTTAGGTATGTTCAACTTGTTTCCACAAACATTACCCAAAACAACTTCCAAAAACAAGTTTATGTAAACTTAAAAACTTTAGAAACATCAATATAACCATCACCATATCCATCGCCTAACACACCCTTTTTAAAGACTCAATTTATTTCCATTAAACCCACAATAACTTATGTTTAAAACCTTTGTTTAACTCCTTTCATGTACAACTTGAAAGGCTACATGAATATAACAAGTATTAAACAAGAAAAGCATAGAGTTTTACCGCTAGTTCAAGACTAGGGAAGAAAACAAGTGATGGAAGGAAGGTTCCTTGGGCCAAATACTCAGAATCTTTTGATCCAGTTGAAGCCAATGGAAGTCCAAGGAGATAGGAAAAAGAATCATCGTATTTGGAGGTGTGTAGCCTCTCGAAAGTTCAAAAATGTGACCGGGTGTTACAGCAGCTCCGAATCTGCGCAGTTGTGTCCCATGAATGATTTGGAGGCCTAAACCTTCTTAGAACTGAGTGAAACCAGTGGGGACCTTTAGAGGTTGGATAGAGGTTTCTTTCAAGGGGTTAATCAATCAATTTAGGGAAGAAATGAGAGAGATATGGTGTGTTGAAAATGGGCATACGAATCTTCCATAAATAAGGAAGGTAGTAGCTTGTGAGAACATAGGTGTAACAACACCAAACATGCTTACCATGCCCAAGAGGAACATTTTGGTCTTCAAGAGGCATGTCTAAAGACATAGGGAGATAAGCATGGTGAGTTTATAAGATGATCATGTGTGTACTTAGATTGGACATGCCATAAGCATGCTTGAAACATCATGATTATGGCAAGGTTAAAAAGCAACACTAGGGTGCCTCCTTGTCTCCTAGGGTGGCTCAAGCATGCATGGACATAATCATATGCTAAAACATGCTTGAACATAATCATAACATGCTTAATCTAGGAAACACTAGGGTGGCTAAAGCATGAATGAACATAATAATATGCTAAGGCATGCTTGAGCATAATCATTATGTTTAACAAAGGAAGCAAAATAGGATGGCCTAGCCCCCTTGCCTTGGGCTGGCCTAAAAGGCCATGTGGGACCCACTTCATGTGCAAAATTATCTTTCAATTACTAGTTAAATCTCAACTAATTCGTTTACGGTTTTGTCGGGTTTTTATTGAGCTTTAATTGCGAGTTATCAGGGTATATAATCAACTTCCAATTACCCTTAAACATTGACTAGTTTAAGTATTGGTAAGTTATTTAGGTTCCTATCGGGTGAAATTATATATTTTTACGCGCATGAAGTGCGATACGCGAACTTTATTCATTATCGGGAGATTTGTATTTGAAGTTTCTATTTATGGTTTTGGAGTTCCAAAACACATAATATTTCATGAAAATACCATTTATTTTATATCCCGGGTATTCGGGATCGTTTTCGGTTAATTAATTGTTACTGGGTAATCACCAACGTCCGTTCTGGACAAGTTTATTCGCACGCGATTTCACCGTGCTTTTAATTAAACAAATGCATTCATATGCATCCTATGGGGAATTTGCAATTCTCTAAAGGCTAAATTAATACAATTAATTTAGAATTGCACTTAATTAATGTTAATTACATATACTAATTACGTACGGAACGCATCAATTTTTGCCAGATGTCACATAGTGTCACCACAGCCATCATATAGGTATGGAATCTGTTACTGAGTGCATGGTTACTCCATACTGGACACCCTTGTCCCTATTTTAGCTTTTCGTAACGTATTCATTAAGCATACAAGGATCCTTTATACCCCACACATATACACATATTGCAGCATTATAATTTATTACCGGTTTAGACAAGACGAGTATACTATGAGTTGAGCTGGGTTGGGTTGGGTTTAATGGTATTAACATTTTGTTGTCCACCTTTCTGTTAATATCAAGTAAATAATTTATAATCAATGTGTTACATGGCCCGCCAGAATAAGGACTTTCAATTAGATATATAAAATTGAAAACTATTATATAGGGAATTGGAGATGTACGCATCCTCTTGGAGATAATATTATGTTTTGCACTGCCAAAACACTCTTTCCATCAACTCTATGACCGGCGGCGGTGTACCCGTCGGGGTACCCCTACCCGCAAATTTGAAATTTAAGACTAAGTCATAGCTAGCTGAGTGACAACTGACAAGCGTCAGATCTGTTCAAATGATGACATCAAATATAATATATCAACTATACAGATAATTACACTAGATAAGATTATAGGAAAATATTGTTATAGTAATCTTTTAATAAAACAATTTAGTAGGTTGTCTACATTAAAAAGCTAGATTGCACAAGGGCAAGATTCAACCTATTAGATCAGTTTGCACTTTGACTCATTTCCGGTATTTGGAAATTTATATCTAAATTTAAGTACCTGTACGTGTCTTGGTATTTACTTTGGTAGATTTCTTGATTTTTATTTTTGAGGTAAGTTCTAGTTACCGGACCATAATAATCATGTTTAGCGTTTCAGGATCAATACGTTTTCAATTATGAAAAGCTATTATTGATGAACTCTAAGACCATATTTTTTATTCCAACATTTAGGAGAACATAAGATGGTAAATTCATCCAAAACATTCTTTTCTTATTTCCTTATATGTAAGAAAATATACCCATGTACTAGTTGGATTTTATTTATTGTTATATATATATATATATATATTTATTTATTTATTTATTTTTGTTGTTGAAAAACATGTATATTTATCACCCTTTTAGCAAGAAAATCATTCAATTATCATTGAAGATGGTTAAATCCTTCATTATTGATAAATGCAGGTTTTTGGAACTTGAAATCTAAAAGGAGTAAATAAAACAAGAAAACAACGTAAAAATGCATATCTACGGGGATGAGTGGAGAATAAGCTTCACAAAAAGGACAAAATATTGTTAGGAGACAAAGGTACAAGATACAACAACCTTGTCTCCCACATACAATGTTTTGGGACCATAAAAGAAGAAAATGTCTACCACCATGATGTTGTAGAAGAATAGGGAGTATTTGGTAACCTTTAAAAGCACCTTATGTTGTTGCAGATTGAGAGAACCACCAACATCATCAAAATAAGTATGATGCTAAATATGAGCAGCTTGATCTTCATGTTCTGAATCCACATCTTCCTTTTCATCTTGGTTCCTTGTTTCTTGAAATCATTTGCCTAAAACAAGAAACTATTTATTAATAAAAGATGTAATGTGTTATAGATATGAATCCAACCAGTCAACTGTATCCATCGTTGAAAGCATTGTGTTACGCATGCAGTGGCGAAGCTTGACCCGAAACTTCAGGGGGTCGGAAATCACTAGTTTCGGGGGGTCGAAAACTAATTTCGGGGGGTCGAAACTGTATATACAAAAAAATTCTATATGAATACTATATAATCAGAACTTCTGAACAAAAATTCGGGAAGGGGGGGCGGCCGCCCCTCCCCGCCCTTTAAAAGCTACGCCACTGTACGCATGTAACAAACCTGGTTGCGAAGGTTGTCAATTTTATCGACCAATAGTTCAATCTTCTCTCCGCGATCAAGAACCTGCACGCATCATATTTTGTAGTGAACAATGTTGTCACACCTCGCCAAGGCGGAAACACGGAGATGCAACCATCGAAAGGTTTTCAAGCACAAGGTTCAAGCAACACACATTTATATTAAAATAGTACCACCATAAATGATGGATACTGTCATAAATTTATTTAAACCGACATCATAACATTCATAAAATGAGATATTGTCTAGTACTCATGGACTTGAAATCAAAACATCACAAGGTTGACAAAAACCCATCAATGTGGTACCACCTAGTGCATGCTCGAACCCCTCCCTCAAATCCCTGCGACCCTCCATTAGTTACCTGAAAAACATGCATAAAGAGTTTTGTCAACAATAATGTTGGTGAGTTCACGAGTTTGAATGTAACAAGTAAAACCAATGTGTAATTCGTGTATGACCAATCATAGGCTAGCTAAGCGAATGATTTATGTGCAAACCATGAGTCCCATAAATAAACCTCTTGATTGTTGTGCCTCGCGCATTGAACACTAAAGACAATGTATGTATAGTAGAATACTAACACTCTTTTGTATGTAACCGGTTAGAGCGACTAACCAAGAGTGGGGGTGTCAACCCAATAGATCTATTAAAGTGTTCCATGGCTTTTGATAGCTAATGGTTACAGTAAACGTTGTATGAGGACTAATGTGGTCTAGTGAAGCTGTAATTGTGAGATAGCTATCGTCCCGACACTGTTTACCCTATGATTTATTAAGAGCATGGTAAATCACAAGTCTCGTTGTTTATCATACAATTTGTTCACCCAACATTTGTGGAGCTTCGTGTTTAGTGTGCATTCAAGTCATGTAATCCCGAAAATGTGGTGTTTTGTATGAAAGATGGACCCCACATGGTATCATGGGTTCTAAGTTGACACCCATTTCTTATGTGTGGTCGATCTTTTAGGAAAAACAAAGTGCATTCATATGTTTTATAGCCCTTTATAAGCCTATTATGCATTAACACATGCTACGGCCCATGCTAACACATGTTAGGTGTTCATAGCCGAAGCAATGTCTTATGTTTGCATTGAATCTGAATGTTATAAGGATCAAACGGGCTTGGCATAAACTTGTCAAGTCATGGCCGTGAGTTTGTTAAGGTATTACGAGTGTTTTGATGACAAAAATGATTACAAAACATCCATTATAACTCTAACCTTGAATCATGGATTAAATCAGTTTTACTCTAATAAAATGATCATTAAAAGGTTGTTTAGGGTGGGGTTTGATTCATTTATACACAATTCGACATGTAGTGTAGATGTGAGGGCCGACCCATGTTAATAATGAGTGACTTGGTGTCGAAACGCTTGTGAGCTAGGTGATTGATATAAGTGAATCAATGTGTGCGCTTAGTGTATGTATAGGGCCGGTTCTTAGTGATCAAATGTTGATGGATTGGGTGAACATAGCAAGGCCGAAGGTTAGAAATTTGTGTGGACAAGATGACTTACTGTAACACCCCAACCGATGGCGGAAACATCGAGGTGTCACGTAGTGACGATTGCTCAATAGCTCATGGTACTAAAGTGTAAATTTGAATACATTGAATTAAATAGTTTATTACATTGAAATGAGATACAACGATTCTAAATGTCAACTAAACTAAAATACAATGAATCCAAAATCTAAGTAAAATTCCAAAAGCTTAAAAGTCATCTCATAAATAACCTGAAACATGTACGAAAATAGTATATGTCAATACAAAATGTATTGGTGAGCATACCCTGTTTGTATACATATAGTAGAAAAGTGTTCCGCAATTCATGTGTTGTATACTGTTTGTAATTATGTAATAAGTAATATCCGTTCAAAATCAACCCTAAGAATCAAGTATTAAGAATCAAGAATCAAAACATTTTTTAGTATAATGGATCACAAGACAATGACCAAGGTCTCTCAACAGAGTCACAAGGGGTATATACCATAGTACTATTCATTGAAATGTCAGGCCCTCAAAGGTTAATGATTTTGACAAGTCATAGACACACAAATTAACATAAAGCAAACACACATGAGAATCGCATTTAGTGAAAGAATAACATTTAGTCATAGTGTACATGAATAGCCCCAAAAGAGTAAAACATGAAAAGGGGAAGGATATACTCACCGTTTGCGAAAACGATCAAAATCCACTTAAGCGGTCGTGAGTTAAGTAATGGGAATTCCGAGGAATCCAACCTATAATGTGTAAGAATACTAATAAGGAAGTGTCTAAAAAGTCTAAGGGAACTAGGGTCTAAGGCATTAGGGTTTGCTAAGTCGATTTGGGGAATTAGAGTTTTACGATAAATTGCATTAATGTAAAAGTTGTATGTCAAAAATAATATATCAAAGTTTGTAAATGTGGTTTAGGTAATATAATTATTACCATTTGAATAATTAGATGTAAATATATTTGAATAACTAAGGCAAAATCATTTTAGTTAATTACTTTAACTAATTATTGTAAATAATTACGATAATCATAAATATTGAAATAAATAATTATGAGTTACGCGATGATCCGAAAAATAATAATTAAGACTTTCCAACATAAGAAATATTTCTATTTTATAAGAAAAGTATTTATAAAATAGATGTTGTAATAGTATAAATAAATAAACGTTTAATTATGTCGTAATTGATAAATAATACTAATAATACAAGACATGATCCAAAAATACTATTTTTATTGAAAATGGATGCTTTCTGATGTAAATCAATGAAAATAATTTTCCCATAATTTTTATAAACTTATTTATATTTAAAACGGATTTAATGAAATTAAATCATGTTTAAATGATTAAAATAGGAAAATTTATAAAAATAAATGTTTTCTGACCCAAATATTTTTATTTCAGTTCATGATGATTAGAAATAATTTCTCAAAAAGTTTGAGATTAAAATCATTAAAAATGAATTTTTAATCAATTAATTATGATTAAAACAAATAAATTCAATAAAAATATAAAAATATGACATTTTCCAGAAAATAAAAATGTGGAAATTTTCTTTATGGTGTCAAGATGCTACTCCTAAATTTTTATAATTTTTAGAGCAAAAATGAATTTATTATTAATATTATAAATTTAATGCATAATAATAATAAATGAATAAAAGAATTTAAACAATAATATGTAAATACAAAAAAATGCTGAGAATGAAAAAGGGGGGCGCCTGGGTTCGAACCCGGGTGGCCTCAGTCCCCTACACTCCCACAAACCAACTAGACCAAGCATGTTTTGTGAAATTAATTGAAGTAATAATGTATATGTATAATATCCCATTGTCATCTTCTTCCCCAATCTCTTCCTAAGAACCCTAACCCTAACCCACAATTTAATAGGCCTGATACGTTATGATAACTGATCAGATTCATGGGGCTTTTGATCGCAAGATACGACTAAACAAAACGGCATTAGAAACATAGTTAAGTTTATTGTGATTTTTAGTTAAGTTTCCTTAATAAAACTCTAACCAAGTTAAGATAACTTAACCAAAATGCTTTGAAAACTTTATAATCTTAAATTTTTTTTTTACGAATACGTTTCAACGTACGCATTAGATTAAAACTTATACCCGGTCCATGATAAGTATAAATGGTAAAATTTTAGTTCGTTTTAAAATTAAATTTGAAACCGACAAAACTTACAGGGACTAAAATGGAAATATTTGGGGGACTATTATTGTCAATTAAATGAAAGACGAGGGTGACGGATGTCACAGTCTCCCCTACTTTAGAAAATTTCGTCTCGAAATTTCTTTCAAGTGGAGGTTACTATGAAATAAGAGGTGTTGTAAAAGTCAACTAGGTTTTTTTTCAAAAGAGACTTTCATCAGTTATGATTCGACAAAATTTAAAATGGTTGTCTAATACTCAAAGTAAAAGTTTCAAATCATTGACAGTTGACCCGAGATTAGGAAGTGAGAGTTTAAATGAGAAAATTTTTGAGAATGTGTAACGGGTGAGGGGTAGAGGTGCTAAAGAAGTAGTCTCTCCTACTTTAGAAAGGTTTCTATCTGGACTTTATTAAGGGCAGACAACAGGATTTCGACTAACAGAGAGTGTAAGAGTATACAAAGTATAAGGGTTTCTGAAGAGGTGGTCAACAAGAAAGGCTCCAACAAAACTAATTGAAGCTTATGTAAAATGTTCTTATTGATATGCTAGCTATTAGTCAACAATCTAATGAAAAGGTAGTAATGGGTAGGTTCTTGGTCAGACTCCTAGTCCGCTCCCGCAGTATCGTTTATGCTTATATATAGGGTGTACCGCAGCTAACCCACCACACTCCCGATACTTTGGTCTCGTACTGATTGTCTACCAATAGCCTAAATAGAATCACACATCACCCTCATGTACCTGTAAGCCCATGATTGCGTTCCAGACCGTAATCATCGATTTACCTTACACTAAGGTTTTATGCTTTTCCATAACCCTATCCTAAGTAATACAAGAAACGAATGCGTGCAACCAATATGTAATAGCCACTGTAATGAAATAATGTTCAATCATGACATGGTTAGAGGTCCTTCCCTTTCGGGTTTACCCTTTAACCGTAATGAGAGTACTGTGTAAGTAATAGACATGGTTAGAGGTTCTTCCCTTTCGGGTTCACCCTTAACCGGTAACTTCCGTTCACATCGTTGGCTCTAAACAGTCATATTGATAGACCCTGAGGTTTACACCGTTCCCCTCGGATTGAAGAAATACTCTAATCCGAGTCGTACGTGGGCACTGGCTAAGATCTCATACGAGTTATCAACTGGTATGTTCGTTGGCCATGATGATGAACAAAATAATGTAAAGTATAACAGGGTTTTGCTCAAAACAGGAAAAAAATATGCATACCAAATATGCGTTCATGTAGATATATAAGTATAACATAAAATTTCGATTGAAAGAATAGTATAATGTAAATCGAGTAAATAGCACAATTTGCACAAAATGAAAGTAAACAAGTTGAACTCTTGCAAATAAGCAGTGTGAAAATAATCACAGATAATGTGTTAGAAATAACGATGAATAAAGTGGTGCAAGAATAAAATAATAAAGTTTACAGCAAATGAGAGTATGCAAAATAGACGTATAGTATACTGACATAAGGGTTTAAATTTAGTAGTTTTACATATATGTATTATACGATAAAAAAAACATTTAGCAACATTCTGATAAAAAGATATGTCCATTGTTTTGTTAACCCAAAAGTTTTGCGACTGAAAAAGTACAAGTGTAAACAGATAAATTTTCGTTTATAAAAACGTAGTTTACTCAAACTTTGATATAGTTTGAAAGAATAGTAGTAATGCATGAGAATAACTGTTTAGAAATCGAAAAATGTTTTAGGTTCAAAACAGGTTCACTTGAAAAGATTTCGTAAGTATACATTTTTATGTGTTTACGAAAAGTTGAGTTGAAAATTGTTATAGGGCTTATTATTAGTTGAAAATCACTCCGGGAAACATGTATTGGGTACGTCATATGAAAGCAAAAGGTTTACATTTGACCTTTAAAATATGCAATACGGGTTTGTAAAATGCAAAATGAAACCATTTCATGAAGTATGTGTAAATCTAATGTGTTTTAAAAGACCAAAATTTAAAATGACGTAAATGATAAAAATCAACATATGTAATACGAATAGATTACCAATATTTAAGAAAATTCATAATTTATCATTTGAGTCTTCAAAACATAAATGTCAATATTATAAAACGTTGAGGTTGTTTATATAGGAAACTTTGACTAACTAAAGTAATTGAAATGTTATTAGTGACTTGTGGGGGCGTACTTTAGCCTTTAGGTGAATGCTCATCCCGAGAGTTCCCAGATCGGCATACGGGTCCCTCGTCTGATTGGGATTTATGCGAAATGCCAGGCCTAGACAGAAAACTCATGATACAGGCGCTCACCATTCCAGATTGCACGTGCCCCATCACTAGTAAATTCCAAAACTTTAGCGAGATTAAAAACGAGATGCAGAAATAGATCCTTGAGATGTGGATTTCACTCCTAACTCAAAGATGTATTTCAAAATTGAAAACGATTGTGGAATGAAACCAATCACTAAGTTAAGGATATCACTCCCAGCTTAGTGGTTAAGTTCCTTTTTGAAGGAAATACTCTTTGAGGTGTGGATGTCACTCCTATCTCAAAGATATATTCCTAAGATATATAACATATAGTGGAGTGAAACTAATCACCAAGGTATGGATACCACTCCTAACTTGATGATAACGTTTCGTTTGTGAAATACGAGTGTCTTCTTCGCCAAGCAAAATATCGAAAGAATAACGAGAAAGAACCACAGCGAAAATATCTTGAAAAAAATATAAGAAATAAGAGAAATATACACGAGAGGACTCGTGAAAATAAGCTTAGTTATAGACTAGGCTAAAAGGCATTCTAATAACCTAATTCCCTATAACCATGGCTCTGATGCCAATCTATAACACCCCAACCGATGGCGGAAACATCGAGGTGTCACGTAGTGACGATTGCTCAATAGCTCATGGTACTAAAGTGTAAATTTGAATACATTGAATTAAATAGTTTATTACATTGAAATGAGATACAACGATTCTAAATGTCAACTAAACTAAAATACAATGAATCCAAAATCTAAGTAAAATTCCAAAAGCTTAAAAGTCATCTCATAAATAACCTGAAACATGTACGAAAATAGTATATGTCAATACAAAATGTATTGGTGAGCATACCCTGTTTGTATACATATAGTAGAAAAGTGTTCCGCAATTCATGTGTTGTATACTGTTTGCAATTATGTAATAAGTAATATCCGTTCAAAATCAACCCTAAGAATCAAGTATCAAGAATCAAGAATCAAAACATTTTTTAGTATAATGAATCACAAGACAATGACCAAGGTCTCTCAACAGAGTCACAAGGGGTATATACCATAGTACTATTCATTGAAATGTCAGGCCCTCAAAGGTTAATGATTTTGACAAGTCATAGACACACAAATTAACATAAAGCAAACATACATGAGAATCGCATTTAGTGAAAGAATAACATTTAGTCATAGTGTACATGAATAGCCCCAAAAGAGTAAAACATGAAAAAGGGGAAGGATATACTCACCGTTTGCGAAAACGATCAAAATCCACTTAAGCGGTCGTGAGTTAAGTAATGGGAATTCCGAGGAATCCAACCTATAATGTGTAAGAATACTAATAAGGAAGTGTCTAAAAAGTCTAAGGGAACTAGGGTCTAAGGCATTAGGGTTTGCTAAGTCGATTTGGGGAATTAGAGTTTTACGATAAATTGCATTAATGTAAAAGTTGTATGTCAAAAATTGTAACAAGACTGATTTCTGGGAGATTAACATGGACCTTTGTATGACACCCTAGGCAAATCCCACATCGGCCGTGGCCAGGAGAGATCCTTGGTTCATAGGTAATCCAAAACCTCTTAAATCACCAACGCGTTTTGGGCTTAATGCTAGTGGATGAGAGGAGAACACCACAGTTAAGCGTGCTCAGGTGGGAGTAGTATCAGGATGGGTGACCTCCTGGGAAGTCTCCACCGGGGCAACCAAAAACAAATCCGTGAGCTCTGGATGGGCAACCCATCGGGGCAAAGCGGACAATATTGGTGGTGAGAGGGGCCGGATGTTACAAAAATAATATATCAAAGTTTGTAAATGTGGTTTAGGTAATATAATTATTACCATTTGAATAATTAGATGTAAATATATTTGAATAACTAAGGCAAAATCATTTTAGTTAATTACCTTAACTAATTATTGTAAATAATTACGATAATCATAAATATTGAAATAAATAATTATGAGTTACGCGATGATCCGAAAAATAATAATTAAGACTTTCCAACATAAGAAATATTTCTATTTTATAAGAAAAGTATTTATAAAATAGATGTTGTAATAGTATAAATAAATAAACGTTTAATTATGTCGTAATTGATAAATAATACTAATAATACAAGACATGATCCAAAAATGCTATTTTTATTGAAAATGGATGCTTTCTGATGTAAATCAATGAAAATAATTTTCCCATAATTTTTATAAACTTATTTATATTTAAAACGGATTTAATGAAATTAAATCATGTTTAAATGATTAAAATAGGAAAATTTATAAAAATAAATGTTTTCTGACCCAAATATTTTTATTTCAGTTCATAATGATTAGAAATAATTTCTCAAAAAGTTTGAGATTAAAATCATTAGAAATGAATTTTTAATCAATTAATTATGATTAAAACAAATAACTTCAATAAAAATATAAAAATATGACATTTTCCAGAAAATAAAAATGTGGAAATTTTTTTTATGGTGTCAAGATGCTACTCCTAAATTTTTATAATTTTTGGAGCAAAAATGAATTTATTATTAATATTATAAATTTAATGCATAATAATAATGAATGAATAAAAGAATTTAAACAATAATATGTAAATACAAAAAAATGCTGAGAATGAAAAAGGGGGGCGCCTAGGTTCGAACCCGGGTGGCCTCAGTCCCCTACACTCCCACAAACCAACTAGACCAAGCATGTTTTGTGAAATTAATTGAAGTAATAATGTATATGTATAATATCCCATTGTCATCTTCTTCCCCAATCTCTTCCTAAGAACCCTAACCCTAACCCACAATTTAATAGGCCTGATACGTTATGATAACTGATCAGATTCATGGGGCTTTTGATCGCAAGATACGACTAAACAAAACGGCATTAGAAACATAGACTTACAAGGCTTATCACGCTCGCAACCGGAGCTGCAAGCATCGACCATAAACGCTTCATTTTAGAGGATCTCTTAACTGATTTCACATGTTTTTTAGTGGGTTTGCAAAGGGAATCGGTGCAGAAAGGTTTTGGCGAGGTCAGTTTATATAGTTGTTCGAGAAAACGTGCGTTATGAAGGGTCATAAAGGTCCGAACGTTATAAGCATTTACACCCGATTAAACCATGATTAAAACATTGTAATTACACCTTATAATGACGGAATCAGTTACATATCGATGGAGAATCATAAAGACCCGAGGGGAAGCTTCTAAAACGCGTTAAAATCCAAGTTACCATGTCGTCGGAAATGTAACTCCGGTGGCCGGAAATGGCCTCGCCGGAAAACGAGTAGGGGCAGGAGGGAAGGCTTTTGTTTTTAAAACTTTCACTAATTGGCAAGAATGGTCCCTTTAGTTAGTATAGTTAAGTTTATTGTGATTTTTAGTTAAGTTTCCTTAATAAAACTCTAACCAAGTTAAGATAACTTAACCAAAATGCTTTGAAAACTTTATAATCTTAATTTTTTTTTACGAATACGTTTCAACGTATGCATTAGATTAAAACTTATACCCGATCCATGATAAGTATAAATGGTAAAATTTTAGTTCGTTTTAAAATTAAATTTGAAACCGACAAAACTTACACGGACTAAAATGGAAATATTTGGGGGACTATTATTGTCAATTAAATGAAAGACGAGGGTGACGGATGTCACACTTACCTAAAGAGAGCTTGAGATAAGACAATGTCTAGTGTCCTTCGCCTCCTTCTCCGCGGCTTGATGCCTATCTTTGACAGATGGTTTGGGTTGTTTTTGAGGGTGGTTTTGGCTGCAATATGATCAAGAGAAAGAGAGGTGTGGTGTGAGTCTTGGTGAGGATCAAAGGGGCCTTTATATAGGGAGTTCAAGAGAGTGATGACAAAACAATTGTGGTATCCTTCTTGTGCTTCGGCCGTGACATTAGTTAGGAGAAAGGTTTCACAAAATGGTGTAAGAGGTGAGTTGTAAGCTTCTTAACATAAGTATAGGTGTGTTGACTTGATTAAGATGATGATGCCTTCTTGTCTTTAGCTAAATTGATGTAAGTGACTCCTCATTTGGTCGATTGTCTTCTTGTGCTTTTCATGGTGTTCTTTGATCAATCACTATCATGTTTGTGTAGATTGTAATCGGCTGAAACTCCCTTGTGATGTAAGGTGGATAGCGACTTGCCTATGACACATCTTGTCCACATATACTTGGATGTTGATAGTTCAAGAGGTCTTAGTTGTGAATTGGAAGGTTCTTGGTGTGTTGGTGATGTGTTCAGCCGAGAATCAAGGAGGCATGAAGGTAAGGATCAAGAGTAAAGGTGTAGATGTAAGGTTTCTATTTTGGTGTAAGGGAATGTTTGTCTTACCTTATAACCAATCATGTTTATGCAATTGGAATTCATTCTATGGTTTGTTTTCTTGTGGGCCGATGGTAGTGTGATTTACACACATATAGGTAGTGTTTTTCGTGTGGGAAGATAGTTATCTTTGGCTTTATGCCTTTTTGTGTGTAAATGGTGATCTCATGCATTAGTGTAGTTGCTTGCATCATGCTTTAGTGTGGAAAATACCCATAGACGAGGCCTTAGGGTCGTGTATAGGCCTCATTAGGTGTAATGGTGTTAGTTTAAGTCTCTAGAGTATTATTTGCGAGACAATTCATGTGTTAATGGATGTTTCTATGTTAAATGGTTGGGTATTTTGTGAATTTGTTGTGTGTACATGAAGTAGTCGAGGACTTAACGATGATGTGATCGTTTATTTATGCCCTATAATCGTATACTCTTGTGGTGAGGTGAGAGTACATGAAAGCCTTCTTAGTTCATAACATGTGTTAGTGAAAGCTTATCGTGTGTTAGGGTGAAATAGCCTCATTAAATGCTTGATGGGTGAGTGTCCGGGTGTTGTATGCATAAACCATGGTTCTTGATTGAGTTTTCTGTAAAACTCATGCTTCACTAGACTGGGGGGGGGTATAGTGTAGGTAAAATGTCTAAACATGCCCATATAATGACGTAATAAATGAAATGTGTACGGATGTTGACCTGATTTGTTGACTGTTGTCACAAATATGGATCAGAAAGTTGATCACCATGAACAATCATTAGCTTCAAGTAAAGTATTTGTTTAGAGTGAGCAAAATATGAACAGTCGCGTACACATTAAATTTTATGTTGTTTCAACAAACTAACACAGTAAAACTAAAGCATACGTGCACCAGACAGTCACTTTTGTGAAACTAGCTAAACTTATAATGGGTCCAAATGAGCCATCACCACCGCCACCACTTATGTCGTTGCCACTAGCCGCCATAAAAAACAAAATATAGTGATATGAACCCATTTTATTTTATTTTTTCTAAAACAACCCGTTTCTACTTGAGTCTAGTTTGGTCTGAACCAGTTTTGACATATCAGTAAGCCTGCCAACAAAGGGGTGGCAATAACAAACCAAATCCAGTTTGACCCGCACCCATTTTGACATGTTACCTAACCCGGCCATACTGTTTTGCCAGGCTTTAGCGTATGTTATGTATGCAGATGCATCCCTAGTAGAAGTCTTACTTAAACAGTTAAACATTGATATATTTGTTGAGTAATACCTTCTCGATGTTGTCCATCATAACTCCCTTGACTTCAGAAACCTGTGCCTTCACCTTAGCAATCTTATCAATCTCATCAGGATGAGTGAGACACAATTTCATCTGTTCCTTCATCTTTGGCCTAAAATCCATACAAATGTATATAACACTCAAGAAAGTCACCCCGCCACAAAAAAAAACATCTTTCAATAGTGGATAGTTATTGTACCCGAATGATTTGCTCAGGCTCTTGGCAGCAGCGGTTGAAGTTTTGCCTCCTGCATATTTCTTATTGAATTCGTCCTTGGTGCGTTCCAAAAACGCCATGGGAATTTGCCTTCCAACAGAATCGACTGCGACAATACAGAACGCTGCAGCAGCCAACATATCGTGATGATGTAAATGCAAATGAACACATTTTCTTATTCAGTTAGTCCCTAAAAAAATCCAACAAAGAATGGTAAATGTACAAACCAACATATGATACATGTTGTGCATAATAATAAAAAAAAAAAAACCTTGTTAATATTTTCCATAGTCTGAGGTACCATTTAAAATCCAAAACTTATGGAATCTTTGTAAAGTTTATCTTTAGTACTCACCAGGTTAGCGCATATCGGGTCGAGCCGGATTCTGGCCAAAACAAGTGAAGGTTGAAACATGTCACTTTAGGTAAAAATGTCAAAATGGGTTCACCTGTTATATTTGCTTTTATGACAGCTAGTGACAAACGGTGGCTGGTGCCCATTTTGACCCGGTTTAAACTCGAGTAAGCTCTTTTAACTTAAGAGAGTTTTGGCTCGAGATAGGCTTGTTTATTAATTATTTTATTACTTTATTTATATAATTTTTATAATCAATTGCATATTATTATTATATGCCAATATAAAAATTGCTTAAACAGTCCCTGACTTTTGACGAAATAGAACAATATGCCTGTCAATGAATTCGATAGGTGGTTCGTTTAAGAAGACAAATGGACCTGGAGAAAAAGACAATTTTATAGGTGAGTTGACGATTTTGCCCCTGATTTAACGACACTGACTTAACCCCGTTAATGAAATGGACTGTTTTGGCCTATTTTGTCAAAAGTCATGGAATGTTCAAGCAATTTTTAAAGTTTTGGGCTGGACTGACATATTGGCCCAAGCCACACGGACGGTTTTGATAATTAACTCTTATTATTATTATTATTATTATTATTAATATCATCATTATCATAACATATTAAATACAATTTACATAAATAAAAAGCCAGTTTAGGCTCTCGAGCCAGCGCAAGCTTGATATGTAAAGCTCGTGCTCAAGCTCATTTAACATGGACTCGATACGATATTTTAGCGAACTGGTCTCGAATAGCTCATGAGCGGCTCATTTACAATTTTACAACCCCCCCCCCCCCCCTAAATGCATCCTCTAACTAAAATCCCCATTTTTTTTTGTCAAAACAAGGATGTCCTAATAAAGATAACAACAACAACAACAGCAGCAGCAGCAGCAACAGCAGCAGCAACAACAACAACAACAACAACAACCACCACCACAACAACCACAACAACCACAACCACCACAGCCACAACCACAACCACAACCACAACCACAACCACAACCGCAACCGCAACCGCAACCGCAACCGCAACAACAACAACAACAACCACAACCACAACCACAACCACAACCACAACCACAACCACAACCACAACAACAACAATTAGCATGCTTATATGCTATGCCATGCTAGAATCTAATTCTTACATACAACTGTCTATTAGCATACAAGCCAACTTACATGTATAGCGCTATAGGAGTGACACACCGCCCCCTTTATGGGTCATGTTAAGTTTTTCTCAATTGGGTATTCGAGTGTTGATGCCTTTTGTATGGTTCTGTATGCGCGTGACTATGACACGATGATTTGAGTAAAAATTCCTTATACTATATACGTAGGTCAAAAACTAGTATGCTCACCAATGCTTTATGTGTTGACGGATATTTTTTACATGTTGCAGGGAATGTTTGATGCGAGGAAATCAAGAAACATGATAGGATTGGACTAGAAACACACCCTAGTTTAATTTTTGTTATTCTTGATGTTGTACTTTCTTTATCTGAGACAATTTGTATTTCCCATTTTAGACTTTTCAATTCTATGAATGAAATCTATCTCTAAATTATTTATCACAATACTAGTGTCATGAAGTCTTTGAACAATCTACCACAAGTCACACCTCGATGTATTCCGCCATTGGTTGGGGTGTGACACAAACCAGTGTCCCTGTAGGCACAGTATAAGTGCTCACACCGGATAGCCGATGCCTGTCTCTCAACCAACCTAAAGAGGCCCGTCTCCCAACCAACCTAAAGATGCTAATGACAGTCAAGAAGTACAATGGTACTACATACTCGGACGACCATATGTTCGACTTTGGGGGAGCATCAAACGTGGAGTTGTGGTCAGGGGCGGGCCTAGTGTATAGCTAGGTGTTGCGTCCGTTGCTGCTCAACTTCGCGCGCGTAGTGAAAAAAATAGCGGAAAGTTTGTTTTTTTTTTACAAAATTTGGAAAACGTTGCTACTAAAATGAAAAAAAAATGAAAAACGTTACTACTGAAATTCATTTCTAGATCCGCCACTAGTTGTGGCCCATGCCTGCATGGTGCCATGTGTTTTCTCAAACCTTGATCGGAGCGGCAAGGGGTATGGTTCGATGGTCTGTCGGGGGAGAGATCGATATTTTTGAGGATTTTCGTCAAACATTTTTGCAAAATTTATCCCGACAGAGGCGATACTTTAAAACTCTTATTGAGGTTCACAACATCCGAAGACGAGATGGGGAGACACAGATTGTCATTTATTTATTACCTAAATTGCACCTTCTGTCCTTTGTCTTTCATTTGCACTCATTCTGTCCTTTATTTTCTCAATTTGCTACACCATCTGTCCTTTAGCCTAACTAAGTTAAAAAAGTTGGTTAACTTTATTTTCTAACTTTACACTTTTATCCCCTGTAGTTTTCCAAAGCCTTAACTCCAAATAAAACGACGAAACTAAGGCACGACATGAAGCGAAATCATGGGGCTTTTAAACTACATCAAATTTCAATCAAAACCATAATTTTGAAGTAAAACGATTGATGAAAAACATATATTGTTTTTACAAAAACTCATTTTATATATAAACATACACACGTATATAATCGAAGTTAAGCAAATTCGCATCAAACATAACCCGACAAACATGAAACCTGACCGAAACTTCTTAAAAACTTATATCGAATCAAACCGATACAAACCAGATAGAAAAACGGGTCAAAACCCGAAGAGAACTTAACCCGCATTAACAAAAACGGATCCTACTCATTCAAATCGCACCCAAACTCATATATGAGCACACCCACCTGTTTCTGGATCCAAATCACACTAACATCTGGAAATCCGCACTAACATCTGCAAAATCACGCGTAAAAAAATTCTGAATTTAAAACTTTAACGAACCCACTTGTAAAACCAGTCGGTTATACTATAAATTGGAACCTTGTATAGATTCATACTTCATAATCGATCAATTCTATGCAAAAACATATAAAAAACATCCACTAAATCGTTCACAATTTGAATAACAAAAACAACCGAGTCGTAACTTTAATCGGTCGATTACACCTCTAAAACAAACAAGTAAGTATCATGTTATATATGGTTTTGGTCGGAATTTGATGTTCAATGATAGCCCTATGATTTCGTTAATTACCGTGGTCGAATTCGAGGTCAATCAAAATGGGTTAAAGGGATAGGGTTCGATCAAAACTACAGGGGCTAAAAGTGTAAAGTTAGAAAATAAAGTTAACCAACTTTTTTAACTTAGTTAGGCTAAAGGACAGACGGTGTAGCAAATTGAGAAAATAAAGGACAGAATAAGTGCAAATGAAAGACAAAGGATAGAAGATGTAATTTGAGTAATAAATAAAGGACAATCTTTGTAATTTTGTTCTGAAAAAATATATAGTTTACATATGGTACCCAAATTTATAAATCTATATATAAAAAAGTATAAAATCAAGTATAAATATATTTAAATTTGTAAAACTATACACAAAAGGTCCGATGTGTTTAATTCCAATTAATCCCTAGGCGGAACCTTGCAGCTCGACTAGCATTTTTATTGCTTTTAGATAAGGTTTAGCTGGTATGGGTTTGGGTATGGTTCTTATTGTTGTTCATATCATTAATAGGGCTTCAAACAAACTGAATTTTCAACAAACAGTTCATGAACCGTTAAGTGAAGACATGAACCGTTAAGTGAAGAGTTTGTTTGTGTTCGTTAGTTTAATAAAGGAATGCACACAGGCGAAAAAATTTGTTCGTTTAGTTAAACAAACGAACATGAACAGAGGTCGTGTTTGTTCATTTATGTTCGTGATCATTCGGTAACGTGTTTGTTTTATGTTCGTTTGTGTTCGATAGTTTAATAAGGTTTTTAATTTCTATAACTTTTTTATATTCCTTTATTTTTATTTATTTACCCAAATATCTAACTAAATAAGTAATTATGTGAAGTAAATATATGACTATATGATGTCAATAATCCTACTTTTAGTATCCACGCTCACTACTCAGTATATGTTTACACGTTCCAACGCCGACACCCATCACATGTTTCGATAATTAAGTTATACTTTGGGTGTATCTAGTTAATGTCTTAATATACGTAAATTCGATCTTATTCGAAAGTTAATATATGTCCGTTTGTGTTCATGTACAAAATTAACAAACAAACACAAATGAAAACGAACACAAGTGTTTTCTTAACAAACAAACACGAACAAAAGATCTCAGTCAGTAGGTGTTCATAAACTGCTCGTGAACATATAATTTCTATAACAAACAAATACAAACAAAACCTTGTTCGTGTTCGCTCCGTTCATGTCACAACCCGACCCAGGTGGGCCCGGTCGGAATACAGATGGTTACCAAAACATTGCGCTATGCAAGCAAACAGCGGAAGCAATATAGATAACTCTTCTTTTATAAATAATAATAGTTTACATATTTATACAATATACGCTTTCTAATACAAATACTCTAGGTAATGTTTAAGGTTCTCGCTTGACTTCTGATTCGTCCGCCAGGGATACTCCGAGTCGTAGCCGCTCCGTCCTTCCAACTCAGACAGGTACCTGAACATATGCTTAAAATGGTTTTGGGTCAGCGATTACGCTGGTGAGTCCGTGCGTTAGTTTAAAAGGGTTTTCAATAAGTTTATCATTTCAAAAGCAAGTTTATAAGGTTTACACTGTTCAACACATGGTGATGTACAAGCGACACCTCAAACCTAACACTGAATCTATCTACTGCCATTATAGATTCTCCTGGCAAAATACATGTCACAGCGGCCCGCAGGCCTCAGTGGAGGGTTTTCCGGGCTTCCGGATCCACTGTGCGTGGGGGTTTCCCCAAGTAGCGCTACCCACATATTAAGTGGCCCAATCCCCTGGGTTAATGAGTGTCAGTATGGTTATTCGGCAGCTACTATCTTGTCACATCAAACAGTTTATCAAAAGGAAGCATGCATTCACCCCAAAATAGTAAAACAGAAAAGTGGGGAAGGTACACGAACTCACCTGGATGCAGTGTACATAAATAAATAGGGCGTCCGATATCCAGTACTGGGATTCTCCTGGCTGAATTCCTAAGTCAACAATTATTATTAGTGTTCGGTCTTAATTACAACGGGTCATACGTGGGGACGAGCTCGAGCGTATGGTTCCTATTTATTATAGTTCCATGTCTATGTTCGGGTTCCAATAATCCATAACCTATCCTTTTGTACTAGACAAGTAATAGTTATAACTTATGTCCGTATTTATGGTTCAAGTGTCGTGTTCTATTATCTTTATATCACGCCTCATGATCCACTTCAAGATGCATATGATACACTTTGTCGCGAGCTTGTTCTATTTAAGTCCGATTCTTATTTGTCACCACTATATCCAAATTCTTGTTCCAATATTAATCCAAGTCTTAAGGATTCATTAATTATTTCTATGTGTATAAGTTTACATCTAGTACACGTCGCTTATGTCTGGATCCGAACCTTATCTCCTATTATTATGTTCAAGTCAAGTGTCCAAGTTTGTCTACTCAAGGTTTAGGTACACACTAGCTACCAAGATAAGTGTCAATCTTATATATTCCAAGTTCATGTGACTAGTCCGAAGGTCCAAATTGTCAAGTGTCCAATGTCCTAACTCCATGTTATCTAGCGTCCCTATGACTAGTCCAAATGTCCGAGTTACTATGTGTTTTGTATATATTATCTTGGTTCACATAAGCTCGTCATGTTCCCACACGCGGCGTATATATAAATTAAGGGTTTCAACTAATATAACTATCAAGCTAGTAGGTCCGATTATACCTTATACGCGGTCTTGGTTCGTGTTGACCAGAATGACTCGGGTTGACCAGTTGACTAACGTTGACCATGTTGACTCCTGTTAACCAAAGTTTGACTGTTGTCCTGTCTCTTTGACCCGAACCCCTTACCGAACCCGGTTAACCCAACAACAATCGTCCACCATCAGACCCAACACTCGTCAGTGAATCACCAGGCCTACTCTACAACAGTTGTCACCGCTGCCACAATGCCATCACCATTGTTGCCACGAATCGCCGTCAACCTGCCATTAACCACCAGTCCGTACCATCACCGTGTCCGTCTCTGACCACCAGTAACCCACCAATACCCGACACCCATGACCACCACCATCATTCACTGACCTGTGTTCGATGACAACCGGTGACGAAGACATCACCGCCGCCGCTGCTAGGAACAACCACCCTCAGCCGTCGTCATCTTCCTTTCTCCTCCATGTCTCTCTCTCTCTCTCCTCTGCGTCTCTCTTTCTCTCTCTAGAATCAGACCTTATAGTAGATGTGGTGGTTTGTGGTTTGTGTTGTTGGGTGATGTTGCCGGAGCTCCGCCATGGGTGGAGGAGGTCCACCGATCCTCTTCTCTCAGGCCCTCTCTCTCTAGAAAGCAACAGCAGTAGTATGTGTGTATGGTCTGAGCATGAGTTGTGTCTGTGTGTTTATAAAGAAACAAGAATGAAAGAGGGGTTTTTATAATATGGATTTTGAATGGTTTTCACCAAACCATTTGATGGTTTTGGTGGATGGGTTGGCAAAAGGAGGGGAGGACAAGTGTCCTCCCTTGCTGACTAATCGGGTTCGGTCGGGTGCAGGTTTGAGCTCGTAACGCGTATTAGTTAGGTCACGTAACACGCATTCTAATAATATTTTATATATATGACGGTTCTGTTTTTAGTTTCGCACTTAACCGGCTCGCTCATTATTGGTTTTGGTTCGCTTTTATTACACGATAATAATATTATTATTCGAAAAAATTTTGGGGGTCGGTGCCGGGTTGTTACATTCTCCCCCCTTATAAAAATTCCGTCCGCGAAATTATGGTTGGGGTTATCTCATAGTTCAATTACCATACTCATAACGTTGTCAAGGTTATCTAGTTCTAAAACATTACTGATAAGTGCGAACGTAGAGTTGCATCGCTAGGTAGACAGATCATCCTACAGGAAAATGGGGAAATAAACTCAAGACCTACCACGAGATCACAACGAACCATGTATATAAGGGCTTTTATGCGGATCATACTATGTTTTTCCAAGATACGTTTGAGGCTCGTACGTACCACGGGGAGGCTTTAAACCTTAACCATTCTACTTCAAGACGAGAGTATGGCGATTGACTTATCGGATAGAGTGTCCAAATATAGAGAGGTTTACCAAATCAGTGGCTTGACAGTCATCAAAACAAGTAAATAACAGTGATGACATGGAAATCATGGAAACAGAATCCATAAATTCCTCGAGTGTTTGCTCGTTTGATTGCTTTTAAGAATAATCCTGTTTATTTCCTTATCAACCAATGGAATCAACACTGTGGAGGGGGAGGAAAAGCATACGAATTGACGAGCGAAAGAAAACTTACTTCATGTTTGCTAAGTCGCCCATCACTTGGGCTTCCGTAAGGAAGTACTCTCTGTACCTAGTGTTTCCCTTGCAATTTACTATACCAAACAACAATGAATTTAGCGTTCTTATTTTCTGACGAGTGAGTTTAACAAGATAGAATTTTCGGGGGACCTCAGCGTCCGTTATCTGAATGATATCTTCTGGTTTTGACCAGAGAGTTTCACTGGAAGAATGGAAAGATTAAATCTTATCTTTGTTTTCATAGCAAGCACATTGTCTCTGTAAGGGCTGCGATGTTCGATCGAAAAGAATAGATTCGTCATTATTAACGATGAGGAATACCTTTGGTTTGATACAAGTGTTCGAAACTAGGAAACAGACTATGATTTATTCTAGATCAGACTTCCAGTCTCATTCCTGACGTATCATCGGTGTTTATATATAGGGTGTACCGCAGCTAACCCACCACACCTTTGATACCCAGAAACGTACTGAAAGTCTCTATCGAGAAATAGGGTTCATTTTTGGATTGATTCCCAGTCCCGTTCCTGATGTACCATCGGTGTTTATATATAGGGTGTACCGCAGGCAACCCACCACACCTTTGGTACTTCAAAAACGAACTGGAAATTTTTCCCAAAACCTGCGTGGAATTTCATACCACCAAAACGTACCTGTAGATTCACGATTACGCTCCGGATCGTAACCGTCAATTTACCTTACATTAAGGTGCTATGTCTTTTTACATAAATAACTTAGTTAACAAGGGAGGTTAAAAGTACAAAGATCAGTTATAAACAATGAAGGAGACAAATGGACGTTTTACTTGGTTGAGTTTAATGGTTTTGATAACAAACGAAAAGTGTTTTCTAATGATGGGGAACATTTTCCTTAGGTTGTCTCTTGTCAAAACTTACTGATTCGAGGGTTTCTATGTCGGAACAGTTAATATAGGTGAAGATTTCATATTTCTCGCTAACGTCTTGCCGAGATTTTCCGAAAAATTTTGGTATGAAGGATTGTAGATGGTTTTACACAAGTCATGGTAGAGGAATGTTTCGCACGTCAAGAGTCATTTGATTCGTTCAAGTTGAATAATCATGGTGGTAGGTACATCCTTGTCCAAGGTTTAGAAAGAAAAATCGGCATTTTGGTTGATATTTCTAAAGATTTGAACACTGGTTTGGAATGATCATTGAGTAATCTAAGGTTTCTTTAGCATTTACATATGGTTCTAAGAAGTCGTTCAATCCAAAAAGGGCTTAAACATCCAAAAAGCAAGGAGCAACCGCCAAAATTTCTATACTCAAGTGTTATAAAAAGAATAAAAACCTGTGTACGAGAGTTCGTAGTGATAAAACTGAGTATGCACCAGGTTTCTGAACTGAATTAAGTGACTTTATTCAAAGATTTCACCGAAGCATTGAAGGAAGTTACAAGAATTGGTGTGATAGAGTCGAAAGAACTATGATGAACGGGTCCAATCGTGTTCCTCAAGACGTTTCTTCAAGGTTTCGTCTTATCCGAAGCGTTTCACACGAAGTTTTGAATGATATATTTCGAGCTTCAAAGGAATATAAACTAAGATTCCACAACTATACATGTGTTATCTAGCGTTTACCCGGTGCTCAAGAAAAGGCGCTTAGAATCTTTGTTACATAAACAAGGAATTATCCTGGATAACTCGATCAAAGTGGTATAAAGGAATGATGAAGGATCACATAATGAGTTCAAGGCTACACTCCATCGAGTGAGAATATCATGGTTAGGAAACCAAGAAACACTCAAGATGAGGTGCATTATTAGTTCGTTAGTATCAAGCCGGCGTGATTTACACAAGTTTTCGCATTCAGGGGTGTTAATCCGATTCTTACACTTATGACTTCTGATAAGATATGCCCGTAATGCCCTTGTGCCTGCGGATTCATGATTATGTTTGCAACCATAATCACTTGTCCGCCTCACTTAAGCATCCAAGCATATTCTTATCAAAATCATAATGTCTTATCTTATACTTTGGTTGTTTCGCAGTGTTGTTCATGTGCACATTGTATCGTTGGTTAGCAAGGTTCATCCTAATGTGTTCAGTACCCATGGTCGACTCGTCCGGTATCTCCTTTCTGCAACTCTAGTTTGTTCGCCATGCTTCGGTTTTCCAAACAAGAATTAACTATGTGGTTTCAAAGGTCACGATCTTAAGGTTCACGGTTGAAGCCTAATGGAGTTCTTATTCGCTTCGGCTGTTTGCTCTGATACCAACTGTCACAACCCGACCCAGGTGGGCCCGGTCGGAATACAGATGGTTACCAAAACATCGCGCAATGCAAGCAAACAGCGGAAGCAATATAGATAACTCTTCTTTTATAAATAATAATAGTTTACATATTTATACAATATACGCTTTCTAATACAAATACTCTAGGTAATGTTTAAGGTTCTCGCTTGACTTCTGATTCGTCCGCTAGCGGAAGCAATATAGATAACTCTTCTTTTATAAATAATAATAGTTTACATATTTATACAATATACGCTTTCTAATACAAATACTCTAGGTAATGTTTAAGGTTCTCGCTTGATTTCTGATTCGTCCGCCAGGGATACTCCGAGTCGTAGCCGCTCCGTCCTTCCAACTCAGACAGGTACCTGAACACATGCTTAAAATGGTTTTGGGTCAGCGATTACGCTGGTGAGTCCGTGCGTTAGTTTAAAAGGGTTTTCAATAAGTTTATCATTTCAAAAGCAAGTTTATTAGGTTTACACTGTTCAACACATGGTGATGTACAAGCGACACCTCAAACCTAACACTGAATCTATCTACTGCCATTATAGATTCTCCTGGCAAAATACATGTCACAGCGGCCCGCAGGCCTCAGTGGAGGGTTTTCCGGGCTTCCGGATCCACTGTGCGTGGGGGTTTCCCCAAGTAGCGCTACCCACATATTAAGTGGCCCAATCCCCTGGGTTAATGAGTGTCAGTATGGTTATTCGGCAGCTACTATCTTGTCACATCAAACAGTTTATCAAAAGGAAGCATGCATTCACCCCAAAATAGTAAAACAGAAAAGTGGGGAAGGTACACGAACTCACCTGGATGCAGTGTACATAAATAAATAGGGCGTCCGATATCCAGTACTGGGATTCTCCTGGCTGAATTCCTAAGTCAACAATTATTATTAGTGTTCGGTCTTAATTACAATGGGTCATACGTGGGGACGAGCTCGAGCGTATGGTTCCTATTTATTATAGTTCCATGTCTATGTTCGGGTTCCAATAATCCATAACCTATCCTTTTGTACTAGACAAGTAATAGTTATAACTTATGTCCGTATTTATGGTTCAAGTGTCGTGTTCTATTATCTTTATATCACGCCTCATGATCCACTTCAAGATGCATATGATACACTTTGTCGTGAGCTTGTTCTATTTAAGTCCGATTCTTATTTGTCACCACTATATCCAAATTCTTGTTCCAATATTAATCCAAGTCTTAAGGCTTCATTAATTATTTCTATGTGTATAAGTTTACATCTAGTACACGTCGCTTATGTCTGGATCCGAACCTTATCTCCTATTATTATGTTCAAGTCAAGTGTCCAAGTTTGTCTACTCAAGGTTTAGGTACACACTAGCTACCAAGATAAGTGTCAATCTTATATATTCCAAGTTCATGTGACTAGTCCGAAGGTCCAAATTGTCAAGTGTCCAATGTCCCAACTCCATGTTATCTAGCGTCCCTATGACTAGTCCAAATGTCCGAGTTACTATGTGTTTTGTATATATTATCTTGGTTCACATAAGCTCGTCAAGTTCCCACACGTGGCGTATATATAAATTAAGGGTTTCAACTAATATAACTATCAAGCTAGTAGGTCCGATTATACCTTATACGCGGTCTTGGTTCGTGTTGACCAGAATGACTCGGGTTGACCAGTTGACTAGCGCTGACCATGTTGACTCCTGTTAACCAAAGTTTGACTGTTGTCCTGTCTCTTTGACCCGAACCCCTTACCGAACCCGGTTAACCCAACAACAATTGTCCACCATCAGACCCAACACTCGTCAGTGAATCACCAGGCCTACTCTACAACAGTTGTCACCGCTGCCACAATGCCATCACCATTGTTGCCACGAATCGCCGTCAACCTGCCATTAATCACCAGTCCGTACCATCACCGTGTCCGTCTCTGACCACCAGTAACCCACCAATACCCGACACCCATGACCACCACCATCATTCACTGACCTGTGTTCGATGACAACCGGTGACGAAGACATCACCGCCGCCGCTGCTAGGAACAACCACCCTCAGCCGTCGTCATCTTCCTTTCTCCTCCATGTCTCTCTCTCTCTCTCCTCTGCGTCTCTCTTTCTCTCTCTAGAATCAGACCTTATAGTAGATGTGGTGGTTTGTGGTTTGTGTTGTTGGATGATGTTGCCGGAGCTCCGCCATGGGTGGAGGAGGTCCACCGATCCTCTTCTCTCGGGCCCTCTCTCTCTAGAAAGCAACAGCAGTAGTATGTGTGTATGGTCTGAGCATGAGTGGTGTCTGTGTGTATATAAAGAAACAAGAATGAAAGAGGGGTTTTTATAATATGGATTTTGAATGGTTTTCACCAAAACCATTTGATGGTTTTGGTGGATGGGTTGGCAAAAGGAGGGGAGGACAAGTGTCCTCCCTTGCTGACTAATCGGGTTCGGTCGGGTGCAGGTTTGAGCTCGTAACGCGTATTAGTTAGGTCACGTAACACGCATTCTAATAATATTTTATATATATGACGGTTCGGTTTTTAGTTTCGCACTTAACCGGCTCGCTCATTATTGGTTTTGGTTCGCTTTTATTACACGATAATAATATTATTATTCGAAAATTTTTTGGGGGTCGGTGCCGGGTTGTTACAGTTCACTTCTAGCCTAATCGTTAACACAAACAAACATATTGCGAGGGTTTTTGTGTAATTTCACAAATTGTTTATATAGCCCGCCCCTTTTCCCGCCTCTTCCTACTAGTTTTCCCGCCAATTAAGTTATTAATCAGTATCAGTGAGAGAGAGAGAGAGAGAGAGAGAGAGAGAGAGACAGAGAGAGAGAGAGTGAGAGAGAGAGAGAGAGAGAGTGAGAGAGACAGAGAGAGAGAGAGAGAGAGAGAGAGAGAGAGAGAGAGCTTGAATCACAGAGATGGAAATGGAATCGGAAGACATGGGTTGGCTCGAAGCCGATCTAGACCTGCACGACGACTATATAGACGAAGACTTCGAACAACTACCAGTACCTGAACAACAACAACAACAACAACAACAAGACGAAGAGCCACAACCAAAACCTATCACTAAACCTATTATATCAATCCCTAACCATCACATAACCAATCCTATCTCTAAACCTAATTTATCAATTCCTAATGATGACGATGATGATTATTATTATATAAACGGTTCTGAAACCGAGTCATTACACCAGAAGAAGCGGTTACTAAACCCTAGCTTACTCGATTCAACTAACATTGAACAAGTACATAAACGAACTGATACTGAAACCGAGTTATTGCAGCCGAATAAGCGGTTACGTGATTCTATTGATGATGATGATGATGATGAGTGGATGCGGTATTCGCCGAGGCCTACCGAAGGAGTGGCGGATGTGGTGGTTGAGGATGTTATGGAGGAGGAGGAGAAGGAGAAGGAGAGGTTTATTTCGCGGTTTGCGACGGATATTGATGGGGATTTTATGCCGGTGACTGCGCCGGATGGGGATAGGGTTTATGCTAAGTTAGTTAAGGAGGAGAGTGAGGATAAGGTGAAGAAGATGGAAGTTAAAGGTCCTTTTGAAGGTAGAAAACTGTTTAATTTGATTATGATATCGATTATTGGAATTTGTTGTGCTAATTAGGTATATGAGCATTTAGGTAAAAAATACCCAAAAAAAAAAAAAAAAAAACCGATACCGTACCGATATCGGTTCACTTTTGGTACCAGGCTTTGGTGATTTTCGGTATCGGTACCGTAACACATGTTTTCGATATTTTTGGTACCAAGTTTGGTGATTTTCGGTATCGGTATTTTGATTATTGGCACCGTACCGTATATTTTCGGCATCTCGTACTGTATATATTCGGTATCAGTATCGATAGCAAGTTTTGACAAAACGGTATGGTATGGTACCGAACTCATCCCTAGCTCTAATAGATGATTATGATTGAGATGGATATATAACTGGGCTATGAAGAGGCATGCCACTGACGGAGTCATTCAAAACAGACTAAGTATGACGGATTAACTGTGCAGGCTATATATGTCTATATGACGGACCTTTACGATAGTTTTGCTGTTTGTGGGATTTAATGGGGACGGTTGTTGTTAACTGTGCAGGTCTTATGATGGAGCCTATAAGTGTTTTAATGCAGAAGGTTGAACAAAAAGAGTTGCAAAAGGTATGTTTACATGGTCACTTGGTGTCTTGATCACCAGAATCTTATACTGTAACTAGGTATCCTTCAGTGTTGGATATGGAACAAAATTGGTGTTCTTTTGGTTTACTTCACTGTTTAACCTATACGATGATAGATAGAGGATGCTGATTAAGAAAGGTGCTTTTGAGTTAAAGATAACCTAAGACTAGTTGTGTAATTAGTGAAGGATGGATATGACATGTGAAATTATTATTATTTATTAGCTGTTGAAAAGGGCAGAACAAGTGGTTTAAGAAAGGTCTTGTAATATTTAGGGCCTGTTAAGGTACTCAAGTCTATTGTAGGCTTTAGAAATTTGCTCACCTTATAAGTTCTGCATATATATATTTATTACAGTCATTCTCTCACCACAGACAGCTCTGTACCTAAGTTGCCACAGTTTATTTTGCTTATTTATAATCGAAATTTTAATGATTTCAACATGACTACGTTTTTATATGGTTGGAGCTGTGATCTTTTAAATGAGTAGTTACCATTTTAAATATTTTGAGGATTGGTTTCCAGATGCTATGTTTGTTTTATTTAGTTAATAATACCATACTTAATTGGTAGAGGGGTTCATAGTATTCTATGTTTTTGCGATTAGTACTGGCTTTTTTTGGATTTATTATTGTTTAAAGTACATAAATTTATATCTAAAGTTTGGGATGTTAATGTATGGAATTCAAGTGATAATTACTAATCCAAATTCTCAATGGCTTTTGATTGATGTAATACGTATTTACATAATTCTTATTACTGTGGCGTGAAGGCTTTGGAAGCGAGTGTCTCTAGTCAGGTTGATGCAGATCTTTTGGAAACACCAGTAGTGACTGAGCAGCTGTGGGTGGATAAATATTCTCCAAATTCATTTGTGGAGCTTCTCAGTGACGAACACACGAACAGAGAGGTACATGTGTCAATGATCTTATTATCAACTTAAAACTGTTTGCTCTTATCCTTTTTTGTTATGTTCAGGTCCTTATGTGGTTGAAACAATGGGATTCTTCTGTTTTTGGCACTGAAGTCAAGAGTACGACGGATGACGTTTTGTCTGCTTTAAAAAGGCATTCCTCTGTTTCTCAACATAAAAAAGTTTCTAGCAAGAATTATTTTGGGGGGAGCAAAGAATATGTACCTAATGGTGGAACTTTTGGAGAACTCAATCACTTCAACAAAGAAAAGTATGTTTCCCATGCTATCCAGGAACTCCATAACAAGAAGACCAAGGATTCGGGCCCACCAGAACAGAAGGTAACATTCAGAACTTGTTTCATACTGTTTCTAGAGCTCATCATTATCATATAACCATCATGACATTCCATTGTATTGGATTTTTTCTTCTTCAGTCAGTGTTAGTCCTAATGTATTTTATGGATAGTTTTATTTGGACAAAATTAAATAGATTTTGAAATTTTGTTTAGCAATTTAAAAAGTGCCTTACTCTGGGTTTTAAAAGGCGCGCCTAGGCGCTTTTTTGGCGGATTCAGTCGCTTTTGACCCTGAGGCGCGCGCCTCACATACACCATGTATTTTTATGCATAAAAATGTTGTACCTTGGTGTTTTTGGCTTGTACATATAGGTAAAATCACGTAAAAAACTTATTTATAGCTATATTTTAGGTAAATGAAGCTAAAAACTCATGGGATATATATGGGATATAAAAAAAATTATATAATTAGTGTGCGCTTTGGGTACAAAAATCCCACTCTTTTTGCGCTTTGCGCTTCGCGCGATGCGCTTAGACCTCGTCGCTTTTGTGCGAGTCGCGCTTTTTTAAACCAAGGCCTTACATTCCACTTCAAATGGAATGGCTAAGCAAGTTAATCTCAATTGAAAAGATCAAGTAGAATAATTCCTTTTCATTTCATTGTCAAGAGAAATCGTGCTTTTATGTGCCACATCATTACTATTTTGGTTCTTATATGTCTACACATGAACTTGCCTATGCAGATCCTTCTACTATGTGGTGCACCAGGGCTTGGGAAAACAACACTTGCACATGTGGCTGCCAGGCACTGTGGATACCGTGTGGTGGAGGTTGTCATTTGTTCTTTTTAGCAGTCTTATACACAGTTAGAGTTTCATAATAATCTGGTTCCTTATATTTTGATATAAGTTAAACCAGCTCGTATGCACATCCCATGGAATAATATACTTGAATTCTATTCATTTCAAGCTGGATTAGATGGTGAAACTTGATAGCATTAGATAATATAGCTTCTGCTTTTGAACTTCAAGTAATGTAAATCAGCATATGGCAGTGTTGGATAGATACAAGCCTGTGGCGTGAATTAGTATGATAAACAATTTTCCCAATGATTAAGTTCAGTAATGATTTAGGATCTAGGTTAAGGTGCTGAGTGGGATACTGCACATCTATTTTGTTGACGAACTCTAATTTATCTTGAAATAATCAATAATTTGGTTCCTAAAGAGACAGTAGCTTTTCTGAGTCATTGACTTCTCTGAAGTCCTATATTTTTTGTTGAACACAAAGGTATTTTGGATGTTATTTAAGTTGGTTTATCAGTTTATGTTTCTGACATTTGTATTACCCTTCTGTGCCGGTCAAGTTAAACTTGTTGCCTCAAAAAATGAGTTTGATCATTGTTAAGAATTATATATTCTTTTGACAAACTCATTACTTTGTACCTATGTACCCTGAACAAAATCTTGATTTGTGTATTAAGAAAACAAAGATTCATATGTATGAAATTTCTGGGAATCATGTTATATTCAGTATGCGTACTTATCACATCTATTGCTCTACAGATTAATGCCAGTGATGATAGGTCATCCTCAACAATTGAAAGCAGGATTCTTGACGTGGTTCAGATGAACTCTGTCATGGCTGATTCAAGGCCAAAGTGTTTGGTAAGTCCAGTTTAGCATATACAGTACTATACAGTTTCTTGTTACGATTACAAAGTTTGAAATGATTTTTCATAGGTTATTGATGAAATTGATGGAGCTCTTGGTGATGGAAAAGGTGCAGTCGATGTAATTTTGAAAATGGTAAGTTTTGCCTTTTCTTGACCTAATACACATATTAACTATGGATGGTACTAAGAAGGAAGATAATTGGTCATACATATTGCTTATTGCCGTCACCACTGTCTAGTGTAGTTATGTATTATTTGGAATGGAATAGTTTTAGTTGTGCAACTGATGCTAATATTCATAATAATTGACATTGTTTTAGAAACGATTATGATTTGCAATTTTTTTTATGCCCCAGTACAAAGCAGAAAAACAAACTTTCAGATGTTTCGTAGGTTGCAATGGTTAAACATTTTATGCGTGAGCTGTATATGTACCTAACACTTGTTAGCATTTTTTAAGATTTAGTATGCAGGTATATAAATACAATAAATTAATCCATCACACCCTACTAATTGCTGCATAAAGTCCACAAGGACAAAAAATTCTTAAAGCAAGATAAGGGAGTAAGGGACCCTTTAAAGAAGTTGTATGATGCACCGACTATACATACAAATAATATCACGAAACTTAGCTGTCTCAAAGTATGTCTACATGCATATAAATTATTATTCTGTCAAGACCTTGTTTTCTGTATATTGCCGATATGAGGTTAATATTTTTTTTTGGTTTAGTCTTTTACATAAATAATATTATCTGGTTAGACAAATACAACTGATAAATGTTTGATTTTAGGTTGTAATGTCTTACTATTATCAATTCAGGTTTCTGCTGATAAGAAGTCTGACACCGGGGCAGAAAATATTAATCAATCAGAACAATCAGGAAAAACATCCTCAAAGAAGAAGAAAAAGGACACACCACTCTTAAGACCTGTAAGACCAATCAACTGAAACTGATTTGTTTATTTGATATACTTATGGGCTGTCTTCATATCCAGGTGATTTGCATTTGCAATGACTTATATGCACCTGCCTTGAGACCGCTGCGTAATGTGGCAAAGTAAGTACTTTTTTCAGTTTAATAATTTGCAAGTAAAAATTTATGCTCTTGTTATTCAGAAGCCAGCACTAATGTAATCATTTAGGATAAATTGTTGAGCATCATAACTGAAAATCTTCCTTTCAATGCTCACTAATGTAAATTATAGATGAGTTGAGTGGCGCAGAGTTCATTAGAAACCATAAATTTCTACTCTAGAAGTCTGTGTTTGCACTGTTTTTTTATTGATTTAGCAAATGTGGTTGCATGAAAACATGCGTTCCAACATCTCTTTTTATTCTGATAGTATAAGCATGATGCTACACTTGAGGCAATTTAAATTAACAACACACATCTACATTTTCAGGGTTCATGTATTTGTTCAGCCAACAGTAAATCGCATCGTGAACAGGTGAGATTTTATTACCATGTAGTATGTCACTGAATCATGTTGCTATTAGGTTAAAACATACATTGAATGATAAGGAAATCCTATACTTGAATGTTTATATAGTTGAATATGAAATGGGTAATAGTAGACTGACAGAGGCAAGTATGAAATGCCAGCCGAAGCATACAGTTTACTATTATGCTAAAGTGTGAGCACTTATTATTAGTTGTATCTTCAAAACTTTTCTTGGAATTACTCACACAGCTAACTCAGGTTTTCTGCCAAATTTTTAGGCTAAAATATATATGCAACAAGGAAGGAATGAGGACTAGTTCTGTTGCACTTACTGCACTGGCTGAATACACCGGTAAGTGATTTCCTCCTTAGTTATAGTTTTACATTTTGTTAAATATAAATTCCAGCTAAGTCTATAATCACAACAAGGTTAATGAAATTCTTGGAAGTTTCAGTAAAAAATATGTTCCATCAGAGTAGTTACTTGGAACTGATGGGATTGTTCTTATCATTCTATTTTGTTTATCCCTAAAGGTGTAATACCAACTTTTGTTTGTGCCAAGAAGATTAGGTATGCACAAAGGTCTGGAGGCACCTTTTGCCTTTTGGTAAATGATTATTATCAACTTGAAGGAGCCTTATCTTAAAAACTAATAACATCATTTTGTGTCTTATAAAAGTACAAGGACTAGGCATCCTTTCTTCTCAATTTGCATATCTGATAAACACTTTTTGGTTCTTAGAATGTGACATACGGGCATGCTTGAATACTCTCCAGTTCCTCAATAAAAAGAAGGAAATGCTAAATGTGGTATGTTTGAGCTTGTCCTTTTGTATTGTTATACATAGAAGAATATCACTCTTCTGGACGTTAGTTATCTGTTTAAAAACTGTTTTTCTTGCTTTGTAGTTGGACATCAGTTCTCAAGTTATTGGTAGGAAGGATACATCAAAAAGTGTTTTTGATATATGGAAAGAGGTGTGATTCAATTTTCAGTGTTATATCTATCATATCTGTTAATTACTGACATCTTCACTTAAAGTGGTAATACTTGTCGATTTTATTTTGTATCAAAAAGATTTTTCAAAAGAGAAGACTAAAGGGGGTAAGGAAGTCAATTGATGGCTGTAGAAGTTCGTTTAATGAGTTTACATCTCTGCACTCTTTGGTCTCTAATTGGTACGTTGAAATATTTCAAAATGGTGATATCCCTTTGTATGAAATCCCACATCATTTATCTTGCTGACTGTTGAATTTTCAGTGGCAGCTATGATTTAATAGTGGACGGGATCCATGAGAACATCTTGCAACTAAATTATCATGATCCTGTGATGAAAAAAACTGTAAGTTTTTTACTCCAATCCATTTAACGAGACAGTTTTTTTTAGGATAACTGTGAGAACCTGTCACCTGGAAACTCACAGCCCATCAATATCAGTGGGACCGGGTAAAATGCATAGTGCTGGGTAGGTAACCTTCAAGGGGTTATAGGCAGAAACCAGAGGAAACTTGATTGGCACTTGTGACCTCTACTAGAGGGAATTAGGTGCTTGCCACTGCGCCACCCCTTGAAGGTTGACAGTCAGTTATAGCCTGTTTGTACCTAAAATAATTCAAATTATTCAGGTCAAGTGCTTGCACAATCTCGAGATCTCTGATATACTTCATCAATATGTTATGCGTACACAAAAAATGTCTCTTCAAGGTAGTGATGTTTCTATGTCTACAGCATTAATAAGTTCCAGAGTTGAGCTGGAAGTTAAATAGTTAACAAAATTAATTTATCTTCTTGCAGTTTACCAGCCTGCTATATCAATTGCCATACATGGTGTGGTATCTCAAGTTGAAAAGCCTAATATTCAGTGGCCTAAATCTTTCCATAGGTATGTAAACTAATCTAGAGCTTTGTGCTTTTTACTGTTTTAGTTAGCAGGCTTCATTTTATTTTTGTTTTTACTTAAATATACAGGTACAGAACATCACTCATTGACAAAGTGGAGGCATTGCACACATGGCACAACAAAATAACGCCATGCATCTCAAGACACATATCTACTAAATCATTCGTTGCAGACCTGGTTTCCCCATTATTGCATATTTTGTCACCACCTACGTTAAGGCCGGTAATTTACTTCTCTTCAACTTCTAGTTTTTGAGAACTAAGGATCTAAAATAACCAAGTAAGTTAGTAGCAAGGCAATGTATTTAACTATTTACTAGAGGTGGCAAAAAGGATGGGTGTAGCGAGTTGGGTGATGGGTCAAAACAAACAGTTTTCGGTGCTCGGGTTGTGTTTGGCTGATCGAAACATCTTTTTTCACTTTTTTCCAACATTAGAAATTAAATAAAACCCAAATCTACACATTTGCATGCTAATTTTGATTCTGGAACACGTCAAACCAAACCGGCCAAACTGGCTACAGTGATGGTTAATATTATTATAGATATACATAACTTCATATTCCAAAAATGGAAAAAAATCAATAAATAACAAAGGTTAAACATCAGTTTCTTTTACACAGCCGTATCCAAGTTCCAAACCAAATTGTTACATCCGGGTTTTGAAAACCATGAATATAAATCCGGAAGGATGAACCTGCCTATTTGTTTTGGTTTGGATGGTTGGGTCAGTTTTTAACGGCTCATAAACACCCCTAGTCAGAAAGGTAGTTAGGAATTGCTATCTTGTACAGTTGTACATGTATATCATAATAACCATCTTATGATTCCTTGGTCTTTCACAAACGTTATGGTTGATGGCCCGTGTACTGCTTTTTCAGGTAGCTTTACATTTACTATCAGAAAAAGAGAAGAATGAAATGGCTCAGTTGGTGAGGACCATGGTGTCCTATGCCATAACATACAGGCACAAAAAAGTTGACCCCTTACCAGGAAAACCAAGAAACCAAGCCTTAACGGACACCCAAATTCTCTCATTTGATCCCCCGATTGGCGACTTCGTAAATTTTGAGGTTTGCATTGTTCACTTTACATGACTAGATTGAACTATATTTTTTTATAATGTCTAAAATTATTGTAATCTGTTGCAGGGCTACAGCTCTAGTTATTTCATGCTTGCCTCAGCTGTGAAGCAGGTTTTATCACATGAGGTAAGCACAAGGTGTACTTTACTCGTGTTTAAGCTAAATTATCTGGGCCTTATCCTTTTACGCTCCTGTGTGGGGACCTGGACCTTGAACATATGGCTCGTGATAGTCAGCTTTTGATCATGTATCGACGACTTTCTGATAATCTGATTGTAGGTTGAGAAACAAAAGATACTACAAAGTAGCATAGGCAAATCAAAGGACGAAAATGAAAGAACATATCTTTCCGGGAAAGAGAATTCTAGTAAACCTGACCATGCACCGGAAAACACCAAAACTAGTATCAGCAACTTAAAGAATTCATCTGCTCCAAAAACGTTCACTTCTACTCCTGCTAATGCTATAGTCTCCGCTACAGCATCCGGTAGAAGTGCTGCGTCATCCATTGAGATATCAAAACCCTCAGAAACTACTAAGAAGAGATCAGGTGGATCATTTAACTTCTTTGAAAGGTAAATATTTTATTTTTTTGTCTTTTTTGAAGGTTAAACCTTATTAAGTTTTTGAAGGTAGGCCGCGTTTTAGGGGACTTGAAACGAACTTTTAAAATTGGACTTTGTTGATTAATGAAGTTTAAATATTACTATCTTACCTTTTCATTATAAAATTTGTTTTTTAATCTTTTGATGTTTACTAAAAACATATAGAGACAGACAGGTTCTTAGAAAATTGAAGCCTGGACTCAATGTAGGGGTGTCAACCGTGTCTGGTTGACAGTTTTGATTTGGTGGGTCGGTGGGTTGATTTCTTTAAATCAAACACGAGTACCCGACCCAAATTTTTATTTGTTTTAGAAAATCAATCCTAACCCAGTAACCCGCACACGACTTGTTTATTATTAAATGGGTTAGACATGACAACCCCTAACTTGATCATTTTTTTGTGTCGTGTTGGAAACTGCCACTCCTCGCCCCCATAACAAGCTATTGAGTTCGTTCACATTTTGTCGACGAATCACACAACCACACTTGCTACACATTGAAATTTGTTTGTTGCGTGTCAGTCATTTTATTAATCTGTTAAACCAGGTTCAGAAAAACGAGTGCCAATGGCTCTCAAATAACTGAAACTGTGAAAAAAGTTTCAGCAACATCGGAGAGGGATTCACGTCCGGTCTTGTTCAAGTTTAATGAGGTACATTACTAACCATCCAAACTTCCAATATATCTGTCCTTAGTAACCATGCCTGACCAGATAGATATATTGGTCTTAATGCAGGGATTCACAAATGCAGTTAAAAGGCCAGTTCGAATGCGCGAGCTCTTAATGTAACATTCGAATTCTGCTAATTTTGTGTCTGAAATTATATAGAAGTTTACTTGTATCTATTGTTGCTACGCGTGCGTTTTAGATCTTAAGACATGTCTAGTAACACCATTTTGAGAATTAGTAATTATGATTAGTTGATTACAAATATAAGTAGTCAAGTGTGACATGATCAACTCTAGCAAGAGATTGATGTAAAAGAAACTTTCATACTTAAGCTTGTATTTTATAAGAAACTCGGGTTAATATAGAAAACATTTAATTTAAGAAAACACTTGCAATCAAGTAAGAAATTCAGTAAATTCACCCATCATATTGTTTGTTGTAAAGTGAATCAGTTTCATTGTCTAATTATTCTGACTTCTGCTAACTAATTTCAATATTAGAGTTAAACACACTTTTTATATGGGTTTTATTTGGTTTAACCAATCTATTAAACAAGTCTTGTCCGTGTAATAATGAATAAATCATTGGAATTTACAAAATTGTAATTGCTATAGAGAAAAACACATTTAGACTTAATAAAAATGAAAAAAAAATTATGATAAAATGTCGCCATATTCCTACATTTGATAGAAAATAGAACAACGTTGCAAAACAAAGCCCTCCAGGGTAGGTTAATCCGAGTACTTATGGTGGGTCGCCGAGTACAAGCCGAAACCGAGTTTTGCAACACTGAAATAGAATAAAAAAAATATCCGACCTGCCGGATTCGAACCAGCGACCTAAGGATTAGCTGTGAGCTTATTGCCTACTACAGTCCTCCGCTCTACCAACTGAGCTAAGGTCGGTTTGTTATCATTTGCACAAGAAAATTATAAGTATTTGAATATAGCCCCTACTGCTTTTTTTTTTTGCTACAATGTAAACCAATAACTAGTGATTTCAATTAAAAAGAGGCCGAAACATGATAAATCGACAAAAAAGAATAGATAGATAGCACATATATTTTTATATAAATAAATGTGACAAACAAAACATCTAGTTCAAAGACAATTTCAGATGAATTGCTTCAGAAATTTTGTTGCCACTAATCTTCCTCTTGTGTTCATACACGATTGTTTGTAGTTCACTTATCTCTTTATCGGTAAGTAGAGTCAATATAAGTAGGGCCCACAAAATGTCATGAAAATCACATCAAGTTGATAACTTATAAAGGTGTGACAAAAGCTATTTATAAAAAAATTGTGTTTAAACGCTAGGATAAAAAGCGTCCAAGTCAAACATACCAGCTACATACTTCATCTCAACTTCAGGTTTGTTATGTCTTTCAACTTCTTGACAAAAAAAGTTGTGCAAGAACAATATAACAACATTAGAGAAAATGTATACATTCAGATTTCAGACCTTAAAGTTGTAGTTAAACAATCCTGCTAAAACTAAATATTGGTCTTGTATGAATGAGACATTGTCATAGGACGGTACTACCTTGTTTACCAACCGCACATTGTCTAACCAAATCAAATTCTCTCTCGATACGTTCCTCAAAAAATCCGATTCGGAGGGATTCTTCCCCCAACTAACGAAGAGATCTTGGCGGAATTGCCACATATGAAATTGAGCACAATTTTGCAAAGAAATAGCCCACTTGTTTCTCGAGAAGAGATAGGAAACATGCTCAATATCATTTGATTGAATAGTTGACTCAGCCCCTTGTTGTTTGAAAAAACCCTCCACTTTAATTGGTATTTTTTCATGAAAAGCAGATATGAGATAACAAATCCAGCGTTTCACTAAGATTTCGAATAGTGGTCCCGAATTCAAGTTGATTCTATTTTGCCTCTTCCTCAGAGAAAGACGATCAAAAAATTCCCAACCATGGTCCTTGCGGATCGGATCATCCCTATAATATACAAAGACAAACTCCAGATATTTGAGATCTTTCTCTTTGAATAATATCTCAATTCCAGCGACAGTTTCATTAGATATCTTACAACTAGAATCACTCTTTTATCTGATCCAGTCCCTCCACCACCGCGAACCCCAGTTAGAGTTAGATTCAGGCATGTTGTGTATCACGCAATGCAGAAGCGAAAAAGGCTACATACGTTCTTCCAACATTATGATTAAAAAAACATACAAAAAAGTGTATACACACACTTTGAGATAAAATATGACATAACTGGATGAATTTTCGAGATTACAAATTATAAAAATTCTAACTTGACATCAAACTAAAGACTAACAAATTATAGACAACAGTTAGAAAATTAGATATGACAACTAGTAAATCACATGAATTGGTGACAAGTTACAATTTGCTTATAAAATGAAAATCAGGAAAATCTTAAGTTTCAAGTCGAGATTTACTGTCGTTATTTTGACGCGTCTTCCACACTCACATCAGTCCCCATATAAATCCGTTCGACACCAAAAAAAAATTTAATCTAAAATTGATACGTGGTGTGTTTTAACTATAGACTTTCAAAATGCAGACTTGGATTCCACAATTCTACTAATTATGCAACCTTTCTAACAATCTTCATACTTTTACATTTTTTCGTTACTCTAGGCAAACATTTTTGCCACTTTCACCTAGGGGTGGGATTTTTACCCGAATCCAATTACAAGGAACCCGAACCTGAATAACCCAAACCCGAATCGGTTAGTTTTAGGAAGAATTGGGTTAACCCGATTAACCCAAATTGTTAGTTGTTTATCATATTGTTATCTTCCGATTAGGGGTGCAAATGAGCCGAGCAGCTCGCGAGCTACTCGAGATCGACTCGATAAAAGGCTCGAAACGAGCTGAGCCTTATCGAGCTCGAGCCGAGCTCGAGCCAAAAACAAAGCTCGTTTACTTATCGAGCCCGAGCTCGAGCCTGACATATGAAGCTCGCAAGGCTCGGCGAGCCTTATCGAGCCTTAATATAATATTAATTTTTTTAATATTTTATACTATTTACCCATATTTAAAGTTGTTTAATAAACGAGCCGAGCCGAGCTTTTGACTTATCGAGCTATCGAGCCTATTATTTTTATTATTTAATTTAATATATTAACTAATAAACACTAAATGAGCCGAGCCCGAGCCGAGCTCAAGCTTGAGAAACTACTAACGAGCCGAGCTCGAGCTTTAAAAACAAAACTCGAATCGAGCCGAGCTCGAGCTCGAGCCTTTATATGTTAATCGAGCTCGAGCTCGAGCCTGGTCGAGCTCGGGCTCGGCTCGGCTCGTTTGCACCCCTACTTCCGATTTCCACCATCAAAGAAATTCTAAAGCAGATTTTGGGTGATGAAGTCATTAATTATTATTAAGAATGAGAGTGACATTTTCATGTAGTAAAAACGATGAACATTTACGGGAATCACAAACCTAAATTAACCTGAACCCGAATAACCCGAGCTATAGATGGTTTGGTTACCGGGCAAGTATTTCCCATCCAAAAACCTAAATAACCCAAAATCTGATTAAAAAACTCCAAGAGCACCCTTAGTTTTAACATGTAAAAAGGACATATGAATGACTAATTTATCCATGTAATTGTGTACTCACAAACACATGGCAGCCTCAATGAGCTTTCATCAAACACATACAAAAAAAATATTTCATGACAACAAAACCACACATACAAAATATTAAAGTTTGAAAAAATATCCGACCTGCCGGATTCGAACCAGCGACCTAAGGATTATCTGTGAGATTGAACCTACTACAGTCCTCCGCTCTACCAACTGAGCTAAGGTCGGTCTTGAGTTCATGTGAGTAAACTGATTAAATATTAATGAAATTAAATTATATGGGTCAAAGCAAAATACAAATATTCTGGTGTTAATGATTTAAACTTATTAAGTAATACTGAATAAGTAACTGTTTTGTATAAATAAGTAATCTCTTAACGATTTAAACTTTTAATTCATTATATAAAAACCAACTTACATCTGGATAACGGGTAAACGAGCAACAAGCTGCACCGCTATCCCGTTTTGAATCGCAAAGCCTATTCTACTAAATACAAACCCTTGGTTCCTCAGGCTTTGTGAGTCACTATGTACCACTTTCTGCACCCGCTCCAAAAAGCGAACTGCCTCAGGGGCAAGGGATCCAAAAGTGTCGAAGGCAAACGAAATGAACACATGCTGATTCTTTAAACACACTGTCTCGTGCTTAGCAACCTTCCTAGCTTCTGCCTTCAAAACCGCCTGTCCCGGAACGAATCCACTATCTCTCAGCCCCACCAGTGGGGACACCCCAGTGAGGTCAACACACGAGTGCTTACCCCCCCCCCCCCCCCCCCCCGGCCCAGCTAAACATAAGGACGTTCACAGGACGCAGGGTAGATCTTCCCTCTCATGGGTCAGTTAGAAAGTTAACGGGGGCTTCTTTCTTGGCTGAGATCCCGGCATGCCTAAGCACATCCCATAAAACATCTCTAACCCAGTCATGACTATACTTGAACCCCTGCTATAAGCTATTTTTTAATACAAATATAATACCGAATAAGTAACTGTTTGCGTCAGATATTTTATTTTCATCTTTTCGTATACTATTTCTTAATTAAGAAAAAAGTTAATTATATCAAACAATCATACCAAGTATAATGCTACCGAGCATGAGATGTAGACACCCCTTATCTATAAAGAGGCTGCTACCGTTAAGACCCCGGCTCCAAAGGCAACCATAGTCCATATATGAGAGTTAGGGAACATTTACGTAAAGAAAATACACATTAATATACTAAAAGAAATACGGATGACATTAATTAGAGTATCGTTTTACATTTTGCACGTAATTTACAAAAAGGATTATTATTAATTTTTTTTAAGATAAACACTAGACATTGAATTAACGGGATCAAACCTGTCATCTTTCGTTCGTTGTTTTTATACTCATAATTAACACATTACTTATTTATACAAAACCTATAAAAATGAACAAAACAACAATGTTTTCATAACCTAACCGGAGTCCGGTCCAATGAACCGGCCCAAAAAGAAACAAAAACCTCAGAAAAAATCTGGTCCAACCTGCGAGGTCACCGGTTCAAAGGCGGTTCAGTGCATTCCTGGTTCGTTGTATCAAACCGGACCAGCCGGGGGCAAAACAATGTATGTCAGTTAACCAACGAACCCGGTCCGAGTTTATAGCCCATACAATCTCCTCTTAATCTCTTATCGTTCAGCTAAGTATAATCACAGACTTTATGACCGTA
The DNA here is from genome assembly GCA_028751855.1 of Ambrosia trifida. Classification (NCBI taxonomy): domain Eukaryota; kingdom Viridiplantae; phylum Streptophyta; class Magnoliopsida; order Asterales; family Asteraceae; genus Ambrosia; species Ambrosia trifida. Next base: position 27,665,213 of record CM054126.1, read on the forward strand.
TAAAATAAAGCAGTTTTCCATCAAAGATTAACATGAAACATTCGATCCAAATAATTCAACAAGACACAAAAAAAAAGGGAATATGAATCTTTAGTACACACTTGTTGGCCCTCAACATTTGAACTTTGACCCCAAGGTCGTAAAAGCGTAGAACACAAAGGACTCAAACATGGTGTCGTAAATGGGATCAAAGAACCCCAAAGAACGGGTTGTTTATGGCACTGTTCAACTCTGTCCCGGCTGAATTTAACACGGCTCTGTCGATTTTGTCTCTGGCCAAAAACAAGAATTCATCTCCTTCGATCTTTTCAAATCCGCATAGCTCAAGAAACTTGATCCCGCCTTCCAATTTCCCAACTCTATCCTGTTTAGATCAACCAAAACCACGAATCAAATCATAAGTACAAGCGTAAGGGTTTGTGGGTTGACTCGTCTCGACCCTTTTTGACCTACACTAAAATTGGACTTTTTTCAACCGAACAGATATGGAAAGTGACCCGACCCGCATAGACGTACCAAGGTTCTTGTGAACACAGATATCTATGCAAACAGTTGCGTTGGACTCACAAATCGAAAATGGAAGTAAGCAAGACAATTTCTGACCTGAAAGGCAGCGTTACTAAGTCTGATTTTGCGGAACTTCTCCTCGTCTGGCTTAGTTGCAGCATTCTTGATATAAGTCAGAAGGGTGTTGAATGCTGTCTTCACTTTTGCTTCGTCATCCTAAATCGTTTAATCAACATAAAATCAGGTCAATCCAGCCCAACCGTAATAAGAAAGACCCGTTTCGACCTTAAATGTTATATGAGCATTAGCACCCATTAAACAATAAAAAGAACGAAATATGCAGAGAATGTTAAAAGATGATGATTTGTTTACCTTATTGCTCTGCTTTAGAGATCTTAAACACTCTCTCATTTGCTCTGATTTTGTAGCAGGCCTGACGGGCAATGAGCTCTGTAAAAAAGACCAATGAAATTCTTAATAATTTAACTATGGATACCTATAGAACTGAATTAGACTGCAATTTCGGCCTGTTTACTAATGAAAAGGGTTGATTCGGGTTATATCTTATCCCTGATGGGTCAAATGATTAAAATTTAGCCAAAAATGAACTACGTCAGACGGGTATGCATCACATAAAGTATAATTATATTTCATAATACATCCTAAGTCATTTTACCCAAAATAATAAGATTCTTATTAAAACGATAACATTGTAAATCATCATTGACACACTAATTGTTCAAAAATTTTGAACAAAAAATGTTCGGGTCAAATCGGCCATAAGTTGTATACATTTGCCACCTCTAAAATGAACCCATAAAAATGTGCAATTTGATTACATGCTTTTAGGTTGAGATTGAAAAGTGATAAATTCTTTAATTTAGAAAATCCATAACAGAAAGAAACTTTGCAGGAGATTAAAGATCGCAATACCTTCTTTTCTTCGACTACAGGTGGAGGAGGTTTTGAAACATTGGGATCTTCTGCAGGTAATCCAAGCTTCCTCCTCCTTTCCGCCTGTACAGCATCGAAAATATTAACTTTACATAAGAAGATACTAAAGGTTAAATCGATAATATGTGTTTTATAAAGCTAAATAAGTGTTGGTTACAGCAAAATAATTATTATAATTAGAAATTGTATTTTAATATTGTATAGGCCAAATAAGCATTTTCAAGACCTTATCTTCTTCCAACTTCTGTCGGATTTTTTCTCTAGCTCTTCTCTCCTCCTCCTTTTCTGCTTTGCGCAAGGCTATGATACTGCAAGATACCCCAATAAGAAAAAAAAAATGTTACCAATCAAAATTTATACAAACAACTACTTTTGGTGAGAAAAAAATAATTATGTTACCGTTTTCTTTCATTTTCTTCCTCCATACGCTTTGCTTCAAGTAGTTCCTTACCAATCCGAATTCGCTCCTAAAAAACAAGTTCATTTTATGTTACGTGCATTATGATGATGACAACCACAAGACGTTCATGCCACACTCTTTGTCATTTGTCAACAGAGAACTTACAGAATAAAGTAAGGTATGATATGAAAAAGATAAAAAAACAAGAGTTCATAAGATATCAGTATCACTTAAATACATCTAGGTTACTTCATGTCAACCTCTACACAATCATTTTTGGATACATTTGAATGTAAGTTCTGAGCTATCACACCATTAAGTATTCCATTGACTGATAAATAATAAGCATAATCTTAACGTGTCCTTGCTAGTTGCTTTAAATTTTAATCCAGTAAACGCACAAAATAAAGATACTTTGTAGAATTTTATAAACAACATTTATGTTCAAATATAACTAGATGAATCCAAATACTTAAAATATAAATATGTTCTACTTAGTTGAAAGAAAAGATTACGTTCCAATTGAATGATGTAACAAAGTGATGATCGCTCCAGAAACGACAATTAAGCAATAGTTGTTCATACATTTTAACTTCTATGATTAATTATCTTTAAACAAACAAATGATTACCTTCTCCCTTTCTCTTTCCATTCTCTTTTCTTCCTCTTCTTTCTTTTTACGAGCCCGTTCCCTAATATATCACAAAGACCGAATTGTGAGTAATTAGGTAAAGTGAAAAAAAGGTAGATCAACTTCTCATTATGCATAAGTGAGAATCCTACATCCTGTCCATTGGCGTAGCTTTCTTGGGGCGGGGAGGGGCGGCCGACCCCCCGAATTTTCGCTCATAAGTATTGATTATATAGTATTCGTATAGAAATTTTTTGGTATATATGGTTTCGACCCCCCGTTTTTTTTTTTTTTTATAAAAAATTAGTTATATACTTCCGACCCCCTAGTCCGGATTTTCAAGCTTTGCCACTGATCCTGTCTATAAGATAATATTAACAAATAGGACTTAAAAGACTTCAATGCATGTGCACCTATTCTTGCCTACTACTATCTTATTTTATAAACTGATTAAGCAAACAGAATATATGAGAGAGAAAAAAATACCTTAGCTCTTGTGCTTTTGCTTTTCTTTCTTCAGGAGTAAGAGAAGGCTTGGGAGGCTCTGATTTACTCTTGGCAGACACCTAGAAGAGAGTAACATAAAACATGGTAAGCCAAGTCATCCTGTTTTTTCACTTAACGGAAAGATATATAAATTCATCCTGGCCGTTCAAAAAAATATATATATAAATTCATTCTACAGTGAACTTGTTCCAGATATTGTCTACTAATTAAATAATTTATCATTCCTCCTTCCAAGATAACACAAAAAAAATCCAACCCCTTTGTGTTAGTATATAATTTAGATTTATCCTAAGTTGATTATTATTATTATTATTATTATTATTATTATTATTATTATTATTATTATTATTATTATTATAAACATAAGTATGGTTAGTTATGTGTCAACCGACACAACCATCACTGTAACCGTCATCATACTATATTGGTGGGTATATAAACCTCAAAGCGTATCATTTGTAATGTATGCATTTCACATTGTTAATTTGTTATTCAATTCTCTCTCAATTACGATCCTGTGAAATCATCCCTGTGACATCACTTTGAGGCACAATCGTTAAACAAGTAATGCATGTAAAGTATAATATTTGGATTAAGCACATGTACTAGTAAAACCTCAGAGGCACGCATGCGAGTATGAGAGAAAAAATGTGAAAATACCAAAGGCATCTGATCTATGTCAGCATCCTCCTCATGTTCAACAATCCAATTCGCAGCAGCCTCAAGACTCGAGTTACCTGGAAACAAATGTGTTAGATGAAAGCAATGCCAATATTATGTAAAATCCAAACAAAGTACACACTAGTATTCAAATAGGACAAAGTATTACTATTACATCAAAAGAACGAAAAAATAACATAATACGAACTCTCATTCTATCACACATTTCAACCATATTCAAATTCCAGAGTACATTCGCATAAATAGGATTAGTTTATATAAACATGCTTCAAACCAAGGGCCCAGCCCACTCACCAGAGAAATGAAGAGCACGGGTTGCTCTCTCTTTCGAAAAACCCATCAATTCCAGCTCCTCTAGTAATTTTGAGTCAACATCAGGAACAACCAATTCTACAAAACACATAGACGTTAGATTTAACACCATAAGGAACTACCACACTACATAACAAGATCTAAGCAATCAAATAATCAACTAATTTTAAGAACCATGAACCGAATTGACTCAACATTAACCTATACAATGGGTGCAGCATAAAACACAATCAAGAACAAAAGGTGGTGGTGTTCATTTGTTCGGATATCAGTTTATTCAACTTATTAGAATCCATTTATTCGGATTAATTTTGTTTTTGTCACTAATCGCAAACCGAACCAAATTGTAAATGCGTCAACCTAATTGAATTCAACCCATAGTTATCAAAGGTGTGAGGCGCACTCAAGGCGCTTAGGCTCCAACTGTGTCCTAGGCGAGAAGTGCAAAAAAGGAGCAGGCCTAAGAAAAAGACAACGCAAATAAAAAAAATAAAAAAATCACCAAATCATTAAAAATAACAATCATCTTATAAATCATATAATCATAAAATGATTGACTTAGCCATACTTGCTAAAAGAATTAACGCGCCTTTGATAACTATGTTGGTGGTAAATTAATGAGTTGAGGTGTTTATATATTGAAGAATAATTCAACAGAACTGATTTAGGTATCGATATATGCAGATTTTTTTTTATCTATAAGTGTTTTAAAATCAATATATTTAAAATAAAATAAGATTTGATTGAGATTTATATATATCTCTATAACTGATAAGTATTGGTCAGGGATTAGGTTTTTAAAGTGGCTTTTTTATCTAGGAGGGAAAAGCAGGATCTTATGCCTTCTCAAGGCGATGGCTTTTGATAACCATGATTCAACATTTCAACCAATAACAAAAGAGGCAAATAACTAATATACCCTCAACCCTCAGGTTCACCAGCAGTACTAGCAAATTATAATTCATAAGGCAAATAAAACTCATGCACAATTAAAACTCACAATACTATCTCACTATATAACATGATCAATTAAGTAATCATTAATCAACAACAAATGAGACATATAACCAATACCCTCAGGTTCATCAGCAGTACTAGCATCAGCCATATCCACATCATTACTAGAATTCTTCGGAACCTCCAACGAAATCGGCTTCGTCGTCTCTGACGTCTTATCAGTAAATTCAGTATGACCAGTCCTCTTAGTGTGCAGATCACTCTCCTAATAACATACCAGCATAACAATATATTAAACTGAAATATTCACCCATCTAATAACATAATAATATACAGTGTTAGGATCAAATACAAACAACTTTTTTCATACTAAACCTACAAATAACTAGAGTAATTAGATTCTTGGTTTTCAAAAAGCGCAAGGCGCACAAAAGCAAAGAGGTCTAAAACCGAGGCGCAAAGTCCAAAAGCGGCAGGCTTTTTGTACCCAAGGCACAGAGCAATCACATAAAATTTTTTTATATATCACTATCCCGTACGTTTTTAGCTTTCCCTACCATATATAAAGCTTAAATAAGGTACATGGATTATAAAAACGTTTGAGGCATGCACCTCAAGGTGAGGCGCCAAAAAAACGAGTCTGAGGTGCGTCATGGAGTCCACTATGTACATAGGCCTCTAAGGGCTGAGGCGTTGAAAAATGCGCGCCTCATGGGGTTTAGGGTGTTTTTTATGTTTTTTTTATGTTCTAGACATTTTGGGTCAGTTATTTTATTTTTGATGTTTTAGACTTATTTGGGCCAATTATTTTATGTTTTATAAGATATTTAATTTCTATATTTATTTTTTGATTCCGCCTCAGGCTTACGCCTCGGTTCGCCTCGCGAGGCGAAGGGAAAACGCCTCGAGGCTCGTTTCCGTTCTTTTAAACTTTGATAAGGTATATGAATTTAGCTACATGTACAAGCCAAAAAAACCATGGGTTTGCATAAAACACTCATTGTACAAGAGGCGCAAGCCTAAGGCCAAAAAAACACAGATTTTTTTTTTTTTGCGCCTGAGGTCGCCTTGAGCGTAGGCTCGCTTTTTAAAACCAAGATTTGATTACTCTAATTACAAATAAACTAGCATCTTTCATTTAAAACCACAACAACAATTTTAATCTAGTTGTAACGTTTGAACCATAGTAATTATTATTATTACTACAAATAACTAGAATAACCATCACAAAAGCCACAGTAAAAATATTATTACTTCAGTTGCATCGTAAAAAACTACAATTACAACTAGAGTAATAAAACTACTTACTTTAAATGAAAGTTACTCTGGTAAATATTATTACTGTCTACTTCAGTTGCAGCCTAACAAAATTACTATAGTTTAAATAAAAATTACCCTGGTTGGTAGTAATATTGACTGACAATAGAGCAATTATATTTTTACCGGATCTGAGGCAGCAATATTATTATATAAAAAAATAATTACCGTTTTGGATCGGCAGGGTTTGCCACATGTGGCGCAAACAAGGTTAAGAACAGCTTCAGTTGATTCAGAGAAATCGGTGTGTTTGGTGAGTTCTGCGTGTTCTTGTGCTTCTTCGACTGATTTCAGTAGAGCACCACAATCGCCACACTTTAGTGATACTCCGGCCATTGTGTTCGATTGGGAATTGTGGATATTATTATTAATATTATTATTGGGTTCGATTTGGTTACCTGTTGTCAGGTAAAGAAGTGTTTGTTGTTGTTCTTGTTTGGGGCTTTTATGTTTTTAGGTGGTGAAAGGTGTGACCCGACCCGGATGGTTAGGTTGTTTCTTCCCCAAGCTATGTTCTCCAAAACTTAAATATGCACCAAAAAAAAAAAAAAAAAAAAAATCACATTAAATTTCGAAAATAAGGGAAAAAATAAAAACTCAGAGACAATTTGATGTTTTTTTTTTAATGAAAGTAAGGCCCGACTATCTGGGCACGCCCGCTTCTTGGGTGAAAACTTCACATACGTTTGGGTTTATCAATGGTGTTGGGTAGCCTAAGCCCACAAGTTTCTGAACGGGGAAAACCGCCTGCCAGAAGGTCCGCTACGGTAAAACCCAGGTGGGATCAGATTTGAACTTGAGATCTTTCAGCCCCAGCTCTAATCCTCATTTTCCATGCCACTCAACCACAAGGGCGGGAGCAAACAATTTGATGCTTAGTCGAAGGAATCTCTTAATTTGTTTTTATTATATCGATGGGATGAAGTGAACAATATTGCCCGAACAATATCGGAATTTGTTTATATGGCTTTCGTTCGACGTAAACTACGTGTTGATATTCTTTTGATTGATATACCGCATCGTGCCGGTACTGTAACTAAAGGAACCGATGTCGGCTGAAAGCCAGCTAAAATTTCTTTTATAATTTTTAGATACCAAACATATCCTAGCCATTCGTAACACCTGTTGGACATCTAGGTTTTAATTCCTTTTGATTGCTATAGTTAGTGTCAGTACCATAACGAACCAAACCGATAACAACCGAATTCAAGATGCGTGATTAAGTTCTTAAACATACTTAATTCGATGTTTATAATTGAATTCGGCCATTTAGGAAGTTGCAACTAAAAGACTTCAACGACAAGGGTGAGCAAATGCAATTTTATAAACTAAATGTATACCTTAAAAAGCTCGTTTATAGGATAATTGTGTTTTAATTTATAAATTACAAGTCGTCTATGTAATGCACTAGTTATGTGTTTTGACTCGATATGATATATTACGTGTTCCAATCGATATGAATAATGTGCATAACAATGAAAGAGTGTGCGTAATTTGTGCCTTACAAGTTACATAACCACCACCAATGGTGCCGTATTGATGATGCACCCTTGACGCTTCCTTGTCTTCCATTTGATGCCCTCGGCCGATTAACTTGAAAGACCCACGACCTCTTATTAACAGAAGGCATTTGCATTATACATACCGAAGATATGATATGATATGACGGAGCAACAAAAGATGAATGTTGTAAAATCACTCATACTCGTACTGCCCATTTTTAAGAGTATGTAAAAACCACACGAGCATTCATAATGATACTAAAAGGATAGAAATCGTTACACTACCATATGAGAATGAGTTATGATTCTTACTGTTACAACTCTCTCATCCTATTTATGTAATTGGAGCTTTACATTGTTCTTACTTCTGCAATAGTCAATTAAATTTATTTATTAAACAGTTTGTAAGATGCGACAGGTTGAGTTTTACAACAGCTACAGATGACAAGATTGGCCGGTCGGTCAGGTTGGGCATTGGGTTGAAATGGTTAGGGTCGAAACGTTACATTTTTTTTGTGTGGGTTGAAACAAACCATGTTGAGTTGACCGCTTGACCCACAAACACTCTTTGTTGATGGAGTCAACAGTGATAAAAAAAAAGCCATAGTTTTACAATGATAAACTAAATCCTTGATTAAAAAGGATTTAGAATGCTATATGCATAAAAAATAGACTTTTAGCGACTTATTGAAGTGACGATAGATCCAGTTAAAAACATATAAAGCTCGGTATGCTCTTAAGGAGGCCAATAAAATTTAGTTTCTATCCAGCACAAAAAGTTACATTCTTAAAATGTACAATGTACTGTAAGATTTAAGAAAGACAGGCTGTGCATTGTGCAAGTTGGGTAACAAATGAAAACGGGTCATGCCAAATGGACATTTTCCGAAAGAAGCATATTGGGTTGACCAGGATACACTTATAGTCCGATTTTTTTTTTTTTATACAGCTAGTGCGTCAAATATGATTATTGAAACTACAACATTTTAATAAAATCTAGCCATTTTTATAAAATGAGAAGGTTTTATGCATTAAAAATACAAGGTGGGCGTCTTCTGCCCCATTCAACCCATTTGACTTTTTTCCTTTAACATAACTTCAATTTAATTTTTGCACATTTGACACATTTAAATGAGTCGAAATTGCCACCTCTAATTATTACTTTTAATAGAATTATAAGTACGACACCCCATCCATATCACCATATGTATAAATAGGGTCAACCCCTCGTTTGTAAACTAATGAATCTCTAAATTCATTCACAATTCCCTTTAAGTAAGTGTTTTCATCTCTTGAAATTCATAAGATTTTATATAATAAAAAATCATGTTCATACAAAACAATACAAATACTAGTAAATGGTAAAGAATTTCATACATAGCATGTCCTCATATAATCTCACAAAAGTATAACAAGAATCAAAGAAAGTAAATGAACAATAACATAATGTCGCACGATATAGTTGCTAATAACTTAGAAAACCATGGCATATGTGGCAACAAATATCGAAAATATTATTGGCACGGTTGTGAATCTTATTGAAGTTGCATCTGAAGAACCGTTGTTATCTGTTGATGGGACGGTGTTGGTTTCAGTGCCTGTACCTGACGGGGATCCCGGAGAAGAAGTAGGTGTTGTTCCTGAAGGAGAGTCAGTTGGAGAAGCAGCTGCAAGTTTGAAAACATAGAACAATGAATAAGTTTATAAATATTAATTGGGTGGTTTTAAACTAGAGGTGACACGTTTGACCCGTTTACCTATTAAAGAGTCTTGGTTATGTTCATTTCTAACCGGTTAGACGGGTAAAGCAAAAAATTAGTTGAAAAGCAAATGGGATAACTATGAAAGTTGCATTACTTTTTGACCCATTTACCTATAAAAGAGTCTCGGGTTATGTTTTTCTCTTTCAGGTCAGACGGGTAAAGTAAAAATTTAGTTGAAAAGGAAACGGGCGACTCTGAAAGTTGTTCATATTGTATATTAAATGTATAGAACCCTCTAAATTATGTTATTCCAAAATTTTAGGTTATTGTGGACATAATACGATCTCTAATCGTAATTTACACACGAATTATAATTTAAATTTTTCCTAGATAAAAAAAGTGTCTTGGTAAACCCGACCCGTTTTGACATGCACTAAAAAATGTTGGTTTGACTATGTTAACCACCCCACCCGCGCATTTTGACATTAAAACCGTTTTGAATAAACTAATATGTGGACTTTATGAACAAATCATAAATCAACAGTTGACTTGACTTTTTTTAAGATCATTACCATTGCATTGACTAGTTGGTGGTGTCTGGACATTGCAAGCCTTAGGCAACTCAAGAGCCTGAGTTTGGTTAATATTAAGTCCCAAAGACGAGCCACCGCCGTTAAGAACTTGACACAAGCATTGTGGCTGTGACTGGACCACGCTACCCAGTTGGGTGCAACATCCTGATGACGGTGTAGATGTGTTACCCGAAATGTAGCTTAGGCATGGTGCCAAACTAACTAGAACACTTGTGCAACTTGAAGATTGAGCCATTGAGCCTCCATATAAGGTAGCCATTGTGATCACTAGGATCATTATGATTGTGTTGGTTTTTTGATATTGTGCCATTTGGGATTTTGGTGTGTTTTTTTTTTTTTTTTTTTTTTTTTTTTTTTTTTTTTTTTTTGTGAGTTGGGTTGAAAAGATGATTTGAGTTAGAGGTTTTGGTTGAGAGTATGGAGGTTTTGTGGTTCTTTATATAGGGGAATTTGTATGACTTGGGTTAGCTTGGGTCCACAAGAGTTGTTGTGCATAGGTAACCTACTTTTCCGATTTTAGAATATTTGCTAATAGCTGCCAAATGATTTGCAAAGGGAAATGTATAGTTTTGAAACAATAATCACCACATAATTGAAATTAAGAAGTGAACAAATCATTTTAATTGCTTTTATTATGTGTGTGATTTTCTAACACAACATGAACCTAAAGCAAAATTTGTAAGTTTTGGTATAGTCTAAATGTGTTCGGTCGATTTTTTGGTTGAACTCAAGTATGTGTTTAGCTAAACAGGCTGTGTTTGAGTCAGCTAGCGGATTTCTGGATTGACCCTTTATTTCAATATTTTTTTTATAAATATTTGTGTCACAACTTAAATTAGTTGGGTATCTTCTTCCACAGTTAAAAAGTTAAAAAGAGAAATTAACATCGGGTTTTATAGTTTAGCTGTAGTTGTACAGATTCATAGCTTTTGCTATAGATTTGTAACTTTTGGAGGTATGACGTGTAAAATTAAATTAAAATAAAGTAAGTTTTGACATAAACAAGTCGCATTCTTGTAGAACCTGCGAATACACATGATGTGTTCAATTACATGAATTTTAAGTTCGTGTTATGATAAATTTCCAAGATCATATGGTAGACCTATTAACCGACAAACACGACCAATTTATGACCCTAGTTTAATCATAGAAGTGACACGAGACAAAGATCTCAACCACTCTGAATTAAAATATAAAGAAAATTCTAAAAAAAAAGTCTAAAAAATGGTTTTGTTGGTTCCTACTAATTTATTAATTTTCATTTGAATTTTTGTTGGCTATAAGGTGAGAACAAATCTAATATGATTAGGTATTTAGATGACCTGCTTCTTAACCAACCAAATGGAATCTGTTAAATAACCAACAAACTCTATAAACAAATAGTCAAATACCCTTTTTATTAATTTGGTTACAAATACACACACGCAAAGTAAATTATTAAAAAGAAGAAAATAACAAGCCATGACCTATTTAAGTTCGACCGATATTGGATCCGAACACAACTTGAGATGAGATGGGTTAAACGAGGGTTTCAAGTTCGGAAATTTTGAACTTCAAGTTCGGATATCCGAAATTTTGGATACAGATATTTAAACGGATATCTTTATCCAACATTAGGGATATGTGACAGCGTCCTATTGGTGTGTAATGTGAGCCAGGGTGTATGATTCCTAAATACCTATCCAAAAATCTAAAAAAAATATTAATTATTTAAGATTATTTGGAAAGCTTCCGTGTGAAGTCATTTGACTTGGGGTTTACAAAACGGGTGAGCTTGGCTCGTTTACAGACAAGCTTTTTTCAAGTGAGCCACGCACGCTTTTTAAACAGCCCTAATCCAATCATTGTTCTTTATTGCTTTCAATTTCATAAGACTATAGCACATAGTACATACCAAACAAACAAACACGATGAATTGAATTTAACGTCGTTGCATCTTATGAATCAAAAATCAATGTTACATATGTGTTTTCTAATGACGCGAGGTTTAAGGAACAGGAACAAGCAACTAAAGTACGCGTTTAGAGATTGGTCTTTGGTTTACCAGCAGCTGCAATACGCCTTGTAACTGATCGCATCGTCACAAACTCCTCTGCAGCTGACGGATGTATTCCGACCTGGAAAATGTCGATTTTTTCTTTAATTAAATGAGAAATGAAACATCATGAAATGCAAATTATAGTATCCGCGTAAGCTAACCGTGCTATCAAATTGTGCCTTAGTTGCTCCACATTTAATCGCAACAGCAATGCCCTAAGATAAATATTAACATCATTAACCATAAACACATAATGGACAAATTTCTTAATAATATTATTCAAAATTGATGAGTTGAATACAACTGAAACTATTTCAAAAGTACTCGTAAACGTTTTTAGTTACTTTGGAGGTTTTAACGCATTTTCGCAATTCTTTTAAAAGGATCAAGAGTGGTTATATCTACCTGCATGATTTCTGGTGAGTCGGGCCCACACATCGAGGCGCCAATAACTTTATCGGTCTCAGCACTAACGATAAGCTTCATGAGCGTCTTCTCTTGTCGTCTATAAATGAATATATAAAAATGCAAATTAGCAGTTAAATTTAACACATATCATTAGAGGTGACAAGATCAGCAGGCGGAAAATGGATCAAAACAGACGGATACGTTTCTCCGATTCTAAAAAAGATAAAATATTGATTCTAAAATAATATGCATCTAAAATAGACTTTTGACAAATTTTCGACTTTTTTTGAAAAGTTTCGTATGTTATCTTTTTTTCAGCACCCGAAATTTCTTTAAGTCGAGAAAATGATTTTTATAGAGTTAAAGAGAGAAAAAAAAGCTGGTAAATTCCGACACGGTCTCCTTTTAGCTAAGCTTTTGTCATTTGACCTGTTCAAGATAAAGCGCAACCCAAACCGACCCAGTTATAAGTAAATGGATCGAAACCGCCTCCTCTAAATTATCAATCCAATTCTCGTCTTGTTGGCCACATTTTGCTTGATTACAAAGAAGCGACACTATTTTACGTAATTAACATACCCAGAGATTGTGTTCTTCAGTGGATTAAATGCTGATGTATACACCAAAATGTCTCCAGTCGCCTGCTCTATGGCCTGTTCTTCACTTAGCCCAACAGTAGAGAGAGGCGGTATGCTGAAATGGAAAATATAAATTTGATAAAAAAAAATTAAAAATGATATTGTCCCTATGACCCCTGTAAAAAAATAAAATTTCAAAAAAAAAAAAAAAAAAAAAATTCTGTTACCAGAAAACGGCACAAGGTATGTTGCTATGGTCAGGCTTGCTAGGTTCTTTACCAAAGACGGTTTTCTGTATGAGATAAAATAATAGAAGCATGTCATGAAACAATTTAGTAATCCATTTGTACCAAAGTAGTCACATAACTTTCCATTTCAGGAAGTCCCAGAATAAATTCAATAATGATCATAGGGGGTTAGGTTGGTGAGTCGAAATGATGAACCCGAACCCGAACCCGACCCACATATTTATTCGTGTAAAGATATCAACCTTAACCGGACCCACTTTAATTGTGTAACCCATACATCTAAACGTGTCAAACGAGTTAACGGTTGTAAACCGGTCGTATATGGGTTGGCGGATTGATCTCAAAAAAATTTATTATACAACAACCGTACCCAGTAATTCCTACAAATAGAAAAGCTAAAAGTAGGGTCTGGGGAGGGTGGGATAGGCAAACCTTACCTCTATCCCTGCGGATAGAGAGGCTGCTTCCAGAGAGACCCCCAGCTTGACAACTAATAAATTATATGAGTAAAGATCAAATACAAAGTGTTTTTCGGTAAGAACTGTAAGAATCAAAGGGGGTCAAAAAATTTTATTTTTTTTCCCATGTGCATAAACATACTTTTAGATGAATAATACAAAAAAAAAAAATTAGTGTATTTACGTCATTAAAGTAAATACATTAGTTTACACTAAAGTAATTATGTAATTACTCTACACCAAAATTTTTTTATTTTTTTTAGTTTTCAATACTATAATACATGTTTAACAATATGGGAAAAAAAATTCAAAAAAAAATTCGGAAAAAAAAAATAAAAAAAAAATAAAAAAAAATACCCTCCTTTGATTCTCACAGTTCTTACCAAAAAACACTTTGTACAGGATCTTTCCCCTAAATTTTATTATATACAATTTAAACAGGTTGACGGGTCAGCCAATACAATTAAACAGGTTCAACAGGTCACCTGAACACGGCCTGCTTGTTCAATGTTGGGTTTTTAAAAAGTGCGTCTAAGGCGCGCCTAGGCGCGAGGCGCAACAAGGGAGCCTCAGGGATTTGCGCTTACACAATTTCTCGAAAGCGCAAGAAAAGTGCATTTTTCCTCTCTTTTTTTTTTTTTTTTTGCTTTTTTTGACCCTGAGGTACGCGCCTCTCGTACACCATGTGTTGTTTTTGTGCACAAAAATGTTGTAGTTTGGTGTTTTTGGCTTGTACATATAGGTAAAATCATATAAAAAACCTTATTTATAGCTATATTTTGGGTAAATGAAGCCAAAAACCTATGGGATATATATGGCATATATCAAAAAAATTATATAATTAGTTCGCGCTTCGGGTACGAAAGCCCACCGCTTTTGCGCTAGGCGAGTCGCGCTTAGACCTCGTCACTTTTGTGCACCTAGCGCTTTTTAAAACCAAGGTTCAACGGGTTAGACACGAGTCAATCACAACCCGAAACCTGTCATGCATTGCCACCCCTAACTGATCACGTCAACTCTAGTCCAGAAAATCCTCTAGTCAATAATTACTAAATGTATATTTATTAAATTATTATGAGAAGACGGAGTGATAAAAAGCGTGCATAAATGGACTACTAGTCAGTAAATCCAGAGAAAAAACATGAGATTAGAACTTATAGAAGGCTGAAATCACATACAGCAAACAAAGATCCTTCCATCAAGGCAACAGGAGTAAGATTCATCCGGTTTGTAACATCACCTATGGCCCAAATGCTAGGCACATTGGTTCGAGAATACTCATCAACCTGCCAACCGTTTTCATGTTACTTGCATTCCAAGAATTTAAAAAATATATATTGGGAAATAAAGTAAAAGGGAACCTTCACTGCTCCTATCTTGTCAACTTCAACACCGACAGCTTGCAAATTTAATCTCTTTGTATTAGGGACCCGTCCTGTCGCCAACAAAAAAAATGTACGAATAGGGATAACGTTAAAAGTTTTAACTTTTAAGTAACACGACTAATATTTATCAAGGCCTAAAATTACCAGTGGCAAGAAGTACAACATCTGCCGTTAGTTCTTCACCATGGTCCGTAGTAACTTTAATGCCATCGTCTGTTTTGACCAACTGAACATATGTATTTAATTTAAATCAACTAAAGATTCAAGAAAGTTGATCGGAAAAAATATAATCAATAATTAATTATACAAAAAAAAATTACTTTTGTCAAATTTGTCTGTGGGTGCAAAATAATGCCTCTTCCTTCAAGATTTCTTGCAACAAGCGCTCTCATTTCATCATCAAAACCCCTGCAACAATAAATCTATTAAAGTTGCAGCCTTGGAAAGGTTTACCGAACAATGTCGATTTGATCGTTTCATCAAGATGAAGTCAATTATTCATATGTTGAAAGAAGTTCTATAACCTCAATGGAAGTTCCCTTCGGAAACATAGATTTACAGTGGAACCCATCCCACGCCAAATTGAAGCGAACTCAACAGCAATATACCTGATCGGATACAAAGATATACATGTTATGCGGATGTTAAACTGAAAAATGTGCAGACGTTACAAGATGAAAAGTCAAAAGTCAACATACCCTCCTCCAAGTACTACAACACGCTTCGGTAACTCATCCAAGCTCAAGGCCTCGTCAGATGTAATAGCTAACTCCTAAATTGACCCACACAAAAAAAAAAAAGGAGCAAGATATAATATTATAAATTGAAATTATTGATTTACTGGATCACTGGATGCACGAATAATTTTTACCTGTCCAGGAATATCCGGCCGGTGTGCCCTGCTACCGGTTGCTATCAGTATATGTTTTGCAGAGTAGGAGAGTTTGGTGCCATCTAACTGTATCACTTCCACTTCATTAGGGCCCACAATTCTTCCCTCCCCTTCAAAAAATTTGACTCCCGCATTCGAAAGTAAGCGTTTGTATACCCCATTTAGCCTCACTATTTCCTCAGTCTGCAATAGAAAAAGATATGCTGATGATGAAAAACAGAAATGGTATTTTCGACCAATCGACCCATTTACTTATGAATGGGCAACTCAGGTTATGGTACATATAAATCCCTAACGGGTCGAAAGGGATTGGGTCAAATTGACCCGCCCACTTACACTTGTACCAAAAATGCACATTTTGACCCGAACCATACCCTCCACTTTGATCATTTGACACATTTTGACCTAGGGATGAGCTTGGGAGGTGCCGATACCGATCCCGAAAAAACCGATACTGAAAACATCCTAAACCCAATACCGATACCGAACACATACGGTATCGGTACAGTACCGGTATGGTATCGGTATTTTAAGATAGTACCGAAACCGAAAACCTCTAATTGTGCGTACCGATACCGAACACCCTCGGTTCGGTACGGGATCGGGACGGTATCGGTATTCAGCTCTATGTGCTCATCCCTATTTTGACCTGAACCAGACCCTGACGGTTGCACTTCATATCAAAGAATGCCAGCAATGATAAATGTTTCCAATTATTCAGGCTCAATATATTAACTTAATTCTCCGATTCACGTCCTGCAATGATCATTTTAAGATTTCGACACATATGATTCAGAGATTCTCCACATATTGGAGGTTTGTAGATGAGTGTTCCATTCAGCATGTACATGATGATAGCAAAAGAGCTAAACTTGTAAAGGTTTTATTTGAACCACGTAATTTCATAAGGAGGGGATTAAGTCAGAACAAAAAGCGCACAACAAAAACTTTTTACAACAAACCTTCCTGTGCAGTAACTTTTTCCAATCAAAATCAACTTTCTCGTTCACTTGCCAGCCGTACTCCCTTGCATCCTACATAAGGTGAAACAGAGACGAATAAACACCATTTATTTATCAACAAAAATATAGCCTTAAGTCACTCAAAACGTATAAAAAAGTGTCAGCTAAAAGAACATCTGTAGACTAAAAAAATAGTACAATTCCACTATGAACTTCGTTTTAACGTCTTACTGTCAACCAGTGTTACTGAATTAATATCAGCACAAGGAAAGCTTAAAACCAAAGATCCAATATATTAAAAACCGCCCATTTCACTAGTTTATAAAAGAACCTCAAAATCACCTGAATTTCAGGACCATAGCCTGCTCCATAAACCAATATCTTCTTCGGAACACACCCACGAATCACACACCTGCAATACATCACACGTGTAAACATTACCACACACGCTCATGCACAACTAAACAAACTCTACAACCCTCGACCATCCCAAACCAATAAACCAAAGATCCAACAACTTACGTTCCACCAACACCTCCAACGGTTTCCGAGCTAACCGGATGAAACGGCAGCTCACAAATCCCAACCTTACAATAACATTAATAAAACAAAGATCAACAACCAAATATACTCAACTATAACAAGACATAACAATACTTGTCATGTGCCAAGGCACACTCAAGGCACAAAGGTTGTGCCTTTGGCCTCAGTGCTAGGCGCTTAAAAAGCGAGGGCTTTTGAGGCGAGTCTTATAGTATTAAAATAATTTTTTTATGACTTCTAAACATGTTTTAGGCTTCTTTAGGGATTTAGGCTGTTTTAGGTTGATTACAGGCTTGATATAATTGTTTCAAACCTACAACAACAACAATCATACCCAATAAACCGAATAAATCCCACAAATAGCAAATCTACTGTTAGGGTCTGGTGAGGGTGGGATTTAACTCTATTCCTAGGGATAGAGAGGCTCGGGCTCCTTTAGAGAGACCCCGGCTCAAAAAAATAATAATAAGATAAAAATAATAATAATAATAAAAATCATAAAAATAACAAAAAATAAAAATAAATGAAAGATCGCCAAAAACACGCAAAGGGAGCGATATCAGAGAAGCATATCAAGCCTGGTTAAACCTTTTCAGACGATTTTTGGCCGGAATTACGTCGGAACATGGCCTAAAAAGTATGCCTAGGCACGCACCTAAGTGAGGCTTGACAACGGAGTATATAACAACAACAACAACAACAACAACAACAACATATTCAGTCAACAAGTGTTTATATTAATTACCTTAGCACCATACTGAGCTGAAAATCTAGAAGCCCTAACACCACCACTACCAGCACCAATCACAAACAAATCAAAATCATACTCATTATTATCTTCACTAACACCACCAACATCCCCATCAATCAGCATCTTCCTTGACATGATCACAATACTAAATCCACACAAAAGCAAACAAGGTATCAACAATCTATCAATTACACGCAAAACATCCATACCCTTTGTTATTATTCCTATTTATACACTAATAATAATAATAATAATTAATAATAATAATATTAACCCACATCATAAAATTCAATAAACTTCCATACCCAGATCCAAAACTTACCAAATATAACAAATTATTATTCTTTATTAATAAATGATTAATATTTATTAATAAAGCACGTAAATTTCGGTTTTTTTTTTTGTGTAAAAAGATTCAAGATCAGGTAGGTATATATACTGTGTTTAAAGTTTGTGTTTGGGTTAAAGATTGTACCTTTTTGTAAAGATTGATTTGTGGGTATGTCTTGAAGTGAATCTTGGTTAAGAAATGAAGGGTTTGAATGAGAATTTGACACGATAGCTGAGTAAGTTTATTGTGGCGTTTGACTGTAGCAATGATCTGCTCGAACACACTTTATTTAAAGGTGCAGGGTTTGAGAAGGTTCTAATGAAATATGAATCATTATTGGTGGTGGTATGCAACTTGATGTTGTATTTCTTACCGAATACCGGAACCGTAACGATACTGTATTGGTATTGAGCGAACGTATATGATAAGGTATACGGTACGTTTTCAATTTGGTTTCATTTTGATATCAGTAACACCACAATATAAGTGGTATTGTACTGGTTTAGGAATTATAATTAGACTCTATCATGCTGATAGAAATTGAAACATATACGGTTAGGTATTTAGTTTTGGTTTTAGCTAGATTTTGTGTTGGTATTATGTGGTATGTAAGAACCGGTTTGGTAGGAAACCAATACGTATCTCATCTGTAGGGTAACCTAGAGAACTCGATTTACCAAAACATTTTCTTTTTAATTTTAGTTTATTAGGTAATACAATATGTGACTTATTATATTTTGATGTTGCTGTAGATATCAAAGCATAAAGCTCTACAAAATTAGAATGATTCAAATGTATTTGGAAATTCTTATGTAACACCTTAAATAATACCGAAAATATTAGTATGCATAATAATTGTTCAAAAACTCATTATACTATTAAAGTTGTATAATACTACTTAATTCATATTTAAAATTTCATATAACCAAAGGAAAGACATGCTGAGAGGGTTCTCATAGGACGTGAGCTCACGAGAACACCGCCCTCTAATCCTTTATGTGTGGTGATTGTGAGGGAGCTCACAATGGCCACAAGTAAATTGTTTTTTTTTTTGGAGTGTAGTGAAGGGTAGTAGAGGATAGTGACCACACCCCTAGGTGAGTGATAGAGGGTGGAATGATGTGACAATGACGTGGAGGGTAGTGATGATGACTAGGATACTAACCAGACTCTATGGGCTTGCAAGTTTGTTTTTTTTTCCTTTCAAAATTATACATATTAGGTTGGTTAGTTACAACAAAAGATTGAATATTTTGCTGAGATCACAGATTCAAGTCTCACTTGGAGCAAAATTACCTTAGGCTGAGTCAAAGTTTTACTAAAGTGGACATTCAGACGGTAGGTTCCCTTCAAAATGGTGGTGGGCCGTTTCACCAACGACGTTTGCATTCAAGAATGTGGGTGACATTTTGCTATTGAGTTTACCAAGATAATCTGGCTTTTGTTGGTCGTTAAAAAAACAAAAGATTTATTCAATATATACGAGAATCAATGTCTAATATTAAAAAAAACAAAAGATAAATAAATTTTAATTATTAATTTTAATAGTAGAAACTGTGTTAAATGAATAGTGTCTAGATTTTTTTATCTATGTTTTGATATATATTTTTTTAAATTAAGGTGAGAAAATTGCTCGAATAGTCATTGTGTTTGCTCAAATTTCACCTTTAGTTAGTTTCCAACTTTTTAAAATTACATCTGTAGTCCTCAACTTTTAGTGTCTCTTCACTCGGATAGTCTCTGGAGTGGATGGATGTTAAATAATCAAGTTAAGTGAGTGTCAAATTACTAAACTACACTTGTTATTAAAAAAATATAAAAAGAATTAATGTGAGACCATCCACTTCATCTTCCCGAACCCGTCGTCACCTCCACAAACCACCACCACCCATCTCCACTTTCACCTACCACTGACATCCCAACACCATAGCCACCACCCACTTCATCTACTCTTAACCACCCCCCCCCCCCCCCCCCCCCCCCCTCCTTTATGCCCCACCACTACCACCTACCATCCCGTGAGGCAATTCAAATACCGCTTCACTTTTTTTCCATCCAAAACCCCACAACAACTCTCACCACTATCCAACAAATCGGCAACCTTAATGCTTCAATCACTGTTCAGAGGATTTTCGGTCAGAAATCAGGTATGCGAAGTTGAAAATAATATTAAGGATGATAAAATTGTTGAGTTGATTGGGACAGATGTGAAGGAGAGGTTAAGAGTGAGTGAAAGATTAATGTTGTTGCTGTTGAATTTGGATTCGATACGTGACGTTGATTTCGGTGTTAGAGAGTTTAGAAAAAGTGTTATTAGGAAAGTGATTCAGTGGATTGACAACGAAAGGGGGGATTTTTTTGGTGACATGAATGTGACTTGTGAGGAGGGTACCTTTGTCCTTTATTTAGGATTTTGTAAGTACTAATGGATTATGATCTTTGGCTATTGATGAAGCGGAGCAGAGAGGAAGCCATCATCGTTGGTGATGGGTGAGGAAGATGAAGTGGGTGGTGATTGGGATGTTTATGGTAGTGGTCAGTGGCGGATTCAGGATTTTTTTTCACTGGGTTCCATTTTTTAAATGCTCCAATTTCATATAATCGAACATAATTTTTTTTTGGGTCGGTTCGAGGGTTCGGGTCGTTTTAACGGTTCGGGTAGAATGAGGTTCATCACATAATAAACAATTCGGGTCAGTTTGATTTCCTTTCGGGAGGATCCGAAGGAAGATTATTCAAGTTTATTTTTAAGGGTTTACTAGTTGAAGATGATGATTTAATGTTTGATGGTGGTTGTGTTTGAAAAAAAACTTCGAAATATTCGGCTTCATGCTACCTAATATCACATTCAGGTGTCAACATGTTAGAAATTAACATAAGTTGAAATTTCAACACATTATATATATAACATTTTAGAACCTTAGCAATAGTAACATTGGTAAGCGCGAAGTTAAAGACCTTCAGTTTCGAATTAATTATGAAAATGCCATCGTAGTAATTTTATTATTCAAACCAAAATAAAAAACCTTTAGTTTCGAGGTAATTCCGAAAATGCCATCGATTTACTTTTATTAGTAAATCCTCTTTTTCAAACGGTTTAGGCGCTTTGCTCGGCGCAATGCGCACCGGCGTACCGACGGAACAATACGACTCTCTATGTTGTGTTATTCGATTAGCAGACCCTCGCAATACCGTGGGTGTAACTCCGCTGTTCGTAGGAAAAATCTGTAGCTTTTCACAAATCAGCGCCGGTTATGTTTCTACGCCACGCTTAGCGCGACGCGCAATTTACTAGTTAAAACAACAAACACAGTAGTAAATAGAAATTAACACTAGACGTACTTTTTTTTAGTGTTATTAACACTACAAATTAACATTTGAACTAAATACCGGCTCATGATTCCCCTTTTCCCGCCAGACGACTCTTGCCCCATTTGTAAAAAAGCCTGTTTGGATAGATTTGGCGAGCATGCCCTTCACTGTAAGGAATTGCCGAGGTTCAAGTATCGTCATGATTGGGTTAGAGATGTTTTATGGGATGTGCTTAGGCGCGCCGGGATCTCAGCCAAGAAAGAAGCCCCTGTTAATTTTCTGACTGACCCACGAGAGGGAAGATCTACCCTGCGTCCTGCGGACGTCCTTGTGTTTGGCTGGGCGGGGGGTAAGCACGCGTGTGTTGACCTCACTGGGGTGTCCCCACTGGTAGGGCTGAGAGATAGTGGTTTCGTTCCCCGACAGGCGGTTCTGAAGGCGGAAGCTAGGAAGGTTGCTAAGCACGCGGCAGCATGTCTAGAGAATCAACATGTGTTCATTCCGTTTGCCTTCGATACTTTTGGATCCTTAGCCCCTGAGGCAGTTAGTTTTTTGGAGCGGGTGCAGAAGGTGGTCCACAGTGATTCGCAAAGCCCGAGGAACCAAAAGTTTGTATTTAGTAGAATAGGCTTTGCGATTCAAAAGGGGATAGCGGCGCAGCTTGTTGCTCGCTTACCCATTATCCAGATGTAACTTGGTTTATTTCGTATTTTATAAAAATGATGTATTAGTCGTTCTAAAAAAAAAAAAAAAAAAAAAAAAAAAAAAAAAAAAAAAACCTAATAAAAGGGTCAAAGTGTAAGTGGAATGGCTTGGTTGGGGGTTGAATGATGATTAGGTAATCTATTATTTAATTATTGTTATTTATGTTAGTAAATGTAATTAAATATTATTAAATACCCTTAAAAATTAAAACATTAAGTTTCATTAAATTTCAAACAAGAAAAAATATAATTAAAATAAAAAAAAAGTAAAAAACCCATACTTTGAAAAGAAAATACAGTGAATGTTATTTTGTTATTTCTTTTTTTTTTTAAATTGAATCTATCTAAATAAAGAAATATTCTATATACATCCAATGGCTAAGATTTAAAGAAACCAATCCAATGGCTCTTATTGCTCTGCATTTGGTGATATATGACCCACATGTATAATATCTTGTCCACCTTTTATCTCCCCCAATTAATATCTTCTCCCCTGCTACGCCGTGACCAGCCAAAGGTCACCGCCTTACGCCGGAAAACGTCAGGTATGGTTTTTAATAAAAAAGAATGATGGTTAAAATGGGGCTCTCAACCAGTTGAACACTTTACATCTTTAGTTGTGGGTTCTTTTAGTATTTATTTATGGGTTCCCTTCCAATTTTTTATATAGATTAACACTATAATTTTCAAACCGACTGGGTTCCTGGGAACCCACTCGTTAAGACCTAAATCCGCCCCTGGTAGTGGTGGTGGTTTGTGGAGGTGATGGGTTGGGAAAGATGAAGTGGGCGGATCCCACATAAATTCTTTTTATATTTTTTAATAAGAAGGGTAGTTTATTAATTTTACAATCAATTAACTGGATTATTTAACCTCTATTCACTTCAGGGACTATCCGAGTTAAGTGACACCAAAAGTTAGGGACTAAAGGTGAAATTTAAGCAAACCACAAAGACTGTTCAAGCAATTTTTTCATTAAGGCGTGAGTAGTAATGTACAAGTGCTTTGAACACAAGCGTTCATGCTATCAAAATTATTATGCATTTAGTTTTTTTTATTATAAAGTGACGTTTCCCATTTTTGTTATATAAATAATATAATGTAAAGCTTTATAAAATTCTGAACATAGTGTTATGACGTGCTTACTTTTGTTTATGTTTGGATAAAATGTCGTTCAAAATCAAATGGGTCATATATAATTGGACTTTTACCGAGATGACGAACTGATACCATTAGAACAAGATCGGTACCAAAAACGGTCTTCATTTTATCTCTTTCAATTGATGTACCGAGTGCCCGTATAATACCAAACCTATAATGAATCGAAGTGATACTGATGAAAGCCCACCATAAACATGTTTAACTATTTTCATTGACGTTCCAGTATAATTTTTGTTGAAAATAAAGTTGTATTAAAAAGAATACTTTAATTTTCTTTTTTGCTATGTTAAGCTAGCAATATGGGTGTCGATGTTGTCCCAAATCCTTACAAACCGAACCGATTCTGACCAAACAACATTGTACTAGCATCAGTATTATCAAAACTAATACCGCTATTTAGTTTTATGGTTTTCGATCGACCTTATTTATTTGGATTTTTTCTTTTGGTTGCTATAGCATGTGACAATACCATAATGAACCGAACTGAAAAAAAAACTGAGTTTCCTCCACGTATCACGATCGAACCGATTCTGGGGCGTACATTAGAAAGCAGAGTTATATTCAACAAAGAGTGTTTCTTTCGTCGTATAAGCTCTGGAAAGTGTTGATACCGTACCGTTGTTGTGATGAACCGAGAAGATTATGATTCAACATCGGTACCGATATTGCTATTATCGGAACCATTACCGATGTTTGTTATTATGGTTTTTGATAGAGGTAAAACTTGTATCGATATCTTTTTGAACATATCACAACTTTATTTTTTAATTTCTCTTTCGGTTGCTATACCGAGTGCAGGTAACGTATTGATATCGTAATGAATCGAACCGATACTGACTAATTCATGCCTCAACGCTCAAGGAAATACCACTAGTTAAATATAAAACCCGAACAACTTCTTATTCTCTCTCAAACACTTTTCTTGTTCTGTCTCTTTACACTAGTCATCATGATTTTTCTCCTTGTCATTACCACTGTAATCTCCATCCTTGGACTAACCTTGAGTCATCTCCACCCTCGGACTAACCGAGATGCCTCTTCTAACTGTTGAACATTGTCTATTAACTATGCGTTTGTTACCCATCAACTTGAATGACTACTGTCTCATTGTTACATAAATAAAATACAATTCTTTATATAAAACAAGATCTTATGATAATGTACCCAAAATAAAACTATTAGGCATAGTTAAGTCACTTACTACATCATATAACTAAGTCTTCAAACTCAATTTTAGTTCTTTTATTCTCTTTCTAGATAGCACTAACCATGTGAACAAAAGAAAAGCACACATGAGGCTAATTAATTACGTAAAATTTATAAATAATGGGCTGAAAAGAAAGTGTAAACATTGGATAAATGAAAAGTGGCTCGGTGGGTGGTTTAAACATGTAACATGTAGTGTACTACCAAATCTTGGAAAAATATAAAATATGAAGGGAACATGAGACTTTAGTTTTCCATGGTAGCCAATGCTTTGCAACCCTTGAGTCTTGAAACTCGTTACGTGGAACAAAGATGATCAAGATATTTGGTTGAACAAAGATGAAAAGTTAGGTTTCTCTACAGAGGCCCTGCATGGCCTAAAGTAGGGGTGTTCAATAAATCATAAAAATGAATTTTTGAATTATTTGAATCAAATTTTTCGACTTTTACCTAAATTTGTATTTGATTCGTATTCGCTTAAAATTCAATTTATTCGATTCGTAGTCGATTCGAATAAGAAACTCGAATAAATTCGATTTAGTTCAAATTCACCATAAATAATAAATTGTTTTACTTTTAGTTTTAAAACTAATACAAATTCATTATTTTTAACATATAAAATACAAATCTACAAAATTGATATACCTCTAGGCCCTAAAGGTATATAAAGAAACCCACTAAACCCGTACCACACTTCCACACCCAATCGTATAAAAAAAAACCCAGTTTGGGCCAACTCGGGTTTGTGTGCCGACCCACCCAACTTGGCAGTTTGGTATTTTGATGGGCCATCGAAAGAAAGAAAGAAATTTGTATGGTTAAAAAGAAAATATTATATGTTCTAAAAAATCATTTCGCCAAACAAGTTCGTACCGTTAGGTATTTAGGTAACATACTTGTACGAGGGATGTGCACGGTTTGGTTTGGTTTTTTTTTTGTTTTTTTTTTTTTTTTTTTTTGGCAAAACCAAAACAGAAACCGAAATGTTTGGTTTATGTTTCATTAAAACTTTTATTAATATATTTTCTTTTATAATACTTTGAACATGATTTACTTTTATATTAAATTTTGTTATTATTTGTATGCAATGTAAACTTCATTTGTAAAATATATAAACATATTAACGTTCTTATTATAAATACTTAACATTCAAGAATTAAATTAATAATTAAAAAAAAACAATATATAAGACTAAAAGGTGTGGTCTCGGGGGTGGCATTCGGTGGGCTGACATGGCTATTTTACCAATCAGGAATACCGCGGCCCCCATTGCAATTCGGTGAGATCGGTGATAACTCCCCGAAGGTGCCGAGCTCATTGATTGACCATTTTATTATTATTATTATTTTTAAATAAAACTTTATATAATAAAAAAAGAAGGGGGAATTGGGGAATTAGGGGAATACCATTTCCAAACTT
This sequence comes from Ambrosia trifida, assembly GCA_028751855.1. Classification (NCBI taxonomy): domain Eukaryota; kingdom Viridiplantae; phylum Streptophyta; class Magnoliopsida; order Asterales; family Asteraceae; genus Ambrosia; species Ambrosia trifida. Next base: position 27,691,673 of record CM054126.1, read on the forward strand.
TGGGGGAGAAAAGGGAAAAAATGAGGTGACGCTGATATGACATTTGGGGGAGTTGCTCTCCACACCATATAGCCTAACAAACATGGAAAAAAAGTTTTTTTAGGTTATTAACTAATTCTTATTTATTTAATATTTATTTTCTTAAATAATTGTTTTTATATTTCTGCTTATTAAAAATCATTTAATATTTTATTGATACAACCTCATGTAATATTAATTTCGAACCTAATAATAAATTAAAAAAACAAAAAAAATGTTATAAACCGTGTTATACACAAGTTTCTAATGAATTCTTTACACTAAGTTTCTAATGAAAATTTTTACACTAAATGAAACTGTAAATGAGAGTTTTGTTTTCATTCATATAATAGGTAACAACCAGTCGTTTCAAAAAAAGCTACACCTTCAAGCCCAACGTCTTGATCACGCACTGCAATGATTGCTCCTGTATATGCTCCTCATTTAAACATACATTCTCTCTTTAATATACATTTTCATTGTTACTCACATGATTAAAATTGTTGCTTTATCATATTATAGTACATAATTTCTATGATACATCGTAACACACATTTTGTCACTTCATATTAAATTCGTCTATCTCATGAAGCTCTCGAGATATAACCTAGTATGAATATGTAAGGATGAGATAGAAGGTGGATTGAACACCCTAATGACGGACAATGAAACCACATATGATGAGTACTTATCCAACAACTCTTCTTCGGAAAGCGAATACAATAAATAGCTCTTGTTCGGCTAGCGAAGATTAAACACGTCATAAGAGCGAAGAATAAAAATAAAACATAAAAAAACATTACGACTAGTATTTTTTTCTTAAATTTGTAATTTAGTTAGGTGCTGTTTGTTTTTTCTGCATGAAAAGGTCTGCAGTCTGCGGACCACATCTGCAGACATCTGTAGGAGAAGGGGTGGACCAAAGGTCTGCAGTCTGCAAGAAGAAGACTGTTTGTTTGTTAATGTCTGCAGGCTGCTAAAATAAAATGAAATTTAAATAAACTGATTTTTTACAGCAATCTGGTGGTAGACGGTGGTGGTGGACGTGGGTGGTGGTGGTGGACCGTGGTGGTGGACGGTGGTAGGTGGTGGTGTACCGTGGTTGGTGGTGGTGGTGGACCGTGGTGGTGGTAGACGGTGGTGGTGGGTGGTGGTGGGTGGTGGTGGTGGACCGTGGTGGTGGTGGGTGGTGGTGGGTGGTGGTGGTGGGTGGCGGTGGTGGGTGGTGGGTGGCGGTGGTGGGTGGCGGGTGGCGGGTGGTGGTGGTGGACCGTGGTGGTGGTGGTGGAAGGTGGTAGGTGGTGGTGGACGGTGGTGGTGGTGGTGAGTGAGGAGAAGAGAAGTGGAGAAGACCTTTGCAGATCTTAGAAGACTTTGGAACAAGTCTGCACCAAGAAGAGGTCAGGAAGACCTTTTTGAGTGAAAGGTCTTACAAAAAACAAACAATCTGCAGACCCCAAACGTCTGCGCGTCTGCTTGGTGTAGACAAAAGAGGTCAGAAGTGTTTCTGAGCAAAAAACAAACAACACCTTAATGTTTTGCTAAGTTTTTAAATATCAAATAAAGAGTTGAATTTTAGTTATTTTGTATTTTTTTTTAATATAAATAATGTTTTTTTCTTAAAAAAAGTGGTTTGAGAAAAAAAAAAATCAGTTTGGGATATTGGTTTAGAAACCCAAAATCAGTTCTTAACTCAAACTAGTTTTTTGACAACACAATTTTGGGCCTTTGATAAAAAATATACATATATTGTTTGGGCCTTGAATCTGTCAGGCCTGAAACGGAATTTTATACACCAATGCGGCTATCTTTTAGGCTTAAGAGGTCCATTTAAGAGCCCCAAAAGCCCGATAAGCCTACTCTTAATTCAACATCATAATTATTTGCACCTCGTGAGTATGATTCATACCGGTATATCGGTTTCGGTTTTTCAATACCCGGTTCCGGTTTTTTCAATACCCGGTTCTGGGTATGGAACCGGTTTCGGGTATATCGGGTATTGAAAAAAAAACCGGGTTCATTGGGTATTGAAAAACCCGGGTATATCGGGCATTGAATTCTTTTTATACAATCACGTCGAAGGGTAGTGCGACTTAGATGATTATAACGCCGTTATAGAATTTTTTGAGTATACTTTTTAAGTATTTGGAAAACCCGGTTCTGGTTTTTCAATACCCAGTTCCGCCTCAACATCAAAATGCCAAATAGTCCCGTCACTTGACACCTACTTTTAGAGTATTTGGAAAACCCGGTATTCAGAAAACCCGGTTCCGGGTATTTAAAAAAAGCGGGTACAACTGGGTATAAATCGGGTCCGGTTTTTTATATAGAAATCTATACCCTATGCGTACCCGGCGGGTAGGATCGGGTACTGTAATACCCGAAAATTTAAAAACCCTAAAATATTAAATATCGATTTATTATGTTGGCTTATAAATGTATATACATTAAGTCGTGGATTAATTGATTAACGACTTAACCGAAGGTTTTTAATAAATGGTATTTAATATTCTTATTTTTCTTATACAACAATTAATACTTATAGTGAATAATTAAATAGTTTTATACAAAAGGTTTATTATTCACATAATTAGTACTCTAGGGTATCCTGATCATGTGGCCTAGTGGTAAAAGGGTCGGTTCTTTCTTTGGGGGAGCCGGGTTCAATTCTCACGGGAGGCATGTGATGGATACCCCCACCCTTGTGGTGGGGTAGGTGGTTGGGAAGTGATGGAGAGACCCTTGACCCTTGTGGTCATGGGTTCGACTCCTGATCCCTCCAGGTTTTACCGGTTCACTACCGTCGTGCCTTCGGGCGGGTTTGTGGGTCGGGTTTTCCCTGGAACAGGAGACGGGTGGGCCGAAGGGCTCTGTCCGTACGGACTTGAGGCCGTCTGGGGCCCCTTTCGGTCATTGGGGGCCGCGTACAGAGTACCCGGCAATACTTTAGTTGATCGTTCAAAAAAAAAAGTACTCTAGGGTGAGTCGGCCGGTAAAGCGGGTTGGATAAAGAAGTTAAAAAATTCTCATGGGATTTCTTTCATAGGGATGCAAGAGACGATGGTTAGCAATATCTCATCGAATCTTGTTTCTTCTTATTGGGGTGGTTTGGGTTTTGATTTTGAGAGTGTAGATGCTTGTGGGATTTCAGGGGGTCTGGTTTGTATGTGGGACCCGAAGGTGTTCACTAAAGATCAGGTGAACAAGGACCGAAATTTCCTTCATATTGCCGGGCATATTCTTGCAGGTTCTGTTAGATTGAATCTTGTGAACGTGTACGCCCCGCAAACGAATGAAAGTAAACGTATTCTTTGGGATAAGATTAAAAATGTCATGAATTGTTATCAAGGTTGGTGGATTATATTTGGCGATTTTAACACCGTTAGAGATCGGTGTGAGAGAAAGAATTCGGCTTTTGATCCGGTTTGTGCTCGAAACTTTAACGACTTCATTGATGAGGCTGGGTTACGAGAGTACAATTTAAAAGGCTTAAGGTTTACGTATATGGCCACGAGAAAAGGTGTTTGCAAGTTTAGTAGAATTGATAGATTTTTGGTTTGCGAGAATGTGTTTAATACGTGGCCTAATACTTGTGTTCGAGCGATCAATAGAGACTTTTCGGATCACTCCCCGTTGATCTTAACGGTCAACGACTCCAACTTTGGTCCGAAGCCCTTTCGAATGTTCGACTCTTGGCTTGATAGACCCAGGTGCACCACAGTGATACATGAGGTTTTTGACGGTTGGATTAACAATGGTCCAGCGGACTTGAACCTCCTTAACAAGTTGAGAAGTCTTACAACGAAGCTAAAGAAATGGTACAAAACTATCAGTTTCAAAGAAATGGAGGATGAGTATGTTCTGAAAAAGGAAAAAGATGAGTTCGAAATGCAAATGGAGTCGAAAGACTTGGAGGAGGAGGATGTGTGGATCTGGACGGAATGTAAAAAGGCTTTAGAAGAGATTGAGCGTCACAAGACCCGTGACTTGCGCCAAAAATCTAGAGTTAAATGGGCGGCGCTGGGAGACGAAAATTCTTCATTCTTTCATAATGTCGTAAATGGGAGAAAAGCGCGTAATTCTATCCCGGGGATCATGATTGATGGCGAATGGGTTACTAAACCGTCATTGGTCAAAAGAGAAGTTTTAAAGTTCTTTAGAAGTCACTTTAAGGAACACAACCGGGTTCAGCCTTATCTGCAATGTACGGGCATTAACAAAATAGATGAGGTGGATAGAGATAGTTTGGTGGCGTCATTCTCTAAGCAAGAAGTGAAAGATGCGGTGTTCGATTGCGGGTCGAATAAGGCTCCGGGCCCTGACGGGTTTAACTTCCGTTTTGTCAAGAGATTTTGGGATCGCTTTGAAGATGATTTTGTGAACATCATGGCTGAGTTTCATAATTCAGGTTTCATCAATCTAGGTTGTGGGGCCTCTTTTATTACCTTGATTCCAAAAACAAAAACTCCGGTGGGCCTTAAAGAATATAGACCTATTACTTTGATCGGGATGATAAGTAAGGTTATTTCCAAAATCCTTGCTAATCGCCTGAAAAAAGTGATGGGTAAGATTATCTCGGAATCTCAATCGGCTTTCATTTCGGGGCGGTTCATTCTTGACAGTCCGCTCATGGTTAACGAAGTGGTGGATTGGCTAAAGAAGAAAAATAGAAAGGCGTTTTTGTTGAAAATTGATTTCGAGAAGGCCTACGATAATGTAAATTGGCTTTTCTTGTTATCCATTTTATCTCAAATGGGTTTTCATCCGTTATGGTGTGAATGGATTAAAGGCATTTGTCATTCTTCAAGAGCCGCGGTTTTAGTTAATGGGTTGCCAACTTTTGACTTTCAATGTGAAAAGGGCCTTCGACAAGGCGATCCGTTGTCCCCATTTCTTTTCCTAATTGTCATGGAAGCGCTCTCTTGGTTTTTGGAGAAGGCTAAACGCCTAGGCGTTTTTAAAGGCATTTCTTTTTCAAAAGAAGATATGGATGTTACACACTTGTTCTATGCGGATGATGCCCTTATTGTAGGTGAATGGTCAAAGGAAAACGTCCGTAGTATTGCTAGAATCCTTCGCATTTTCTATTTGTGTTCGGGGCTCCGTATTAACCTCCACAAGTCTAACATTTATGGGGTTGGTACGGAGGCTTCGGAAGTGGATGAAATGATGGAATACCTTGGTTGCAAAAGAGGTTGTCTTCCTTTTAGTTACCTTGGTATCCAAGTTGGAGCAAAAATGAGTCGGATTAACAATTGGGACCCGGTCATTGGAGTCATAAAAAACCGCCTTGCCTTATGGAAAGCTAAAACTCTTTCCATAGGAGGTCGCCTAATTCTAATAAAGTCGGTTCTTGAAAGCTTACCGGTTTATTATTTTTCTTTGTACAAAGCTCCTAAGGCGGTTATAGAGAATATGGAGGGGATCATGAGACGTTTTTTATGGGCAGGCTCCAGCGAAGAAAAGAAAATACCGTGGGTAGCGTGGGATATAGTTACTACATCGAAAAGGTGCGGTGGGTTGGGGGTGTCCAGATTGCAAGATGTTAACTTGGCTCTCCTTTTGAAATGGTCGTGGCGCTTTAAAAGGGACGGGGGCTGTTTATGGAAGAAGGTGATCATAGCCTGCCATGGAACGAGCCGTCCTTGGGCTATGCTCCCGTGCAATGCTTCGTCAAATGGCTGCTGGAAGAGTATTGTCAAAGTAGGGGATCTAACCACAGCGAATGGCTCTACTTTAAACTCCCATTTCATTGCAGAAGTGGGAGAGGGTAAGTCTATTAGCTTCTGGGGTGATAAGTGGTTAAGAGATATGCCGCTGAGATGTGTGTTTCGAAACTTATTCAGGCTTGAAAAAAACAAATGGGTCAAGGTCGACAATCGGCTAAGGGTGGAAAACAATGAAAAAATTCTGAAGTGGGAGTGGCGCTCTGAGCCGGTTACCTTCGACGAGCTGTCTGAATTATTTCAACTTCTTGAGGATATTCATGAGTACAAATGGAGAGGAGGTTTGGATTGTTGGAAGTGGTCATATGCAACAGATGGTATGTTCACTGTCAGCTCCACCAAAAAGCTGCTGACTGAAGGCACGAACCATGTTCAGAATGCAGCCATCAACTGGAAGACTTGGGTGCCCATCAAAGTTAAGGTAATGGTGTGGAGAGCTAGTCTAAACCGTCTGCCAACTATAGCGGAATTGATAAAAAGGGGCGTAAACATCCAGAATCAGATCTGCAGCCTTTGCTTGGACGATACAGAAACGGCTATCCACTTATTCACAGGTTGTGTCTATGCTCACGAGGTGTGGTACAGAATTGAAAAATGGTGTCACCTATGTCCTAGCTTCCCGTTTGATATTTTGGATGTTATAAGGATCCCAGAAGCTCAGGTTCTTTCGAAGAAAGCAGCGCATGTATTAAGAGGTATCATCTATACGGCTATGTGGGTGATTTGGAGCGAACGCAATAACCGGATCTTCAACAACAAACGCCGAAGGCCGATCGAGATAGTCAAGTTTGTTAAAACTAATTCCTTTTTCTGGTTTTGTAATAGACATAAAGGTCACGAGGTCGAGTGGAAAAAGTGGTGTATGTATCCGTTGGATTGATGTCTCGTAGGTCCTCGGTTTGAGGACTTGCGGGTTTTTTGAATGAAGTTTTCCTTTAAAAAAAAAATACTCTAGGGTGAGATGTGAAACCTTGAGTTGCAAATTCTTAAATGTTAATTCATTTGAAAAGCCAGTAAATTCGAAACCATCATGATCCTTTCCAATGATATAAGATAAAACAATTGATCAAGTAACCAATGGATATTGATTACATTTATTTTAAAAATTAAAACCGAGTAAAGATCGGCCAAATTGTTGCTACTTAGGTTCACCAATTCATGATACCTCACACACGACATGGACCTTCCGAAATTCTCTTGTGTTTGCTTTGTACCTCGCTCGACACCCACAAAAACAAATCGTTGCCGCCGTACCACAACCACGTACTGGAAAATCATCGACGTTGGTTCGAACCAAACCGTCCCAAAACCACATCAACCCATAGTAACTCTGTTGGCGTACGCATTGATTCTTAACATTAGAACATGTTCTCAAGCGCCGTTTTCCAAGAAAACTCTATGGACGTGATGAACCGCCATCGTTGACAAACTGATAAAAGCCATCTAATCCATCGAGGATTGCCGAACCACTTAACCACGACACCTACAATTCATTAAGGTACTTGTCTCGAAATCTAGTATGTTCTACACTTTGCAATATGGTTGTGATATTTATGGCGATTTCACGAGTTCTGCGATGGAGATAACATGACATGATCATGTCTAATTAACTAAGTTCTTTCTCTTTTGTTTCAACAAAGATGACGCTTAAAAAAAACTAGGCGACTTGGTTCTTCGTATGTATCAGCCACTTTACAACAATTGTTATGATAGTCCTTACGTAAATATTTTATGAAATATCCATATTATTAATTCTTACCATTGACCTTTTGAAACTCAAATCAACTGATCATTTACCTACTAATAACTCTAAATGTCTCCATCATCAAAGTGCTAGTGATAACAAACCAACAAATCATTGAAATTTTAAAACATTCCGAACATTGCGATATTATAGGGTTTCACGATGCGCATCAAGAATAGGATTTATTACGGGCATAACTTAAAGGCTATAAGGTACGGATTCTGTTTTCTTTTAATAATAGTATAACTTTCGTTTGCTTTCATGTGTACGGGTTCGTTAGTCGTATCATTGGTTCGTTATTTGGATCGGTGTGTATTTGTCAGCTTGTTTGTTTGTGTGTCATAGCATGCCATGCCTCTGACTTGTACTCATGGCCGCATGTTCCAGTTAATGTCTTTTTTAGTTTGCCTGTAATTATTTACATGGCCTTAGCTTTTGTACTCTGTCACCCGAGCAGTTTGTTTTGAATTGTCGTTGGGGCGTCAGCGACATGAACACTTTCCGTGACAGTGCGTAACCAAAATCACGGCGTCTCTAACATGCTCCCTTAAAGGCGTATGGATATATCCTAGATCTGATTTCTGATTTCTGACTTCTGATATATGTTTCTGTTCTCTGGAGATGGAATAATGGGTGTACGCCACACTCACCATCTCATAGGTGCATGGACTAGCTAGCTATGTACCAGTTTGTAAGTTTGTTTAGGCTCGTGGGTGCTTCCGTTTGGCGTGACTTACTTTATTTGTATGTATAGTCACGTAGTTTGATATCTGTATCCGTTCAAATATGTTTTTGATATGGTTCTTATATGTTTCGGTATGTGTTTGATTATGCTCCGGTCAAGTATCAGGTTTTGCCACGGATTATGTTCATCAATTGTTTCGTTACAAAAGGTTTGGTTTCGAGTTTGAAATAGAGTTCGTTTGGTTTTCGTATGGCCTTTCATATGTTCGTTCGGTATTAGTTTATGTGTCATTGTTGTAACACCCCAACCGATGGTGGAAACATCGAGGTGTCACGTAAGAATGAGTATACAGTAGCACATGGTAACCAAATTTTAATTGAAATTAATTTAAAGTGCAAATATCCAAAATTGGAAATACATAATGAGTTTCAAGTGGAAATCTAATACATCACAAAAACCAAACAAGCATAGACTTCAAATTGCCTTCTCATGAAAATACTCTAGTCTTCATGCATCATTATTTCCTGTTGAGTTGTAAAAATGGGGGGGGGGGGGGGGCAACTAGAAGTTGGTGAGAATACATAAGCCATGTCAAACAAATAGTTTAAGTATAAAAGTTTAGCAATTCATATGTCTATCGTAAGTTTAAGTCTACATGAATAAACATAATATGTTGAATCGACATAATCAAACCTCCGACTAGTTTAGGTCCATCCCGTCATCCACGGTTCACCTTAATAATACGTTGGAACGATAACAATCACCCACGCTACCTATGTAGGAGGTACACGTATCCGGGTGGGATTGTCAATCCAATAGATCTATTATTGAGTATCGCCAGCTTGGCCATAGCTAATGATTATGTAATGTTGAAACTCGTTGAAACTGTTGTTGTTGTCTAACTCATGAGGCATTAAAGTTTAGAACTAGACATGCATGTAGAATTGCTTAAGTATAATGTTGCAAGTATGAAGAATTGCATAAACATGGTTACGTAAACTCACCTTAGCAAAGTATTAAGTCTCGAGAAATAGAATATGTGTAGCCCCAAAGTTGCCAATTACAAGAGCTTATAATCAAAGCTTCAATTGTAGAAGTAATAGACTATAGAAGAAAAGTATGAGGGAGAGTTTAATCGAATTGAAACAATCGATTTAGAGGTGCAAAGTGTAATGGGTCATAGGTGGGTTTTTATACTAGTTTTGGATTCAATTAGCCATTGAAATTGGTCAACACCATAAAGTAAGGTTTTATGATGAATTGACTATTTGACTAAGACTTTGACTGTTTGACTAGGACTTTGACCAGGACTTTGACTATTTGACTCAAGACTTTATTTAAGAAATAAAAAAAATCATTAGTTTGAATTAGAAAATAAAAAAAACACCGTCTTATAAAATGACGATTTTATAAATAGAATTAGGATAGGACATATGTCATGATTGAAGATTTTTTTTTTAAGTACAATGATAAAAGGAACTTAGAAAAATAGAGTGCACGGATAAAGATAAGAATACTTAGAAATAAATTAGACTTTATATCATGGATCGGGAAATACTTTAATGCAAAATAAATGGGAAAATTCGTGAGGTTACAATTGTCAGTTCACTTCGGGCTCAGTTTATGTCTTGCTTTTCCGCTGCGTTGAATTTACTTGTACTATTGATTCCTCCGTTACGGGGCAATTTTTGGCTCAACCGTATTTTCTTTTGTTGTGCTGTCTTATTTGTTTCGCAGGTAATATGGGATTTTGGGGAATCAGTGATGAGCGTTAAAAGAAGTGAAAGATTCAGTCTCATTATTAACATCCGTAATGTTATAAAATTGCAATTAGGGTTGTTTTGTTTTAAACCTCTGGAATAGTTTTTGAATTTGATATCTGTAGTGGTGACACGTCAGCCCTAGCCGGGTTGGAGTGTGACAGATACGGTTTCGGGTATACCCGGTTTTGAGTTTTTTTTCCGGTTCCAATTTTTTTGTGCACCTCTAAGTATGAATCCAAATATAATACAAGCTTGATCCTCATTCCTCAATAACCAAATTGTTTGTATTTTGACTGTGTATTTCAACTTTATTGTATGCACACATGGATTCCTAAATTTAGAGCTATGGCCCACATGACTTCGGACATTGGGATGGTTCAAAATGCGAAGCCGTTACTTCGTTCATACAAACTTACTGTTATTATCTCACACGTCGGTTATTCCTTACTTTGTTTATCGCATCACACATTTTTACATTAAAATGTGCTTCTTGTTCGTGGCCGCCTTCGACATCCACTTCTACTCTTTTCTGCCCCTCTTCACCACCACCACCTCCACTCCACTACCCAGTGCCCTCTCGGCTCGTCCTCATATATTGGTCACTCGTTCCTCTGACAACACTCGTTAGCCTAAAACTTTCCCGAGCATATTCCCCTTCATATGTTACCTTCACTTCTACTTCTGAGCCTACTACATTCACTCATGGTCATAACTAGTTAGTATGGTGGAATATTATCAATTACATATTCTAAAAGAATTTTTTGTTTTCACATAAGAAACCTACTAAAATAAAGCACTAAGAGACAAGAGTTATGGAAAAATATAAATACATATAAAAAAATATTCGGGTATGTTGTTTCGGTAATCGGGTCAGGTATCACCTAATTCCATACCCGCAAAAAATTTCAAAACTAATCCAATACCTGGTTCTATATCCGGCGGGTTTTGGTATACAGTCCCATATGCTTGGGGTATACGCGTATACCTGCGAGGCTCGGGTTTTTCGCCATCCCTACTCAAGAATTTGGGCATGTTGAGCTAGGTTTTGGGATAATTTAGGCGACATTCTTGGATGAAAGTCTCTATATTTCTCAACAGAAGTATTTATGATATATATTATGAACGTCTTGGTTAGAGTCTACCCCTTAACAATTTCTCTAGGATGATTTTTTTTTTTTTTTGGCATGCAAGTGTACCTTAAGAGGATCTATTATTATATTGTTATATTGTTGTATAGTTGGGTTTTGTGGTATGTATTTTCTTTCTGTAATATCCAGCTAAGCCCAAAAATCCTTTACAAGAAATTACATGCCCTATATATTCCATGTTGACCCTCCAAATGAACATTTAGACTTCTTTGCAAATAGGGAATGTTGTCATAGGAGTAATAATACATGTTCCAAGTCTTTCACATGTTGATCCATAGTAGGACTATAAACCAGGATATCATAAAAAAAACCAGGGTGGTTTTCCTCGTTAAATATTGAAAAGTGTTATTCATGTAGGCTTGAAAAGTTGCTGGACCATTGGTTAGTCCAAAAGGCATAACCACAAATTCCAAAAGGCCTTGGTGAGTTCTAAAGGTTGTTTTGTGAACATCTCTCTCATCCATTCTAACTTCATGGTATACAACTTTTTTTTTGGAAAATACGGTAGCTCCTCTCGATTTATCCAATAATTCTTCAATCAAAGGTATAGGGAATCTATTCTTTATTGCAGCCTCATTTAACTGTCTATAGTCTACACAAAATCTCCAAGACGCATCCTTTACCAAAACTACAAGTAAAACAAAAGCATCCTTTTTCTTTACCAAAACTACAGGTAAAACAAAAGCGCTTTGGCTATTTCTCACTACCCCATATTCAAGTAGTTCATGTGTTAATTTTTTTGGCACATCTTTCTATCCAGCGTGATATCTATAGACTCTCTGGTTGATAGTCACTTACTCATCTTTTAAGAAAATTGTATGATCACACTCTCTTTTGGGTGGTAAACTGGTTGGGATAGCAAATACATCAACATACTATTGTTCCTAATGCATCATGTAGGATCGACTATCGGGTCACCCGACAATCACGAGCTTTGCTATTCAAAGTGCGGAATCCTCTGAATATGTAGGATCGAATAACGCGAAATCCAACAATCACGGGGTTTATACTAAAGGTGCGGAATCCCTTTAATATGCTTTAATAACAGATACGATAATGAAACAATGACAAATGAGTAATCACAACACACACACGGGTCAAAAGATTATCGATTAATCACTAAAAACAGAGCACGAGTGTTTACAGAGATCAAATCAGACCTTACAGACCTTGGGAGGGTGTTTGGAGAGTGTGTGAGGCAAGAACTGATGATTAGGGCAATGATTGGGCCTATTTATACCTCCCGGGTACGTACAGCAGTAAACTAGCGATTAGCAAGATCATGTTGGGCGATCAGTGCTAATCGCCAGAGAACAAAGCCCAATCGCATGAATAGTGACGCGATTAGGGCCCTAATCGCGTGTCACCAACTGCAAATCGCATGCAGCTTCCCGAACACTCCAAAACGCGTACAAACGTCTCCAAACACCCCGAAACACGTCCAAACAACTGATATACTAGCCTAGGGACATCATGTACTAACAGACTCCCCCTTGGACCAGGCTAGTATACGTACAGACTTAATCAAAAGACAAACGTTTATATCAATAGCAAACAACTTTACAGACTTGATAAACATAAACGAGTACAACTAAACAAATAACAAGCAGCATCATCCGTCTTCAACTTTAGCTTGACGTTGTCTTGACCCTTGAGATTCTTGACCAATCGCATCCTGCATGAACTTTGTTGGCATAGCAAAACTGGATCACCCTTTGAAACTTCAAGGCTTGATCGGCTTCGGCTGGTAAGTGCATGATCGGATGTTGGTACAACGTCTCCACGTCCTTCTCTGAGCAATTTATCAACCACATAGGATCCCAAATCCTTATCTTTCTGCACGGGTTCGGACTGTTGCTCAAGACAATCACTGCTTCAGTGGTTGCTGCATCATAGTGCCAATAATACAGCTTCGAGGAAAAGTCTTGTTCAACTGGAATAATGGGAATCCTTGAAACGCATTTTGGTGGCTTGATCTTATGCTCCCAGATAGGCTTTAAGGTGAAAGGATGAATCTTGTCTGTCTGATACGATCTGGGATACTGAGGCATCAACTCTTTCCATCCCTCTGAGCTCTCTCGCTTCAGCTTTGTGTAAAAACCCTTAAGAGAGGCAGATTTCTCTTCATACAGCGGATAGTTGAGACGAACTAAGTCACGAATGTACCAGAACGGCAGGCTCAGGGTGTCTTTGAAATCCTCAAAGTACAATACACCTTCTTGCCATTTAACCCCGAGCATTCTGGTCTGGCTCACATACGCCCAGCTAATCACATTGCCAGACATCTTCGACAGTCGCTTCTTGAAGATGGATGCTCGCTCAACTGGCTTTTTCTTCTCTTCAGGTTTAAACCATTGGGGATACCGCTCTCTGATCTTGTCATGTCGAATCTTTACTGCATCAGGAACTTCAGTAGAGTCGGATTTCAACTTTTCTTCAGCCTCACGTATCATCTCTTCATCAATATTAGGAATTCCAGCGCCCGAGTCATTTACAACATACTCAGGGGTCGGCACGCTGGTTCCTTCTTCGAGATCCACTTCGTTGCACTCTGGATGCATCTCAGGAGGAACACTTTGACTTGCATTGGAAGATTCTCCAGATGCAAAGCCATATACTTTGGTCATGTCCTCCGTTGTCATCTCCGGTGGAATCTCTCCTTCTTCCAGATCGTACTCAGGCATGGCAGGGGGTGGAAGCAAGTTGCCTTCGTCATCATATGCAAAGTAACAGTTCAAAGGCTCCACGTCTTCAACAAGAACTATCGCTTTCTTCTTTACTTTATCGCGTAGCTCTTGAATCTTGCTCATCATCGGTGCTGGCTCCCCCTGAGCAGAAGAACCTGCCTTGGGATCATTGCCTCTGCGATCGTGACTTTTCTTTGTTCGTCCCGATGCAGACCCACCTGTTGATCCACCACCGCCTGTGGCTCCGGGATCACCACCATCACCCTTACCATCATTGTCATCATCGTCATCAGACTCATCATCATCCTCTTCATCATCATCGTCTTCTTCACTATCCTCATCATCATCACCAGCAGCAGCACTAGCTCCAGCTTCCGAACCACCAGTAAGTCTAGGTTGAGTTCCAGTCAGCGCATTCAACCTAGTCCTTAGCCTTGTGTTTTGCTTCCTATACTTGGTGATTCGACGCTCGTTGTTCACATTTGCGAGCTGGAGATCACGATTGGACTGAATTAGCTGCTGATGTGATTCCATGAGCTGCTGTTGTGTTTCCAAGACCTGCCTGTTCGACTCCAAGAGTTGCTGATTAGATAAAGTAAGTGCGTCGACAGTGGTTCTCAGCTCAGTGTTAGCAGTGATAGTGTCTCCAATCAGTTCCAACATCGCCGTCTCATTTTCTTCTATGTTGGCGTTTTTGCTCTTCATTTCGGCCATTTCCCGTGCTTGGGCGGCCACTATAGCAGTAAGCTCGTTGATTTGGCGCTGGAGTTGTTCGTTGGTTGTTGGAGTCGACGATGAGGATTGTCTCGAAGGTCTAGCAGCTGTCGATCTAGCTGCTTCTTTCAACATTCGAATTCTGTCACCTATCGGATTAGCGGCCAACTGTGAACCTGTCGCTTCAACGGTAACTGAGACTGGCTCAGTGAAGATTACCGATGAAGGCATTGACATAGTCACACTCGCAGGCATAGCTGCACTGAAAGAGAGTGGGACAGACGATGTTGCCGCTGTTGTTGTTTCTGTTGCTGCTGTTGTTGTTGCTGATACAGAAGAGGAAGCAGGAAGTCCAAAAGTATCTGGGAGTTTCATACGCCTTCCCCTCATTATCTTAGCCGTCCTCTCAGTCGCAGCTGCCTTATCAGACATTCTCTTTTGACCCCTACTAACCTTCGTCGCTTTTGTCTTTTGTCTTTTCTGAGGAGGCGGCGTGCTAAGTTCAGCATCAATATCTGCAACAAGATCATCACTGACTGGAGTGAAAGTGGGATCTTTTGCAAGCTCTCTCGCCGCAGCCGTGCGGGCTCTATCCTCCTCAAGTGAAAGTACATCAGGTGATTCATCTTCGGTACGCTCTGAGTCGTCATCATCTTCATCAACATCTTCAATGTTAACCGGGCCCTCATCAATCTTGGCTTTGCCTTTGCCTGAGCTTGATGGTTCATCTATGTTCAGCAAATCAGTATCAAGCATATCATCATCTTGTCTTGCTCCAGTATCACCCATATTGCCCGGTTCATTGGGTCCCAAAGCAACAGTGGGTCTCCCAATGTTATCATCATCCTTGAATACCTGTCTGTGAATCTGAATATCGTCCTCTGAATCACTGTCGTCATGCCTCCATCTATTACCTGGAGGTGCCACATAGTTGTCTCTCATCAGGTAAGCAAACAATCTACGACTTGGAGGATATTCTGACTTTGGCTTGTTCGTGTACTGCAACATTCTCTTCATCTCAACCTCATCAATTCTCCTTATATTAATCAGCTCTTCTACCCGTTTCACCATGTTCGGGATCTGATTGTCAAGGATCATCTGCAGAAAGCGAGGATAAACAATAAAGGGATTCTCTTTCGGCTTTCGCAGAATCACTTCCTTGAGGTGATGCATAATCATCCCAGAGAAGTTGAACGGTTTGTTCAACGTCAATGCGACTATCGCCGATGCCAAAATGTCTTTGATTGCATCGAATGTTCCTCTGCGAGGTCCGAGACACTTTAGCACCACGTGCGTCAGATACTTCATTTCTGGAGGAAGACATCCCTTTTGTAGCATCTCCTGCGCACGCACATCACCCGTATACTTCATCCGTAGGAATCCACCTCGTATCAAAATGGAGTCGAAAACGATTGGATCATCTTTATCATCACCAAATCTGAGAATCTCGCGAATCATGTCTTCAGTGATAAGAACCTCCTTTCGTTGTACCGTGCTTCTGATAGTTGCTGGTATTGTGCTGACATCGACTCTAGCATTCTGATAGAATTCCTGGAGAATGTTCTTGTAAGCCGCATAGTCTGTGGATATGGCATAATATATCTTCGAGCGCTTCAAGTACTCAATGATGCCTTCAAATCGCTTGCATTCCTGCTTCTTTACAGGTCCGAGAAAGGCAAGACAGTTGTGCTTGGCCGAAGTACCGTATTGCATGATTCTGCAAGTTAAACACACCATAAAACATCAAGGACAGATCAAGGATATGAAAAACGGACAAAAATGGATCAGGTTTGACTAATATTGGTCAACAGATGCATAAGGGCGATTAGGGGACAGTTCATGCGATTTGCAGATCTCAACACACGATTAGACTCCTAATCGCGTTACTGTTCATGCGATTAGCTGACAATGGTGACTAATCGTGCTACTGTTCACACGATTAGGAAGCCTAATCGCGTGACAGTATAAAACCATTACCAAACTGGTCAAAATTTGAAATATCTTGATTCGTGTCTGGATTTTTGTTGCATTGAACCTTAAAACAACCCAACAATAAAACCCCTATGAACTATTATGCTATTATATCACAAATAAGGGTTAATTGACGGTTTTGAAAAACTAGGGTTCATATGGTTTTAAATTTGGGGCTTTTGATTTAAAGGTGTTAGAGATCAAAATTTTGGTATACAAAGAACCTATACAACCCGGTGATCAAACCCTTATCAAGAACCAACATCAAACTAGTCTCTATAAGGCTTCCCGATCAAAAGCACAAAGCCTAGGGTTTCGGCCCTTTGATCACAAATTAAGCCCACAAAAATACGTTGTTATGATCTGAAAAGATGATATGTTCTTACCGTGATGATGTAGGACAATAATCTAGGATCAAGAATAAACGGGCAAGAGTTTGTTTAGGGATCGGGTTGAGAGGGAAACGAGTTTAACAGTGGGTGTCTTTGAAAATATGAAGAAGAAAATGATAAGTGTTGTTTATATACTAACTGCTGATCGCCTATCCAACCACACGAGTGGATGACTGATCGCGTGAAGTAAGACATGAGTATGGCTAATCGCGTGTGTCAAGACACGTCTACCCACTGATCGCCTATAACTCTTCTTCACACAACATAAAAGGATAATATGGCTAATCGCCTATAAAGAACACACGAGTAGGCAGCTTCTTTCCTAATCGCATGGTTATAGATGCGAGTAGAGGCTACTCGCTTAAATATCATGCGAGTAGGCCTCTAAGTGCCTAAAACTTTCACACAATTTACCAGAATGCCCCTGCAGCACCAAAACTTGCATTTTTGACCCGTTAAGGTTCAAAACATCCGTTTTTCAACCCGATTTGACACGCGACTCAGATGATGACTCAGATACTTGAAAATATTCCATTTTCCACCCTTGTACTTGATAAAAATACGGTTTTGACCCGGCAAAACACAAGTTTCCAATTAGTTGTCCAATTTATTTTTCGGCGTTTTATTTTTGAAGAAGTAAGATTACAATGGATTAGGATTCCAACATCGGCAATCAAGAATGATTAACTAAGCTAAAATAAACATAAATAAAATAAAACGGAAGATCAACTAACTGTACAATAACATATTTTTGCGAGTTTCAACGGTTAGGGAATCATATCAGTGTACGGACATTACTAGAACCCTTATATTTTCAGTTTTCGCTTAAATTACCAATAAGCATCCTACAACAACTGTCGATATTGTTGTCCACCTAAACTCAAAATCAAGTTTTATCGCTAGGCACTTTAGATACGTTTAAGGTAATATTAAGGCTGAGATACAAGGTGTTCCCCGCCACGCGACACATTCCCGTATCAAGTCATGCACAAAGCTTCCTCGTAACCGGTGAGTAAGCTGTTGTCATCCGTATTTTACAAGGAGTGGACTCAGTGGTGATCAGGTCTGCAGAAACGCTGCAACAGAGAGACCAGTGAGATCCAAATCAGGGTACAAGACAAATACCGTATATTTGATTTTTCACGGTACGATGCTTTAGGTATATGATTTGATACCTTAGAGCGAATTCTCATTGAGAATAGGGTTTTGGCATATATGAATCTTTTTGCTCTTTTAGGATTCCTGGACGTCTCCTGATCAGAATTTATTCTATTTTTTGTTTTTTTTTTTCCAGGAAATGACATAGGGGTGTCTCAGTCGTAGGCTGCGACCCCAACGTACGACACGTGTGCCACTCCTATTTATTCTGAGAGACGTCCAGTTCACCCCGGATGAACCAACCTCTTAAAGACCATGAAACCTCGGATTTTGGCATGCTATCAAACGAGATTTCGGTACCAAGACCATATGCCAACGCACGTTGATCCACACATGATTCAGATTATTTAGGTTTATATCACCGTGCCGAGCTTGGAAATGTTTTTGAGCCTACCGACACATCATTGTAGAGGCTACCTATCAGTTTTAATATTTTTAAGATGATAAGGGTCCAGACAGTCCGACTGATTGGTTAATATCATCTTCCCATTTTCACCAAAGAAACTCATTTTTGCATTTTTCAAATTTTTTTTTAATTTTGGAATTTTCTCATTTTTTTTTTTGAATTTTTGCATTTTCTGAATGTTTTTGTATTTTTCTGAAATTTTCTCCCCCTAAAAATCTAAAAATTTGCGAAAAGACAATATTTTTGGATTTTTCTGATTTTTGAAAGAAAAATATTTACAAAAACGATTACCGATGAGGATCTAATCCTGCTTAACTTTAATGCCGTTTAAGATTAACAAGTACTCAAAACGAGGACCGTCAAAAGCTTTGGTGAATAAATCGGCACGTTGGTAGTCTGTGTGGATTTTTACCATATCGATAAGTTTCTTTTCATAGCAATCGCGTATGAAATGATACTTAACCAAGATATGTTTCGCCTTGGAATGGTTAACTGAGTCTTTAGCAAGAGCTATAGCGGACTCATTATCACAGTGAATGGGAGTATTAAGAAATTTCAAACCGTAGTCTTTCATTTGTTGCTATATCCAAAGAACCTGGGAGCAGCAGCTCGATGCTGCTACATATTCCGACTCGCAGGTGGATAAGGCGACTGAGGCTTGCTTCTTGCACTGCCACGAGACTAGTCTTGGTCCCAAAAACTGGCATCCAGCCGATGTGGATTTTAAGTCTGTCTTGCATCCGCCATAGTCAGCATCACTAAATGCGATGAGGTCAAACTTATCGTCATTAGGGTACCAAAGACCTTTGGTCGGACAACCCTTTAGATAACGTAAGATCCTCTTCACAGCAACCAGGTGTGACTGTTTCGGCCTTGACTGGTATCTTGATAGTAAGCATGTTGCGAACATTATGTCAGGTCTTGATGCAGTGAGGTACATGAGTGAGCCTATCATAGCTCGATAGAGAAAAGGATCAACGGTTTGTCCTTTCTCGTCAGGCCCAATCCCGTGATTGGTCTGAATCGGTGTGCCTACTGGAGTAGAGTCTTCCATCTGGAACCGGCTCAAGATGTCAGCAACGTATTTTGTCTGGTGGATGAAGATCCCCGACTCTTGTTGTTCTACTTGTAGACCGAGGAAGAATTGCATCTCCCCCATCGAGCTCATCTCAAATTTGTCCTGCATAAGCTTTTCGAATTTCCTGCACATGACATCATTAGTAGACCCAAAAATAATATCATCAACATAAACCTGTACCAGAAGACGATCACCACCCTTTTCCTTGGTGAATAAGGTGCAGTCCACGAGTCCGCGTTTGAACCCGTTGGATATCAGATAGTTGCTAAGCATTTGGTACCATTCACGCGGTGCCTGATGGAGTCCGTACAGCGCTTTGTTCAATTTGTAGACTTTTTCGCGATGCAGCGGATCCTCAAAACCCGGTGGCTGAGCAACATACACCTCTTCCTTCACGACACCATACAGAAATGCACTTTTCACGTCCATTTGATACACCTTAAACCGTTTGTACGAAGCGTAAGCTAAGAACATCCGGATAGCTTCAAGGCGCGCAACTGGAGTGTATACTTCGTTGTAATCTATTCCTTCGATTTAACGGAAGCCGAGGACAACTAATCGAGCCTTGTTTCTTATAATCACCCCGCGGTCATCCCGTTTACACTTGTAGACCCACTTTGTTCCAATCTTTTTCGAGCCTGGAGGTAAGTCAACTAAGTCCCACACTCCTAGCTTTTGGAACTGCTGAAGTTTGGCTTGCATTGCTTCAATCCATGGTTCTTCCCTCAGCGCCTCTTGCACAGTTCTTGGTTCAGTTTGAGAAACATACAAGGCGAAGGACCAATCGTTCTGATGACCTGCTTTTCTGATTTCCGAATAGAGTGCGAGAGTACCTGTATTGTCACTTGAACTAGCATTTCTGAGCTGACTGCGCGTCATGACTCTGCTAGTCGGATTACCAATCACATTCTGCATCGGATGAGTGTCGTGAATCCGAGATTCCGGATGTGCCGGCACTGGATCATCCGAATGCAAATTAAGGTTCTCCAAACCTTGAGATAGATTTGTCTCAGCTGCGCTTGAACTGGAGGGAGCAGCGGGTTGCATATTGAAACCGGAGAGATCGATCCGAAGACCTATCCCTGGAGCTGCTGAAGAAGAAGGACCAGCTTGATTGTTTCCTGTCGGATTAACTGGAGCTGTAGTGGTAGATTCACCATTTCCAGCTTGTTCCTTAGTGAGAGTTTCATGAGACTCTGCAAAATCGTCGTCGGAAGATGAAGATTCGAGAACCTCTGCTGACGCTTCCTGAAAAACTTCCTCAACTTCTGCTGCTGCGGTTTTATCGGGGGGACCCGTGGATGCAGAGGCATCAGATGGAGCAGGCGCAGGTGCATTAACCACGATCGGACGCATTAGCGGAGAGCTAGCTGCGTTTTCACATTCGTAATACATTTGCGCTACAGCATCATCCACCAAATTCTCCACGTTGAATGAATCAAATAGACTCTTATAGTCGAACAACCAATCAGGTCCAACACCAGGTGCATTGGCAGTATAACGCTGAACATCGACATTAAGCCAATCTTCAACGTTGTTGGTTCTTTTGTTGTACACTCTTTTGTTGGGAGTGCTGTAACCAACAAAGAAACCTTCTTCTGCCTTTGCACCAAACTTCCCATCGGGATGTATCATGGTGCATGGAGCTCCGAAAGGTTCCAGAAACTCTAAGTTCGGTTTCCTTCGGTTCAGAAGCTCGTAAGAGGTTTTTCCAAGCTTCTTTACCGTTAGAACCCTATTCAGAGTATAACACGCGCAGTGAACTGCCTCGTTCCAGAAGATCACAGGCAAGTTCGAGTCTGCGAGCATAGTTCTGGCTGCCTCAATAAGAGTCCGATTCTTTCTTTCTGCAACCCCATTTTGCTGAGGAGTGTATGGCGCTGTGAATTCATGATGAATACCCTTTTCTGCACATAACGCCTCCATAGCGTGATTCTTGAACTCTGTTCCGTTATCGCTTCTGATCCTACGGATCTTTAGCTGATATATATTTTCCAATTTAGTAAACAGATTCTTCAAGTAATCAAAAGTTTCACTCTTGTGCTTCATGCACACAACCCAAGAAAACCTAGAATAGTCATCCGTAACCACTAAGCAGTATGAGTCACCGTTCTTGCTCTTTCGATTGACTGGGCCAAACAGGTCCATGTGCAGTCGTTCGAGTGGTAGACTAACTGAGTTTGTCTTCTTAGGCTTGTGAGACTTTCTTTTCTGCTTCCCTTTCTTACATGAGACACAGACATCGTTTAAATGAAAATTCTTAACAGAAACACCTTCCACTAGTTGGTTCTGGACCAGATGGTTCATTTTCCTCAAGTGGATGTGTCCCATTCGTCTGTGCCACATAATCGATTCCTTCTCTGTCGCCTTTGACAGAAAACAAGTGACCTGACCTTTTGCAGTCATTGCTCGGCTCATATCCAGGACGTATAAGTTGTTGACCCTGGGAGCTGAGATCATGACCCACTCTTTTGGTATTTTGAATCCAGGCTTCAGAATGAAACATGCGTTGTCATCAAAGAATACAGTGAACTTCTTGTCACATATCTGCGAAACACTCAGCAAGTTGTGGTCTATTTGTTTAACAAAGCTTATCTTTTCAAAGCTTACTATACCGTTGCTCATACTTCCTTCCTTTGTTATATAACCCCCTTTATTACCAGCAAAGGCAACATACCCCCCATTGATATTCTTTATGTCAAAAAGCAGGGATAAATCGCCTGTCATTTGCCCTGAAGCTCCACTATCAACAATCCATAGGCTGCTGATAAGGCCCTGTGGAACTCCCTGCACAAACATTCAAAGTTCAGTGGTTAAGGGGGACCCAAGCCTTCACGGTCTTGGGTCTACCAACTTCATCTAACATCGGAAAGTCAACCCATCTCCCATTTGGTGTTGGAGTTGTTTCCGATGGTACCGCAGTGCCTTTTCCAGCAGATGACTCTCCTTCTTTGGTTGGTGACTTGGGTCTCCAAATCTGTTCAGGTTTCTTTGGCTTGGGCTTCTTCTTTGCCTGTGGGCTAGAAGGTCCAGCCTTGGATTCCTTTGGAGGAACAGATTTTGGATCCACTTCAGAATTAACTGTGCGTGGAGCAGCTTTGGGGTTGCCCTGCGGTTTAGCTGCAGCCTTTGCTGGTGGCTTAGGCGCTGCTTCAACCTTTGGAGGAACAGTGCTCCCCCTCAGCTGTGGACCCCTGCCATCAACTGGCTTTTGGTTCATAGCAATCTTGTTGCGGTTATCATAAACGACCTGCTTTCCCTTTTGTTTCTCTGAGAGTTTAGGGGAAACAGGTTGCTTAGATTTGCTAGAACTGGGAGGATCATCCACTTTGATCCTTTCTCGTCTCAATTCAGGGCACGCAGCAACTAAATGCCCACGTTCCCCGCACTTGTGACAGGATCTATATTCTTCAAACTTAGGAGATCCGGGTTTGGTCTCCTTCTTGTTCCTTTTGTTAGATGGAACGGCAAATGAGTTTTTCTGTTTTAGATCCTCAAGACATCTTCTTTGCTGATCGACTTGAGGATCGTCATTTCTTTCAGTGCCGCTCGATCTAATAAACTCAGTCACATGCTTTTTCGGACCGTTTCTTTGAGTTTGATTTTGAGGATTAACGGTGTTCGACTTTTGATTTTTCTTGTTATTTTCATTAGGCTGATTTCCCTGATCCTTTCTACCCTTACCCTTACCCTTGTTTTTACTCCAGGTTTCCTTTTCTATGGTAATGACAGATTCTTGCCAAATTTTGGCAACAAGACCAGGGGTGATACATCTGAGAGGGACTTCCTCATCAGCATACACCCTCTCAGACCCTTTTAACTTATAGAACACCTTAATCCTCCTACCATCCTTGGTTTGCACTTTCGGTTCCAGTTCACTCAAGGTCTCAGTGGTAATGATATGATTCTCAAAAGGAACATCTATAGTTTTGACCGGTGCATACCTAGGAGGTTCATCGAGCTCATCATCCGAAGTGTCAGTGTCATATACACTGATATCATCAGCTTTCTCACACAAATTGACAGCTTTGGCAGGAGTAGCAGCCTTAGTGACTTCAGCAGGTTTAGCTGCTTCAGTAACCTTGGCCGCCTCTGCAGCTTTTGCTGCCTCGGCTGCCATGTCCACAAGTTCCTCCTTCGGCAAGACATCAAAATTGTGATTTTCGAATCTCACCGGAGGTGGACATTGAGAGTATTTGGGACTGGTGGAGAAGCCTTCCTTGTCAGAGTGTTCAACTATGTGATCAAGGACATACTTGCAGTTTAAATAACTCTCAAGCTTTTTCTTGATCTTTTCATAGTCACAGTTAACAATGGCCAATTGTTTCTTAGTGTCTTCGACCTCATTGATGTAATTATTTATAGCAATCTGTTTGTTAGCTAAGGTTTTTGACAGTTCAGAAACATCCTTTTTGTAATTTTCAATTGTACTTAGAAAATTTTTCTCCTTTTGTCTCAAGGAATCAATTGACCTTTGCAACGGACCAACATCAGCTTTTAAATTCAGATTTTCTTCAGTTAATTCTTTAATTCTGAATTTCAACTGATTACACTCTACACAATCTAATTTTAAATCAGAAGAAGAACTTACCTTGTTCGACGATTCAGTAATGGCCATCAATGCATAATGAGCTGCTGTCTTCTGAGCTCCAAAGAATTCGCCGTAGTTCTTCTCTGTGAAGTCAGCATCCACAAGAAATGATCTTTTACCGATCAATGCATCTGCTTCAGCTAACAGATCCTCCAAATCTTCTCCACTATCAGAATCGCACTCCGAGTCACAGTCAGACACCTCGGTAGAAGTGATGATGTCAGACTGACTCAAAGTTTCTTCAACTTCGGCTGGTGCTTCAGACGCTTGTTGAGCAAAACAAGCTGCACCACCTTGAGGAGCTTCATCTCCGGTGATCAGATGGTTCCAGTTATAGCCTTCATCAGCTTGAATAACCATGGCTTGACCTTGATTGTTGTTTGCAGGCGGCCTCTGGTTCTGATTCTGGTTGTTGACTGGGACAATAGCACGCTCAGTATTAGGTTGACCCTGAGCTTGCTGCCTCTGATTCTGATTAGCTCTATTGTTGTTGAAGGGATTCTGATGTCCTTGCTGCTTAGGTCGGTCACATTCCCTTGCAAAATGCCCTTTTGTGCCACAGTTGTAGCATGTGACCTTTGTTTTGTCAAACCCAAACTTGGTGTTATTATTGATCAAGACATCTCTCCTTCCCGTCCTTTCCATGTAATCCTTTGCCCTTCTCACCACGCTCGCGAAGTGCCATTGTATGTCGATCAGATCCATGTCGTCCTTATCAATCTGCGAGTAATCCTCCTGTGTAAGATGAGGATTCCCGATCTGTCCAGCAACCAGTCCACTATAGGAGTTCACCAAAGTTGACAATAGAGCCATGTGTTCTTCAGCTAGCTCTATAGTCACCTTTCCTAAACCCGCAGTGTTCAGCTGCTCTGGGACTGTATTGGTCTGATAGCCACCTTGATTAGAACTAGAAGCACCTCCATATCCACCATAACTTGTAGTTGGAGCTCCGCCAAAACCTGCAGAGGAGGGTCCACTAAAGTTTGCACTTGCCTGCGCTGGTGCTGCAAGATGAGAAAACGGGTTAACACCAAACTGGTTAGCATTATAATTCAAAGGATACGGGTTTGGTCCAAAAGGATATGTAGGAGGGGGAACATCAGTTGGGGGACCATAGTTGTCGAACGCATAGACTGGGTCCGGGTTAACCACAAAAGCAGTTTGTGGTTTGGTGCCACCCACACTGGCGTCCTGAAGAGGATTCCCATAATAGATGCTGGGATTCTGTGGAATGAGCGCCTTGTTTGCCCTCCTGATCTCCTCTATTTCCTTGTTCTCCAGCTCGGTAATGAACTCGTTGATGGAGAGAGTCTGATATGCATTGTTTGACTTTAGAATATCCAACCATTGATGCCAGTGAGGAGGTAGCGCCTCAGCAAATCTTTCTACAAGGTCTGCAGATGAATATAAGACCCCGTACTGATACATTTCTAACATCAGATGGTAGTATCTAGCCGTCAAATCCCTCAGAGATTCGTTCCCTATAGCATTGAAGTTCTCGAACTCCTTCTTGAGCTGATCCATTTTAACCTTTCGCGTCTTCATATTACCCTCATTTCGCTCAGCCAAGGCTAACCAAAGCATCTGTGAAGTTGTGCACTGAGCGAATTGATGAAGGATGTCCTTTGGAAGAGCTTGCTTCAATGCCGCCATCGCCTTCTTCTCATAGTTGTATTTCTTTCTCTGATCTTCATTCATGTCTTCAATTGAGATCGGAGTAGTGGAGTTCTCAACTAAAGGCCGACTGTACCCTGTCTCGATAGCTGACCATACAAGACCATCGATGCCCTCGACATACGTCTGAAATCTGCCCTTCCAACCGTGGTAGTCGGACATGTACTGCAGCTTCGGTGCCCTGTTAGAACTACCCGTCTCTAAGTCGCTCATGAGTACGGAAGACAGATGATTTGTCTGAGAGTTTGCAGCAGCCGCGAGTGCCCACGGATTCGTGTTCACCATTTGCTGTTGAGCAGCTAGCGCCCACGGATTGATTCCGGCAACATTCGCTTGCATTTGCGATTGCTGCATCCGTTGCGCGTTTCGTTCTGCTGAGTACTGCCAAGGGTTCGTGGGTACATTAGATTGATTGTTCATTTGTTGATTATACTGAGGTCTCGGTTGACTCAGATGTCCCCACGGGTTCGCCATATGTTAAGGTATGATAATAGTCCGATACTTAGTCAAATTTTATGTTCCAGACCTTTTTAGGCGATTAGGCTTATAATTGTATGTTTTATACGCGATTAGGGGGCTACTCGTGTAAACAGTTGGGCGATTTGACCTAATCGCTAGTTGCTTATATGCGATTAGGGTTTTAGTGTGACAAGAGTATGGTAGGCGATTAGGGCTAATCGCTAGTAAGCAATTAGGCCTAATCGTGTATGGAAACTAGCGAGTTGATGCTGATCGTGTATAAATACTGGCGATTAGAGGTTGATCGCTTGAAAACCCTAATCGTATGAAATGTTTGTGCGATTAGGACTGCGTAATCGCCTGATCTGATCTGTAGCCGCACTTTTGCTCAAAAATCACCTATTTTGCCTCAAAATCTTATCTAAAACATTGTATTTTGATCCCAAATGATTAGACAAGTTACCAAAACAGTTTTAGAGCAAACCCTAATCAAAAACACTTGTTTTTAACCGTAAACACACACCAAGATATTGAAAAAGATGGGTTTTTGACAAAAACTCAAAGTTTCAAAAATAAGAACAGGTTTTTGCTTAAAAATCTGAACTTTTACACCAAAAACAACCTGTTTTAGCTCGTTTTTGTTATTAAAACACCCGTGATAAGAGCCTCGGCTCTGATACCACTTGTAGGATCGAATAACGCGAAATCCAACAATCACGGGGTTTATACTAAAGGTGCGGAATCCCTTTAATATGCTTTAATAACAGATACGATAATGAAACAATGACAAATGAGTAATCACAACACACACACACGGGTCAAAAGATTATCGATTAATCACTAAAAACAGAGCACGAGTGTTTACAGAGATCAAATCAGACCTTACAGACCTTGGGAGGGTGTTTGGAGAGTGTGTGAGGCAAGAACTGATGATTAGGGCAATGATTGGGCCTATTTATACCTCCCGGGTACGTACAGCAGTAAACTAGCGATTAGCAAGATCATGTTGGGCGATCAGTGCTAATCGCCAGAGAACAAAGCCCAATCGCATGAATAGTGACGCGATTAGGGCCCTAATCGCGTGTCACCAACTGCAAATCGCATGCAGCTTCCCGAACACTCCAAAACGCGTACAAACGTCTCCAAACACCCCGAAACACGTCTAAACAACTGATATACTAGCCTAGGGACATCATGTACTAACAGAATATATTTGGATAACAGAAACAACAATGAAACAAGCATAAATGAGGTATCAACACACACATACAATACGGTTAAAAGGTTGATTCGATTGATAAAAACAGAGTTCGAGTGTTTACAGACCAAAATCAGACCTTCAGACATGGGGAGGGTGTTTGGGGAATGTGTGAGGTGACCACTCATGATTAGGGTAATGATTGGATGCTTTTATACCCATTGTACTCGTGCAACAACTTATAGGCAATTACAATCCTATCCACGTGCACTATTCACGTGCTTAGGCCCTAACCACATGAACCGTAGGGCGATTAGGACCCTATGCTACATATAAAACAGGTGAGTAGGGCCTAATCACATGAACAACATGTGATTAGGACTCCTAATCGCCTGCAGCATCAAAACAGCCCCAAAATGCTTACAAACACACCCAAACACCCTAAATACTATCCAAACATCACCTATACTAGGCTAGGGACATCATGTACTAACAGACTCCCCCTTGGACCTAGCTAGTATGATTACGAGCCATAAACCACTCGATTAACCTAGCCAACGACCTATAGGGACCTATCACTAGCTAGGAACATACAAATAATGCACTTACACATCATTATCCAATTTTTCAACAGAACACAAAGACACCTTGTAAGACTCTATCCCTTTCAGCTAAACTCGTTGTTCCCCAATTTGTTTTCATAGTTAATTTATTAACATTCCATAGTATATCATGAAGGGTCTCTAACCATTGTACTCCTAATATTATGTCATAGCTGGTTAATGAAACCAATATAACATCAATTTTAAACCAAATGCCCTGCATCATCCATTGAAAATCTTGACATTTGAGTACAACACAGTTCATTTTCATGAGCCGCAGTAATAATCGCTTCTGCAATATTCTTGATTGGACATCTCATTTTCTTGGCTAATTGTTTATTTAAAAATTATGGGTCGAACCAAAATCAGTCAAGTTTACAATATTGTAGTGCCAATAGAACTCTTATTTCTCATTGATAGCAGACAACTGTCTTGTACCAGAAGTGTAAGAACTTATAGTACTTCTTCCTCAATTACTTTGTATCATAGTCAAAGATCCATCCCGAATCATATAAGCTCGAGGCAAGTTTTTTGGTCTTAATAACCTCATTGGGTAACCTATTTTTGGTTTAGCAGCCCCTAGAAAAACACTTACAACGATGTTCATTAGGGCTAATTACTTTAGTGAGAGCTAAATCAAATTCTTGACATAATTCTTTTAAAGTTTCTGTTTATCTAATAGAAGCTAAAGCCCCCATTGCATCTTGGACTAAAACTGTACCAAATCTAGCAGAAATAAGACTCTTATACTCATACCAAAGCATACCTTCAATACTTCCTCCTATGGATTGAATACATGGTTGATTCCTTAAAAAGCCATATCTTCCATGTGTACATTTGCCAATCTAACTTTTAGATGTTTAGGGGTTGCATCATGTACTGAAAATAAATGTTCTACCTTACAAAACCATCCCTATACATTTTCTTCATTAAATTTTGGAAAATCAATCTTTGTTAAACGATTATTGTGACTGTTATAATGAATTTCTACCTGATTTCCTCCATAAATGCCATTAATGTGATGGTTTGAACCTTGTGTTTGACAACTGGACATTGCTTGTATGCTTTTAAGAATCTATGATACTTAAGCATCGATATGTTCATTCATGGCCGCCAAATTTTTTACATTCTTGTTTGCTAAATTCTTAAATCCTTCCAATGAAGCATCGTGATCTTGAATCTTTTGTTTCACCGTATGATTTCGATTCATCATCTCCTTTAATGATTGAATTGTAGGTTTTTTTGTGAACGAAAATAAAGTAATCAAAGGGTTTTGTGAACAAAAATATAGTAATCAATCAAGAACTACCGAGAACCGATAGCTCTGATACAAATTGTTAGCTACGAAAGAAAGCAAGAACAAAAGAGAAGAGGAATTTGATCAAATCATAACTAGTTTCGTTGATTGGTATGATCGAGTATGTATATAGAGACTAACAACTATTAACCTCCACTAACATCTTAACTAACTTTCTAACAGACTTTCAAACTATTGACACTTCCACTACATTGACCCTTATACTATGACTTTATTACAAATTTGATCCCTGTACTTCCAACACATGGGAATTTACCGACATCAAGATACATTGATCATCCAATAATAGAAACTATACTATTATGTATGCAATTTCCAATGACAAATGTCTGTTGGTAACAATGGAAAAGCCCTTCCAACAGAACTTAACTTTCTATCTCCTAGATCAAGAACATCATTATCGACATCATATTCAAATTTTTCCTTAGCAAACATGCCTTATAATGGCATAGAAAAAAAAAATAGATTTAGATAATCTAGTTTAATGTAGGCACTAAAAGCCATGGTAGATTTATGAAATTAACTGGCCATAAGTCATAGATGCGAGTAAGTGAGATTCAGTTGTAGAAAGATATCCAGAATTCTAGATATACATATCATTGTTATACAAAACAGGAACAAAAAAGAATTTATTTAAGAAGGGTACAAATATCTAGTTTAGACGATCAACATGTTATAACGCAAACGTTATAGACCGGAGAAATCATTGTATACTGTGAATTAATTATCTATAGATTACCCATAATTCGAACATCAAAACTGGTCAGAAAATATTCAAAACATTAATTCATCAAAGCATTAATTAAACACATTAAATACAGAGCCAAAGGTGGGGGCTACGGCCGGTGGTTGGAGCATAAGGAAAGGAAAGGAGGAAGGGGGCGACGGGGAGGAGAGGGAGGATGAGGAGGTGGCGACAGAGGAGGAGAGGGAGGGAAGAGGCAGTGGCATGGAGGAGAGGAGATGGGGAGGAGAGGAAATGAGGAATGAAGAAAATTAGGGTTGGAAAGGAGGAAACATAAATAAGAGCAATGAGGGCAGAGTTTTTTTTTTCTTTTTTTTTTTTCAGCATGTTATTGTTGCTGAATCATTTTAATGATTCCATTAAGAGGTTGTGTTTTGGCCAACCAAACACCCTTACCTATGTTTGATTCAGAGGTAACCTCTTAACGGAACCATTAAGAGGTGAACCAAACAGTCCCTAAATCCGAACAATCCACAGATCAACTACGCGTTCACAAGCCGCTATTTTGAAATATTTATAAAAATGTCTATAATCTAACATCTAATGTACTCCATAACAACAAAAGTGAAAAATACTTACAGGCGCTAAATAGGATATGTCATCTTTCTAGGATGTTACCGGTGTAAGCCAATTTGTAGTGCAAAGAGGTTATGTTACATAACTAATTTTCCCATTGAAACATTGAATAACTAACCATAGTTTTTGAACAAAATGTAAATCATCTCTATCTTACATTCAAGGATCATTTTTTGTCACCCATTCAAGGTCATTGAAAACACCTATTGTATAATATGGTAAAACCGTTAGATGTATCTAAAGTTAACCAAGTATTTGAACTATATATAGGATCCTATTAATCAATTCCGTAAAAATTATCTTCCTACCATATGGCGAATAGGAAACCAGATAATAATCCACAACGTAATTAATATCTAATAATAACTTGGCTTGTACTCCTAGAAATCCTAGCTGCGATAGCTGCGAGAGACTTGGAACTAAGTAACTATCTCATCTCCTATTATCTACAACGTAATTAATATCTAATAATAACTTGGCTTGTACTCCTAGAAATCCTAGCTGCGATAGCTGCGAGAGACTTGGAACTAAGTAACTATCTCATCTCCTTAAACCTGGATATGTTTGTTTCTACCATGGGAAACCAGATTCTTTGATAATGCGATAGCCGATTTACTATGAGCACAAATAAACACTTTTTGTCTTCCCATCCTTTCAACTATGCGACTAACTCTCGGAGCCAAATTGCCTGACATGCAGCTGTAGTTTCTGCCATGAATTCAACTTTGCACGAAGATAGGGCCATGGTAGCTTGTTTTTGTGAACTCCACACGATTGGTGAAGAACCAAGATAAGAAACATGTCCGGTAGTGATTCGTCCATCAACTTTGATAATGGGCGAATGCTATCACTGTAACCCACCAGGTTCAAACTTTCACTTTGTTCATACTTTATCCGAAAGGAAACCGGTCCTTGAAGATAACGTAGAATCTATTTAATAGCACTCGCATGTGATTCTCTTGAGCGTTGCATATATCAACCTTCCATCTCCACCATATAAGACAAATTTGGACGTGCATGTAAATGACAACGAAGGCAACCCACAATTTTCCGATAATCTATCGCTTGCACTTTTGGTGCGTCTTTGGCTTTCGACAACCCCCAGTTCCATTAGACACAAAGTCTAATGTATTCATACCGATTTCTTTCAAAATCTTCAAGTCATAGCTTTCTTGTTTGATTTTATACAATCTTCACTTTGAGAAGCTTCAATACCTAAGTAATAAGTTAACTCACCAAGATCTGACATCTCAAACCGTAACACAATCATATCTTGAGTTCTTTTATGAAATCCAAACTCATCCCTGCCACAATAAATCATCAACATATACATCAACAATTAAAAAAAAATGAATATTATCCACTTTTTGATAAATCTCCTTCTCATGCATAAATCGATGAAAACCCATGTTCTTCAAAATACCATCAAGCTTTATGTTCCACATTCTCGGGCTTGCTTGAGGCCGTTTAAAACATGTTAGTACACTATGTCCCTAGCCTAGTATAGATGATGTTTGGATGTAATTACGGGTGCTTGGATGTGTTTTCAAGTGATTTATGTGCCGTTTATCAGTTCAGGCGACTGGGACTGAAAAGGGGCGACTAGCCTGGGTCTCAAGCGACTAGCTTTCTAGTCGCCCCTCTTACTCGCCTGTAGGATTCCTAGTCACCCCTTGGGCCTGGACGACTAGGGGAGGTATAAAAGCTTCAAATCATCATCATCATCGTATTCAGTTTATCCCACCTATAGCAAAGCTAAGGTAGGGTCTGAGAAGGGTAAGATGTAGACAACCTTACCTCTACCCCTAAGAATAGAGAGGCTGCTTCCAGTGAGACCTCCGGCTCGATGTGGTTTGGTATCAAACCTTGGACATAAGGCACAGAACCCTTAGCAATCAGGACAAACCCAATCGGTGCATGTACCCCTTTGTCTTTTGGCTATCTACGCCACGACATAATACATGATTAACCGTCTGTCATTTTTAACGTTATTTTCACGAAATTAGTAAAATAACATTAAAACTAGTGCAACTTTACTTTTGCCCCCCAAGGGCCACACATATATACATTATATGCGCACATCGTAAGTGGGGCGTGTATAAAAGCTTCAAATCATTGCCCTAATCATTCAGCTGTCACATCACACATTCTCCAAGCACCTGCCCTAGGTTATTAGGTTTGAGATTGTTTTGTAACACCCGAGCTCTGTTTTCAATGCAATACAACCTTTTAACCGTATATTTGTGTGTGTTGATATCTCGTTTATCATAGTTTCATATCGTTTTTGTTGTCCGAACATTGTTTAGTGGATTCCGCACTCTAAACACTGAAACTCATGATTGTCGGGTTGTCCGAAATCGATCCCACAAAACATTTGCCAACTTGTACACTTTCTGTTTTCCATTCGGA
Organism: Ambrosia trifida; assembly: GCA_028751855.1. Taxonomy (NCBI): domain Eukaryota; kingdom Viridiplantae; phylum Streptophyta; class Magnoliopsida; order Asterales; family Asteraceae; genus Ambrosia; species Ambrosia trifida. The sequence continues at coordinate 27,724,735 of CM054126.1, forward strand.
TTTTCGAACCCTCTGATTGACACATGTACGCTTCTTCCTTTTAATCACCTTGAAGAAACCTTGTTTGTTGTAAATGGGATTACAGAGGCTGAATATTGCAAGTATTATTTCTTCGAATGTTTTGAATTAATCCATATACATTACAGACATGAGATATAAATAGATGGACTATTCAAGAAACAAGGAAATAGTGAAACAAGGAAACATGCAAGGTTGGCTCCCCTTGATTGTAGGACTAACGGTCCTAAAAGGCTGAATTAGAGGGTCAACATAAAATAGGAAATGATGTGGGCCTGATCTCATAAAGTCTTTTATTTTCTAACACTCCCCCTCAAGTTGAGTAGTGGGGTTTCCGATACTTAACTTGCTAAGACAGTGATGAAATATTTTCCCATTAACAGCCTTGGTTAGAATGTCTGCTAATTGTTCTTCTGATCGAACGAAAGGAAGTTTAATAACCCCAGTTTCAAGTTTTTCTTTGATGAAGTGCCTATCAATTTCTACATGCTTCGTTCGATCGTGTTGGACAGGATTTTCTGAGATTTTTATAGCGGCTTTGTTATCACACATTATCGTACTAGTTTCATGCTGAGAAAAACCAATCTCTTTTAGGAGTTTGCGTATCCATAAGACTTCTGCTAAACCTCGAGCAATCCCTCGGAATTCTGCTTCTGCACTGGATAGGGCCACAACCTTTTGTTTTTTGCTTCTCCAAGTGACGAGATTCCCGCCAACTAGAGTAAAGTAGCCAGATGTGGACCTTCGGTCTAATTTATCTCCTGCCCAGTCTGCATCTGTATACGCCTGAACTTTAAGATGTTTGTTAGGTTGGAAGATAACCCCATGTCCTACTGTACCCTTGAGATATCTGATAATCCTCCATACAGCTTCCATGTGATCAACTTGAGGTTGGTGCATAAACTGACTAACAACTCCGACCGCATACGCAATATCTGGGCGAGTATGCGAAAGGTATATAAGTTTGCCCACTAGACGTTGATATCTTTCTTTGTTGGCCAATTTTGCTCCATCTTCCATATAAAGTTTTTGGTTGGCTATCATCGGAGTGTCGGCTGGCTTACAATCAATCATTCCCGTTTCAGCTAGGAGATCAAGAATATACTTCTTTTGGCATATAAAGATCCCTTGCTTGGACCTCAAGACTTCAATTCCAAGGAAGTACTTTAGTCTTCCCAAGTCCTTCATTTCAAATTCCGTGAATAGCTTTGCTTTTAACTTTGTCATCTCCTCTTCATCATTCCCTGTAATAATCATATCGTCAACATATATAATCAAGCATGTTATAAGTTTACCTTTGCGTTTAAGGAACAAAGTATGATCAGAATTGCTTTGTCGGAAACCGTATCCCTTCATTGCTAGAGTAAATTTGCCAAACCAAGCTCGAGGGGATTGTTTGAGCCCGTAAAGGGTTTTCTTTAGTCGACATACTTCCCCATCGTTGAACTCTTCTGTGAATCCAGGAGGAGGTTCCATGTACACTTCTTCTTTTAATTCCCCATGTAAGAAGGCATTCTTGACGTCAAACTGGTGAAGTGGCCATCCTTGATTTGCGGCAATGGAAAAAAGGACGCGAATTGTATCAATTTTTGCTACTGGAGAGAAGGTTTCAGAGTAATCGATCCCGTACGTTTGGGTGTACCCTTTCGCGACTAATCGGGCTTTATATCTTTCAATGGTTCCATCGGGTTTGTGTTTGATTGTGAAGACCCAACGACACCCTACGGTTTTCTTCCCTGAAGGAAGAATACTCTTCTCCCATGTTTTATTCTTCATAAGAGCTTCCATCTCTTCTTCCATTGCTTTCTTCCAATTTTGTGACTTCAAGGCTTGTTCCATCGAGTTAGGAATTTCTTCTTTATATAGGGATGAAGTAAAGGCTTGTGCTTCTTTTGAGATGTTGCCCATGGCCACATTCGCCATGGGATACCTAGACGACTTTGGTTCTTTTTCTGGGGAATAGCGTTTCGGGGGAACACCTCTATTGGCTCTGGGTGGTAAAACATATCTTTCCACCGTTTCTTCTTCGTGTATCAGTTCTTCCTGCACATGATTTTCTACAGGTATCTCATTGTCATTAGATATATTATTTTGAGAATCCTCAGAGGCATTATTATTGTCATTAGATATATTATTTTGAGAATCATCAAATGCATTATTATTGTGGAACTTATGAGCGTCTATATTTTTAGGGTCACCTTCAAAGGTCTGAGAATTGCTTACCTCATGCACTAAGATAGGAGAATCTTGGTTAGTGGCACTAAGAGTTTTGTCGGGTTCTTGAGAGGTTAGTGACTCATTTTGGCTACTGTGAACGGATTCTTGCGAGGAAGGAACCCATTTTAGCCAACTCAGGGTGTCAATGTCTTTCTCCCCCTGACCAATGTGTTGGGCGGTATAGAAAAATTCAGTTTCAAGAAAATCGCAGTCCATGGTAGTGTACATATGGCGTCTTTTTGGGCTATAACAACGGTATCCTTTTTGATTGATACCATACCCTAGAAAAACACACTTTTCTGCACATGGACCAAGTTTTCCTCGATCTGTTTTGGGTAGATGGACAAAGGCGGAACATCCAAATACCCGTGGTTCAAGTGTGAGAATTGGTGGGAGTTTAGTAAAGTCAGACAAGGCTTTTAAGGGGGTTTTAAGATCAAGAGCTTTGGTAGGAAGTCTATTAATAAGATAGGTGGCAGTGGCTAGAGCTTCGGGCCAAAAAGATTTAGGAACCTGAGACTCTATTAGAAGAGCTCGCGTTATTTCTAAGAGGATACGATTTTTTCTCTCAACGGTCCCATTCTGTTCGGGAGTATGTGGGCAAGTGGTTTGGTGGATAATCCCTTTGTTTTGACAAAAAACTTTCATTGAATCATTTACAAATTCTCCCCCATTATCAGATCGAAGAATTTGGATGCTGGTTTTAAATTGTGTTTGTATCATTGTATAAAACATGGTGAATTTATCAAATACTTCTGATTTGTTTTTTAAAAAATAAATCCATGTCATACGAGTGCAATCATCAATAAAAAGAACAAAATATCGAAAATTTTGACCTCCAATAACTTCCGCGGGCCCCCAAACATCAGAATGGATAAGTGAAAAAGGTGAATCAACTTTTGTGTTTTTAAAATTATAAGTATGTCGATGACTTTTAGCCAAAACACAAGTCTCACAATTTAATGGTTTATTTGAAGGAAATAATTTTGGAAATAAAAGATGTAAATAACCGCTAGATGGGTGTCCCAATCTTCTGTGCCAAAGCCAAGCTTCTCTATCCATAGTCCCGTGCGCAAGCATTACATTCCCATGTTGAGTCACTTCCTCCACATAGTATAATCCCTGACGTTCAGTGCCACGCCCAATGATTGATCCCGTCCTGATATCTTGAAGGATACAAAAAGTGGGGTGCATCAAGACAGTACAATTTAATTCTTTTGTGACGTGACTGATAGATAGTAATTTATGTGATAAAGAGGGAACATAGAGACAATTTGAGAGTTTTAACGTTGGGGATATTTCAATTGTTCCTCCTCCTTTTACAGGAGCTTCCCCTCCATTAGCGGTTTTAATGTAGTTAATCCTAGGTTTCGATTGCGAAACTATATCCGATAAATCAAATGTCATAGTATCGGTAGCACCACAATCAAAAATCCAAGAACTATCTAGTTTCCCATAATTTTGAGCCATATTAACTTGTCCGAAGTTTCTCTTGGACGCACTACTAACTTTATTTTGGTTGTTTTTGTGCGAGAGGGAAAAATTAGATTGCTTAGTTTCATAAAAAACTTTATTTGTTGGTTGTTTTAAAAACACTTGACCACTATCATAATGTTTGTATTCTTGGAGGAGGTATTGTGCAACTCTAGATATATCATAATTAAATACCTTAAAGTCAATAAAGGAATGTTGATTTGAACGTAAATTCTTATGAAAAGGAAAGGAATTAAAACCCCAAGATTCTGTATTATTGAGAGAAGGAAAAGAGGGGTCTGAGATAAAATCCCAAGACCCGGTACCTCCATAGTTCTTATCATCACCGTAGGCGGAGGTGAAGCCTCCGAAACCACTGTTCATCTGATCGTAGCTGCCTCCCTTGTTTGTTTCTTCTGTATATCTGATGGTGGTAGCAGCTTTCCCGGTGCTGTATGTAACGATTAACGCGTCCCACAACGATTTTGCTGTCGGGAACTCGGTAAGACTACTGGCGAGGGCGGGTTCGATATTTTGTATCAACCATGAGAACACGACTAAGTCGTCTTGTTCCCATTGTTCGTATTGGTTGTTTGTCGGTTTCGGCGGTTTTGAATCTCCCGTCAAGTGGCTCAGGAGATGTTTTGATTTGCCGCCGATTGCGACTCGAATCATCCGAGACCACAAGGCGTAATTCTGGCTGTTTAATTTGAGGCTGATTTTTAAGGAGTCGGAAAGACTATGTTTTTGGGTTTGAGTTTGGTTATTAATGCTATTCTTGAGGAGATTTGTGATCTGCAACGCAAGATCATCATTTCTGGCCTCATCAGACATGATTTGCAAGAAAACGGTAGATAACGAGCGGAATAATCCTAAGATCGATCACACCGCTCTGATACCATGTTGTAAATGGGATTACAGAGGCTGAATATTGCAAGTATTATTTCTTCGAATGTTTTGAATTAATCCATATACATTACAGACATGAGATATAAATAGATGGACTATTCAAGAAACAAGGAAATAGTGAAACAAGGAAACATGCAAGGTTGGCTCCCCTTGATTGTAGGACTAACGGTCCTAAAAGGCTGAATTAGAGGGTCAACATAAAATAGGAAATGATGTGGGCCTGATCTCATAAAGTCTTTTATTTTCTAACATTGTTAGCGTGTCAAAATAATGAATCTTCCATCCCTTTCCAACTGGAAGGAAGGGAAAGGTGTATTGTCTTGAGTCGGGCTACTAGCGCGGATACTTCATCAAAATCAATACCGGCTCGTTGAGCATAACCTTTTGCCACCAAACACGCCTTATGTTTATTAATCAAACCATCCGCGTTCCTCTTGATATTAAACACCTACAATCCGATGGGTTTTACGCCTCTGGGTAGAAACGTCAACCTCGCGTATTATTTTTTAGCGTTAATTAATTTTCATAGCCTTTACCCATTCCGGTTTCGTTTTTGCTTCACTAAAGTTTCTTGGTTCTTCATCAAATGTTGTAGTTCAAGAACTTAATTTCTCTTTTATTATTTTAATTATCTTTTTGCATATGAGATTATAATAATTGCTAATTATAAATTAAAATTCCAATTTTAATTAAACATAATAGGACACAACAACAATTCATCAGAGACCCTACAACATAAGTTGACCTGAAAGCTAAACCCTAAACATACATATGGTCGATTATAAAATTACTGATAAATAATTTTAAGGACAGGAAGTCCAAGCTTTGACTAAGGACTGAAAAGGGTCAAGCACACAAGAAAATCAAGCATCATCCTTCTCTTTTGGTGGCGATTTGTTTAGATCCGGGAGCTTAACATGTTTAGCCGATTCTTGAGTTTGCACATCTGCATCCCGAACCGCAACACTAGAAGAAGCACCTTCCCTGGCATTTTCTATGCGTGCTGCTTCACGTTCCTCTGGCGAATGCCACCTCGTGTGGCCGTTAAGGGCCTTTTCATGGTACAGATCTCTTTTGCACACAGGGCATATCGAAGATTTTGGTTTGTTATTTTGGTCTGACATCGATCGTGATGGTGACCGCTGTTTTGGTGCGGTAGAAGATGATATCGGTGGATTTTGAGCTGTTGATAACCTTTGTAGTTTGTGTAGCCTTTGAGATGGATCAAGCTATCCTGAAATCAATAGATAACACAAAATTCAATCATAAAAAAAATAAAAAATAATTAGAAGATGTTCAAAACACAAATCAAACACATGGATCGACCCGAATTTAAAAAAAACCCGATCAAAGTTTGATGAACATAAAAATGAAATCTATAAATAGATGTACATTGAATTATTTAATTAAATCCGAAATTACACAGATTAGGGCTTTTTGAAAACAAGACTGCTATTTAATAAAAAAATGTATAAAAAAATTAGGATCCAACAAAAAGAATAAACACTTACATAGACCCTGGATCAGATATCATTTTGTTGAGATGTTTCTGGATTAAAAGCAGCACTTAATTTCAGGTAATGGCAGCGGCGTTGAATTAACTTTCCATGCAGTTAATCATCTTATATATAGCTGGGAACGTGGAGTAAAAAAAAAACCCTACTTCTAAATTGCACTAAACTCCCTGAAATTTAACTTTATTTTCATTTAGAAGACAGTTGTTAGAGAATATAAGCCTTTTTTTTTGCTGTAAAAACAATAAATATGTTTTTAATTGCATTTTTCATTTCATGACTTTCAAATTACATTAAAACATGCAGACAGGTAACAAGTTACGCCGTCACACCTTTCTGAATCACAAACCTTTTTTCTTTTTAATGTTTGAGCAATAAAATAATACCAGGAATTAGTTTTACAACATTTGAATTTGGACAATTTATTTTCAAAGTTAAATGACTAATTTCTCTTTATTTTCATCTTGCCTAAGATTTGAACTTTAGTCTTTTTCCAAAAGAGGATTTAACTCTTACCACTAGATTGCAATCCAACTGGCAATTTTACATATTACTCAACATGGTGAAAAAATAATTCCATTAGTGTAAATTTTATAGTCTGGTAATGCCCGGATATATCTTTAAATCATGTGCATATCATTTTTAGATTAAAGGGTTTTGGTACCCTTTAAATCATCAATTGGCTTGGATAATTCAAAGAGAAACAAGAATGAATATGTTTTCTTATTTTATTTTATTATTATTATTTTTTTTGAAAATTGTAACACTAACATATGCAAAACACACCAAAGACCTTCCATGCATAGGTAAGTAACTATCGTAAATGCCACGACTCTTCGTGAAAGAGTATGTCGGTTGACAGTTAAAACCGTTGGTAGTTATTTAGTTACATCACATTAAATCTATGGAAACACGTTCATCATTAACTCAATTACTAATCATTTCCTCTTCGTGATATAGTATGCTAGTTGGCAGTTAAAACCATTGGTAGTTATTTAGTTATATCACATTAAATCGATCTATGGAAACGCCTTCATCATTAACTCAGTTACCGCTCATTGCCTAAGTTGATACTAATGCAAATTTATAGTATCTTCATGTCAACTTTTACTTTATAAACATTTAGTCCCGTTTTATCTGTTTGAATGGTTCAGAGGGGTGCAAAAAAAAAAAGTAAGTATTTTTGGGTGACGAGCAGAGTAGGATTGGTTGCCAACATTAAAGGGGCTTCATACGAGAAATATTCTTCGTGGTTCAGTTACATGTAGATTGTGTAACGATGGGGAGGAGGATGCTAGTCATTTGTTTATGACATGTTATGTGACCTCAGTATTGTGGCAAAAGATTAGTGCTTTGTGTAACATCCCCAGGTATTTGCGTTTAATGTCAGATATTTATTTAATTTTCATAAATTCGTGGAGTCGTCTGAAAGCAACAAAAGATACTCATAGCTGTCATTCTTGCTGCTTGTTGGTTGGTGTGGAAAGCAAGAAACGAGGTCATTTTTGCAGAAAAAAGGGTTAATATAGATGGCATTTTTGGTAAACTTCAGGCTTTAACGTTCATATGGGTAATACAACATTTGAAGCAAAGTAGGTTGACTTGGGAGAGTTGGGTGAATTTTAGTCTTTTGAAAATTTGCATGTAGAAGAGTACTAGGAAATGTGAGATGGGTTTTTGTTGTGGGTGTGTTTTTGGTTGTACTAGTATCTTACTGGTTGTAACGCTGTATATGTTTGGTGGAATGAAATGTGTTGTTTGCTGATAAACAAATCGCAGTTGCTAATGCTCATAGTTGCTACTTTGGTCTTAAATGAATCCAACTAAACAAAATGGCTTTATGACACTAAAATCATCAACAAAAGGCAAACACGTTTTTCTACTATCTAGTGTTTGGTTATAAAACTAATCATTCTATTGATACATTGAATACCAATAGTTAATTAATTTCTAAACAAAAATTAAATCATCTCTATTAATTTTATAATAAAGATCATTTAATTTACTTCGAAACTTGATACATTGTATAAGACACTAAAATTCAGTGAGGATCGACTTTCGGGTCACCCGACAATCACGAGCTTTACTTATTTAGAGTGTGGAATCCTCTAAACAGGTCTGGACAACAAAACTATGATAAACGAAGCATCAAACACACACAAAATAAGGTTAAAAGGTTGAATCGATTGATAAAACAGAGCATGAGTGTTTATAGAACAATCTCAGACCTTTAGACCTGGGTAGAGTGCTTGGGGAATGCGTGATGTGAAAACTTGATGATTAGGGCAATGATTGGAGGCTTTTTTACCTTTCCTACTTGTTCAGGGCCCTAGGGGCGAGTACAGGACCTTCCAGTCGAGTAGAAGATTGTAATCGCCCATATCTGCTTGATTCCCAGGCGAGTACACAGTCTGCTCGCCCCCAAGTTGTTTCTACTCGCCTGTTTATTCCAAACATGCCAAAACGACTTCCAAACACACCCAAGCACCCGCAATACATACCAAACATCACCTATACTAGGCTAGGGACATCGTGTACTAACATTCAGGATAGAGAGCTATGATAATGGATGAATTACTAACCGAGTATACCGTTAGGACTTATGAATAGATAGATTGGTAGATTTGTAACGACAGATATCTAGTCTCACAGAGGGCTTGGCTGATGCCATTAAAATTTCGTCAACAGACGTTTGATATGAAAGACATTATTCACTATGTATTAGTGCGTCTATGATTAGAAAGTTATATAATGCATACGCTTCACTTTTTTAAAGTTAGTAACGAGTATGAAGGGTTTTAAGTAGTAAGGTAGATAACGAGGTATTTAAATTACGATTAAATAGTTATCATGAACCATCTCCATTAGGAGGCACATCAGTTCATTATGTGTGTATGTATAGTTGGTAATTAACAGTTGTAATACACGCGGAAACCTTTGTTAGATATATTGTATCTGCCAATTAATTTTAATTTACTCCTTCACGGGGTTGAGTATGATATACAACAATACAAATTCTAGTAACCATTTTTTTATGGAAAAATATGGAAAGTCGCGATTTGAAATCCTTGAAAACGATGAGAATAATGAATCTGCATAAAGCGCATATTCACAATCTTCATTAGATGCTTGTGTCACTAATTCAAGTTTTTGGTACTTCAAGGAAGTGTTTTATGTAAAAATTCAAGGTGATGCTAAGTATCTAGCCTTATGTTCATGTTAATTTTTATACTACTTAAGCATTGCTAATTGTATATGGTTCTTCTGTTTGTAAATATGATTATGGTAGTTTTTAATCTCAGTTTTTCATGGGCAGGCATCTTGCACCCATCAATGGTAATTTTAAAAGCATATTGTATATTTCATTATCGATAATTTATATCAGAAGATAGCAAAGGGTGCAATGATATGATATATTACGATCCCAAGATGTAGAGGCGTCAAATGGCAGTATAAACAAATATGCATAATGCTTTGATCACTAAACAAGCACGTTCGGAATTCCTTTGTCAGATCACTCTCTTCTGGATTTATAATTTCAGCGCAGCTAACTGAAGAAAAAATGCCAGAGTTGATGTCTATTGAAAGTTATTTTGTTTTCACCAAGAAGAGATATTATCCGCAAACAAAGTGAAGGGATAAAAAAGTTTGCAGTCCATCTCCTGCAGCTTCGTTGATGGATATTGTCAAATTTCAAGGTCTTCTACCCACAGCTCTGTATTTTGCAGCCCACCATCTATACTACCTACCGCTTCAGAGTTTGCAGTCCGCTACCTGCAGTTTGCACCATTAGTGACACTTCATGTTTGGTAAATCATCGTTTTTATTCTTTTAACAGAATTTCTGCAGGTGCTGCAGCAAAACTCCCAACTTAGAAACTTCAGGCCGAAAAGGGAAATCCGTATCACACTCTACAAAAAACCAAATTAGTATTATTATTATCCTAAGGTTGTTTATTTATTTATTTTATTTCTTGTTTTTTTAATCTAGAAAATAAGTTAGTTATGGTAGTTAATGTTAGACCTTAGAATACCTTGGAACAAGTCTGCACCAGGAAGACCTTTTTGAGTGAAAGGTCTTCCAAAAAACAAACAATCTGCAGACCCCAAACGTCTGCGCGCGTCTGCATGATGCAGACAAAAGAGGTCAGAAGTGCTTTTGAGCAAAAAACAAACAGCCCCTTAATATGTGTATATATATATATGTATTTTAATTGACAATATTAAAGGCGTAATCAATATAAAGATAACATTCTGTCAATTTCTTCTGTATTCAAAACATAGTTCCAACAATATCTCAATTTGATTTGCAAGTGCAGTTTCTAGCTACATGGTACCATTAAAGTGTTGACACAGATTTAGACATCCAGATATTGTTCTCCGACAAGTGGTATCAGAGCGCCAGATAAGTTCAGGGGAATACAGAAGATCAAATCGGGGGACTACTGAACAAAAATAAACTCTGGACAAAATTCATAAGGCAAAACGAATGCTGAAGGATCAGACGATCAAGACAAGCAACAAAAATTCCGATCAATGGCTGCACGCAGAAGTAACAAAAGATTAGATCAGACAAAGGAGAACAAAAAATCAAATGAATGCTGCACAGATAAGATCAGCACATCAGAACCAAAAATCTTAATCATTCAAAGCAATCAGATTTCTGGATAAAAATCTCAATCTGTTGCTGCATAAACAACCATTCAACTCTGTAGATATCAAGAAATTAGAATTGAATTACACAAGGTCAGAACCATTTTGTGAAAATAAGATCACTTTCGGCTAACCAGAAAACAGAAATCTTAATCATCAAATCCAGATTATTTTGGATTTTGGACAAGATCTCGATTAGAAAAGGAGGTGTTATTCTGCATATCCAATGGCTTCAAAATATACAAACGGAGGCATACAAGCACAAAACCAAAATAAAATGGCCAGAATTATCATCGCTGGAGCATAAAAAGGAAAGTATTACTTAAATCACAAGATCTTTGGAACATGGTGAAAGATAGCTTTCAAGAACCTGCACAAGCAACAGAATTTAGTGAAAAATAAAAGGAAAGACAGGAAGCCCCTATATGTAATATATCAAACAGTGAATGGAACAATCTTATTGGAAGTATAAGCTAGATATTAGTATAGATTATAGTTATCATAGGTATATTATTATCTTGACCGTTACTTTCATAGTGCACACGTGGAAGAATCAAAAGACACAACTCATGGTTTAAATGGATGTGATTAAACAACAAAGGACACAACGGTTGGATCAAGCGACACACCTTTTGCCGGGAATTAACTGTCATTCGAATGTAAACTAGATATAGCATAGGATGATGTATTGTAAAGGTTACCAAGAATTGAGAAATCAATTCCATAGAGAACCGAACATGATTCCTTGTACATACTATTGAATTCTATAAATAAATTTGATCTTGTTCATTGATCTTGTGTTTGAATTCGTTTTGTTAATCATTCCGCTGCCAACAAATCTTTGAAAGAATCTCAACTTCAAACTCATCCAAAGGTGCTTGCGGCATGCTCTAAAAAACCTACCGAATGGAAGACGGAGAAAATTGTACAACTCCAGACCTTGCATTGTGAATATGACAATCTAAGAATGAAAGCACAGAAGATCTTACAATCGGGTAATCCTTATAACCAAGCACATAAAACTAAATGGGGAAATCATTGAATCCAAAAAAAATACTACGTAGTTTGACATGGAAATTTGAGTATAATATTGCTGTTTCTATAGAGAATCCAAAAGTATTGTCAACACTCTCTTTGGAAATTTTGTTAGGAACATTGCAACTTTATGAACAAGTCTTTCAACTACAGTCAACAGACAAGGGAGATTCTATTGCTAAAAACTAAAAAATTCAACAAACACCATGTAAGAGCAATCAGAATTATAAAGGAAAAAGATAAGGGAGATTTCTTTTTCAGAAATTTAGTGTTACCATTGCCGGAAATATGGCATTTGTTAGTACATGTAATCTAGATATCCCTAGCCTAGTATAGGTGTTCGTGTGTTGTTTTGTGAACGTTTATATGTAATTTGTGTGTTTTTATGGTGTTTGGGAATGGATAGGCGAGTATGATTGGGTTTACACGACTAGCCTTGCTAGTCATGTGTATTCTGGGCGACTATGGCCATAGTCGTGCAGATTACAGGCGACTATGGTTCATAGTCGCCTGACGAGTTGCTAGTCGCCCCCATGGGCCTGGGCGACTGAACAGTAAAGGTAATCATCGCGATTCCTGTGTGACATAGGCCGGTGTTACAGTTAACAGTAAAGGACCAAACATCGCTTGTTAGACAAGTGGGCATAGTTGGGGTTATACATACATCGCTTTTAGCGATAACCCCAAAAATGGAGAGTTGTGTAGTGGACACAATTAACAATCGTTGTTTACCTACCTAATCGTACCAGTGGACAGTGCTAAGCCAGTTCACTGTGTATTGATGAATCGGGGTCTCATCCTAATTAATTTTGCTTTTGGGTCATAAGATAAATTAGGATATTTGAAACATAAAATACTAATAAATTAGATTTTGAACTTTGTAGATGTCAACTGAAAACAATTCCGCCTCCCAATTCTCTCTCAAGTCCATCTTAGAGAAGGACAAACTTAACTACTCCAACTTCATGGACTGGCACCGCAACTTGAAAATTGTTCTCAAAGCGGAGAACAAATTGTATGTTCTTGAAGAACCAGTCCCTGATGAACCCATAAATTCCAAGAGTGAGCTTTATAAAACCTGGGCTAAGCATTTTGATGACTCTTTGAAAGTCTCATGTCTGATGCTGGCTTCTATGATCCCTGAACTTCAAAGGACAATGGAGGACATGGATGCATATGACATGAATCAGCATCTGATGGAAATGTTCCAACAAAATGCTCGCCATGAGAGGTTTGATGTGATGCGATCACTTATAACCACTCATATGCAGGAGGGTTCACCAGTTGGCACTCATGTGCTAAAAATGAAGGCATATGTTGATCACTTGGCTCGTCTGGAATCCCCCTTGAGCGATGAGTTAGCTGGGGATATCATCCTGAACTCATTGCCCAAGTCATATGACCAGTTCATTATGAACTATAATATGAATGGGATGGAGAAGACACTTGCAGAACTGCATCAGATGCTCAAAACTGCTGAGGTAAACATACCTGGCAAAACTGCACCAGTGCTAATGATTAGGGGGGGGGGGTCAGATTAAGAAACCTAAAACCAAGAAAAAGGGCTATCAAGGCAAAGGGAAGGGAAAGGGCAAAGCTGTTGCCAACAAGAAACCTTTGAAAGATGCCAAATGTTTTCATTGTGATGAAACTAGGCACTGGAAAATGAACTGTGCTAAGTATTTAGCTGAACTGAAGCAAGCCAAGGCTTCTGGAGGAGTGTCCTCAGGTATATATGTTATTGAATTTTTTTTTCTGGAAAAACATGGGTGTTTGACACAGGATGTGGTTTCCACATTTGTAATGCTTTGCAAGGACTAAGAAAGATTAGAAAGCTGAAACAAGGCGACTTTGAGGTCCATGTTGGCAATGGACAAAGAGTTGTTGTGAAGGCTATAGGAGAATGTATTCTCTTACTTCTTTCTGGTTTAAAACTTGTTTTGAACAAAGTTTATTACATTCCTAGTGTGACTAGAAATATTGTTTCAGTTTCGGCTTTGCGTGGACAAGGTTTTAATTATCGTTTCAATGGCGAATTTATTTCTGCTTATTTTAACGATGTATTTTACTTTGATGCAAAACCTAACAATGGGATCTATGAGATAGAAATCCAAAACGATAACATATTATGCAATATCTCCCATAAACGTAATAAGTTGGACTTTAATGATACGTATATGTGGCATTGTAGACTTGGTCACATAAGTGAGAATTGTGTTAAACAACTCAAAACCGCAGGAATCCTGGATTCCAAAGGTTCGGAGTCGTTTGGAAAATGCGAATCATGCTTAAGTGGAAAGTTAACAAAAGCACCTTTTTCAAATGTTGGAGAAAGAGCCAATGATCTGTTAGGACTTGTACATACAGATGTATGTGGTCCATTCAGAACAATGTCAAGACATGGAGAAAGATACTTTGTTACATTTACTGATGATTTCAGTAGATATGGTTATGTTTATCTTATGAAGCATAAACATGAAACTCTTGAAAAGTTCAAGGAGTACCAAAACGAAGTAGAAAATCAGCTAAATAGAACTATTAAAATGCTTCGATCAGATCGAGGCGGTGAATATCTTAGTCAGGAATTCATCGACCATCTAAAGGATTGTGGAATAGTTTCACAACTTACTCCACTTGGAACACCGCAACATAATGGTGTGTCTGAGCGGAGAAATCGAACTCTATTAGATATGATTCGATTAATGATGTGTCGAACAAACCTTCCAAAATCCTTTTGGAGTTATGCTTTGGAGACCGCCGTAAGACTTGTGAATATAGCTCCAACGAAAAAGGTTACTAAAACGCCTTATGAGATATGGCATGGAAAGAAACCTCATGTATCCTACCTTAAAGTCTGGGGATGTAATGCTTATGTCACTCTAGAATCTTCAGATAAACTAGATCCCAGAGGCGAAAAGTGGTTTTCGTTGGATACGGTAAGAAGATCGGTTACCTGTTCTACCACCCCACTGAAAATAAGATTTTTACCAAACGCAGAGGCACTTTCTTAGAGGAAGAGCTTCTGGCGCGAGGGATTGGAGATAACCATGTGGATCTTGAAGAAATTCGAGAATCATAAGTGACTAAATCAGCTGTTTAGACAGAACCAGATGTAACTGATCCAGTTGTTGAAGTTGAGCCTGAGAGGACTCAAGAAACAACAGAAACACCAAGTGTTCGAAAAAGTATTAGGGATCGTCGTGCACCGGTAAGGTATGATGATATCTTCATGATTGATGAAGCTGAGCCTACTACTTACAAAGCTGCAATCTTGGATTCAGAATCCAAGAAATGGCAAGAAGCCATGAATGCAGAGATGCAATCCATGTATGATAACCAAGTCTGGGATTTGGTTGATCTTCCTACCGAATGTCGGACTGTGGGAAACAAATGGATCTTCAAGAAGAAGACTGACATGGATGGGAATGTGCAAACCTACAAAGCAAGGCTTGTAGCGAAAGGTTTTACTCAGACTCAAGGAATTGACTATGAGGAAACTTTCTCGCCGGTAGCCATGCTTAAGTCTATTAGAATTCTACTTGCCATTGCTGCATATTATGACTATGAGATATGGCAGATGGATGTCAAAACCGCGTTCCTTAATGGACACTTACCGGAAGATGTCTATATGGTTCAACCTGAAGGTTTTGTCGATCCAAAGAATCCTAATAAGGTGTGCAAGCTAAATAAATCCATCTATGGATTAAAGCAAGCATCTCGCAGCTGGAATCTCCGTTTTGATTCAGAATCCAAGAAATGGCAAGAAGCCATGAATGCAGAGATGCAATCCATGTATGATAACCAAGTCTGGGATTTGGTTGATCTTCCTACCGAATGTCGGACTGTGGGAAACAAATGGATCTTCAAGAAGAAGACTGACATGGATGGGAATGTGCAAACCTACAAAGCAAGGCTTGTAGCGAAAGGTTTTACTCATACTCAAGGAATTGACTATGAGGAAACTTTCTCGCCGGTAGCCATGCTTAAGTCTATTAGAATTCTACTTGCCATTGCTGCATATTATGACTATGAGATATGGCAGATGGATGTCAAAACCGCGTTCCTTAATGGACACTTACCGGAAGATGTCTATATGGTTCAACCTGAAGGTTTTGTCGATCCAAAGAATCCTAATAAGGTGTGCAAGCTAAATAAATCCATCTATGGATTAAAGCAAGCATCTCGCAGCTGGAATCTCCGTTTTGATCAGAAAATCAAAGAGTTTGGTTTTATCAAGAACGAAGATGAACCGTGTGTTTACAAGAAATCTAGTGGGAGCTATATCACTTTTCTTATACTTTATGTAGATGACAAACTAATCATTGGAAACAATATCCCTATGCTTAAAGATGTTAAGACCTGGTTGGGTAAATGTTTCGCAATGAAAGATCTTGGTGAAGCCGCTTATATTCTGGGAATAAAGATTTATAGAGATAGATCAAAGCGATTATTGGTTTTGAGTCAAAGTACATATATTGATAAGGTCTTACGACGCTTCTCAATGCAAGACTCAAAAAGGGGGCTCTTGCCCATGGCACATGGAACCATTATTAATAACAAGCAGTGTGCAAACACTGAAGAGGAAAGGAAGAAAATGGAAAGAGTTCCATATGCTTCTGCTATTGGTTCCATCATGTATGCCATGTTGTGTACTAGACCTGATGTCTCGTATGCTCTTAGCATGACGAGTAGATATCAACAGAACCCAGGAGAGAGTCACTAGGCTGCAGTGAAGAACATTCTTAAGTACTTGAGAAGGACTAATGACATGTTCTTAATATATGGAGGACTGGATGAGGAGCTGTCAGTTAAGTGTTATACTGATGCAAGCTTCCAGACTGATCGTGATGATTCAAGGTCACAAATGGGATATGTTTTCATTATGAATGGTGGGGCTGTAACTTGGAACAACTTTAAGCAAAGTGTGGTTGCTTAATCCACCTGTGAATCAGAATACAATACTGCATCGGATGCTGCAAAGGAGGCTGCCTAGATGAAGAAGTTCATTGGTGATCTCGATGTTATGCCTAGCATAAAGAAACCAATCGAGATACTGTGTGACAACACTGGTGCCATTGCTCTTGCAAAGGAACCAAGGTCACACCAGATCACAAGGCATATACTCAGGAAATTCCACTATATTAGAGAGATAGTAGAACGTGGAGACATCATGATAAACAAAGTTCATACAGATCTAAATCTGGCTGACCCCTTTACTAAGCCTTTACCTCAAGCTAAACATGAGGAGCATGCTGAAAGATAGGGCTTAGAGTTGCTAGACAGTGGGCATGATCTGTAATTAGTATTGGTGTTTTATTTTGAACTATAACAGTTACATTGAATATTTATTTGATTTAACGGGTTAAATGCAAATTTAAATATTTTGTGACCGTGTTCATTATTTGTATGTTTAAATCCTTGAATAAGAGTATTCTAAATATCCGTAGTCGATCAAATTACATGGGAATGAATTTGAATGTAAGACTATTGTGAATTGAGATGATTGTATTCATGAGATGAATAACTCAATGGTTTGAGAATCATAATTCACAGATATCATTAAGGAATGATATTGGATGTAACTCGCTTCAAAACGATCTCCATGGATCTGTGTCATGAGATGTTTTGATATTGATATGTTCAATCTGTCCTTTTTCCTAAGGCACATATTAAACTACATTGATCAAGGATTATTCTTGATGTTATCTAGCACTGTCCTGAAACATGGGTAGTAATAAGGGTATCGTTGGGAGAAATCCAAGATTTAGTGGGAGTTGTATGACGCTGATGGAATTATGTACTTCTATAGGATTAGAAGTCTAGACATTCTGGCGCCCTCGTTAATTCAAACTGGTATAAACGGGTGGCCACGCTCGGACTAAGGTAGTTCGTTAGACCACTTTGAATTAGAGACGAGAATAGAGAATGGTTGATCACTATATAAGAATGAATGATCCATGACTTATGATCAACTGATTTCTATACAGAAGGGACTTATTGATAGAATTATCAGGGCTATAGTATTTGGTTAAGTAAAGCGTTACTTGAACTCAAAGAACTAGTTGATGACTGTAAAGTGTCATACTGGTTTGGGTGCAATGCGATGCAGCTAGGCGTCCAACTCTGCGCACGTTGACTCATTTAATTAAAATCGTCCAAGTGGGAGATTGTTGGATATATAGCATGTCCGATGTAATTAAAAGTCGAGGTCAACGTAACCCGACCTGGTACGATCCGAAGAGTTACACATTGGTACACGAATCAGATAAGTTCATGTGTTGGTGGATTATTATTTCTGAAATAATAATAGTTTTGAACTCGAGGGACTAAATAGTAAAGTTTACACTTTGACCAGTGAAATGGTCAAGTGTATGACTTTGACTAATTAGGTGGTCAAGTCTTTGACTAGTCAAATGGTCAAGTGTATGACTTTGACTAATTAATTGGTCAAGTCCTTGACTAGTCAAATGGTTAAGTGAATGACTTTGACTAATTAAGTGGTCAAGTGCCTTTTATCTTTATAAATAGGTGTGATAGATCAAACTCTAATCACACATGTTTTGAAAAAGATAAAACAACATAACACTTGTCTCCTCTCAAGATTTGCGGCCACCCTTAGGAGCCGCCGCCCTTTTGTCCGCCGCAAACCACCACCATTGCCGCCTCCACCTTGCAAAGTGTTGCTATCGGTTGGCCGGTGCTCGGGTGTGAACTTCCTACTAGCGAGGATTCGTTGTAACCCGCGTGTTACAATTCCGGTGTAGTCGTCAAAGGTTGATTACTAAACCCCCTATGGTTGTTTATAATTTATTTGTTTATACGCGTTTAACCAAGATCCTGATTGGGAATATTTTGTTAATTGGATTAATAAAATTAAACATATATTATATATATATATATATATATATATATATAAATCGGCTCATATTATATATTGTATATAATCGATTTTATTAATAAATAAAACTGCTTCCGCTGTGTATTTGATACCATGATTCCCAACAAAGCTCGCAAAAAAAATACTAATAGATGCCATACCATACATAGATGATGGAAACAACACAATGTTGACAAAAGGAAACTTCCATGGATGGTATGTAGCTAGATAACAATCGATCATATGATTTTAGTCCATTCAAAAGTCTTCCTGACGAATTTGTTAAAATATTGGCCAAGATTGCTTATGAACACGACTGAACGTTTATTAAAACAACGATAGATTGAACAAGAGCGTTCACACAATCCCTCACCGAATTATAGTAATACCATCCAAATAATCGAATTTTCCATATTGTGAGTCAGGTTGTGAAATATACTTGTAATCTTCCATGAGACTGGACATATTTGAATTGGTGTCATCTTCAAATTCTTTTCTCTTGAGTTTGTTGATATTCTCTTTCATTATGTATCTAGACTTAACAACTTTAGTTGTTAATAAAGCTTTTGTTGTGACTTCCTGGTGTTGGCCTTTTCTTTTGTAAGTTCCAACCTCTTATTATGCGTTGTTTCACCAACTTAAACTCAAGTTCTTTCTCATCTTTCTCATCTTGTGCTTCTTCGTCTTCTTCATTGTTTGACACTTTGACCTTTGTGTGGTTGTTGATAAATTTCTATCATTATAAAAATTCACAATTATAAAAAAAGATTCCCAAGTATCACCATCACCATCACCATCACCATCACCATCACCAACAAATAGGATATCAATTTCTTGAGAAATTAATTGCTTAAAACACAACTATTCCAACCTTTGATCCAGAACATAATATTAGCAATTGTTTTTGGTCCTTTTGTGATTATTTGAACATTACCAAATCCATTAATTTCCAAAAACTAATTGTTTTTTTTATTTTCACTTCATTACCAAGGTTTGATCAAAAGAAATAAATGCATCTCTATCTCTGGAAATAGGTGTCTTGGTCCGAACAAGAAAGACATGGGACTCTTTGGGGATCGCTTGCTCGACTGAAGTAAAGTCTGGCTACATAGAATATAGATATCCCTCACCATAGACTTAATATATAATGAAAACCTCTAGTTTAGGAGTCATCCATTACAAGAGCAGTCTACTTACCATGCGTGTATATCTTGTTTTGCGGCATATTGTTTTAATATAGCTTCATCCCATATTTTGCATTCTTAAATTCGTTTTCAGCTGACTTTAATTATATGACCATGATTTTGAGAGTATTCGTATCAAACCAAGGACAAATCGGCTTGGTTTTCCTACAACTTCGTTGTTTGACATTCTTGTACTTCTTGTAATCCATTTAAATCCTTATAGAGAAAAACAATCAACTTGTTTGTTATAAAACGAAATTGTTTGATAATTTTGATCCCTTAATGATCCCCTTTTGATTTGATTTGATCGTAGTTTTTGATTTTGTGACGGTTTCTTTCTTTAAAAAGTTTGAGGAATAAACATTAATGAAAGTGCATGTTAGTACATGTTGTATACATGTCCCTAACCTATTATAGGTGTTTAAATGCTGTTTTGTAAGTGTTTGTACGTGTTTTAATGGTTAAGGGCGTTTTTGTAATTTATACACACGACTAGGTTAGTAGATATGATTAGCTTTACTAATCATGTGGGAAACAGGCGACTAGCCTGCTAGTCGTGTGTCGAAGAGTTAGTCGCCCCATGGGCCTGGCCGACTAGCAGGACCTATATATATGTCAAATCATTGCCCTAATCATTAGCTGTCACATCATAACATTCTCCAGCAGCTTTTAGGGTTTCTAATGTCTGAATCTTGCTTGTAAAACACATGTGCTTTGTTTTCTAATAAGATTAACCTTTAAACCATATTTGGCATCTTTAGCAACTCATTTTGTGCGTGTGTGTCGTTGTTATTGTTGCTTAAACCACATCCTGAGGATTCCGCACTTGTTTCGTGTAAAACCCGTGATATCCGGATTGTTCGTGACGGTCCTATAGTGCGCAACAAATATATTTGTGCCAAGATTTTGTTGGTTTGTTTTTATTGTGCAGGCCGATTGTTTTCCTTTGATTTCCAATTAGAATGAACATTAATGGAAGTGCGCATTGATATATTTGTACCGAGATTTTGTTGGTCGGTAATTTTTATTATGCAGGCTGACTGTTTTCCTTTGATTTCCATTTACAATGAAGCCTTTGGTTTTTAACTAGCTAGGCTTTGATACCAATTTTGGAGATAATAGCACAAAATAACTGTGATTGTATGTAAAACAAACAAATATTATACTTTATACTATATAATATACTAGCTTTACACCCCGGGAGCGTCCCGGAGTTGAGTAATTGTTTGTCTGAGATAATGTAAATAAATTTAAATGTAATATCATATGAATGGTTTTGTAATGGAAAAATGGTGTCTTTTGAATATATCAAATACATAAAAAATGTGTCAACTGAAAAAAAATAAATTTTTTTGATACTTTGTGAAAAATTAAATATATGTAACATCTTCTAATAAAAAAAAGGGTTTATATAGAATAGATCACGTATTGGTGTTTTTGTTTTGCCAAATTTTAATGGTTGTGGAGATGCGATTTGCGAGTTTATATTGCTAATGACAAACACAAACATATTTTGTATATTCATAACTAAAGTATTGAACAATTTAAAAAAAATTAGAAAGGAGACATAAAAAATTATGTATGCTTTTAAAATATTTAGGATTTTGAAAAGTAGAGAATAAGATTTAGATAAATCTATTTAAAATTTAAAGATTGTTTCATATTTATACTATATTTACATATATTTAGATAAAATCTATTAATTAAATTTAGATAAAATCTATTTAAAATTAAAAACTTTCACCACGTGGCACATTCAAGGAGAGGTTGAGGCCTCTATTAAATGTCACCTAATCAATATTCAATTCTTTTATTATAAGTTATAAGTTATAGATTATAGATGAAGAACAAATATAGATGACGGGTATGTTTGGCAAAAAAACTTTTAGGAACTTCAAGCTCTTAAGAAAAAGCTCATACTCAATAAAAAGCCTTGTTTGGTTGAAGGAACTTGAAACTTTTAGATTAGAAGAAAAACTATATATTAAAAAGCTACTAGTACTAGCATTTAAGTTTGGCTGTTCAAAAAAAAAAAAAAAAAAAAACTAGCATTTAAGAAAAAGCTCCTACTAGCTGCAAACTTTTAATGTATAAATGACACAAATACCCATTCTATAATAAAAAATATAAAAAATACCCGAAGTGTATAGTGGGTAAAAAGATTGAAACACTATTTTATATCAATAATCAGTTTGAAGGATCGCATCAGATATACATCACACCCCTTCGAGGTGCCGGTTGGATTATTTCTTCCTAATCACCATATATGTGACCCATCCATACAACATATGATAATAGAATACTAATACTAAAACATACAGTCGATCTAGATTAAAATTTTAATTCAAAGTTAACAAGGTTTCCTAAGGAATCTACAACAACCCCATGGGTTTCCAATTCCCAAAGAGTCTCCAATCGATCTTCATTTTCCTTATGCGCAAATGAATCTTTCAGATCTTGTGATGATCAATCAAGCTTTAAACTAATCATACGTCTTGTTACCCACTTTCTTTTTGTTGAGGTGTCGCCATCAGTTTCCTTATCCTGATTCTCGGTAGTCATAGGTGCCGATAGAACACCAGATTCAGGGTGTTTAGGACCAACCCATATTTTAATGATTTTAAGAAATCAACTGCTTAGATTTCTTGCTGTGGAAAGCCATCATTTCCCTACAACGTCAATCCAATAACTGGAAAAGAAAAATTATTGGCCACCCGATTTCCCTTATCGGCATAAACAAGAATATGAACATCTTGATTTTGCCGTTGGTTTATTCTTCACCACTGCATTCCCATTATAAATCAACAATAAGTAATCATCTAAAACTAAAAATAATAATAATAATAATAATAATAATAATAATAATAATAATAATAATAATAATAATAATAATAATAATAATAATAATAATAATAATAATAATAATAATAAGGATAGGACATTTAGATTTTACTATACCTGACAGGCACATGCGCCTATAACCAGCGGTTGATAATTCCGCTATAAACAATCAACATGTTATATGAACCGATCCTTGTAGAATGTTGAGAGATCAACATGTTACTGATCTCGTTTGAGTTACTAAAACGAAGAAATCCAGAGATCAGCAACCTATTAAAACAAGCCAATAAATAATTAATAAAACAACACCTGATATATAGATAAACAATTGAAGAACAACAACAAAAACAGCTTACATCGACACTGAATTAGAGGCAGCAGCCGTGAAATGATTTTCCAGATGCAGTTAAACATCGCATATTTATAGTTGAGAAAACCCTAATCTGAATTTGCATTATAATCCTTGAAATTATATGCCTTTGCACATAGTACTCAACTATTATAAGATATTCGCATTTTTTTATCATTTTATGTTTGAATAGTGAATTTATTACATAACTTAAGACTAGTCTTCCTATTAAAATTACATTCAATAACAAGTCTTTAAACAAGGAATAAAACATACTTATGTTCAATAAACGACCATATATTTTACCTCTTAACTTCAAAAAATTGTGAACGCTACAACTGTAATATAATAAATTAGTAGATGTACGTAGATTTATGTAAAACATATATGTATTTAGGTGAAAAATCTACGATAACGTGAACGACGACTATATTATAAATTTATAATGGAACTGAAGCTTAAAAATGTATATGTCGATTCTGGGTTAACTCGCCACCCTAACTTTGCATCATGTAAATTATTAAATGCAAATCCAACTTTTATTTTCTGACTAGTGAGTTGTGACGCAACTATGTAGAAGATAAAGGTGGTGGAACATTAATTAGTTGCGATTAACATAGATGAATCATGAAAGTACGTATTCGATCATTAATGCCAAAGTAAAGACTAATATTCGTTAAATTTTCAATGAACAAAAGTCGAATAACACACACAATAAATATTGACTTAGTAAAGAGAAAAAACACATTTTTTAGAAAACTATTGGAAACCCATTGTGTCGGTTAAAACATGCCACATCATCGTATATATAGTTCAGAAAACCCTAATATGGAATCCGCATTATAATCCTTGAAATTATCCTTGAAATTATATGCATCCCTTGTATTGAGCATTGGGTATTTTGGAGACGATTCTGGGGTGATTTCTGGACCTGTGACTTGCTGAGAAGCCGGATAACAAGCTCAGGAGGTGATCAGAATCTATTATTATCATCCAATCCATCACATTTAGCATTTTATGGTTTGATCTTTAAACTTGAATCTTGTTCAAATCATATTGTTTCAGCTTATATATGATGATTATCTATTGTATTGTAACCAACAGGTAAAAACAAGTAATCTTTAGTAGTTAAAACAACCGTTTGTATGTTAATCACATTTTGTATGATTTTGGCGCTTTTCATGTTTGAATCTTGATGATCATATTGCAACCATGTTTCGTTGTTGTTGGATTTCTGGTTATGTTCATATGACTTTGATGATTATTGTGTTGTGTTAGTCAGATACATGTTGAAAAACCGCCCGGTTAATCGATTGGTAGTAGACTAGTTGACTTGTTAATATGTTTACACCATGAAACTGGAAACGGGTATTGGTTTGGTTAAATTCAGGAGAATAATGATTAGAAATGCTTATCGGCACGTAAAAAGGTTTTAAAAGCTTAATGGTGTTGTTACTAATCTTTGACACGGTTATTGATCTTTGTGAGTTATTTCGGTAAAAATGGCGATCTTAGTAGATTTGTGTTCAAAGTTCTTAAAATGGAATAATTTGTGATATGCTCTACTTTATGCTAGTCTCAGTGGTTGTATTGTGTATTCGGTATTGCTTTCCTTGATTATTGAGGTTAGAAAACTCTTAACAGATGACTAACTTATCTTTAGAAGATTTGCATGAGATTATATGAGCTGCTCGCTAATGAACAATTAAAGGTGGTTAACGTGTGTTATCGTGTTAGATTTCCGTATAGTTGTCATGTTAGGATTCCCGAAAGGGATACTAATTGTTTGAAAAAGGGAATGTTGATCTCACGCCTTTTTAACATGTGTTATGTAGTTGACGTGCTAGGATTGTTACTATAATGTCTTTATATATATATATATATATATATTTGTATTTGGAGTCTTACTTATGTTAATTTAGTATTTTAGAATTAATCTAGTTTAAACAACTTCCTATTATCTTTTACTGCTAAATCGGGGATAAAGTTTAAGTACTATTGCATCCGCCCGCGTCTATGGATCGATATCTGGTTCTTATATGAGCTTACTACATTTATGATAGGGTACACTTGCCTTTTTTTATGTGTGTTTTAATGTTAAGGTCTAAACCATTTTTATAAATATTAAAACCAATCGTATGTTTATTCATTATCAAATTATGTATATATTCGCACACATCAGCTATTGATCTAGTACGTTTTTCTTTGAATCGAATCAGGTGGGTTTTGGTTTGACTTGGTGAAAACAGCAGGAGACAAGCAGTGGCGGTCATAGAAGAAGACCAACAACAGTGGATGGTCTCGATTGAAAGCAAAGGTATCGGATCTAAGATAACACAATAAATTTTCAAGGTATAAATCAGGTTGGTTTTTCTATTTTCTTTTCTTCCTTTTTTTGCTGATGAGTTTGCTTAAACGAGATCCATGAGTTGATAATCTTACTGATCTAAATTTTCGAGTTATACATTTTTATGGTGGGTTGTCTTGAGCCATTAAAAACCATTTTCTTATTTAGGTTTTTTTTTTGGTCTTTATTGAAGTTCTAAATTTACATCTGGGCTTAGATATTAATTAACCTTTTTTTTCATATGTTATTATTAATATGGTTTTTGAATAAAATAGTAGTGATTTACAAAAAGTTAAATTATGTAGGTTATGTTTTTTAGTTGATAACATATGTTAATAAATAGTGGATAACATGTGTTAACAAATGGTAGATAATGTTAAGACATGGATAACATATGTAACATGTGGGTGGCTTACATTCAAATTGATGAATTATTTTTATTTTGCAGGTGAAATTTTTTGTGTGTTAAGGATGAAAATGATTATCCATAATGAAATATTGATAGTTTTTTTTTTTTTTTTTTTTTTTTTTTTTTTTTTTTTTGTTATGATAGTTATTTAGCATTTATTGATTGTAATGACCGTTTATCGTTTTTATATAAATTTTTATTATAATGAATGTTGGTTATCGTTTTTTATGTAACTAAATTTGCATATATGAAACACTTGGTGTTTGTTCTGTTTAATGCTGATTTGTAATTTTTTTTTCTGTATAAATTTATACATCTTATTTGTTCACGAATTTAACTTATGTAACAAGACATAACATATGAGATCAGGGTTGCTATTATAATTTTAATGTATGTAACAATAGGTTTTTAACATATGTAACAGGACGTCCGACAGGTTTAGGACAATGTACAAAAAGTAAGACAGAGATGACGCGATGAGTGTCAGGTTGGGAGATGCTTTTTAAGAAAAAAAACAAATTACCTTATTACCCTTATTTTGTACTTTAGTCATTTGAAATGTATTGTTTTTAACTTAAAAAGCAACGATTAATAATAACCATTGATCTCATTGAATGGATGGTGTTGATCAAGTTTACATGGTTTTATCAAAATTTTGTGGTTTCCATTTTATCCCTACATACACATAGGAGACGGATAAAATTAAAACCCTCTTTAATTGAGAAAACCTTGAAAACCCATGTAAAAAATAATTTTTTTTTAAAACAACACAATGTAACATATATGTTATTAAGCATTTTGAAAAAAAAAATAATTAAAAAACGTTGATAGGATATTTAAAAAAAATAAACCAAGGTTGAATGGTTTAGTTTTGGAGTGGTTAATTTTGGTCAACATACCGTAAAAAAACTAATACTAGGTTAACTTGGTTTTTGGTTAATTTTGTCTTTGATTGGTTTCGGTTGGTTTCGTATGTTTTTTGTTTGATTTCTATTAAGGATTCAATCATTGTTCACCCATACATATTGTTAATCACGTAACACGTCAATTTCTTAATTTTAAAAAAAAATATAACAATACTATATTCAAATTATAAAGAATAATATGTCCTTTTTTATGATTTATCTTTTTTAACAAAAAATATTAACGTATAAAAAATTTATGACCCTTTACAATTTGTGGGTAGTTGTCTTAAAATAAGGTACAAAGTGTAACTATTCTTTAAAAACAAAAGTTGAGTAAACTTGAGAGAATTACAATGGAATTAAGATGATGGTCTTAAAGTGTAATTAGTGTTTGAAAAATATTTTACCTTCAATTTAGGGTTGTATATTATGCATTACATTCTAGAAAATTCTTAACTTTTAAGTATTTTAAAATGCCCTTATCAAATATATTATGAGGGTGTTTGGGATTGAGTTAAAAAACAACTTATTAACTTATTGGCTTTTTCAAAAAGCCAATAAGTCAATAAGCTGTTTGTCTAAAGCAAAAACACTTTCTGTTTTGGCTTATGGAATAAAAATTACAAATCTACCACCGATACAACCAATTTTCACAATAAGTTAAGCCAAACACTTAAAAAAAAACAACATTATTGACTTATTGGTTTTTCCCATCAAAAAAGCTAATCCAAGCACTTTTTTTTGAAACTCATTTTCAAAAGGTCATAAGTCAATAAACACTTCGGACCAAAAGCACTTTTTGAGTTAAATAAGCAATCCCAAAAACCATCTATATATGGTATATATCTAAGGTTGATAATAATTGAACCGTTAACTGAACCGAACTAAAAAACAGACGAAACCGAATCGAAACCAATCAAAAACTGAATTAACTTAAGATCGGTATTTGTTATACCTCACGTTCATGTACTTTAAGTAAAAAATTTTGTAGGATCGTTTTCGGACAACCCGACGATCACGAGCTGGTTGGTCTAGAGTGCGGAATCATCTAGACGAAGTTTGAATAACAAAAACGCCAAAACGAAAACGCACACGAGATTCCAAAACACACACACAAAGGTTCAAAGCTTGTATTCGTATTAAAAACAGAGCGTGGGTGTCCAATACAGAGCTACAGACTCTGAAACCGAGGTACTAGGTGTTAGGGAATGTGTGAAATGACAGCTAAATGATTATGGCAATGATTGGATGTATTTATAGTCTGATCCAGTCAGCCGAGGCCCGGGGGTGACTAGCAGTCAAGGCCTAGGGGGTGACTAGCAAAACTTCAGGCGACTATGAACTATAGTCATCTAGATTCTACATGACTATGGCCATAGTCGCCCAGAAAAGCACATGACTAGCAAAGCTAGTTGTGTAATCTAATCATAGTCGGCACTATATCCCTAAACTCCGTAAAAACACAGAAATTACATATAAACGATTACACAACAACATACGAATACCTAACTAGGCTAGGGACATCTATATTACATGTACTAACAAATTTACCTAAAGTTTGGTTTTTTGTTATCAACCAAAATTATCTAAACCGAACTAAATACCGACAATCTAACCATATAAACCGAACTAATTAACTAGTTGGTTAATAAGATTGATTAATCAATGACTTTGGTATTAGTTTTGGTTGAGGCTAATAACCACCATGCACACCCTTAAAAATGTCTATGTTTCTCGTTGCATCGTGTGAACATTCTACTAGTGTGTGTGTATATATATGTGTGTGCGCGCGCGCGTGCAAAGTACATAAATAACATATACATTCACACATGTAAATGCTCATATCTTTATACGAATACAAAAATAAACATAAACATAATCATATGGATATACATATACATATAACAACTTTTTAGCATATTAACCTAATAATTTCAAAATAAACAACACTAAATACACTACGTGTATGTCCCTAGCTAGGTTCGTAGCTTAGATAGTCGTAGGTGTTATGTATGTGTGTCTCAGTAGCATTTTGTGGTTAATTTATATGTATTTTGTACTTCAGAAAACTTCATGGTCATGAGCCAGGCGCATAGACTCCAAAGCTTGGATGTCCTAGGTGTAAGAAGGTCGTATGCATATAAGGATCATGCTATAAGCCCAAGGATATAATTACATGCCTTGGTTTCCTCATTTGTAACTTTTGCACCTTGAATGAATACAATTCGAATTGTTGGTGAAATTCCGTGATCTTTGTTTTGTGTTATTTATCATCCCTAGTCAATCCTTACGTCTAACAAACACTCGGTTCTCTGTTTTTACCTTTGAACCGGGTTTAACACACCTAATCAAATTCTTGGTTCAGATTTGAATGAG
The DNA here is from genome assembly GCA_028751855.1 of Ambrosia trifida. Classification (NCBI taxonomy): domain Eukaryota; kingdom Viridiplantae; phylum Streptophyta; class Magnoliopsida; order Asterales; family Asteraceae; genus Ambrosia; species Ambrosia trifida. Next base: position 27,753,841 of record CM054126.1, read on the forward strand.
AAATCGGTCCTACAAGTGGTATCAGAGCTTTGGCTCGATTACTAGTGTTGTTTCTTAGGATTCGGTAGCCATCATATTCGATTTGGATAACAAAAGATTCAAATTTTTGAAGAAAACCCACTTTTTTTTTGTTTTGTTTTGTTTTTTTTTTTTATGAAAACCTTCAATTTGGATTAGATCCGGTGGTTAGATGTTGTTTTTGATGATTTAGACGTATTTAGGACCTTATTACGCATGAACTTGACCATTAGATCATCAAAAACATGTCCAGATCGAGAAACTTATTTTTCAGGCTAAGTTGGATAAGAACAACCATTTTTAGCCACGTATGACTGCAAGATGAAGAAGATGGGTCCATACACTTACTCTTTCTAGGTGTAGGAACTTGCTATGTGTAATTATGAGGCACATGAGCCCTTTATATGTCTGATACCTTTCATACGTCTCCCAAGTGTTTACACACCTTTCCATACGCCTGTTTGAGCCCCATACGCCTGGAATACCTTCATAAGCCTAAAAGTCAGAATTTTGAAAAAAATTCCAAGTGTTGAATTAAGGTTTGGTCAAGGTTTAACTTTTTTTTTTTTTTTTTTTTTTTACCATTGTTAACAAAGCATTTAAACATAAAATGGCCGATAATTACAACATATGGGATTATCTCAACCGTCTCCTGCCGAAACCACTGATTAATGTTAAAACCTCGCGTAACCCATGGGCTTTCGCGTCATCAATGAACAACCAACCGGCTCCAAAACCGCAACAACAGAGAATTATAAGAAGTAATCCATGAGTGTCAACTTGTCAACAAACTCCTAGTCAACAACTAGGACAATAGCAAATCATTTAAGGCATGAATCCCTTAGTGTAAGCTGCAAGCAAAGTTAAAGCTTCCATAGTATCTTGATTTATGATAATGAGACGGGTAGCAGCAGAAAGGCCCTAAAACTTCAATTCATGCATGAACATCCATTCTGGAAAGGCAGAATCAAGACGTATGTTGATAGGATTGATACTAATTAATTTGTGGATAAGGGTGGTTGAACCGTATGTAAGACCCTCTCTAAGAGAACTCCAATGCGCCTATTAAACTCTCACAACTCTATGAAGATGAGAGAAAGAATATGATCAAGAAAGGAAGGCTTATTCAATACTTACACATGTACTTCTTAAAGAGATTCTTCACTGGTTCAAGCAGTGCAACACAACCAATTCATTGTAGATTGCAGTAGAGAGGAGAAATGACTGTGATGAAAGAGCTAGTTAGACCAAATGTAATCAGATTCGAAAAAAAATTGAATCATTTTTATGCATTGGGAATGAATACTTAAAGGGCATGATCCCTTAGATTTGATCATTTAATGAGCTGAATGTTTAAATTTAATATTGAATATACATCTTCTGAACTGATCGAATGTTATGCAGATGCTCTTTTAAGCCATTGGACGCAGTATTTGGAAGTACTGAAAGAAATGAGAAGTTAGGAGCGTATCACTATCAAAGAATTCATTTTGAAATTGGAGAACAAAGATACTGAATAAAGGAGGAAGGCTAATAGACATTTCCTACCATAGAATTTAGAGGTTTACACTATAGTGCAAGCAAAACTATCTCAAAAGCCTCTTCCAGCTTAAGACCTCAAACTGCATTTGTCTCAGCAAATGTTCCTGAGTCACTATATGCTTTCCCATCCTACACTCAAGCACCTATCATGGACCAACTCAAAACCCTTGTAATCCATAGGGTTATTTGACACAACCACAACTGTCACACCTTGCCAAGGCAAAAACACGGGGATGTGATTCAAAAGGTTTTCAAGCAATAGAAAAGATTTAAATTAAATAGATACCATCGGAAGATAAACGATGTCATAAATTATTAAAAATAAGACAACATTGTTTGGAAACGAAATATCGTCTGAAATCACATGAATCAAATACCAAGATAGCATATGACTGACATGACCCAACTAGGGGTGTAAACGAGCTGAGCTGAGCCCGAGCCTGACTGGGCTCGAGCATGGCTCGTTATGGTTTTATGAAGCTCGAGCTCGAGCTCGGCTCGGTTCGAGCCTACAATCTTGAGCTCAAGCTTGGCTCGCTAGCAAAATCAAAAGCTCGAGCTCGGCTTGGCTCGGCTCGAGATCGCAAAAGCTCGGCTCGCGAGTGTTATTAAATGGGCCTATGAAATAAGGACTTGGGCTTTGGAGATGTGGGCTATAAATTATAAGAGATATATAAATAACTTATAATTATGTTTGGGCTCGTTTAGGCTCGCGAGCCTAATCGAGCTTTGTATCTAGGGCTCGAGCTCGGGCTCGATAACTAAACGAGTCATATTTCAGGCTCGGGATCAGGCTCGTTAAGGTTCGGCTCGTTCGGGCTTTTTGCCGAGCCGATCCCGGGTAGCTCTCAAGCCGCTACGTGTCATTTACACCCCTAGACCCAACTGACGATGGTACCACCGAGTGTAAGCTCAAAACCAACTCTCAAGTCTCTGCCCCACATGATTAGTTACCTAAAAAACATGCATAAAAGATTTATCAACATAATAACGGTGAGTTCACAGGTTTTAACATACAATGTAAAGTGCTCGTGAAATTCGTGTATGACCGATCACACAGGCTAGCTAAGCGAATGATTAATGTGCAAACCATAAGTCCCATAACCAAACCTCTTGACTGTTGTGCCTCGCGCATTGTACAATAAAGACAACATATGTATAGTAAAAAACTAACACTCCTTTGTATGTAACTGGTTAGAGCGACTAACCAAGAGTGGGGGTGTCAACACAATAGATCTATTAAAGTGTTCCATGGCTTTTGATAGCTAATGGTTATAGTGTGAATGTAAGTATGAGGACTGTTGAGCTCATGAACCGAATGTCTCATGTTCTACATGGTAGTCAAGATAGAATATCACACAAAATGAAATGTACTAGGAATGTAGCATGTTTATCCCCCAAAAATGGAAAACTGTAAAATAGGGCCGTGAAACTAACTTGGTGACCGGATGTGGGGTCTGGTAAAGCAGTAAGGTGGAATAGCTACTGTCCCGATGAATGATGACCTAAGATTATCAAGGACATAGTAAGTGGTACGGTCTTGTCGTTTATCATACAAATTGTTCACCCGACTTGTGGACTCTTGTGTTAGTTGTATGTGGGCCATAGTTCGTGTACGCGACAATAATTACTATTTCATGTGTAGATTGTACGGTTTTGTGAATCCGGATGTTTTATTATGAAAACGTATCTATTGTAAACAAAAATGGGCCCCACATGTTGTCATGGGCTATAAATTGTTCCCAGTCTAACACGTGTGGTCGTTTTATGGCAAAATGAGTGTTTTAACATATGTTTATGCCTCTTAATAACAAAATATAGTACTAACATACGTTATGGATTCCATAACACATGTTATCATGAGATAGCCGAAACCTTTTCATACATTGCATCGAAAATCCTATTGTTTAATGTGTCTAACATGACTGATTCGTGTTCAATAATGCATAATTGGATGCTGATAAGTGTGTACTAGTGTGCTGCTGAGGAAATCGAGTATGAGCAACCTCTAATTGTGGTGTAGTGTCGGGTGCGTACATAAGTATGTTTAACATATAAATAGACTTCTTAACACTTTTCAAACAGACCGAGTGTGTGACTAAAATGTTTGTGATGTTATGTGTGTATGTTCTAGGCCGATTTATGTCACTTATTTGTGGTTAATTGATATAGTGTGATCCATAGGTGGTTGAAACAACTATAAGTGAAACAATGTTTATAAAACTCATTGATGTGTATGCGAATGTCCGATTATAAGATGATCAAAGGTCGAGAGGTCGGGAACATAATAGGGCTGATCCATATAAAAGTTTAGAAGTGTCGATGACTTACCTAAGAATGGCTAGTGATGATGCGAATCCTAGAGACCTTGTGACCTTGTGACCTTCCATTCGGCTTGAATGCTCCAAGTTGTCTGTCTTATGGTTAGTTGGTTACGGCTTGGGTTGGGTTGGAAGAAGTGACTGAGAGTTTTTAGGTGAGGAAGAGATTTTGTGTGTGCCAATATGGATGATCTTGTTGCCTCCTTTTATAGTGGAAATCTTGTCAAGAGTCTCACTTGATTCCTTATGTCCATTGTCAAGTACATGATCCTTTTTAGTGTATAATCTTGATCAGATGATGTGTAGCCATCGAAGAAGGGTTCGGTCGAGCATGAGGTGTATCAAATCAAGTAGTTTTTGGCAAAGATCATGCCTAGGAAAGTGGTGTGTGTTTGATTAAGGCCTAATTGTGTGCAAGGAAGCTAATCTTGTCCCTTAGTATCATGCATGGTGATAGAAGACACGAATTATTAGCTAATCATCAAGATTGTGTGGGATATTTGTTGATGTATGGCTGCCACGATCACATAGAGTGAGAGAGAGGACAATTGTGATGTGGACAAGAGAATGTTTGGCTTGGAAGGTCCCTATCGTCCGATTCCTATCCTTCTAAAGAGGAAGAGGTGTCATCTACAAAGGTATAATCATGTAGGTTGTTTGTTTCCCACTTTAGTATAAGAAAGATTGGATGATGATGATGCAAGGGTCTTGTGTCATGTTTGTGAGTTTCGGTTGAGGGTTGTCAAAATAGCACGTAGAAGATCTTTGGTTTAAGTACAATACACAATATATTGTCATGTCCATTTCAAAGTGGAGTTTTGTTGTTTGTGCTTATCTTCGGCCGATTAGGAAAACAAAAGGGGAGTTTTTATATCAAGTCTTTTGTCATTTTCCAAATTGATATAAGGTGTGTGAACTAGTATGTGAAAGTGACAAATGGTGGTGATGTATGGTAGCTTTCGGCCGAGATCATTATGAGGGAAAAAGGAAGTTGTTTTGGTTGACACAACACACATACACACAAGTCGTGTGGTGTTATATATATATATATATATATGTATGTATACACATGTGGGTTGGTTTGACATAGCATGGGTATGGGAATGGAAAGTGAATATGGTGCTGGTGCACATGTAACCTTACATGTGCAACCAATCAAAACTATGTAGTTTTGATAAATTTCAATTAAAAATATTAACCTTGACTGTTTTGAAAACAATATATGAAGAAGTAGGATTAAAATTTTTTCTCGTTTGTAAACAAAAAAAACGATCAAGAGAAAAAAAATGTAAGAAGCATGGAATAGTGAGGTTATGGCCAAGGCTACTCATAAGGATTGGCTCGAGTAGTCTCCATTATCATTTGATAAACAAAAACTAGCTTTTCGTTTGGATATATACTCAGATAATCATGGAAACTAATTTGTGAAAATGATTTTTAATTGAAATTTGCCAAAACTACGTAGTTTTGATTGGTTGCACATGTAAGGTTACATGTGCAACATCACATATTCACTTTCTCCATATATATATATATATATATGTTAAAAATGGTCTTCTCATCTAGTTCACTAGATCGATATGCGGTTTGTGTATATGTATATAGATGTAGAAATGGTCAAAATCACATGGATGTGTGTGACATGTGATGCATTATAATTACCCATTATCAAGGGATCTTAGTTATCAGATTTTAACATAAGTTATCATAGAGTGTAATTGATCTTTAAGCCAAGATATAACTTAGTTGTTAAGAGGCTCGATGGCGATGTTAACATGTATTAATTTCCACAAGTTATAGGTTCATGTACACATGTTATTAGGTGTCAGCATGTGATCATATTTGTGATTTGTATACATGTGTTAATAAGGAGTTATCATAAGTTATGGAGTATTAACATCTAGTGATAACACATGTTTGTTCTTTGGGAGTGTTTTATGATTTGTGTGGTTGATAACCTCATAAAGCACTTTGTAATTGTTCGGGTTTGAGTGGATTGTGTAACTTTCCACTTGGGCATTGTCACGTGTATTGTTATTTGTTTGTGTGTAGGAATCGGGTATCCGGTTTCTCTCTGTTGAGCATGTGATTGGCTTAACTGTTCAACGCTAATTGCTTTGGGTTGTCTGGGTGTTGTATGCATAAACAGGTAATCTACTAAGTTTCCTTAATAACTCAGGCTTTACTGGACTGGGGGAGGGGGGGGGGGGGATTTCAATAATAAGTAAATTCCCCTATGCTAGGGATATACACATAGTCTGTTTACAAGGATTAATTATGTATTTATTAAACTCTGAGGACCAACATTACAAGATATGAAAAGCACATGGACCAACCATGCAATTAACTCGAATAAAAGTATATTAACACATACACACACGTATATACGCAAATACACAAACAAACATATAAATCATACACTCATATAGATGCACATATCTTTATCCACATACAAAAATAAAATAACCATACGCATACACATATTAACCTAACAGATAAAAAAAAACAAACCAACAAAAACCATAACAATCTAACAAATACAAGTAACAACTTAACTTTGTAAAAAGTTAGGGTTTTAAACCTTTCATGATGGTATGGTATAGTAGTGGTGGCAGTGTGGGTGATTCGGTAGCAGTGATGTTGTAATATTGATCGCGCGGTTCGAGAGATAAGGAAGAGAAACGTGAAGACGAGAATGGAGTAGCATTAGGTTTTTAACCTAGTATTGATGGTATGTGTCGGTTAATTTTCTACGACCTGTATAATGGTTTGAATATCTGTGTGAGATCCGTCACAAATATATGCAACCTAGGATTTTGGTCGGTAACACCTTTGGATTTTCAACTATATGCTCCAAATCAATCATCAGGCCTCTTGATTTGTTATTTGATTGGTTTTGTTACGCAAAGTTATTTTATGTCATAACATCTCATTTTGATTATAGAACATGACTATTTTGCTTTCATTTTCTCTATATTAATCCCCAATGAGTTTTGTAAAGTCTTATTAGATTGGTTTAGTTACATAAAGTTATATTAGGCCATATATAACATATAATTTTGTTGTGAAACACATGTCGATAAACTATTAGTGATTCTCTAGTAGATTGTTATGATACAGCCTACATAAACCAAAGATAGATCAAGCATTTCCAAAGTTCATAAACATTACAAATAAATTACATTGCATTACATCACATTACATCACATTACATCACATCACATTACATTACATTACATTACATTACATCACATTACATCACATTACATCACATTACATCACATTACATCACATTACATCACATTACATCACATTACATCACATTACATCACAGCACATCATAGCATATCACATTACATCAAATTACATCACATTGCATCACATTGCATCACATTGCATCAGTTACATCACATTTTGAGGTATGACAAATTACCAAAAAAAAAAAAAAAGTATTAACTTTAGGCCATAACATTTCTAATATGACAAATGTTAAAATGTAAACTACATTATATCTTCAATAGATTGGTTTAGTTACACAAAGTTATATTAGGCCATATATAACATGTAATTTTGTTGTGAAACACATGTCGATAAACTATAAGTGATTCTCTCTAGTAGATTGTAATGATACAGTCTACATAAACCAAAAAAATATCAAGCATTTTCAAAGTTCATAAACATTACAAATAAATTGCATTACATTACATTACGTTACATTATATTACATCACATTACATTTTGAGGTATGACAAATTAAAAAAAAAATTATTAACTTTAGGCCATAACATTTTCTAAAATGATAAATGTTAAAATGTAAACTACACTATATCTTCAAAACGACCGGCAGGGTTTTGCGTGTAATGATACAAAAACATGGTTTGTAAATGGTAGCACACATAGTTTCAGTCTCAAAGATTAAATCTTAAAACCAATTTGCGGCGGGAATTAAAGTAATTGTATGATAAATCGTCAAAACACATGACCAAAATAAAACGTCAACTAATGTTCAACACGGTAACCAACGCCTTTAGCCAAGGAACCCGTTAAGACCTCAACACATCCAATAATCTCAAATGTATGTTCTGTAGTAATAAAGTAACGATTACATAGAGTTTGATGAAAATCATCTTTTGAGAATAGTTTACCGTCTATGACTTTAAGACTATCATACAATTCAAACACAATTTACTTGCCTATCAAATCACCACTACGACGCCTATGTCAAAATTGTCATGACATCGTCTATAAGGCCGTCAATTAGTATCGTTTAGTCATCAAATGTCATCTATATTGTCAAGGGACTTGTCTACTTTCCCATGATCGGGTATGAATATAATCGTTATTGGAATTGTTAAATCAATGCATGTACGCAAGCAATCAATCAATTCATCAAAATTTTAATATCAAGATCACGTTCGCTTATCGTCTTATAAAAAAACTTGAGCATGTAAATCAGCCAACGCACCTTGAAATAACTTGAAAGCGTCTTTTCACAACAAGAACTCAAACTCACTATAAGGACTAACTAGACACCTCTAACGTCTATCATCTAAGCAAACCCGTATACGTCTTACACAATTTGACTTATCCCCACTACCATGAGTCGATTTTGCATACAAGGCTCACTTTGGTTTGGTACCCTAGGCCGAACCATCATCACCGTGGCCTAGCCACCCAAATGAGACCCACTCGGGGTCCCGTTTTTACCCAGCTCACCAGAACTCTAATTGGTTCCAGCAACTCCACCAAGGGTTTCCCGCCATAGCTCAACACCACTATGCCACCACTAGCCTTAACCTGTGCCTCCTGACCATCGCCAACCCACAACCGGTCACCATCGGCAACTCTGAAACCAAATGATAACAAGTCAACCTTTGTGCCCGCTTCCAAACCAGCTACAATGAGACCATAACCGAAAAAAAAAATTAATACAAGTTCATACCTAGTATTAGCGAGAAATCACAACCAAGTGCTTCAGTTAGGATTACATGCATTCTCAAAACCAAAAATCAAGAAATCAATACCAAATAAATAAAACGATCAAGCGATGATACACAAGTTCAGATTACGAGATTTTACGTTCAAATCTATGATAACCGCGTCGCTTCTTGATTTCCGTTTCTTATCTCTCGCTTACAAAAAAAAGAACACAAGGGTGAGGCCCCTTATGGCGCAAACCCTATGCGGGCTTTCCCCCTCCCCCTAGTTTGCAACCTGGCAACTTTAGTCCCTCGTTGATTCCCGTTTTGCGATTTTAACACAAAGATTGTCAAAGACTATCTTTATTTGCCAACCTCAAATTAAATGAACAACAACAAGGTAAGCCAAGAATCCGAATGTAAATTTATGTTAGAAGTAGAGCAAATACATTCACATGTATAGGTTTTGTTTCAATACAAGTAGAGTTCTCGAAAGTTTTGGTATCTACTTTTCTTGATATCCATTCTCATGCCTTCAATCAAGTTTCTATACGGCTGATCAATACCCGAACAAGTATCTTTTTTGGCATGTATGAATAAATTATATATATGAATTTCAGAGTAGGCAGCTCTCTAAACACCTACAACATCCATCATCGTGCTCCTAGGTAATCTACCTTGCATTAATGAGTAAACCACATAGATATATGAAGATCTAATACCACCTCAACCAATCATATTTAGATTTCTAAGGTGACCAACTGTTTATTGACCGTATGTACAAAGAGGCAATACTTTTGTAACATCACGAAATTTAGAACCAATTTTTTCTATTTAAAATCACAAATAATATAAACAACGCATAATATAACACCAAGAATAGGTTAACGAGTTAGATCCTAAACGCGATACCCAATACTCAGTATCAAATCTTAAGAAATTACCTAATTATTATTATTATTATTATTATTATTATTTTTTATTATTATTATTCATTTTATAATTAATATTAATAATAATGAGTTAATTTCTTAAGATTTGATACTGAGTATTGGGTATCGCGTTTAGGATCTAACTCGTTAACGTATTCTTGGTGTTGTATTATGCGTTGTTGTTTATACTATTTGTGATTTTAAACGGAAAAATTTGGTTCTGAATTTCGGGGTGTTACAATTTTCAATATGTGACATTGATTATTTTAATCACCATTAAACAATTACCGGGAGTATAAAATAAGGCAGTTTAGTTCATGGACGAAAACAATTATGAAAACTAACAAATATGAGAATACTGACACATTTCAGAATGACCGTGTGTAATGACCTATTCGATGATCACATGAAAACCATTTGTTGGATCTTATTAGAAATCTAAACCTCGATTACCAATGGAATAGTGATAGCGATTGTTAATTACAAACCCAAACCTAGCCCATATGCCAAAAATCACCTAAGAAGATTAAGTGGAAATGTTATAGAAAATCTGATGCAAATTGTTCAACTTCTGAAAGGAGTGAATCAGAAGAGGAAGATGTTGATGATCAAAATCCAGAAGCTGGAGTTCAAATCAAACACGGAACTGATCCTATTGTACAAGGATCTTCCAGGTTTGTCTGTTCTAGCTGTGCCGAACTCCAAAGTACGATTGAAAGGCTGTCTGAAAACCAACAGACCCTTACTTGCGATCTTGCTAATTTCATAACCATCAATGAAGTTTTGAGAGCAAATGAAATGGAGTTTAAAAACTTAAATGAAATTTTAATGAAAGAAAATTCTGAGCTTTCTAAAACTCTTGAGGAAATAAAGAAAGAATTAGCGTAAACAAAATCTGATTATGAAAGAGCCCAACATAAGCTAGATGGTTTTCAGTTTGCAAAGTTTGTTCTAATTAAAAATGATGTTGATCTTAAAAACCAGTCTCGGCAAAAAGAAAAACAAGGATTTGGTTACAATAAACGTTCTGTAAATAGACAGAAAGTGAAATTGAAACCAAAGGCCTTACTGGAGGCAGACCTTGAGGATTCTAATAAAGAATCCCAGGAAACTGAGAAGGCTCAATCAGGTTCACATAGCTCTATTAAAAATCACATTTTGTGTGAACCTGAACCGGAAAAGAAGCACTTTCGGTTTCCTGAAGGCACGGAAGGGCTGTACATGTTGGTGGGATGTGACAAATTGTTTTCTGATAAAGAGTTTCCTATTAAAAATGTTTTTGTTCATGGTGCAAAGCCTAAAGCTAACCAAACATCAAGCTCAAAGGCCCAACCCAAGGTTGCAAAACCTAAGGTTGCAAAACCCAAGGAAGGCCCAAAAGCAGGTGCAAAGACTAACCAAAGGGCAAAGTCTCTGGCTGATCCAAAGGTGAAGTATGAGGTACCACCCAAATCTGTCAAGCAAAGACCTGTAAAGGCTAAGAATGACCAGATTTGGAAGCCAAAAGCAGCTGAAGCACCATTTGGGAGTTTATCTGCTTCATTAGCACCATCTACATCAACTGCTGTTGATGAGAAAACACCTACCCCTCATGGTAGATGGATGGATCTACCGATGATTGATGCCCTAGGCCGACCAACGACAATCAAGGCCTGGGTCCCCCTCAAGAAGTAATCTTTGAATGAGTGTGCAGGGTGTTCCAGGAGGAACTATCAGCAGCCAATTGCCAAGTCTCACAGTCTATAAAGTTTAAAATTGAAAGAACAACGGTGTGAATAGATTTCTCAAAAACTGATATGATCCTCTTACAGGAAAATCATAAAAAGATGAATGCGTGTATATATTTACTTAATGCAATTTGTTTTAATTTTCAGCATTTATGAAAAATACAAAAAGATTTTATTTTTGATTTATTTTTCGATTAACCGATGTTGGAATACTAAATTTTTCAATTGGAATCTCAGATCCGAAGCCGAAACACAATAAAATAAAGTTTTTAAAAAATTCAAGGGTTATAATGCAACTTTCATAAAGGGTTTAAATTGACAAGTTTCAAAGTTCAGGGTGAAAATTGAATAGATTCAAGTGTTCAGGCGGAGAATGCTTTGTTTCTCCAAATGGTGGTCAAAATGGACAAATCATAAAAGTTTATTGAATGATAAACTTCAAGAACTTGATTTAGTCCGGATTATTTGTCGAATCTAATGAAATTGTAGTTTGTGTGCAGTTTTTATTAATTTTTTTCTACAGGATTAAATACAACTATTGTGCTCATCATGCATCAAACGACAAAGCCTGAAGTTGAACAAGACCCCAACCTGAACAACAAGATCATCCTGAACAGCAAGAACCCAATATTCCATTTTCAGAGACACCAGATCATGGTAGAGCTCCAGCAACCGCAGCTAAAGAAGATGAGAATCAAGAAATGAAAGTGCAGATGTTGTTGATCTTCGTCTTCGTCACAGAATCGTCAATCAAAACAGCGAAAATTTCTTGATTCCTCCCAAGTCATCGAAGCTGATCGAAGACCAAGACGAGATCTCATGAAGCCACGACCAAAGCTCAAATCAGCAAGTATTCAAATCTTCAAGGGGGAGATTGTTAGTGCACTGCGGTGTGTCTTCCCAGATTGAAGATTGCCAGATGTGAAGACTTGAAGACCTAAGATCCTTAGCTAGACCTTAGGGGGTGCAACATCGCGTGATTTTTTACTTTTCTTGTATTTTAAATTCTATACTTAACAAATTCCAAGTTCGCCTTTATTCGCTTCTTTTATGTTACTCCTACCAATTCATGACGAGTCGTCATTATAATTTACCCTATTCAACTTAGACGTTATAACAAGAAACTCATTTAGTTAATATCTTAATCTATATTTAATTTTTTTAAATAAAACATATATTTCTTTTTAATAATACTTTAAAAAAAAAGTGGAAAACGTTATTAGTGACTTTTGTCCCAATTAAAACAACAACAACATTATTTCAAATATTGCCGTTTGTTTTTTTTTTATTTTTTTCTTTTGAGATATATATCCTAACTAATCTCCTCCTAACTACCCTAATAACTCCATTTAATACCTAACTACATTACCCCAACTATAAATACCCCTTCTCCTTCACTTCCTAACCCTTTTCCATCCCAAATCACTCTCAAATCTCTCTAATCTTCAAGCTTTTCAAGCAAAAAAATTCTGCACAAAATTTGTGAGATGAAAAGCCTTAATCTTCACTTTTCTCCCACTTTCTCCACCTCTCCTCTTCTTCTAACCCCTTGGGGAGACCTCTAGGACCTTACTCTTGTTTTCTATGGCAAATAAATATGAGTAGGACACCCAAATGAGGTCTCAAAGGTGGTTCATCTTCTATTGTTTTTATGCACTAGAAGGTTAGTTGTGATACCAACCAAGTTCACCAATAGCTTAATATTGGATGGACTTGTGTTATGGTTAATGGTTGACAAAGGAAAGCCAAGGCTCTCCCAAACAAGTCACCATACTCTACTTAAACATCCTAGTTATATTATGTATTATCATAAGTATACTTCCAATCTTTAATCCTATTACTCTAATAATAAATTCTTGGAAGGTTTGCGGTTACACCCTACCTTACCAAATCTCTTGACCCTTCTTGTGATATGGATTAGTCCACACTAGAAAGGGTAAATCCCGTGTCCAAGACCCACGTTTATCCCATAAACGAAGTGGTCGTGACATGAACATTTCTAATGGATTCACATTCCTAACCTTCATACCATATGAATCATCTTCATGGTGATTTTGTGCTTGGTCTAACTTCAACTCATGACCATCCGAATTGCCCTAAAGGGACAATTTGTGCTTTGGTTCGCCTAAAAGGCTTGCTTGACTCTCTTGAATCTAATAATCCAACTCTTGAACCTAAAACACTTTCCTTTCTAATTCTAGTTACTCGGAGCTAAAATCTTCAATTCTCAAGACTCGTTTTTAGGAATTTATTAACGCACCCTAAGGTGAGTTCATACTTGTCCCCCTTTTATTCTTTATTCTTTGGGGATCAACATGTATCACTATCAAAACTTAAACGATTTCATACTCTTAAAAACTATTATGCTCAATCTAAATGCTATTATGCTATGCCATGCTAGAATTCAAAGTCTTACATACAAATGTACGATTAGTTAACAACCCACCTTACATGTATCGCGCTATAGGTTGACATGCCGCCCCTTTATGGGTCATGATAAGAAGAAGTCTTTTGTGTTATCGAGTGTTGTTGCCGTTTGTATGGTTCTACGTGCATATGCCTATAACATGATGATTCGAGTAGACTTTTTTTTATACTATGTACTTGGACTCAAAACTAGTATGCTCACCAATGCTTTATGTGTTGACGGATATTTTATACATGTTGCAGGAATTATTTGATGTGATGATTCAAGAAACTCATTAGGATTGGACTTAGAAACGCACCACTTCAATCTTTAAATTCATGAATGTTGTATCTCTTTTGAACAATTTGCACTCCTTGTTTTAGTTATATGAAATGAAATCTTTTAAATTATATTATCACAATCATAGTATCATGAAGTCTTTGAACAATCTATCACAAGTCGTGCCTCGATGTATTCCGCCATCGGTTGGGGTGTGACAGGGGGAGTCTGTGAACATCATTCTAGACATCCTCAGCTTAGTGACCGGTTAAGTCTGCAGATCACTAGCTAGGTCCAAGGGGGAGATTGTTAGTGCACTTTGTGTATGTCCCCAGCTAGTGATCGGTCAATAATAGTCGTAGGCATGTTTGTATAACGTTTTAGATGTCATCGGGTTGCATTATAGTGTTTATATAGGCATAGGGGTATTTTGGTAAGAGGCAAAGCTTCATACGCGTCCCACTCTCTTCATACGGGTATAAGGAACGTGTATGAGGGACGCGTATGAAAGCCCACTATATATACTCCATGCCTTAGTAACTTTTGTAAGACTTTTGCTCATTTCATACAAGTGCAACCGTTTGTGTGTGCTCTCTATCATATTATTATTATTATTATTATTATTATTATTATTATTATTATTATCCTATACATAAACACCCACCAATAACAACTAACCAAATCGTTGATTTCCGCCCTCGATTCGATACGCGCGCGATAAAAATTTCTTGTTAGACCGATCCTATAATAATAATAATAATAATAATAATAATAATAATAATAATAATAATAATAATAATAATAATAATAAAGAATTGCAAGACTTGGGCTCGTGGCCCAAGTCAAAAAGGAGGTTATCACAATGTAAAAACAAATGTTTGCATATAAGTATGAAGGCGACACTTTATTTGGGGGATTAGAACATTATTTTCGGAGGACCCACATTATTATTTCGAAGATCACAAGGGCCGCCAAAGAGAACAGGAGCTAAGGGATCGCACGAACAGCTTTAATAGAGATTTTTAGAAGTTAATTGAAGGAGAAGGAGGCACGGGTTCAGGATTGAAGCTACGGGTCCGATCATTGAAAGTTTTACTTTTATGTTTATTTACTTTGTGTTTATAAATATTGGTACCATAACTTCTCAATTATTTGAACATTTGTTTTTATCGGTTTCCATGACTAGGAGTAGCTAAATTTTGAACCACTACCTAGGTAAATGATGAATACATGTTAATTTTATAGCTCTCGATTTTGGATTTATTTTTTAATGGTTAATGTTTCAGTAACGATTTGGTTGGTGTTTATTATGATGTGTGTGCGTATCTAAGTTTGACTTATTATCTTTATAGTTCCATAAACGTCTTAGTGAATGTCTTTCATGTTTGGATGTTTATCAGGGTTACCTGCTTAGTGCTTGTAGCTTAGTTTATGGTTTTGGTACTGAAATCCATAGGAACTTGATTAGGGAATTTAGAGGACTTAGGTATTCTTCCATTCTTGAGATCGGGAGGTGATGGAATGTTGGGTTGTCTAGAGCTTTAGGTGTTAGGTTTTGGGTGAGACCGGGAGGTGAGCCTATCCTAGTTGTCTTTAGTTTCTTGCAATTCCAAGTCATAGTTAGCCAATTAAGTTACTCCTTTACATCTTTAGGTGTATTGTGATTAGAGAGACCGAGAGGTTATCGAGTCATTAGAGTACCTTTACATTCTTAGTGAGGTGAGACCGGGAGGTGATTTGAGCTTTATAGCCAGTGTTTTATTCTTTAGGATTCTTTGGGGTGTGTTGGTGAGACCGGGAGGAGATCTAGCATGTCTTAGGGTTTCTTAAGTTATCTTTAGAATCTGTTAAGCCATTCAGTTTTTTATTACCGAGAGTTGTGAGTTTGCATGTAGGATTCTTGACCTAGGTAGTTGCCTTCCTATCCTGATATTTTCCTCATTATCCTTGTTGTCTGTTTATCTTATTTAATTATTTTATTTATTTTAATTTATTATTAAAAACCCAAAAATCATATTTAAAACCAATTTTGTTAAGTCTTAGTCAAGTCTAGTTTTGTTTTCTAGTTGTGTCATGTGGGTTCGATACTCAGACTTACTTAGGCTGTACTGCATTGATAGGTACACTTGTCTGTCGTGTGGTCTAGTTTAGTTGAGTCTGTTTTATATTATTAGGTGTTTAGGTTGTTTATATTTTTGGACCATACATAGCACATCAAGTTTTTGGCGCCATTTCCGGGGACACTTGGCGATTGCGAAATTAGCTTTGACTAGGACTTTACTGATTAATTGGTCTTATTTGAGTCTTTTTAGTTTTTAGTGTGTCTAGAGTGTCATGGGCTTTTATTTTCTTTTTGTGTGCTTGCGTGTTGAGTCAGTTTTTGTTTTTATTTTTCGTTTGCTTGTGTGTCTTTTTGTTTTTGTGTGCTTTATTGTATTTTAATTTCTTTATATATCTGGTGCTCGTGATCGTGTTTGTTTTAGTGTCTGTATGTAGTGATGGCAGAAAGAAAGACTGTAGCAGACCACACACGGGAGAAGGCTAGTGATTACATGGGCCAACAGTACACGCTAAACTTCAGTTTTGGTCCAGGTAAGTGCTGGGATAGGTGGCCCAACCCGTATGAGTCTTTCAAACATAGTTTTAAATTCACCAATTGTTTCTTGATAAACAATGGTGAAAGAAAAGAATTAAACGGGTTGGATATGTGATAAATAAAATATAAGCCACCTGATTGAAACTACGTGAAAGCTTAGTTGTAGAGTTTGTATTATTTTTTTATTTCTTTTCTTTGGATTTTGTTATTATTTTTGTTTTTGAGTCTTTTTTTGCAGGTTTTCATGTTTGCTAATTAGGCAAGGAAAATTAGACCATGAGCGGATCCCAAATATTTATTTAATTATATATTTTTGGATTGGGATTTTTGGCAGAGGTTTGGGCAATGAAAGAAATTTTTTTCTAAACATTAAATTTGATTAACTTTCTGTGAAAAATGGTTCTTCGTGTAATGCAAAGAGCCTGGGCTGACCTGTTCGTCTCACGTGAACAACAATTACCCCGGAAACTTATATTTTATTCGATCGCGACACGCGTTAAGTCCTTTATGTTGCGCGAGTTGATTAAAAAAAATATTTTCCACCCTATTTTCTTCCACCACCATTCACCGCCATTTCACCACATGTTTTACCATCACCCGCCACTGACCACTACCCTGCCACCCAAGTACGTTTCCTGCATTTTTGTATATTGAGTCGGTTGAGTCTGTATTTTTTTTAGAGTCTTTTATTTTACATTTGAGTCAGTTTTGAGTTTTTAGTTTGAGTCATTGGTTTGTCTAATATATTTTATTGCAGGTTTGGATCTAGCCACCAGTAGTCAATCTCCATTCGGGTGGGGACGGTCCAACAATCATTTGAGGCAACCATTTGTTTTTATGTTTTCTTTTTGGTTTTTATTTTTCAGGTTTGAGTCAAAGGCCGCGAATGAAAGGCTATATGGCCTGGCAGATTGCTTGTAGCTACACTGCTTATATCCCGGGAGTCTGTTCCTTTTTGTTGTTTTTTTATTTTTGCTTTATTTTATTATACTCTCACATTGAGGACAATGTGTCGTTCAAGTGTGGGGATGGAAACTTCGTTTTATTTTTAGATAGTTTTAGTCATAAATTTTAAAATTTCAAAATAAATAAATAAATAAATAAATAAATATTTTAAAAGTCAAAAAAATTAAAAAAAATGAAAAACGTCTCTGATCTTTTGAGCATTTTATATGGAAAATGATAGTAAAATTGGGATTTTTGGTTTTCAAAATATTATATATATGAGAATATAAATAGATTGAAAGCGTGTTTGCTTAAGATGTGTCGGTAGGCCCAACTAGCTTTGAAAGGTCCTATGATTGTTCTTAATATACCTTAATAATCATGATATCTTGTGGGTTCTCATCTTAGGAGAAACGGTAGAACTAAAACCGCTAATAGTAATTAGAGGTACCACTATAGGTTGAAAGCTCATATGTATTATTAATTAAACGGCACACTTGATCCTTTTTATGAGAATAAATCCGGTGAAAATTGGCGCCGAAAAAATCCATATTTCCATCAATTGAGCTAGATAAAAATATATATAAAAAAATAACTGAAGCCTATGGAGTCTCCCTTGGGGGATGGTGACTCTGATCGAAACTCTCTCTAGGTCAAGTTAAAAAAAAGATATATATATATATATATATATATATATATATATATATATATATATATATATATATATATATATATATATGCAGAAGCTCATGCTATCACTCTCGGGGATGGTGACTCTGGTTGAGACAACCTCTGGGTTAGTTATAAAAAAAAGAGAAAAAAAATATATCTAAGCTCATAAACTTCATCCATCATCCATCATAAATTTAATTTCTAATACATTAGGGAGTTTAGTTTGCAGTGGTTGGTAAATCTATATGGTTTAACCTTTTCTTCGAAAGCTTGAGGTGGGATTTAGTGAAGCCGGATATCTTGAGTGTGAGACTCATAGATTTATTGTAAATATGAACTTAATTGCTTTACATGATTGGGGCCTGATTAGTTGGTGGTTGTGTTTAGGTGGACAACAATACCGACAGTTTTGGTTGATGCGTGATTAAATCTTAATTAATTAACCTAAAAGTATTTGAAACCGAGAGTCCTGATTATGATTCCATCGCAGTCTTTTTTGGGGACGAAAAAAGTTTAAGTGTGGGGATATTTGATGTGTTGCAAAACACATCTCTTTTCCGGTGTATTTTGTATAATATTTTATTAGGTTTTGAGTCCATTTTTATTATGTATTTATTTATTTTATTATTTTATAGGTGTTCGTGGAAAATGAGCTCAAAACGAAAGGATTTTATTTGAGACACGAATACTTGAGAGCAGGTGTTCATGGGCGTTGAAGCGTAGATGATGAACTTTGGTCGATCCAAGAACACTCGAGTTGGGAACATGGAATAATAATAATAATAATAATAATAATAATAATAATAATAATAATAATAATAATAATAATAAAAGAATTGCAAGACTTGGGCTCGTGGCCCAAGTCAAAAAGGAGGTTATCACAATGTAAAAACAAATGTTTGCATATAAGTATGAAGGCGACACTTTATTTGGGGGATTAGAACATTATTTCGGAGGACCCACTTTATTATTTCAAAGATCACAAGGGCCGCCAAAGAGAACAGGAGCTAAGGGATCGTACGAACAGCTTTAATAGAGATTTGTAGAAGTTAATTGAAGGAGAAGGAGGCACGGGCCGGAAGGTGATGGAATGTTGGGTTGTCTAGAGCTTTAGGTGTTAGGTTTGGGTGAGATCGGGAGGTGAGCCTATCCTAGTTGTCTTTAGTTTCTTGCAATTCGAAGTCATAGTTAGCCCAATTAAGTTACTCCTTTACATATTCGGGTGTATTGTTGTTAGAGAGACCGGGATGTGATCGAGTCATTAGAGTACCTTTACATTATTAGTGAGGTGAGATCGGGAGGTGATCCGAGCTTTATAGCGAGTGTTTTATTCTTTAGGATTCTTTGGGGTGTGTTGGTGAGACCGGGAGGAGATCTAGCACGTCTTAGGGTTTCTTGAGTTATCTTTAGAATATGGTAAGCCATTTAGTTTTCCATTACCGAGAGTTGTGAGTTTGCATGTAGGATTCTTGACCTAGGTAGTTGCCGGCCTATCCTAATATTTTCCTCAGTTATCCTTGCTGTCTGTTTATCTTATTTAATTATTTTGTTTATTTTTATTAATTATTAAAAACCCAAAAATCATATTTAAAACCAATTTTGTTAAGTCTTAGTCGAGTCCAGTTTTGTTTTCTAGTTGTGTCCTGTGGGTTCGATACTTGGACTTACTTAGTCTGTACTGCATTGATAGGTACACTTGCCTGTCGTGTGGTCTAGTTTAGTTGAGTCTGTTTTATATTACTAGGTGTCTTGGTTGTTTATATTTTTAGACCATACATAGCACATCAATAACCACTGCTGCCTCATCACTGTAACAAGCCGGCTAGTGGAAGACCTCGGTCGTCAATCCCTAACCCCTCTCCTCTAGTTTCCCTCTTTCTCTTTCTTATCAATCAGTCGACCGTGTTGAGCTGCGAGCACCCACGAATTTATTCCGGCAACATTAGCTTGGTGTTGCTGTTGTTGCATCTCTTGCGCATTACGCTTGGCCGAGTACTGCCATGGATTTGTGGGTACATTCATTTGGTTGTTCATTGGTTGATTATACTGTTGTCTTGGTTGGTTTAGATGTCCCCACGGGTTAGCCATGTGATATAGTTTGAAAATGGTTGGATACTTAGACAATTTTTGGTTTCAGAACAGTAACACACGACTATGATTGAACACACGAGTAGTAGACACGATTAGAGGGTTAATCGTGTGAAATGAAGGCGATTGGGGGTGTACTCGTGTGAACAGTAGCACGTCTACGAGATTTCAAGAGAGTAGGGTTCACCTAGCGACTAGAAGTCTAGTCGTGTGTTTTAAGGCACGATTAGGCTCTAGTAGTGTGATTTAAGTAACGATTGAGAATGCTAGTCGCCTCAAACAAAGCTAGTCGCTACCTACAGGTCTGTTGATTTGTTTTGCACGAAATTATCATTTTTCCTCAAAATCTATCAAAAACACTGTGTTTGATCCCCAAATGATTAGGAAAGTTGTGAAAACACTTTTGGAGCAAACCCTAATAAAAAACACATGTTTTTATTCGTTAAAACAACCTTAAATTTTGAAAAATATTGGTTTTTAACAAAACACAAAGTTTTAAACTTTCAAAACAAGTTTTTGCTAAAAAATACTACCTTTTAATCTGAAAACACACTATTTTGAATCCACTTTGTTATCAAAACACTCGTGATAAGAGCCAAAGCTCTGATACCACTTGTAGGACCGATTTCGGACAACCCAACAATCACGAGCTTGTTCGTTTAGAGTGTGGAATCCACTAAACAATGTTCGGACAACAAAAACGACAAGAAACAATAATAAACGAGTTATCAAACACGTGATAATACGGTTAAAAGGTTGTTATTGCATTGAAAACAGAGCTCGGGTGTTACAAGACAATCAACAGACCTGAAACCTAGACCTGGGTGCTTGGAATGTGTGATGTGACAGCTTAGAATGATTAGGGCAATCATTGGAGGTATTTATACCTCCCCTAGTCGTCCAGGGCCCTTGGGGGTGACTAGCCTTGCTAGTCGCCCCAAAGGGTCCTAGTCGCCAACCGATTTACAAACTGCCCAAAATCATTCGAAACACATCCAAGCACGTACAATACATCAAAATTAACAACTATACTAGGCTAGGGACATACGTGTACTAACAAATATTTACCATATTAACCTAACAGATTAAAAAAAAACAAACCAACATAAACCGTAACAATCTAACAAATACAAGTAACAACTTAACTTTGTAAAAAGCTAGGTTTTTAAAACTTTCATGATGGTATGGTAGTGGTGGCAGTGTGGGTGATTTGGTAGTGTGATGTGGTAATATTGACCACGCGGCTCGAGAGATAAGGAAGAGAAACATGAAGACGAGAATGAAGTAGCATAAGGTTTTTAACCATAGTATTGATGGTATGGGTCAGTGAATTTTCCGCAACCTGTATAATGGTTTGAATATCTGTGTGAGATCTGTCACAAATATATGCAACCTAGGATTTTGGTCGGTAACACCTTTGGATTTTCAACTATATGTTCCAAATCAACCATCAGGCCTCTTGATTTGTTATTTGATTGGTTTTGTTACGCAAAGTTATTTTATGTCATAACATCTCATTTTGATTATAGAACATGACTATTTTGCTTTCATTTTCTCTATATTAATCTCCAACGAGTTTTGTAAAGTCTTATTAGATTGGTTTAGTTACACAAAGTTATATTAGGCCATATATAACATATAATTTTGTTGTGAAACACATGTCGATACACTATTAGTGATTCTCTAGTAGATTGTTATGATACAGTCTACATAAACCAAAGATAGATCAAGCTTTTTCAAAGTTCATAAACATTACAAATAAATTACATTACACTACATTACATTACATTACATTACATCACATTATATTACATCACATTACATTACATTACATCACATTGCATCACATTGCATCACATTGCATCAAATTGCATCACATTTGCATCACATTACATCACATTACATCACATCATATTTTGAGGTATGGCAAATTACAAAAAAAAAAAAAAAGAATTATTAACTTTAGGCCATAACATTTTCTAATATGACAAATGTTAAAATATAAACTACATTATATCTTTAAAACCACCAATAGGGTTTTGCGTGTAAGGACACAAAAACTTGGTTTGTAAATGGTAGCACACATAGTTTTAGTCTCATAGATTAAATCTTAAGCCAAGGAACCCCCAATAAGACCTCAACACATCCAATAATCTCAAATGTATGTTCTGTAGTAATAAAGTAATGGTTACAACGAGTTTGATGAAATCATCTTTTGAGAATAGTTTACCGTCTACGACTTTAAGACTCTATCATACAACTCAAACATAATTTACCTGCCTATCAAATCACCACTACAACGTCTATGTCAATATTTCCATGACATCGTCTATAAGGCCGTCAATTAGTATCGTTTAGTCATCAAATGTCATCTATATTGTCAAGGGACTCGTCTACTTCCCATGATCGGGTATGAATATAATCGTTATTGGAATTGTAAAATCAGTGCATGTAGGCAAGAAATCAATCAATTCATTAAATTTTTAATATCAAGATCACGTTCGCTTATTGTCTTAAAAAACACTTGAGCATGTAAATCAGCTAAGACACCTTGAAATAACCTAAAAGCGTCTTTTCACAACAAGAACTCAAACTCACTATAACGACTAACCAGACACCTCTAACGTCTATCATCTAAGCAAACCCGTATACGCCTTACACAATTTGACCTATCCCGAGTACCACGAGTCAATTTTGCATACAAGGCTCACTTGGGATTGGTACCCTAGGGTGAACCACCTTCACCGTGGCCTAGCCACCCAAATGAGACCCACTCGGGTCCCGTTTCTACCCGGCACACTAGAACCCTAATCGGTTCCACCAACCCCACCAAGGGTTTCTTGCCATAGGCCAGCACCACTATGCCACCACTAGCCTTACCCAGTGCCTCTTGACCATCACCAACCCATAACCGGTCACCATCGGCAACTCTGAAATCAAATGATAACAAGTCAACCTTTAGGCCCGCTTCCAAACCAGCTGCAATGAGACCATAACTGAAAAAACTTAAATTAATACAAGATCATACCTAGTATTAGCGAGAAATCACCACCAAGTGCTTCGGTTAGGATTACACGCATTCTCAAAACCTATAATCAAGAAATCAATACCAAATCAATAAAACGATCAAGCGATGATACACGAGTTCAGATTACCAGATTTTACGTTGAAATTGATGATAATCGCGTCGCTTCTTGATTTCCCTTTCTTATCTCTCGCTTACGAAAAAAAGAAAACAAGGGTGAGGCCCCTTATGGCCGCAAAACCTATATGGGCTTTCCCCCTCCCCCTAGTTTGCAACTTGGAAACTTTAGTCCCTCGTTGATTCCTATTTTACGATTTTAACACAAAGATTGTCAAAGACTGTCTTTATTTGCCAACCTCAAATTAAATGAACAACAACAAGGTAAGCCAAGAATCCGAATGTAAAAATATGTTAGAAGTAGAGGAAATACATTCACATGTATAGGTTTTGTTTCAATACAAGTAGAGTTCTCGAAAGTTTTGGTATCTACTTTTCTTGATATCCATTCTCATGCATTCAATCATGTCTCTGTACGGCTGATCAATACCCGAACAGGTATCTTTTTTGGCATGTATGAATAAATTATATATATGAATTTCAGAGTAGGCAGCTCGCTAAACACCTACAACATCCATCGCCGTCCTCCTAGGTAATCTACTTTGCATTAATGAGTAAACCACATAGATATATGAAGATCTAATACCACCTCAACCATTCATCTTCAGATTTCTAAGGTGACCAAATGTTTATTCACCGTATCTACAAAGAGGCAATGTTTTTGTAACATCCCGAAATTCAGAACCATTTTTTTTGTTTAAAATCACAAATAATATAAACAATGCATAATGCAACACCAAGAATACGTTAACGAGTCAGATCTTAAAAACGATACCCAATACTCAGCATCAAATCTTAAGAAATTACTTGATTATTATTATTATTATTATTATTATTATTATTATTATTATTGTTATTATTCATTTTTTAATTAATATTAATAATAATGAAAACCATATCCGAACAACTCATTTTTTTGTGTGTTTGATGTTTCTTGTTGCTTAAACCGCAAACCGAGTACACCGCACTCGTTTCGTGTCAAACCCGTGATATCCGGATCATCCGTGACAGTCCTAACATATGATATTATATCATTACAGATTACCGATAGTCGGTATCATTCTCCGACCAGAGTGACAAGTTTATGTTGATGTACTATTTCTAAAACATATGAAAACCCACTCTTACAGTGAATTCTCTATAAACTCTGACTTCCCGAGCTTTTTTTATATGAAAATTTTAGAGCATGCAATATACATGATTTTAAACATTTTGGGCCAAAAAATTAAAAAAACACGGAGCAAATTTTAAAAAAATAAATAAATAAGTTTTTTACTAACACATGTGTAAAAATAATTTATTTTCGTACACGTTTTAATTTTTACGCGTAAATTGTGTTTTTGAGATTGTATTTTAAAAGTGTAAAAAGAAAATTTTAATTTGTTGGGTTTTATATAGCATTCTCGCGGTCCGCATAAAATTTATGTGTTTTCAAATTAACTTTCCCATATATATTCATAAAAAAATCATGGGTAATTATGAACGTAGTACATCCGTGGGTTAAACGTCATCGACATGATGAAGTTGTTAGTACATGATGTCCCTAGGCTAGTATATCAGTTGTTTGGACGTGTTTCGGGGTGTTTGGAGATGTTTGTACGCGTTTTGGAGGGTTCGTGATACTGCATGCGATTAGCAAATAGTGACACGCGATTAGGGCCCTAATCGCGTCACTGTTCACGCGATTGGTCCTTGGTTATAGGCGATTAGCCATAATCGCCCCACATGATAAGGCTAATCGCATATATGCTGCTGTACGTACCCGGGAGGTATAAATAGGCCCAATCATTGCCCTAATCATTAGTTCTTGCCTCACACACTCTCCAAACACCCTCCCAAGGTCTGTAAGGTCTGATTTGATCTCTGTAAACACTCGTGCTCTGTTTTTAGTGATTAATCGATAATCTTTTGACCCGTGTGTGTGTTGTGATTACTCGTTTGTCATAGTTTCATTATCGTATCTGTTATTAAAGCATATTAGAGGGATTCCGCACCTCTAGTATAAACCCCGTGATTGTTGGATTTCGTGTTATTCGATCCTACAAGTGGTATCAGAGCCGAGGCTCTTATCACGGGTGTTTTAATAACAAAAACGAGCAAAAACAGGTTGTTTTTGGTGTAAAAGTTCAGATTTTTAAGCAAAAACCTGTTCTTATTTTGAAACTTTGAGTTTTTGTCAAAAACCCATCTTTTTCAATATCTTGGTGTGTGTTTACGGTTAAAAACAAGTGTTTTTGATTAGGGTTTGCTCTAAAACTGTTTTGGTAACTTGTCTAATCATTTGGGATCAAAATATAATGTTTTAGATAAGATTTTGAGGCAAAATAGGTGATTTTTGAGCAAAAGTGCGGCTACAGATTAGATCAGGCGATTACGCAGTCCTACACGCCTAAACATTTCACACGATTAGGGTTTTACTAGCGATCAGCCCCTAATCGCCTTCAATTATACGCGATTAGCACTAAATCGCCTGTTCCTTCATACGATTAGGCCTAATTGCTTAATAGCGATTAGCCCTAATCGCCTACCCTACTAACGTCAGTCCAAAACCCTAATCGCATATAAAAACTAGCGATCAGCCCTAATTGCTCTACTGTTTACACGATCAGTCATATAATCGCCTATAACTTATACAATTATAAACCTAATCGCCTGAAAGGTTCTGGAACATAAAATTTGACTAAGTATCGGACTATTATCATACCTTAACATATGGCGAACCCGTGGGGACATCTGAGTCAACCGAGACCTCAGTATAATCAACAAATGAACAATCAATCTAACGTACCCATGAACCCTTGGCAGTTCTCAGCAGAACGAAACGCGCAACGGATGCAGCAATCGCAAATGCAAGCGAATGTTGCCGGAATCAATCCGTGGGCGCTAGCTGCTCAACAGCAAATGGTGAACACGAATCCGTGGGCACTCGCGGCTGCTGCAAACTCTCAGACAAATCATCTGTCTTCCGTACTCATGAGTGACTTAGACACGGGTAGTTCTAACAGGGCACCGAAGCTGCAGTACATGTCCGACTACCACGGTTGGAAGGGCAGATTTCAGACGTATGTCGAGGGCATCGATGGTCTTGTATGGTCAGCTATCGAGACAGGGTACAGTCGGCCTTTAGTTGAGAACTCCACTACTCCGATCTCAATTGAAGACATGAATGAAGATCAGAGAAAGAAATACAACTATGAGAAGAAGGCGATGGCGGCATTGAAGCAAGCTCTTCCAAAGGACATCCTTCATCAATTCGCTCAGTGCACAACATCACAGATGCTTTGGTTAGCCTTGGCTGAGCGAAATGAGGGTAATATGAAGACGCCAAAGGTTAAAATGGATCAGCTCAAGAAGGAGTTCGAGAACTTCAATGCTATAGGGAACGAATCTCTGAGGGATTTGACGGCTAGATACTACCATCTGATGTCAGAAATGTATCAGTACGGGGTCTTATATTCATCTGCGGACCTTGTAGAAAGATTTGCTGAGGCGCTACCTCCTCACTGGCATCAATGGTTGGATATTCTAAAGTCAAACAATGCATATCAGACTCTCTCCATCAACGAGTTCATTACCGAGCTGGAGAACAAGGAGATAGAGGAGATCAGGAGGGCAAACAAGGCGCTCATTCCACAGAATCCCAGCATCTATTATGGGAATCCTCTTCAGGACACCAGTGTGGGTGGTACCAAACCACAAACTGCTTTTGTGGTTAATCCGGACCCAGTTTATGCTTTCGACAATTATGGTCCCCCAGCTGATGTGCCTCCTCCTACATATCCTTTTGGACCAAACCCGTATCCTTTGAATTATAATGCTAACCAGTTTGGTGTTAACCCGTTTTCTCATCTTGCAGCACCAGCGCAGGCAACTGCAAACTTTAGTGGACCCTCTTCTGCAGGTTTTGGCGGGGCTCCAACTACAAGTTATGGTGGATATGGAGGTGCTTCTAGTTCTAATCAAGGCGGCTATCAGACCAATACAGTCCCAGAGCAGCTGAACACTGCGGGTTTAGGAAAGGTGACTATAGAGCTAGCTCAAGAACACATGGCTCTACTGTCGACTTTGGTAAACTCCTATAGTGGACTGGTTGCTGGACAGATCGGGAATCCTCATCTTACACAGGAGGATTACTCACAGATTGATAAGGACGACATGGATCTGATCGACATACAATGGCACTTCGCGAGCGTGGTGAGAAGGGCAAAGGAATACATGGACAGGACGGGAAGGAGAGATGTCTTGATCAATAATAACACCAAGTTTGGGTTTGACAAAACAAAGGTCACATGCTACAACTGTGGTACAAAAGGGCATTTTGCAAGGGAATGTGACCGACCTAAGCAGCAAGGACATCAGAATCCCTTCAACAACAACAGAGCTAATCAGAATCAGAGGCAGCAAGCTCAGGGTCAACCTAATACTGAGCGTGCTATTGTTCCAGTCAACAACCAGAATCAGAACCAGAGGCCGCCTGCAAACAACAATCAAGGTCAAGCCATGGTTATTCAAGCTGATGAAGGCTATAACTGGAACCATCTGATCATCGGAGATGAAGCTCCTCAAGGTGGTGCAGTCTGTTTTGCTCAACAAGCGTCTGAAGCACCAGCCAAAGTTGAAGAAACTTCGAGTCAGTCTGACATCATCACTTCTGAAACCGAGGTGTCTGACTGTGACTCGGAGTGCGATTCTGATAGTGGAGAAGATTTGGAGGATCTGTTAGCTGAAGCAGATGCATTGATCGGTAAAAGATCGTTTCTTGTGGATGCTGACTGCTCGGAGAAGAACTACGGCGAATTCTTTGGAGCTCAGAAGACAGCAGCTCATTATGCATTGATGGCCATTACTGAATCGTCGAACAAGGTAAGTTCTTCTTCTGATTCAAAATCAGATTGTGTAGAGTGTAATCAGTTGAAATTCAGAATTAAGGAATTAACTTAAGAAAATCCGAATTTAAAAGCTGATGTTGGTCCGTTGCAAAGGTCAATTGATTCCTTGAGACAAAAGGAGAAAAATTTTCTTAGTACAATTGAAAATTATAAAAAGGATGTTTCTGAACTGTCAAAAACCTTAGCTAACAAACAGATTGCTATAAATAATTACATCAATGAGGTCGAAGACACTAAGAAACAATTGGCCATTGTTAACTGTGACTATGAAAAGATCAGGAAAAAGCTTGAGAGTTATTTAAACTGCAAGTATGTCCTTGATCACATAGTTGAACACTCTGACAAGGAAGGCTTCTCCACCAGTCCTAAATACTCTCAATGTCCACCTCCGGTGAGATTCGAAAATCACAATTTTGATGTCTTGCCGAAGGAGGAACTTGTGGACGTGGCAGCCGAGGCAGCAAAAGCTGCAGAGGCGGCCAAGGTTACTGAAGCAGCTAAACCTGCTGAAGTCACTAAGGTTGCTACTCCTGCTAAAGCTGTCAATTTGTGTGAGAAACCTGATGATATCAGTGTATATGACACTGACACTTCGGATGATGAGCTCGATGAACCTCCTAGGTATGCACCGGTCAAAACTATAGATGTTCCTCTTGAGAATCATATCATTACCACTGAAACCTTGAGTGAACTGGAACCGAAAGTGCAAACCGAGGATGGTAGGAGGATTAAGGTGTTTTATAAGTTAAAAGGGTCTGAAAGGGTGCATGCTGATGAGGAAGTCCCTCTCAGATGTATCGCCCCTGGTCTTGTTGCCAAAATTTGGCAAGAATCTGTCATTACCGTAGAAAAGGAAACCTGGAGTAAAAACAAGGGTAAGGGTAAGGGTAGAAAGGATCAGGGAAATCAGCAAAATGAAAACAATAAGAAAAATCAAAAGTCGAACACCGTTAATCCTCAAAATCAAGCTCAAAGAAACGGTCCGAAAAAGCATGTAACTGAGTTCGTTAGATCGAGCGGCACTGAAAGAAATGATGATCCTCAAGTCGATCAGCAAAGAAGATGTCTTGAGGATCCAAAACATAAAAACTCATTTGCCGTTCCATCTAACAAAAGAAACAAAAAGGAGATCAAACCTGAATCTCCTAAGTTTGAAGAATATAGATCCTGTCACAAGTGCGGGGAACGTGGGCATTTAGTTGCTGCGTGCCCTGAATTGAGACGAGAAAGGATCAAAGTGGATGATCCTCCCAGTTCTAGCAAATCCAAGCAACCGGTTTCTCCTAAACTCTCAGAGAAACAAAAGGGAAAGCAGGTTGTTTATGATAACCGCAACAAAATTGCTATGAACCAAAAGCCAGTTGATGGCAGGGGTCCACAGCTGAGGGGGAGCACTGTTCCTCCAAAGGTTGAAGCAGCGCCTAAGCCACCAGCAAAGGCTGCAGCTAAACCGCAGGGCAACCCCAAAGCTGCTCCACGCACAGTTAATTCTGAAGTGGATCCAAAATCTGTTCCTCCAAAGGAATCCAAGGCTGGACCTTCTAGCCCACAGGCAAAGAAGAAGCCCAAGCCAAAGAAACCTGAACAGATTTGGAGACCCAAGTCACCAACCAAAGGAGGAGAGTCATCTGCTGGAAAAGGCACTGCTGTACCATCGGAAACAACTCCAACACCAAATGGGAGATGGGTTGACTTTCCGATGTTAGATGAAGTTGGTAGACCCAAGACCGTGAAGGCTTGGGTCCCCCTTAACCACTGAACTTTGAATGTTTGTGCAGGGAGTTCCACAGGGCCTTATCAGCAGCCTATGGATTGTTGATAGTGGAGCTTCAGGGCACATGACAGGTGATTTATCCCTGCTTTTTGACATAAAGAATATCAATGGGGGGTATATTGCCTTTGCTGGTAATAAAGGGGGTTATATAACAAAGGAAGGAAGTATGAGCAACGGTATAGTAAGCTTTGAAAAGATAAGCTTTGTTAAACAGATAGACCACAACTTGCTGAGCGTTTCGCAGATATGTGACAAGAAGTTCACTGTGTTCTTTGATGACAACGCATGTTTCATTCTGAAGCCTGGATTCAAAATACCGAAAGAGTGGGTCATGATCTCAGCTCCCAGGGTCAACAACTTATACGTCCTGGATATGAGCCGAGCAATGACTGCAAAAGGTCAGGTCACTTGTTTTCTGTCAAAGGCGACAGAGAAGGAATCGATAATGTGGCACAGACGAATGGGGCACATCCACTTGAGGAAAATGAACCATCTGGTCCAGATCAACTAGTGGAAGGTGTTTCTGTTAAAAATTTTCATTTAAACGATGTCTGTGTCTCATGCAAGAAAGGGAAGCAGAAAAGAAAGTCTCACAAGCCTAAGAAGACAAACTCAGTTAGTCTACCTCTCGAACGACTGCACATGGACCTGTTTGGCCCAGTCAATCGAAAGAGCAAGAACGGTGACTCATACTGCTTAGTGGTTACGGATGATTATTCTAGGTTTTCTTGGGTTGTGTGCATGAAACACAAGAGTGAAACTTTTGATTACTTGAAGAATCTGTTTACTAAATTGGAAAATATATATCAGCTAAAGATCCGTAGGATCAGAAGCGATAACGGAACAGAGTTCAAGAATCACGCTATGGAGGCGTTATGTGCAGAAAAAGGTATTCATCATGAATTCACAGCGCCATACACTCCTCAGCAAAACGGGGTTGCAGAAAGAAAGAATCGGACTCTTATTGAGGCAGCCAGAACTATGCTCGCAGACTCGAACTTGCCTGTGATCTTCTGGAACGAGGCAGTTCACTGCGCGTGTTATACTCTGAATAGGGTTCTAACGGTAAAGAAGCTTGGAAAAACCTCTTACGAGCTTCTGAACCGAAGGAAACCAAACTTAGAGTTTCTGGAACCTTTCGGAGCTCCATGCACCATGATACATCCCGATGGGAAGTTTGGTGCAAAGGCAGAAGAAGGTTTCTTTGTTGGTTACAGCACTCCCAACAAAAGAGTGTACAACAAAAGAACCAACAACGTTGAAGATTGGCTTAATGTCGATGTTCAGCGTTATACTGCCAATGCACCTGGTGTTGGACCTGATTGGTTGTTCGATTATAAGAGTCTATTTGATTCATTCAACGTGGAGAATTTGGTGGATGATGCTGTAGCGCAGATGTATTACGAATGTGAAAACGCAGCTAGCTCTCCGCTAATGCGTCCGATCGTGGTTAATGCACCTGCGCCTGCTCCATCTGATGCCTCTGCATCCACGGGTCCCCCTGATAAAACCGCAGCAGCAGAAGTTGAGGAAGTTTTTCAGGAAGCGTCAGCAGAGGCTCTCGAATCTTCATCTTCCGACGACGATTTTGCAGAGTCTCATGAAACTCTCACTGAGGAACAAGCTGGAAATGGTGAATCTACCACTACAGCTCCAGTTAATCCGACAGGAAACAATCAAGCTGGTCCTTCTTCTTCAGCAGCTCCAGGGATAGGTCTTCGGATCGATCTCTCCGGTTTCAATATGCAACCCGCTGCTCCCTCTAGTTCAAGCGCAGCTGAGACAAATCTATCTCAAGGTTTGGAGAACCTTAATTTGCATTCGGATGATCCAGTGCCGGGACATCCGGAATCTCGGATTCACGACACTCATCCGATGCAAAATGTGATTGGTAATCCGACTAGCAGAGTCATGACGCGCAGTCAGCTCAGAAATGCTAGTTCAAGTGACAATACAGGTACTCTGGCACTCTATTCGGAAATCAGAAAAGCAGGTCATCAGAACGATTGGTCCTTCGCCTTGTATGTTTCTCAAACTGAACCAAGAACTGTGCAAGAGGCACTAAGGGAAGAACCATGGATTGATGCTATGCAAGCCGAACTTCAGCAGTTCCAAAAGCTAGGAGTGTGGGACTTAGTTGACTTACCTCCAGGCTCGAAAAAGATTGGAACAAAGTGGGTCTACAAGTGTAAACGGGATGACCGCGGGGTGATTATAAGAAACAAGGCTCGATTAGTTGTCCTCGGCTTCCGTCAAATCGAAGGAATAGATTACAACGAAGTATACGCTCCAGTTGCGCGCCTTGAAGCTATCCGGATGTTCTTAGCTTACGCTTCGTACAAACGGTTTAAGGTGTATCAAATGGACGTGAAAAGTGCTTTTCTGTATGGTGTCGTGAAGGAAGAGGTGTATGTTGCTCAGCCACCGGGTTTTGAGGATCCGCTGCATCGCGAAAAAGTCTACAAATTGAACAAAGCGTTGTACGGACTCCATCAGGCACCGCGTGAATGGTATCAAATGCTTAGCAACTATCTGATATCCAACGGGGTCAAACGTGGACTCGTGGACTGCACCTTATTCACCAAGGAAAAGGGTGGTGATCGTCTTCTGGTACAGGTTTATGTTGATGATATTATTTTTGGGTCTACTAATGATGTCATGTGCAGGGAATTCGAAAAGCTTATGCAGGACAAATTTGAGATGAGCTCGATGGGGGAGATGCAATTCTTCCTCGGTCTACAAGTAGAACAACAAGAGTCGGGGATCTTCATCCACCAGACAAAATACATTGCTGACATCTTGAGCCGGTTCCAGATGGAAGACTCTACTCCAGTAGGCACACCGATTCAGACCAATCACGGGATTGGGCCTGACGAGAAAGGACAAACCGTTGATCCTTTTCTCTATCGAGCTATGATAGGCTCACTCATGTACCTCACTGCATCAAGACCTGACATAATGTTCGCGACATGCTTACTATCAAGATACCAGTCAAGGCCGAAACAGTCCCACCTGGTTGCTGTGAAGAGGATCTTACGTTATCTAAAGGGTTGTCCGACCAAAGGTCTTTGGTACCCTAATGACGATAAGTTTGACCTCATCGCATTTAGTGATGCTGACTATGGCGGATGCAAGACAGACTTAAAATCCACATCGGCTGGATGCCAGTTTTTGGGACCAAGACTAGTCTCGTGGCAGTGCAAGAAGCAAGCCTCAGTCGCCTTATCCACCTGCGAGTCGGAATATGTAGCAGCATCGAGCTGCTGCTCCCAGGTTCTTTGGATACAACAACAAATGAGAGACTACGGTTTGAAATTTCTTAATACTCCCATTCACTGTGAGAGACTACGGTTTGAAATTTCTTAATACGCGATTGCTATGAAAAGAAACTTATCGATATGGTAAAAATCCACACAGACTACCAACGTGCCGATTTATTCACCAAAGCTTTTGACGGTCCTCGTTTTGAGTACTTGTTAATCTTAAACGGCATTAAAGTTAAGCAGGATTAGATCCTCATCGGTAATCGTTTTTGTAAATATTTTTCTTTCAAAAATCAGAAAAATCCAAAAATATTGTCTTTTCGCAAATTTTTAGATTTTTAGGGGGAGAAAATTTCAGAAAAATACAAAAACATTCAGAAAATGCAAAAATTCAAAAAAAAATGAGAAAATTCCAAAATCAAAAAAATTGAAAAATGCAAAAATGAGTTTCTTTGGTGAAAATGGAAGATGATATTAACCAATCAGTCGGACTGTCTGGACCCTTATCATCTTAAAAAATATTGGAACTGATAGGTAGCCTCTACAATGATGTGTCGGTAGGCTCAAAATCATTTCCAAGTTCGGCACGGTGATATAAACCTAAATCATCTGAATCATGCGTGGATCAACGTGCGTTGGCATATGGTCTTGGTACCGAAATCTCGTTTGATAGCATGCCAAAATCCGAGGTTTCATGGTCTTTAAGAGGTTGGTTCATCCGGGGTGAACTGGACGTCTCTCAGAATAAATAGGAGTGGCACACGTGTCGTACGTTGGGGTCGCAGCCTACGACTGAGACACCCCTATGTCATTTCCTGAAAAAAAAAAAAACAAAAACAAAAAAAAATAGAATAAATTCTGATCAGGAGACGTCCAGGAATCCTAAAAGAGCAAAAAGATTCATATATGCCAAAACCCTATTCTCAATGAGAATTCGCTCTAAGGTATCAAATCATATACCTAAAGCATCGTACCGTGAAAAATCAAATATACGGTATTTGACTTGTACCCTGGTTTGGATCTCACTGGTCTCTCTGTTGCAGCGTTTCTGCAGACCTGATCACCACTGAGTCCACTCCTTGTAAAATACGGATGACAACAGCTTACTCACCGGTTACGAGGAAGCTTTGTGCATGACTTGATACGGGAATGTGTCGCGTGGCGGGGAACACCTTGTATCTCAGCCTTAATATTACCTTAAACGTATCTAAAGTGCCTTGCGATAAAACTTGATTTTGAGTTTAGGTGGACAACAATATCGACAGTTGTTGTAGGATGCTTATTGGTAATTTAAGCAAAAACTGAAAATATAAGGGTTTTAGTAATGTCCGTACACTGATATGATTCCCTAACCGTTGAAACTCGCAAAAATATGTTAGTGTACAGTTAGTTGATCTCCCGTTTTATTTTATTTATGCTTAGTTTAGCTTAGTTAATCATTCTTGTTTGCCGATGTTGGAATCCTAATCCATTGTAATCTTACTTCTTCAAAAATAAAACGCCGAAAAATAAAATGGACAACTAATTGGAAACTTGTGTTTTGCCGGGTCAAAACCGTACTTTTATCAAGTACAAGGGAAGAAAATGAAAATTTTTCAAGTTTCTGAGTCATCATCTGAGTCGCGTGTCAAATCGGGTTGAAAAACGCATGTTTTGAACCTTAACGGGTCAAAAATACGAGATTTGGTGCTGCAGGGGCAATTTGGTAATTTGTGTGAAAACTAGATGCATTTGGTGTTCTAATCGCATGTAATTTTGGACGAGTGGCCTAATCGCGTGACATATAGGGCGATGACATTGCAAATCGCTTAACTTATGTCCCAATCGTGTGTTTTTTATAGGCGATTAGCCATATTATCCTATTATGTTGTGTGAAGAAGAGTTATAGGCGATTAGAGGGTAAACACGTCTTGATACAAGCGATTGGCTTTCACTCGTGTCTCTGATCAAGCGAGTAGAAGCCCACTCGCTAGTAACATCATGCGATTAGCAGATAGTATATATATAACCGTTAACTCTTTCTTGTTCATAATATTTCAAAACCGTTCACTGTGCCTTCGTTTTCCCTCTAATCTGAACCTAAACAAACTCTTGCCCGTTTATTTTTGATCCTAGATTATTGTCCTACATCATCAAGGTAAGAACATATCACTTTTTCAGATCATAACAACGTGTTTTTGAGGGCTTAATCTGTGATCAAAGGGCCGAAACCCTAGACCTTGTGCTTTTGATCGGGAAGCCTTATAGAGACATGTTTGATGTTGTTTCTTGATGAGGGTTTCTTAATCGGGTGTTCTAGGATCGTTCTATGTCAAGTTTTTGATCTATAACATCCTAGAATAGAAAACCCCAAATTCAAACCATAAGAACCCTAGTTTTTAAAACGCCCAAATTGAACCCTTGTTTTGATCTGAAAACGATAATTATCAAAGGGGTTTTATTGTTGGGTTGTTATAGGTACCAATGCAACCAAGATTAGACTCAAAACGAACCATAACAAGTTTTTGATAAGATTGGTTTCAAACTTCAACTGTCACGCGATTAGGCTTCCTAATCGTGTGAACAGTAACACGATTGGTCACCTTCATCAGCTAATCGCA
The DNA here is from genome assembly GCA_028751855.1 of Ambrosia trifida. Taxonomy (NCBI): domain Eukaryota; kingdom Viridiplantae; phylum Streptophyta; class Magnoliopsida; order Asterales; family Asteraceae; genus Ambrosia; species Ambrosia trifida. The sequence goes on from CM054126.1 coordinate 27,789,955, forward strand.
TGAATAGTCACGCGTTTGTATGCTAATCGTGTGTTTGGATCAAGCGATTAGACCCTGATTGTGCCCCATAGCATGCGATTACAAGCCTAATCGTCCTTATGCTTCTGTTGACCAACTTTAGTCAAACCTTGTCCGTTTTTGTCCGTTTTTCATATCCTTGATCTGTCTTTGATGTTTTATGGTGTGTTTAACTTGCAGAATCATGCAATACGGTACTTCGGCCAAGCACAACTGTCTTGCCTTTCTCGGACCTGTAAAGATCCCGGAATGCAAGCGTTTTGAAGGCATCATCGAGTACTTGAAGCGCTCAAAGATATATTATGCCATATCTACAGACTATGCGGCTTACAAGAACATTCTCCAGGAATTCTATCAGAATGCTAGAGTCGATGTCAGCACAGTTCCAGCTACTATCAGAAGCTCGGTGCAACGAAAGGAGGTTCTTATCACTGAAGACATGATTCGCGAGATTCTCAGATTTGGAGATGATAAAGACGATCCAATCGTTTTCGATTCCATTTTGATACGAGGTGGATTCCTACGGATGAAGTATACGGGTGATGTTCGTGCGCAGGAGATGCTACAAAAGGGATGTCTTCCTCCAGAAATGAAATATCTGACGCACGTGGTGTTAAAATGTCTCGGACCTCGCAAAGGAACGTTCGATGCAATCAAAGACATTTTAGCATCAGCGATAGTTGCATTGACGTTGAACAAGCCGTTCAACTTCTCTGGGATGATTATGCATCACCTCAAGGAAGTGATTCTGCGAAAGCCAAAAGAGAATGCCTTTATTGTTTATCCTCGCTTTCTGCAGATGATCCTTGACAATCAGATCCCGAACATGGTGAAACGGGTAGAAGAGCTGATTAATATAAAGAGAATTGATGAAGTTGAGATGAAGAGAATGTTACAGTACACGAACAAGCCAAAGTCAGAATATCCTCCAAGTCGTAGATTGTTTGCCTACCTAATGAGAGACAACTATGTGGCACCTCCAGGTAATAGATGGAGGCATGACGACAGTGAGTCAGAGGACGATATTCAGATTCACAGACAGGTATTCAAGGATGATGATAACATTGGGAGACCCACTGTTGCTTTGGGACCCAATGAACCGGGCAATATGGGTGATACTGAAGCAAGACAAGATGATGATATGCTTGATACTGATTTGCTGAATATAGATGAACCATCCAGTTCAGGCAAAGGCAAAGCCAAGATTGATGAGGGCCCGGTTAACATTGAAGATGTTGATGATGAAGATGACGACTCAGAGCGTACCGAAGATGAATCGCCCGATGTACTTTCACTTGAGGAGGATAGAGCCCGCACGGCTGCGGCGAGAGAGCTTGCAAAAGATCCCACTTTCACTCCAGTTAGTGGTGATCTTGTTGCAGATATTGATGCTGAACTTAGCACGCCGCCTCCTCAGAAAAGACAAAAGACAAAAGCTACGAAGGTTAGTAGGGGTCAAAAGAGAATGTCAGAAAAGGCAGCTGATACTGAGAAGACGCCTAAGAAATTGAGGGGAAGGCGTATGAAACTCCCAGACACTTTTGGCCTTCCTGCTTCCTCTTCTGTATCAGCAACAACAACAGCAGCAACAGATACAACAACAGCAGCAACTGAAACAACAACAGCGGCAACATCGTCTGTCCCACTCTCTTTCAGTGCAGCTATGCCTGCGAGTGTGACTATGTCAATGCCTTCATCGGTAATCTTCACTGAGCCAGTCTCAGTTACCGTTGAAGCGACAGGTTCACAGTTGGCCGCTAATCCGATAGGTGACAGAATCCGAATGTTGAAAGAAGCAGCAAGATCGACAGCTGCTAGACCTTCGAGCCAATCCTCATCTTCGACTCCAACAACCAACGAACAACTCCAGCGCCAAATCAACGAACTTACTGCTATAGTGGCCGCCCAAGCACGGGAAATGGCCGAAATGAAGAGCAAAAACGCCAACATAGAAGAAAATGAGACGGCGATGTTGGAACTGATTGGAGACACTATCACTGCTAACACTGAGCTGAGAACCACTGTCGACGCTCTTACTTTATCTAATCAGCAACTCTTGGAGTCGAACAGGCAGATCATGGAATCACAACAGCAGCTCATGGAATCACATCAGCAGCTGATTCAGTCTAACCGTGATCTCCAGCTTGCAAATGTGAACAACGAGCGTCGAATCACCAAATATAAGAAGCAAAACACAAGGCTAAGGACTAGGTTGAATGCGTTGACCGGAACACAACCTAGACTTACTGGTGGTTCGGAAGCTGGAGCTAGTACAGGTGCTGATGATGATGATGAGGATAGTGAAGAAGACGATGATGATGAAGAGGATGATGATGAGTCTGATGACGATGATGACAATGATGGTAAGGGTGATGGTGGTGATCCCGGAGCCACAGGCGGGGGTGGATCAACTGGTGGGTCTGCATCGGGACGAACGAAGAAAAGTCACGATCGCAGAGGCAATGATCCCAAGGCAGGTTCTTCTGCTCAGGGGGAGCCAGCACCTATGATGAGCAAGATTCAAGAACTTCGCGATAAAGTAAAGAAGAAAGCGATAGTTCTTGTTGAAGACGTGGAGCCTTTGAACTGTTACTTTGCATATGATGACGAAGGCAACTTGCTCCCACCTCCTGCCATGCCTGAGTACGATCTGGAAGAAGGAGAGATTCCACCTGAGATGACAACAGAGGACATGACTAAAGTATATGGCTTTGCATCTGGAGAATCTTCCAATGCAAGTCAATTCGTTCCTCCTGAGATGCATCCAGAGTGCAATGAAGTGGATCTCGAAGAAGGAACCAGCGTGCCGACCCCTGAGTATGTTGTAAATGACTCGGGCGCTGGAATTCCAAACATTGACGAGGAGATGATACGTGAGGCCGAAGAAAAGCTGAAATCCGACTCTACTGAAGTTCCTGATGCAGTAAAGATACGACATGACAAGATCAGAGAGCGGTATCCCCAATGGTTCAAGCCCGAAGAGAAGAAAAGGCCAGTTGAGCGAGCATCCATCTTCAAGAAAAGACTGTCGAAGATGTCTGGCAATGTGATAAGCTGGGCGTATGTTAGTCAGACAAGAATGCTCGGGGTTAAATGGCAAGAAGGTGTATTGTACTTTGAGGATTTCAAAGACACTCTAAGCCTGCCATTCTGGTACATTCGTGACTTAGTTCGTCTCAACTATCCACTGTATGAAGAGAAATCTGCCTCTCTTAAGGGTTTTTACACAAAGCTGAAGCGAGAGAGCTCAGAGGGATGGAAAGAGTTGATGCCTCAGTATCCCAGATCGTATCAGACAGACAAGATTCATCCTTTCACCTTAAAGCCTATCTGGGAGCATAAGATCAAGCCACCGAAATGCGTTTCAAGGATTCCCATTATTCCAGTTGAACAAGACTTTACCTCGAAGCTGTATTATTGGCACTATGATGCAGCAACCACTCAAGCAGTGATTGTCTTGAGCAACAGTCCAAACCCGTGCAGAAAGATAAGGATTTGGGATCCTATGTGGTTGATAAATTGCTCAGAGAAGGACGTGGAGACGTTGTACCAACATCCGATCATGCACTTACCAGCTGAAGCCGATCAAGCCATGAAGTTTCAAAGGGTGATCCAGTTTTGCTACGCCAACAAAGTTCATGCAGGATGCGATTGGTCAAGAATCTCAAGGGTCAAGACAACGTCAAGCTAAAGTTGAAGACGGATGATGCTGCTTGTTATTTTGTTTAGTTGTATTCGTTTATGTTTATCAAGTCTGTAAAGCTGTTTGCTATTGATATAAACGTTGTCTTTTGATTAAGTCTGTACGTATACTAGCCTGGTCCAAGGGGGAGTCTGTTAGTACATGATGTCCCTAGGCTAGTATATCAGTTGTTTGGACGTGTTTCGGGGTGTTTGGAGATGTTTGTACGCGTTTTGGAGGGTTCGTGATACTGCATGCGATTAGCAAATAGTGACACGCGATTAGGGCCCTAATCGCGTCACTGTTCACGCGATTGGTCCTTGGTTATAGGCGATTAGCCATAATCGCCCCACATGATAAGGCTAATCGCATATATGCTGCTGTACGTACCCGGGAGGTATAAATAGGCCCAATCATTGCCCTAATCATTAGTTCTTGCCTCACACACTCTCCAAACACCCTCCCAAGGTCTGTAAGGTCTGATTTGATCTCTGTAAACACTCGTGCTCTGTTTTTAGTGATTAATCGATAATCTTTTGACCCGTGTGTGTGTTGTGATTACTCGTTTGTCATAGTTTCATTATCGTATCTGTTATTAAAGCATATTAGAGGGATTCCGCACCTCTAGTATAAACCCCGTGATTGTTGGATTTCGTGTTATTCGATCCTACAGAAGTCTTTAATGTTTCAATCAGAGTTTTATGAAATAGATGTAACGAGTCGCGCTTGCTCGCGCGTTGACGCGGGATCTTGATTATGAATGTTTTAGTATCACCATATGAGATGCGAAATTTCTTAAACTTTATTCAAACCATCTTTCCTTTTTATTTTTATCTTTTTTTGAATTATCCCTAACCTACAACAATACACCTAAATCATTTTACTTCAAAAGACAAAGTGTTTTAGGAAATGACCCGAATTTTGGGGTCCTGGCTTTGTATGTTATATATTTTTAAGTTGGAAATTTGTTCGGTTGTGGCTTTATTTGTTCGGTTGTTTCTTTTGAAATATGATTAAATAAACTATTTTTTCAAGTAAAATATTTCTTTTCTTTTTGTGGCTTTATTTGTTCGGTTGTTTCTTTTGAAATTAGAAGTATTAAAATTTCTATTTTAATAAAAAAATTAAGCACCGATAACACCATGTATTTTCCTTCGATATTTGACTATTCTTTTGACTTGCGATAAATTAAAAACACCTCTCAAACTCTTTTTTTGCAAGGGTATTTGTGATTTTCATTCTGACAAAATATTGATTTTTTATGATCGGTTCGAAAGTTTTTCTTTTGATGTTTTATGATTAAACGAAATATGAATTTTTATTTGTTTCCACAAAACACCGATTTGGTTTTAAACAATATTATCGAATCAATGAATTCCGATGATAAGAACAATGCGATTTTCCAATTCAAACGAACCAATCTTCATATTAATCTTCAAAATCAGACCAAGACCAAAGAGGAATTTGCACCCTCAATTCTTATGTACTTATAATAATTGCAAACCAAAAAAGGAATTAAATGAGTGATCTTCTTCGATCAGTAATTGTAATAGGGTATACATAATATGGTATAGATGTTTTTATTTGGGATTTCCGGCCAATTCTACCAAATTAAAGTCGCGGTCTCGTGGTGGAAAATTCTGCCTTTTATGATTCCAATTATGTAATTATCCGATGATTTATGAGTGTAACAGTTATGTGGTAATTGATGTTCCTTTCCGGAGGATTCTACCAGAACAGACGACAGTTCCATAAAAGATGCAACACATAGGTTAGGATTTTACAATAATATGCGCCTCTTCGTTGGTTTTTTGAACTTGTTCGTTATTCAAAGGAACAATAAATTAGAATCCTTACATGAAAGATGAATCTAGAAAATGGTTGCAAACAATTATAAATTGTGTTGGTGAAAATGAGATGTGGAAAGGACACATGTTGGAGCAGGTTATTAAAATCAAATGGATTTGGAAATAGGAAAAAAACCTTGCAAGTTGGAATCGGTGCTTTGTGATATGTATTGTTATTTTATATGTATTGTTTCTAATTTAAATATATATATATATATATATATATATATATATATATACACGCGGTAGTAAATAAGCACGAGTCGTATGATGTTGCAAATTGTATGTATAATAATTTGTGAAACGGTGGGGAGTGATGGGGAAGGGTGGCGACTCTTTGAAGTTGCCCAAATTGCTAATTGTAGCAAAAGTGATGACTCCTAGAGAGGATTAATATTGATAATTAATTTGTGAAAAAGTGCCAAGTGACGGAGAAGGGTGGTGACTCTTAGAAGTAACCCAACTAACTATTTTGTGAAACGGTGCCAAGTGATTGAGAAGGGTGGTGACTCTTAAAAGAAATTCAACGATAACTAATTTGTGAAACGGTGCCAAGTGATAAGGAAGGATGGTGACTCTTAGAGGTGACCCAAGTTGCTAATTGTGTGTATATATATATATATATATATAATTAGTTAGATTTTGAATTTTATATCAATATTTGTAAAGTTATACGCATTTGATGGATTTGTTTTGTGAATTGACTCAAAAGTGACCCGTTAGCCTTAAAATTGAGATGCTCTCATTGCTTTCGTGACACATTATTCATTACATGTTTGGGTTACAACTTCAAGTTCTATTATTTATTGAAGCCGTTTCTTGTATCTAATGAAATTACAAAGTGTAATTTAACAAAAAAAAAAATCTATTTGTTATCAATACATCTTTCTTGAAGAAAAACTAAAAGTAAAACAACACTAGCCTCAAATTAAAATGTACAAAAAAAAAAAAAAACAAAAAAAAAAAACGTTATGAACAATCAACATGTTACAATCAGAACATCTAGGCTATAGAGCTTGACAACAGAGTGATACAATCAGAACTTCTAGGCTATACAGCTCAACAACAGAGCGATAAAAAGTGGTCTAATTGACTAGGCGTTGGTAGTGTGGCTGCTTGAATAGGACTTATGCCTAGTTAATTAGTGTGGCATGTACAGGCCACAAACCAGCACATTTAAAATCCGAAACATGGTGCTCACAACCTTTAGACTTGGTATGGCATGGTGTGTGGTCTTGAGCCCCTCTCCTCATTGTTTTCCCATTTCACCTTAACCAAACAAATACATATAAAACATGTTTATTAGTTATAAGTTTATAACACATCTAATAAAAACAAGTTTTAGTTACCAGCTGCCAGGTATCATGTCATTGCAAGTTCGGTTTTTCCTTGTAGCTTCATCACCGTAAATCTGCAGGCATTCCTTGACCGAAGTTCAATCAGTTTTGCCATCCTACTGTTGTAGTTTATGACCCAAACCTTGGTCCTCCAGTTGGGCACATTTGTACCACTCATGGCATGTTTAGTAAACTTTCCGGGACAACTGAACACTATTTTCAACCCAAATTACAATAATTTAGTTTTTATAACAAAGAAGACAAAACATGAAGTGGATGTGTGAGATATTTTGATCATACCTTGTCTGCAGTCTTGGATACAATGGCAGGTAGCACGGAGAGTACCATCGTCACTTATTCTAAGGACAACAAATTCCGTTTCTTCACCACTGCATTAATTCCATCATAAATCAAATTATAAGTAATCATCTAAGTCATCTAATAAATATTTAACAAAGATATTCTCATCTGGAATTTACCATACCTGACAACTTCGCTTTGAACTATCAACATGTTATGATCCGATCCACATAGACCGGAGAGAGATCGATGTATACTGCAAGCGGATTGATGGCTAAAACACAATTTAAAGATAAAATATGGTCAGAACATATACGAAAGATTATAATTAAATCGATGTATAAGTAAAGAACAAATATGAAAACAGCTTACATGTACATTGGATCAGATGCCTCCATCTGTCCTGCACCTGAAGGTAGTGTATTAGAACAGGCGGCCTTGAAATGATTTTTTATATGAGGTTAGACATAGTATATATAGTTGAGAAGGTAGGGTACACCCTAATCTGAATTTGCAATATAATCCCTGAAATTAAATGATTTTCTATTTACAACTCAGCTATCTATTTTTTAAGTTTTTTTGGAAAGCGATCAATGTATAATCTACGGAAGCCCTCTAAAAAGAAGCCGGTATTTTGAAATATGTATGAAAAGGATTATGATTCAACACTGAATGTGGCTGATTGATGAATAAAGTAAGAACAAAAAGGAAGAGAGCTACATGCATGAGCAATGAATCCGATATCTCATCGCCTTGGAATTACTGTATTAGAGCAGGCAACAATAGCCATGAATGATTTTTGATACGCAGTTAAACATGGTGTATGTACTTGAGGGACCTAATCAATATTTGCATTATAACCCTTGGAGTTGAATGCCTTTTCATATGGAACTCAACTACAATAGGAGATAGGATTTTTTTATGTTTGTAAGATATAGGAAATCCATGTATGCGGATTATATAACATACGCATATTTAGGATAAAAATCTACGATAACGTGAACCATGATCCAATTACATGGGAACTGAATCTTATAATTGTACTGTACGTATCCAGTGTAGATCAACGGGGCTCATCACCCAAAATTTACATTAAATAAGTCGATCAACGGGGCTGGTCAACTAGAGTAAATAGGTGAGGCAAGGGCCTAGAGACCAAAAAACAAATAAGGGCCCATTCTCTTGAAAAAGAAAATATTCATTACTTGAGTTGCATTCAAGATTTCATTAGACAAGGGGTGTATGGGGTGCTTTTGTAACTAAATAGTGGGTACCCCGGATAGTCGGGACATCTGTTTGTAGGGCCATTCAAAAAAAAGTGTGGGCCAAATCTGATAGGATTGTCAATGATACCACATGAACAAGGAATTAAGGTAACATCATCTGTTGAATATTTGAAGCAATCATTTAAATAAGCCAATCAATAGGGCTGGTCAACTAGAGTAAATAGGTGAGGCAAGGGCCTAGAGACCAAAAAATAAGGGCCCATTCTCTGGAAAAAGAAAATATTTGTTACGAGGCCAAGTTGCATTCAAGATTTCATTTGACAAGGGGTGTGGGGTGCTTTTGTAACCAATTGGTGGGTACCCCAGTTGGGCGGGACATCTGTGTGTTGGCCGTTAAAAAAAGTGTGGGCCAAATATGATAGGATAATCGATGATACCACAAGAACAAGGAATTAAGGCCACATCATCCGTTGAAATCATCTTTGACACAACCACAACCATTAGCCACATCTATTCCCGGTAGCTAGGGACATACACGTAGTGTATTTACAACGATTAATTAAATATTTATTAAACTCTGAGGACCAACATTACAACATATGCAAAGCATATGGACCACCATGCAATTAACTTGAATAAAAGTATATTAACACACACACGTATATATGCAAATACACAAATGAACATATAAATTAATGAAATAATGGAAATAAATAATCCTAACTATTGACTATAGGCCAATAACAGTCCTAACTACGAAAATTACCAATAATGGTCCCAACTTTCAACATATTGGAATATAATGGACCCAACCTAACGGAGGTCTAACTCCGTTAGTGTGGTGCTGACGTGGCATGCCACGTAGGATCATTTTGCCACCTAGGATGCCACGTAGGATCATTTTTGCCACTTAGGATGCCACGTCTGATGCCACGTAGGATCATTTTGCCACCTAGGATGCCACGTCAGCACCACACTAACGGAGTTAGACCTCCGTTAGTTTGGGTCCATTATATTACAATATGTCGAAAGTTGGGACCACTATTGGTATTTTTCGTAGTTAGGACTGATATTGGCCAATAGTCAATAGTTGGGATTATTTATTTCCATTATTCCTAAATTAATACACTCATATAGATGTACATATCTTTATCCACATACAAAAATAAAAATAAACATACGCATACACATATACACATAACAAATATTTACCATATTAACCTAACAATTAAAAAAACAAACCAACATAAACCGTAACACTCTAACAAATACAACTAACAACTTAAATTTGTAAAAAGTTAGGGTTTTAAACCTTTCATGATGGTATGGAGTGGTGGCAGTGTGGGTGATTTGGTAGCAGTGATTTGGTAATATTGACTGTGCGACTCGAGAGATAAGGAAGAGAAACGTAAAGACGAGAATGTAGCAGCATCAAGTTTTTAACCATAGTATTGATGGTATGTGTCGGTAAATTTTCTACGACCTGTATAATGGTTTGAATATCTGTGTGAGATCCGTCACAAGGATATGCGACCGGGGATTTTGGTCGGTAACACCTTAGATGTTAACTATCTGATCCAAATCGGCCATCAAGCCTCTTGATTTGTTATTTGATTGGTTTTGTTACACAAAGTTATTTTATGTCATAACATCTCATTTTGATTATAGAACATCACTATTTTGCTTTCATTTTCTCTATATTGACTACCAACAAGTTTTGTAAAGTCTTATTTGATTGGTTTAATTACATAAAGTTATATCAGGCCACATATAACATATAATTTTGTTGTGAAACACATGTCGATACACTCTTAGTGATTCTCTAGTAGATTGTTATGATATAGTCGATATAAACCAAAGATAGATTAAGCATTTTCACAGTTTATAAATATTACATCACATTACATCACATTACATCATATTACATCACATTACATCACATTACATCACATTACATTTTGAGGTATGACAAATTACAAAAAAAAATATATTAACTTTAGACCATAACATTTTCTAATAGGAGTATTGGATTTAAATAATCCCAGCTCTCGATTATTGGCCGCCACCGATCTCAACTAAGGAAACGTGTGCTCGTGGTCCCACCTTTAAACATATTATCCACAAACGGACCATGACTAACATTTTGTCCACCGTTTAGCAATCAACTATTAACCACTACCGGTCCAAACTGATGTGGCATGCTAGTATGGCAAATTCCCTCTTGCGCGGCAAATTCCTTCTTAGTATTTCTTTAGTTATGATCCGTTGGTGGACAATATGTTAAAAGGTTGGACCATCAGCACACATTTTTTTAGTTGGGACCCTTGGCGGTGAATTGCTAATAGTTGGGATTATATAAATCAAATACTCCTTTCTAATATGACAAATCTTAAAATGTAAACTACATTATATCTTCAAAACCACCAGTAGGGTTTTGCGTGTGAGGACATGAAAATTTGGTTTGTAAATGGCAGCACACATAGTTTTAGACTCAAAGTTTAAATCTTAAACGAATTGCAGTGGAAATTAAAGTATTTGTATGACAAATCGTCAAAACACATGAACAAAATAAAACGTCAACTAATGTTCAACACAGTAACTAACGTCTTTAGCTAAGGAACCACCATTAAGACCTCAACATGTCCAATAATCTCAAATGCATGCTCTATAGTAATAAAGTAATGGTTACAAAGAGTTTGATGAAATCATCTTTTGAAAATAGTTTACCATCTATGACTTTAAGACTCTATCATACAATTCAAACACAATTTACGTGCCTATCAAATCACCGCTACATCGTCTATGTCAAAATTGTCATGTCATCATCTATATGGCCGTCAATTAGCATCGTTTACTCATCAAATGACATCTATATTGTCAAGGGACTCGTCTACTTGCCCATGATGGGGTATACATATAATCATTATTGGAATTGTTAAATCAATGCATGTACGCAAGCTATCAATCAATTCATCAAATTTGTAATATAAAGATCATGTTCGCTTACTGTTTTATAAAACACTTGAGCATGTAAATTAGCCAAGACACCTTGAAATCATCTTAAAGCATCTTTTCACAACAAGAACTCGAACTCACTATAACGACTAACCAGACACCTCTAACGTCTATCATCTAAGAAAACTCGTATATATCTTACACAATTTGACCTCTTCCCAGTACCATGAGTTGATTTCGTATACGAGCCTCACTTGGGCTTGGTTCCTAGGCCAAACCACCTTCACCGTGGCCTAGCCACCCAAATGAGACCCACTCGGGTCCGGTTTCTACCAGGCTCACCAGAACCCTAATCAGTTCCACCAACTTCTCCGAGGGTTTCCCGCCATAGGTCAGCACCACTATGCCACCACTAGCCTTAACCAGTGCCTCTTAACCATCGCCAACCCACAACCGGTCACCATCGGCAACTCTAAAACCAAATGATAACAAGTCGACCATTGGGCCCTCTTCCAAACCAGTTGCAATGAGAGCAAAAAAAAAAAAAAAAAACCTCAAATTAAATACAAGATCATACCTAGTATTAGCGAGAAATCACCACTAAGTGCTTCAGTTAGGATTACACGCATTCTCAAGACCTAAATCAAGAAATCAATGCCAAATCAATAAAATGATCAAGTGATGATATGCAATTTCAGATTACGAGATTTTACATTTAAATCGATGATAATCACGTTGCTTCCTGATTTCCCTTTCTTGTCTCCCACTTACGGCAAAACAGGCACAAGGGTGTGGCCCCTTATGGCCGCAGACCCTATCGTCCTGCTCCTAGGTAATCTACCTTGCATTAATGATCAGTAAACCACATAGATATACGAAGATCTAATACCACCTCAACCATTCATCTTCAGATTTCTAAGGTGACTAACTGTTTATTGACCGTATCTACAAAGAGGACATATTTTCAATATGTGACATTGATTATTTTAATCCCCATTAAACAATCACCGGGAGCATAAAATAAGGCGGTTTAGTTCAAGGACAAAAACGATTATGAACACTAATAAACATAAGAATACTGACACATTTCAGAATGTCCGTGTGTAATGGCCTATTCGACGATCTCATGAAAACCATTTGTTGGATCTTATTAGAAATCTAAACCTCAATTACCAATAGAATAGTGATAGTGATAGTGATTGTTTACAAACCCGAACCTATTCCATATGCCGAAAATCACCTAAAAAGATTAAGTGGAAAGGTTATAGAAAAACTGATACTTCAGATTACTAATAGTAGGTATGATTAGAGTGACAAGTTTATGTTGATGTGCTATTTCTAAAACATGTATACATTTTTTTCATAAAAAAATTCATGGGTAATTATGAACGTAGTACATGCGTGGTTTAACGTCATCTGTGATATATTTGTTTAGTAATGACATGACGAAGTCTTTAGAGTTTCAATCGGAGTATTATTAATTAGATGTAATTAGTTAGATTTTGTATTTTATGTCCATATTTGTAAAGTTGTATGCATTTGATGGATTAGTTTTGTGAATTGACTCAAAAGTGACCCGTTAGCCTAAAAATGACCAAAATGGGCATAACTAAAAGCTTGTATGCATGTTTGTTTATTTTTGTTTATGGTAAATGGGTATTTGTGTCATTTTCCTTATTAAAAGCTTGTAGCTAGTAGGATCTTTTTATTAAACGCTAGTACTAGTAGCTTTTCAGTGTAGAGCTTTTTCTTCTAACCTAAAAGCTTTCAAGATCCTTCAACCAAACAAAGTGTTTTATTGAGTATGAGCTTTTTCTTAAAAGTTTGAAGCTAGAAGCTCCTAAAAGTTCTTTGCCAAATATACCCTATATATGTTTGAATTATAATGGAAGTATAATTTGCAGTATAATCCCAGAAATTAAATGCCTTTTCATTTACAACTCAACTATCTATTTTTTAAAAGTTTTTTTTTTGAAAGGTGATCGATGTATAATCTAAGGAAGTCCTCTAAAAAGAGGCTGCTATTTTAAAACATGTATAAAAAGGATTATGGTTCAACACTGAATGAGGTCGATCGGTGGATAAAGTAAGAACAAAAAGGAAGAGAGCTACATGAGCAATGAATCCGATATCTTATCACCTGGGAATTACTGTATTATAGCAGTCAACAACAACCGTGAATGATTTTAGATACGCAGTTAAACATCGTGTATGTACTTAAGGGCCCTAATCAATATTTGCATTATAACTGTTGGAGTTAATGCCTTTTCTTACGAAACTCAACTATCATAGGAGATAGCGATTTTTTATGTTTGTAAGATATAGGAAATCTACGATAAAAATCTACGATAACGTGAACCATAAGCCAATTACATGGGAACTGAATCTTATAATTGTACTGTACGTATCGAGTGTAGATCAACCGGGCTCATCACCCAAAATTTACATTAAATAAGTCGATCAACAGGGCTGGTCAACTAGAGTAAATAGGTGAAGCAAGGGCCTAGAGACCAAAAAACAAATAAGGGCCCATTCTCTTGAAAAAGAAAATATTCATTACCTGAGTTGCATTCAAGATTTCATTAGACAAGGGGTGTATGGGGTGCTTTTGTAACCAAATAGTGGGTACCCCGGATAGTCGGGACATCTGTTTGTAGGGCCATTCAAAAAAAAGTGTGGGCCAAATCTGATAGGATAGTCAATGATACCACATGAATAAGGAATTAAGACAACATCATCTGTTGAATATTTGAAGCAATTGTTAAAATATGGAAATGGAATCTTATGGCTTTGAAATTGCAATCCTGGAATGTAATCCCTTGGGCCAAGTATGGTTTCTGTGATTTCTAATCTTGTGCGATTGTTATTTGTGAATTCTGACCCTCTTTAACTCCACATATGTTACACATCACTCACTTTTTCCTAATTCACTCCACCTCATCTCAAGAAATGGTTTAACTCTTTTAACTCCATCTAACATTATTCTTTTAATGGTTTTTGGTTTAAAAAATGAAACAAAGATAATTAAATCTCTTAACACCTTGTTAACATGTTAACATATAACCCTTTTATCTTCACTTAACATAAGGAGGGAGTGGTGTATAATGTCAGTTAACATGCCATGTCACCGTTAACGCCCCAAATGTTAGAGTACACCCCCATGACCTTACAAAATCTGGCTTCTTCAATTACCAGGTACAGTACTAAGTTTCTTGGAGTAAATAGTTTGTTAATTGTAGACTATATACATATACTAATCATATTTTTCACATCATAAAGTTATGACTTTTTACTAATAGTTAATAATTTGAAATCCCAAAACACTGCAGATAATAGAAGCTTAGTTAGATACACTTAAGCTTATTTCTTCGACCATTGGTATTTAATTTCACATATTAAGGTTCTTCAATTTGGATTTAAATAATCCTAACTATTAGCTATTCACCGGTCCTAACTAACAAAATGTGTACTGAGGGTCCCACCTTTTAACATATTGTCCACTAACGGCTCGTTTCTAGAAGAACCTCCAAGTTGCTCATCAATGGTTCGGCCCCTAGCTTCCCAAGGGGATGATAAAATAATTGGTTTACAAGGAATTAAAAAAATGGAATTTGTTAGAAGCCATGCGTATGCATTATATTTATTTGGATATAGTAAAAAGCTTGTCTTGAAGAAGAATCTGGAATAACTTTTCACTCACCACCTGTTAGTACTTGCATCCAACAAAATTGACGTAAATTCGAATTAACTTTAGCTTCTATCCATAAATTCGAATTAAACTTTAGCTTCTATACATAATCAAGTCAACATCTTTTATAACAAATTCTTGATGTAAATTCGGATTAAAACTTTAGCTTCTATAGATTAATTCTGCATAATGAATGAATCTTTAATCAATTCGGCATCTTTTATAATATTAAACACGAACTCTTGACATTAATTCGGATTAAAATACATAAATTTGG
Organism: Ambrosia trifida; assembly: GCA_028751855.1. Taxonomy (NCBI): domain Eukaryota; kingdom Viridiplantae; phylum Streptophyta; class Magnoliopsida; order Asterales; family Asteraceae; genus Ambrosia; species Ambrosia trifida. The sequence continues at coordinate 27,805,285 of CM054126.1, forward strand.
CATAATGAATGAATCTAAGCATCTTTTATAATATTACAACAGCAATTCTTGACATAAATTCGGATTAAACTTTAACTTCTATACATAAATTCGGCATAATGAATGAATCTACAATCAATTCAACATCTTTTATAATATTACAACATAAATTCTTTGAACTTTTTGGGGTCATAGACCAGGATCCTCCATCTCCGGTGGCGGAGCAAACAGCGACATTATCAGCCACCTTGCTTGGCTATGTTTGCATGCCACCCAATCACCACATAGTTCCGCCATCGATCTCAAATGACAGAATCACCATGAACACAACATAAGCCATTAATTATTGGTTGTGTTCACCATAAGTGGAAAGACTCAATCACGGCGCTTTCAACCTTTGCTTTTGGTAAATTTGAAGCAACCAGGCCCCTCTCCTCAAGATCTTCACATGTCCACCTTAACCAAACAAAACACATCAAACACTCTTTATGAATCCTAACACATCAATAAAAAAAAGTTTTTAGATAAGCAGATCAATTACCTGCCCGGTATCATGTCATTGCATGTCCGGTTTTCCCTTGGAGCTGGATCATGGAAAAACCTGCATTCAACCGCTGTCCAACAATACACAACACAAAAACTCGTCAAGGTGGCAGACAAACAGGAAGTGGGTGTGTGAGAGAGTTTGATATATCATACCTCGATTACAATCTGGGTTGCAATGGCAAGTAGAGTAGATGGTTCCATTGTCACCAATTCTCCAGATGCCGAAGGTGTTGTCACTGCATTCCAACAATAATCAAATTATAAGTAATCTGAACCATCGTCAATTTTGTATCACAAGCATCATCTACCAAAAACTATATATGAAAGCAAAAATAAATATTAATTTCATACCAGGTTGGGTTTATCTTCGATACGCTTTGAACAATCAACATGTTATGATCCGATCCACACGACGGAGAGAGATTGATGAACACCGTGAGCCGATTTATAGCTGACACACAATTCAAATACAAAAAATGGTCAGAACACTTTCGAAACAGAATAATCAATAGATCAAAGGCATGTGTAAACAAGCATACAAAGTATTGTACAGTTAAATCGATTTATAATTATAGAACAAACAGAAAAACTGCCTACATGGACAGAGAATCAGATATCTCATCTTGCCCTGTATTAGAGCAGGCTGCTGCTGCTGCGGCGTCCTTGAAGTGATGTGATATGAGAGCTATAGGCAAGCATCTTATATATAGTTGAGGTTGCTGCGTAAACCCTAATCTGTATTTGCATTATAATCCCTGAAATTAAATGTCTTTTAATATAAAAGTCAACTATTATATGATATAGGCATTTTTTTATGTTTAGTGTTAATTTATTTAACTTCTAAACCCGAAATATTTGTAAACACTACATTTCTATGATATAAGAAATTTGTGGATGTACATGGATTTATGGAACACATATACGTATGTATCTTGGTTTAAAATCTAAAATAATTTAAACGCCAACCGAATTATAAAGGAACTAAAGCTTAAAAATTTATTCAGCGAGTGTGGGTCAATTTAGTACCACCATAAATTTGCATTACGTAAGCCCCATAGGAAGTGATTTATTAAATGCAATTCCATCTGTTCTTCTCAAGCTACTGAGCTGTAATGCCAAACGCAACCATGTAGAAAACCAAAAGGTAGTGGAACAAATATTAGTCATGATTAATAGATATGATACTCTACCATCGTCACTACTTAGAAAAGACTTATTGGCATTCGTGGAATTGTCAATGGAATAAAGTTCATATGTTACTAACTAAATGCATTGTTGATTGACTACAAAGATTCATAGTGAAGTAGTGAGGAAATATATATTATCTTTAATCTTGCCCTGCAGGTAGTGTATTAGAGCAAGCGGCCAAGAAATGATTTTCGATTTGAAGTAGACATCGGATATGTATTTGAGAAGGCGGGTAATTGGGTAAACCCTATTCTGAGATTGCAATTAAACCCCTGAGATTACATGCCTTCTAATATAGAACTCAACTATACTGATATATAGGCATTTTTTTTTTGTTTGAATGATGAAATTATTATATAATACAAAGGAAAAGACTAGTCTTCCTATTAATATTAAGGATATACCCGGTTAACAAATGAATATTGTTTGTAAAAAAATTATATTACACAACAGTTTTACTATTTGAACAAAAATAAAACATATCAATATTCAATTAAAGATCATTTGTTTTACTTCTAAACTAACATATATTGTGAACCTTATAGGTGCAAGATACAGAAATGTAGCAAATGTACGTAGATTTATATAACACGTGTGTGTATGCTGGTTAAAAATCTACGAATGATTTTAGATACAACCATATTATAACGGAACTGAAGCTTAAAACTGCATATGTCATTTGTGGGTAATTAAACTTACCACCCTAAATTTGCATCTCATAAACTAATTAGAAGGTGATTTGTTGAATGTAATCCCATGTTTTCTTTTCTAGCTACCGAGTTGTGACGTAACCGAGTAGAAATTCAAAAGGTGGTGGAACATTGCTTAGCCACGATTAATAGATATGAAAGTTAATTCAATCTTCAATACTTCTAATAATAGACTAAGATCCATTCAATTCTCAAGGGACAAAAGTCTTTTCACAACCAAGCATAGATTATCGAGAAATGCTTAGTGAAGTAGTGAGGGGAGATTTATCATCTTTAATGTGTTGCTAATATTTAGTAACTAGCAACAAATAAATATAAGTGATGATTAAGATTCCATTAAATTACATATTCATATATAGTTTTACGTTTGTTAAGACATAAGGTCTGCCTACACCCCCACCATGCCTAGACCGGACAATAACTTTACTATTTGTATGATTTACTAGGTATATTAATTTGTATTTGTATTTGTTGTAAATTTGTTAAGCCAGTATCATGTTTTTAGTCTAACTATTATTTTATGCACCAAAGCCACTAAATTGATGTTAAAACATAGTGACATGGAACAAGAATTTACATGGAATAACATAGGGCTCTCATTATGTTAATGAAGAGCATATAGTTAGCCAAATGATAAAATCTTTGTACGGGCCGATATAATTAACGTCATCTTGTGTTAGAATTTAAGCATAAATTTTTGTATGTGCTGATAAAATCTCTGTTGTAGACCTTATATGGTGATCCTTTGTTTAAACCTGAGTTCATTCCATGATATGCAGACGACCTCATATTGGATATATAGGTATACTGAGTAGATAGCATTTTTAGCATTCATCAATGTCATACAATTAACGTAGTACTAAAATACTTAATAGACACCGTAGATTATACTTTGACATCGATTGGATTCCTCTTTTGATTTCCTTATTATGCATCATGTTAATAGGACTATCGGGGATGCTTCATAAATGAGTGCTTGAGTTCCAAATATGTTTTATGTAATAAATGTAACTAATTATATCCAATGTCAATTTATGTAACATGTTAGTACATGTATAGATGTCCCTAGCCTAGTATAGGTTTTTGTACGTTATTTTGAATGTATTTATACTTGTTTTAGTGATTAAGGGCATTTTAGTAATTAAGATAGGCGACTGGGTTTCTATACAAGACTGGCTTAGCCAATTGTGTGGGACAACAGGCGATTGGCTAATCAATTGCCCCCGCCTAGTCGTGTGTTATTGAGCCAGTCGCCCCAAGGTCCTTTGGCGACTAGCAAGGGCTATAAATAAACCCAATGACTGTCCTAATCAATTGCCACCACCATTCACCGCCATTTCACCACATGTTTTACCATCACCCGCCACTGACCACCACCCTGCCACCCAAGTACGTTTCCTGCATTTTTGTATATTGAGTCGGTTGAGTCTGTATTTTTTTAGAGTCTTTTATTTTACTTTTGATTCAGTTTTGAGTTTTTAGTTTGAGTCATTGGTTTGTCTAATATATTTTATTGCAGGTTTGGATCTAGCCACCCGTACTTAATCTCCATTCGGGCGGGGACGGTCCAACAATCATTTAAGGCAACCATTTGTTTTTATGTTTTCTTTTTGGTTTTTATTTTTTAGGTTTGATTCAAAGGCCACGAATGAAAGGCTATACGGCCTGGTTTAGAAGGACAACTTCATATTGCTTGTAGCTCCACTGCTTATATCAAGAGGAGTCTGTTCATTTTTGTTGTTTTTTTATTTCTGCTTTATTTTATTCTACTCTCACATTGAGGACAATGTGTCGTTCAAGTGTGGGGATGGAAACTTCATTTTATTTTTAGGTAGTTTGAGTCATAAATTTTAAAAATTCAAAAATAAATAAATAAATTTTTTTTAAAAGTCCAAAAAAATTAAAAAATGTCCGTGATCTTTTGTGCATTTTATATGGAAAATGATAGTAAAATTGGGATTTTTGGTTTTCAAAATATTATATATATGAGAATATAAATAGATTGAAAGCGTGTTTGCTTAAGATGTGTCGGTAGGCCCAACTAGCTTTGAAAGGTCCTATGATTTTTCTTAATATACCTTAATAATCATGATATCTTGTGGGTTCTCATCTTAGGAGAAACGGTAGAACTAAAACCACTGATAGTAATTAGAGGTAACACTGTAGGTTGAAAGCTCATATGTATTATTAATTAAACGGCACACTTGATCCTTTTTATGAGAATAAATCCGGTGAAAAGTGGCGCCCAAAAAAATCCATATTTCCATCAATTGAGCTAGATAAAAAATATATATAAAAAATAACTGAAGCCTTTGGTACCAAAATCCATAGGAACTTGATTAGGGAATTTAGAGGACTTAGGTATTCTTCCATTCTTGAGATCGGGAGGTGATGGAATGTTGGGTTGTCTAAAGCTTTAGGTGTTAGGTTTTGGGTGAGACCGGAGGTGAGCCTATCCTAGTTGTCTTTAGTTTCTTGAAATTCCAAGTCATAGTTAGCCCAATTAAGTTACTCCTTTACATCTTCGGGTGTATTGTTGTTAGAGAGACCGGGAGGTGATCGAGTCATTAGAGTACCTTTACATTCTTAGTGAGGTGAGACCGGGAGTTGATCCGAGCTTTATAGCCGGTGTTTTATTCTTTAGGATTCTTTGGGGTGTGTTGGTGAGACCGGGAGGAGATCTAGCACGTCTTAGGGTTTCTTGAGTTATCTTTAGAATCTGGTAAGCCATTCAGTTTTCTATTACCGAGAGTTGTAAGTTTGCATGTAGGATTCTTGACCTAGGTAGTTGCCTTCCTATCCTGATATTTTCCTCAGTTATCCTTGTTGTCTGTTTATCTTATTTAATTATTTTATTTATTTTAATTAATTATTAAAAACCCAAAAATCAACCAATTTTGTTAAGTCTTAGTCGAGTCTAGTTTTGTTTTCTGATTGTGTCCTGTGGGTTTGATACTCGGACTTACTTAGTCTGTACTGCATTGATAGGTACACTTGCCTGTCGTGTGGTCTAGTTTAGTTGAGTCTGTTTTATATTACTAGGTGTCTTGGTTGTTTATATTTTTAGACCATACATAGCAAATCAATAACCACTGCTACCTCATCACTGTAACAAGCCGGCTAGTGGAAGATCTCGGTCATCAATCCCTAACCCCTCTCCTCTAGTTTCCCTCTTTCTCTTTCTTATCAATCAGACCGTGTTGAGCTACAAGAACCCACAAATTTATTCCGACAACATTGTGACAACCAGTAAAATTCAGGAATTGGCAGGAGACTATGGAATATCACCCATAGGGTGTGTTAATTATGATTAGAAACCATTTAGAGAAATATTAGTAGAATTAGTGGTTGGTTATAATGAGGGTCTCAAACGTTCTAAGTTTGATGGTTTCGGAACGAGGACTCTATACGGTAGGAAACACGATAATAATAATTTTAGTTGGATGTGGACGATTTGCTAGGAAAAAGGGGTATGAGTGGTTATTGGATAAAAACCTTGAGTTATTGTTATGGAAAAATAATTGCAAGGTGAAAGGAAAAGGTATTATGTTTGGATATTTATAAAAAAAAAATATAATACCCAACCCCCACCCTAGGTCGCCGCCCACCCCACCCAATCAAAAGGTTTTGATTAACTAAATTATTATTATTATTATTACCATTATTATCATTATTATTATTATCAATTAACTCACCCAACCCATTATAAATACCCCCAATCCCATACACTTACCACACACACATAACCTTACACATTCCACACACACTCTCTCTCTCTATTCGAAACACCCCCTCTCTCTCTCTAAAATTTTATGTTTTGATGATTCCTTCCAGAATCATAAGAGCTTTTATCAAATACTTCAAGAACCCAAGATCATAAAGCAAGAAAACATTGATTTTCAAGGAATTTAAAGGTTAGTTCTTCAACAAAATGATTTAATTCAAAGTTTCTTATTATTTTGGTTTTGATTTAAGATTCACCAAACCTTCAAAGATTTTTGGGTAAAAAGTGATAAAACAAGTAAAAGGAAAAGAGAGAAGTGGAAAAGATGATGTAAATATGTATGCATGTGTCGTGTATATATATACGTATGTATGTATCGCGTGTATATATATATATATGTATATGCATAGTATGAATCAATATTGTGAATATATACATGTAAGAGGTTGCTTTGTTTAATAAAATGTTGGAAATGGTTAGATCCATCGATTTTATGGACATGCAAAGGAAGTTTATGAAAGGACATTAAATCTGAATTTAAAAGATGATTAGAAGTCTTGGATGATTTAGATTAGTAGCACAAGGATGAATATAGTAAAAAGTGGACTATTGGATCAATGGTTTAGCATATAGCTAAGGTTTATGTAAAGGAATGGACAATAAGGTATCTAACTTTCAGATCTGAATATTAATAAGTTTTAGTGGTTTTTATGAACCCAAACTTGAGCAAAACGAGTATAGGTAGGAATTACATGCTTAGGAGGTCTTGCATGTACGATCAGGATACGGATTGAGGCTTAAAACGCCAAACTATGGACCCAGAATGTAAGAATATTAAATCTAAGTTAGAACAGGTCCAAATAGGCTTTATGAAGGTGAAAATAAAGGTGATAAAGTAAAAATGAGTTATCTAGGTTAAAACTCTAAGAGTATTGAGATAAAATGCGTAAAAACGTAAGTTTTCGACAATATATACCCATTTAGAACATCTAACTTTAGGGCTGATGTAAAACAGCTTGATTGAGGTCAAAATGAGTATAAAAGTCATTATTTAAGGTACAATATATATTTACCTTAACAACAAATGATTTCAGTACAAAACTGTGTCGCAGAAATCACCGAAAAGTGAGTTTTGAGGCATAGAATAGTCACAACTTAAGGATAACTTGGAATAACAAATTAGACTTATTTGTTAAGTTATATAAGGAATCAAAAGGACTCTAGGCATGAGAAACCTTAGATATTATGTGTGTTTGGTGGAAAAGAACATAAGTTATGTAAGTAGAAACATAATAAGTTGTTGAACATAAACACGAACGTTATTTGAATTGTCACACCCCGACTTTTCCCTCGTCGGATGCGACGTTTGGTGCCTTTGCCAGCGCACCGGAAAGATGCATCTAAGACTCTGGTTCCCTGAACGCCAATTCTAAACCTCTAGGATTCCCCGATCCCAACTGCCGACTACTCCAACCGTGCCGTTACCAAAGTTTAAACCTGAAAGACATACTTAAAAAAGTCAACATAAAGCTGGTGAGTTCATAAGTTTGCATAAATAATTCCACAAGTTTTTATAGAAGAGTTTCCATAAGTCTGAAAAGATCATTCCCGTTAATACTATGTCATAAGAACGTTAGCTAGACGTTAAGTGTTTTTACTACTACGGTTGGGAACCCATTACTAAACCGGTATAAGTGTTGAAGCCAGCCCAGACGGACGGGATTACCGATGCCTCGGCAACCCCAAAGTGTTAGAGACAATATGCACCCGCCCGGCTCCCAGCCGTCGGGTGGGGTTTGTAAGGCCCAATAGATCTATCCACATTTCCCTCGTTGTGCATGCCAGCACATTCATGGTTTCCCCCTGGGACTTTCCATAAAAGCCGTATAGTAATATAAAGTGCCCATAGTATAACATGATCTTTAAAACGATGTAAGTAGTACTCATGTTTCTTTCCCGAATGTAAAACCAGTAACAGCAGGGCCGTGACACTCACGTACCCATTTCATTTTTCAAAAACTTGTTCGTTTGGAATTCCTCAGGTTTTCATAAAAGAAGCATGTCTTCCACCCCGTAAACATTTATAAAACAGTAAAAAGTGGGGTCATGAACTCACCTCAATTTCCATGCTAAGCTAGCAAATAAAGTCCAAGCCTCGACCGGCTTCCTCGTGCCCTATTACAACAAAGGACACCTTAAAGTCTAACACATATAAACCTAGCCTATAATCCGGCTAAAAGGTAGTTTATCCAACTATCTAACTCGTGTGTATAACTCGAGTACTAATATGCCTTAACTCGACGAACCGATCGTGACTTATCTTACTTATGCGTTAACACACGACATAGTACCCAAGTTGCGCACTTGTCACCATTCGTGTGTACACCACGTTGGACTATGTTATGAAACGTATAACTTATCCCGAGCCGTAGCTCGTCTCATAATTATATTTTAGGAAAATATTCCTTGATGAAAATATAAGTATAGTTATTTAAAATCGATTAATAACAATATCGCTTCTTTTCCAAATTCGAACATTTAAGTTATTCAAAACTTTGCTTTTTGTAAAAATAGTTCCCAAAGTAAAATGTTCATATGTTTTTAAATCCAAACAATACACATTATTTAGATGCCGAAAATCTTTCGAAAACTCGTCATACTTGACGTTCGGCGAAACTATATATAATATGTTTTCAAAATATTGTCCGGGATTTACTTATTATTGTTAAACATATCTTTTGTCAAAACGTCACCATTTGCATAACTACACTTATCACGACACTCAGGGAACTTCATTTATAAAAATATGCGACAATTCTATTTTCGTTACGCCGTGGATTTTATAAAAATTTGGGCAGAGTTTCCTCTGTTTTCGTACAAACCAGGCAACACAAGTCGCCTTCAATTTTCCCAAAAATCAATATCAAACACAAATCCACATTTTGTTTATCCGCAATTCCAAATCAGACGAGACTTATACGTTTCGACGCTTTTATATGAAAACTATACTTATTTATATAAAGACACGACAATATATATATTATAGTCCAACCAATTTAGTCCGATATCGATGTTACAAGTCACGCATTTTGGTCACTATTACCGGTCGTCCGATATAATATGTAGTTAACATTTATTATTATTATTCGGTTCGTTCGCGAGTCAAAACTATTTTATGAATATCGATGTATTTATATATATATACATATATAATATCCACAACAAATATACAAATACGAATTAAAGTATACCGATTCGTACGCGCGTAACCCGAAGCCACCTCGAACTACGTGTAGACCGGAACCAAAGTTTGACCAGCTTTGACCGCGTGTTGACCGAGGCTTGACCATCCAGATCTGACCCGAACAAGACCCGTACCGAACCCGATCTCGTACCGAATCTGACCCGAACACCAAAACCACCAAACTTTGACCCGAACCCAGATCTAACCCGAATGCAAACTCGAGGCCAGCTGTCGCGCGACTCGAACCCAACACCAAAACTGACCCATTCCTTTACCCGAGCCTAACCCGCTGACCCGAGACCAAAACAAACACGAACTCGACCAAAACCCGGTCAGATCTGACCCAAGACCTAAACCCGCTGATCAGCCGCCACAACCCGAAACCACCTTCGAACCACCATCTCGTGACACCACCACCGGCCGCACCTACCACCGGAAACCCCCGGATCTGGCACGTTCAAACCACAACCACGAACCCCCAAACCAACCCTGACCAAAACCCAACCCCGAATACGAACCCAAAGCTGACCCGATCTAAACCGGAACTCGAGAACCGAGCATCATCATCAACCCCAAACCTGAGCTACTCGAACTACCAGACTTCGGACCCCAAAACCACAACCCGTCACCACTCGAATCTGCAACCCGAGCACCACAGACCCAATAATCCGGGTCTGAAACCACGCGCCACCACTTCCTCCGCCGTTTCTGCTCGTTTGGGGTCATCCACCAGCGCCGCCACCACCCAAGCCTGGTGGTGGCCGGCTGCTACTGAAACAGAGGGGATGGAGGGAGAGATACGGGAGGGGTAGTGAGGGAGAGAGTGAACGAGAGGGAGAGAGGTGAGGGAGAGAGATGAGAGAGAGTAGAGAGAGAGAGAGAGAGCAGCGAGAGAGATGGGGGGGGGTATGGCTGCTGGTAAAATGAAGAAGAAGAAGAAGGGTTCTTCCTTTTATAGTTAGGGTTAGGGTTTAGTAGGTAGATACCGCGTATCGAACCCGTTATCTCGCGAAACGTCTCGGTTTAGTTTTAGGCTCAATAAATAAATCATTTAAATTAGTCGGTTTTGTTCGAAATACAAAACCGAGCATAAATATAAATATCTTCGACGTCCGACGCGTGTTTTCAGAACACGCGTTTAAATCGCGTTAATTTAACCGGTCGCAGTTTCGATTGTAAAAACGGTCAGTAAACTTCCGAAACTTAATAACTAGAAATATTTAAAATAAATATTTGATTTTTAATAATAAAAATCACATCGGTATAGATCGGAAATTGCCGGGTGTCACATCCTCCCAATGTTACAGGAATTTTGTCCTCAAAATTTGAGATAGGATATCATCCAAGAACCAATGGTAGTATAACAAAAATAGTCAACGAACTTGACGGTACAAATGACACGAGATAAAGTTTCAGAATCAACTGAATGCAAAGTGTAAACAATAACTTTGTCAACAAATACTATTGGCGCACCTCAAACGAAGCAACTAGTGCACCAACTTTTCATTACACACCACAAGGTGTGTCTGCATTTAAGGCAATAACAAACAAGTTGATGAAAGTGAGACATGTCAATAAAAATCATTCGTTATTCCAAGTAGGTTGAATATTCACCGCAAGGTGCTGTATCAAATTCCAACAATTCGATTCAACTGAAATGTCGACTTTAAAGAAACTCATCGACGAAGTATCAAAGGAAACAAATCATTAATGAAACAATTGTTTGATGCGAAGCCCTACAATGGACCTTCACAGGTTTAAAGAATTCAAACATGCAATAGTTGACACGTGTACAAAAATACGTGTCTAATTTGGTGAAAAGAATAAGGAATCAACAAAAATTAAATTCCTTTATGATTGAATGTTGAAGGCAACAAATACAAAAGAAGAGAGATGTAGATCGTACTCAAAAAGATATAACTAGGTTCTACAACATGAACCTTAGAAGTTCAAGAAACAAGATCATCAAGATCTTAAACTGGTTTAAGAAAAGCGAGGTCACAAATGACACGAACATGGGAGAATCGACAATCAAGTCCATAACGACAACAAAGAATGAAAAACCCTTATCCATTATTTATATATATAAATATATATACCACAACGTATATGATACCCTCATGATAGAATTTCCTAGAACTATCAGGTGCCTGTAAATTTGCAATAACGTGACGTCTACGTTATCAAAAATTTACCTCACCAGATCATCCTATTAACCTCCATCATAAGTTGTATCACGAGCACTCGTCACATTCATATAATAACACGTATGTATATACAACATAATATAATGTTCGTCGTGTGCGCCACCTTTCCGAGTGCTCTTCCCGTCCGCATTCCAGCTTTGCAGCATCATCGGCAAAACGAGGTGCCTCATCAAGACGCCTTCGGCCCAAACCGACCTTGACGACATAGCATACTCCAAACACGGGATGCGAGACCGCAGATGCTACAACAATCCCTTTGCCAACTCGTCCAACAAACGTGACACGTGTGAGCGTTCTAGATACGTCCAAGCTTGAGTCGACAACCATCGGCGATACGTACTATATATACTTTACATACATACACGTTGTATACAAACAAGTAGATTGTTCCTCATACCAAGAAACAATGACTCAGCTAACTCTATGTGAATAACCGCTCTGAAGTCTAAAACGATGACTCGCCAGTCACCAGTGAGGTATGCCTAACCACTACATACCAATGTCCTTTCTATATACCACTACAGAAAATACCGACTTCCTATTCACATAAGAAAAATAAATGTTCCTTGCGCCGAAGGAATGTACGCTGAGCTAGTGTGATACACTAATAGTCATGTAACATACTTGGCAACGGTTGGAATTCCAGTTCCTAGGCGTTCATACTAAATATCATGTCTTAGAAATTTTGGTCCCAACTTCAAAACAAACTCAGGTTAAAGCCTAGATATCTACCCAGACACCTAGTTCGCTAAAACCTATGGCTCTGATACCAAACTGTCACACCCCGACTTTTCCCTCGTCGGATGCGACGTTTGGTGCCTTTGCCAGCGCAGCGGAAAGATGCATCTAAGACTCTGGTTCCCTGAACGCCAATTCTAAACCTCTAGGATTCCCCGATCCCAACTGCCGACTACTCCAACCGTGCCGTTACCAAAGTTTAAACCTGAAAGACATACTTAAAAAAAGTCAACATAAAGCTGGTGAGTTCATAAGTTTGCATACATAATTCCACAAGTTTTTATAGAAGAGTTTCCATAAGTCTGAAAAGATCATTCCCGTTAATACTATGTCATAAGAACGTTAGCTAGACGTTAAGTGTTTTTACTACTACGGTTGGGAACCCATTACTAAACCGGTATAAGTGTTGAAGCCAGCCCAGACGGACGGGATTACCGATGCCTCGGCAACCCCAAAGTGTTAGAGACAATATGCACCCGCCCGGCTCCCAGCCGTCGGGTGGGGTTTGTAAGGCCCAATAGATCTATCCACATTTCCCTCGTTGTGCATGCCAGCACATTCATGGTTTCCCCCTGGGACTTTCCATAAAAGCCGTATAGTAATATAAAGTGCCCATAGTATAACATGATCTTTAAAACGATGTAAGTAGTACTCATGTTTCTTTCCCGAATGTAAAACCAGTAACAGCAGGGCCGTGACACTCACGTACCCATTTCATTTTTCAAAAACTTGTTCGTTTGGAATTCCTCAGGTTTTCATAAAAGAAGCATGTCTTCCACCCCGTAAACATTTATAAAACAGTAAAAAGTGGGGTCATGAACTCACCTCAATTTCCATGCTAAGCTAGCAAATAAAGTCCAAGCCTCGACCGGCTTCCTCGTGCCCTATTACAACAAAGGACACCTTAAAGTCTAACACATATAAACCTAGCCTATAATCCGGCTAAAAGGTAGTTTATCCAACTATCTAACTCGTGTGTATAACTCGAGTACTAATATGCCTTAACTCGACGAACCGATCGTGACTTATCTTACTTATGCGTTAACACACGACATAGTACCCAAGTTGCGCACTTGTCACCATTCGTGTGTACACCACGTTGGACTATGTTATGAAACGTATAACTTATCCCGAGCCGTAGCTCGTCTCATAATTATATTTTAGGAAAATATTCCTTGATGAAAATATAAGTATAGTTATTTAAAATCGATTAATAACAATATCGCTTCTTTTCCAAATTCGAACATTTAAGTTATTCAAAACTTTGCTTTTTGTAAAAATAGTTCCCAAAGTAAAATGTTCATATGTTTTTAAATCCAAACAATACACATTATTTAGATGCCGAAAATCTTTCGAAAACTCGTCATACTTGACGTTCGGCGAAACTATATATAATATGTTTTCAAAATATTGTCCGGGATTTACTTATTATTGTTAAACATATCTTTTGTCAAAACGTCACCATTTGCATAACTACACTTATCACGACACTCAGGGAACTTCATTTATAAAAATATGCGACAATTCTATTTTCGTTACGCCGTGGATTTTATAAAAATTTGGGCAGAGTTTCCTCTGTTTTCGTACAAACCAGGCAACACAAGTCGCCTTCAATTTTCCCAAAAATCAATATCAAACACAAATCCACATTTTGTTTATCCGCAATTCCAAATCAGACGAGACTTATACGTTTCGACGCTTTTATATGAAAACTATACTTATTTATATAAAGACACGACAATATATATATTATAGTCCAACCAATTTAGTCCGATATCGATGTTACAAGTCACGCATTTTGGTCACTATTACCGGTCGTCCGATATAATATGTAGTTAACATTTATTATTATTATTCGGTTCGTTCGCGAGTCAAAACTATTTTATGAATATCGATGTATTTATATATATATATACATATATAATATCCACAACAAATATACAAATACGAATTAAAGTATACCGATTCGTACGCGCGTAACCCGAAGCCACCTCGAACTACGTGTAGACCGGAACCAAAGTTTGACCAGCTTTGACCGCGTGTTGACCGAGGCTTGACCATCCAGATCTGACCCGAACAAGACCCGTACCGAACCCGATCTCGTACCGAATCTGACCCGAACACCAAAACCACCAAACTTTGACCCGAACCCAGATCTAACCCGAATGCAAACTCGAGGCCAGCTGTCGCGCGACTCGAACCCAACACCAAAACTGACCCATTCCTTTACCCGAGCCTAACCCGCTGACCCGAGACCAAAACAAACACGAACTCGACCAAAACCCGGTCAGATCTGACCCAAGACCTAAACCCGCTGATCAGCCGCCACAACCCGAAACCACCTTCGAACCACCATCTCGTGACACCACCACCGGCCGCACCTACCACCGGAAACCCCCGGATCTGGCACGTTCAAACCACAACCACGAACCCCCAAACCAACCCTGACCAAAACCCAACCCCGAATACGAACCCAAAGCTGACCCGATCTAAACCGGAACTCGAGAACCGAGCATCATCATCAACCCCAAACCTGAGCTACTCGAACTACCAGACTTCGGACCCCAAAACCACAACCCGTCACCACTCGAATCTGCAACCCGAGCACCACAGACCCAATAATCCGGGTCTGAAACCACGCGCCACCACTTCCTCCGCCGTTTCTGCTCGTTTGGGGTCATCCACCAGCGCCGCCACCACCCAAGCCTGGTGGTGGCCGGCTGCTACTGAAACAGAGGGGATGGAGGGAGAGATACGGGAGGGGTAGTGAGGGAGAGAGTGAACGAGAGGGAGAGAGGTGAGGGAGAGAGATGAGAGAGAGTAGAGAGAGAGAGAGAGAGCAGCGAGAGAGATGGGGGGGGTATGGCTGCTGGTAAAATGAAGAAGAAGAAGAAGGGTTCTTCCTTTTATAGTTAGGGTTAGGGTTTAGTAGGTAGATACCGCGTATCGAACCCGTTATCTCGCGAAACGTCTCGGTTTAGTTTTAGGCTCAATAAATAAATCATTTAAATTAGTCGGTTTTGTTCGAAATACAAAACCGAGCATAAATATAAATATCTTCGACGTCCGACGCGTGTTTTCAGAACACGCGTTTAAATCGCGTTAATTTAACCGGTCGCAGTTTCGATTGTAAAAACGGTCAGTAAACTTCCGAAACTTAATAACTAGAAATATTTAAAATAAATATTTGATTTTTAATAATAAAAATCACATCGGTATAGATCGGAAATTGCCGGGTGTCACATGAATGAGTAAGTATGAGTAAGAGGATTCATGGAGATAAGGATATAATGAATTGTGTGGTCACTCGAAACCTAAAAGGATTTAACAACATTTAGTCACCAACGGGAAATATGGGTGGAAATGAGTATTGAGAAACTGAGTAAAAGAAGGTTGGTGAAATGTTAGATTAAATTTAGGCATATATGCTAAACAACCCTATGAATATTTAGGGATAGTTTAGTAAAGGAGCACGTGACACAGATTCGGGGAAACATTGTGATTTCGGCTTAAAGGTGAGTTCATGACCCCACTTTTCACTGCTTTATAACTATTTTCGGGGGAAAAGCATACTTGTTTTATGAAAACGTGTTTATTATATAGCGTAACAAAGTTAAAGATAACGGTTAGAGTTATTGTGTGAGTTTCATGGCCCCTTTTCTTTTAAATGTTTTTGAACGTTTTATAAATCGGGGGATTAACATGCTTATATGATACGGTAGACTATAAATATAGAATATTGATGCCCTTAGGATAAGTGCGCCGGTGGTTACGTAGGACAAACGTGACACCAGTGACGACCGACGGGTTGACACTCTCTCTCAGCACATCTTAATCTTTAGCCTTCAGAAAAGGCCGTTGTTTATGTTATAGTACTATTGGGTTGACGCCCCCGTTTTCATGATTTGACTGGATCGAAATCTGCTTGAAAAATGAACATAACCTCCAACAAGTACCTCTCAAGGAGAGGCCACCACAGAGAACAAAGTTATGGATTGATTAAGAGCCTTTGGATTACATCATACTTGTGGACCTTGCAAGTCCACTTGACTCTCTATTTAGTACTATTCGATCATATGTTGTTTACTAAACTTGAAAGTTTATTCATAAACCTGTGAACTCGCCAACATTTTTGTTGATATTTTTAAGCATGTTTTTCAGGTACGAATGAATGAAGCTCTTGGGGAGAGTGGGTTTAGCAGGCACTACGTTGGACATGTTGAATGGGACCTTAAATTATAAAACTATGTTTTACTATCTTTTATTTAAATAAATTGTAAAACACTACTTATGAAACTTCGCTCCATCTTGACTATGACATATTTTTAAAACTTTCTTAGACCAAAAGCTTAAATGTGTTGGGCTAGAGGGTGGTTGCAAGATGTCCATGCATATACTCAAGTGATTTGCTAAACTTTACGGTAACAACTTCCGTTACCTCATGACTAGCATTCCGCTGTGCGCTGTCGGGGTGTGACAAACATTAGCTTGGTGTTGCTGTTGTTTCATCCGTTGCGCATTATGCTCGGCCGAATACTACCATGGATTTGTGGGTACATTCATTTGGTTGTTTATTGGTTGATTATACTGTTGTCTTGGTTAGTTTAGATGTCTCCACGGGTTAGCCATGTGATATAGTTTGAAAATGGTTGGATACTTAGACAAATTGTTAGGACAAAGAGGATTTGTGAAACCACTTTTGCAAACCTTAGTCTAATTCACTTCTGTCAAAATATTCTAAGTATAGAACTGCTGAAGAAGGAAGATCAAACTGCTGAAGAAGAGATTACACAAGTACTGAGAAGTTCTGAAGTCCAAACCAGACATTTCTACTGAAGAACTACTGAAGACAAACTACTCATCAGTAGTTTGTCATTCATCAGTACTTATGAGAAGATCTTTTCCACCGCCTTTTGTATCAGTAGTTTATTAGTTTAGTATTACTTTTACTTTATGTACAAGTTCCAAGACTGCAACTTGTTTCTGAACTTGCTTTTTGGCAAGGTTCATGTATTTGTAAAGTCTATAAATAGAAGGGTTCATCCCTCTGTTTTAGACATTGATTTTAATACAGAAATCCTTCAAAGCATATTATTGTTATTTCCATTTCATATTTATTGAGAATCTGTCTAAGTGTTTCATTCTCATTCAATACTTAGATTCTCAATAAATACTTATCATTTATTAGTTTCTCAAACATCCAGGGGGAGTAATAACTCCTGTTGATAAGTGTAGCTTTAAACTCATAACATTCCGCTGTGCTATCACTGATTAAGAACTTGCTAAACACCTAAGTGTTCACTAGCAAGTTCATACAAAAGAGCAATACTGATCCAACAATTGGTATCAGAGCACTGGTTTATCTGATCACATATCAATCTGACACATTGAGAATCAGACACAGGCTCTTATTGATATTCAATAAAGGATTATAAGCTCACTTTTATCAACATCCATCACTTTAAGAGATATTTGACAAATCAATACTCTTTAAAATGGATCCTCATAATACTGGTTCTGCCAATAAACCTGCTATGCTAGTAAGAAATGAATATAACATCTGGCAAAGGAGAATGTCACATACCTTATCACAGACCAACACAGGTTGCTGGAAATCTGTGATATATGGTCCTCATAAACCAGTAAACATTAATCTTGAAACTAAAGAAGAAATTCCAAAAGACCCAAAAGACTATACAGATGATGATTTCCTAAAACTTGAGCTTGATGCTAAAGCTTTCTCTATGTTGGCAATGGCACTCCCAAATGAAATCTACTCTGGCCTATTTCATTGTGATAGTGCCAAAGAGCTTTGGGACTGCCTCAAAGAACAGTTTGGAGGAACTGAAGAGGTGATTGCCAACACCAGAGAAATCCTGGCTCAACAATATGAAACTTTTGCTCACATTAATGGGAAACTTTAACACAACAATTTGAAAGATTCTCCTCATTAATATCTGAGCTAAAATTAAATGGTCAGACCTACACAACTGTATCTATGCTTCATAGATTTTTAAGGTCTTTACCTGAAAATGGGAAACATACTCTATAGTCTTAAGATCCTCACCAGACTTTAGCTCCCTCACCCTAACAAAACTTCATGGGAGATTACTTACCTTTGAAAGAGAAATTGATCAAAAGAAAAAGTTACAAAGTTCAGGCAAAACTGCTGATGACTATCTACAGGTAGTACAGCACTATTGGGACAAGACTCACCAACTTGTTCAAATAGTTTTGGATCTTTTGACCATATTGACATAACTGCTGGGATCTCATCTGAAAGATCATTCCCAGGTTATGACAATAATGATTTTAGTCAAACTGCTGATAACATGTGTTTTATCATGGATGATTTAAAAAATTTCAGCAGTGATGACTTAGAAGAAATGGATATTTTACACCAACTGGCCATGTTAAGTTTAAAAACAAATAAATTTTACAAAAGGCCAGGAAGGAAGTTTCCAGGACTCAACAGTTCAACAAAAATTGGTTTTGACAAATCTAAACTTAGATGTCACAAGTGTCAAAAGTTGGGACACTTTACCAGAGAGTGTAGAAGCTCTGGCTTTAACCAATCTCAATCTGGAAATAATTTTAACCCCAATTATAACAGGAATAATGGAACACAAGGGAGTGCACATTTTGTACAGGCACAAGCTCCACAACACCAATATGTGCCACAAGTACAATATGTACAGATGCCTGCTCAACAGATGCAGAGCCAACAATCAATCCCTCCCTTTCCAGCTGCTCAACAACCTCCACAGCCTCAGTAACCCTCTCAACAAAGTTTATTTACTTCAGGGTATGTTGACTGGAGCAGTCTTCCTTTTGACACCACAGAGTGTAATCCTGATGCAGACAACAAGATGTTTGACATCAACTGGGGAGAGCCTGACAATGGCAGAAAGAACTTTGCCTTAATGGCATTTGAGGGATGCACCTCAAAATCTGCCTTGTCACAGGTATCAAAAGAATCTTTGACAAAACTTTGTTCAAATTCTTGCAAAGAATCTTTTGCTCTCATAAGAGAGACTAATGTGCACTTACAAGGGAAAGCAAATGACTCTGACACTACTAGAAAATAGGCCTAATGTAACGTTTTAGAAGCAACATTTTTCAAAGAAGTTGCATTTGAATCTAATGCAACTCCGATGAACATAAAGGTTGCATTAAAAGATCTAATGCAACTTTTTTCATAAAAGGTTGCAAACTAGTACTAAATTTGCAACATTTTTATTTAAAGGTTGCAAATGTTACTAAATGTTGCAACCTTTTTTCTAAAAGCACCACAAAAAAATGACATTCAGTGGCACACACTCTTAATGGTGTTTAGCTTTTGTGCCACTGATATAGGGCTTTAGTGGCAGTTTACATGTGCTACATTTGCTTGATCCATAATTTTAGTGGCATTTTATAATTTATGCCATAAAATTAAGCTTTTAGTGGCAGACGCTCTTAGGGGCTGTTTGGTTGATTAAGTGCTGAATCATTAAGATGGTCTGAATGGTTAAGAGGCTCTGAATGGTTAAGAGCTGAATCATTCAGCATCTCTTATTAGCTTAATCATTCAGCACTTAATCATTCCATTCAGATGCTGAAACAAACAGTCTGAATGCTGAATGATTCAGACCTGAATGATTAAGAGGCTAATTAAGAGGCTACCAAACAGCCCCTTAGTGTCATTTAACTTTATGCCACTAATATAAGGTTTTAGTGGCACTTTGTGTGTGCTACATTTGTCTGACCCATAGTTTTAATGGCATATATCACCTATGCCACAACAATAATCTTTTAATGACACTTTAAGTGCGCCACTTTTATGCAAAACACCCATTTATGGCTTTTACTTATATGCCGCTAAATATATCCAAAGTTTTTCACTAAACAATAAACAAATTAATTTTTTTTTCTACTCACAAAAAGTTTCACTAAGTTAAAATTAAAATTATAGATTTAAAATTAAAGGTAAATATGTATATATATGTGTTTTAAAAAAAATCTTTTAATTTTTATTTAATAAGATCTAACACCACTATATATATTTTAATAAATTTATAAAAGCAATCACTAATTCAAACCGTTCAAAAAAACTCTTGACCAAATTTGGACCAAAATTTTCATTTCCCTCTTTGGTGGGAAATCATCCCTCCAAATCATATTTTTTTTTTTCATTAATATTGTAGAAAAAGAAAAAAACAAAGAGGAGTCCCCATTCTCACCCAAAACTTTGCTCCTCTTCTCGTTCACAAACCCATTTCTACCCTACCCCAATAATCACCACCACACTTCCCACCGATTTGCAGCGAACAACCACCATCCCTACCTCGTTCTATCTTGCTGGCCTATTCACCTCCACCCACTAATCAACAGCCATCACTTCCCTTCCACTCCGATCGGCCACCCTTCTGACTAGGGCTGTTCAAAATCGGATAATCCAAAATTCGAATCCGAAAAATCCGAAAATCCGAATCCGAATTATCCGAAATTTTGGATAATCCGATTTTCGGATATACGAAAATCGGATTATCCGAAATTTCGGATTCAGATTCGGATCCTGATTTTGAAAATTTTCGGATAATCGGATTATCCGAATCCGAATATTATATATATATATATATATATAATATTATATACACTACATAACACAATACACAATCCTAAATCCTTAATCCTTCTAACTCTAAGTCCATACTCCTCTAATCCATAGCTGTTGCTCCCTCTTCTCTCCTCTATAACAGCCCCCGTCCACCTCGTATCCGACCTCAACAGCCCCCTTCCATCAAAATAATAAGTTTTTTTTATATATTTGTTGTTCAAATTTCGGTTATCTAACTTCGATTTTTGTTTTTTTAATAGGTTCACGTTTTAGGCATAAAGGAGAACGTTTTTTATAGTTTTTTTTTATTATTTTTTTAATTTTTTTTAAGTTTCGGATTATCCGTTGGATGATCCGAATCCGAATCTGAAATTTCGGATTATCCGAAATTCGGATATCCGAAATTCGGATTATCCGATTTTGAACACCCCTACTTCTGACCGTCAGCGGCGGCGAAGATTGCTCCACTCTGGTGGTTTCTATTGCCTTGTAGAGTTGGCAGCATCACTGTCGTCATCTTCGTTTGATCTTATTTTCATTCACCTGAGCTTAACGGTTAGTAAGTTCAATTGATTCAGTCAATTATAATGCTCTATGAACGCCTAATTTATAATACTTTCAATAATCAAAATACATAGATATTATTAGATAGGTAAAATTCGAAAAATAATCAAATATGTTCATCGAACAGGTGCTGTTCATGGTTGTTAATTATTATGTATTTCTTTTGTTTTCTCCACTTCAAGAATCATTGAGAAGCGTAATCGAGTAATTGTTTGCAATTGTCTCTGTTTCATTTCATTTTCCAATTTCCTAATTTTTTTTGGGCATGAGTTTAGGTTGAATATTTGTAATTTACATAACCATATTTTGACATTTCTCCTATACATTAATATTATGATGAAAATGGAAATTTTGTATTGGTGTTATGTGTACTTGTTGAAATTATAACAACGAAAATGCAAACGAAAGTTTAGGTATAGGATGTAAAAAAGTTTTGTGTTCATTTGAGGTTGAATATTTGGTAGGTGTTTTTGTTGCATCCAAGTGTTAAATTGTCACAAGAAATTGTTGTATGCAAATGATGAAGTCTCTTGTATTTTTATATATCAGAGTTTTCAGAGTCACTAAATGAAGTAGGGAGCGTTTTGCTGGACAAAGCGATAGCCGATCCTGATTGTGAAAGTAGTAATGAAACTGCTTGGTTTTTTGACACCATTAACTAAATAGTTCATGTTTGGGTTGGGTGATACAATTTACAAACCTGCCAACCCGAACCTGACACGAATTGCCACTCTACCTAAAACCTTTAAGTTTTTTAAAGTAATTTGATTTTTTATTGAGGTAATATCGTTTTTCAAATGTGGGTTCCTGTGGCGATTGTGAGGGCGGTCGTTGAGGGTTTGGCTAAGAAGGCGATGCATATTGTGTGGTCGAAAATGCCGATACATACGTGGTCGATTGTTCGGGATCCGAAGACGAAAGAGATGGCGTTAGGTTGTTGTGTTGGATTGAAGGGTTCTGGTATGTTTGATTTTGTTGCTTTATGGTTATCCCTAAATATTTTAGGAGTTTGATGTGTTAATGTATCAGTTGTTTGCTAATAACAATGATTGTTTGATATTGATATGTTTACCTTAAGACTTAAGTTGGTTGCAAGTTTGGGAATGAATCTTCACCTTTTGATTACGATTGTTCTACTAGCACATGCTGATGTTTTGATTCTTTACATAGGTGGTGGAGCCGATGATAGACATTATTATGTTTGTCGACTTCAACGCAATGGAAGACATAAAACGCATTGACAAGTTATAGGTATATGCGCATGCTCGCGGGGCAAGGCCTGTGGGTCAAATACTAGTTTGTTATCTTACTTATTGTTTATTTTATCATAGATTATAAACTTATCTATGATAGAGGGTACGTTATTATGCTTTGACCACTTTTGTTATCTTTATAGGAATCGAATGAAAATGTGGATGAAATTGTAGCTCTTGAAACACAATATTAGGTTAAGCTTCTCATGGTCAATAACAAGTTAGGTTTGTATGTTACTTTTTCATGGTGTAAGTCAGGTGTTTAATCTCTTATATCATAACATAATTAATTAAATTTTTTTATGAAGTAGTGTCCGTTCTCTTAGGGATCATAATAATAAAAGTTTTATATTCATCAACGACAATTTATTTGAGTTGTCAAAGTTGATCCATAAAATGACGAACGAAAGATACTCTATTGTACATGATTTCAACCACTAAAATCAAATGTACAGGTAACTAATGTAGACTAATTGACTTTAAGAACCTCTAGGTGAACATTCATGAAGTTCAACATGATTATGAGATTCTATGCCTATTATATACATCCTGAGGTCAGTACTCTTCCACGTGCACTTGGGACAAAACTATGTTTCTGTATGGTTTTAAGGTTACTGATGTTGGTGATTAATATGGTCTTAATATTAATTGTTTGTGTTCTTGATTACCATGTTACCTGATTAGCTGGTTAATTGTTGTTCATTGTTTCTGTTGATTATTAATTGATCATTGATGATAATTTAAGTGTCAGTAGTTTAGTTCTCTATGTATATGTTATTGTTAATGTGAGGTTACAAGCAGTGGCGGATCCAGAATTTCATGTGACGGGGGGCACAAATTGGTTGAGTTAAGAGAATATGGGGTCAAATAAGTCAGGTCAAAATGAGTGGGGTAAAACCAATTCATACTTTTCCACTTAATGATAAATGGATAATAGTAAACGTAATCATAAGATGATATAAGCATAATGAAGTCGATATTCGTATAAACGTTTTGGAAACCAAAATACACAAACCATGACGAAATCCAAAATTATTAACTGGGGTCTGAACTCTGAATATAGATTATTGTTTTTTAATTTATGAGTGTATGTTCGTTACCATTGAATGTGTACCATTAAGATTGACTTCTTTTAACATTCCTTTTGTTGGTATTAGGTTATGTTATAATCGCCCCATTTACGGTGTGCGCATATAATGTATATATGTGTGGCCCTTAGGGGTAAAAATAAAGTTGCACTAGTTTTAACGTTATTTTACTAATTTCGTGAAAATAACGTTAAAAACGACGGACGGTTAATCATGCATCATGTGGTGGCGTGGATAGCCAAAATACAAAGGGGTATATGCACCGAGCCGGGGGTCTCACTGGAAGCAGACTCTCTATTCTTAGGGGTAAAGGTAAGGCTGATGATGAGGTTATGTCATAATCTAATATTTTTTTTATAATGTATCTAAAAAAAGGAAGAAAAAACTTTTAAAAGTAAAACCATAAACTAAATGATAAGTAAATAATTAAATAACACAAAAAGTGTTTTATTATTTCAAATAATGTTGCAGTTGTACAGTAAGTCAGTAACTCATAAAGCATTCCACTTCGTATGATTTAACATTAAAAAAATCAAATAAAAAAGTTACTTTTGGTCATCTCTCCATTTATCCCATGACTCCTCCTCTTTAGCAGCGCCTATGACCACCATGGCAAAACTCATTGCTCGCCGGAATAGGAAAAAACATATACATACACACACGTAGTGCGGATCGGACGGTGGGCACAGGCCAACCCTACTCATCAAGTAGATCCGCCACTGGTTACAAGTATGCACACTAACAATATAACTGGTTACTTGATGTTTGTGTTCTTGCTTAGTTTTCCTAAATTTTGCACAGTATATAAGGTAAAGTTCTTGGAATAGTTTCCATAATTTTTAGTTCCAGTTTCTGTCATATTTTGTTTCAATTTCTTTGTCATATCAAACAATGAAGGTTGTTCAGTGTGTGTAGCTCTTGAGGATTTGAGGAAAAAGGTCATTGGCTTTAATTATCATTTCTTATTACTTGATTCATATAGCATATTTGAGGAAAAAGGGTGCTTTTATGAATGCTTGCCGTAAACCAATAAATTTACTACATAGGTCTTTAGTTGGTTCTATATTGTCTTTTTATTTTTTAAAATTGGTTCTATATTGTCTACTTAAGAGGAATTGTATAAGGTTTACAAATGTCGGTTTAAGCGAAAACACTTCTATCAATTTAAGGACAATAAAACAAGGTGGAAGAACCGACCTGACAGCATTCCAGAAGATGATTTCGCAAAATTGTTGCGTCTATGGAGTAATAAAGATGTGGCGGTATTTTCTTTAACAATTTCTCCATTAATAGTATTTGCTATTTAGAGTTGTATGTTAGTTGATGTGTATATATTAATGTGTTTACAGAAATGTTGTTTGTGAGCTAGGGAATCACACATGTCTCAAAAAAATATGCACACAGCCGGTCCAAAAAGTTTTGCTAGGATTTCTGAGGAGATGGTAATATGTTTCTAGTTTGCCCATGATTTGCATTATTTTTGTTGTGCAATACACTAATGTTTTTGTTTCCTTAACACAATGTTTGAACGTACACGTAAATGGACGGAAGGGTGTGTATATGTTGATACATATGATGACACGCCAAGGAAAATTGTAAGTTTTTTCTACTTTTATCTTTATGTAAATATCCTTGTTCTATGTTTACCTTATGTAAATATTCATCTATCATGTTTGCTTATTACATATAGAATTAATTTAATTTTGATGAAAGCTCCAGTGACACATGAAAATAGACATCCGTTTTTTAATATTTATCCATAACATGATTTTAATTATAAAATTGTTTCTAAAGTATTTTCTTAAATTTTTTTAGACAATATTTAAGGAACAAATAAAGAACTACGAGCCAAAGGAGGATGACAACGCTACAGTTGATCCTTATTTAGTTGTAATGAGCAAAGAAAACTATGGGTATCGTCGAATTTATGGTAGAGGTGTTACAAATACATTGATAAAAAAAGTGGATGGTGCTTGCACGTCATACATGGTTCCAGAGGGGATGATAGAATCTTTTAAAACAAACGTTGAAGTTGAGAAAAACCAGTTGCTAGAATTGCGCAAAGAGATCGAAGATGATCATCAAAGGAAAAAAGCCGAACTTGAAGTTATTCGAAAAGATATTATTGACAACTAACGAAAAAACTTTGAAGCTATGATGCAGGATGTTATGAAACAACTACAAGTTGAAGATCAAGATGACTAGAAGGTTTATATTTCTCTTTAGTATTGTAATTGACACTTTATTGTTATTTAAGTTTGGACAAGTAATTTTAAGTAAATCATTTGATTATGATGATATTATTGTTTTTGCATAATCGTGATTTAATTCATATTTTAATTATTTGTAATTGGATTTATGTTACAAAGTTGCATTTGGGTGTAAAAGTGTTCCAATTGTTGTAATTAAAATTCATAAAAAAAGTTGCATTTATTAAAAAAAAAAGTTGCACTTTTTCTATAATAAAAATCGTAAAGGTTGCAATAAGATTAGAAAAATGTTGCATATTTGTAATAAAAATATAATAAAGGTTGCATTTGAGTATAATAAAGGTTGCATTTAAGTGTTAAAAAGGTTACACTTTTGTAACCAAAGTTGCATTTGAGTATTATAAAAGTTACATTTGAGTATTATAAAAGTTGCATAAGAATGTAAAAAAGTTGCATACTAAAAAAGTTGCATTAGAGTAGCAAATGTAACACTATAAAAAATGGTTGCATTAAGCCTATAAAGGGTTGTATTAGGTCTAATGTAACTGCTTCTGATGCAGCCCCCAATAAAAGGTTGCATTAGACATATTGTAACCTTTTCAAGGTCTAATGCAACATTTTAGTGGTGCTGCAATAGCTTCATTTTCTTGTAGTGAGAGAAAATTTACTCAGATGAAATGTGATTTAGAAAGAAAACTTTCTGCAAAAACAAAAGAAGTTTCTAAATTAATTAACACTGCTATTGAAACCCAAGCACAAATTAAAATCATGATAAATGACCTAGGAAATGTCAGACAAGAGCTTGCTGACACCAAGGTCACATGTGAAAAATGGGTTGAATCTTGTAAGGGGTACCAACTATTGCTAAACAAACAAAGTGCTTCAAATGTTAGGTTTGGCATAGGGTACAATCACACTAAAACACCAACAGATTTTTCCCCCAAAACTACTGAAGATGGGAGAAAAATTGTTTCAGGTGAAACCTCTGAAGAGAAAGAATGCACATCTTTCCATGAGAACTTTCTAAAAGCTCACAAAGAAAGTTCTTCAGAAGTACTGATTAATTCTAACTTTAAGCCATCAGTAGTTTCAACTACATCAGAAGTTGAGAACCTGAAAACTACTGATGACCTAAAACCAATCAATACAGTCAGAAACTTGTCTTTGAAAGAAAAGACAAAAGAATGTGAAATCTGTGGTCTGTTCAACCACAAGACAGAATTTTGCGGATACAGAAAAGGTATTCAGTACAACAAGAAAAATCAACAACTGGTTGTGGGAAAGAAAATAAAAAATGACTTTGTAAAAACTTTTTCTCCCAAGAAACAACAACCAGTAAACACCTTTTCTCAGAAAAAGACAAAATCTCAACAAAGATCTTTTTCTCAAAATTCTCTTTCAGTAGTTAGACCTAAATCATCAGCAGTTTCACAAACTGCTGAGATTAAAGATCTCATAAACTTGGTACAACTACTGATGACCAAAGTTGATGGTGGTCCTCAAAAGGATACCACCATTTCTCTTAATGAAAAATCCATTGCCAAAAAGACATGGATTTCTCAACTTGGTCAAGAACAAACTGTAAATGTTCTCAAGAGCAAACCCAAAGCCAAACTGGCTTGGGTTCCTAAATCTAACTAATTTGTTATCTTGTGCAGAGAGTTTCCAAAGGCTTAAATAGCATTTGGTATGTAGACAGTGGAGGCTCAATGCACATGACAGGATGCGGATACCTGATAAATAATTTTATCAGTCAAAGAGATGGATCTGTATCCTTTGGGAACAATGCTAAGGGATATGTGCTAGGACATGGCAATGTCTCCTCTGGCAAAATACAGTTTGACAAGGTCAATCTGGTTGAAAACCTTGAGTACAACTTGCTGAGTGTGTCACAAATGTGTGATAAAGGATATTCTTCCTTTTTCACAAAGACAGCATGCAAGATCATATCACCAGAAGGCCAGAAGTTGATAGAGAAGATCATTGAAGATCACACTTTGTTGATAGCCAAAAGATGTGGCAATGTCTATGCAGTGGACATTGAAAAAGACAAAGTACTGAACAACACTGCCTATTTCTTCTCAAAGGCATCAACTTCAGAGACTGATCTCTGGCACAGGAGACTCGGCCATGTGAACTTTAAAACCATAAATAAAGTCACAAAAATGGGCTTGGTCAGAGGTCTACCCTTAAAAGTATACCAGTGTCAAGAACACTGTGTATCCTGTTTAAAGGGAAAACAGCATAAGTCCTCCTATAAGTCTATTGAAGAATAAAAAACAACTGCATGTCTTCAACTACTCCATATGGACTTATTTGGGCCTGTAAAAATCATGAGCCTTGGTAAGAAGAAGTACTGCTTGGTCATCATTGATGACTACTCAAGATTTACATGGGTATTATTCTTATTTTCCAAGGATGAGGCTGCTGAAATCATCAAGTTCTTCATTCTACAAGTAGAGAAGCAATATTCTCTACCTGTCAAAACCATTAGAAGTGATAATGGGACAGAGTTCAGGAACAAAACTCTGGATGAATTCTGTTTGTCTAAAGGGATTATTAGACAATTCAGTGTTCCCAGAACTCCTGAACAAAATGGTGTAGTAGAAAGGAAAAACAGAACTTTAATTGAAGGAGCAAGAACAATGTTAGCTGATTCTGGCCTACCATTATACTTTTGGGCAGAAGCAGCTAACACATCATGTTATGTTCAAAATAGAGTCCTTATTGTCAAGAGACATTCCAAGACTGCCTATGAAGTTCTTCATGGCATGAAGCCCCTTATCTCCTTTTTCAGGGCTTTTGGGTGTCAATGTTTCATCTTGAACATTAAGGAATCTATTTCAAAGTTTGTTGCCAAAGTTGATTCAGGTTACTTTCTTGGTTATTCTTCAACTAGAAAAGCCTACAATGTTTTTAACTCAAGAACCAGGATAGTAGAAGAAACACTGAATGTCAAGTTCAATGAGTCAAAACACACTCTCATTCCAGCACATCCTGCTGAACTTTTTGACCTTGACAACTTCCATTTTGGACCTGAAAAGACTGTCACTTCATCCAAACCTACTTATTATGGTGATCAAAGGTTTGATGATGAGGATCCAGCACCATGGACTCCTCAAACAGTCATTAAGTCAACTTCAAAACCATCAGAAGTTTCAAAAACTTCTGATTCAACAAATGCTGAGGAACAAACTCAAATATCTGCTTCAGCACCTACAACTACTGAAGACATTGAAACTGCTGAACCAGATATAATAGACCTAAGTAGTTTGTTTGAAGAACATGAGCCACCAACACCTGTCAGTGGTTTACAACAACTGATAGAACACAAAGATCATCCACTTGATCAAATCATGGGTGATATTGCATCAGGTGTTCTTACAAGAAACCAGCTTTCCAACTTTTGTCTCTTCTCAGCATTTATTTCACAGTTGGAACCAAAGAAGTACCAGGAAGCCCTCAAAGACAACAATTGGGTGCAAGCAATGCAAGATGAATTGCTTCAATTCAACAAGCAACAGGTTTGGGAAATCTGTCCCTTACCACCAAACAAGCAACCAATTGGCACAAGATGGGTTTTCAGGAACAAACAAGATGAAGCTGGTATGATTATAAAGAACAAGGCAAGACTGGTAGTACAAGGTTACTCTCAAGAAGAAGGAATTGACTATGATGAAACCTTTGCTCCAGTTGCAAGGCTTGAGGCCATCAGGTTATTTCTGGCCTATGCCATTTCCAACAAAATAAAAGTTTATCAAATGGATGTTAAGAGTGCATTTTTGTATGGAAAGATAAAAGAGGAAGTGTATGTTTGTCAGCCACCCGGGTTTGAGGATCCTTCTCATCCTGAGTGGGTGTATAAACTAGACAAAGCTCTTTATGGGCTCAAACAGGCTCCAAGAGCCTGGTATGAAACACTTTCAACCTTTTTACTCAAAAATAACTTCACAAGAGGTGCCATTGATAAAACTCTTTTTATAAAACATGTTGGAAATCATATCTTACTTGTTCAAATATATGTTGATGATATCATATTTAGTTCAACAAACACAAAACTGTGTGATGAATTTAAGAAACTCATGCAATCAAAATTTGAGATGGGTACAATGGGAGAACTGCAGTACTTTCTGGGACTGCAGATTAAACAACAAACAAATGGAACTTTTATACATCAGTCAAAATATGTTAAAGAATTATTAAACAAATTTTCTTTACAAGACTGTAAATCATGTTCCACTCCCATGACACCAAACACACAAGTTGAACCAGATGATCAAGGAAAATAGGTTGATCAAACCATGTATAGATGTATGATAGGTTCCCTTTTATATCTAACTGCTTCTAGACCAGATATTATGTTTTCAACATGTGTCTGTGCTAGATATCAATCAGCTCCTAGGGAATCACACCTCATTGCAGTCAAAAGATTATTCAGATATCTGAAAGGAACTCCAACACTTGGAATTTGGTATCCTGCTTCAAGCAATACCAAGTTATCAGCTTTTTCAGATAGTGACTATGCAGGGTGTAAAATGTCAAGAAAATCAACATCTGGTGGTTGTCAATTCTTAGGAAACTGTCTAGTGTCCTGGCAATCAAAGAAACAAACATCTGTTGCAACTTCAACTGCTGAAGCTGAATACATTGCAGCTGCAAGTTGTACATCACAGATACAATGGCTCCAGTATCAACTTCTTGATTATGGAATCAAAGAAACCAAGACACCATTGCTTGTAGACAGCAAATCTGCCATTAGTATCATTCAAAATCCTGTTCAGTTTTCAAAAACCAAACATATTGAAATCAGGTATCATTTCATAAGAGATTGCTATGAAAAAGGCAAGATTGAAGTGAAACATGTAGCAACAGCTAATCAAATAGCTGACATATTCACTAAACCCCTTGACACATCAACATTTCAGAAGTTAGTATCCATGCTTGGGATGCTAAATTTGTAAGTGTTTCTCTTTACTTTTTTGCACATATTTTTCATTTTTCACTTACAACTGTTTTCAAAATTGAAAACTTCTGAAAAACAAACAAGAGAGAAACTACTGATGAACAAAACATCAGTATGGGAATATTTTCTGAAAAGTGATTAACTTCTGATAAAACAACCTTCAGAAGTTATGAATAAAAGTATTTATAAAGTATTCTCATCAGTTGTTCAAAACTACTGAAGAGAAAGTGGGAACTACTGATGAAAATAATTCTTCATCAGCAGTTTAGTCAAAAAGGGCAAATCAGACTTTTCCCACATCAGAAGTTTGAATTAGGCGGTTTAAAACTTCTAATAAAGAAGTTTGACCTAGTCGGTTTAAAACTTCTGATAAAGAAGTTTGACCTAGTCGGTTTAAAACTTCTGATAAAGAAGTTTGACCTAGGCGGTTTAAAACTTCTGATAAATACCTTTTTCAACGCTTATCCATTTAAAAAGCAAAAATTCCCTCCTTCTCTCAAAAAGCTCTCAAACCCTGAACCTGCAAAAACACTGTTCGATCCAAAACACACACAAACCACATGGCTCTAGTTCTAAAATAGGGACACAATCTTAGAGCCTACTTAGAGAAACAAGAAGGCTGGTCCCAATACGATGAGATCATTGATCTCGTCGTCAAATCCCAATATATCACCGCTCTCACAATAGACCCACCAATACATCCTGAAACTCTCAATGAGTTCTGGGCTAACGCTGAGACAGTGATGGTGGATAATGAGGTTATCTCCCTCAACTCAACAATCAAAGGGAGAAGAATGGCCATCACACAAGCCACACTTGCAATTAGACTGGGGTTGAATGATGTGAATGCCCCTGAACAGGTTGCAAACTCTGAAATCCACCTAACCATGACAGAATATGGTTATCAAGGTACTCTCTCACAAGCTACAATCTTTAAAAAGTATTTTGAACCAAAATACAAACTTTTGTTTCATTATATAATTATGTGTTTGAGTCCTAAAACAAGGTCTTATGACTAGATGCCCTCAACCTTTCAACCAATTTTTCATTCCATAGTGAATGAAACAAAATTCAGGGCATCAAAACTTTTCTTTAATGAGTTGGTGTTACATCATAATAACACTAAAAAGAAGTTTTTGTTATACCCAAGGTTCATTATGCAATGCATAATCAAAGAACTGGGTGATGAGGTGCTTGTGGGTAAAACTGCAATTTTGAAACCCTTAACCTCACAAGCATACTCTAGGCACAACAAACAGGCTGCCTGGCCAGAAGATGACCAAGGGGAACCAGAACCAGTCCCCATGGAACCCTCATCTTCCAAACCTAAACCCCCAAAGGCCAAGAAACCCAAGGAACAAAAACAAAAACCCACCAAACCCAAAAGAAAAGTTGTTCAGGAGGTTGAGATGCCTGAACAAACTATTGTGCAATCTGCACTTCCTAAAGATGTGACTGAAACATCCTCTCAGTCTCATCCATCTCAAACCCCACCAAGAGCACCAATCACAATTCTTTTCAAAAGAAAAAGACTTAAGAAAACCATTCCTATTGATGCTTCTTTTGAAACTGCTGAACCCACTGCCCAAACTACTGAACCAGCACCCCAACTTTCTGAACCTGATTTTGAAATAGCCAAACTTCTCTCTGGGCTAAAAGAGAAAGTCCCATCTAAACATGTCAGTCCCCAACAACCACATCAAACAGGGGACATAGCCTCATAATTTGACATGGATGTGGACACTCAAAGCCCTAACCAAAGAGATGAGGATGAACCAGGGTCTCTAAGCCCAAACTTAGAAACTCTTGGTACTTTTGAGGCTGCTACTACTCATTTACCACCCAGTGGTGGATCTGAGGAAAGAAGCAACATAGCTAAGACCTCAACTGTGGCAACTACTGATGAAGGCTTAATGCCTGAGGTAGGAAATCCTCTGAACCAAGAAAAAGAGGTACATGAGACAACTGAGTTGGGCTCAGCTCATGATGTAACTGATAGAGTCCTCATTGAGGATGTAATCAGGGATTCAGATGATTCCATTGACTTGGATGATGTTTCAAAACACAAAACTACTGAATTGACGGCTACAAGTGAAGGTCCTGCACCTGGTGTATCTATGCTCAAGAAGCTAGTCACACCAGATCAGGTTAAAGTCCACTTAATCCCTGATTCCCCTATAGTGGCATCTTCTGTACAACAAGAAGATCAACCAAAAACACACCCCTCACTACAAATCCCTACCCAATTCCCTAGGCAATCCAGCATAGACATGAACCAGCTATGCAGCCCAGATGGTCCCTTATATCATATGATGAACACCCTCATCAAAAATCACTTCCAAACCTACACAGCTAACTTGGAGCTGTCAATCAAGAACCAATTTGGAGTGATACAGACAAAGATGAACGATCTGTCCAACAAGATTGAATTCAACAGCAAACAGATCGCTACTCTTACACGTCAGTTCTCCCAACCTTCAACATCAAAACCTGATGAAGCCAAAAAGGGGGAGAAAACTAAGGAACCTATGAAGTCACTTGAAGCCAGGAAAAAGGCAAGAGTGGCTATCCAAGAAAGAGAACAAAGAAACCAAGCCAGAAAAGAAAAACTGGTACAACAATTTGGTGTCTTTATTCAAGAAATAGAAGATGCTGAAAAGTCTGATGAATCCCAAGGGCACAATGAAGAAACCTCTGATAGTGAAAGTTCTGATGAAGACTCAGAAAGTATTAAAGACAATCCTTCAGTAGTTAACAAACCTTCAGTAGTTGTCAACCCATCAGATGTTAACACTTCCAACACTCAAACTGCTGAACAAGAGCCTTCCAGATCAACTGAACCTACTCAACCAACTCCTGTTCCTCCTAGGCCTATTACAACAGTTACCACTATGACTGTACTAAACCCTTCTCCAATCTCTCAATCAGCAGAACTTCTTGAGAAGAGTTTAGTGGCAGTTCAGAAGAAAGCCAAGGAAGATCAGATTTGGAAAATTCTGGAAGAAAGGGATGACTTGGACTTAAGCCTGAATGAAAAGCTACAGGCTTATGAAGCTGAACTTCAAAGGCAGGCTAGCCTAGAAAGAATTGCTGAGGAAGACAAAAGACAACAACTGATGTCTTATATTATCAAGAACAGCAAGGTCAAAGCCCATACATTAAAGAGACTCTCCATGGAAGAGCTGACAAGAAGAGCTCAACTTATTGCAGACAAAATTGCAACAAGTAAAGATATAAAAGCCAAGAGAGCCCAAATGATAGAAGAACTAGTAGCTAATGGTTATGGTTCAAAAGCCTCTGTGTCCAAATGGAAAGAAGAAAGATTAATGGACACTTACAGAAAATACAAGGCTGCAAGGGCTGCAAATCCAGAGAAGTTTGAAACTGCTGAAGTATCAACTTCAGTAGTTAGAACTTCTGGTGTTCAAAGAAGACCAACTACTCAAAAGAAGAAATCAGAAGAGAATGTGAAGACTGATTTCAGAATGGTACTACTAGAAGGAAGTACAGTAGTCCATTCTGACTTTGACATTGAAGAAAAACCTCTGATCACACAATTCAGGGATCCTTCCACCTTTGCCTATCAAATCCAGAAAACCATCAAAGACAAACTGCACACTAAGGTAGTTACTGAGCATCATTTGCCAACTTTTCAAATACCTAATGTGATGCAACAAGAACAAGGAGGTGAATCCCACCTGAGAGTCACTGAAGTTGAAAACATCCAACACTCAGGAGCATCCTAGGGTACCACTATGGTTCCCTACACTTTAGACTTTGACAAGTCTAAAGTACCTATCATCAGATGGTCCTTTACTGATAACAACTCAGTATAAGTGACAAGAAGAGATCAGACAAGCAGAGCCTATAAGTCGATGAATGATCTGAAGAAGCTATCAACTCAAGACCTACTTACAATCCAGCATCTAGAACCACAAAAAGGATCTCTCACTGATGAACAGCTGAACCAGCTGAAGAATTCCATGTTCAAAGGAATATGGAAGATTGTGAATGACAGAAGAAAACAATAACGAATTAGGAAGGTTTTGGCTTCATCAATCCAGGGGGAGATTGTTAGGACAAAGACGATTGGTGAAACCACTTTTGCAAACCTTAGTCTAATTCACTTCTGTCAAAATATTCTAAGTATAGACCTGCTGAAGAAGGAAGATCAAACTGCTGAAGAAGAGATTACACAAGTACTGAAGAAGAAAAGTCATCAGAAGTTCTAAAGTCCAAACCAGACATTTCTACTGAAGAACTACTAAAGACAAACTACTCATCAGTAGTTTGTCATTCATCAGTACTTATGAGAAGATCTTTTCCACCGCCTTTTGTATCAGTAGTTTATTAGTTTAGTATTACTTTTACTTTATGTACAAGTTCCAAGACTGCAACTTGTTGCAACTTGTTTCTGAACTTGCTTTTTGGCAAGGTTCATGTATTTGTAAAGTCTATAAATAGAAGGGTTCATCCCTCTGTTTTAGACATTGATTTTAATACAGAAATCCTTCAAAGCATATTATTGTTATTTCCATTTCATATTTATTGAGAATCTGTCTAAGTGTTTCATTCTCATTCAATACTTAGATTCTCAATAAATACTTATCATTTATTAGTTTCTCAAACATCCAGGGGGAGTAATAACTCCTGTTGATAAGTGTAGCTTTAAACTCATAACATTCCGCTGTGCTATCACTGATTAAGAACTTGCTAAACACCTAAGTGTTCACTAGCAAGTTCATACAAAAGAGCTATACTGATCCAACAATATTTGGTTTCAGAACACTAACACACGACTATGATTGAACACACGAGTAGTAGACACGATTAGAGGGTTAATCGTGTGAAATGAAGGCGATTGGGGGTGTACTCGTGTGAACAGTAGCACGACTACGAGATTTCAGGCGAGTAGGGTTCTGTAACACCCCAACCGATGACGGAATCATCGAGGTGTCACGTAGTGACGATTGTTCAAAAGCACATGGTACTAAAATGTAAATATAATTGTATAATTTAAATTGTCTTACATGGATGAAATGGGAAAATACAAAAGTCTGAACAAAACACGAAATTGAAATAAATTATTAAAAACAAAAACTAAAATCCAATGCTATGGAACTAAGATCAAACTGCACCTGAAACATGTACAAAATAAGTTTTGTCAACATATGAAATGTTGGTGAGCATTCCTAGTTTTAATATATATAGTAAGTTGGAAAATGTTATACAATTCAAGTGCAAAGCTACATTGCATTTATGTAAACTATGTATCATACAAATGAGCGAAATCAATCCTGTGACTGTATAAATGTACTAGAATGAACGGCGGTGTACTTGTCCAATAAATGGATAATAACTTAACAATGACCATGGATTCTCCGATGTAAAAGGGGGAGAATCACCTAGGTGGGTTGTTAATCCAATAACGCTATCCAATGTTAAGGTCGGCTTGTACATGGTTAATGATTTCACTAAGTACAAATGTATTCTACATGTAATGTCTATGCATAAAGCACGTATGTAAGCAAATGCACAATGTACTAGAATTGTATTATAAAAATGTGAACTTGTATGTGTATTTTGTATAAGTGTACATGTAACACCTCAAAAGTGAATAAAGACAAAAAGGGGATAGGAAATACTTACTTTCGCCAAATGACTAGATGACTAAGCGAGCGTGAAAATGCGAGCAATCCAAAGATTCAACAACGAAACTAGTCCAATTTAGAAGAAAAGAAACCGAATAGGAAAAATATCAAGCTTCCAATTCGCCAATTACAAGAGCTTATAATCAAAGCTTCAAATGTAGAAGTAATATATTCTAGAAGAAAGGTATGAGGGAGAGTTTAATCGAATTGAAACAATCGATTTAGAGGTGCAAAGTGTAATGGGTCATAGGTGGGTTTTTATACTAGTTTTGAATTCAATTAGGCTTTAAAATTGGTCAACACAATAAAGTAAGGTTTTAACATGAATTGACTATTTGACAAGGACTTTGACTAGGATTTTGACTAAGACTTTGACTAGGACTTTGACTAGGACTTTGACTTTGACTGGAACTTTGACTATTTGACTGTCTCAGCGAACCGCGAGGGCTAAAATAATTTTTCTAATTTAATCAATTTTATGTTCTAGACTTGTTTCCTTCTGTTTCTAAGTTGTTTTAGGACCGAAAATTAAGGGCTTTGAGTATCAAGGTCTGAAACATACGTGCTCGGGTGTAGATGTGAGTATAAAACGTGCATACTTTTACTTATAAAAATTATAAGTTTTATTAAATTGTGAATTTTGGTCCTATTAAAATACGAGGGTTAAAAATGAAAATTTTGAAATAGTTGAGGAACCAATTATGCACATTTATGAAAAGTGAAGGGTGCAGGTTGTCACAGTCTCCCCTACTTTAGAAAATTTCGTCCTTAAATTACTTTCAAGTGAAGGTTTCCATGAAACAAAAGACATTTGTAAAAAGGCAAGTAGATTTTAAGAAATGCATCAACCACAATTTGACAAAGTTTGAAGTAGTTGTTTAATACCCAAAATAAGAGTTTGAAAATCCTTAAAGTTTGACCCAAGGTTAGAGAATTAAGAGTTTATAATGAGCAAGGTTTGGAAAAAGTATGTAACTGGTTAGGGCAGGGCAGTGTTATAGTAGCTTCCCTTACTTTAGAGAAGTTTTTGACCGAACTTTATTAAGGACGTGCAACAGGATTTCGACTAACAGAGAGTGTAAGAGTATACAAAGTTTGTGTTTTCTGTGTGGATGGTCCAGAGAAAGACTTCAGGAAGTCGAATTGAAGCTCGTGTAAGAACATTCTTATTGAAAATGCTAGCTATTAGTCAACGATCCAATAAAGAGATAGTAATGGGTTGGTTCTTGGTCAGACTTCTAGTCCGCTCCCGCAGTATCGCTCATGCTTATATATAGGGTGTAACGCAGCTAACCCACCACACTACTGATACTTTGGACTCGTACTGAATATTGTCTACCAATAGCCTAAGTAGAATCACACACCACCCCCATGTACCTGTAAATCCATGATTGCGTTACGGACCGTAATCATCGATTTACCTTACACTAGGGTGCAATGCTTTTCCATAACACTAACATAAGTAATACAAGAAACAATGCGTGCAACCAAAATGTGTTAAGTAGTAGATACTGCTCAAGTATAAGATGCGATTAGAAGTTCTTCCCCTTTCAGGTTCACCTTTTAACCGTAATGAGATTAATGTGTATGTATAAGACATGATTAGGGGTTCTTCACCTTTCGGGTTCACCCTTAACCGGTAAATTTCTGTTCACATCATTGGGCTCTAAACAACCATATTGATAAACTCTAAGGATTACACCGTTCCCCTCGGGTTAGAGTAATACTCTGAACCGAGTCGTACATGGGAACTGGCTTAGATCTCATACGAACTATCAATTAGTATGTTCGTTGGCCATGATGATGAACAAAATAATGTAAAGTATAACAGGGTTTTGCTCACAACAAAAAAATAATATGCATACCAAATATGCGTTCATGTAAGTATATAAGTATAGCATAAAATTTCGATTGAAAGAATAGCATAATGTAAATCGAGTAAATCGCACAATTTGCACAAAATGAAATTAAACGAGTTAAATTAATGCTCAAAACTAGTGTTGCAAGAATAACTACTAATAACTAGTGCGAAATAGTTGTGAATAACGCGTGAAAATAACTACCAACAAAAGAATAATACAAAAATAATAAGATAATGTACGAACATAACTATAAATGGTGTAAAAAAATAATGAAATTTACTGTAAATGAAAGTGCGCTAAACAGACGTATAGTCTACTGGTATGAGGATAACTTTTTGAAAAACAAAGAATGTTTTAAGTTCAAAACAGGTTCACTTGAAAAGATTTCGTAGGTACACATTTTCATGTGTTTACGAGAAGTCGAGTTTGAAAAGTGTTATAAGGTATATTATTAGGTGCAAATTCCTCCCGAAAACATATATACGTTATATGAAAACATGCAGATTTACATTTGATTTGTAAAATATGCAATGCAAGTTTATAAAATGCAAGATGAAACCATTTCATGAATTGTGTGTAAATCTAATGTGTTTCGAAAGACCAAGAGTTAAAATGATGTGAAGGTTGTGAATGATACAAGATGCCTTGACGAATTTTGGAAAATAAAATTTTCTGTATTTAAACATTTCTTTAACTTGTGGGTTGAAAAGTCAGAAATTTTTAATTGTTATGAAATGTTGAGAAAATCAAAGTGTTACCCGTTAAGACTGGGTAAACTTGAAACCTTTTAAATTTTTAAACTTTTACGAAATTTATGCATTGAAAGATCATTTATTTGCAGGATCGTTAAGGCATCTCTTTGGGCTCATAGCGGGCTATTTGTTTCAAGGCACAAGGTGTATGAAAAGTGTGTTATAGTTTGGCGAATAGGCTTTGTAAAAAGACTTATAGAACAAGTTGTCAAATTAATCGTTTTAGAGAGTAGTGTACTAGTGCGTATCGTGTAGGTAGGCATATATGTATGAGTTTAATCTGACTAAAAAGTTCTAACTAATGGTAGTTGGCCATGGCTTAGGAGACTGGGTGCAACAATATTAGTATTAGGTATATGAGGATATACTGTGACTTCGATCAAGTAAGTTTGTAAACATGAAGATATAAAACAGGTTGAAATAATAAGTTTGGAAAAACCATGTTCATTTTTAACTGTATGATGCCGCAACATTCCTAAAATCAGGATGTGATCAAAGTTAAACACAAAGTTTAAAACTTAAGTCGTGGGTAAAAATGTTTTAATGCAAAACGAGTAATACCTTATAGTATAAAAATCATGAGCATAAGTGAAATAGTGTAAGCTTTAATGCGATACTATATCGAACAAAAGTTTTAGTAATGATGATAAGGGATTCAAAAGCGAATGATCAATGAATAATGGCATATGAAACAACAAGTGATTAAATGGAATCTTCAAATAATAAACAAACATAAATATCAATGATATAAAACATTGGAATTGTTTCCATAGGAAACTTTGACCAACTCAACTATTTGAAATTTCCTAGTGAATTGTGGGGGCGTACTTTAGCCTATAAGTGAATGCTCATCTCAAGAGTTCCCAGGTAGGTATACGGGTCCCTCGTCTGATTGGGATTTATACGAAATACCAGGCCTAGACAGAAAACTCAGGATACAGGCGCTCACCCTTCCAGATTGCACGTGCCCCATCAATAGTGAATTCCAAAACTTTAGCGAGATTAAAAACGAGATGCAAAAATAGATCCTTGAGATTGGGATTTCACTCCTAACTCAAAGATGTATTTCAAAATTGAAAACGATTGTGGAATGAAACCAATCACTAAGTTAAGGATATCACTCCCAGCTTAGTGGTTAAGTTCCTTTTTGAAAGAAATACTCTTTGAGGTTTGGATGTCACTCCTATCTCAAAGATATATTCCTAAGATAAATAACATATAGATGAGTGAAACTAATCACCAAGGTATGGATGTCACTCCTAACTTGGTGATATCGTTTCGTCTGTGAAATACGAGTATCTTCTTCTTTAAACAACACACTGAAAGAATAACGAGAAAGAATCATAACGAAAATATCTTGAATGAAAATAATAGGATAAAGAGAAATAAACACGAGAGGACTCGTGAATGTAAGCTTGGTTATAGACTAGGCTAAAAGGCATTCTAATAACCTAATTCCCTATAACCATGGCTCTGATACCAATTTGTAACACCCCAACTGATGGCGGAATCATCGAGGTATCACGTAGTGACGATTGTTCAAAAGCACATGGTACTAAAATGTAAATATAATTGTATAATTTAAATTGTCTTACATGGATGAAATAGGAAAATACAAAAGTCTAAACAAAACCTGAAATTGAAATAAATTATTAAAAACAAGCACTAAAATCCAATGCTATGGAACTAAGATCAAACTGCACCTGAAACATGTACAAAATAAGTTTTGTCAACATATGAAATGTTGGTGAGCATTCCTAGTTTTAATATATATAGTAAGTTGGAAAATGTTATACAATTCAAGTGCAAAGCTACAGTGCATTTATGTAAACTATGTATCATACAAATGAGCGAAATCAATCCTGTGACTGTATAAATGTACTAGAATGAACGGCGGTGTACTTGTCCAATAAATGGATAATAACTTAACAATGACCATGGATTCTCCGATGAAAAAGGGGGAGAATCACCTAGGTGGGTTGTCAATCCAATAACGCTATCCAATGTTAAGGTCGGCTTGTACATGGTTAATGATTTCACTAAGTACAAATGTATTCTACATGTAATGTCTATGCATAAAGCACGTATGTAAGCAAATGCACAATGTACTAGAATTGTATTATAAAAATGTGAACTTGTATGTGTATTTTGTATAAGTGTACATGTAACACCCCAAAAGTGAATAAAGACAAAAAGGGGATAGGAAATACTCACTTTCGCCAAATGACTAGATGACTAAGCGAGCATGAAAATGCGAGCAATCAAAAGATTCAACAACGAAACTAGTCCAATTTAGAAGAAAAGAAACTGAATAGGAAAAATATCAAGCTTCCAATTCGCCAATTACAAGAGCTTATAATCAAAGCTTCAAATGTAGAAGTAATATACTCTAGGACTTTGACTAGGACTTTGACTTTGACTGGAACTTTGACTGTTTGACTGTCTCAGCGAACCGCGAGGGCTAAAATAATTTTTCTAATTTAATCAATTTTAAGTTCTAGACTTGTTTCCTTTTGTTTCTAAGTTGTTTTAGGACCGAAAATTAAGGGCTTTGAGTATCAAGGTCTAAAACATACGTGCTCGGGTGTAGATGTGAGTATAAAACGTGCATACTTTTACTTATAAAAATTATAAGTTTTATTAAATTGTGAATTTTGGTCCTATTAAAATACGAGGGTTAAAAATGAAAATTTTGAAATAATTGAGGAACCAATTATGCACATTTATGAAAAGTGAAGGGTGCAGGTTGTCACAGGTTCACCTAGCGACTAGAAGTCTAGTTGTGTGTTTTAAGGCACGATTAGGCTCTAGTAGTGTGATTCAAGTAACGATTGAGAATGTTAGTCGCCTCAAACAAAGCTAGTCGCTACCTGCAGGTCTATTGATTTGTTTTGCATGAAAATCATCATTTTTGCCTCAAAATCTATCAAAAACACTGTGTTTGATCCCCAAATGATTAGGAAAGTTGTGAAAACACTTTTGGAGCAAACCCTAATTAAAAACACATGTTTTTATTCGTGAAAACGACCTTAGATTTTGAAAAATATTGGTTTTTAATAGAACACGAAGTTTTAAACTTTCAAAACGAGTTTTTGCTCAAAAATACTGCCTTTTAATTTGAGAACACACTATTTTGAATCCGCTTTGTTATCAAAACACTCGTGATAAGAGCCAAAGCTTTGATACCACTTGTAGGACCGATTTCGGACAACCCAACAATCACGAGCTTGTTCGTTTAGAGTGTGGAATCCACTAAACAATGTTCGGACAACAAAAACGACAAGAAACAATAATAAACGAGTTATCAAACACACGATAATACGGTTAAAAGGTTGTTATTGCATTGAAAACAGAGCTCGGGCGTTACAAGACAATCAACAGGCCTGAAACCTAGACCTGGGTGCTTGGAATGTGTGATGTGATAGCTTAGAATGATTAGGGCAATCATTGGAGGTATTTATACCTCCCCTAGTCGTCCAGAGTCCTTGGGGGCGACTAGGACACAACATGCGGCTAGTCGCCCCCAAAGGGTCCTAGTCACCTGCCGATTTACAAACTGCCCAAAATCATTCGAAACACATCCAAGCATGTACAATACATCAAAATTAACAACTATACTAGGCTAGGGACATACGTGTACTAACAAATATTTACCATATTAACCTAACAGATTAAAAAAAACCCAACATAAATCGTAACAATCTAACAAATACAAGTAACAACTTAACTTTGTAAAAAGTTAGGTTTTTAAAACTTTCATGATGGTATGGTAGTGGTGGCAGTGTGGGTGATTTGGTAGCAGTGATGTCGTAATATTGACCGCGCGGCTCGAGAGATAAGGAAGAGAAACGTGAAGACGAGAATGAAGTAGCATTAGGTTTTTAACCATAGTATTGATGGTATGGGTCAGTGAATTTTCCGCAACCTGTATAATGGTTTGAATATCTGTGTGAGATCCGTCACAAATATATGCAACCTAGGATTTTGGTCGGTAACACCTTTGGATTTTCAACTATATGTTCCAAATCAACCATCAGGCCTCTTGATTTGTTATTTGATTGGTTTTGTTACGCAAAGTTATTTTATGTCATAACATCTCATTTTGATTATAGAACATGACTATTTTGCTTTCATTTTCTCTATATTAATTGCCAACGAGTTTTGTAAAGTCTTATCAGATTGGTTTAGTTACACAAAGTTATATTAGGCCATATATAACATATAATTTTGTTGTGAAACACATGACGATACACTATTAGCGATTCTCTAGTAGATTGTTATGATACAATCTACATAAACCAATGATAGATCAAGTTTTTTCAAAGTTCATAAACATTACAAATAAATTACATTACATTACATTACATTACATTACATTACATTACATTACATTACATTACATTACATTACATTACATTACATTACATCACATTATATTACATCACATTACATTACATTACATTACATCACATTACATCACATTGCATCACATTGCATCACATTGCATCACATTGCATCAAATTGCATCACATTGCATCACATTGCATCACATTGCATCACATTGCTTCACAT
This sequence comes from Ambrosia trifida, assembly GCA_028751855.1. Taxonomy (NCBI): domain Eukaryota; kingdom Viridiplantae; phylum Streptophyta; class Magnoliopsida; order Asterales; family Asteraceae; genus Ambrosia; species Ambrosia trifida. The sequence goes on from CM054126.1 coordinate 27,849,135, forward strand.
TGCATCACATTACATCACATTACATCACATTATATTTTGAGGTATGACAAATTACAAAAAAAAAAAAAAAAGAATTATTAACTTTAGGCCATAACATTTTCTAATATGACAAATGTTAAAATGTAGACTACATTATATCTTTAAAACCACCAATAGGGTTTTGCGTGTAAGGACACAAAAACTTGGTTTGTAAATGGTAGCACACATAGTTTTAGTCTCAAAGATTAAATCTTAAGCCAATTGCAGTGGAAATTAAAGTAATTGTATGATAAATCGTCAAAACACATGAACAAAATAAAACGTCAACTAATATTCAACACGGTAACCAACGTCTTTAGCCAAGGAACCCCATTAAGACCTCAACACATCCAATAATCTCCAATGTATGTTTTGTAGTAATAAAGTAATGGTTACAACGAGTTTGATGAAATCATCTTTTGAGAATAGTTTACCGTCTACGACTTTAAGACTCTATCATACAACTCAAACATAATTTACCTGCCTATCAAATCACCACTACAACGTCTATGTCAAAATTGTCATGACATCGTCTATAAGCCCGTCAATTAGTATCGTTTAGTCATCAAATGTCATCTATATTGTCAAGGGACTCGTCTACTTTCCCATGATCGGGTATGAATATAATCGTTATTGGAATTGTTAAATCAGTGCATGTAGGCAAGCAATCAATCAATTCATCAAATTTTTAATATCAAGATCACGTTCGCTTATTGTCTTAAAAAACACTTGAGCATGTAAATCAGCTAAGACACCTTGAAATAACCTAAAAGCGTCTTTTCACAACAAGAACTCGAACTCACTATAACGACTAACCAGACACCTCTAACGTCTATCATCTAAGCAAACTCGTATACGTCTTACACAATTTGACTTATTCCGAGTACCACGAGTCGATTTTGCATACAAGGCTTACTTGGGCTTGGTACCCTAGGCTGAACCACCTTCACCGTGGCCTAGCCACCCAAATGAGACCCACTCGGATCCCGTTTCTACCCGGCTCACTAGAACCATAATCGGTTCCACCAACCCCACCAAGGGTTTCCTACCATAGGCCAGCACCACTATGCCACCACTAGCCTTACCCAGTGCCTCCTGACCATCGCCAGCCCACAACCGGTCACCATCGGCAACTCAGAAACCAAATGATAACAAGTCAACCTTTAGGCCCGCTTCCAAACCAGCTGCAATGAGACCATAACCGAAAAAACTTAAATTAATACAAGATCATAACTAGTATTAGCGAGAAATCACCACCAAGTGCTTCGGTTAGGATTACACGCATTCTCAAAACCTAAAATCAAGAAATCAATACCAAATCAATAAAATGAACAAGTGATGATACACGAGTTCAGATTATGAGATTTTACGTTCAAATTGATGATATTCACGTCGCTTCTTGATTTCCCTTTCTTATCTCTTGCTTACGGAAAAAAGAACACGAGGGTGAGGCCCCTTATGGCCGCAAACCCTATATGGGCTTTCCCCTTCCCCATAGTTTGCAACTTGGAAACTTTAGTCCCTCATTGATTAATGTTTTACGATTTTAACACAAAGATTGTCAAAGACTGTCTTTATTTGCGAACCTCAAATTAAATGAACAACAAGATATGCCAAGAATCCGAATGTAAAATTATGTTAAAAGTAGAGGAAATACATTCACATGTATAGGTTTTGTTTCAATACAAGTAGAGTTCTCGAAAGTTTTGGTATCTACTTTTCTTGATATCCATTCTCATGCTTTCAATCATGTTTCTATATGGCTGATCAATACCCGAACAGGTATCTTTTTTTGGCATGCATGAATAAATTATATATATGAATTTTAGAGTAGGCAGCTCGCTAAACACCTACAACATCCATCGCCGTGCTCCTAGGTAATCTACCTTGCATTAATGAGTAAACCACATAGATATATGAAGATCTAATACCACCTCAACCATTCATCTTCAGATTTCTAAGGTGACCAACTGTTTATTGACCGTATCTACAAAGAGGCAATGTTTTTGTAACATCCCGAAATTCAAAAACAATTTTTTCTGTTTAAAATCACAAATAATATAAACAATGCATAATACAACACCAAGAATACGTTAACGAGTTAGATCCTAAATGCGATACCCAATACTCAGTATCAAATCTTAAGAAATTACTTGATTATTATTATTATTATTATTCATTTTATAATTAATATTAATAATAATGAGGTAATTTCTTAAGATTTGAGTATTGTGTATCGCGTTTAGGATCTGACTCGTTAATGTATTCTTGGTGTTGTATTATGCGTTGTTTTGTATACTATTTGTGATTTTAAATGGAAAAAAATGGTTCTGAATTTCGGGGTGTTACAATTTTCAATATGTGGCATTGATTATTTTAATCACCATTAAACAATTACCGGGAGTATAAAATAAGGCTGTTTAGTTCACGGACGAAAACAATTATGAAAACTAACAAACATGAAAATATTGACACATTTCAAATGTCCGTGTGTAATGACCTATTCGATGATCACATGAAAACCATTTGTTGGATCTTATTAGAAATCTAAACCTCGATTACTAATGGAATAGTGATAGTGATTGTTAATTACAAACCTAAACCCAAACCTAAACCTAGCCCATATGCCGAAAATCACCTAAGAAGATTAAGTGGAAATGTTATAGAAAATATGATGTTAATATACTTCGTGTGTGTCCCCGGCAGGTGATAGGTTAAGTTTGTAAATCACTAGCTACGTCCAGGGGGAGACTGTAAGTGCATTGTTTGTATGTCCCCAGCTAGTGATAGGTCCTTATAGGTTGTTGGCTAGGTTAATTGAGTGGTTTATAGCTCATAAATATGGTTAGGGGCAGTTTTGTAATATATACACACGCGTGGTTGGTTACTCGTGTGATGAAGAGCTAGTCGCCCCGTGGGCCTGGCCTGACTAGCTGGGCCTATAAATAGGTTCAATCTTTGCCCTAATAAAAGAGTTTTTCATTTGAGAGAGAAAACTAGGTGTTTTTGATGATCAGATTGTATTTGTAACACTCAAGCTCTGTTTAATATAATCTTTATCATTGAAAACCATATCCGAACAACTCATTTTTGTGTGTGTTTGATGTTTCTTGTTGCTTAAACCGCGAACCAAGTACACCACACTCGTTTCATGTCAAACCCGTGATATCCGGATCATCCGTGACGGTCCTACATATGATATTATATCACTACAGATTACCGATAGTCGGTATCATTCTATAAACTCTGACTTCCCAAGCTTTTTTTGTATGAAAATTTTAGACCATGTAATATACATGATTTTAAACATTTTGGGCAAAAAAAACAAAAAAAAAAAAAAACACCAAGCAATATTAAAAAAATAATAAATAAATAAGTTTTTTTACTAACTCATGTGTAAAAATAATTTATTTTCGTATACGTTTAAATTTTTACGCGTAAATTGTGTTTGTGAGATTGTATTTTAAAAGTGTAAAAAGAAAATTTTAATTTGTTGGGTTTTATATAGCGTGCTCACGGTTCGCATAAAATTTATGTGTTTTCAAATTAACTTTCCCATATATATTCATAAAAAATCATGGGTAATTATGAACGTAGTACATCCGTGGGTTAAACGTCATCGACATGATGTGAAGTCTTTAATGTTTCAATCAGAGTTTTATGAAATAGATGTAACGAGTTGCGCTTGCCCGCGCGTTGCGGCGGGATCTTGATTATGAATGTTTTAGTATCACCATATGAGATGCGAAATTTCTTAAACTTTATTCAAACCATCTTTCCTTTTTTTTTTTTATCTATTTTTGCATTATCCCTAACCTACAACAACACACCTAAATCATTTTACTTCAAAAGACAATGTTTTAAGAAATAACCCGAATTTTGGGGTCCTAACTTTGTATGTTATATATTTTTAAGTTTGAAATTTGATAACAAAATGAATTGTCCAATTTAAACCTAATTCAACAACAAAAATCTCCAATTTCAGCGTCATAGTTTAAGAAATATGATTAAATAAACTATTTTTTCAAGTAAACTCTTTCTTTTATTTTTGTGGCTTTATTTGTTCGGTTGTTTCTTTTGACTTTAGAAGTAATAAAATTTCTATTTTAATAAAAAAAAATTAAGCACTCATAACACCATGTATTTTCCTTCGATATTTGACTATTCTTTTGACTTGCGATAAATTAAAAACACCTATCAAACTCTTTTTTTCAAGGCTATTTGTGATTTTCATTCCGACAAAATATTGATTTTTTATAATCGGTTCGAAAGTTTTTCTTTTGATGTTTTATGATTAAACGAAATATGATTTTTTTTTTGTTTCCACAAAACACCGATTTGGTTTTAAACAATATTATCGAATCAATGAATTCCGATGATAAGAACAATGCGATTTTCCAATTCAAACGAACCAATCTTCATATTAATCTTCAAAATCAGACCAAGACCAAAGAGGAATTTGCACCCTCAATTCTTATGTACTTATAATAATTGCAAACCAAAAAAGGAATTAAATAAACGATCTTCTTCGATCAGTAATTGTAATAGGGTATACATAATATGGTATAGATGTTTTTATTTGGGATTTCCGGCCAATTCTACCAAATTAAAGTCGCAGTCTCGTGGTGGAAAATTCGGCCTTTTATGATTCCAATTATGTAATTATCCGATGATTTATGAGTGTAACAGTTATGTGGTAATTGATGTCCCATTTCGGAGGATTCTACTGGAACAGACGACTGTTCCATAAAAGATGCAACACATAGGTTGGATTTTACAATAATATGCGCCTCTTAGTTGGTTTTTTTGAACTTGTTCGTTATTCAAAGGAACAATAAATTAGAATCCTTACATGAAAGATGAATCTGGAAAATGTTGCAAACAATCATAAATTGTGTTGGTGAAAATGGGATATGGAAAGGACACATGTTGGAGTGGGTTATTAAAATCAAATGGATTTGGAAATAGGAAAAAAAACCTTGCAAGTCGGAATCGGTGCTTTGTGATATGTATTGTTTTTTATATGTATTGTTTCTAATTTAAATATATATACATACACGCGGTAGTAAATAAGCACGAGTCGTATGATGTTACAAATTGTATGTATAATAATTTGTGAAATGGTGGGGAGTGATGGGGAAGGGTGGCGACTCTTAGAAGTTGCCCAAATTGCTATTTGTAGCAAAAGTGATGACTCTTAGAGGAGATTAATTAATGTTGATAATTAATTTGTGAAAAGGTGCCAAGTGACGGAGAAGGGTGGTGACTCTTAGAAGTAACCCAACTAACTATTTTGTGAAACGGTGCCAAGTGATTGAGAAGGGTGGTGACTCTTAAAAGTGATTCACCTATAACTAATTTGTGAAACGGTGCCAAGTGATAAGGAAGGGTGGTGAGTCTTAGAGGTGACCTAAGTTGCTAATTGTATATATATATATATATATATATATATATATAGGAATAAGATCAAATAGGAACCAATACCCTAGTTAGGAACTTAGGAACCAATCTTGGCCATCCATTCTTCTTTTGATCATAAGGGTATAGATGTAAAATTACACAAACAAAATACTTGCATCACATCAGTTACGTATATCATGATAACCTAGTTTCCTACAAATCTGCAATTGAAGATCTAAAATCGTCCCTTCTCCAAAATCTAATTGGAAAATCCTAAAGAAATCAGCAAAATTATTTGGGTTGTTCTCTCTGATAATCATCACTTCAATCGTATTTGCATTCATTACATGCGGCATGTTTTAATGATGATCCAAATGATGTGGATCATGTTTTAAATAATTCAATGATAATCATCACTAGCCTTTGTATCTAACAATTGTAGAGCATCATGGTAATTTTTAATTTCCCTTGTGTATGTTAAATACCATGTGTTTTTTGAGGTTCTTGTTTATACATCACCGAATCCACGTTTTCATATTATACATTTATATACATCACGATTACTTCAAAACCGATTCATGAATTTTCATTATGTATCTAGTTTTCATTATACACTGATGTATATATGTTGAATTTGATGGTACTATAGAATGTTTTTTGTATCACTAATTGGACTTTACACTGATGTATAATTGTTGAAATATGAATATACACTGACGTATATTTGTTGAATATTATGGTACAGTACAATGTTTTTGTAGTACTAATTGGACTATACACTGATGTATAATTGTTGGAATATGAATATACACTGACGTATAGTTGTTTAATGTTATCGTACAGTAAAATGTTTTTTGTAGCAATGATTGGACTATACACCGATGTATAATTGTTTGAATATGACGATACTAAACACTGTTCTATAGCATCAATTTTATTGGGGTCTGATGTATATTGTATGTATACACTGATGTATATGCTAAACAACCTTTTTCTTTGTTTCAGGTTACTCTTGATAAGACCAACCTATCAGTTCGTGTGAGTGCATGGAATATGAATATACACTGACGTATAGTTGTTTTAATGTTATCGTACAGTATAATGTTTTTGTAGCAATGATTGGAATATACACTGATGTATAATTGTTGGAATATGAATATACACTGACATATAGTTGTTTAATGTTTATCGTACAGTATAATGTTTTTGTAGCAATGATTGGAATATACACTGATGTATAATTGTTGGAATATGAATATACACTGACGTATAGTTGTTTTAATGTTATCGTACAATATAATGTTTTTGTAGCAATGATTGGAATATACACTGATGTATAATTGTTGGAATATGAATATACACTGACGTATAGTTGTTTAATGTTTATCGTGCAGTATAATTTTTTTGTACGCACAAATGATATTAGTTGTGGTTTTTGTCAGTTACAATGTATACTAAATAACCTATTAATACTCACATACCAAAAGACAATATTACCCCTTGATTTAATTAAAAAGTTAATTAATGTTTAACATATTTACCATCATGCCATTGAAGATGGATGGATGAGATTGGTTCCTAAAGTTCCTAACTAAGGGTTGGTTCTCAATTGAACCCTACCCTATATATATATATATATATTGACTCAAAAGTGACCCGTTAGCCTTAAAATTGAGACGCTCTCATTGCTTTCGTGACACATTATTCATTACATGTTTGGGTTACAACTTCAAGTTCTATTATTTATTGAAGCTGTTTCTTGTATCTAATGAAATTACAAAGTGTAATTTAACAAAAAAAAAAAATCTATTTGTTATCAATACATCTTTCTTGAAGAAAAACTAAAAGTAAAACAACACTAGTCTCAAATTAAAATGTACAAATAAAAAAAAAAAAAAACGTTATGAACAATCAACATGTTACAATCAGAACATCTAGGCTATAGAGCTTGACAACAGAGCGATACAATCAGAACTTCTAGGCTATACAGCTCAACAACAGAGCGATAAAAAGTTGTCTAATTGACTAGGCATTGTTAATTAGTGTGGCATGTACAGGCCACAAACCAGCACATTTAAAATCCGAAACATGGTGCTCACAACCTTTAGACTTGGTATGGCATGGTGTGTGGTCTTGAGCCCCTCTCCTCATTGTTTTCCCATTTACCTTAACCAAACAAATACATATAAAACATGTTTATTAATTATAAGTTTATAACACATCTAATAAAAACAAGTTTTAGTTACCAACTGCCAGGTATCATGTCATTGCAAGTTCGGTTTTTTCTTGTAGCATCATCACCGTAAATCTGCAGGCATTCCTTGACCGAAGTTCAATCAGTTTTGCCATCCTACTGTTGTAGTTTATGACCCAAACCTTGGTCCTCCAGTTGGGCACATTTGTACCATTCATGGCATGTTTAGTAAACTTTCCCGGACAACTGAACACTATTTTCAACCATTCATTACAATAATTTAGTTTTTATAACAAAGAAGACAAAACATGAAGTGGATGTGTGAGATATTTTGATCATACCTTGTCTGCAGTCTTGGATACAATGGCAGGTAGCACGAAGAGTACCATCGTCACTTATTCTAAGGACGACAAATTCCGTTTCTTCACCACTGCATTAATTCCATCATAAATCAAATTATAAGTAATCATCTAAGTCATCTAATAAATATTTAACAAAGATATTCTCATCTGGAATTTACCATACCTGACAACTTCGCTTTGAACTATCAACATGTTATGATCCGATCCACATAGACCGGAGAGAGATCGATGTATACTGCAAGCGGATTGATGGCTAAAACACAATTTAAAGATAAAATATGGTCAGAACATATATGAAATATTATAATTAAATCGATGTATAAGTAAAGAACAAATATGAAAACAGCTTACATGAACATTGGATCAGATGCCTCCATCTGTCCTGCACCTGAAGGTAGTGTATTAGAACAGGCGGCCTTGAAATGATTTTTTATATGAGGTTAGACATAGTATATATAGTTGAGAAGGTAGGGTACACCCTAATCTGAATTTGCAATATAATCCCTGAAATTAAATGATTTTCTATTTACAACTCAGCTATCTATTTTTTAAGTTTTTTTGGAAAGCGATCAATGTATAATCTACGAAAGTCCTCTAAAAAGAAGCCGCTATTTTGAAATATGTATGAAAAGGATTATGATTCAACACTGAATGCGGCCAATTGATGAATAAAGTAAGAACAAAAAGGAAGAGAGCTACATGCATGAGCAATGAATCCGATATCTCATCGCCTTGGAATTACTGTATTAGAGCAGGCAACAATAGCCATGAATGATTTTTGATACGCAGTTAAACATCGTGTATGTACTTGAGGGACCTAATCAATATTTGCATTATAACCCTTGGAGTTGAATGCCTTTTCATATGGAACTCAACTACAATAGGAGATAGGATTTTTTTATGTTTGTAAGATATAGGAAATCCATGTATGCGGATTATATAACATACGCATATTTAGGATAAAAATCCACGATAACGTGAACCATGATCCAATTACATGGGAACTGAATCTTATAATTGTACTGTACGTATCCAGTGTAGATCAACGGGGCTCATCACCCAAAATTTACATTAAATAAGTCGATCAACGGGGCTGGTCAACTAGAGTAAATAGGTGAGGCAAGGGCCTAGAGACCAAAAAACAAATAAGGGCCCATTCTCTTGAAAAAGAAAATATTCATTACTTGAGTTGCATTCAAGATTTCATTAGACAAGGGGTGTATGGGGTGCTTTTGTAACCAAATAGTGGGTACCCCGGATAGTCGGGACATCTGTTTGTAGGGCCATTAAAAAAAAAGTGTGGGCCAAATCTGATAGGATTGTCAATGATACCACATGAACAAGGAATTAAGGTAACATCATCTGTTGAATATTTGAAGCAATCGTTTAAATAAGCCAATCAATAGGGCTGGTCAACTAGAGTAAATAGGTGAGGCAAGGGCCTAGAGACCAAAAAATAAGGGCCCATTCTCTAGAAAAAGAAAATATTTGTTACGAGGTTTGCATTCAAGATTTCATTTGACAAGGGGGTGTGGGGTGCTTTTGTAACCAATTGGTGGGTACCCCGGGTGGTCGGGACATTTGTGTGTCGGCCGTTAAAAAAAGTGTGGGCCAAATATGATAGGATAATCGATGATACCACAAGAACAAGGAATTAAGGCCACATCATCCGTTGAAATCATCTTTGACACAACCACAACCATTAGCCACATCTATTCCCGGTAGCTAGGGACATCACGTAGTGTATTTACAACGATTAATTAAATATTTATTAAACTCTGAGGACCAACATTACAACATATGCAAAGCATATGGACCACCATGCAATTAACTTGAATAAAAGTATATTAACACACACACGTATATATGCAAATACACAAATGAACATATAAATTAATGAAATAATGGAAATAAATAATCCTAACTATTGACTATAGGCCAATAACAGTCCTAACTACGAAAATTACCAATAATGGTCCCAACTTTCAACATATTGGAATATAATGGACCCAACCTAACGGACCCAACCTAACGGAGGTCTAACTCCGTTAGTGTGGTGCTGACGTGGCATGCCACGTAGGATCATTTTGCCACCTAGGATGCCACGTAGGATCATTTTTGCCACTTAGGATGCCACGTAGGATCATTTTGCCACCTAGGATGCCACGTCAGCACCACACTAACGGAGTTAGACCTCTGTTAGTTTGGGTCCATTATATTACAATATGTCGAAAGTTGGGACCACTATTGGTATTTTTCGTAGTTAGGACTCAATAGTTGGGATTATTTATTTCCATTATTCCTAAATTAATACACTCATAGATGCACATATCGTTATCCACATACAAAAATAAAAATAACCATACGCATACACATATACACATAACAAATATTTACCATATTAACCTAACAATTAAAAAAACAAACCAACATACCGTAACACTCTAACAAATACAACTAACAACTTAAATTTGTAAAAAGTTAGGGTTTTAAACCTTTCATGATGGTATGGAGTGGTGGTAGTGTGGGTGATTTGGTAGCAGTGATTTGGTAATATTGACTGTGCGACTCGAGAGATAAGGAAGAGAAACGTAAAGACGAGAATGTAGCAGCATTAAGTTTTTAACCATAGTATTGATGGTATGTGTCGGTAAATTTTCTACTACCTGTATAATGGTTTGAATATCTGTGTGAGATCCGTCACAAGGATATGCGACCGGGGATTTTGGTCGGTAACACCTTAGATGTTAACTATCTGATCCAAATCGGCCATCAAGCCTCTTGATTTGTTATTTGATTGGTTTTGTTACACAAAGTTATTTTATGTCATAACATCTCATTTTGATTATAGAACATCACTATTTTGCTTTCATTTTCTCTATATTGACTACCAACAAGTTTTGTAAAGTCTTATTTGATTGGTTTAATTACATAAAGTTATATCAGGCCACATATAACATATAATTTTGTTGTGAAACACATGTCGATACACTCTTAGTGATTCTCTAGTAGATTGTTATGATATAGTCGATATAAACCAAAGATAGATTAAGCATTTTCACAGTTTATAAATATTACATCACATTACATCACATTACATCATATTACATCACATTACATCACATTACATCACATTACATTTTGAGGTATGACAAATTACAAAAAAAAAAAAATATTAACTTTAGACCATAACATTTTCTAATAGGAGTATTGGATTTAAATAATCCCAGCTCTCGATTATTGGCCGCCACCGATCTCAACTAAGGAAATGTGTGCTCGTGGTCCCACCTTTAAACATATTATCCACAAACGGACCATGACTAACATTTTGTCCACCGTTTAGCAATCAACTATTAACCACTACCGGTCTAAACTGATGTGGCATGCTAGTATGGCAAATTCCCTCTTGCGCGGCAAATTCCTTCTTAGTATTTCTTTAGTTATGATCCGTTGGTGGACAATATGTTAAAAGGTTGGACCATCAGCACACATTTTTTTAGTTGGGACCCTTGGCAGTGAATTGCTAATAGTTGGGATTATATAAATCAAATACTCCTTTCTAATATGAAAAATCTTAAAATGTAAACTACATTATATCTTCAAAACCACCAGTAGGGTTTTGCGTGTAAGGACATGAAAATTTGGTTTGTAAATGGCAGCACACATAGTTTTAGACTCAAAGTTTAAATCTTTAACGAATTGCAGTGGAAATTAAAGTATTTGTATGACAAATCGTCAAAACACATGAACAAAATAAAACGTCAACTAATGTTCAACACCGTAACTAACGTCTTTAGCTAAGGAACCACCATTAAGACCTCAACACGTCCAATAATCTCAAATGCATGCTCTATAGTAATAAAGTAATGGTTACAAAGAGTTTGATGAAATCATCTTTTGAAAATAGTTTACCATCTATGACTTTAAGACTCTATCATACAATTCAAACACAATTTACGTGCCTATCAAATCACCGCTACATCGTCTATGTCAAAATTGTCATGTCATCATCTATATGGCCTTCAATTAGCATCGTTTACTCATCAAATGACATCTATATTGTCAAGGGACTCGTCTACTTGCCCATGATGGGGTATACATATAATCATTATTGGAATTGTTAAATCAATGCATGTACGCAAGCTATCAATCAATTCATCAAATTTGTAATATCAAGATCATGTCCGCTTACTGTTTTATAAAACACTTGAGCATGTAAATTAGCCAAGACACCTTGAAATCATCTTAAAGCATCTTTTCACAACAAGAACTCGAACTCACTATAACGACTAACCAGACACCTCTAACGTCTATCATCTAAGAAAACTCGTATATATCTTACACAATTTGACCTCTTCCCAATACCATGAGTTGATTTCGTATACGAGCCTCACTTGGGCTTGGTTCCTAGGCCAAACCACCTTCACCGTGGCCTAGCCACCCAAATGAGACCCACTCGGGTCCGGTTTCTACCAGGCTCACCAGAACCCTAATCGGTTCCACCAACTTCTCCGAGGGTTTCCCGCCATAGGTCAGCACCACTATGCCACCACTAGCCTTAACCAGTGCCTCTTAACCATCGCCAACCCACAACCGGTCACCATCGGCAACTCTGAAACCAAATGATAACAAGTCAACCATTGGGCCCTCTTCCAAACCAGTTGCAATGAGAGCAAAAAAAAAAAAAAAAAAAAAAAAAAAAAAAAAAAAAAAAAAACTCAAATTAAATACAAGATCATACCTAGTATTAGCGAGAAATCACCACTAAGTGCTTCAGTTAGGATTACACGCATTCTCAAGACCTAAATCAAGAAATCAATGCCAAATCAATAAAATGATCAAGTGATGATATGCAATTTCAGATTACGAGATTTTACATTTAAATCGATGATAATCACGTTGCTTCCTAATTTCCCTTTCTTGTCTCCCACTTACCGCAAAACAGACACAAGGGTGTGGCCCCTTATGGCCGCAGACCCTATCGTCATGCTCCTAGGTAATCTACCTTGCATTAATGATCAGTAAACCACATAGATATACGAAGATCTAATACCACCTCAACCATTCATCTTCAGATTTCTAAGGTGACTAACTGTTTATTGACCGTATCTACAAAGAGGAAATATTTTCAATATGTGACATTGATTATTTTAATCCCCATTAAACAATCACCGGGAGTATAAAATAAGGCGGTTTAGTTCAAGGACAAAAACGATTATGAACACTAATAAACATAAGAATACTGACACATTTCAGAATGTCCGTGTGTAATGGCCTATTCGACGATCTCATGAAAACCATTTGTTGGATCTTATTAGAAATCTAAACCTCAATTACCAATAGAATAGTGATAGTGATAGTGATTGTTTACAAACCCGAACCTATTCCATATGCCGAAAATCACCTAAAAAGATTAAGTGGAAAGGTTATAGAAAAACTGATTCTTCAGATTACTAATAGTAGGTATGATTAGAGTGACAAGTTTATGTTGATGTGCTATTTCTAAAACATGTATACATTTTTTTCATAAAAAAATTCATGGGTAATTATGAACGTAGTACATGCGTGGGTTTAACGTCATCTGTGATATATTTGTTTAGTAATGACATGACGAAGTCTTTAGAGTTTCAATCGGAGTATTATTAATTAGATGTAATTAGTTAGATTTTGTATTTTATGTCCATATTTGTAAAGTTGTATGCATTTGATGGATTAGTTTTGTGAATTGACTCAAAAGTGACCCGTTAGCCTAAAAATGACCAAAATGGGCATAACTAAAAGCTTGTATGCATGTTTGTTTATTTTTGTTTATGGTAAATGGGTATTTGTGTCATTTTCCTTATTAAAAGCTTGTAGCTAGTAGGATCTTTTTATTAAACGTTAGTACTAGTAGCTTTCAGTGTAGAGCTTTTTCTTCAAACCTAAAAGCTTTCAAGATCCTTCAACCAAACAAAGTTTTTTTATTGAGTATGAGCTTTTTCTTAAAAGTTTGAAGCTAAAAGCTCCTAAAAGTTCTTTGCCAAATATACCCTATATATGTTTGAATTATAATGGAAGTATAATTTGCAGTATAATCCCAGAAATTAAATGCCTTTTCATTTACAACTCAACTATCTATTTTTTAAAAGTTTTTTTTGAAAGGTGATCGATGTATAATCTAAGGAAGTCCTCTAAAAAGAGGCTGCTATTTTAAAACATGTATAAAAAGGATTATGGTTCAACACTGAATGAGGTCGATCGGTGGATAAAGTAAGAACAAAAAGGAAGAGAGCTACATGAGCAATGAATCCGATATCTTATCACCTGGGAATTACTGTATTATAGCAGTCAACAACAACCGTGAATGATTTTAGATACGCAGTTAAACATCGTGTATGTACTTAAGGGCCCTAATCAATATTTGCATTATAACTCTTGGAGTTAATGCCTTTTCTTACGAAACTCAACTATCATAGGAGATAGCGATTTTTTATGTTTGTAAGATATAGGAAATCTACGATAAAAATCTACAATAACGTGAACCATAAGCCAATTACATGGGAACTGAATCTTATAATTGTACTGTACGTATCGAGTGTAGATCAACGGGGCTCATCACCCAAAATTTACATTAAATAAGTCGATCAACAGGGCTGGTCAACTAGAGTAAATAGGTGAAGCAAGGGCCTAGAGACAAAAAACAAATAAGGGCCCATTCTCTTGAAAAAGAAAATATTCATTACCTGAGTTGCATTCAAGATTTCATTAGACAAGGGGTGTATGGGGTGCTTTTGTAACCAAATAGTGGGTACCCCGGATAGTCGGGACATCTGTTTGTAGGGCCATTCAAAAAAAAGTGTGGGCCAAATCTGATAGGATAGTCAATGATACCACATGAACAAGGAATTAAGACAACATCATCTGTTGAATATTAGAAGCAATCGTTTAAATATGGAAATGGAATCTTATGGCTTTGAAATTGCAATCCTGGAATGTAATCCCTTGGGCCAAGTATGGTTTCTGTGATTTCTAATCTTGTGCGATTGTTATTTGTGAATTCTGACCCTCTTTAACTCCACATATGTTACACATCACTCACTTTTTCCTAATTCACTCCACCTCATCTCAAGAAATGGTTTAACTCTTTTAACTCCATCTAACATTATTCTTTTAATGGTTTTTGGTTTAAAAAATGAAACAAAGATAATTAAATCTCTTAACACCTTGTTAACATGTTAACATATAACCCTTTTATCTTCACTTAACATAAGGAGGGAGTGGTGTATAATGTCAGTTAACATGCCATGTCACCGTTAATGCCCCAAATGTTACCCCCATGACCTTACAAAATCTGGCTTCTTCAATTACCAGGTACAGTACTAAGTTTCTTGGAGTAAATAGTTTGTTAATTGTAGACTATATACATATACTAATCATATTTTTCACATCATAAAGTTATGACTTTTTACTAATAGTTAATAATTTGAAATCCCAAAACACTGCAGATAATAGAAGCTTAATTAGATACACTTAAGCTTATTTCTTCGACCATTGGTATTTAATTTCACATATTAAGGTTCTTCAATTTGGATTTAAATAATCCTAACTATTAGCTATTGGTCGCCACCGGTCCTAACTAACAAAATGTGTACTGAGGGTCCCACCTTTTAACATATTGTCCACTAACGGCTCGTTTCTAGAAGAACCTCCAAGTTGCTCATCAATGGTTCGGCCCCTAGCTTCCCAAGGGGATGATAAAATAATTGGTTTACAAGGAATTAAAAAAATGGAATTTGTTAGAAGCTTGTCTTGAAGAAGAATCTGGAATAACTTTTCACTCACCACCTGTTAGTACTTGCATCCAACAAAATTGTTGACGTAAATTCGAATTAAACTTTAGCTTCTATATAATCAAGTCAGCATCTTTTATAACAAATTCTTGATGTAAATTCGGATTAAAACTTTAGCTTCTATAGATTAATTCTGCATAATGAATGAATCTTTAATCAATTCGGCATCTTTTATAATATTAAACACGAACTCTTGACATTAATTCGGATTAAAATACATAAATTTGGCATAATGAATGAATCTACAATCAAGTTAGCATCTTTTATAATATTACAACAGCAATTCTTGACATAAATTCGGATTAAACTTTAACTTCTATACATAAATTCAGCATAATGAATGAATCTACAATCAATTCAACATCTTTTATAATATTACAACATAAATTCTTTGAACTTTTTGGGGTCATAGACCAGGATCCTCCATCTCCGGTGGCGGAGCAAACAGCGACATTATCAGCCACCTTGCTTGGCTATGTTTGCATGCCACCCAATCACCACATAGTTCCGCCATCAATCTCAAATGACAGAATCACCATGAACACAACATAAGCCATTAATTATTGGTTGTGTTCACCATAAGTGGAAAGACTCAATCGCGGGGCTTTCAACCTTTGCTTTTGGTAAATTTGAAGCAACCAGGCCCCTCTCCTCAAGATCTTCACATGTCCACCTTAACCAAACAAAACACATCAAACACTCTTTATGAATCCTAACACATCAATAAAAAAAAGTTTTTAGATAAGCAGATCAATTACCTGCCCGGTATCATGTCATTGCATGTCCGGTTTTCCCTTGGAGCTGCATTCAACCGCTGTCCAACAATACACACCACAAAAACTCGTCAAGGTGGCAGACAAACAGGAAGTGGGTGTGTGAGAGAGTTTGATATATCATACCTCGATTACAATCTGGGTTGCAATGGCAAGTTGTAGGATCGAATAACGCTAAATCCAACAATCACGGGGTTTATACTAGAGGTGCGGAATCCCTCTAATAAGCTTTAACAACAGATACGATAATGAAGCTAAGACAAACGAGTAATCACAACACACACACGGGTCAAAAGATTATCGATTAATCACTAAAAACAGAGCACGAGTGTTTACAGAGATCAAATCAGACCTTACAGACCATGGGAGGGTGTTTGGAGAGTGTGTGAGGCAAGAACTAATGATTAGGGCAATGATTGGGCCTATTTATACCTCCCGGGTACGAACAGCAGCCTATACGCGATCAGCAAGACCATGTGGTGCGATCAGTGCTGATCGCCTATAACTCAAGCCCAGTCGCGTGAACAGTAACGCGATCAAGGCCCTGATCGCGTGAAACTGAAGGCTAATCGCATGCTGCTCCCCGGACCCTCCAAAACGCGTACAAACGTCTCCAAACACCCCGAAACTCGTCCAAACAACTGATATACTAGCCTAGGGACATCATGTACTAACAGACTCCCCCTTGGACCAGGCTAGTATACGTACAGACTTAAACAAAAGACATCGTTTATATCAAAAGCAAACAACTTTACAGACTTGATAAACATAAACAAATACAACTAAGCAAAATAACAAACAGCATCATCCGTCTTCAACATTAGCTTGACGTTGTCTTGACCCTTGAGATTCTTGACCAATCACATCCTGCATGAACTTTGTTGGCATAGCAAAACTGGATCACCCTTTGAAACTTCATGGCTTGATCGGCTTCGGCTGGTAAGTGCATGATCGGATGTTGGTACAATGTCTCTACGTCCTTCTCTGAGCAATTTATCAGCCACATAGGATCCCAAATCCTTATCTTCCTGCACGGATTTGGACTGTTGCTCAAGACTATCACCGCTTCAGTGGTTGCTGCATCATAGTGCCAATAATACAGCTTCGAAGAAAAGTCTTGTTCAACTGGGATAATGGGAATCCTTGAAACACATTTTGGCGGCTTGATCTTGTGCTCCCAGATAGGCTTTAAGGTGAAAGGATGAATCTTGTCTGTCTGATACGATCTAGGATACTGAGGCATAAACTCTTTCCATCCCTCTGAGCTCTCTCGCTTCAGCTTCGTGTAAAAACCCTTAAGAGAGGCAGATTTCTCTTCATATAACGGATAGTTGAGACGAACTAAGTCGCGAATGTACCAGAATGGCAGGCTCAGAGTGTCTTTGAAATCCTCAAAGTACAGTACGCCCTCCTGCCATTTAACCCCTAGCATTCTGGTCTGGCTCACATACGCCCAGCTGATCACATTCCCAGACATCTTCGACAGACGCTTCTTGAAGATGGAAGCTCGCTCAACAGCCTTTTTCTTCTCTTCAGGTTTAAACCATTGGGGATACCGCTCTCTGATCTTGTCATGTCGAATCTTAACAGCATCAGGAACTTCAGTAGAGTCGGCTTTCAACTTTTCTTCAGCCTCACGTATCATCTCTTCATCAATATTAGGAATTCCAGCGCCCGAGTCATTTACAACATACTCAGGGGTCGGCACGCTGGTTCCTTCTTCGAGATCCACTTCGTTGCATTCTGGATGCATCTCAGGAGGAACGCTTTGGCTTGCATTGGAAGATTCTCCAGATGCAAAGCCATATACTTTGGTCATGTCCTCCGATGTCATCTCTGGTGGAATCTCTCCTTCTTCCAGATCGTACTCAGGCATGGCAGGGGGTGGAAGCAAGTTGCCTTCGTCATCATATGCAAAGTAGCAGTTCAAAGGCTCCACATCTTCAACAAGAACTATCGCTTTCTTCCTTACTTTATCGCGAAGTTCTTGAATCTTGCTTATCATCGGTGCTGGCTCCCCCTGAGCAGAAGAACCTGCCTTGGGATCCTTGCCACTGCGATCGTGACTTTTCTTTGTTCGTCCCGACGTAGACCCACCTGTAGATCCACCACCGCCTGTGGCTCCGGGATCACCACCATCACCCTTACCATCGTTGTCATCATCGTCATCAGACTCATCATCCTCTTCTTCATCATCATCATCCTCTTCACTATCCTCATCATCATCATCACCAGCAGTACTAGCTCCAGCTTCTGAACCACCAGTAAGTCTAGGTTGAGTTCCAGTCAGCGCATTCAACCTAGTCCTTAGCCTTATGTTTTGCTTCCTATACTTGGTGATTCGACGCTCGTTGTTCACATTTGCGAGCTGGAGATCACGATTAGACTGAATTAGCTGCTGATGTGATTCCATGAGCTGCTGTTGTGTTTCCATAATCTGCCTGTTCGACTCCAAGACTTGCTGATTAGATAAAGTAAGTGCGTCGACAGTGGCTCTCAGCTCAGTGTTAGCTGTGATAGTATCTCCAATCAGTTCCAACATCGCCGTCTCATTTTCTTCAATGTTGGCGTTTTTGCTCTTCATTTCGGCCATTTCCCGTGCTTGGGCGGCCACTAAAGCAGTAAGCTCTTTGACTTGGCGCTGAAGCTGTTCGTTGGTTGTTGGAGTCGAAGATGAGGATTGGGTCGAAGGCCTAGCAGCTGACGATCTTGCTGCTTCTTTCATCATCCGTATTCTGTCACCTATCGGATTAGCAGCCAACTGTGAACCTGTCGCTTCAACGGTAACTGAGACTGGCTCAGTGAAGATTACCGATGAAGGCATTGACATAGACACACTTGCAGGCATAGCTGCACTGGAAGAGAGTGGGACAGTCGATGTTGCTGCTGTTGTTGTTTCTGTTGCTGCTGTTGTTGTTGCTGATACAGAAGAAGAAGCAGGTAGTCCAAAAGTCTCTGGGAGATTCATACGCCTTCCCCTCATTTTCTTAGGCGTTCTCTCAGTCGCAGCTGCCTTATCAGACATTCTCTTTTGACCCCTGCTAACTTTCGTCGCTTTCGTCTTTTGTCTCTTCTGAGGAGGCGGCGTGCTGAGTTCAGCGTCAATATCCGCAACAAGATCATCACTGACAGGAGTGAAAGTGGGATCTTTTGCGAGCTCTCTTGCCGCAGCCGCGCGGGCTCTATCCTCCTCAAGTGTCAGTACATCAGGTGATTCATCTTCGGTACGCTCTGAGTCATCATCATCTTCATCAACATCTTCAATGTTAACCGGGCCCTCATCAATCTTGGCTTTGCCTTTGCCTGAGCTTGATGGTTCATCTATGTTCAGCAAATCAGGATCAAGCATATCATCATCTAGTCTTGCTCCAGTATCACCCATATTGCCCGGTTCATTGGGTCCCAAAGCTACAGTGGGTCTCCCAATGTTGTCATCATCCTTGAAAACCTGTCTATGAATCAGAATATCGTCCTCTGAATCACTGTCATCATGCCTCCATCTATTACCTGGAGGTGCCACATAGTCGTTTCTCATCAGAAAGGCAAACAGTCTACGACTAGGAGGATATTCAGACTTTGGCTTGTTCGTATACTGCAACATTCTCTTCATCTCAACCTCATCAATCTTCCTTATGTTAATCAGCTCTTCCACCCGTTTCACCATGTTCGGGATCTGATTGTCAAGGATCATCTGCAGAAAGCGAGGATAAACAATAAAGGGATCTTTCGGCTTTCGCAGAATCACTTCCTTGAGGTGATGCATAATCATCCCAGAGAAGTTGAACGGTTTGTTCAACGTCAATGCAACAATCGCCGATGCCAAAATGTCTTTGATAGCATCGAATGTTCCTCTGCGAGGTCCGAGACACTTTAGCACCACGTGCGTCAGATACTTCATTTCAGGAGGAAGACAACCCTTTTGTAACATCTCCTGCGCACGCACATCACCCGTATACTTCATCCGTAGGAATCCACCTCGTATCAAAATGGAGTCGAAGACGATTGGATCATCTTTATCATCACCAAATCTAAGAATCTCGCGAATCATATCTTCAGTAATAAGAACCTCCTTTCGTTGCACCGTGCTTCTGATAGTAGCTGGAACTGTGCTAACATCGACACTCGCATTCTGATAGAATTCCTGGAGAATGTTCTTGTAGGCCGCATAGTCTGTAGATATGGCATAGTGTATCTTCGAGCGCTTCAAGTACTCGATGATGCCTTCAAAACGTCTGCACTCCTGCTTCTTTACCGGTCTGAGGAAGGCAAGACAGTTGTGCTTAGCCGAAGTACCGTATTGCATGATTCTGCAAGATACACACACCATAAGACATCAAGGACAGATCAAGGATATGAAAAACGGACAAAAATGGATCAGGTTTGACTAATATTGGTCAAACTGATGCATAAGGGCGATTAGGGGACATATAATGCGATTAGTAGTTCAAAAGACACGACTAGACTCCTGATCGCGTTACTGTTCACGCGATTAGCAGACAAGAATGACAAAACGTGATACTGTTCACACGATTAGGAGGCCTAATCGCGTGACAGTATAGACCCATTTCCAACTTTGTCGAAATTTTGAATTATCTTGATTTGCGTCTGGATTATTGTTGCATTTAACCTTAAAACAACCCAACAACAAAACCCCTATGAACTATTATGCATTTATAACAAAAAAACATGGGTTAATTGACGGTTTTGAAAAGTTAGGGTTCTTATGGTTTGAAATTGGGAATTTCTGATCTGCTATGTTTTTGGTTGAAATTTTAGCCACAACAGATCCTAAGGGGGCCGATTAAGAAACCCCTACCAAGATATTCCATTTACAAATCCATTCTAATGCCAAACGATCAAAAGAAAAATGACTAGGGTTTCGGTTCAAAAACACGATAAAAGACCCATCAAAACAAGGTGAAATGATCTGAAATTTTGAGGATATATTACCTTGATAGTGTAGAACAAGATTCTATGATTAAAAGAAAATTTTGCAAAGGTTTGTTTGGGTTCGGGTTGAGAGGGAACGAAGAACAGTCAAGAGAGTTTTGAAATAATGTTGAAAAAGTTCTAAGTGTTCCTTATATACCTGATCCTACTCGTGTGACTGTAGTGGCGAGTAGGAGGATACTCGTTTGATCCAACATGCGATTAGGTTGTAATCGCTTATATGTCACACGAATAGACTATCTAATCGTCCTTGCAAGGTTTGTGTATAGGTGGCTAATCGCTTGTATGTAAACACGAGTAGGGTCTACTCGTTCATTAAGATAAGGCGATTACCCGTACTCGCCTGTTATTACACGCGATTAGGACACCAGTTGTGTATAATTTTCCCACAAATTACCAATTTGCCCCTGCAGCACCAATTCTCACATTTTTGACCCGTTAAGGTTCAAAACATGCGTTTTTCAACCCGATTTAACACGCGACTCAGATGATGACTCAGATACTTGAAAATATTCCATTTTCCACCCTTGTACTTGACAAAAAATACGGTTTTGACCCGGCAAAACACAAGTTTCCAATTAGTTGTCCATTTTATTTTTCGGCGTTTTATTTTTGAAGAAGTAAGATTACAGTGGATTAGGATTCCAACATCGGCAATCAAGAATGATTAACTAAGCTAAACTAAGCATAAATAAAATAAAACGGGAGATCAACTAACTGTACACTAGCATATTTTTGCGAGTTTCAACGGTTAGGGAATCATATCAGTGTACGGACATACTAGAACCCTTATATTTTCAGTTTTCGCTTAAATTACCAATAAGTATCCTACAACAACTGTCGATATTGTTGTCCACCTAAACTCAAAATCAAGTTTTATCGCTAGGCACTTTAGATACGTTTAAGGTAATATTAAGGCTGAGATACAAGGTGTTCCCCGCCACGCGACACATTCCCGTATCAAGTCATGCACAAAGCTTCCTCGTAACCGGTGAGTAAGCTGTTGTCATCCGTATTTTACAAGGAGTGGACTCAGTGGTGATCAGGTCTGCAGAAACGCTGCAACAGAGAGACCAGTGAGATCCAAACCAGGGTTCAAGTCAAATACCGTATATTTGATTTTTCACGGTACGATGCTTTAGGTATATGATATGATACCTTAGAGCGAATTCTCATTGAGAATAGGGTTTTGGCATATATGAATCTTTTTGCTCTTTTAGGATTCCCGGACGTCTCCTGATCAGAATTTATTCTATTTTTTTTGTTTTTTTTGTTTTTTTGTTTTTTTTTTTCTCAGGAAATGACATAGGGGTGTCTCAGTCGCAGGCTGCTACCCCAACGTACGACACGTGTGCCACTCCTATTTATTCTGAGAGACGTCCAGTTCACCCCGGATGAACCAACCTCTTAAAGACCATGAAACCTCGGATTTTGGCATGCTATCAAACGAGATTTCGGTACCAAGACCATATGCCAACGCACGTTGATCCACACATGATTCAGATGATTTATGTTTATATCACCGTGCCGAACTTGGAAATGATTTTGAGCCTACCGACACATCATTGTAGAGGCTACCTATCAGTTCCAATATTTTTAAGATGATAAGGGTCCAGACAGTCCGACTGATTGGTTAATATCATCTTCCCATTTTCACCAAAGAAACTCATTTTTGCATTTTTCAATTTTTTTTTTGATTTTGGAATTTTCTCATTTTTTTTTTGATTTTTGCATTTTCTGAATGTTTTTGTATTTGTCTGAAATTTTCTCCCCCTAAAAATCTAAAAATTTGCGAAAAGACAATATTTTTGGATTTTTCTGATTTTTGAAAGAAAAATATTTACAAAAACGATTACCGATGAGGATCTAATCCTGCTTAACTTTAATGCCGTTTAAAATTAACAGGTACTCAAAACGAGGACCGTCAAAAGCTTTGGTGAATAAATCGGCACGTTGGTAGTCTGTGTGGATTTTTACCATATCGATAAGTTTCTTTTCATAGCAATCGCGTATGAAATGATACTTAACCAAGATATGTTTCGCCTTGGAATGGTTAACTGAGTCTTTAGCAAGAGCTATAGCGGACTCATTATCACAGTGAATGGGAGTATTAAGAAATTTCAAACCGTAGTCTCTCATTTGTTGCTGTATCCAAAGAACCTGGGAGCAGCAGCTCGATGCTGCTACATATTCCGACTCGCAGGTGGATAAGGCGACTGAGGCTTTCTTCTTGCACTGCCACGAGACTAGTCTTGGTCCCAAAAACTGGCATCCAGCCGATGTGGATTTTAAGTCTGTCTTGCATCCGCCATAGTCAGCATCACTAAATGCGATGAGGTCAAACTTATCGTCATTAGGGTACCAAAGACCTTTGGTCGGACAACCCTTTAGATAACGTAAGATCCTCTTCACAGCAACCAGGTGTGACTGTTTCGGCCTTGACTGGTATCTTGATAGTAAGCATGTCGCGAACATTATGTCAGGTCTTGATGCAGTGAGGTACATGAGTGAGCCTATCATAGCTCGATAGAGAAAAGGATCAACGGTTTGTCCTTTCTCGTCAGGCCCAATCCCGTGATTGGTCTGAATCGGTGTGCCTACTGGAGTAGAGTCTTCCATCTGGAACCGGCTCAAGATGTCAGCAACGTATTTTGTCTGGTGGATGAAGATCCCCGACTCTTGTTGTTCTACTTGTAGACCGAGGAAGAATTGCATCTCCCCCATCGAGCTCATCTCAAATTTGTCCTGCATAAGCTTTTCGAATTCCCTGCACATGACATCATTAGTAGACCCAAAAATAATATCATCAACGTAAACCTGTACCAGAAGACGATCACCACCCTTTTCCTTGGTGAATAAGGTGCAGTCCACGAGTCCACGTTTGAACCCGTTGGATATCAGATAGTTGCTAAGCATTTGGTACCATTCACGAGGTGCCTGATGGAGTCCGTACAACGCTTTGTTCAATTTGTAGACTTTTTCACGATGCAGCGGATCCTCAAACCCCGGTGGCTGAGCAACATACACCTCTTCCTTCACGACACCATACAGAAAAGCACTTTTCACGTCCATTTGATACACCTTAAACCGTTTGTACGAAGCGTAAGCTAAGAACATCCGGATAGCTTCAAGGCGCGCAACTGGAGCGTATACTTCGTTGTAATCTATTCCTTCGATTTGACGGAAGCCGAGGACAACTAATCGAGCCTTGTTTCTTATAATCACCCCGCGGTCATCCCGTTTACACTTGTAGACCCACTTTGTTCCAATCTTTTTCGAGCCTGGAGGTAAGTCAACTAAGTCCCACACTCCTAGCTTTTGGAACTGCTAAAGTTCGGCTTGCATTGCTTCAATCCATGGTTCTTCCCTCAGTGCCTCTTGCACAGTTCTTGGTTCAGTTTGAGAAACATATAAGGCGAAGGACCAATCGTTCTGATGACCTGCTTTTCTGATTTCCGAATAGAGTGCCAGAGTACCTGTATTGTCACTTGAACTAGCATTTCTGAGCTGACTGCGCGTCATGACTCTGCTAGTCGGATTACCAATCACATTTTGCATCGGATGAGTGTCGTGAATCCGAGATTCCGGATGTGCCGGCACTGGATCATCCGAATGCAAATTTAGGTTCTCCAAACCTTGAGAGATATTTGTCTCAGCTGCGCTTGAACTAGAGGGAGCAGCGGGTTGCATATTAAAACCGGAGAGATCAATCCGAAGACCTATCCCTGGAGCTGCTGAAGAAGAAGGACCAGCTTGATTGTTTCTTGTCGGATTAACTGGAGCTGTAGTGGTAGATTCACCATTTCCAGCTTGTTCCTCAGTGAGAGTTTCATGAGACTCTGCAAAATCGTCGTCGGAAGATGAAGATTCGAGAACCTCTGCTGACGCTTCCTGAAAAACTTCCTCAACTTCTGCTGCTGCGGTTTTATCGGGGGGACCCGTGGATGCAGAGGCATCAGATGGAGCAGGCGCAGGTGCATTAACCACGATCGGACGCATTAGCGGAGAGCTAGCTGCGTTTTCACATTCGTAATACATTTGCGCTACAGCATCATCCACCAAATTCTCCACGTTGAAGGAATCAAATAGACCCTTATAGTCGAACAACCAATCAGGTCCAACACCAGGTGCATTGGCAGTATAACGCTGAACATCGACATTAAGCCAATCCTCAACGTTGTTGGTTCTTTTGTTGTACACTCTTTTATTGGGAGTGCTGTAACCAACAAAGAAACCTTCTTCTGCCTTTGCACCAAACTTCCCATCGGGATGTATCATGGTGCATGGAGCTCCGAAAGGTTCCAGAAACTCTAAGTTCGGTTTCCTTCGGTTCAGAAGCTCGTAAGAGGTTTTTCCAAGCTTCTTTACCGTTAGAACCCTATTCAGAGTATAGCACGCGCAGTGAACTGCCTCGTTCCAGAAGATCACAGGCAAGTTCGAGTCTGCGAGCATAGTTCTGGCTGCCTCAATAAGAGTCCGATTCTTTCTTTCTGCAACCCCGTTTTGCTGAGGAGTGTATGGCGCTGTGAATTCATGATGAATACCCTTTTCTGCACATAACGCCTCCATAGCGTGATTCTTGAACTCTGTTCCGTTATCGCTTCTGATCCTACGGATCTTTAGCTGATATATATTTTCCAATTTAGTAAACAGATTCTTCAAGTAATCAAAAGTTTCACTCTTGTGCTTCATGCACACAACCCAAGAAAACCTAGAATAATCATCCGTAACCACTAAGCAGTATGAGTCACCGTTCTTGCTCTTTCGATTGACTGGGCCAAACAGGTCCATGTGCAGTCGTTCGAGTGGTAGACTAACTGAGTTTGTCTTCTTAGGCTTGTGAGACTTTCTTTTCTGCTTCCCTTTCTTGCATGAGACACAGACATCATTTAAATGAAAATTCTTAACAGAAACACCTTCCACTAGTTGGTTCTGGACCAAATGGTTCATTTTCCTCAAGTGGATGTGCCCCATTCGTCTGTGCCACATTATCGATTCCTTCTCTGTCGCCTTTGACAGAAAACAAGTGACCTGACCTTTTGCAGTCATTGCTCGGCTCATATCCAGGACGTATAAGTTGTTGACCCTGGGAGCTGAGATCATGACCCACTCTTTCGGTATTTTGAATCCAGGCTTCAGAATGAAACATGCGTTGTCATCAAAGAATACAGTGAACTTCTTGTCACATATCTGCGAAACACTCAGCAAGTTGTGGTCTATCTGTTTAACAAAGCTTATCTTTTCAAAGCTTACTATGCCGTTGCTCATACTTCCTTCCTTTGTTATATAACCCCCTTTATTACCAGCAAAGGCAACATACCCCCCATTGATATTCTTTATGTCAAAAAGCAGGGATAAATCGCCCGTCATGTGCCCTGAAGCTCCACTATCAACAATCCATAGGCTGCTGATAAGGCCCTGTGGAACTCCCTGCACAAACATTCAAAGTTCAGTGGTTAAGGGGGACCCAAGCCTTCACGGTCTTGGGTCTACCAACTTCATCTAACATCGGAAAGTCAACCCATCTCCCATTTGGTGTTGGAGTTGTTTCCGATGGTACCGCAGTGCCTTTTTCAGCAGATGATTCTCCTTCTTTGGTTGGTGACTTGGGTCTCCAAATCTGTTCAGGTTTCTTTGGCTTGGGCTTCTTCTTTGCCTGTGGGCTAGAAGGTCCAGCCTTGGATTCCTTTGGAGGAACAGATTTTGGATCCACTTCAGAATTAACTGTACGTGGAACGGCTTTGGGGTTGCCCTGCGGTTTAGCTGCAGCCTTTGCTGGTGGCTTAGGCGCTGCTTCAACCTTTGGAGGAACAGTGCTCCCCTTCAGCTGTGGACCCCTGCCATCAACTGGCTTTTGGTTCATAGCAATCTTGTTGCGGTTATCATAAACGACCTGTTTTCCCTTTTGTTTTTCTGAGAGTTTAGGGGAAACAGGTTGCTTGGATTTGCTAGAACTCGGAGGATCATCTACTTTGATCCTTTCTCGTCTCAATTCAGGACACGCAGCAACTAAATGCCCACGTTCCCCGCACTTGTGACAGGATCTATATTCTTCAAACTTAGGAGATCCGGGTTTGGTCTCCTTTTTGTTTCTTTTGTTAGATGGAACGGCAAATGAGTTTTTATGTTTTAGATCCTCAAGACATCTTCTTTGCTGATCGACTTGAGGATCGTCATTTCTTTCAGTGCCGCTCGATCTAATAAACTCAGTCACATGCTTTTTCGGACCGTTCTTTTGAGCTTGATTTTGAGGATTAACGGTGTTCGACTTTTGATTTTTCTTGTTATTTTCATTTGCCTGATTTCCCTGATCCTTTCTACCCTTACCCTTACCCTTGTTTTTACTCCAGGTTTCCTTTTCTATGGTAATGACAGATTCTTGCCAAAATTTGGCAACAAGACCAGGGGTGATACATCTAAGAGGGACTTCCTCATCAGCATACACCCTTTCAGACCCTTTTAACTTATAGAACACCTTAATCCTCCTCCCATCCTCGGTTTGCACTTTCGGTTGCAGTTCACTCAAGGTTTCAGTTGTAATGATATGATTCTCAAGAGGAACATCTATAGTTTTAACCGGTGCATACCTAGGAGGTTCATCGAGCTCATCATCCGAAGTGTCAGTGTCATATACACTGATATCATTAGGTTTCTCACACAAATTGACAGCTTTAGCAGGAGTAGCAACCTTAGTGACTTCAGCAGGTTTAGCTGCTTCAGTAACCTTGGCCGCCTCTGCAGCTTTTGCTGCCTCGGCTGCCACGTCCACAAGTTCCTCCTTCGGCAAGACATCAAAATTGTGATTTTCGAATCTCACCGGAGGTGGACACTGAGAGTATTTGGGACTGGTGGAGAAACCTTCCTTGTCAGAGTGTTCAACTATGTGATCAAGGACATACTTGCAGTTTAAATAACTCTCAAGCTTTTTCCTGATCTTTTCATAGTCACAGTTAACAATGGCCAATTGTTTCTTAGTGTCTTCGACCTCATTGATGTAATTATTTATAGCAATCTGTTTGTTAGCTAAGGTTTTGGACAGTTCAGAAACATCCTTTTTATAATTTTCAATTGTACTTAGAAAATTTTTCTCCTTTTGTCTCAAGGAATCAATTGACCTTTGCAACGGACCAACATCAGCTTTTAAATTCAGATTTTCTTCAGTTAATTCTTTAATTCTGAATTTTAGCTGATTACACTCTACACAATCTAACTTTGAATCAGAAGAAGAACTTACCTTGTTCGACGATTCAGTGATGGCCATCAATGCATAGTGAGCTGCTGTCTTCTGAGCTCCAAAGAATTCGCCGTAGTTCTTCTCTGTGCAGTCAGCATCCACAAGAAATGACCTTTTACTGATCAATGCATCTGCTTCAGCTAACAACTCCTCCAAATCTTCTCCACTATCAGAATCGCACTCCGAGTCACAGTCAGACATCTCGGTTTCAGAAGTGATGATGTCAGACTGACTCGAGGTTTCTTCAACTTCGGCTGGTGCTTCAGATGCTTGTTGAGCGAAACAGGCTGCACCACCTTGAGGAGCTTCGTCTCCGATGATCAGATGGTTCCAGTTATAGCCTTCATCAGCTTGAATAACCATGGCTTGACCTTGATTGTTGTTTGCAGGCGGCCTCTGGTTCTGATTCTGGTTGTTGACTGGAACAATGGCACGCTCAGTATTAGGTTGACCCTGAGCTTGCTGCCTCTGATTTTGATTGGCTCTATTGTTGTTGAAGGGATTCTGATTTCCTTGCTGCTTTGGTCGGTCACATTCCCTTGCAAAATGCCCTTTTGTGCCACAGTTGTAGCATGTGACCTTTGTTTTGTCAAACCCAAACTTGGTGTTATTGTTGATCAAGACATCTCTCCTTCCCGTCCTTTCCATGTAATCCTTTGCCCTTCTCACCACGCTCGCGAAGTGCCATTGAATGTCGATCAGATCCATGTCGTCCTTATCAATCTGCGAGTAATCCTCCTGTGTAAGATGAGGATTCCCGATCTGTCCAGCCACCAATCCACTATAGGAGTTCACCAAAGTCGACAATAGAGCCATGTGTTCTTGAGCTAGCTCTATAGTCACCTTTCCTAAACCCGCAGTGTTCAGCTGCTCTGGGACTGTGTTGGTCTGATAGCCACCTTGATTAGAACTCGAAGCACCTCCATATCCACCATAACTTGTAGTTGGAGCTCCGCCAAAACCTGCAGAAGAGGGTCCACTAAAGTTTGCAGTTGCCTGCGCTGGTGCTGCAAGATGAGAAAACGGGTTAACACCAAACTGGTTAGCATTATAATTCAAAGGATACGGGTTTGGTCCAAAAGGATATGTAGGAGGAGGAACATCAGTTGGGGGACCATAGTTGTCGAATGCATAGACAGGGTCCGGGTTAACCACAAAAGCAGTTTGTGGTTTGGTTCCACCCACACTGGTGTCCTGAAGAGGATTCCCATAATAGATGCTGGGATTCTGTGGAATGAGCGCCTTATTTGCTCTCCTGATCTCCTCTATCTCCTTGTTCTCCAGCTCGGTGATGAACTCATTTATGGAGAGAGTCTGATATGCATTATTTGACTTTAGAATATCCAACCATTGATGCCAGTGAGGAGGTAGCGCCTCAGCAAATCTTTCTACAAGGTCCGCAGATGAATATAAGACCCCGTACTGATACATTTCTGACATCAGATGGTAGTATCTAGTCGTCAAATCTCTCAGAGATTCGTTCCCTATAGCATTGAAGTTCTCGAACTCCTTCTTCAGCTGATCCATTTTGACCTTTCTTGTCTTCATATTACCCTCATTTCGCTCTGCCAATGCTAACCAAAGCATCTGCGATGTTGTGCATTGAGCGAATTGATGGAGGATGTCCTTTGGAAGAGCTTGCTTCAATGCTGCCATCGCCTTCTTCTCATAGTTGTATTTCTTTCTCTGATCTTCATTCATGTCTTCAATAGAGATCGGAGTAGTGGAGTTCTCAACTAAAGGCCGACTGTACCCTGTCTCGATAGCTGACCATACAAGACCATCGATGCCCTCGACATAAGTCTGAAATCTGCCCTTCCAACCGTGGTAGTCGGACATGTATTGCAGCTTCGGTGCCCTGTTAGAACTACCCGTCTCTAAGTCACTCATGAGTACGGAAGACAGATGATTTGTCTGAGAGTTTGCAGCAGCCGCGAGTGCCCATGGATTCGTGTTTACCATTTGCTGTTGAGCAGCTAGCGCCCACGGATTGATTCCGGCAACATTCGCTTGCATTTGCGATTGCTGCATCCGTTGCGCGTTACGTTCTGCTGAATACTGCCAAGGGTTCGTGGGTACGTTAGATTGATTGTTCATTTGTTGATTATACTGAGGTCTTGGTTGACTCAGATGTCCCCCGGGTTCGCCATATGTTAAGGTATGATAATAGTCCGATACTTAGTCAAATTTTATGTTCCAGACCTTTATACGCGATTAGGCTTATAATTGGGAGATTAACACGCGAGTAGTGGACTGATCGTGTGAATAGTTGGACGATTTGACCTAATCGCTACCTTTTATATGCGATTAGGGTTTTTGACTGACGTGATTAGTTTAAGCGATTAGGGCTAATCGCTTAACAGGCAATTAGGCCTAATCGTGAATAGGAACACGCGATTAACCACTGATCGTGTATATTAACTAGCGATTAACCACTGATCGCATGAAAACCCTAATCGTATGAAAGGTTTGTGCGATTTGGACTGCGTAATCGCCTGATCTGATCTGTTGCCGCACTTTTGCTCAAAAATCACCTATTTTGCCTCAAAATCTTATCTAAAACATTGTATTTTGATCCCAAATGATTAGACAAGTTACCAAAACAGTTTTAGAGCAAACCCTAATCAAAAACACTTGTTTTTAACCGTAAACACACACCAAGATATTGAAAAAGATGGGTTTTTGACAAAAACTCAAAGTTTCAAAAATAAGAACAGGTTTTTGCTTAAAAATCTGAACTTTTACACCAAAAACAACCTGTTTTTGCTCGTTTTTGTTATTAAAACACCCGTGATAAGAGCCTCGGCTCTGATACCATTTGTAGGATCGAATAACGCTAAATCCAACAATCACGGGGTTTATACTAGAGGTGCGGAATCCCTCTAATAAGCTTTAACAACAGATACGATAATGAAGCTAAGACAAACGAGTAATCACAACACACACACGGGACAAAAGATTATCGATTAATCACTAAAAACAGAGCACGAGTGTTTACAGAGATCAAATCAGACCTTACAGACCATGGGAGGGTGTTTGGAGAGTGTGTGAGGCAAGAACTAATGATTAGGGCAATGATTGGGCCTATTTATACCTCCCGGGTACGAACAGCAGCCTATACGCGATCAGCAAGACCATGTGGTGCGATCAGTGCTGATCGCCTATAACTCAAGCCCAGTCGCGTGAACAGTAACGCGATCAAGGCCCTGATCGCGTGAAACTGAAGGCTAATCGCATGCTGCTCCCCGGACCCTCCAAAACGCGTACAAACGTCTCCAAACACCCCGAAACTCGTCCAAACAACTGATATACTAGCCTAGGGACATCATGTACTAACACAAGTAGAGTAGATGGTTCCATTGTCACCAATTCTCCAGATGCCGAAGGTGTTGTCACTGCATTCCAACAATAATCAAATTATAAGTAATCTGAACCATCGTCAATTTTGTATCACAAGCATCATCTACCAAAAACTATATATGAAAGCAAAAATAAATATTAATTTCATACCAGGTTGGGTTTATCTTCGATACGCTTTGAACAATCAACATGTTATGATCCGATCCACACGACGGAGAGAGATTGATGAACACCGTGAGCCGATTTATAGCTGACACACAATTCAAATACAAAAAATGGTCAGAACACTTTCGAAACAGAATAATCAATAGATCAAAGGCATGTGTAAACAAGCATACAAAGTATTGTACAGTTAAATCGATTTATAATTATAGAACAAACAGAAAAACTGCCTACATGGACAGAGAATCAGATATCTCATCTTGCCCTGTATTAGAGCAGGCTGCTGCTGCTGCGGCGTCCTTGAAGTGATGTGATATGAGAGCTATAGGCAAGCATCTTATATATAGTTGAGGTTGCTGCGTAAACCCTAATCTGTATTTGCATTATAATCCCTGAAATTAAATGTCTTTTAATATAAAAGTCAACTATTATATGATATAGGCATTTTTTTATGTTTAGTGTTAATTTATTTAACTTCTAAACCCGAAATATTTGTAAACACTACATTTCTATGATATAAGAAATTTGTGGATGTACATGGATTTATGGAACACATATACGTATGTATCTTGGTTTAAAATCTAAAATAATTTAAACACCAACCGAATTATAAAGGAACTAAAGCTTAAAAATTTATTCAGCGAGTGTGGGTCAATTTAGTACCACCATAAATTTGCATTACGTAAACCCCATAGGAAGTGATTTATTAAATGCAATTCCATCTGTTCTTCTCTAGCTACTGAGCTGTAATGCCAAACGCAACCATGTAGAAAACCAAAAGGTAGTGGAACAAATATTAGTCATGATTAATAGATATGATACTCTACCATCGTCACTACTTAGAAAAGACTTATTGGCATTCGTGGAATTGTCAACGGAATAAAGTTCATATGTTACTAACTAAATGCATTGTTGATTGACTACAAAGATTCATAGTGAAGTAGTGAGGAAATATATATTATCTTTAATCTTGCCCTGCAGGTAGTGTATTAGAGCAAGTGGCCAAGAAATGATTTTCGATTTGAAGTAGACATCGGATATGTATTTGAGAAGGCGGGTAATCGGGTAAACCCTAATCTGAGATTGCAATTAAACCCCTGAGATTACATGCCTTCTAATATAGAACTCAACTATCCTGATATATAGGCATTTTTTTTTGTTTGAATGATGAAATTATTATATAATACAAAGGAAAAGACTAGTCTTCCTATTAATATTAAGGATATACCCGGTTAACAAATGAATATTGTTTGTAAAAAAATTATATTACACAACAGTTTTACTATTTGAACAAAAATAAAACATATCAATATTCAATTAAAGATAATTTGTTTTACTTCTAAACTAACATATATTGTGAACCTTATAGGTGCAAGATACAGAAATGTAGCAAATGTACGTAGATTTATATAACACGTGTGTGTATGCTGGTTAAAAATCTGCGAATGATTTTAGATACGACCATATTATAACGGAACTGAAGCTTAAAACTGCATATGTCATTTGTGGGTAATTAAACTTACCACCCTAAATTTGCATCTCATAAACTAATTTGAAGGTGATTTGTTGAATGTAATTCCATGTTTTCTTTTCTAGCTACCGAGTTGTGACGTAACCGAGTAGAAATTCAAAAGGTGGTGGAACATTGCTTAGACACGATTAATAGATATGAAAGTTATTTCAATCTTCAATACTTCTAATAATAGACTAAGATCCATTCAATTCTCAAGGGACAAAAGTCTTTTCACAACCAAGCATAGATTATCGAGAAATGCTTAGTGAAGTAGTGAGGGGAGATTTATCATCTTTAATGTGTTGCTAATATTTAGTAACTAGCAACAAATAAATATAAGTGATGATTAAGATTCCATTAAATTACATATTCATATATAGTTTTACATTTGTTAAGACATAAGGTCTGCCTACACCCCCACCATGCCTAGACCAGACAATAACTTTACTATTTGTATGATTTACTAGGTATATTAATTTGTATTTGTATTTGTTGTAAATTTGTTAAGCCAGTATCATGTTTTTAGTCTAACTATTATTTTATGCACCAAAGCCACTAAATTGATGTTAAAACATAGTGACATGGAACAAGAATTTACATGGAATAACATAGGGCTCTCATTATGTTAATGAAGAGCATTTAGTTAGCCAAATGATAAAATCTTTGTACGGGCCGATATAATTAACGTCATCTTGTGTTAGAATTTAAGCATAAATTTTTGTATGTGCCGATAAAATCTTTGTTGTAGACCTTATATGGTGATCCTTTGTTTAAACCTGAGTTCATTCCATGATATGCAGACGACCTCATATTGGATATATAGGTATACTGAGTAGATAGCATTTTTAGCACTCATCAATGTCATACAATTAACGTAGTACTAAAATACTTAATAGACACCGTAGATTATACTTTGACATCGATTGGATTCCTCTTTTGATTTCCTTATTATGCATCATGTTAATAGGACTATCGTGGATGCTTCATAAATGAGTGCTTGAGTTCCAAATATGTTTTATGTAATAAATGTAACTAATTATATCCAATGTCAATTTATGTAACATGTTAGTACATGTATAGATGTCCCTAGCCTAGTATAGGTTTTTGTACGTTATTTTGAATGTATTTATACTTGTTTTAGTGATTAAGGGCATTTTAGTAATTAAGATAGGTGACTGGGTTTCTATACAAGACTGGCTTAGCCAGTTGTGTGGGACAACAGGCGATTGGCTAATCAATTGCCCCCGCCTAGTCGTGTGTTATTGAGCCAGTCGCCCCAAGGTCCTTTGGCGACTAGCAAGGGCTATAAATAAACCCAATGACTGTCCTAATCAATTGCCACCACCATTCACCGTCATTTCACCACATGTTTTACCATCACCCGCCACTGACCACCACCCTGCCACCCAAGTACGTTTCCTGCATTTTTGTATATTGAGTCGGTTGAGTCTGTATTTTTTTAGAGTCTTTTATTTTACTTTTGATTCAGTTTTGAGTTTTTAGTTTGAGTCATTGGTTTGTCTAATATATTTTATTGCAGGTTTGGATCTAGCCACCCGTACTTAATCTCCATTCGGGCGGGGACGGTCCAACAATCATTTAAGGCAACCATTTGTTTTTATGTTTTCTTTTTGGTTTTTATTTTTTAGGTTTGATTCAAAGGCCAAGAATGAAAGGCTATACGGCCTGGTTTAGAAGGACAACTTCATATTGCTTGTAGCTCCACTGCTTATATCCAGAGGAGTCTGTTCATTTTTGTTGTTTTTTTTATTTCTGCTTTATTTTATTCTACTCTCACATTGAGGACAATGTGTCGTTCAAGTGTGGGGATGGAAACTTCATTTTATTTTTAGGTAGTTTGAGTCATAAATTTTAAAAATTCAAAAATAAATAAATAAATATTTTTTTTAAAAGTCCAAAAAAATTAAAAAATGTCCGTGATCTTTTGTGCATTTTATATGGAAAATGATAGTAAAATTGGGATTTTTGGTTTTCAAAATATTATATATATGAGAATATAAGTAGATTGAAAGCGTGTTTGCTTAAGATGTGTCGGTAGGCTCAACTAGCTTTGAAAGGTCCTATGATTTTTCTTAATATACCTTAATAATCATGATATCTTGTGGGTTCTCATCTTAGGAGAAACGGTAGAACTAAAACCACTGATAGTAATTAGAGGTAACACTGTAGGTTGAAAGCTCATATGTATTATTAATTAAACGGCACACTTGATCCTTTTTATGAGAATAAATCCGGTGAAAAGTGACGCCGAAA
Source organism: Ambrosia trifida (assembly GCA_028751855.1). NCBI lineage: Eukaryota > Viridiplantae > Streptophyta > Magnoliopsida > Asterales > Asteraceae > Ambrosia > Ambrosia trifida. Next base: position 27,885,204 of record CM054126.1, read on the forward strand.
AAAATCCATATTTCCATCAATTGAGCTAGATAAAAATATATATAAAAAAATAACTGAAGCCTTTGGTACCAAAATCCATAGGAACTTGATTAGGGAATTTAGAGGACTTAGGTATTCTTCCATTCTTGAGATCGGGAGGTGATGGAATGTTGGGTTGTCTAAAGCTTTAGGTGTTAGGTTTTGGGTGAGACCGGAGGTGAGCCTATCCTAGTTGTCTTTAGTTTCTTGAAATTCCAAGTCATAGTTAGCCCAATTAAATTACTCCTTTACATCTTCGGGTGTATTGTTGTTAGAGAGACCGGGAGGTGATCGAGTCATTAGAGTACCTTTACATTCTTAGTGAGGTGAGACCGGGAGTTGATCCGAGCTTTATAGCCGGTGTTTTATTCTTTAGGATTCTTTGGGGTGTGTTGGTGAGACCGGGAGGAGATCTAGCACGTCTTAGGGTTTCTTGAGTTATCTTTAGAATCTGGTAAGCCATTCAGTTTTCCATTACCGAGAGTTGTAAGTTTGCATGTAGGATTCTTGACCTAGGTAGTTGCCTTCCTATCCTGATATTTTCCCCAGTTATCCTTGTTGTCTGTTTATCTTATTTAATTATTTTATTTATTTTAATTAATTATTAAAAACCCAAAAATCAACCAATTTTGTTAAGTCTTAGTCGAGTCTAGTTTTGTTTTCTAGTTGTGTCCTGTGGGTTTGATACTCGGACTTACTTAGTCTGTACTGCATTGATAGGTACACTTGCATGTCGTGTGGTCTAGTTTAGTTGAGTCTGTTTTATATTACTAGGTGTCTTGGTTGTTTATATTTTTAGACCATACATAGCAAATCAATAACCACTGCTACCTCATCACTGTAACAAGCCGACTAGTGGAAGATCTCGGTCATCAATCCCTAACCCCTCTCCTCTAGTTTCCCTCTTTCTCTTTCTTATCAATCAGACCGTGTTGAGCTACAAGAACCCACAAATTTATTCCGGCAACATTGTGACAACCGGTAAAATTCGGGAATTGGCCGGAGACTATGGAATATCACCCATAGGGTGTGTTAATTATGATTAGAAACCATTTAGAGAAATATTAGTAGAATTAGTGGTTGGTTATAATGAGGGTCTCAAACGTTCTAAGTTTGATGGTTTCGGAACGAGGACTCTATGCGGTAGGAAACGCGATAATAATAATTTTAGTTGGATGTGGACGATTCGCTAGGAAAAAGGGGTATGAGTGGTTAAATGGATAAAAACCTTGAGTTATTGTTATGGAAAAATAATTGCAAGGTGAAAGGAAAAGGTATTATGTTTGGATATTTATATAAAAAAAAATATAATACCCAACCCCCCACCCTAGGTCGCCACCCACCCCCACCCAATCAAAAGGTTTTGATTAACTAAATAATTATTATTATTATTATTATTATTACCATTATTATCATTATTATTATTATTATTAATTAACTCACCCAACCCATTATAATACCCCCAATCCCATACACTTACCACACACACATAACCTTACACATTCCACACACACTCTCTCTCTATTCGAAACACCCCCTCTCTCTCTCTCTAAAATTTTATGTTTTGATGATTCCTTCAAGAATCATAAGAGCTTTTATCAAATACTTCAAGAACCCAAGATCATAAAGCAAGAAAACATTGATTTTCAAGGAATTTAAAGGTTAGTTCTTCAACAAAATGATTTAATTAAAAGTTTCTTATTATTTTGGTTTTGATTTAAGATTCACCAAACCTTCAAAGATTTTTGGGTAAAAAGTGATAAAACAAGTAAAAGGAAAAGATGATGTAAATATGTATGCATGTGTGTCGTATATATATATACGTATGTATGTATCGCGTGTATATATATATATATGTATATGCATAGTATGAATCAATATTGTGAATATATACATGTAAGAGGTTGCTTTGTTTAATAAAATGTTGGAAATGGTTAGATCCATGGATTTTATGGACATGCAAAGGAAGTTTATGAAAGGACATTAAATCTGAATTTAAAAGATGATTAGAAGTCTTGGATGATTTAGATTAGTAGCACAAGGATGAATATAGTAAAAAGTGGACTATTGGATCAATGGTTTAGCATATAGCTAAGGTTTATGTAAAGGAATGGACAATAAGGTATCTAACTTTCAGATCTGAATATTAATAAGTTTTAGTGGTTTTTATGAACCCAAACTTGAGCAAAACGAGTATAAGTAGGAATTACACGCTTAGGAGGTCTTGCATGTACGATCAGGATACGGATTGAGGCTTAAAACGCCAAAGTATGGACCCAGAATGTAAGAATATTAAATCTAAGTTAGAACAGGTCCAAATAGGCTTTATGAAGGTGAAAATAAAGGTGATAAAGTAAAAATGAGTTATATAGGTTAAAACTCTAAGAGTATTGAGATAAAATGCGTAAAAACGTAAGTTTTCGACAATATATACCCATTTAGAACATCTAACTTTAGGGCTGATGTAAAACAGCTTGATTGAGGTCAAAATGAGTATAAAAGTCATTATTTAAGGTACAATATATATTTACCTTAACAACAAATGATTTCAGTACAAAACTGTGTCGCAGAAATCACCGAAAAGTGAGTTTTGAGGCATAGAATAGTCACAACTTAAGGATAACTTGGAATAACAAATTAGACTTATTTGTTAAGTTAAATAAGGAATCAAAAGGACTCTAGGCATGAGAAACCTTAGATATTATGTGTGTTTGGTGGAAAAGAACATAAGTTATGTAAGTAGAAACATAATAAGTTGTTGAACATAAACACGAACGTTATTTGAATGAGTAAGTATGAGTAAGAGGATTCATGGAGATAAGGATATAATGAATTGTGTGGTCACTCAAAACCTAAAAGGATTTAACAACATTTAGTCACCAACGGGAAATATGGGTGGAAATGAGTATTGAGAAACTGAGTAAAAGAAGGTTGGTGAAATGTTAGATTAAATTTAGGCATATATGCTAAACAACCCTATGAATATTTAGGGATAGTTTGGTAAAGGAGCACGTGACACAGATTCGGGGAAACATTGTGATTTCGGCTTAAAGGTGAGTTCATGACCCCACTTTTCACTGCTTTATAACTATTTTCGGGGGAAAAGCATACTTGTTTTATGAAAACATGTTTATTATATAGCGTAACAAAGTTAAAGATAACGGTTAGAGTTATTGTGTGAGTTTCATGGCCCCTTTTCTTTTAAATGTTTTTGAACGTTTTATAAATCGGGGGATTAACATGCTTATATGATACGGTAGACTATAAATATAGAATATTGATGCCCTTAGGATAAGTGCGCCGGTGGTTACGTAGGACAAACGTGACACCAGTGACGACCGACGGGTTGACACTCTCTCTCAGCACATCTTAATCTTTAGCCTTCAGAAAAGGCCGTTGTTTATGTTATAGTACTATTGGGTTGACGCCCCCGTTTTCATGATTTGACTGGATCGAAATCTGCTTGAAAAATGAACATAACCTCTAACAAGTACCTCTCAAGGAGAGGCCACCACAGAGAACAAAGTTATGGATTGATTAAGAGCCTTTGGATTACATCATACTTGTGGACCTTGCAAGTCCACTTGACTCTCTATTTAGTACTATTCGATCATATGTTGTTTACTAAACTTGAAAGTTTATTCATAAACCTGTGAACTCGCCAACATTTTTGTTGATATTTTTAAGCATGTTTTTCAGGTACGAATGAATGAAGCTCTTGGGGAGAGTGGGTTTAGCAGGCACTACGTTGGACATGTTGAATGGGACATTAAATTATAAAACTATGTTTTACTATCTTTTATTTAAATAAATTGTAAAACACTACTTATGAAACTTCGCTCCATCTTGGCTATGACATAGTTTTAAAACTTTCTTAGACCAAAAGCTTAAATGTGTTGGGCTAGAGGGTGGTTGTAAGATGTCCATGCATATACTCAAGTGATTTGCTAAACTTTACGGTAACAACTTCCGTTACCTCATGACTAGCATTCCGCTGTGCGCTGTCGGGGTGTGACAAACATTGGCTTGGTGTTGCTGTTGTTTCATCCGTTGCGCATTATGCTCGGCCGAATACTACCATGGATTTGTGGGTACATTCATTTGGTTGTTTATTGGTTGATTATACTGTTGCCTTGGTTAGTTTAGATGTCTCCACGGGTTAGCCATGTGATATAGTTTGAAAATGGTTGGATACTTAGACAAATTGTTAGGACAAAGAGGATTGGTGAAACCACTTTTGCAAACCTTAGTCTAATTCACTTCTGTCAAAATATTCTAAGTATAGAACTGCTGAAGAAGGAAGATCAAACTGCTGAAGAAGAGATTACACAAGTACTGAAGAAGAAAAGTCATCAGAAGTTCTGAAGTCTAAACCAGACATTTCTACTGAAGAACTACTGAAGACAAACTACTCATCAGTAGTTTGTCATTCATCAGTACTTATGAGAAGATCTTTTCCACCGCCTTTTGTATCAGTAGTTTATTAGTTTAGTATTACTTTTACTTTTACTTTATGTACAAGTTCCAAGACTGCAACTTGTTTCTGAACTTGCTTTTTGGCAAGGTTCATGTATTTGTAAAGTCTATAAATAGAAGGGTTCATCCCTCTGTTTTAGACATTGATTTTAATACAGAAATCCTTCAAAGCATATTATTGTTATTTCCATTTCATATTTATTGAGAATCTGTCTAAGTGTTTCATTCTCATTCAATACTTAGATTCTCAATAAATACTTATCATTTATTAGTTTCTCAAACATCCAGGGGGAGTAATAACTCCTGTTGATAAGTGTAGCTTTAAACTCATAACATTCCGCTGTGCTATCACTGATTAAGAACTTGCTAAACACCTAAGTGTTCACTAGCAAGTTCATACAAAAGAGCAATACTGATCCAACAATTGGTATCAGAGCACTGGTTTATCTGATTACATATCAATCTGACACATTGAGAATCAGACACAGGCTCTTATTGATATTCAATAAAGGATTATAAGCTCACTTTTATCAACATCCATCACTTTAAGAGATATTTGACAAATCAATACTCTTTAAAATGAATCCTCATAATACTGGTTCTGCCAATAAACCTGCTATGCTAGTAAGAAATGAATATAACATCTGGCAAAGGAGAATGGCACATACCTTATCACAGACCAACACAGGTTGCTGGAAATCTGTGATATATGGTCCTCATAAACCAGTAAACATTAATCTTGAAACTAAAGAAGAAATTCCAAAAGACCCAAAAGACTATACAGATGATGATTTCCTAAAACTTGAGCTTGATGCTAAAGCTTTCTCTATGTTGGCAATGGCACTCCCAAATGAAATCTACTCTGGCCTATTTCATTGTGATAGTGCCAAAGAGCTTTGGGACTGCCTCAAAGAACAGTTTGGAGGAACTGAAGAGGTGATTGCCAACACCAGAGAAATCCTGGCTCAACAATATGAAACTTTTGCTCACATTAATGGGGAAACTCTAACACAACAATTTGAAAGCTCCTCGTCATTAATATCTGAGCTAAAATTAAATGGTCAGACCTACACAACTGTATCTATGCTTCATAGGTTTTTAAGGTATTTACCTGAAAAATGGGAAACATACTCTATAGTCTTAAGATCCTCACCAGACTTTAGCTCCCTCACCCTTACAAAACTTCATGGGAGATTACTTACCTTTGAAAGAGAAATTGATCAAAAGAAAAAGTTACAAAGTTCTGGCAAAACTGCTGATGACTATCTACCAGGTAGTACAACACTATTGGGACAAGACTCACCAACTTGTTCAAATAGTTTTGGATCTTTTGACCATATTGACATAACTGCTGGGATCTCATCTGAAAGATCATTCCCAGGTTATGACAATAATGATTTTAGTCAAACTGCTGATAACATGTGTTTTATCATGGATGATTTAAAAAATTTCAGCAGTGATGACTTAGAAGAAATGGATATTTTACACAAACTGGCCATGTTAAGTTTAAAAACAGATAAATTTTAGAAAAGGTCAGGAAGGAAGTTTCCAGGACTCAACAGTTCAACAAAAATTGGTTTTGACAAATCTAAACTTAGATGTCACAAGTGTCAAAAGTTGGGACACTTTGCTAGAGAGTGTAGAAGCTCTGGCTTTAACCAATCTCAATCTGGAAATAATTTTAACCCCAATTATAACAGGAATAATGGAACACAAGGGAGTGCACATTTTGTACAGGCACAAGCTCCACAACACCAATATGTGCCACAAGTACAATATGTACAGATGCCTGCTCAACAGATGCAGAGCCAACAATCAATCCCTCCCTTTCCAGCTGCTCAACAACCTCCACAGCCTCAGCAACCCTCTCAACAAAGTTTATTTACTTCAGGGTATGTTGACTGGAGCAGTCTTCCTTTTGACACCACAGAGTGTAATCCTGATGCAGACAACAAGATGTTTGACATCAACTGGGGAGAGCCTGACAATGGCAGAAAGAACTTTGCCTTAATGGCATTTGAGGGATGCACCTCAAAATCTGCCTTGTCACAGGTATCAAAAGAATCTTTGACAAAACTTTGTTCAAATTCTTGCAAAGAATCTTTTGCTCTCATAAGAGAGACTAATGTGCACTTACAAGGGAAAGCAAATGACTCTAGAGAAAATTCACTCAGATGAAATGTGATTTAGAAAGAAAACTTTCTGCAAAAACAAAAGAAGTTTCTAAATTAACTAACACTGCTATTGAAACCCAAGCACAAATTAAAATCATGATAAATGACCTAGGAAATGTCAGACAAGAGCTTGCTGACACCAAGGTCACATGGGAAAAATAGGTTGAATCTTGTAAGGGGTACCAACTATTGCTAAACAAACAAAGTGCTTCAAATGTTAGGTTTGGCATAGGGTACAATCACACTGAAACACCAACAGATTTTTCCCCCAAAACTACTGAAGATGGGAGAAAAATTGTTTCAGGTGAAACCTCTGAAGAGAAAGAATGCACATCTTACCATGAGAACTTTCTAAAAGCTCACAAAGAAAGTTCTTTAGAAGTACTGATTAATTCTGACTTTAAGCCATCAGTACTTTCAACTACATCAGAAGTTAAGAACCTGAAAACTACTGATGACCTAAAACCAATCAATACAGTCAGAAACTTGTCTTTGAAAGAAAAGACAAAAGAATGTGAAATCCGTGGTCTGTTCAACCACAAGACAGAATTTTGCGGATACAGAAAAGGTATTCAGTACAACAAGAAAAATCAACAACTGGTTGTGGGAAAGCAAATCAAAAATGACTTTGTAAAAACTTTTTCTCCCAAGAAACAACAACCAGTAAACACCTTTTCTCAGAAAAAGACAAAATCTCAACAAAGATCTTTTTCTCAAAATTCTCTTTCAGTAGTTAGACCTAAATCATCAGCAGTTTCACAAACTGCTGAGATTAAAGATCTCATAAACTTGGTACAACTACTGATGACCAAAGTTTATGGTGGTCCTCAAAAGGATACCACCATTTCTCTTAATGAAAAATCCATTGCCAAAAAGACATGGATTTCTCAACTTGGTCAAGAACAAACTGTAAATGTTCTCAAGAGCAAACCCAAAGCCAAACTGGCTTGGGTTCCTAAATCTAACTAATTTGCTATCTTGTGCAGAGAGTTTCCAGAGGCATAAATAGCATTTGGTATGTAGACAGTGGAGGCTCAATGCACATGACAGGATGCGGATACCTGATAAATAATTTTATCAGTCAAAGAGATGGATCTGTATCCTTTGGGAACAATGCTAAGGGATATGTGCTAGGACATGGCAATGTCTCCTCTGGAAAAATACAGTTTGACAAGGTCAATCTGGTTGAAAACCTTGAGTACAACTTGCTGAGTGTGTCACAAATGTGTGATAAAGGATATTCTTCCTTTTTCACAAAGACAGCATGCAAGATCATATCACCAGAAGGCCAGAAGTTGATAGAGAAGATCATTGAAGATCACACTTTGTTTATAGCCAAAAGATGTGGCAATGTCTATGCAGTGGACATTGAAAAAGACAAAGTACTGAACAACACTGCCTGTTTCTTCTCAAAGGCATCAACTTCAGAGACTGATCTCTGGCACAGGAGACTCGGCCATGTGAACTTTAAAACCATAAATAAAGTCACAAAAATGGGCTTGGTCAGAGGTCTACCCTTAAAAGTATACCAGTGTCAAGAACACTGTGTATCCTATTTAAAGGGAAAACAACAAAAGTCCTCCTATAAGTCTATTGAAGAATAAAAAACAACTGCATGTCTTCAACTACTCCATATGGACTTATTTGGGCCTGTAAAAATCATGAGCCTTGGTAAGAAGAAGTACTGCTTGGTCATCATTGATGACTACTCAAGATTTACATGGGTATTCTTCTTATTTTCCAAGGATGAGGCTGCTGAAATCATCAAGTTCTTCATTCTACAAGTAGAGAAGCAATATTCTCTACCTGTCAAAACCATTAGAAGTGATAATGGGACAGAGTTCAGGAACAAAACTCTGGATGAATTCTGTTTGTCTAAAGGGATTATTAGACAATTCAGTGTTCCCAGAACTCCTGAACAAAATGGTGTAGTAGAAAGGAAGAACAGAACTTTAATTGAAGGAGCAAGAACAATGTTAGCTGATTCTGGCCTACCATTATACTTTTGGGCAGAAGCAGTTAACACATCATGTTATGTTCAAAATAGAGTCCTTATTGTCAAGAGACATTCCAAGACTGCCTATGAAGTTCTTCATGGCATGAAGCCCCTTATCTCCTTTTTCAGGGCTTTTGGGTGTCAATGTTTCATCTTGAACATTAAGGAATCTATTTCAAAGTTTGCTGCCAAAGTTGATTCAGGTTACTTTCTTGGTTATTCTTCAACTAGAAAAGCCTACAAGGTTTTTAACTCAAGAACCAGGATAGTAGAAGAAACACTGAATGTCAAGTTCAACGAGTCAAAACACACTCTCATTCCAGCACATCCTGTTGAACTTTTTGACCTTGACAACTTCCATTTTGGACCTGAAAAGACTGTCACTTCATCCAAACCTACTTATTATGGTGATCAAAGGTTTGATGATGAGGATCCAGCACCATGGACTCCTCAAACAGTCATTAAGTCAACTTCAAAACCATCAGAAGTTTCAAAAACTTCTGATTCAACAAATGCTGAGGAACAAACTCAAACATCTGCTTCAGCACCTGCAACCACTGAAGACATTGAAACTGCTGAACCAGATATAATAGACCTCAGTAGTTTGTTTGAAGAACATGAGCCACCAACACCTGTCAGTGGTTTACAACAACTGATAGAACACAAAGATCATCCACTTGATCAAATCATGGGTGATATTGCATCAGGTGTTCTTACAAGAAACCAGCTTTCCAACTTTTGTCTCTTCTCAGCATTTATTTCACAGTTGGAACCAAAGAAGTACCAGGAAGCCCTCAAAGACAACAATTGGGTGCAAGCAATGCAAGATGAATTGCTTCAATTCAACAAGCAACAGGTTTGGGAAATATGTCCCTTACCACCAAACAAGCAACCAATTGGCACAAGATGGGTTTTCAGGAACAAACAAGATGAAGCCGGTATGATTATAAAGAACAAGGCAAGACTGGTAGTACAAGGTTACTCTCAAGAAGAAGGAATTGACTATGATGAAACCTTTGCTCCAGTTGCAAGGCTTGAGGCCATCAGGTTATTTCTGGCCTATGCCATTTCCAACAAAATAAAAGTTTATCAAATGGATGTTAAGAGTGCATTTTTGTATGGAAAGATAAAAGAGGAAGTGTATGTTTGTCAGCCACCCGGGTTTGAGGATCCTTCTCATCCTGAGTGGGTGTACAAACTAGATAAAGCTCTTTATGGGCTCAAACAGGCTCTAAGAGCCTGGTATGATACACTTTCAACCTTTTTACTCAAAAATAACTTCACAAGAGGTGCCATTGATAAAACACTTTTCATAAAACATGTTGGAATTCATATCTTACTTGTTCAAATATATGTTGATGATATCATTTTTGGTTCAACAAACACAAAACTGTGTGATGAATTTAAGAAACTCATGCAATCAAAATTTGAGATGAGTACAATGGGAGAACTGCAGTACTTTCTGGGACTGCAGATTAAACAACAAACAAATAGAACTTTTATACATCAATCAAAATATGTTAAAGAATTATTAAACAAATTTTCTTTACAAGACTGTAAATCATGTTCCATTCCCATGACACCAACCACACAAGTTGAACCAGATGATCAAGGAAAACAGGTGGATCAAACCATGTATAGATGTATGATAGGTTCCCTTTTATATCTAACTGCTTCTAGACCAGATATTATATTTTCAACATGTGTCTGTGCTAGATATCAATCAGCTCCTAGGGAATCACACCTCATTGCAGTCAAAAGAATCTTCAGATATCTGAAAGGAACTCCAACACTTGGAATTTGGTATCCTGCTTCAAGCAATACCAAGTTATCAGGTTTTTTAGATAGTGACTATGCAGGGTGTAAAATGTCAAGAAAATCAACATCTGGTGGTTGTCAATTCTTAGGAAACTGTCTAGTGTCCTGGCAATCAAAGAAACAAACATCTGTTGCAACTTCAACTGCTGAAGCTGAATACATTGTAGCTGCAAGTTGTACATCACAGATACAATGGCTCCAGTATCAACTTCTTGATTATGGAATCAAAGAAACCAAGACACCATTGCTTGTAGACAGCAAATCTGCCATTAGCATCATTCAAAATCCTGTTCAGTTTTCAAAAACCAAACATATTGAAATCAGGTATCATTTCATAAGAGATTGCTATGAAAAAGGCAAGATTGAAGTGAAACATGTAGCAACAGCTAATCAAATAGCTGACATATTCACTAAACCCCTTGACACATCAACATTTCAGAAGTTAGTATCCATGCTTGGGATGCTAAATTTGTAAGTGTTTCTCTTTACTTTTTTGCACATATTTTTCATTTTTCACTTACAACTGTTTTCAAAATTGAAAACTTCTGAAAAACAAACAAGAGAGAAACTACTAATGAACAAAACATCAGTATGGGAATATTTTCTGAAAAGTGATTAACTTCTAATAAAACAACCTTCAGAAGTTATGAATAAAAGTATTTATAAAGTATTCTCATCAGTTGTTCAAAACTACTGAAGAGAAAGTGGGAACTACTGATGAAAATAATTCTTCATCAGCAGTTTAGTCAAAAAGGGCAAATCAGACTTTTCCCACATCAGAAGTTTGACTTAGGCGGTTTAAAACTTCTAATAAAGAAGTTTGACCTAGTCGGTTTAAAACTTCTGATAAAGAAGTTTGACCTAGGCGGTTTAAAACTTCTGATAAATACCTTTTTCAACACTTATCCATTCAAAAAGCAAAAATTCCCTCCTTCTCTCAAAAAGCTCTCAAACCCTGAACCTGCAAAAACACTGTTCGATCCAAAACACACACAAACCACATGGCTCTAGTTCTAAAACAGGGACACAATCTTAGAGCCTACTTAGAGAAACAAGAAGGCTGGTCCCAATACGATGAGATCATTGATCTCGTCGTCAAATCCCAATATATCACCGCTCTCACAATAGACCCACCAATACATCCTGAAACTCTCAATGAGTTCTGGGCTAACGCTGAGACAGTGATGGTGGATAATGAGGTTATCTCCCTCAACTCAACAATCAAAGGGAGAAGAATGGCCATCACACCAGCCACACTTGCAATTAGACTAGGGTTGAATGATGTGAATGCCCCTGAACAGGTTGCAAACTCTGAAATCCACCTAACCATGACAGAATGTGGTTATCAAGGTACTCTCTCACAAGCTACAATCTTTAAAAAGTATTTTGAACCAAAATACAAACTTTTGTTTCATTATATAATTATGTGTTTGAGTCCTAAAACAGGGTCTTATGACCAGATGCCCTCAACCTTTCAACCAATTTTTCATTCCATAGTGAATGAAACAAAATTCAAGGCATCAAAACTTTTCTTTAATGAGTTGGTGTTACATCATAATAACACTAAAAAGAAGTTTTTGTTATAACCAAGGTTCATTATGCAATGCATAATCAAAGAACTGGGTGATGAGGTGCTTGTGGGTAAAACTGCAATTTTGAAACCCTTAACCTCACAAGCATACTCTAGGCACAACAAATAGGCTGCCTGGCCAGAAGATAACCAAGGGGAACCAGAACCAGTCCCCATGGAACCCTCATCTTCCAAACCTACACCCCCAAAGGCCAAAAAACCCAAGGAACAAAAACAAAAACCCACCAAACCCAAAAGAAAAGCTGTTCAGGAGGTTGAGATGCCTGAACAAACTATTGTGCAATCTGCACTTCCTAAAGATGTGACTGAAACATCCTCTCAGTCTCATCCATCTCAAACCCCACCAACAGCACCAATCACAATTCTTTTCAAAAGAAAAAGACTTAAGAAAACCATTCCTATTGATGCTTCTTTTGAAACTGCTGAACCCATTGCCCAAACTACTGAACCAGCACCCCAACTTTCTAAACCTGATTTTGAAATAGCCAAACTTCTCTCTAGGCTAAAAGAGAAAGTCCCATCTAAACATGTCAGTTCCCAACAACCACATCAAACAGGGGACATAGCCTCAGAATTTGACATGGATGTGGACACTCAAAGCCCTAACCAAAGAGATGAGGATGAACCAGGGTCTCTAAGCCCAAACTTAGAAACTCTTGGTACTTTTGAGGCTGCTACTACTCATTTACCACCCAGTGGTGGATCTGAGGAAAGAAGCAACATAGCTAAGACCTCAACTGTGGCAACTACTAATGAAGGCTTAATGCCTGAGGTAGGAAATCCTCTGAACCAAGAAAAAGAGGTACATGAGACAACTGAGTTGGGCTCAGCTCATGATGTAACTGATACAGTCCTCATTGAGGATGTAATCAGGGATTCAGATGATTCCATTGACTTGGATGATGTTTCAAAACACAAAACTACTGAATTGACGGCTACAAGTGAAGGTCCTGCACCTGGTGTATCTATGCTCAAGAAGCTAGTCACACCAGATCAGGTTAAAGTCCACTTAATCCCTGATTCCCCTATAGTGGCATCTTCTGTACAACAAGAAGATCAACCAAAAACACACCCCTCACTACAAATCCCTACCCAATTCCCTAGGCAATCCAGCATAGACATGAACCAGCTATGCAGCCCAGATGGTCCCTTATATCATATGATGAACACCCTCATCAAAAATCACTTCCAAACCTACACAGCTAACTTGGAGCTGTCAATCAAGAACCAATTTGGAGTGATACAGACAAAGATGAACGATCTGTCCAACAAGATTGAATTCAACAGCAAACAGATTGCTACTCTTACAGGTCAGTTCTCCCAACCTTCAACATCAAAACCTGATGAAGCCAAAAAGGGGGAGAAAACTAAGGAACCTATGAAGTCACTTGAAGCCAGGAAAAAGGCAAGAGTGGCTATCCAAGAAAGATAACAAAGAAACCAAGCCAGAAAAGAAAAACTGGCCCAACAATTTGGTGTCTTTATTCAAAAAATAGAAGATGCTGAAAAGTCTGATGAATCCCAAGGGCACAATGAAGAAACCTCTGATAGTGAAAGTTCTGATGAAGACTCAGAAAGTACTGAAGACAATCCTTCAGTAGTTGACAAACCTTCAGTAGTTGTCAACCCATCAGATGTTAACACTTCCAACACTCAAACTGCTGAACAAGAGCCTTCCAGATCAACTGAACCTACTCAACCAACTCCTGTTCCTCCTAGGCCTATTACAACAGTTACCACTATGACTGTACTAAACACTTCTCCAATCTCTCAATCAGCAGAACTTCTTGAGAAGAGTTTAGTGGCAGTTCAGAAGAAAGCCAAGAAAGATCAGATTTGGAAAATTCTGGAAGAAAGGGATTACTTGGACTTAAGCCTGGATGAAAAGCTACAGGCTTATGAAGCTGAACTTCAAAGGCAGGCTAGCCTAGAAAGAATTGCTGAGGAACACAAAAGACAACAACTGATGTCTTATATTATCAAGAACAGCAAGGTCAAAGCCCATACATTAAAGAGACTCTCCATGGAAGAGCTGACAAGAAGAGCTCAACTTATTGCAGACAAAATTGCAACAAGTAAAGATACAAAAGCCAAGAGAGCCCAAATGATAGAAGAACTAGTAGCTAATGGTTATGGTTCAAAAGCCTCTGTGTCCAAATGGAAAGAAGAAAGATTAATGGACACTTACAGAAAATACAAGGCTGCAAGGGCTGCAAATCCAGAGAAGTTTGAAACTGCTGAAGTATCAACTTCAGTAGTTAGAACTTCTGGTGTTCAAAGAAGACCAGCTACTCAAAAGAAGAAATCAGAGGAGAATGTGAAGACTGATTTCAGAATGGTACTACTAGAAGGAAGTACAGTAGTCCATTCTGACTTTGACATTGAAGAAAAACCTCTGATCACATAATTCAGGGATCCTTCCACCTTTGCCTATCAAATCCAGAAAACCATCAAAGACAAACTGCACACTAAGGTAGTTACTGAGCATCATTTGCCAACTTTTCAAATACCTAATGTGATGCACAAGAACAAGGAGGTGAATCCCACCTGAGAGTCACTGAAGTTGAAAACATCCAACACTCAAGAGCATCCCAGGTTACCACTATGGTTCCCTACACTTTAGACTTTGACAAGTCTAAAGTACCTATCATCAGATGGTCCTTTACTGATAACAACTCAGTACAAGTGACAAGAAGAGATCAGACAAGCAGAGCCTATAGGTCGATGAATGATCTGAGAAGCTATCAACTCAAGACCTGCTTACAATCCAGCATCTAGAACCACAAAAAGGATCTCTCACTGATGAACAGCTGAACCAGCTGAAGAATTCCATGTTCAAAGGAATATGGAAGATTGTGAATGATAGAAGAAAACAATAACGAATTAGGAAGGTTTTGGCTTCATCAATCCAGGGGGAGATTGTTAGGACAAAGAGGATTGGTGAAACCACTTTTGCAAACCTTAGTCTAATTCACTTCTGTCAAAATATTCTAAGTATAGAACTGCTGAAGAAGGAAGATCAAACTGCTGAAGAAGAGATTACACAAGTACTGAAGAAGAAAAGTCATCAAAAGTTCTGAAGTCAAAACCAGACATTTCTACTGAAGAACTACTGAAGACAAACTACTCATCAGTAGTTTGTCATTCATCAGTACTTATGAGAAGATCTTTTCCACCGCCTTTTGTATCAGTAGTTTATTAGTTTAGTATTACATTTACTTTATGTACAAGTTCCAAGACTGCAACTTGTTGCAACTTGTTTCTGAACTTGCTTTTTGGCAAGGTTCATGTATTTGTAAAGTCTATAAATAGAAGGGTTCATCCCTCTGTTTTAGACATTGATTTTAATACAGAAATCCTTCAAAGCATATTATTGTTATTTCCATTTCATATTTATTGAGAATCTGTCTAAGTGTTTCATTCTCATTCAATACTTAGATTCTCAATAAATACTTATCATTTATTAGTTTCTCAAACATCCAGGGGGAGTAATAACTCCTGTTGATAAGTGTAGCTTTAAACTCATAACATTCCGCTGTGCTATCACTGATTAAGAACTTGCTAAACACCTAAGTGTTCACTAGCAAGTTCATACAAAAGAGCAATACTGATCCAACAATATTTGGTTTCAGAACACTAACACACGACTATGATTGAACACACGAGTAGTAGACACGATTAGAGGGTTAATCGTGTGAAATGAAGGCGATTGGGGGTGTACTCGTGTGAACAGTAGCACGACTACGAGATTTCAGGCGAGTAGGGTTCTGTAACACCCCAACCGATGACGGAATCATCGAGGTGTCACGTAGTGACGATTGTTCAAAAGCACATGGTACTAAAATGTAAATATAATTGTATAATTTAAATTGTCTTACATGGATGAAATGGGAAAATACAAAAGTCTGAACAAAACACGAAATTGAAATAAATTATTAAAAACAAGAACTAAAATCCAATGCTATGGAACTAAGATCAAACTGCACCTGAAACATGTACTAAATAAGTTTTGTCAACATATGAAATGTTGGTGAGCATTCCTAGTTTTAATATATATAGTAAGTTGGAAAATGTTATACAATTCAAGTGCAAAGCTACAGTGCATTTATGTAAACTATGTATCATACAAATGAGCGAAATCAATCCTGTGACTGTATAAATATACTAGAATGAACGGCGGTGTACTTGTCCAATAAATGGATAATAACTTAACAATGACCATGGATTCTCCGATGAAAAAGGGGGAGAATCACCTAGGTGGGTTGTCAATCCAATAACGCTATCCAATGTTAAGGTCGGCTTGTACATGGTTAATGATTTCACTAAGTACAAATGTATTCTACATGTAATGTCTATGCATAAAGCACGTATGTAAGCAAATGCACAATGTACTAGAATTGTATTATAAAAATGTGAACTTGTATGTGTATTTTGTATAAGTGTACATGTAACACCCCAAAAGTGAATAAAGACAAAAAGGGGATAGGAAATACTCACTTTCGCCAAATGACTAGATGACTAAGCGAGCGTGAAAATGCGAGCAATCCAAAGATTTAACAACGAAACTAGTCCAATTTAGAAGAAAAGAAACCGAATAGGAAAAATATCAAGCTTCCAATTCGCCAATTACAAGAGCTTATAATCAAAGCTTCAAATGTAGAAGTAATATATTCTAGAAGAAAGGTATGAGGGAGAGTTTAATCGAATTGAAACAATCGATTTAGAGGTGCAAAGTGTAATGGGTCATAGGTGGGTTTTTATACTAGTTTTGAATTCAATTAGGCTTTAAAATTGGTCAACACAATAAAGTAAGGTTTTAACATGAATTGACTATTTGACTAGGACTTTGACTAGGATTTTGACTAAGACTTTGACTAGGACTTTGACTAGGACTTTGACTTTGACTGGAACTTTGACTGTTTGACTGTCTCAGCGAACCGCGAGGGCTAAAATAATTTTTCTAATTTAATCAATTTTAAGTTCTAGACTTGTTTCCTTCTGTTTCTAAGTTGTTTTAGGACCGAAAATTAAGGGCTTTGAGTATCAAGGTCTGAAACATACGTGCTCGGGTGTAGATGTGAGTATAAAACGTGCATACTTTTACTTATAAAAATTATAAGTTTTATTAAATTGTGAATTTTAGTCCTATTAAAATACGAGGGTTAAAAATGAAAATTTTGAAATAGTTGAGGAACCAATTATGCACATTTATGAAAAGTGAAGGGTGCAGGTTGTCACAGTCTCCCCTACTTTAGAAAATTTCGTCCTGAAATTACTTTCAAGTGAAGGTTTCCATGAAACAAAAGACATTTGTAAAAAGGCAAGTAGATTTTAAGAAATGCATCAGCCATGATTTGACAAAGTTTGAAGTAGTTGTTTAATACCCAAAATAAGAGTTTGAAAATCCTTAAAGTTTGACCCAAGGTTAGAGAATTAAGAGTTTATAATGAGCAAGGTTTGGGAAAAGTATGTAACTGGTTAGGGCAGGGCAGTGTTATAGTAGCTTCCCTTACTTTAGAGAAGTTTCTGACCGAACTTTATTAAGGACGTGCAACAGGATTTCGACTAACAGAGAGTGTAAGAGTATACAAAGTTTGTGTTTTCTGTGTGGATGGTCCAGAGAAAGACTCCAGGAAGTCGAATTGAAGCTCGTGTAAGAACATTCTTATTGAAAATGCTAGCTATTAGTCAACGATCTAATAAAGAGATAGTAATGGGTAGGTTCTTGGTCAGACTCCTAGTCCGCTCCCGCAGTATCGCTCATGCTTATATATAGGGTGTAACGCAGCTAACCCACCACACTACTGATACTTTGGACTCGTACTGATTCACTACAAGAATTTGGGGTGTTTACCCACACATAAGTTACCTACACATGTAAATGTGTGGGTAAATATCTACACATTTTTGTACATGTGTGGGTAATTGTTAACTATTTATGTTAAATAACAACTAACACTTAATATATGTTGGTAATACGTTTTACCTACACATGGGAGTTAGTGGGAAAATTTCCCTCCAAAATTGACATCAATTAAATGTTAAACTACCTACACCTTTGGAAAAATTTTGTTATGTGTAAGTAAATTATCTACAAATATGTAAACAACTAATATATGTGTAGGTAAATGATTATGTTTACCAACACATAATATATTTAAACAAATATGTAGGTAAATCAATTATATAAATTTTTATTTTAGTTTTTTATAATGACGTGACAAAATAAATACCTACACATGCTTAAAATGTACAATATGTGTAGATATTGGTTACATATAAAAAATAATAATTTTATTTTAATTGCATGCCAAATAAATACATACACTATTTTAAAAATGTACAATACGTGTAAATATTAGATATATATGTACTTGGTAAATATTGTGGCATAAAAAATATCTACACGTATCTAAAAAAAAGTATATGTAGATATTAGATACATGTAAATTAAATAATTAAATCATTATTTTATTTTCTTAATATGGCGTGTAAAGACGGAGCAAGTAAAAAAGAAATGGTCAAGGTTGTTAATGGGCACGGTCCGGATCATAGTGGTCTGTGTCGTTAACGGGCCTCTCTGGTCGAAACAGCCCGGCCACTATTAGGTCGGTCAGGTTGTTAACGGACCTGTTCGGTACGAAACGATTCGGTCCGGGTCTTTTAAGGGCGGGGCCGAAAGGGTCCGAGTCGTTAATGGGTTCGGCTCGGTTGAAACGGTTCGGTGGGATCAAAACAGTTTGGGTGGTTTAACGATTCTATGAGGAGGAAACAGTCTAGTTCATTAATTGACCCAGTCCGGTTTGAACCCATTTTGACATGAACTCATCCTAACCTATACCCATCCTTGACCTTTTCTTTAATTTACTCATCCTAACCCAAACTCATCTTAACCCAAACTCATTATATTATTTTATTTATAATTTATCATGTCTATCCCAAAATATAATTTCCCTCCTCTCCGGTAGGGGTGTTCTTTTTAACCGATAACCAATAACCGAACTGAACCCGAAGTGACCTGACCCGAGAAAGTACCTTACCCGATTAACCCGATTAAGTGCATACTCGAACCCGACTAGAGTTTTTAGGGTCAGTCTTCGGATTAGTTTTTTTATAATTCGGGTTGACCCGAATAACCCGAACAATTCAAAAACAAATAAATGATCTAATTTCCATATTTTTATGTATATCAGAGTAGTGATTTTGTAACCAAATTTGCAACTAAATATTATAGCCCATGCTGTGGTTTATTTTATACATTTCACCAATAACCATTTCACCCGAACCAAAAACACTGAATCCGATTATTACCATAACCGATAACCATTTAACTAGATTGGGTTAGTTATCAGATAATATTTTAACACTGAAAACCCAAATAACCCGACTCGAATAACCCGATGAACACCCTTACTCTCCGGCCCCTATGGATAAACCCACCAAAAGTCCCAAAATCTTAAACTCTTCTCCTAAAATTCTATCACCCATTCTCTGCTCTCAACCTCTCCCAACCCTAACCCTTCTTCTCTTAAATTCCATCTCCCGAACCTTCGTGCTCCTCCTACCTCCTCACCCCTAACATTCATCCCACCCTGACACCCCAACGAATATTATTGTTATTCATATCCCCTACATATCATCTTATCATATTTCCTCAATTAAGAAACCCTAAGGTACATTCAAGTGTTCAATCCCTGTTATAAATATTATCATTGTTCTTAATTGTTACATATTATTTGTTTATTTACGAATAATTAAAGGCTAGTGAGAGAATAAGGTGTGAAAGAGGGGTTTTTTTATTATAAGGTTTAATAATTTTACTAGACCTGTTGGATAGTTGGGTTGTTGATTCTATTCGAGACTCACGTGATTTGTAGACTCGTTCAATAGAAGATTTCAAGCTGTTAAATCCTATCTTGAGTCGTCTTTAGATACATGAGCTACTATTGAAGTTCTATTTAAAGGGATTCATTCTTTTGTAAGTGCTTATGTTGTAGTTTACATATGTGTTTATGGAAAGATTGGTCGATGAGAACTAGTGTTTAATCATTTTTGGTTGATGAGACCTAGTGTTTAAAACTTTAAATGTTTAATCATGTTATTGATGAAGCAGAGAAGGATAAGGAAGGGTTGATATCGGAAGAAGATGATTCGTCTGATGATGATTGGGATGGGGTGGAGAGGAGCAATTTGGCAAAGGTGTTTACCATGGCTGCAGAGTATTGTAAATTGGATGGTAAGTTGTTACAGAGTTTAGGAAGTGATGTGCAGATGCAATTGTACGTGCTTTATAAGGTTGCGACTGAGGGCCCTTGTCGTGAAGCTCAGCCGATGGCTTTAAAGGTCTCCGCTAGAGCGAAATGGTATAAATATTGTGTCTGTTGATAAAATGTGTTATGTTTTGTGTTTGGTTGAATTTTTTTGAATGAAGATAAACTAATGAATAGATCTTCTTTCGGAGTTGGTTCCTAGATGAACTCAAAGGATTCACTCTTTGTAAGTGTTTATGTTTTAATTTTCATATGTGTTTCTAGAAAATTGGTTGATGAGAACTAGTGTTTTAAACTTTAAATGTTTAATCATGTTTTGATTAAAGGTTCGAAGTGTACAATACGCTATCACATTGAGCGTGTCTTGGATTTGGATTCTTCATCTAGTCAACTTGAGACTTGGTGGCTTACACATTGGGATGTGGAAAAAGGTTGGATATCTAAAAATGTGGTTGCAATATATGTAAGTTTACTTTTTCTTTTCTACTTCCAAGTATTCATTATTTGGTAAACAATTAATTTATTGTATTTGATTTCTTTTTTTTTTCTTAAAAGGAAGAAATGACGAAGTTGAGAAACCAACATACCGTGGAATCAATGAGCGACAAGTCGATTATTGAGAATGAACTTTGACGAATCTCTATTCGTTTGCATGGGTGGGGGGGGGGGGGGACGTGATCCGGTTATTGTTGATAACACAATGGGTACAACTAAAAAACAAAGCATCCTTCTTATGATGAGCTAGTCCATGCACTTCAGACAGTGACAAGTAATATCATGCCTCCTTCATCAAGCACATTTGGGCAATCTCAAGGCGATACTCTAGAGGGTGATGAAAGTATCGATAAGTGATGTCGTTTAGTAATTTTATATACCCGTTAGTAACTTAGGGTCAATATTTGCTTTGTTTGTTTAAGTGTTTTGTTTGGTTGTTTGAACACTTATGTTTTGATTATGAATGTTAATTTGGTCGCGTATGTTTCTATAACTTTTTTTGTATTTATTTGTATATATTTAAAAATTATTATTTAAATAAATCATGGTTATTATCTACACATTTAAATATTTTTACCAACACATCAATGTATTATTTGTACACATGTTAAGATCAATACCTACACATAATTAGCTGCCACGTCATACACCAATCTAAAAGTTGCTATACTTCTACCAACACATGTATATTAGTTTTAGCCACACATATATGTGTAGATATAGCTTGCTATATACCTACACATAATAAATGTGTAGGTAATGATCTATATCTACAGTGCCGAGTCTACACATCATGACACTTAATTTATGTGTAGGTAAACGTAAGTACTAACACATTATATGGTTTTTCCTACACATACTATGTGTGGGTAAATACCCAAATTTCTTGTAGTGGTTGTCTACCAATAGCCTAAGTAGAATCACACACCACCCCCATGTACCTGTAAATCCATGATTGCGTTACGGACCGTAATCATCGATTTACCTTACACTAGGGTGCAATGCTTTTCCATAACACTAACATAAGTAATACAAGAAACAATGCGTGCAACCAAAATGTGTTAAGTAGTAGATACTGCTCAAGTATAAGATGCGATTAGAAGTTCTTCCCCTTTCAGGTTCACCTTTTAACCGTAATGAGATTAATGTGTATGTATAAGACATGATTAGGGGTTCTTCACCTTTCGGGTTCACCCTTAACCGGTAAATTTCTGTTCACATCATTGGGCTCTAAACAACCATATTGATAAACTCTAAGGATTACACCGTTCCCCTCGGGTTAGAGTAATACTCTGAACCGAGTCGTACATGGGAACTGGCTTAAATCTCATACAAGCTATCAATTAGTATGTTCGTTGGCCATGATGATGAACAAAATAATGTAAAGTATAACAGGGTTTTGCTCACAACAAAAAAATAATATGCATACCAAATATGCGTTCATGTAAGTATATAAGTATAGCATAAAATTTCGATTGAAAGAATAGCATAATGTAAATCGAGTAAATCGCACAATTTGCACAAAATGAAATTAAACGAGTTAAATTAATGCTCAAAACTAGTGTTGCAAGAATAACTACTAATAACTAGTGCGAAATAGTTGTGAATAATGCGTGAAAATAACTACCAACAAAAGAATAATACAAAAATAATAAGATAATGTACGAACGTAACTATAAATGGTGTAAAAAAATAATGAAATTTACTGTAAATGAAAGTGCGCTAAACAGACGTATAGTCTACTGGTATGAGGATAACTTTTTAAAAAACAAAGAATGTTTTAAGTTCAAAACAGGTTCACTTGAAAAGATTTCGTAGGTACACATTTTCATGTGTTTACGAGAAGTCGAGTTTGAAAAGTGTTATAAGGTATATTATTAGGTGCAAATTCCTCCCGAAAACATATATACGTTATATGAAAACATGCAGATTTACATTTGATTTGTAAAATATGCAATGCAAGTTTATAAAATGCAAGATGAAACCATTTCATGAATTGTGTGTAAATCTAATGTGTTTCGAAAGACCAAGAGTTAAAATGATGTGAAGGTTGTGAATGATCCAAGATGCCTTGACGAATTTTGGAAAATAAAATTTTCTGTATTTAAACATTTCTTTAACTTGTGGGTTGAAAAGTCGGAAATTTTTAATTGTTATGAAATGTTGAGAAAATCGAAGTGTTACCCGTTAAGACTGGGTAAACTTGAAACCTTTTAAATTTTCAAACTTTTACGAAATTTATGCATTGAAAGATCATTTATTTGCAGGATCGTTAAGGCATCTCTTTGGGCTCATAGCGGGCTATTTGTTTCAAGGCACAAGGTGTATGAAAAGTGTGTTATAGTTTGGCGAATAGGCTTTGTAAAAAGACTTATAGAACAAGTTGTCAAATTAATCGTTTTAGAGAGTAGTGTACTAGTGCGTATCGTGTAGGTAGGCATATATGTATGAGTTTAGTCTGACTAAAAAGTTCTAACTAATTAATGGTAGTTGGCCATGGCTTAGGAGACTGGGTGCAACAATATTAGTATTAGGTATATGAGGATATACTGTGACTTCGATCAAGTAAGTTTGTAAACATGAAGATATAAAACAGGTTGAAATAATAAGTTTGGAAAAACCATGTTCATTTTTAACTGTATGATGCCGCAACATTCCTAAAATCAGGATGTGATCAAAGTTAAACACAAAGTTTAAAACTTAAGTCGTGGGTAAAAATGTTTTAACGCAAAACGAGTAATACCTTATAGTATAAAAATCATGAGCATAAGTGAAATAGTGTAAGCTTTAATGCGATACTATATCGAACAAAAGTTTTAGTAATGATGATAAGGGATTCAAAAGCGAATGATCAATGAATAATGGCATATGAAACAACAAGTGATTAAATGGAATCTTCAAATAATAAACAAACATAAATATCAATGATATAAAACATTGGAATTGTTTCCATAGGAAACTTTGACCAACTCAAGTATTTGAAATTTCCTAGTGACTTGTGGGGGCGTACTTTAGCCTATAAGTGAATGCTCATCTCAAGAGTTCCCAGGTAGGTATACGGGTCCCTCGTCTGATTGGGATTTATACGAAATACCAGGCCTAGACAGAAAACTCAGGATACAGGCGCTCACCCTTCCGGATTGCACGTGCCCCATCAATAGTGAATTCCAAAACTTTAGCGAGATTAAAAACGAGATGCAAAAATAGATCCTTGAGATTGGGATTTCACTCCTAACTCAAAGATGTATTTCAAAATTGAAAACGATTGTGGAATGAAACCAATCACTAAGTTAAGGATATCACTCCCAGCTTAGTGGTTAAGTTCCTTTTTGAAAGAAATACTCTTTGAGGTGTGGATGTCACTCCTATCTCAAAGATATATTCCTAAGATAAATAACATATAGATGAGTGAAACTAATCACCAAGGTATGGATGTCACTCCTAACTTGGTGATATCGTTTCGTTTGTGAAATACGAGTATCTTCTTCTTTAAATAACACACTGAAAGAATAACGAGAAAGAATCATAACGAAAATATCTTGAAAGAAAATAATAGGATAAAGAGAAATAAACACGAGAGGACTCGTGAATGTAAGCTTGGTTATAGACTAGGCTAAAAGGCATTCTAATAACCTAATTCCCTATAACCATGGCTCTGATACCAATCTGTAACACCCTAACCGATGGCGGAATCATCGAGGTATCACGTAGTGACGATTGTTCAAAAGCACATGGTACTAAAATGTAAATATAATTGTATAATTTAAATTGTCTTACATGGATGAAATAGGAAAATACAAAAGTCTAAACAAAACCTGAAATTGAAATAAATTATTAAAAACAAGCACTAAAATCCAATTCTATGGAACTAAGATCAAACTGCACCTGAAACATGTACAAAATAAGTTTTGTCAACATATGAAATGTTGGTGAGCATTCCTAGTTTTAATATATATAGTAAGTTGGAAAATGTTATACAATTCAAGTGCAAAGCTACAGTGCATTTATGTAAACTATGTATCATACAAATGAGCGAAATCAATCCTGTGACTGTATAAATGTACTAGAATGAACGGCGGTGTACTTGTCCAATAAATGGATAATAACTTAACAATGACCATGGATTCTCCGATGAAAAGGGGGGAGAATCACCTAGGTGGGTTGTCAATCCAATAACGCTATCCAATGTTAAGGTCGGCTTGTACATGGTTAATGATTTCACTAAGTACAAATGTATTCTACATGTAATGTCTATGCATAAAGCACGTATGTAAGCAAATGCACAATGTACTAGAATTGTATTATAAAAATGTGAACTTGTATGTGTATTTTGTATAAGTGTACATGTAACACCCCAAAAGTGAATAAAGACAAAAGGGGGATAGGAAATACTCACTTTCGCCAAATGACTAGATGACTAAGCGAGCGTGAAAATGCGAGCAATCCAAAGATTCAACAACGAAACTAGTCCAATTTAGAAGAAAAGAAACCGAATAGGAAAAATATCAAGCTTCCAATTCGCCAATTACAAGAGCTTATAATCAAAGCTTCAAATGTAGAAGTAATATACTCTAGGGCTTTGACTAGGACTTTGACTTTGACTGGAACTTTGACTGTTTGACTATCTCAGCAAACCGCGAGGGCTAAAATAATTTTTCTAATTTAATCAATTTTAAGTTCTAGACTTGTTTCCTTTTGTTTCTATGTTGTTTTAGGACCGAAAATTAAGGGCTTTGAGTATCAAGGTCTGAAACATACGTGCTCGGGTGTAGATGTGAGTATAAAACGTGCATACTTTTACTTATAAAAATTATAAGTTTTATTAAATTGTGAATTTTGGTCCTATTAAAATACGAGGGTTAAAAATGAAAATTTTGAAATAATTGAGGAACCAATTATGCACATTTATGAAAAGTGAAGGGTGCAGGTTGTCACAGGTTCACCTAGTGACTAGAAGTCTAGTTGTGTGTTTTAAGGCAAGATTAGGCTCTAGTAGTGTGATTCAAGTAACGATTGAGAATGTTAGTCGCCTCAAACAAAGCTAGTCGCTACCTGCAGGTCTATTGATTTGTTTTGCATGAAAATCATCATTTTTGCCTCAAAATCTATCAAAAACATTGTGTTTGATCCCCAAATGATTAGGAAAGTTGTGAAAACACTTTTGGAGCAAACCCTAATTAAAAACACATGTTTTTATTCGTGAAAACGACCTTAGATTTTGAAAAATATTGGTTTTTAACAGAACACGAAGTTTTAAACTTTCAAAACGAGTTTTTGCTCAAAAATACTGCCTTTTAATCTGAAAACACACTATTTTGAATCCGCTTTGTTATCAAAACACTCGTGATAAGAGCCAAAGCTTTGATACCACCTGTAGGACGGATTTCGGACAACCCAACAATCACGAGCTTGTTCGTTTAGAGTGTGGAATCCACTAAACAATGTTCGGACAACAAAAACGACAAGAAACAATAATAAACGAGTTATCAAACACACGATAATACGGTTAAAAGGTTGTTATTGCATTGAAAACAGAGCTCGGGTGTTACAAGACAATCAACAGGCCTGAAACCTAGACCTGGGTGCTTGGAATGTGTGATGTGACAGCTTAGAATGATTAGGGCAATCATTGGAGATATTTATACCTCCCCTAGTCGTCCAGAGTCCTTGGGGGCGACTAGGACACAACATGCGGCTAGTCGCCCCCAAAGGGTCCTAGTCACTTGCCGATTTACAAACTGCCCAAAATCATTCGAAACACATCCAAGCATGTACAATACATCAAAATTAACAACTATACTAGGCTAGGGACATACGTGTACTAACAAATATTTACCATATTAACCTAACAGATTAAAAAAAACCCAACATAAATCGTAACAATCTAACAAATACAAGTAACAACTTAACTTTGTAAAAAGTTAGGTTTTTAAAACTTTCATGATGGTATGGTAGTGGTGGCAGTGTGGGTGATTTGGTAGCAGTGATGTGGTAATATTGACCGCGCGGCTCGAGAGATAAGGAAGAGAAACGTGAAGACGAGAATGAAGTAGCATTAGGTTTTTAACCATAGTATTGATGGTATGGGTCAGTGAATTTTCCGCAACCTGTATAATGGTTTGAATATCTGTGTGAGATCCGTCACAAATATATGCAACCTAGGATTTTGGTCGGTAACACCTTTGGATTTTCAACTATATGTTCCAAATCAACCATCAGGCCTCTTGATTTGTTATTTGATTGGTTTTGTTACGCAAAGTTATTTTATGTCATAACATCTCATTTTGATTATAGAACATGACTATTTTGCTTTCATTTTCTATATATTAATCGCCAACGAGTTTTGTAAAGTCTTATCAGATTGGTTTAGTTACACAAAGTTATATTAGGCCATATATAACATATAATTTTGTTGTGAAACACATGTCGATACACTATTAGTGATTCTCTAGTAGATTGTTATGATACAGTCTACATAAACCAATGATAGATCAAGTTTTTTCAAAGTTCATAAACATTACAAATAAATTACATTACATTACATTACATTACATCACATTATATTACATCACATTACATTACATTACATTACATTACATTACATTACATTACATCACATTACATCACATTGCATCACATTGCATCACATTGCATCAAATTGCATCACATTGCATCACATTGCATCACATTAGATCACATTGCTTCACATTGCATCACATTACATCACATTACATCACATTATATTTTGAGGTATGACAAATTACAAAAAAAAAAAAGAATTATTAACTTTAGGCCATAACATTTTCTAATATGACAAATGTTAAAATGTAAACTACATTATATCTTTAAAACCACCAATAGGGTTTTGCGTGTAAGGACACAAAAACTTGGTTTGTAAATGGTAGCACACATAGTTTTAGTCTCAAAGATTAAATCTTAAGCCAATTGCAGTGGAAATTAAAGTAATTGTATGATAAATCGTCAAAACACATGAACAAAATAAAACGTCAACTAATATTCAACACGGTAACCAACGTCTTTAGCCAAGGAACCCCATTAAGACCTCAACACATCCAATAATCTCCAATGTATGTTCTGTAGTAATAAAGTAATGGTTACAACGAGTTTGATGAAATCATCTTTTGAGAATAGTTTACCGTCTACGACTTTAAGACTCTATCATACAACTCAAACATAATTTACCTGCCTATCAAATCACCACTACAACGTCTATGTCAAAATTGTCATGACATCGTCTATAAGCCCGTCAATTAGTATCGTTTAGTCATCAAATGTCATCTATATTGTCAAGGGACTCGTCTACTTTCCCATGATCGGGTATGAATATAATCGTTATTGGAATTGTTAAATCAGTGCATGTAGGCAAGCAATCAATCAATTCATCAAATTTTTAATATCAAGATCACGTTTGCTTATTGTCTTAAAAAACACTTGATCATGTAAATCAGCTAAGACACCTTGTGTAACAACGGGAAAAATTTTCTTTTCTTTCTTCCTTTCGTCTCTTCATCTCCGGACTTCATTAAATTTTCGGGACGAAAATTCTTTCAACTGGGGGATGATGTGACACCCGGCATATTCAGGTCAATACTTTTATACTTTACATACATGCGTTTCATACTTTACATATATACGAGTCTATCTCAACGAAAACATTGAAAACAACTACTTAATATCATACTTAACTGGGGCCAGTTAAGTCATACTGATGATTCGGGAATCATCGGGAGTCGTTACAATGGTCCGAAGGACCATTGGATGTCGGCCCATAACCATGTGTACAAGGATCGGTGATTCGTGTAATCATCGGATTTAACGCACGTACGCAAGTCTCGAGTCCCGGGAATTGGTGATCGGGTGGGAACGTATTAGTTATCGTGCATTATATGTTAGTAATCATTATGTGGCTTGTCGGTATGTGAAAACGTGATTACATATGTTAAAATAGGGTTTAACGCGCCAAAAACACGAACACCTGGACTATAGGCGATTAGGCTAGTGTGTGATAGCCTAATCGTCATTATTAAGGGCGAGTAGGGGGTTATAGGGGCGAATAGGGGGGCTATTCGCATGATGGTTCATGCGAATAGCAGCCCTACTCGCCTATACTGCTGCGTACTCGCCTGAAATGCTTTGAACGATCAAAAACGCCTATAAATACCACCCTTGACCTCTAAAACATCATTTATACAACCCTAGCCATCCCATAACCTATCTCAACCCACAAACACCCTCTGGAACCTATTTTCACATCAAAACAACCATTTCCAAGCTTATTCCATCATCTCCTCTTAAATATAAGGTCACCGGTATTAGGGGCTGTCTATTGAGCAGGTTTACTTGTCGTAGTGCGAAGAGCGGCATCAGGTGAGTTTCACGGCCCCGCCTTACGCTTTACATTTTGGGGGAGACACATGCTTATACTTATTACATAAATTATCATGTTATGTTAGTGTTGATTCATTTACATACTATACGATACGTAAAGTCCCGGGGAAACCATGAATATGCTGGATAGCATTACGGGGGAAATGTGGATAGATCTATTGGGATTGACAGACCCCACCCGTCGGCTGGGAGCCGGGCGGGTGCATATTGTCTCGGTCATAAGCTAAATCATTTCGGGCAAAAATCATATTTCGTTTTCTGTAATGGTTTCCGGTCGTGATAGTGTAACTCATGCGTCTAGCTAACGCTATCATTTCTGACATAGTGGTAACATGATGGCTTTCATTACTTAAAACGTTTAATATAAAACCTGTGAACTCACCGGCATTATTTGCTGACGTTTTTAGCATGTTTGTCTCAGGTCGTTGAGGTAGCAGCTTATCATAGGCGCACGGAGTCACACGGCGTCTAGGATTCATATGCATTGTCTTATCTTTTCCAGACTTACGTACTTTTGCATTTTGGGTTGTAATAAAAGTTACGCTTCCGCAGCGAATGGATTTATGAAACTTGATGGTTGTTTATTTCATTTTACGTATCATATAGTGTCGTTTATTGTGACCGTTGACTTAGATCCTGGTTTGTCATGCGCCTCGCGGTAAAACCCCGCACGTGGAATTTGAGGGTGTGACACCTTGAAATAACCTAAAAGCGTCTTTTCACAACAAGAACTCGAACTCACTATAACGACTAACCAGACACCTCTAACGTCTATCATCTAAGCAAACTCGTATACGTCTTACACAATTTGACTTATTCCGAGTACCACGAGTCGATTTTGCATACAAGGCTTACTTGGGCTTGGTACCCTAGGCTGAACCACCTTCACCGTGGCCTAGCCACCCAAATGAGACCCACTCGGATCCCGTTTCTACCCGGCTCACTAGAACCATAATCGGTTCCACCAACCCCACCAAGGGTTTCCTACCATAGGCCAGCACCACTATGCCACCATTAGCCTTACCCAGTGCCTCCTGACCATCGCCAGCCCACAACCGGTCACCATCGGCAACTCAGAAACCAAATGATAACAAGTCAACCTTTAGGCCCGCTTCCAAACCAGCTGCAATGACACCATAACCGAAAAAACTTAAATTAATACAAGATCATAACTAGTATTAGCGAGAAATCACCACCAAGTGCTTCGGTTAGGATTACACGCATTCTCAAAACCTAAAATCAAGAAATCAATACGAAATCAATAAAACAAACAAGTGATGATACACGAGTTCAGATTATGAGATTTTACGTTCAAATTGATGATATTCACGTCGCTTCTTGATTTCCCTTTCTTATCTCTTGCTTACGGAAAAAAGAACACAAGGGTGAGGCCCCTTATGGCCGCAAACCCTATATGGGCTTTCCCCTTCCCCATAGTTTGCAACTTGGAAACTTTAGTCCCTCATTGATTCCTGTTTTACGATTTTAACACAAAGATTGTCAAAGACTGTCTTTATTTGCGAACCTCAAATTAAATGAACAACAAGATATGCCAAGAATCCGAATGTAAAATTATGTTAAAAGTAGAGGAAATACATTCACATGTATAGGTTTTGTTTCAATACAAGTAGAGTTCTCGAAAGTTTTGGTATCTACTTTTCTTGATATCCATTCTCATGCTTTCAATCATGTTTCTATATGGCTGATCAATACCCGAACAAGTATCTTTTTTTGGCATGCATGAATAAATTATATATATGAATTTTAGAGTAGGCAGCTCGCTAAACACCTACAACATCCATCGCTGTGCTCCTAGGTAATCTACCTTGCATTAATGAGTAAACCACATAGACATATGAAGATCTAATACCACCTCAACCATTCATCTTCAGATTTCTAAGGTGACCAACTGTTTATTGACCGTATCTACAAAGAGGCAATGTTTTTGTAACATCCCGAAATTCAAAAACAATTTTTTCTGTTTAAAATCACAAATAATATAAACAATGCATAATACAACACCAAGAATACGTTAACGAGTTAGATCCTAAATGCGATACCCAATACTCAGTATCAAATCTTAAGAAATTACTTGATTATTATTATTATTATTATTATTATTATTATTCATTTTATAATTAATATTAATAATAATGAGGTAATTTCTTAAGATTTGAGTATTGTGTATCGCGTTTAGGATCTGACTCGTTAATGTATTCTTGGTGTTGTATTATGCGTTGTTGTGTATACTATTTGTGATTTTAAATGGAAAAAAATGGTTCTGAATTTCGGGGTGTTACAATTTTCAATATGTGGCATTGATTATTTTAATCACCGTTAAACAATTACCGGGAGTATAAAATAAGGCTGTTTAGTTCACGGACGAAAACAATTATGAAAACTAACAAACATGAAAATATTGACACATTTCAAAATGTCCGTGTGTAATGACCTATTCGATGATCACATGAAAACCATTTGTTGGATCTTATTAGAAATCTAAACCTCGATTACTAATGGAATAGTGATAGTGATTGTTAATTACAAACCTAAACCCAAACCTAAACCTAACAAAATGAATTGTCCAATTCAAACCTAATTCAACAACAAAAATCTCCAATTTCAGCGTCATAGTTTAAGAAATATGATTAAATAAACTATTTTTTCAAGTAAACTCTTTCTTTTATTTTTGTGGCTTTATTTGTTCGGTTGTTTCTTTTGACTTTAGAAGTAATAAAATTTCTATTTTAATAAAAAAAATAAGCACTGATAACACCATGTATTTTCCTTCGATATTTGACTATTCTTTTGACTTGCGATAAATTAAAAACACCTATCAAACTCTTTTTTTCAAGGCTATTTGTGATTTTCATTCCGACAAAATATTGATTTTTTATGATCGGTTCGAAAGTTTTTCTTTTGATGTTTTATGATTAAACGAAATATGAATTTTTTTTTTGTTTCCACAAAACACCGATTTGGTTTTAAACAATATTATCGAATCAATGAATTCCGATGATAAGAACAATGCGATTTTCCAATTCAAACGAACCAATCTTCATATTAATCTTCAAAATCAGACCAAGACCAAAGAGGAATTTGCACCCTCAATTCTTATGTACTTATAATAATTGCAAACCAAAAAAGGAATTAAATAAATGATCTTCTTCGATCAGTAATTGTAATAGGGTATACATAATATGGTATAGATGTTTTTATTTGGGATTTCCGGCCAATTCTACCAAATTAAAGTCGCAGTCTCGTGGTGGAAAATTCGGCCTTTTATGATTCCAATTATGTAATTATCCGATGATTTATGAGTGTAACAGTTATGTGGTAATTGATGTCCCTTTCCGGAGGATTCTACTGGAACAGACGACTGTTCCATAAAAGATGCAACACATAGGTTGGATTTTACAATAATATGCGCCTCTTAGTTGGTTTTTTTGAACTTGTTCGTTATTCAAAGGAACAATACATTAGAATCCTTACATGAAAGATGAATCTGGAAAATGTTGCAAACAATCATAAATTGTGTTGGTGAAAATGGGATGTGGAAAGGACACATGTTGGAGCGGGTTATTAAAATCAAATGGATTTGGAAATAGGAAAAAAAACCTTGCAAGTCGGAATCGGTGCTTTGTGATATGTATTGTTTTTTATATGTATTGTTTCTAATTTAAATATATATACATACACGCGGTAGTAAATAAGCACGAGTCGTATGATGTTAAAAATTGTATGTATAATAATTTGTGAAACGGTGGGGAGTGATGGGGAAGGGTGGCGATTCTTAGAAGTTGCCCAAATTGCTATTTGTAGCAAAAGTGATGACTCTTAGAGGAGATTAATTAATGTTGATAATTAATTTGTGAAAAGGTGCCAAGTGACGGAGAAGGGTGGTAACTCTTAGAAGTAACCCAACTAACTATTTTGTGAAACGGTGCCAAGTGATTGAGAAGGGTGGTGACTATTAAAAGTGATTCACCTATAACTAATTTGTGAAACGGTGCCAAGTGATAAGGAAGGGTGGTGAGTCTTAGAGGTGACCTAAGTTGCTAATTGTATATATATATATATATATATATATATATATATATATATATATATATATATAGGATTTGGTTCAAATGAGAACCTTTTCTCAAATTGAGAACTAGAGAACCATTCTGGACCACACATTTCTCTAAGGCAAAAAATTTTTTTTTTTTTTTTTTTTTTTGCAAAAATCGCTGCTTTATATGTAAGGAAAAAATTTTGTTTTATTTTTGTTTTATTTTTTTTCAGTATACACATGTGTATAATTGCATTATACACATATGTATAATGCTATATACACATATGTATAACTGAAATATACACATATGTATAGCTGAAAAATGTTATATACACATATGTATAATTGCTATATACACATATGTATAATTGTCACATACACATATGTATAAATGAAAAAAAATTCAAAAAAAAAAAAAAAAATTCCTTGCATAAAAATGTGCGATTAAAGCAAAAAAAAAAAATAATAAATAAATAAATAAAAAATAAAAAATTATATGAAATGTGTGGCTCAGAATGGTTCTCTCAGTTCTCAAATAGGGGTTGGTTCTCTTAGGATCCCTACCCTATATATATATATATATATATATATATATATAGATAGATAGATAGATTAAGGTTCCGGTACAAAGGATGGAGTTCGTAGGAAGGATAAGAAGGATTCTCATGCTGACACGTGGCGGTAGGGTAATTTAAGATTAAGGGTAGTATTGTAATCACACACATATCATTTAATATTTTTATTTTTGGTGGTTTTTAAGTTGTGAGATTTTTTAGAGATTGATTTAAATCTTATCACTTTTTTTTTATTCCAATACCTACTGCTTTCGAGAGTTGTTTTTTTTCTCCCAACGTTGCCATTCCTAATCTTGTTTCTCCTTCACATCGTTGTTGTATGCTTTAAAAAACACAGCACTAAAAACTTAAAAATGCTCTTACGTAAATACGTCTATACAGTTCTCTAGGTAAGTAGTCTATTTTACCATAATGATCTCAAATTCTGATAACTCATTTTCATACTAAAATCTTTGTAATTCTTGATTTTTGTATCATTGATTTCTCAGATATCATCATTTCTTATTATTATTTGATATAATTTATTTCTATAAACTTGTCATGAATACTACATGCCGACATAATTTCCATTTAACATCCAAATCCAATGTACCTTTAGAGATGGTGTGACAAATAGGCTAAAATATAGCATTTCCTTAAAGAATGAGTGATGGTGTTATATGTTGAATAATTTCATTCCAGTGTGTTTTATCATCATCATCTTAATAATTCAGTGTGTTTTATCAACTTTTGTGTTTTAACACCATTTGACAAACAAAAAACACTTTTTGGATCAACTTTGTGTTTTAACACCATTTGATAAAAAAACACTATTTGGATCAACATCGTCTATGTTCATTCCAGTGTGTTTTTATCACCATTGTCTCAACAATCTAGTGTGTTTTATCAGCTTTGTGTCTTAACACCGTTTGATAAACAAAAAACACCATCGGATCAACTTTTGTGTTATAACACCATTTGTTAAACAAAAAAACACACAAAGACAATTTCATTGATTATAAAACACACCAATTAAAATGACATACGATACACCCTATCACATGGATGTTTAAACCCTAAAACACAAGATGATGATCGATCCAAAACACCATCCTTTTAGATCCAACTCTTATCACTAAAAAAGAAAAGAAAACCGTAGAAAACCAATCTAACTTGAAGCTTTTGATGATTCTTCACCCTCTCACTTGCGTCTGAATTTCAAACATGTATTGGATTTTAAAAGAAGAAACAATTGCACAAAAGAATCTGTGCATTAATGGAGTTTCAAGAATTCAAAGTCAGGAGTGACTCTTAAAATTAATGATTTAAGGAGAGAGAGAAAAGTCATGATAAAAAAAGGAGAGAGAGTGGTTAAATAAAGGAGATATTTAATGAGTTTTTTTGGGTTTTGACAATTATACCCCAACAACCTCTAATTTATTAATTATGTGATAACATAATTTACAATTTTGCCATCCGTTTAATCTTAACCATCCATCAACATGATCTAAAGGACACAATTACTTCTCACACTTCTTACAAAACACACCCTTTGTACCCTAACCTCACCCTATATATATTGACTCAAAAGTGACCCATTAGCCTTAAAATTGAGACGCTCTCATTGCTTTCGTGACACATTATTCATTACATGTTTGGGTTACAACTTCAAGTTCTATTATTTATTGAAGCCGTTTCTTGTATCTAATGAAATTACAAAGTGTAATTTAACAAAAAAAAAAATCTATTTGTTATCAATACATCTTTCTTGAAGAAAAACTAAAAGTAAAACAACACTAGCCTCAAATTAAAATGTACAAATAAAAAAAAATAAAAAAAAACGTTATGAACAATCAACATGTTACAATCAGGACATCTAGGCTATAGAGCTTGACAACAGAGCGATACAATCAGAACTTCTAGGCTATACAGCTCAACAACAGAGCGATAAAAAGTTGTCTAATTGACTAGGCATTGTTAATTAGTGTGGCATGTACAGGCCACAAACCAGCACATTTAAAATCCGAAACATGGTGCTCACAACCTTTAGACTTGGTATGGCATGGTGTGTGGTCTTGAGCCCCTCTCCTCATTGTTTTCCCATTTACCTTAACCAAACAAATACATATAAAACATGTTTATTAGTTATAAGTTTATAACACATCTAATAAAAACAAGTTTTAGTTACCAGCTGCCAGGTATCATGTCATTGCAAGTTCGGTTTTTTCTTGTAGCTTCATCACCGTAAATCTGCAGCCATTCCTTGACCGAAGTTCAATCAGTTTTGCCATCCTACCGTTGTAGTTTATGACCCAAACCTTGGTCCTCCAGTTGGGCACATTTGTACCACTCATGGCATGTTTAGTAAACTTTCTGGGACAACTGAACACTATTTTCAACCCAAAGTACAATAATTTAGTTTTTATAACAAAGAAGACAAAACATGAAGTGGATGTGTGAGATATTTTGATCATACATTGTCTGCAGTCTTGGATACAATGGCAGGTAGCGTGAAGAGTACCATCGTCACTTATTCTAAGGACGACAAATTCCGTTTCTTCACCACTGCATTAATTCCATCATAAATCAAATTATAAGTAATCATCTAAGTCATCTAATAAATATTTAACAAAGATATTCTCATCTGGAATTTACCATACCTGACAACTTCGCTTTGAACTATCAACATGTTATGATCCGATCCACATAGACCGGAGAGAGATCGATGTATACTGCAAGCGGATTGATGGCTAAAACACAATTTAAAGATAAAATATGGTCAGAAC
The DNA here is from genome assembly GCA_028751855.1 of Ambrosia trifida. NCBI lineage: Eukaryota > Viridiplantae > Streptophyta > Magnoliopsida > Asterales > Asteraceae > Ambrosia > Ambrosia trifida. The sequence continues at coordinate 27,921,848 of CM054126.1, forward strand.
ATATACGAAAGATTATAATTAAATCGATGTATAAGTAAAGAACAAATATGAAAACAGCTTACATGTACATTGGATCAGATGCCTCCATCTGTCCTGCACCTGAAGGTAGTGTATTAGAACATGCGGCCTTGAAATGATTTTTTATATGAGGTTAGACATAGTATATATAGTTGAGAAGGTAGGGTACACCCTAATCTGAATTTGCAATATAATCCCTGAAATTAAATGATTTTCTATTTACAACTCAGCTATCTATTTTTTAAGTTTTTTTTGGAAGGTGATCAATGTATAATCTACGGAAGTCCTCTAAAAAGAAGCCGCTATTTTGAAATATGTATGAAAAGGATTATGACTCAACACTGAATGCGGCCGATTGATGAATAAAGTAAGAACAAAAAGGAAGAGAGCTACATGCATGAGCAATGAATCCGATATCTCATCGCCTTGGAATTACTGTATTAGAGCAGGCAACAATAGCCATGAATGATTTTTGATACGCAGTTAAACATCGTGTATGTACTTGAGGGACCTAATCAATATTTGCATTATAACCCTTGGAGTTGAATGCCTTTTCATATGGAACTCAACTACAATAGGAGATAGGATTTTTTTATGTTTGTAAGATATAGGAAATCCATGTATGCGGATTATATAACATACGCATATTTAGGATAAAAATCTACGATAACGTGAACCATGATCCAATTACATGGGAACTGAATCTTATAATTGTACTGTACGTATCCAGTGTAGATCAACGGGGCTCATCACCCAAAATTTACATTAAATAAGTCGATCAACGGGGCTGGTCAACTAGAGTAAATAGGTGAGGCAAGGGCCTAGAGACCAAAAAACAAATAAGGGCCCATTCTCTTGAAAAAGAAAATATTCATTACCTGAGTTGCATTCAAGATTTCATTAGACAACGGGTGTATGGGGTGCTTTTGTAACCAAATAGTGGGTACCCCGGATAGTCGGGACATCTGTTTGTAGGGCCATTCAAAAAAAAAAGTGTGGGCCAAATCTGATAGGATAGTCAATGATACCACATGAACAAGGACTTAAGGTAACATCATCTGTTGAATATTTGAAGTAATCGTTTAAATATGCCAATCAACAGGGCTGGTCAACTAGAGTAAATAGGTGAGGCAAGGGCCTAGAGACCCAAAAAAATAAGGGCCCATTCTCTGGAAAAAGAAAATATTTGTTACGAGGCCAAGTTGCATTAAGGATTTCATCTGACAAGGGGTGTGGGGTGCTTTTGTAACCAATTGGTGGGTACCCCGGGTGGTCGGGACATCTGTGTGTCGGCCGTTAGAAAAAGTGTGGGCCAAATATGATAGAATAATCGATGATACCACAAGAACAAGGAATTAAGGCCACATCATCTGTTGAAATCATCTTTGACACAACCACAACCATTAGCCACATCTATTCCCGGTAGCTAGGGACATACACGTAGTGTATTTACAACGATTAATTAAATATTTATTAAACTCTGAGGACCAACATTACAACATATGCAAAGCATATGGACCACCATGCAATTAACTTGAATAAAAGTATATTAACACACACACACGTATATATGCAAATACACAAATGAACATATAAATTAATACACTCATATAGATGCACATATCTTTATCCACATACAAAAATAAAAATAACCATACGCATACACATATACACATAACAAATATTTACCATATTAACCTAACAATTAAAAAAACAAACCAACATAAACCGTAACAGTCTAACAAATACAACTAACAACTTAAATTTGTAAAAAGTTAGGGTTTTAAACCTTTCATGATGGTATGGAGTGGTGGCGGTGTGGGTGATTTGGTAGCAGTGATTTGGTAATATTGATTGTGCGACTCGAGAGATAAGGAAGAGAAATGTAAAGACGAGAATGTAGCAGCATTAAGTTTTTAACCATAGTATTGATGGTATGTGTCGGTAAATTTTCTACGACCTGTATAATGGTTTGAATATCTGTGTGAGATCCGTCACAAGGATATGCGACCGGGGATTTTGGTCGGTAACACCTTAGATGTTAACTATCTGATCCAAATCGGCCATCAAGCCTCTTCATTTGTTATTTGATTGGTTTTGTTACACAAAGTTATTTTATGTCATAACATCTCATTTTGATTATAGAAAATCACTATTTTGCTTTCATTTTCTCTATATTGACTACCAACAAGTTTTGTAAAGTCTTATTTGATTGGTTTAATTACACAAAGTTATATTAGGCCACATATAACATATAATTTTGTTGTGAAACACATATCGATACACTCTTAGTGATTATCTAGTAGATTGTTATGATATAGTCGATATAAACCAAAGATAGATTAAGCATTTTCACAGTTTATAAATATTACATCACATTACATCATATTACATCACATTACATCACATTACATTTTGAGGTATGACAAATTACAAAAAAAAAAAAAAAAATATATTAACTTTAGACCATAACATTTTCTAATAGGAGTATTGGATTTAAATAATCCCAGCACTCGATTATTGGCCGCCACCGATCTCAACTAAGGAAATGTGTGCTCGTGGTCCCACCTTTAAACATATTATCCACAAACGGACCATGACTAACATTTTGTCCACCGTTTAGCAATCAACTATTGTTAGTACATGATGTCCCTAGGCTAGTATGTTAGTTGTTTGGACGTGTTTCGGGGTGTTTGGAGACGTTTGTACGCGTTTTGGAGGGTTCGGGATGCTATATGCGATTAGCAGTAGGTTACACACGATTAGGGCCCTAATCGTGTGACTGTACATGCGATTGGGCTTGGATTATTGGCGATTAGCCTTAATCGCCTAATATGGGCCTGCTAATCGCGTATATGAAGCTGTTCGTACCCGGGAGGTATAAATAGGCCCAATCATTGCCCTAATCATTAGTTCTTGCCTCACACACTCTCCAAACACCCTCCCATGGTCTGTAAGGTCTGATTTGATCTCTGTAAACACTCGTGCTCTGTTTTAGTGATTAATCTATAATCTTTTGACCCGTGTGTGTGTTGTGATTACTCGTTTGTCATCGTTTCATTATCGTATCTGTTATTAGAGCATATTAGAGGGATTCCGCACCTCTAGTATAAACCCCGTGATTGTCGGATTACGCTTTATTCGATCCTACAAGTGGTATCAGAGCCGAGGCTCTTATCACGGGTGTTTTAATAACAAAAACGAGTAAAAACAGGTTGTTTTGGTGTAAAAGTTTAGATTTTTAAGCAAAAACCTGTTCTTATTTTGAAACTTTGAGTTTTTGTCAAAAACCCATCTTTTTTTCAATATCTTGGTGTGTGTTTACGGTTAAAAACGAGTGTTTTTGATTAGGGTTTGCTCTAAAACTATTTTGGTAACTTGTCTAATCATTTGGGATCAAAATATAATGTTTTAGATAAGATTTTGAGGCAAAATAGGTGATTTTTGAGCAAAAGTGCGGCTACAGATCAGATCAGGCGATTACGCAGGCCAACTCGCATAAAAATTTCACGCGATTAGGGTTTACTAGCATTTAGCCCCCAATCGCCAATATCTACACGCGATTAGAAGCTACTCGCCAGTTACTTCACACGATTAGGTCTACTCGCTTACTAGCGATTAGCCCTAATCGCCTACAATACTCACATTACTCTAAAACCCTAATCGCATATAAGAACCTGCGATTAGCCCAAATCGCCTACTATTTACTAGCATTTAGCCCCAATCGCCTATATTAACTAACAATTATAAACCTAATCGCCAATAAGGTTCTGGAACGTAAAATTTGACTAAGTATCGGACTATTATCATACCTTAACATATGGCGAACCCGTGGGGACATCTGAGTCAAGCGAGACCTCAGTATAACCAACAAATGAACAACCAATCTAACATACCCACGAACCCTTGGCAGTTCTCAGCAGAACGAAACGCGCAACGGATGCAGCAATCGCAAATGCAAGCGAATGTTGCCGGAATCAATCCGTGGGCGCTAGCTGCTCAACAGCAAATGATGAACACGAATCCGTGGGCACTCGCGGCTGCTGCAAACTCTCAGACAAATCATCTGTCTTCCGTACTCATGAGTGACTTAGAGACGGGTAGTTCTAACAGGGCACCGAAGCTGCAGTACATGTCCGACTACCATGGCTGGAAGGGCAGATTTCAGACGTATGTCGAGGGCATCGACGGTCTCGTATGGTCAGCTATCGAGACAGGGTACAGTCGGCCTTTGGTTGAGAACTCCACTACTCCGATCTCAATTGAAGACATGAATGAAGATCAGAGGAAGAAATACAACTATGAGAAGAAGGCGATGGCGGCATTGAAGCAAGCTCTTCCAAAGGACATCCTTCATCAATTCGCTCAGTGCACAACATCACAGATGCTTTGGTTAGCCTTGGCTGAGCGAAATGAGGGTAATATGAAGACGCGAAAAGTTAAAATGGATCAACTCAAGAAGGAGTTCGAGAACTTCAATGCTATAGGGAACGAATCTCTGAGGGACTTGACTACTAGATACTACCATCTGATGTCTGAAATGTATCAGTACGGGGTCTTATATTCATCTGCGGACCTTGTAGAAAGATTTGCTGAGGCGCTACCTCCTCACTGGCATCAATGGTTAGATATTCTAAAGTCGAGCAATGCATATCAGACTCTCTCCATCAACGAGTTCATTACCGAGCTGGAGAACAAGGAGATAGAGGAAATCAGGAGAGCAAACAAGGCGCTCATTCCACAGAATCCCAGCATCTATTATGGGAATCCTCTTCAGGACACCAGTGTGGGTGGCACCAAACCACAAACTGCTTTTGTGGTTAACCCGGACCCAGTCTATGCGTTCGACAATTATGGTCCCCCAGCTGATGTTCCTCCTCCTACATATCCTTTTGGACCAAACCCGTATCCTTTGAATTATAATGCTAACCAGTTTGGTGTTAACCCGTTTTCTTATCTTGCAGCACCAGCGCAGGCAACTGCAAACTTTAGTGGACCCTCTTCTACAGGTTTTGGCGGGGCTCCAACTACAAGTTATGGTGGATATGGAGGTGCTTCTAGTTCTAATCAAGGTGGATATCGGACCAATACAGTCCCAGAGCAGCTGAACACCGCTGGTTTAGAAAAGGTGACTATAGAGCTAGCTCAAGAACATATGGCTCTACTGTCGACCTTGGTAAACTCCTATAGTGGACTGGTTGCTGGACAGATCGGGAATCCTCATCTTACACAGGAGGATTACTCGCAGATTGATAAAGACGACATGGATCTGATAGATATACAATGGCACTTTGCAAGCGTGGTGAGAAGGGCAAAGGAATACATGGACAGGACGGGAAGGAGAGATGTCTTAATCAATAACAACACCAAGTTTGGGTTCGACAAAACAAAGGTCACATGCTACAACTGTGGCAAAAAAGGGCATTTTGCAAGGGAATGTGACCGACCTAAGCAGCAAGGACATCGGAATCCCTTCAACAACAACAGAGCTAATCAGAATCAGAGGCAGCAAGCTCAGGGTCAACCTAATACTGAGCGTGCTATTGTCCCAGTCAACAACCAGAATCAGAACCAGAGGCCGCCTGCAAACAACAATCAAGGTCAAGCCATGGTTATTCAAGCTGATGAAGGCTATAACTGGAACCATCTGATCATCGGAGAAGAAGCTCCTCAAGGTGGTGCAGCCTGTTTTGCTCAACAAGCGTCTGAAGCACCAGCCGAAGTTGAAGAAACTTCGAGTCAGTCTGACATCATCACTTCTGAAACCGAGGCGTCTGACTGTGACTCGGAGTGCGATTCTGATAGTGGAGAAGATTTGGAGGATCTATTAGCTGAAGCAGATGCATTGATCGGTAAAAGATCGTGTCTTGTGGATGCTGACTGCACAGAGAAGAACTACGGCGAACTCTTTGGAGCTCAGAAGACAGCAGCTCATTATGCATTGATGGCCATTACTGAATCGTCGAACAAGGTAAGTTCTTCTTCTGATTCAAAATTAGATTGTGTAGAGTGTAATCAGTTAAAATTCAGAATTAAAGAATTAACTGAAGAAAATCTGAATTTAAAAGCTGATGTTGGTCCGTTACAAAGGTCAATTGATTCCTTGAGACAAAAGGAGAAAAATTTTCTTAGTACAATTGAAAATTATAAAAAGGATGTTTCTGAACTGTCAAAAACCTTAGCTAACAAACAAATTGCTATAAATAATTACATCAATGAGGTCGAAGACACTAAGAAACAATTGGCCATTGTTAACTGTGACTATGAAAAGATCAGGAAAAAGCTTGAGAGTTATTTAAACTGCAAGTATGTCCTTGATCACATAGTAGAACACTCTGACAAGGAAGGCGTCTCCACCAGTCCCAAATACTCTCAATGTCCACCTCCGGTGAGATTCGAAAATCACAATTTTGTTGTCTTGCCGAAGGAGGAACTTGTGGACGTGGCAGCTGAGGCAGCAAAAGCTGCAGAGGCGGCCAAGGTTACTGAAGCAGCTAAACCTGCTGAAGTCACTAAGGTTGCTACTCCTGCTAAAGCTGTCAATTTGTGTGAGAAAGCTGATGATATCAGTGTATATGACACTGACACTTCGGATGATGAGCTCGATGAACCTCCTAGGTATGCACCGGTCAAAACTAAAGATGTTCATCTTGAGAATCATATCATTACCACTGAAACCTTGAGTGAACTGGAACCGAAAGTGCAAACCGAGGATGGTAGGAGGATTAAGGTGTTTTATAAGTTAAAAGGGTCTGAAAGGGTGCATACTGATGAGGAAGTCCCTCTCAGATGTATCGCCCCTAGTCTTGTTGCCAAAATTTGGCAAGAATCTGTCATTACCGTAGAAAAGGAAACCTGGAGTAAAAAGAAGGGTAAGGGTAAGGGTAGAAAGGATCAGGGAAATCAGCCTAATGAAAATAACAAGAAAAATCAAAAGTCGAACACCGTTAATCCTCAAAATCAAGCTCAAAGAAACGGTCCGAAAAAGCATGTAACTGAGTTCATTAGATCGAGCGGCACTGAAAGAAACGACGATCCTCAAGTCGATCAGCAAAGAAGATGTCTTGAGGATCTAAAACATAAAAACTCATTTGCCGTCCCATCTAACAAAAGGAACAAAAAGGAGACCAAACCCGAATCTCCTAGGTTTGAAGAATATAGATCCTGTCACAAGTACGGGGAACGTGGGCATTTAGTTGCTGCGTGCCCTGAATTGAGACGAGAAAGGATCAAAGTGGATGATCCTTCCAGTTCTAGCAAATCCAAGCAACCTGTTTCCCCTAAACTCTCAGAGAAACAAAAGGGAAAGCAGGTCGTTTATGATAACCGCAACAAGATTGCTATGAACCAAAAGCCAGTTGATGGCAGGGGTCCACAGCTGAGGGGGAGCACTGTTCCTCCAAAGGTTGAAGCAGCGCCTAAGCCACCAGCAAAGGCTGCAGCTAAACCGCAGAGCAACCCCAAAGCTGCTCCACGTACAGTTAATTCTGAAGTGGATCCAAAATCTGTTCCTCCAAAGGAATCCAAGGCTGGACCTTCTAGCCCACAGGCAAAGAAGAAGCCCAAGCCAAAGAAACCTGAACAGATTTGGAGACCCAAATCACCAACCAAAGGAGGAGAATCATCTGCTGGAGAAAGCACTGCTGTACCATCGGAAACAACGCCAACACCAAATGGAAGATGGGTTGACTTTCCGATGTTAGATGAAGATGGTAGACCCAAGACCGTGAAGGCTTGGGTCCCCCTTAACCACTGAACTTTGAATGTTTGTGCAGGGAGTTCCACAGGGCCTTATCAGCAGCCTATGGATTGTTGATAGTGGAGCTTCAGGGCACATGACAGGCGATTTATCCCTGCTTTTTGACATAAAGAATATCAACGGGGGGTATGTTGCTTTTGCTGGTAATAAAGGGGGTTATATTACAAAGGAAGGAAGTATGAGCAACGGTATTGTAAGCTTTGAAAAGATAAGCTTTGTCAAACAGATAGACCACAACTTGCTGAGCGTTTCGCAGATATGTGACAAGAAGTTCACTGTATTCTTTGATGACAACGCATGTTTCATTCTGAAGCCTGGATTCAAAATACCGAAAGAGTGGGTCATGATCTCAGCTCCTAGGGTCAACAACCTATACGTCCTGGACATGAGCCGAGCAATGACTGCGAAAGGTCAGGTCACTTGTTTTCTGTCAAAGGCGACAGAGAAGGAATCGATAATGTGGCACAGACGAATGGGGCACATCCACTTGAGGAAAATGAACCATCTGGTCCAGAACCAACTAGTGGAAGGTGTTTCTGTTAAGAATTTTCATTTAAACGATGTCTGTGTCTCATGTAAGAAAGGGAAGCAGAAAAGAAAGTCTCACAAGCCTAAGAAGACAAACTCAGTTAGTCTACCACTCGAACGACTGCACATGGACCTGTTTGGCCCAGTCAATCGAAAGAGCAAGAACGGTGACTCATACTGCTTAGTGGTTACGGATGATTATTCTAGGTTTTCTTGGGTTGTGTGCATGAAGCACAAGAGTGAAACTTTTGATTACTTGAAGAATCTGTTTACTAAATTGGAAAATATATATCAACTAAAGATCCGTAGGATCAGAAGCGATAACGGAACAGAGTTCAAGAATCACGCTATGGAGGCGTTATGTGTAGAAAAAGGTATTCATCATGAATTCACAGCGCCATACACTCCTCAGCAAAACGGGGTTGCAGAAAGAAAGAATCGGACTCTTATTGAGGCAGCCAGAACTATGCTCGCAGACTCGAACATGCCTGTGATCTTCTGGAACGAGGCAGTTCACTGCGCGTGTTATACTCTGAATAGGGTTCTAACGGTAAAGAAGCTTGGAAAAACCTCTTACGAGCTTCTGAACCGAAGGAAACCGAACTTAGAGTTTCTGGAACCTTTCGAAGCTCCATGCACCATGATACATCCCGATGGGAAGTTTGGAGCAAAGGCAGAAGAAGGTTTCTTTGTTGGTTACAGCACTCCCAACAAAAGAGTGTACAACAAAAGAACCAACAACGTTGAAGATTGGCTTAATGTCGATGTTCAGCGTTATACTGCCAATGCACCTGGTGTTGGACCTGATTGGTTGTTCGATTATAAGAGTCTATTTGATTCCTTCAACGTGGAAAATTTGGTGGACGATGTTGTAGCGCAAATGTATTACGAATGTGAAAACGCAGCTAGCTCTCCGCTAATGCGTTCGATCGTGGTTAATGCACCTGCGCCTGCTCCATCTGATCCCTCTGCATCCACGAGTCCCCCTGATAAAACCGCAGCAGCAGAAGTTGAGGAAGTTTTTCAGGAAGCGTCAGCAGAGGTTCTCGAATCTTCATCTTCCGACGACGATTTTGCAGAGTCTCATGAAACTCTCACTGAGGAACAAGCTGGAAATGGTGAATCTACCACTACAGCTCCAGTTAATCCTACAGGAAATAATCAAGCTGGTCCTTCTTCTTCAGCAGCTCCAGGGATAGGTCTTCGGATCGATCTCTCCGGTTTTTATATGCAACCCGCTGCTCCCTCTAGTTCAAGCGTAGCAGAGACAAATCTATCTCAAGGTTTGGAGAACCTTAATTTGCATTCGGATGATCCAGTGCCGGCACATCCGGAATCTCGGATTCACGACACTCATCCGATGCAAAATGTGATTGGTAATCCGACTAGCAGAGTCATGACGCGCAGTCAGCTCAGAAATGCTAGTTCAAGTGACAATACAGGTACTCTGGCACTCTACTCGGAAATCAGAAAAGCAGGTCATCAGAACGATTGGTCCTTCGCCTTGTATGTTTCTCAAACTGAACCAAGAACTGTGCAAGAGGCACTGAGGGAAGAACCATGGATTGAAGCAATGCAAGCCGAACTTCAGCAGTTCCAAAAGCTAGGAGTGTGGGACTTAGTTGACTTACCTCCAGGCTCGAAAAAGATTGGAACAAAGTGGGTCTACAAATGTAAACGGGATGACCGCGGGGTGATTATAAGAAACAAGGCTCGATTAGTTGTCCTCGGCTTCCGTCAAATCGAAGGAATAGATTACAACGAAGTATACGCTCCAGTTGCGCGCCTTGAAGCTATCCGGATGTTCTTAGCTTACGCTTCGTACAAACGGTTTAAGGTGTATCAAATGGACGTGAAAAGTGCTTTTCTGTATGGTGTCGTGAAGGAAGAGGTGTATGTTACTTAGCCACCGGGTTTTGAGGATCTGCTGCATCGCGAAAAAGTCTACAAATTGAACAAAGCGTTGTACGGACTCCATCAGGCACCGCGTGAATGGTACCAAATGCTTAGCAACTATCTGATATCCAACGGGTTCAAACGTGGACTCGTGGACTGCACCTTATTCACCAAGGAAAAGGGTGGTGATCGTCTTCTGGTACAGGTTTATGTTGATGATATTATTTTTGGGTCTACTAATGATGTCATGTGCAGGGAATTCGAAAAGCTTATGCAGGACAAATTTGAGATGAGCTCGATGGGGGAGATGCAATTCTTCCTCGGTCTACAAGTAGAACAACAAGAGTCGGGGATCTTCATCCACCAGACAAAATACGTTGCTGACATCTTGAGCCGGTTCCAGATGGAAGACTCTGCTCCAGCAGGCACACCGATTCAGACCAATCACGGGATTGGGCCTGACGAGAAAGGACAAACCGTTGATCCTTTTCTCTATCGAGCTATGATAGGCTCACTCATGTACCTCACTGCATCAAGACCTGATATAATGTTCGCGACATGCTTACTATCAAGATACCAGTCAAGGCCGAAACAGTCACACCTGGTTGCTGTGAAGAGGATCTTACGTTATCTAAAGGGTTGTCCGACCAAAGGTCTTTGGTACCCTAATGACGATAAGTTTGACCTCATCGCATTTAGTGATGCTGACTATGGCGGATGCAAGACAGACTTAAAATCCACATCGGCTGGATGCCAGTTTTTGGGACCAAGACTAGTCTCGTGGCAGTGCAAGAAGCAAGCCTCAGTCGCCTTATCCACCTGCGAGTCGGAATATGTAGCAGCATCGAGCTGCTGCTCCCAGGTTCTTTGGATACAGCAACAAATGAGAGACTACGGTTTGAAATTTCTTAATACTCCCATTCACTGTGATAATGAGTCCGCTATAGCTCTTGCTAAAGACTCAGATAACCATTCCAAGGTGAAACATATCTTGGTTAAATATCATTTCATACGCGATTGCTATGAAAAGAAACTTATTGATATGGTAAAAATCCACACAGACTACCAACGTATCGATTTATTCACCAAAGCTTTTGACGGTCCTCGTTTTGAGTACTTGTTAATCTTTTCGCAAATTTTTAGATTTTTAGGGGGAGAAAATTTCAGAAAAATACAAAAACATTCAGAAAATGCAAAAATTCAAAAAAAAAAGAGAAAATTCCAAAATCAAAAAAAAAATTGAAAAATGCAAAAATGAGTTTCTTTGGTGAAAAAGAGAAAGATGATATTAACCAATTAGTCGGACTGTCTGGACCCTTATCATCTTAAAAATATTGGAACTGATAGGTAGCCTCTACAATGATGTGTCGGTAGGCTCAAAATCATTTCCAAGTTCGGCACGGTGATATAAACCTAAATCATCTGAATCATGTGTGGATCAACGTGCGTTGGCATATGGTCTTAGTACCGAAATCTCGTTTGATAGCATGCCAAAATCCGAGGTTTCATGGTCTTTAAGAGGTTGATACATCCGGGGTGAACTGGACGTCTCTCAGAATAAAATAGGAATGGCACACGTGTCGTACGTTGGGGTCGCAGCCTACGACTGAGACACCCCTATGTCATTTCCTGAAAAAAAAAACAAAAAAAAATAATAATAAATAGAATAAATTCTGATCAGGAGACGTCCGGGAATCCTAAAAGAGCAAAAAGATTCATATATGCCAAAACCCTATTCTCAATGAGAATTCGCTCTAAGGTATCAAATCATATACCTAAAGCATCGTACCGTGAAAAATCAAATATACGGTATTTGACTTGTACCCTGGTTTGGATCTCACTGGTCTCTCTGTTGCAGCGTTTCTGCAGACCTGATCACCACTGAGTCCACTCCTTGTAATATACGGATGACAACAGCTTACTCACCGGTTACGAGGAAGCTTTGTGCATGACTTGATACGGGAATGTGTCGCGTGGCGGGGAACACCTTGTATCTCAGTCTTAATATTACCTTAACGTATCTAAAGTGCCTAGCGATAAAACTTGATTTTGAGTTTAGGTGGACAACAATATCGACAGTTGTTGTAGGATACTTATTGGTAATTTAAGCAAAAACTGAAAATATAAGGGTTCTAGTAAAGTCCGTACACTGATATGATTCCCTAACCGTTGAAACTCGCAAAAATATGGTTGTGTTCAGTTAGTTGATCTCCCGTTTTTTGTTTTATTTATGCTTAGTTTAGCTTAATTAATCATTCTTGATTGCCGATGATGGAATCCTAATCCATTGTAATCTTACTTCTTCAAGAATAAAACGCCAAAAAATAAAAAGGGCAACTAATTGGAAACTTGTGTTTTTGCCGGGTCAAAACCGTATGTTTTATCAAGTACAAGGGTGGAAAATGAAAAATTTTCAAGTATCTGAGTCGTCGTCTGAGTCACGTGTTAAATCGGGTTGAAAAACGCATGTTTTGAACCTTAACAGGTCAAAAATGTATGCTTTGGAGCTGTAGGGGCAAATTGGTAATTTGTGTGAAAGCTTTAGGCATTTAGAGTTCCAATCGCCCTTAGTCCCAGGCGAGTACGTGTATTCGTGTGAATCATCTAGACGATTACAAGCTACTCGTGTTTAGCTTTAAGCGATTAGAGCCTTATACCTATTACTACACGAGTTGACATCCTAAGCGATTAGGTAAGTGTAATCGTGTGACACACAAGCGATTAGCTGCAATCGTTTGAATTTTTATACAAGTAACGTGCTACTCGCCTATTTCCTCAAACGGTTATAGCTCTACTCGCTTACAATACATGCGATTAGGGACGGGTATATAAAAGAACACTTAGTTTCTTTTTCCTCATATTTCAAAACGTCAACAGTTATACTCGTTCCCTCTCAACTTGAATCTTAAACAAACTCTGCCAAAATTTTGTTTGATCTTACAAACTTGTTCTACATATCAAAGGTAAGATTATATCAAATTTTCAGATCCAAATAACATGTTTTAATGGGTTAAATCCTCAATTTATTAACCGAAACCCTAGTCTTCTTGTGATTGATCATTGAGCCATAAAACGTGATTGTGGTTGATGTTTCTTGTGTGGGGTTTCTTAATCGGCACATCTAGGGTCTATTTGAACAAAATTTTTGTTTAAAAACAATCAGATTCAAGAAACCCCAATTTCAAACCAAGAACCCTAATTTTCTTAAATCGCTCGATTGACCCATGTTTTGAACTTGTTAATGTAATACCTGTTTGGGGTTTTGATTAACGGTCAGTGTAGGTTCCAATGCAACCAAGATTAGACCCAAAACGACCCATAACAAGATTTTGATAAAATTGGTATAGAACATCAACTGTCACGCGATTAGCATGGCTAATCGTGTGAACAGTGACACGATTGGGGAGGTTTATCTGCTAATCGCCTGTTAAATCAAGCGATTGGACCCTAGTCGTGCCCTATAGCATGCAATTACATGGTGTAATCGCCTATAGGCTTCTGTTGACCAATTTTAGTCAAATTTAATTCGTTTTTGTCCGTTTTTCATATCTTTGATCTGTTTGTGATGAGTTGTCGTGTGTTTGTCTTACAGAATCATGCAGTACGGTACGTCGGACAAGCACAACTGTCTTGCCTTTCTCAGACCTGCAAAGAAGCCGGAATGCAAGCGGTTTGAAGGCGTGATTGACTATCTGAAGCGCTCAAAGATAAGATATGCCATATCTACAGATTATGCGGCTTACAAGAACATTCTCCAGGAATTCTATCAGAATGCTAGAGTCGACGTCAGCACAATTCCAGCTACTATCAGAAGCTCGGTGCAACGAAAGGAGGTCATTATCACTGAAGACATGATTCGCGAGATTCTAAGATTTGAAGACGATAAAGACGATCCAATCGTATTCGATTCCATTTTGATACGAGGTGGATTCCTACGGATGAAGTATACGGGTGATGTTCGTGCGCAGGAGATGCTACAAAAGGGGTGTCTTCCTCCAGAAATGAAGTATCTGACGCACGTGGTGTTAAAGTGTCTCGGCCCTCGCAAAGGAACGTTCGATGCAATCAAGGACATTTTGGCATCAGCGATAGTCGCATTGACGTTGAACAAGCCGTTCAACTTCTCTGGAATGATTATGCATCACCTCAAGGAAGTGATTCTGCGAAAACCGTCAGAGAATGCCTTTATTGTTTATCCTCGCTTTCTGCAGATGATCCTTGACAATCAGATCCCGAACATGGTGAAACGGGTAGAAGAGCTGATTAATATAAAGAAAATTGATGAAGTTGAGATGAAGAGAATGTTACAGTACAAGAATAAGCCAAAGTCCGAATATCCCCCTAGTCGTAGATTGTTTGCCTACCTAATGAGAGACAACTATGTGGCACCTCCAGGTAATAGATGGAGGCATGACGACAGTGAGTCAGAGGACGATATTCAGATTCACAGACAGGTATTCAAGGATGAGGATAATATTGGGAGACCCACTGTTGCTTTGGGACCCAATGCACCGGGCAATATGGGTGATGCTGAATCAAGACAAGATGATGATATGCTTGATACTAAGTTGCTGAATGTAGATGAACCATCCAGTTCAGGCAAAGGCAAAGCCAAGATTGACGAGGGCCCGGTTCACATTGAAGAAGTTGATGATGAAGATGACGACTCAGAGCGTACAGAAGATGATTCGCCCGATATACTTTCTCTTGAGGAGGATAGAGCCCGCACGGCTGCGGCGAGAGAGCTTGCAAGAGATCCCACTTTCACTCCAGTTAGTGGTGATCTTGTTGCAGATATCGATGCTGAACTTAGCACGCCTCCTCCTCAGAAAAGACAAAAGACTAAAGCGACGAAGGTTAGTAGGGGTCAAAAGAGAACGTCAGAAAAGGCAGTTGTGGCTGAGAAGACGCCTAAGAAATTGAGGGGAAGGCGTATGAATCTCCCAGATGCTTTTGGCCTTCCTGCTTCCTCTTCCGTATCGGCAACAACAGCAGCAACAGAAACAACAACAACAACAGCGGCAACATCGTCTGTCCCACTCTCTTTCAGTGCAGCTATGCCTGCGGGTGTGACTATGTCAATGCCTTCCTCGGTAATCTTCACTGAGCCAGTCTCAGTTACCGTTGAAGCGACAAGTTCACAGTTAGTCGCTAATCCGATAGGTGATAGAATCCGAAAGTTGAAAGAAGCAGCAAGATCGACAGCTGCTAAACCTTCTAGCCAATCCTCATCTTCGACTCCAACAACCAACGAACAACTCCAGCGCCAAATCAACGAACTTACTGCTATAGTGGCTGCACAAGCACGGGAAATGGCTGAAATGAAGAGCAAAAATGCCAACATAGAAGAAAATGAGACGGCGATGTTGGAATTGATTGGAGACACTATCACTGCTAACACTGAGCTGAGAACCACTGTCGACGCTCTTACTTTATCGAATCAGCAACTCTTGGAGTCGAACAGGCAGCTCATGGAATCACATCAGCAGCTCATGGAATCACATCAGCAGCTGATTCAGTCTAACCAAAGTACTGTGGCTAGACTTACAGGTGTTGAACAGAAGTACAGTGATCTCCAGCTCGCAAATGTGAACAATGAGCGTCGAATCACCAAATATAAGAAGCAAAACTCAAGGCTAAGGACTAGGTTGAATGAGTTGACCGGAACTCAACCTAGACTTACTGGTGGTTCGGAAGCTGGAGCTAGTATTGCTGCTGATGATGATGATGAGGATAGTGAAGAAGACGACGATGATGAAAAGGATGATGATGAGTCTGATGACAATGATGACGATGATGACGATGATGGTAAGGGTGATGGTGGTGATCCCGGAGCCACAGGCGGGGGTGGATCATCTGGTGGGTCTGCATCGAGACAAACGAAGAAAAGTCACGATCGCAAAGGCAATGATCCCGAGGCAGGTTCTTCTGCTCAGGGGGAGCCAGCACCTATGAGGAGCAAGATTCAAGAACTATGTGATAAAGTAAAGAAGAAAGCGATAGTTCTAGTTGAAGACGTGGAGCCTCTAAACTGTTATTTTGCATATGATGACGAAGGTAACCTGCTCCCACCTCCTGCCATGCCTGAATATGATCTGGAAGAAGGAGAGATTCCACCTGAGATGACAACAGAGGATATGGCTAAAGTATATGGCTTTGCATCTGGAGAATCTTCCAATGCAAGTCAAAGTGTTCCTCCTGAGATGCATCCAGAGTACAATGAAGTGGATCTCGAAGAAGGAACCAGCGTGCCGACCCCTGAGTATGTTGTAAATGACTCGGGCGCTGGAATTCCAAACATTGATGAAGAAATGATACGTGAGGCCGAAGAGAAGTTGAAATCCGACTCTGCTGAAGTTCCTGATGAAGTAAAGATACGACATGACAAAATCAGAGAGCGGTATCCCCAATGGTTCAAGCCCGAAGAGAAGAAAAAGCCAGTCGAGCGAGCATCCATCTTCAAGAAAAGACTGTCGAAGATGTCTGGCAATGTGATAAGCTGGGCGTACGTGAGTCAGACAAGAATGCTCGGGGTAAAATGGCAAGAAGGTGTATTGTACTTTGAGGAGTACAGAGACATTCTGAGCCTGCCATTCTGGTACATTTGTGATTTAGTTCGTCTCAATTATCCGCTGTACGAAGAAAAATCTGCCTCTCTTAAGGGTTTTTACACAAAGTTGAAGCGAGAGAGCTCCGAGGGATGGAAAGAGTTCGAGCCTCAGTATCCCAGGTCATATCAGACAGACAAGATTCATCCTTTCACCTTAAAGCCTATCTGGGAGCACAAGATTAAGCCACCGAAATGCGTTTCAAGGATTCCCATTATTCCAGTTGAACAAGACTTTACCTCGAAGCTGTATTATTGGCACTATGATGCAGCAACCACTGAAGCAGTGATTGTCTTGAGCAACAGTCCCAACCCATGCAGAAAGATAAGGATCTGGGATCCTATGTGGTTGATAAATTGCTCAGAGAAGGACGTGGAGACGTTGTACCAACATCCGATCATGCACTTACCAGCTGAAGCCGATCAAGCCATGAAGTTTCAAAGAGTGATCCAGTTTTGCTACGCCAACAAAGTTCATGCAGGATGCGATTGGTCGAGAATCTCAAGGGTCAAGACAACGTCAAGCTGAAGATGAAGACAGATGATGCTGCTTGTCATTTTGTTTAGTTGTATTCGTTTCTGCTTATCGAGTCTGTAAAGTTGTTTTGTTATTGGTATAAACGCTGTCTTTTGGTTAATTCTGTACGTATACTAGCCTGGTCCAAGGGGGAGTCTGTTAGTACATGATGTCCCTAGGCTAGTATGTTAGTTGTTTGGACGTGTTTCGGGGTGTTTGGAGACGTTTGTACGCGTTTTGGAGGGTTCGGGATGCTATATGCGATTAGCAGTAGGTTACACACGATTTGGGCCCTAATCGTGTGACTGTACATGCGATTGGGCTTGGATTATTGGCGATTAGCCTTAATCGCCTAATATGGGCCTGCTAATCGCGTATATGAAGCTGTTCATACCCGGGAGGTATAAATAGGCCCAATCATTGCCCTAATCATTAGTTCTTGCCTCACACACTCTCCAAACACCCTCCCATGGTCTGTAAGGTCTGATTTGATCTCTGTAAGCACTCGTGCTCTGTTTTAGTGATTAATCTATAATCTTTTGACCCGTGTGTGTGTTGTGATTACTCGTTTGTCATCGTTTCATTATCGTATCTGTTATTAGAGCATATTAGAGGGATTCCGCACCTCTAGTATAAACCCCGTGATTGTCGGATTACGCTTTATTCGATCCTACAACTATTAACCACTACCGGTCCAAACTGATGTGGCATGCTAGTATGGCAAATTCCCTCTTGCGCGGCAAATTCCTTCTTAGTATTTCTTTAGTTATGATCCGTTGGTGGACAATATGTTAAAAGGTTGGACCATCAGCACACATTTTTTTAGTTGGGACCCTTGGCGGTGAATTGCTAATAGTTGGGATTATATAAATCCAATACTCCTTTCTAATATGACAAATCTTAAAATGTAAACTACATTATATCTTCAAAACCACCAGTAGGGTTTTGCGTGTAAGGACATGAAAATTTGGTTTGTAAATGGCAGCACACATAGTTTTAGACTCAAAGTTTAAATCTTAAACGAATTGCAGTGGAAATTAAAGTATTTGTATGACAAATCGTCAAAACACATGAACAAAATAAAACGTCAACTAATGTTCAACACGATAACTAACGTCTTTAGCTAAGGAACCACCATTAAGACCTCAACACGTCCAATAATCTCAAATGCATGCTCTATAGTAATAAAGTAATGGTTACAAAGAGTTTGATGAAATCATCTTTTGAAAATAGTTTACCATCTATGACTTTAAGACTCTATCATACAATTCAAACACAATTTACGTGCCTATCAAATCACCGCTACATCGTCTATGTCAAAATTGTCATGTCATCATCTATATGGCCGTCAATTGGCATCGTTTACTCATCAAATGACATCTATATTGTCAAGGGACTCGTCTACTTGCCCATGATGGGGTATAAATATAATCATTATTGGAATTGTTAAATCAATGCATGTACGCAAGCTATCAATCAATTCATCAAATTTGTAATATCAAGATCATGTCCGCTTACTGTTTTATAAAACACCTGAGCATGTAAATTAGCCAAGACACCTTGAAATCATCTTAAAACATCTTTTCACAACAAGAACTCGAACTCACTATAACGACTAACCAGACACCTCTAACGTCTATCATCTAAGCAAACTCGTATATATCTTACACAATTTGACCTCTTCCCAGTACCATGAGTTGATTTCGTATACGAGCCTCACTTGGGCTTGGTTCCTAGGGCAAACCACCTTCACCGTGGCCTAGCCACCCAAATGAGACCCACTCGGGTCCGGTTTCTACCCGGCTCACCAGAACCCTAATCGATTCCACCAACTTCTCCGAGGGTTTCCCGCCATAGGTCAGCACCACTATGCCACCACTAGCCTTAACCAGTGCCTCTTAACCATCGCCAACCCACAACCGGTCACCATCGGCAACTCTGAAACCAAATGATAACAAGTCGACCATTGGGCCCTCTTCCAAACTGTCACACCCCGAAAATCCTTGTGGGTTGATCTCTTTAATACTACGCAGCGGAATATATACTTCGAAGACTCGTTGAACTCCAAACGCCATTTCTAAACTCTAAGGTTTCCAGTTCCAAGATGTTTGCCTATTCCAACCATGCTATTGCCAAAATCTAAACCTGAAAGACATACTTAAAGACGTCAACATAAAGTTGGTGAGTTCATGGTTTTATGTTTGTACTTTGTAAACCCATATTCAATGACGTGATTTCTTCCCATAAATCACCCAACCTGAACCATCCTGTTCAATAATGAGATTTCTTCCCATAGTTTAAAATGTATTTAAAAGCAATAGTAGTAAAACAAAAACGTTCGATGCCAACATGTTTTTATAAAATAAAAAGCGATTGTCGCATTTACACGTTTTAAAGAAATTACTCATATTTCTTAGCTTTTAAAAACGAAAGGTGTATGATTTCCGTATTACTAGATTAGAATCAAGTAGGGTTGCAAATTCTACAAGTATGATGTATCCAAAGGCTTTTAATCAATCCATGACTTTGTTTCCCGGGGTGCCGTTCTTATCCAAGAGGGACTTGCTGATGTTTATGTTCATTTTTCAATCAGATCCCATGACAATCAATACAATACCTTGATCATGAAAACGGGGGAGTCAACCCAATAGTACTACAACATAAACAACGGCCTTTTCTGAAGGCTAATGATTAAAATGTGCTGGGAGAGGGTGTCAACCCGTCGGTCGTCACTGGTGTCATGAAAGAATCGTAGCCACCGGTGCACAAACCAGAGGGCATCATATATTCTATATTTCCAGTTTATTCATCATACCCGCATGTTAATCCCCCCGATTGTTAAGATGTTCGAAAAACATTTAAATGAAAAGGGGTCGAGAAAAACATATAATACCATTTAATACCAATTTGTACCTTCCCGTACAAATTATCCATTTAATACCATTTAATACCAATTTGTACCTTTCCGTACAAATTATCCATTTAATACCAATTTGTACCTTCCCGTACAAATTAACCCTTTTTGTACCAATCTGTACAATCAAATCTTTGTTACGTTTATAGTAAACATGTTTTCATAAAACCAGTATTGTTTTCTCCAAACAAATATTATTTTCATAGAACAAGTATGTCTTCCACCCCGAAAACAGTTATAAAACAGTAAAAAGTGGGGGCATGAACTCACCTGAACATTCCTGCTAAGTTAGCTACGCTTGAATCATTATTCACATCTTTTGTGTCCTAATTATCAACAAAGACACCTTAAGATCTAACACGAAAAGCATATTATCCAGCTATCTAGATTCGTATGTACGAATCCGAGTCTAGAAAGTGGTGTGACTCAATGAACCAAATCACGACTTATTTAATTGTTAACATACGACGCAGTACTCAAGTTGCGCACTTGTTACCACTTGTATGTAACCTACGTTGGACTTAGTGCTACGAAACGTATAGCTCATCTTTAATCATAGAATCGGATAAATATATTTGTTTTGTACATTTGTTTCTAGGAAAGTATATTACACTCGTTGTGCTCTGGATCTTATAAAATTTCGGTAGAGTTTCCTCTGTTTTTATACCATCCAGACAACACAAGTTGTCTATAGTTTACCCAAAAATCAATTACAAATACATATCATTCAATATATTTATCCATATTTCCATCGAACGAGACTTTATACATTTCGCCATTTTATATAAATTATACTTGTATAATTATATACCTCATAATTTATATATATGTATATATATATATAATTATATAATATAGTCCAACGGTCCAGTCCAATATACAATATTATCGAATCCGTCTTTAATATACAATATAGCTTATTATATAATCAATGTTGGTTCGTGTCGTGAGTCACATTAGTTTCGTATCTATAGTATATATATACACTTATATATAATAATAATAATAATAATAACAAATCAAGATAATATACCATATAATATATGCATGCATCGCTTGTTGACCAGATCTGACTCGAAATAACTTCTAACCGGCTCCAATCCGCGACTCAAACCATCTTTTAATCCTTTACACTCGGGACCCGAACCCGAGCACCAAACTGAACCCGAACATCCTTATCATCATCATCAAGCGACATGCAGACCAAGATCTATTAACATAACGAAGATCTGGCCCGAACCTGTACCCGACTCGAGACCCGAACCTAACCCGAGCATTTTTCAGATCCCAACTTCAACATGCAACCAAAAACCATCAACCAAACCCATAACCTGACCGAGACCCAAGCCCCATCGGACCCGAGCCGGAGCCAAACCAGCCGAACCATCACCACCATCGGCCGAACACCACCTGAACCAACCAAACAACAACTATAACTGACCTGAACCGAGCCCTGCCAGACCCGAACACCACCTAAACCGGACCGCCGCCGCCGCCTGGCTTTTGAACCCTACCGACGCCACCACTGCATCCCGTAACTGAACCCCTAACCCCATAACCGAGCACCACCAAGCTCCACCATCAACAACCACCTGATTCCATCCCCATCTCAGCTCTAATCGGGTTTTTAATACCCGCCGCCGCCCCTTTTGGGTCTGAAATAGTGCGCCGCCACCACCATGAGGTAGGTGGTGGTCGGCCGGTCCATCACAGAGAGGGAGAGACGAGTGAGAGAGAGGGAGAGATAGTGAGGGAGAGAGCAGAGAGAGAACGAGAGAGATGAGAGTGTAGAGAGAGACTAGAGAGAGTGAGGAGAGGTTTGGGGGTTTTTATTCTTGTGTTGGGTGCACAAATGAAGAAGAAGAAGAAACAACCCCTTTTTATACTAGGGTTCAAGTTAGGTAGGTGGATACCGCGTTCCGAACCCGTTATAATGTAGAACGTCTCGGTTTAGATTTAGGCTCGATAATTAATTATAAAAATTAGTCGGTTTTATTCGAATTCTTAAATAACGTTAAACCGAGCAAAAATATAATTAAAATCGGTATCCTACGCGTTCTTTCGGAGCGCCCGTTAGAATCGCGTTATCCTAACCGGTTACCGTTTCCTCCATTTAAACGATCTGATAGTTTTCGATATTAAATAAATAACATTATTTAAAATAAATAATTATTTCGAAAGCACAGATGGGGTTAAAACTACGCATTTCGATGTCCGGTTCTCATATCAGTTACTCTCCGCGTTCTCCAACGCTACGTTTTCACCCGTTCTTCAAGCCGATTCCACATCCGATCGCTTCAACAACAAATACGTGTCGTATTTATACGCAATAACTCTAAGTTTGTCCATTCTGACGAATTGTCATCGATATCGGTTCTTTAACGTTAAGATGTGCAATCTTTCTTTAGAACATCTAGACGTCCACGAACTCCATGAAAGACATTTGTTGGACTTGTAACAACTCAACTTAACCAAAATCAACCTTAGTATATGCGAAGCATATAGGGATCATGATCAAGATCCAGTCAACGGTTGACCGAATTTTGCCGGTTGTCACATTCTCCCCTCGTTTAAGAAATTTCGTCCCCGAAATTTTCGTTACGTCACTACTAACTTCGGTTCGGACAGTAATAAACGAGAATACTTTAACTTCGCTTGATCTCCTCTATCCAAGTAGACTCTAGTCCACGACTAGAATTCCATCCGACCTTGTCCAATCTTGATATTACTTTTTCTCCATATCTGGACTTTCCAGTCCGTAATCTCAACAGGTTCCTTGACAAAACGCAATTTGTCGTCGACATTAATCTCCTTTGGCGGTATCACAGCGCCTCGCCAGACAAACACTCCTTCAAATTACAACGTGAGACACATCACAAGCTCCAGAAAGCTCTTGTTGTAACTTATGTCAATACGTAACTAAGCCTACCCTTGCTAAGATCTCAATCTGTCCAATGCAGCGAGGGATAAGCTTTCCTTGCCTACCAATCTTATTAACGCTTTTCCAAGGCGATACTTCCAATATAAACCGCTATCTCGCCTTCCATGTTTGGTCACCATTAATGCTCTTCCAAATCCTTATACATATTATCAAACCAAGGTGAACCGAATACTCCGACTTACAAGTCTCATCCATAACCAATTCACGCATACACCCATATACCGTATCCAAACACAATCCAGAAGGTACACAACCTTGACAACTTTCAGACTCCAATCTCTTATCCTTTAGTAAAAGCATTCGCTCTTCAGATTCCTCTTCCTTTCAAGCTTCCTGTCGTGCTTTCCTGACTTAAGCTATAAGGCTCATAAGGATTGTCAAACCTAATGCACAAACACGTGATGGTTTAACCTCTCTCCTTTTTACCTTAAGCATTAACCACAATGCTCACTTTTCCAAAATAACAACGAATTTCACAATCCCAACCGTTGGGTAGCTTAACCCATCTTCGCTACCTCATAATAAGCTCTTCATGATCGAAAATACGTTGAAGACTTCTATAATCCATAAAGATAGTACACTAAGTTCCATAAAGATAGTGTCTCCCAATCCTGAGCGCCAAAATCACATCTCCAATCTCCAAGTCGTGTGTCTTGTAATTCACTTTGAGCACTTTTAGTTGTCTTAATGCATAAGCTTGCATCAACACGCAACCTAAGCCTTAATGTGAATTATTACAGTTTGCCACATAACCATCGTTTCCTTCGGGAAAAGACAGGGTTGGCGCACTACACAACTTTTACTTTAACATCTGAAAGGCTTCCTCTTGCTTTTCAATCCCTTTATACTTGCGTCCTTTTGGGTTAATAGCGTCAAAGGCTGCGCCATCTTGGGAAAATTACCAATGAATCGGCGGTAACATCCAGTAAAACCCAAAATTTGCGTATCTCTGCGGGAGATTTAGGCACATTCAACTCCTTGATTGCCTCTGTCCTTGCTGGGTCCACTTGTGCATCCTTCGCGTTAATATCATGACCCAAGAAATGAACTTCACACATCCTGAATTCGCACCTTGCGATCTTCGCAAATAACTTCTCGCTTTCCAATAATTCTCGAATAAGTCTCAAGTGTTTGTTCATGATCCTTCTAGTTCGTAAATGAATAAGTATAGCGTCGATGTATACATATAACGAACTTGTCTGAATATGGTTTACGAACCCTATTCATAAGATCATAAACATTGCCGGTGCGTTCATTGAACCAATCGGCATAACTAGAAACTCATATTGGTCGCATCGCGTCCTAAACGCGGTCTCCATAGTATCCTCCTTCACCATCTTCTGCTGATAATAACCAGATTCCAAGTCAATCTTCGAATAAAGCTCGATCTTCATAACTGATCTAATAATCCATCAATTCCAGGCAATATGTATCGATTCTCTAATGGTGAGTTTGTTCAACTCCCTATAACCAATACACATCCTAACCATTCCGTCCTTCTCCTTTGACGAACAACATCGGTGCTCATCACCCGATCCTTGGGAAGCATAACTTGAAATACCGAAACCCTTTTCCCAACAATTCCTGCAACTGATTTGAAAGCTCTTGCATTTCTGAAGGTGCTAATCGATAAGGGAACTTAACGACTAATGCGGCACCAAGCACAAGATCCATTCGAAATTCCAACTACCTTGAAGGCGACAAACCAGGCAAATCTTCTGTAAAAACTTCAGAATATTCTCTAACTCCAGGAATTTTCCTCAAATTCCTTTTCCACAGTCGTAGTGTTAACAACACAGGCTATAAATGCCGAGTATCCTTCCGCAGGAGCTTCGCGCCTTCAATACATTATCCATCTTTAACGACTTTTCTCCAAGTCACCGCGTACGATTAGAATCTCATTGTCCGATACTGGAATACGGACCAATCTCCCATGACATACGACCTTCGCTCGGTTCTTAGATAACCACTCCATTCCTTTATGATAGTTTGTCGAGAGCCACCAACGCTAACGGGAAGAATCGTAGAACATAATCGAAAAGTATAACCAGGTTCCTCTACATGAACCTCGGAAGCTCAAGAAACGAGATCATCGAAATCCTAGAATGGTTTACTAAAACCGGAGTCGCAATAATACAAACGGGGAAAAATTGATAATCAAGGCCGCAAATAAAATAATAATCAACAAATAAACAAATAATCTTTATGCCTTACGCATATACCCTCATGATAGATCTTCTTAGGACCTTCTTGTGCCTGTAAGCTTGCAATAACATGACGTCAATGTTATCGAAAATTTACCTCGCAAGACCACCCTATTAATATCCAACACGAGTTATATCGTAAGCACTCATAAATTCACGTAGCCACACATATATAATTACACATATATATTACATATATAGCGTTAGTCGTGCGTGCCATCCTTGATGTCGTTCCTGATTACATTCCAACTTGCGCAGTATCACTTCACGACAAGATGCCTCTTCACTACGTTTCGAATCGAAATTATTGCTAACGACGTAAGCTCATCCTGACTCATGGGAATGCGAAACCCCAGATGCTCCAATCAATTCATTATGCATTCGTGCCATCAACTTGTCCAATTGCTCGACATAAGTGCGCGTCCTTGCCACGTCCAAGCTAATGTCGATATCTGTTTGGCGATTCGTGCTATTTTCAAGGAATACATATTTATATACTTTACATATACTTATACACAGCATATAATCAAGTAGATTGTTCCTCGTAACTATGGAACAATGACTCAGCTAAATTCTATGTGAAGGTACACTTTACTATACAGAGGGATAACTCACTGGTCGCTCACAAGATATGCCTAGTCATCACTAGCTATTATACCTTCCTATTCACCATTATAGTAAATACTCACGAATCACGTAAATAAATGTTTCTCATCTCGCAGAAACCTACGCTAAGATAATGTAATTTCATACACTAATATTCTTTCACTTATTTGGCAATGGTTGGATACGTTTATTTCCTAGGCGTTCACGCTAAACATTGTGTCTTAGTAACATTGCTCCTTATTCAAAACAAAACACTAGTTAAAGCCTAAATGTCTCTATTGACACTCAATTCGCTAAAACCTATGGTTCTGATGCTATCGGTCAAAGCCCGATGTAACTCGTATCGCACTTTATTCGCTTTGCCCGCTCAGCAGTGTTAGACTGTGATTAGGCTTGCGGTTTCGGATTAGTTTCATCTCGAAGAGACTAACCAACACTCGTACGATAGAGAAGGTATCCCACCCCCTATATGGAAGTGTTTGTTACCCTTCTCAACCGATGTGGGACCTTATAATCCATTCTCCTTAGAAAACTCAGTGTTCTCGAAGGAACAACTGACACACCGATCCGAGACCAGGCTCTGATACCAAGCTCTGTCACACCCCGAAAATCCTTGTGGGTTGATCTCTTTAATACTACACAGCGGAATATATACTTCGAAGACTCGTTGAACTCCAAACGCCATTTCTAAACTCTAAGGTTTCCAGTTCCAAGATGTTTGCCTATTCCAACCATGCTATTGCCAAAATCTAAACTTGAAAGACATACTTAAAGACGTCAACATAAAGTTAGTGAGTTCATGGTTTTATGTTTGTACTTTGTAAACCCATATTCAATGACGTGATTTCTTCCCATAAATCACCCAACCTGAACCATCCTGTTCAATAATGAGATTTCTTCCCATAGTTTAAAATGTATTTAAAAGCAATAGTAGTAAAACAAAAACGTTCGAAGCCAACATGTTTTTATAAAATAAAACGCGATTGTCGCATTTACAGGTTTTAAAGAAATTACTCATATTTCTTAGCTTTTAAAAACGAAAGGTGTATGATTTCCGTATTACTAGATTAGAATCAAGTAGGGTTGCAAATTCTACAAGTATGATGTATCCAAAGGCTTTTAATCAATCCATGACTTTGTTTCCCGGGGTGCCGTTCTTATCCAATAGGGACTTGCTGATGTTTATGTTCATTTTTCAATCAGATCCCATGACAATCAATACAATACCTTGATCATGAAAACGGGGGAGTCAACCCAATAGTACTACAACATAAACAACGGCCTTTTCTGAAGGCTAATGATTAAAATGTGCTGGGAGAGGGTGTCAACCCGTCGGTTGTCACTGGTGTCATGAAAGAATCGTAGCCACCGGTGCACAAACCAGAGGGCATCATATATTCTATATTTCCAGTTTATTCATCATACCCGCATGTTAATCCCCCCGATTGTTAAGATGTTCGAAAAACATTTAAATGAAAAGGGGTCGAGAAAAACATATAATACCATTTAATACCAATTTGTACCGTCCCGTACAAATTATCCATTTAATACCAATTTGTACCTTCCCGTACAAATTATCCATTTAATACCAATTTGTACCTTTCCGTACAAATTATCCATTTAATACCAATTTGTACCTTCCCGTACAAATTAACCCTTTTTGTACCAATCTGTACAATCAAATCTTTGTTACGTTTATAGTAAACAGGTTTTCATAAAACCAGTATTGTTTTCTCAAAACAAATATTATTTTCATAGAACAAGTATGTCTTCCACCCCGAAAACAGTTATAAAACAGTAAAAAGTGGGGGCATGAACTCACCTGAACATTCCTGCTAAGTTAGCTACGCTTGAATCATTATTCACATCTTTTGTGTCCTAATTATCAACAAAGACACCTTAAGATCTAACACGAAAAGCATATTATCCAGCTATCTAGATTCGTATGTACGAATCCGAGTCTAGAATGTGGTGTGACTCAACGAACCAAATCACGACTTATTTAGTTGTTAACATACGACGCAATACTCAAGTTGCGCACTTGTTACCACTTGTATGTAACCTACGTTGGACTTAGTGCTACGAAACGT
This sequence comes from Ambrosia trifida, assembly GCA_028751855.1. Taxonomy (NCBI): domain Eukaryota; kingdom Viridiplantae; phylum Streptophyta; class Magnoliopsida; order Asterales; family Asteraceae; genus Ambrosia; species Ambrosia trifida. Next base: position 27,949,928 of record CM054126.1, read on the forward strand.
ATAGCTCATCTTTAATCATAGAATCGGATAAATATATTTGTTTTGTACATTTGTTTCTAGGAAAGTATATTACACTCGTTGTGCTCTGGATCTTATAAAATTTCGGCAGAGTTTCCTCTGTTTTTATACCATCCAGACAACACAAGTTGTCTATAGTTTACCCAAAAATCAATTACAAATACATATCATTCAATATATTTATCCATATTTCCATCGAACGAGACTTTATACATTTCGCCATTTTATATAAATTATACTTGTATAATTATATACCTCATAATTTATATATATATGTATATATATATATATAATTATATAATATAGTCCAACGGTCCAGTCCAATATACAATATTATTGAATCCGTCTTTAATATACAATATAGCTTATTATATAATCAATGTTGGTTCGTGTCGTGAGTCACATTAGTTTCGTATCTATAGTATATATATACACTTATATATATATATAATAATAATAATAATAACAAATCAAGATAATATACCATATAATATATGCATGCATCGCTTGTTGACCAGATCTGACTCGAAATAACTTCTAACCGGCTCCAATCCGCGACTCAAACCATCTTTTAATCCTTTACACTCGGGACCCGAACCCGAGCACCAAACTGAACCCGAACATCCTTATCATCATCATCATCAAGCGACATGCAGACCAAGATCTATTAACATAACCAAGATCTGGCCCGAACCCGAACCCGACTCGAGACCCGAACCTGACCCGAGCATTTTTCAGATCCCAACTTCAACATGCAACCAAACACCATCAACCAAAACCATAACCTGACCCAGACCCGAGCCCCATCGGACCCGAGCCGGAGCCAAACCAGCCGAACCATCACCACCATCGGCCGAACACCACCTGAACCCACCAAACAACAACTATAACTGACCTGAACCGAGCCCTTCCAGACCCGAACACCACCTAAACCGGACCGCTGCCGCCGCCGGGCTTTTGAACCCTACCGACGCCACCACTGCAGCCCGTAACTGAACCCCTAACCCCATAACCGAGCACCACCAAGCTCCACCATCAACAACCACCTGATTCCATCCCCATCTCAGCTCTAATCAGGTTTTTAATACCCGCCGCCGCCCCTTTTGGGTCTGAAACAGTGCGCCGCCACCACCATGAGGTAGGTGGTGGTCGGCCGGTCCATCACAGAGAGGGAGACACGAGTGAGAGAGAGGGAGAGATAGTGAGGGAGAGAGCAGAGAGAGAACGAGAGAGATGAGAGTGTAGAGAGAGACTAGAGAGAGTGAGGAGATCAGGTTTGGGGGTTTTTATTCTTGTGTTGGGTGCACAAATGAAGAAGAAGAAGAAGAAACAACCCCTTTTTATACTAGGGTTCAAGTTAGGTAGGTGGATACCGCGTTCCGAACCCGTTATAACGTAGAACGTCTCGGTTTAGATTTAGGCTCGATAATTAATTATAAAAATTAGTCGGTTTTATTCGAATTCTTAAATAACGTTAAACCGAGCAAAAATATAATTAAAATCGGTATCCTACGCGTTCTTTCGGAGCGCCCGTTAGAATCGCGTTATCCTAACCGGTTACCGTTTCCTCCATTTAAACGATCCGATAGCTTTCGATATTAAATAAATAACATTATTTAAAATAAATAATTATTTCGAAAGCACAGATGGGGTTAAAACCACGCATTTCGATGTCCGGTTCTCATATCAGTTACTCTCCGCGTTCTCCAACGCTACGTTTTCACCCGTTCTTCAAGCCGATTCCACATCCGATCGCTTCAACACCAAATACGTGTCGTATTTATACGCAATAACTCTAAGTTTGTCCATTCTGACGAATTCTCATCGATATCGGTTCGTTAACGTTAAGATGTGCAATCTTTCTTTAGAACATCTAGACATCCATGAACTCCATGAAAGACATTTGTTGGACTTGTAACAACTCAACTTAACCAAAATCAACCTTAGTATATGCGAAGCATATAGGGATCATGATCAAGATCTAGTCAACGGTTGACTGAATTTTGCCGGTTGTCACACAAACCATTTTACCAACTGTAAACACAAATCTACTAAACTCCCCATTTTTACCAAAATAACTAACAAAGATCAACAACCGTGTCAAAGATCAGTAACAACACCATTAAGGTGTTTAAGCCCTTTTTACATGCAGATAAGCATTCATGATCATTATTCGCCTAACTAGTTTACTATTGATGGATTAACCGGATGGTTTTTCAACATGTACCCTACTAACACAACACAATAATAATCAAAGTCACCCGAACATAACCATGAATCCAACAACAATAAAACATGTTTGCAATATGATCAAGATTATAACATCAATGTAACACCCCAACCGATGGCGGAAACATCGGGGTGCCACGTATTGATGATTGTTTCAGTAGCACGTGGTATAAATTGAATTTTAAATAATTTATTCAAAACATAAATATCCAGCATAAAGTGATTGTCTAGAAATTCAAATACATGAAATCAAAATAAAGCAACAACTTCTAATAGCTTCAAACAAAAGCTTCATGTTAAATCCTCAAGCATACTCAAGCCTCAGCTTCATTGTTACCTGAAACATGTTAATTTTGAAAATATTTTTGGGTCAACAAAAGTTGGTGAGAATTACATAGGTTTTTGATAATAGAATAAAAATGTTGTGCAATTCATGTGTCATGTCAATCTAGCCCATATGTGAGAACATACTAGAAATAAATCGAGTGCATAATCAACCCTGATGACTGTTATAATATGATACATACCATACGCTCATGGTCCACTTGAATATGTTATGCGATAACAAACACCCACGCTACCTTTGTAGGAGGCACGTATCCGGGTGGGATTGTCAGTCCAATAGATCTATCAATGTATACCGTCGGCTTGTACGGAGTTAATGATTATGCTAGAATGGTGCTTACTCTAATCATGCTCAAGACATAATGCAACATAGAAAACACATAGACACATTGATGATTGAATTGCAATAATGATGTTATAACATGTTTCACCCCAAAAATGGTGATAAATAAAAGGGGCTATGTAAAACTCACCTTAGCAAATGTTATACTTCTTGAAAAGATAAAATAATAGTGTTGCCCAAATAATGCCAAATATCACCCTATAATAAGGTAATAAATAATAAGTCTAAGTCTAATTAGTTTGTAAATGTATCCTAGGGTTTCGATTTGGGGATATCCAATCGTTGAATTTAAAGTAAAATGTAAATTAAATAACGGGAAATTTGGTAATTAAATAAAAGAAAGTCTTTTTATAAAATTTGAATTTAGAATGCTCACAATTATGTGTTTGAAGTATAAAAATAATTTTTATAAAATTATTTCTTTTAAAATAGATTTTTAAATCTATTTATTACAAATTGCCAACAATTAATTTTTAATATCTAAAAATACTAAAATTAAAGTATTATTATTTTAAAAATCATATTTCTGTTCTAAATATTTTAAAATAAATTGTATAAAATTTTGGTGTAAAAATAATAAGAATTGAATTTATTATGATTTAATTATGGTTAAAACTAACAAAAATTGATTAAAAATATAAAATAAATGATTTTTCAGGATTAAAAATCATTTCAGTAAAGTTTAACTTTATACAAACTCAGGATAATTTTTGTAGAATTTAATAAAATTGTTTTGATATTTTAATGGATTTTTATAAATATAATAGTATAAAATTGATTTAATTATTATAAATATTAAATAAATGAATTTTAAAAAAATAAAAATTGTAAATAAAACTTTTAACTCAGATTTAATAAATATAATTTTTTTAGAATTTATAAAATAGTTTTAATATTTGAAAACGAATTTATAAGTTTTAAATGTATAATATATATAATAATGATTTGTTGTTTTAAAAATGAAAAAAGAAAAGAAAGGAAGGCCACAGCCGGGACTCGAACCCGGGTGCCTTTGGTTATGCACCTCAGTCACAACCACTTGGCCTAGGCCAGTGGTTGTGATGAACTCCGTTTAATAATAATAATATACACGATGTAAAACTGAGTTTATCCCCAAATCACAAAGCACGAACCCTAGCTTCTACAATTGATCAATTCACACATCAATAGCCTAATTAATCATAGGGCTATTGATGTGTGATTGCCGATGAACATAACCCACACAAAAAATTAAACTCACAGTGTTGATTTGTGTTCGATTGCCCGGTCAAAGCCAAAAGTCAAACAGCGATTAGAATGATAATTTTCAGTGTGATTGGAAGAAGATTGAGGTTTGAGAAGAGAGTATGAGCGAGTTGTAATGATTCGTAGAAGTCCAATTTATAGTGTGGATCAATGGTTGGGTTAATTGGAAGGTTTGACTAATCATAAAGTCCATACGCGTATAGGATTCAAATTGGTCAATGATTGATGGTTAATTGGTGTGTATCTGTAACACCCCAACCGATGGCGGAATCATCGAGGTGTCACGTAGTGACGATTGTTCAAAAGCACATGGTACTAAAATGTAAATATATTATTGAATAATTTAAATTGTCTTACATAGATGAAATGAAAAAAAAATACAAAAGTCTGAACGAAACATGAAATTTGAAATAACTTATTAAAAACAAGCACTAAAATCCAATGCTATGGAACTAAGATCAAACTGCACCTGAAACATGTACAAAATAGATTTTGTCAACATAAGAAATGTTGGTGAGCATTCTAGTTTTAATACATATAGTAAGTTGGAAAATGGTATACAATTCAAGTGCAAGCTACACTGCGTTTATGTAAACTATGTATCATACAAATGAGCGAAATCAATCCTGTGACTGTATAAATGTACTAAATGAACGGCGGTGTACTTATCCAATAAGTGGATAATAACTTAACAATGACCACGGATTCTCCGATGAAAAAGTGGGAGAATCAACCTAGGCGGGTTGTCAATCCAATAGCGCTATCCAATGTTAAGGTCGGCTTGTACAATGTTAATGATTTCACTAAGTACAAATGTATTCTACATGTAATGTCTAAGCATAAAGTACGTTTGTAAGCAAATGCACATAGTACTAGAATTGTATTGTAAAAATGTGAACTTGTATTTGTAATTTGTATAAGTGTACATGTAACACCCCAAAAATGAATAAAAGCAAAAAGGGGATAGGAAATACTCACTTTCGCCAAATGACTAGATGACTAAGCGAGCGTGAAAATGCGAGCAATCCAAAGATTCAACAACGAAACTAGTCCAATTTAGAAGAAAAGAAACTGAATAGGAAAAAATATCAAGCTTCCAATTCGCCAATTACAAGAGCTTATAATCAAAGCTTCAAATTTAGAAGTAATATACTCTATAAGAAAGGTATGAGGGAGAGTTTAATCGAATTGAAACAATCGATTTAGAGGTGCAAAGTGTAATGGGTCATAGGTGGGTTTTTATACTAGTCTTGGATTCAATTAGGCTTTAAAATTGGTTAACACAATAAAGTAAAGTTTTAAGATGAATTGACTATTTGACTAGGACTTTGACTAGGATTTTGACTGAGACTTTGACTAGGACTTTTGACTAGGACTTTTATTGGAACTTTGACTGTTTGACTGTCTTAGCGGACCGCGAGGGCTAAAAAAATATTTTTTCTAATTTAATCAATTTTAAGTTATAGACTTGTTTCCTTCTGTTTCTAAGTTGTTTTAGGACTGAAAATTAAGGGCTCTGAGTATCAAGGTCTGAAACATACGTGCTCGGGTGTAGATGTGAGTATAAAACGTGCATACTTTTACTTATAAAAATTATAAGTTTTATTAAATTGTGAATTTTGGTCCTATTAAAATACGAGGGTTAAAAATGAAAATTTTGAAATAGTTGAGGAACCAATTATGCACATTTATGAAAAGTGAAGGGTGCAGGTTGTCAAAGTCTCCCCTACTTTAGAAAATTTCGTCCCGAAATTACTTTCAAGTGAAGGTTTCCATGAAACAAAAGACATTTGTAAAAAGGCAAGTAGATTTTAAGAAATGCATCAGGCATGATTTGACAAAGTTTGAAGTAGTTGTTTAATACCAAAAATAAGAGTTTGAAAATCCTTAAAGTTTGACCCTAGGTTAGAGAATTAAGAGTTTATAATGAGCAAGGTTTGGGAAAAAGTATGTAACTGGTTAGGGCAGGGTAGTGTTATAGTAGCTTCCCTTACTTTAGAGAAGTTTCTGACCGAACATTATTAAGGACATGCAACAGGATTTCGACTAACAGAGAGTGTAAGAGTATACAAAGTTTATGTTTTCTGTGTGGATGGTTCAGAGAAAGACTCTAGGAAGTCGAATTGAAGCTCGTGTAAGAACATTCTTATCGAAAATGCTAGCTATTAGTCAACGATCTAATAAAGAGATAGTAATGGGTAGGTTCTTGGTCAGACTCCTAGTCCGCTCCCGCAGTATCGCTCGTGCTTATATATAGGGTGTACTGCAGCTAACCCACCACACTACTGATACTTTGGACACGTACTGATTGTCTACCAATAGCCTAAGTAGAATCACACACCACCCCCATGTACCTGTAAATCCATGATTGCGTTCCGGACCGTAATCATCGATTTACCTTACACTAGGGTGCTATGCTTTTCCATAACACTAACATTAGTAATACGAGAAACAATGCGTGCAACCAAAATGTGTTAAGTAGTAGATATTGCTCAAGTATAAGATGCGGTTAGAGATTCTTCCCCTTTCAGGTTCACCTTTTCACCGTAATGAGATTAATGTGTAAGTATAAGACATGATTAGGGGTTCTTCACCTTTCGGGTTCACCTTTAACCGGTAAATTTTTGTTCACATCATTGGGCTCTAAACAACCATATTGATAAACTCTGAGGATTACACCGTTCCCCTTGGGTTAGAGGAATACTCTGAACCGAGTCATACATGGGAACTGGCTTAGATCTCATACGAGCTATCAATTAGTATGTTCGTTGGTCATGATGATGAACAAAATAATGTAAAGTATAATAGGGGTTTGCTCACAACAAAAAAAATATGCATACCAAATATGCGTTCATGTAAGTATATAAGTATAGCATAAAATTTCGATTGAAAGAATACCATAACCTAAATCGAGTAAATCGCACAATTTGCACAAAATGAAAGTAAACGAGTTAAATTAATGCTCAAAACTAGCGTTGTAAGAATAACTACTAATAACTAGTGCGAGAATAGTTGCGAATAACGCGTGAAAATTAACTACCAACAAAAGAATAATACAAAAATAATAAGATAATGTACGAACGTAACTATAAATAGAATGATGTAAAAAAATAATGAAATTTACTGTAAATGAAAGTGCGCAGAACAGACGTATAGTCTACTGGTATGAGGATAACTTTTTGGAAACCGAAGAATGTTTTAAGTTCAAAACAGGTTCACTTGAAAAGATTTCGTAGGTACACATTTTCATGTGTTTACGAGAAGTCGAGTTTGAAAAGTGTTATAAGGTATATTATTTAGTTGCAAATTCCTCTCGAAAACATATATTGGATACGTTATATGAAAACATGCAGATTTACATTTGATTTGTAAAAAAATGCAATGCAAGTTTATAAAATGCAAGATGAAACCATTTCATGAAGTGTGTGTAAATTTAATGTGTTTTCGAAAGACCAAGATTTAAAATGATATGAAGGTTGTGAATGATCCCAGATGCCTTGATGAATTTTGGAAAATAAAATTTTCTGTATTTAAACATTTCTTTAACTTGTGGGTTGAAAAGTCGGAAATTTTTAATTGTTATGAAATGTTGAGAAAATCGGAGTGTTACCCGTTAAGACTGGGTAAACTTGAAACCTTTTAAATTTTCAAACTTTTACGAAAGTTATACATTGAAAGATCATTTATTTGCAGGATCGTTAAGGCATCTCTTTGGGCTTATAGCGGGCTATTTGTTTCAAGGCACAAGGTGTATGAAAAGTGTTCTAATTTGGCGAATAGGCTTTGTGAAAAGACTTATAGAATAAGTTGTCAAAATAATCGTTTTAGAGAGTAGTGTACTAGTGCGTATCGTGTAGGTAGGCATTTATGTATGAGTTTAGTCTGACTAAGAAGTTCTAACTAATGGTAGTTGGCTATGGCTTAGCAGACTGGGTGCAGCAATATTAGTATTAGGTACATGAGGATATATTGTGACTTCGATCAAGTAAGTTTGTAAACATGAAGGTATAAAACAGGTTGAAATAATAAGTTTGGAAAAACCATGTTCATTTTTAACTGTATGATGACGCAACATTCCTAAAATCAGGATGTGATCAAAGTTAAACATAGAGTTTAAAACTTAAGTCGTGGGTAAAAATGTTTTAACTAAAAAAAGAGTAATACCTTATAGCGTAAAAGTCAAAAAGCATAAGTGGAATAGTGTAAGCTTTAATGCGATAATATAACGAACAAAAAGTTTTAATAATGATTATAAGGAATCCAAAAGCGAATGATCAATGAATAATAGCACATGAAACAACAAGTGATTAAATTGAGTCTTCAAATGATAAACAAACGTAAATATCAATGTTATAAAACATTTGAATTATTTCCATAGGAAACTTTGACCAACTCAAGTATTTGAAATTTCCTAGTGACTTGTAGGGGGCATACTTTAGCCTATAAGTGAATGCTCATCCCAAGAGTTCCCAGGTAGGTATACGGGTCCCTCGTCTGATTGGGATTTATACGAAATACCAAGCATAGACAGAAAACTCAGGATACAGGCGCTCACCCTTCCAGATTGCACGTGCCCCATCACTAGTGAATTCCAAAACTTTAGCGAGAATAAAAACGAGATGCAAAAATAGATCCTTTATATTTGGACTTCACTCCTAACTCAAAGATGTATTTCAAAATTGAAAACGATTGTGGAATGAAACCAATCACTAAGTTAAGGATATCACTCCTAGCTTAGTGGTTAAGTTCCTTTTTGAAAGAAATACTCTTTGAGGTGTGGATGTCACTCCTATCTCAAAGATATATTCCTAAGATAAATAACATATAGAGGAGTGAAACTAATCACCAAGGTATGGATGTCACTCCTAACTTGGTGATATCGTTTCGTTTGTGAAATACGCGTATCTTCTTCTCTAAACAAAACACCGAGAAAGAATCATAGCGAAAATATCTTGAAAGAAAATAATAGGATAAAGAGAAATAAACACGAGAGGACTCATGAATGTAAGCTTGGTTATAAACTAGGCTAAAAGGCATTCTAATAACCTAATTCCCTATAACCATGGCTCTGATACCAATCTGTAACACCCCAACCGATGGCGGAATCATCGAGGTGTCACGTAGTGACGATTGTTCAAAAGCACATGGTACTAAAATGTAAATATATTATTGAATAATTTAAATTGTCTTACATAGATGAAATGAAAAAAAAATACAAAAGTCTGAACGAAACATGAAATTTGAAATAACTTATTAAAAACAAGCACTAAAATCCAATGCTATGGAACTAAGATCAAACTGCACCTGAAACATGTACAAAATAGATTTTGTCAACATAAGAAATGTTGGTGAGCATTCTAGTTTTAATACATATAGTAAGTTGGAAAATGGTATACAATTCAAGTGCAAGCTACACTGCGTTTATGTAAACTATGTATCATACAAATGAGCGAAATCAATCCTGTGACTGTATAAATGTACTAAATGAACGGCGGTGTACTTATCCAATAAGTGGATAATAACTTAACAATGACCACGGATTCTCCGATGAAAAAGTGGGAGAATCAACCTAGGCGGGTTGTCAATCCAATAGCGCTATCCAATGTTAAGGTCGGCTTGTACAATGTTAATGATTTCACTAAGTACAAATGTATTCTACATGTAATGTCTAAGCATAAAGCACGTTTGTAAGCAAATGCACATAGTACTAGAATTGTATTGTAAAAATGTGAACTTGTATTTGTAATTTGTATAAGTGTACATGTAACACCCCAAAAATGAATAAAAGCAAAAAGGGGATAGGAAATACTCACTTTCGCCAAATGATTAGATGACTAAGCGAGCGTGAAAATGCGAGCAATCCAAAGATTCAACAACGAAACTAGTCCAATTTAGAAGAAAAGAAACTGAATAGGAAAAAATATCAAGCTTCCAATTCGCCAATTACAAGAGCTTATAATCAAAGCTTCAAATTTAGAAGTAATATACTCTAGAAGAAAGGTATGAGGGAGAGTTTAATCGAATTGAAACAATCGATTTAGAGGTGCAAAGTGTAATGGGTCATAGGTGGGTTTTTATACTAGTCTTGGATTCAATTAGGCTTTAAAATTGGTTAACACAATAAAGTAGATGTGACACCCGGCAAATTCTGGTTAACAACGTTGTCTAGATTAAAGTCTACCTTAGCGAGTCACGCGTATGTTATACTTAACGAGGGTTAGCTAGATAGCTAGATAGGACATACGTGCATTGTTGTGAGTTTCACTACTCTTTTCTCAAAAGCATGCGTTTCGGGTTTGAGACAACTTACAAAACGTTTTCTAGTCCGGTTTGGGACTACTTTCACATCTCGGGTTATGAGATGCTTTGACTCCTTGTGTGGGTCGGGTTTCTAGTCCGGTTTGGGACTACTTTCACATCTCGAGTTATGAGATGCTTTGACTCCTTGTGTGGGTCGGGTTTTGACTCCTTGTGTGAGTTAATATGTGATTACATGATTAGTGAACCTCGGACGTTGGTGAATAATAAACTTATGTGTCTCGATGATATCTGACAAACTTATGTGAAAACCATACGTGATTATGTGAACCTAAACCGAACACGTTAATAAAAAAATCATTAAAAGTGGAGCATGAGGTTGATTAGGGTCTTAACGCATGGGGTTACACTTGTTACTGTCCGCGATAACGAAAACGTCGATGGATAACGCGTCGGGAGGCGAAACGAAGCAAAAGCGCGCGCCTCGGACCTGTGAGCGGCCGCTCACAGGCTCCGAGCGGCCGCTCGAACCTATCTGACGGGTTTAAACCGCCTCAAACTCGTATATACGCATCCTTAACCCCCATGCAGCCCTCATACTCAACCCTAATCGCCCCCTTACTGCCCCACACGAATATTTCACTCCAAAAACTCCTGCTAAGGCTCAAGATCATCAATTGGGAGGCTCCAAGGCGCGCGATTGATTGATTTGAAGAGCTAAGGGTATAACTCATGATTTCTTACGCTTTTTACTTTATGTTTTATTGTAAAAATCATATAACAAGTTTGTCCAGGTCTGAATGGGTTTAATAAACATTAAAACATGAGTCTTTTTGAAGATTAAACGGATTAAACCTATTAATAAACGCGTAGTAACATCATAGGATGCTTGTTGCGCAAGTTATTGGTGTTTTGATCCTAAAAGCTTTGATCTTGACATGTTTGATAATAGGATCTGATGGGAATAGGTATTAGGAAAGTTGTATGATGATTATTAGGTGTTATTGATTGATAATATGCAACTAGGGTTTGATATAATTGATAATATTGCACGATTAGAATCTGGACAGATTCTGAATGTCGACTTGTAGGGTCTGTTTCGTGGCTTGAAAATAATTGTTTTGATCGATTCTTTGCATGATTGTAACGTACAAGGTCTTAGATTTTCATAATGGGCAAAACCATCGAATTTGGACATCGTTTGAGTCGTTTTTGGAATTTTAATTGATTAGGGGTCATATCAGATTTTCGGATTTGTAAACTGGGCTAACTTTAAATGGTCATAACTTGAGATTTACAAGGAATTAGATTATGAAATATTTCCAGTAGGTCAATACTGGAAAAATAGAGCTTTTCCAAGTGGATTCATCTCGTTTGGATGAATACACAATTTTTAAGAATTTTCCTACTAAACTGACCTGTTGAGGAGATTTTCTGGACATAGCTGTGTTGTACGAATTTTCATAATTTTTGTGTTTGGAATTAAGACAAAACAAAAATAGGTATTGTCGAGTGAATCCCAAAGAAAATTCAGTAAAAATTTGGGAGGTTAACTCACTGAATTGCTATTTTAAATAAATTCGTTTTGATGGCGCACAATCTGTCCTGAAAACACAGATTGTGTATTATGTGCTTCTGTGATTAATTGAGGTCTTAGGTGGTATGGAATTGACATGTAACTGAAGTACACTTATCTGAGACACATACGGAATGTAGAAACTAATTGTAACCAACGTATTCACCAACGGGTCCGTAGGGTTTGCTATTGCATGTAGAATCACTAGGCGTCGCATACACACTTTTGAACATTTAAAACGCCTTGGACAAACGAGTTATATGGGTAATGATATTACGCCTATACTCACTGAGCGACACTGTTATTAGGGTGTCGGTAGCATATATTGCTTGCTGTTCGGATTCTTTGCTTGCACGTTAAGGTGAGTTTACGGCCCCTCTTTTAAACTGGTTTCATATTTTCGGGGGAGAAAACATGTGTTAAAACGATTATGTGGTAACTACTGTCATACTATGGGTTTCTATTGTGTACTACACGATCTTTGGAAGTCCCGGGGGGAACCATGAATGTGCGGGTTTGCACAACGGGGAAATGTGAATAGCGCTATTGGGAGTGACCAACCCCGCTCGTCGGCTTGGAGGGCCGGGCGAGTGCATATTGTCTCAAACAGGAACAACAGGAACAACTGGTACTTTTCGGGCACAACATCTGGTATTCGAGTTAGTAATGGTTTTCCAATCGTGGTAGTAACAAAACGTACGCCTAGCTAGCGTACACTGGTTTTCGATTTGTTATAGTATGGACAGGTGGACTTGGTACTTGGATACAAAACCTGTAAACTCACCAGCATTTTTGTGCTGACGTAAACTTTTACATGTTTTCTCAGGTCGCTAAGGTAGCACAATGGAACTAGGGCGCACGCGTCTGCACGGCGTCTAGTTAGAGTTGCATGGTTTTACAAACGTTGAACATTGGTTTACTATCGAATATTGTTTTGAATAAGCTTCCGCTGTAAACGGGAATTTTAAACATTGTTTTGAAATTGCATTATGTTCATTTTAGACTTGTTTATTGTGATCGTTGGTTTGGATCCTGGTTTGTCATGCGCCTCGCGGTAAAACTCCGCAAGTGGATTTTGAGGGTGTGACAGATTGGTATCAGAGCCAATGGTTATAGTGAACTAGGACTGCATGTAGAGTCTAGTCTATAGCCGAGTCGCACACACTAGACGATCACTTAGTACTAAACATTATGGTGGTTTATGTATGGGCTTGTCGGGGTGTCTTTATATCATCTGACCTTCCTATGTTACATCATCCGTTCTATCTTAAGTCGGTTTACTTGCTTTCTAGGCAGTGTGGTATATTGGGGTAAATCGTATACTCTTGAGATTTGTCCAAGGCTCGGACTTCTCCCTTTCGTACTCCAATAGAAACACTTGCCATAAACTACCGTAGTATTACGGTGTATAGCTAAGAGTCTATGTTCGGTGATTTGAACTTTGAACTAGGAGAACACTTGGAGGACCATGTAGAGCGGTTTATCATTTTGGGTGCACACAAAATCATAAACCGAAATGCATGAAAGCCCTAGTGAGCTCTGGGTTTGAAGGGATAGTCCTGGATTGGATCTAGCTTTGATCTTGCGAACGCTAGTGGTTACCATTAGCTGTGAAACTAAATTTTCTCGTCCTTCATGTCGGAATCATGTCTGGAGTGCAAGGAGGACGTGGAGGTGGCCGCGCTGGTGGGCGTGGTGGTGGCGGTCGTGGTGGTGGTAGTCGTGGAGGTGTGGAACCTCAAGATGACTGGGTCTGAGATTAAGAAGTATACGGTAAGGCGTAATGAGTTGGCAGTGCTGTGTCCTGACTTGCGTGTGCCAGAATACAGGAGGATTGAGCATTATATCTCGGGGTTGGTGCCAGAAATCGCAGGGTTGGTAGCTGCGGGAAATCATCCTACATACGCAGAGGTGGTCCGATCGGCTCATAGGATGACCAACTTAAAGGTGAATGAGGGTATTTTGCCTGCTAAGGGTTCGACTGTTAAGGCCCCAGAGAATAACAAGCGCAAGTGGGAAAATGACGAGAAGGGATCTGGGCCAGCACAGCAGAATAAGAGGTTCGACAATGGGGGTTCTTCTTCTTCTTCGGGTAACAAACAGGGTGGTTATGCGGGGAAACTGCCTAAATGTAACAAGTGTGGACGTCATCATCAAGGGAACTGCGACAGTAACCGTTGTCATCGCTGCCAGCGAATTGGGCATTTTGCTAAAGATTGTCGGGTTACACTTCCATCGACCCAGGCCCCGACTACTAACTCAGCTCCTACTACTCAAGGGACTACGGGAAGACAAGGATGTTACAACTGTGGTGAGACTGGGCATTACAAGAAGGATTGCCCAAAACTGAAGCAGGGCGGGAACAACGGTAACGGGAACAACGGGGGCGGCGGCAGAAATGCACGTGCCTTCGTCATTGGAGCCGCTGAGGCTAGACAGGACCCTGACACAGTTACCGGTACGTTCCTTCTCAATAATCGTTCTGTTAGTGTGTTATTTGATTCTGGTGCCGACAAGAGTTTTGTATCCATGGAGATTAGTCGACTGTTAGATGTAGTACCCGTACCATTAGAGACTAAGTATATTATTGAGTTGGCTGACGGTAAAAAGATTGAAGCTACTAGTGTCCTTCGGGAGTGCCAATTAGAGTTGTCGGGTTTATCGTTCCCCATCGATCTTATGCCGGTACCTTTGGGTAGTTTCGACGTGGTGGTAGGTATGGATTGGTTGTCTTTGTATCGCGCGGAGATTGTCTGTTATGACAAGGTTATTCGGATTCCTCTCCCTGATGGAGAATTCCTTTCTGTGTACGGTATCAAGGGTGGTGTTCCGCTAAACATCATCTCTAGCATGAAAGCCCTTAAGTGTCTTCGAAAGGGTTATCCAGCCGTTTTGGCACTTTTATCTGTTACCTCTGGTGATGAGAAGAAGATCGACGATATTCCGGTTGTACGCGAGTTTCCTGATGTGTTTCCCGATGATTTACCTGGTCTTCCTCCCCATCGTCAGGTTGAGTTCGGTATTGACCTCGTACCGGGAGCTGCTCCTATTGCTCGGGGCCCCTACCGTCTTGCACCTCCTGAGATGCAAGAGTTGTCTAGTCAGTTACAGGAACTCTTGGACAAGGGTTTCATCAGACCGAGTTCTTCTCCTTGGGGAGCCCCGATTCTGTTCGTTAAGAAGAAGGATGGGAGTTTTCGATTGTGTGTAGATTACAGAGAGTTGAACAAGGTGACCATCAAGAACCGTTATCCTCTTCCACGTATTGATGATCTATTCGACCAGCTCCAGGGTTCTAGTTACTATTCCAAGATTGACTTGAGGTCCGGTTATCACCAGCTGCGCGTCAGGGAGGCTGACGTTGCAAAGACTGCTTTTCATACACGCTATGGCCATTACGAGTTCTTGGTCATGCCCTTCGGTCTTACTAACGCACCAGCGGTTTTCATGGATTTGATGAATCGCGTTTGCAAACCGTATCTTGACAAGTTCGTCATCGTGTTTATTGATGACATCCTGATCTACTCCAAGAACAAGACCGAACACGAGGAACATCTGCGTTTAGTCTTGGAACTGTTGCGACGGGAACAACTTTATGCTAAGTTCTCGAAATGTGACTTTTGGCTACGAGAAGTCCAATTCCTAGGACATGTGGTAAATGAACTGGGAATTCATGTCGATCCAGCTAAGATCGAAGCGATTAAGGACTGGGAAGCACCAAAGACGCCAACTGAGGTGCGGCAATTCCTAGGCCTTGCGGGTTACTATCGTCGTTTCATTCAGGGGTTCTCGAAGATTGCTCAACCCCTCACCACTCTCACACAGAAAGATAAGAAGTTCGCCTGGGGTGAACCACAAGAGTCAGCGTTTGAGGAACTAAAGTCTAAGCTTTGTTCCGCTCCTATTTTGTCCTTGCCTGATGGCCCTGACGATTTCGTTGTTTACTGTGACGCCTCTATACATGGTCTCGGTTGCGTGCTGATGCAACGCGAGAAAGTGATTGCGTATGCTTCTCGTCAACTCAAGGTGCACGAGAAGAACTACACCACCCATGACTTGGAGTTGGGTGCAGTGGTATTCGCGTTGAAAATTTGGAGACATTACTTGTACGGTACCAAATGCACGATCTACACCGATCACAAGAGTCTTCAACATATTTTCGACCAACAACATTTGAACATACGACAGCGTCGTTGGATTGAACTCCTGAACGACTATGATTGCGCTATTAAGTACCATCCTGGCAAGGCGAATGTGGTAGCAGACGCCTTGAGCAGGAAGGACACGGTTAATCCTCGTCGCGTGCGAGCGTTGCAGCTCACCATACATTCCTCTCTACCTGACCAACTCCGTTCTGCCCAGTTAGAAGCTTTGAAGGAGGAAAACCTTAAAGCTGAAACCATGCACGGTGCCGACAAGCACCTCGAGAAAAGGCCGGATAGCTTGCACTATTTCGCAGAACGCATATGGGTTCCTTTATTCGGGGGACTTCGGGAGCTTGTCTTAGATGAGGCTCATAAGTCCCGGTATTCTATTCACCCTGGTTCGGATAAGATGTACCAAGATCTGAAGGTGCTGTACTGGTGGCCAAACATGAGGTCGGATATAGCCTCATACGTGAGTAAGTGCTTGACCTGTGCTAAGGTCAAGGTGGAATACCAGAAACCGTCGGGTCTCTTGCAACAACCTGAAATTCCGGAGTGGAAATGGGAACGGATTACTATGGACTTTGTCACACAACTGCCTAAGTCACCAAGCGGGAATGACAAGATATGGGTGATTGTCGATCGGTTGACGAAATCAGTCCATTTTCTTGCTATCAAGGAGACCGACACCATGGATCGTTTGGCTCGTCTTTATCTAAAGGAAGTTGTTTCTAAGCACGGGGTGCTAGTTTCTATTATCTCGGATCGTGACTCCCATTTTACTTCTCACTTCTGGAAGTCATTGCACAAGGCTTTGGGTACCCAACTAGACATGAGTACCGCTTATCATCCACAGACTGACGGTCAGAGTGAGCGCACAATTCAAACTTTAGAAGACATGCTGCGGGCATGTGTAATCGATTTTGGCAAGGGTTGGGAAGCTCATCTACCGTTAGTAGAATTCTCGTACAACAACAGTTATCACACGAGCATCAAGGCTGCTCCGTTCGAGGCACTGTACGGGCGGAAATGCCGTTCTCCTCTTTGTTGGGCTGAAGTGGGTGAAAGTCAACTCACTGGGCCTGAGCTAGTGTACGAAACTTCGGAATAGATCGTACAGATTCACAACCGATTGGCGGCGGCACGGGACCGGCAAAAGAGTTATGCCGATCAGCGTCGCAAACCATTGGAATTCCAAGTTGATGACAAAGTACTTCTGAAAGTTTCACCGTGGAAGGGCGTCATACGCTTTGGGAAGCGTGGCAAACTCAATCCGCGGTATGTCGGCCCATTTACGATCCTGGAACGGATTGGACCGGTGGCATATCGTCTTGATTTACCGACGGAGCTCGGTAACGTACATAACGTCTTCCACGTGTCCAACTTAAAGAAGTGTCTGGCTGACGAGTCTCTCATCGTTCCACTGGAAGAGATCAAGGTTGATGATCGTCTTCGGATTGTGGAAGAACCTGTGGAGATTCTGGATTACAAGATTCGTAGCCTACGTCACAGCAAGATTCGTATCGTTAAGGTTCGGTGGAACTCGAACCGGGGACCAAAGTATACGTGGGAACGGGAGGATCAGATGAAGTCTAAGTATCCTCATCTCTTTCCTAAGGAAGCGTTCGAGTCGAGATATGTCTCTTCTGCAGCGAAATGAATCTCGGGGCGAGATTCCTTTTAACGTGGGGATGATGTGACAACTCGGGTAAATCTCTCTCTTGGTTTCTATCCTTTGTCTGTTTCTTTTGGTACTTGTACAATTTTCGGGACGAAAATTCTTTTAACGTGGGGATGATGTGACACCCGGCAAATTCTGGTTAACAACGTTGTCTAGATTAAAGTCTACCTTAGCGAGTCACGCGTATGTTATACTTAACGAGGGTTAGCTAGATAGCTAGATAGGACATACGTGCATTGTTGTGAGTTTCACTACTCTTTTCTCAAAAGCATGCGTTTCGGGTTTGAGACAACTTACAAAACGTTTTCTAGTCCGGTTTGGGACTACTTTCACATCTCGGGTTATGAGATGCTTTGACTCCTTGTGTGGGTCGGGTTTCTAGTCCGGTTTGGGACTACTTTCACATCTCGAGTTATGAGATGCTTTGACTCCTTGTGTGGGTCGGGTTTTGACTCCTTGTGTGAGTTAATATGTGATTACATGATTAGTGAACCTCGGACGTTGGTGAATAATAAACTTATGTGTCTCGATGATATCTGACAAACTTATGTGAAAACCATACGTGATTATGTGAACCTAAACCGAACACGTTAATAAAAAAATCATTAAAAGTGGAGCATGAGGTTGATTAGGGTCTTAACGCATGGGGTTACACTTGTTACGGTCCGCGATAACGAAAACGTCGATGGATAACGCGTCGGGAGGCGAAACGAAGCAAAAGCGCGCGCCTCGGACCTGTGAGCGGCCGCTCACAGGCTCCGAGCGGCCGCTCGAACCTATCTGACGGGTTTAAACCGCCTCAAACTCGTATATAGCATCCTTAACCCCCATGCAGCCCTCATACTCAACCCTAATCGCCCCCTTACTGCCCCACACGAATATTTCACTCCAAAAACTCCTGCTAAGGCTCAAGATCATCAATTGGGAGGCTCCAAGGCGCGCGATTGATTGATTTGAAGAGCTAAGGGTATAACTCATGATTTCTTACGCTTTTTACTTTATGTTTTATTGTAAAAATCATATAACAAGTTTGTCCAGGTCTGAATGGGTTTAATAAACATTAAAACATGAGTCTTTTTGAAGATTAAACGGATTAAACCTATTAATAAACGCGTAGTAACATCATAGGATGCTTGTTGCGCAAGTTATTGGTGTTTTGATCCTAAAAGCTTTGATCTTGACATGTTTGATAATAGGATCTGATGGGAATAGGTATTAGGAAAGTTTTATGATGATTATTAGGTGTTATTGATTGATAATATGCAACTAGGGTTTGATATAATTGATAATATTGCACGATTAGAATCTGGACAGATTCTGAATGTCGACTTGTAGGGTCTGTTTCGTGGCTTGAAAATAATTGTTTTGATCGATTCTTTGCATGATTGTAACGTACAAGGTCTTAGATTTTCATAATGGGCAAAACCATCGAATTTGGACATCGTTTGAGTCGTTTTTGGAATTTTAATTGATTAGGGGTCATATCAGATTTTCGGATTTGTAAACTGGGCTAACTTTAAATGGTCATAACTTGAGATTTACAAGGAATTAGATTATGAAATATTTCCAGTAGGTCAATACTGGAAAAATAGAGCTTTTCCAAGTGGATTCATCTCGTTTGGATGAATACACAATTTTTAAGAATTTTCCTACTAAACTGACCTGTTGAGGAGATTTTCTGGACATAGCTGTGTTGTACGAATTTTCATAATTTTTGTGTTTGGAATTAAGACAAAACAAAAATAGGTATTGTCGAGTGAATCCCAAAGAAAATTCAGTAAAAATTTGGGAGGTTAACTCACTGAATTGCTATTTTAAATAAATTCGTTTTGATGGGGCACAATCTGTCCTGAAAACACAGATTGTGTATTATGTGCTTCTGTGATTAATTGAGGTCTTAGGTGGTATGGAATTGACATGTAACTGAAGTACACTTATCTGAGACACATACGGAATGTAGAAACTAATTGTAACCAACGTATTCACCAACGGGTCCGTAGGGTTTGCTATTGCATGTAGAATCACTAGGCGTCGCATACACACTTTTGAACATTTAAAACGCCTTGGACAAACGAGTTATATGGGTAATGATATTACGCCTATACTCACTGAGCGACACTGTTATTAGGGTGTCGGTAGCATATATTGCTTGCTGTTCGGATTCTTTGCTTGCACGTTAAGGTGAGTTTACGGCCCCTCTTTTAAACTGGTTTCATATTTTCGGGGGAGAAAACATGTGTTAAAACGATTATGTGGTAACTACTGTCATACTATGGGTTTCTATTGTGTACTACACGATCTTTGGAAGTCCCGGGGGGAACCATGAATGTGCGGGTTTGCACAACGGGGAAATGTGAATAGCGCTATTGGGAGTGACCAACCCCGCTCGTCGGCTTGGAGGGCCGGGCGAGTGCATATTGTCTCAAACAGGAACAACAGGAACAACTGGTACTTTTCGGGCACAACATCTGGTATTCGAGTTAGTAATGGTTTTCCAATCGTGGTAGTAACAAAACGTACGCCTAGCTAGCGTACACTGGTTTTCGATTTGTTATAGTATGGACAGGTGGACTTGGTACTTGGATACAAAACCTGTAAACTCACCAGCATTTTTGTGCTGACGTAAACTTTTACATGTTTTCTCAGGTCGCTAAGGTAGCACAATGGAACTAGGGCGCACGCGTCTGCACGGCGTCTAGTTAGAGTTGCATGGTTTTACAAACGTTGAACATTGGTTTACTATCGAATATTGTTTTGAATAAGCTTCCGCTGTAAACGGGAATTTTAAACATTGTTTTGAAATTGCATTATGTTCATTTTAGACTTGTTTATTGTGATCGTTGGTTTGGATCCTGGTTTGTCATGCGCCTCGCGGTAAAACTCCGCAAGTGGATTTTGAGGGTGTGACAGTAAGGTTTTAAGATGAATTGACTATTTGACTAGGACTTTGACTAGGATTTTGACTGAGACTTTGACTAGGACTTTTGACTAGGACTTTTATTGGAACTTTGACTGTTTGACTGTCTTAGCGGACCGCGAGGGCTAAAAAAATATTTTTTCTAATTTAATCAATTTTAAGTTATAGACTTGTTTCCTTCTGTTTCTAAGTTGTTTTAGGACTGAAAATTAAGGGCTTTGAGTATCAAGGTCTGAAACATACGTGCTCGGGTGTAGATGTGAGTATAAAACGTGCATACTTTTACTTATAAAAATTATAAGTTTTATTAAATTGTGAATTTTGGTCCTATTAAAATACGAGGGTTAAAAATGAAAATTTTGAAATAGTTGAGGAACCAATTATGCACATTTATGAAAAGTGAAGGGTGCAGGTTGTCAAAGTATCCGAGTCATACAGGGCCGATAAACAGGCATCGTTGCCATATATGGATCAATCACAAGTTAATTGTGATTGATCATCCATACGCGTCCACAGTTGACTTTCCATAGTCAACTGTGAGGTTTAAAAATCAAGTATAAGATAAAATCGCGTCTGGGTTTATTTCAAGTTGATGGCTAGCCCAGCTGGTTAACCTTGATGTTGTGATTGGGCCGGCTTGGGCGCAGGTTCGATTCCCGGCCCAAGCGTTTATTTTTTTTATACATTATACACACAACCACATATATAATATATATATATATATATATATATATAGTATTAGGGTTCCAATCATGCGACAAAATAATTAATTGAGAATACAAATGATAGAACTTGACGTTTTATTAATAACGATCGTGTAACGTACAAGTTTAAATGCGTAATGTTACAATCAAAAATGCCAAAATCATACAAAACTTGATTAAAATACATTCGACTGTTTAAACTACTGAATACTGCTGTTTTTACCCGTAGGTTACAATATCTAACATAAACATGACAAATGTGCTATAAAAAATCTGATTTGAACCATAATAGGTTAAAAGATCAAACCATAAATAAGCAAAATGTGATTGATTGGATGGTGATAATGGGTTCCGATTGCCTCCCGAGCTTGTTATCCACCTTCACAGCAGATTCACAGCTTCAGAAATCGCCTAGAACTTCAGAATACTACCTAACATTTTGATCAGACCCATCTGCCCTGTTTTATAGAGTTTTTTCAAATGTGCACCGCCGTATACACGGGTTGCACAGTCGTGCACTTTATTTTGATCGTGATTTGACCCTGCATGGGTCAGACAAGTAGGTCAAGTGGACTGATTGACCAGATAAAGGTGCACGGCAGTGCACATGGTTCGCACAACTGTGCTGATCAGGTTGTCAACGAGAATCAGGTTGCACTGGCTTGTGCATTGGTAGTGCTTTCGAGAAAACTTGACCCGCACGGTCTTGCACTTGGTCTGCATGACTATGCAGATCTGAGTTATCTAAGAACTTTTAGTGCGCCTTGTGCACTGGCAGTGCTGCAGATTCAAGTAAATCAGCACGGCCGTGCACTTTGATCAGAAACTTCTGAATATGCAGGAAATGTCCGTTTTATCCAGTTTTTGCCTGTTTTCTTCAACTTCGTCTTTTGGGAGCCATTTAAGACCTGCAAAAACAATAGAAAGCGTTTAAGTACTAAATCTATGAAATGGACGTCGAAAACACGCAATTCGGGAGTTTAATCAGGGAATTATATACGATATTTCAACGTATATCATATACTTTCAAGGTCATCCAATCAATGTGCTAACAGACTGTAAATTGAAGAATGTCCTGAGCAAATTAGAATTATCAGGCAGATTGGCAAAATTGGTAATTGAATTGGATGAGCACACAATCAATTACAAGACGCGCCCAACTTTAAAAGGACAAGTGCTGGTTGATTTCCTTGCAGAGGTACCTGAAGAAAAAAATTGAAGAATGTAAAGTTGAACAAAAAATACAAGTGATGGATGATAAAAAGGCTGTTTGGTCCCTGTACATCGAGGGCGCATCAAATGATGAAGGCTTAGGCGCAGACCTAAGAATACTGAGCCCAGAAGGAAATGAATTCACCTACGTGATTCGCCTGCAGTTCAAAAGTACTAACAATGAAGCTGAATATGAGGGTTTGTTGCAGGGCTATGAATCGCATAAAAACTAGGTGCAAAACCGGTGTTCGCGCATGTCGAATCAATGTTGGTGGCAGGACAGATCAATGGAATATACGAAGTAGAAGATGCATCTGTGTTCTTGTACTTAGAGTAATCCAAGGGGTTGATGAAGCACTTTGCGTCATGCACCATCATCCACATCAGTAGAAGGAGGTCCATGTAGAAGTCATGAATCAGCCATCCATTCCACACAAAGAAGTGAACGTCATCCAGACAGGAATAAACAGTTGGATGCAACACAGCCAATTCATTGTGGATTGCAATAGAGAGGAGAAATGACTGTGATGAAAGAGCTAGGCAGACCAATTATGATCATATTCGGAAAGAATTTGAAGCATTTTGATGCATTGGGAATGAATACTTAAAGGACATGACCACTTAGATTTGATCATTTAATGAGCGAAATGTTTAAATTTAATATTGAATATATATCTTATAAATTGATCAAATGTTATGTAGATACTCTTCTAAGTCACTGGACGCAGTATTTGGAAGTACTGAAAGAAATGAGAAGTTACGAGCGTATCGCTGTCAAAGAATTCATTTTGAAATTGGAAAACAAAGATACTGAATAAATGAGGGTGGCTAATAGATAACTCCACCCCAGAATCTAGAGGTTTACTATGGTGCAAGCAAAACTATATCAGAAGCCTCTTCCAGCTCAAGACTTCAGAGTGCATTTGTCTCAGCAAATGTTCTAGAGTCACTATATGCTTTCCCACCATACACTCAAGCACCTATCATGGACCTAACTTAAAACCCCTGTAATCCATAGGGTTATTTGACATAACCACAACCATCAGCTGCATCCATCCCCTTAGCTAGGGACATACACGTAGTGTATTTACAATGATTAATTATGTATTTAATAAACTCTGAGGACCAACATTACAAGACATGCAAAGCACATGGATCAAGCATGCAATTAACTCGAATAAAAGTATATTAACATACATACACAAGTATATATGCAAATACACAAATGAACAAATAAATTAATACACTCATATAGATGCACATATCTTTATCCACATACAAAAATAAACATAACCATGCGCATACACATATACATATAACAAATATTTACCATATTAGCCTAACAATTAAAAAAACAAACCAACATAAACCGTAACAATCTAACAAAAATACAACTAACAACTTAACTTTGTAAAATGTTAGGGTTTTAAACCCTTCATGATGGTATGGTAGTGGTGGCAGTGTGGGTGATTTGGTAGCAGTGATATGGTAATATTGATCGCGCAGCTCGAGAGATAAGGAAGAAAATGTGAAGACGAGAATGAAACATCATTAGGTTTTTAACCATAGTATTGATGGTATGTGCTGATAAATTTCTATGACCTGTATAATGGTTTGAGTATCCGTGTGAGATCCATAAAAAATCTATGCGACCTTGGATATTGGTCGGTAACACCTTTGGATTTTCAACTATATGTTCCAAATCGGCCATCAGGCCTGTTGATTTATTGTTTGATTGGTTTTGTTACACAAAGTTATTCTATGTCATAACATCTCATTTTAATTATAGAACATGACTATTTCGCTTTCATTTTCTCTATATTGACTGCCAACGGGTTTTGTAAAGTCTTATTAGATTGGTTTAACTACACAAAGTTATATTAGGCCCTATACAACATATAATTTTGTTGTGAAACACATGTCAATATACATTCTTAGTGATTCTCTAATAGATTGTTATGATATAGTCTACATACACCAAAGATAGATCAAGCCTTTTCAAAGTTTAATTATAAATATTACAAATAAATTACATTACAATACATTGTATTACATTACATCATATCACATTACATCACATCATATCACATCACATCACATTACATCACATCACATTACATCAAATTACATCACATCACATCACATTACGTTTTGAGGTATGACAAATTACAAAAAAAAAAAAAAACTGTTAACTTTATACAATAACATTTTCTAATATGACAAAACTTAAAATGTAAACTACATTATATCTTCAAAACCATACTTAGGGTTTTGCGTGTAAGGACATGAAAACGTTATTTGTAAATGGTAGCACACATAGTTTTAGACTCAAAGTTTGAATCTTAAACCAATGGCAGCGAAATTTAAAGTAATTGTATGACAAATCATCAAAACACATGGACAAAATAAAATGTCGACTAATGTTCAACACGGTCACCAACGCCTTCAGCCAAGGAAACCCCATTGAGATCTCAACACATCCACTAATCTCAAATGCATGTTCTGTAGTAATAAAGTAATGGTCACAAAGAGTTTGATGAAATCATCTTTTGAAAAAAGTTTCCGTCCACGACTTAAGACTCTATCATACAATTCAAACACAACTTACCTACCTATCAAATCACCAATTCAACGTCTATATCAAAATTGTCATGACATCGTCTATAAGCCTGTCAATTAGCACCGTTTACTCATCAAATGACATCTATATTATTATTCATTTTATAATTAATATTAATAATAATGAGGTAATTTCTTAAGATTTGATATTGAGTATTGGGTATCGCGTTTAGGATCTGACTCGTTAACGTATTCTTGGTGTTGTATTATGCATTGTTTATACTATTTGTGATTTTAAACAGAAAAATTTGATTCTGGATTTCGGGGTGCTACAATTTTCAATATGTGACATTGATTATTTTAATCACCATTAAGCAATTACCAGGAGTATAAAATAAGGCGGTTTAGTTCATGGACGAAAACAATTATGAAAACTAACAAACATGAGAATACTGACACATTTCATAATGACCGTGTGTAATGACCTATTCGATGATCACATGAAAACCATTTGTTGGATCTTATTAGAAATCTAAACCTCCATTACCAATGGAATAGTGATAGCGATTGTTAATTACAAACCCAAACCTTGCCCATATGCCAAAAATCACCTAAGAAGATTAAGTGGAAATGTTATAAAAAATCTGATACTACATCACTGTAGATTACCGATAGTTGGTATTCATAAAAAATTCATGGGTAATTATGAACATAGTACATTCGTGGGTTAAACGTCATCGACATGACGAAGTCTTTAATGTTTCAATCGGAGTTTTATGAAATAGATGTAATTAGTTAGATTTTTAATTTTATGTTAATATTTGTAAAGCTGTATGCATTTGATGGATTTTTTTTTGTGAATTGACTCAAAAGTGACCCATTAGCCTTAAAATTGAGACGTGCTCATTCAAGCTATGGCTTTCGTGAGACATTATTCATTACATGTTTGGGTTATTACTTCAAGTTCGATTTATTCAAACTGTTTCTTCTTCTTTTTTTTTTTTTTTGAACAGTTTCTTTCTTAACTGTGAGGCCGAGATGATCACACCCGCTTCTTGGCAGGCCTTAATCATCCACACGTCCGGACTATGTTGTTTGAACTGGGTCCATGCTGGTACGGTGGGGACTACGGCGTTCGCCCAGAAACCGTACTGCCTCCACACGAGTTTCCTCGCTGTAGTAAAAGCCGAATGAAAACCGAGTCAGCTTAGATTCGAACTTGCGCAACTAATGGATTACAGGTTTTCCTCTTCATTGCTTAATATCCTTCAATTGTCACCCGTGGGGATCGAACCCGAGACTCTCCAAAGTAGAGCCCGGTCACCTACCAACTGAGCTACAAGTGAAGCTGATTCTTGTATCTAATGAAATTAGAAAGTGTAATTTAACCAAAAAAAATCTGTTTGTTATCAATACATCTTACTTGAAGAGAAACAAAAAGTACAACACTGGCCTCAAATTAAAATGCACAAAAACATTATGAACAATCAACATGTTACAATCAGAACATCTAGGCTATAGAGCTTGACAACAGAGCGATACAATCAGCACTTCTAGGCTATACAGCTCAACAACGGAGCGATAAAAAGTGGTCTAATTGACTAGGTGTTGGTAGTGTGGCTGCTTGAATAGGACTTATGCCTAGTTAATTGGTGTGGCATACTGGCATGTACAGGCCACAAAGGCACAAACCAGCACATTTAAAATCCAAAACATGGTGCTCACAACCTTTAGACTTGGTATGGCATGGTGTGTGGTCTTGAGCCCCTCTCCTCATTGTTTTCACGTTTTCACCTTAACCAAACAAATACATACAAAACATGTTTATTAGTTATAAGTTTATAACACATCTAATAAAAACAAGTTTTAGTTACCTGCCAGGTATCATGTCATTGCAAGTTCGGTTTTTCCTTGCAGCTTCATCATGGTAAATCTGCATGCATCCCTTGACCGAAGTTCAATCAGTTTTGCCATCCTACGAATGCAGTTTATGACCCAAACCTTGGTCCTCCAATTGGGCATATTTGTACCACTCGATGCATGTTTAGTATACTTTCTAGGACAACTGAACACTATTTTCAACCAAAAGTACCATAATTCAGTGTTTATAACAAAGACAAAACATGAAGTGGATGTGTGAGACATTTTGATCAATGATCATACCTTGTCTGCAGTCCTGGATACAATGGCAGGTAGCATGAATCGTACCATCGTCACTTATTCTAAGGATGACAAATGTGTCTCCATCCGTTCCTTCACCACTGCATTCCATCATAAATCAAATTATAAGTAATCATCTAAGTCATCTAATAAATATTTAACAAAGATATGAACATCTGGACTTTACCATACCTGACAACTTCGCTTTGAACTATCAACATGTTACAATCCGATCCACATAGACAGGAGAGAGATCGATGTATACTGCGAGCGGATTGATGGCTAAAACACAATTTAAACATAAAAAACGGTCAGAATATGTACATGCATACGAAAGATTATAATTCAATCGATGTATAAGTAAAGAACAAATATGAAAACAGCTTACATGTACATTGGATCAGATACCTCAATCTGTCCTCCACCTGAAGGTAATGCATTAGAGCAGGCGGCCATGAAATGATGTTTTATATGAGGTTAGACATCGTATATATAGTTGAGAAGTTAGGGTAAACCCTAATCTGAATTTGCAATATAATCCTTGAAATTAAATGCGTTTTCATTTACAACTCAGCTATCATAAGATAATGGAAGTATAATTTGCACTATAATCCCTGAAATTAAATGATTTTTCATTTACAACTTAGCTATCTATTTTTTGAAGGTTTTTTTTTGGAAGGCAATCGATGTATAATCTACGGAAATCCTCTAAAAAGAAGCCGCTATTTTGAAACATGTATAAAAAGGATTATGGTTCAACATTGAATGCGGTAGATCGATGAATAAAGTAAGAACAAAAAGGAAGAGAGTTACATGAGCAATGAATCCGATATCTCATCTCCTTGGAAATACTGTATTAGAGCAGGCAACAACAGCCATGAATGATTTTAGATATGCAGTTAAACATCGTGTATGTACTTGAGGGCCCTAATCAATATTTGCATTATAACTCTTGGAGTTGAATGCCTTTTCATATGGAACTCAACTATAATATAGGAGATATGATTTTTTTATGTTTGTAAGATCTAGGAAATCCATGTATGCGGATTATATAACATACGCGTATTTAGGATAAAAATCTATGATAACGTGAACCATGATCTAATTACATGGGAACTGAATCTTATAATTGTACTGTACGTATCGAGTGTAGGTCAACTCGACTCATCACCCAAAATTTACATTAAATAAGCCAATTAGCAGGGCCGGTCAACTAGAGTAAATAGGTGAGGCAAGGGCCTAGAGACCCAAAAAATAAGGGCCCATTCTCTGGAAAAAGAAAATATTTATTACCAGGACAAGTTGCATTCAAGATTTCCTCGGACAAGGGGTGCATGGGGTGTTTTTGTAACCAATTGGTGGGTACCCCGGGTGGTCGGGACATCTGTTTGTTGGCCGTTCAAAAAAAGTGTGGGCCAAATCTGATAGGATAATCGATATTACCACAAGAACAAGGAATTAAGGCCACATCATCTGTTGAAATCATCTTTGACACAACCATAACCATTAGCCGCATCTATTCCTCATAGCTAGGGACATACACGTAGTGTATTTACAAGGATTAGTTATATATTTATTAAACTCTGAAGACCAACATTACAACATATGCAAAGCACATGGACCACCATGAAATTAACTTGAATAAAAGTAACACACACACATGTATATATGCAAATACACAAATGAACATATAAATTAATACACTCATACAGATGCACATATCTTTATCCACATACAAAAAAAAAAATAACCCTACACATACACATATACACATAACAAATATTAACCTAACGATTAAAAAAAACAAACCAACATAAACCATAATAATCTAACAAATACAACTAACAACTTAAATTTGCAAAAGGTTAGGGTTTTTAACATTTCATGATGGTATGGTGCGGTGGCAGTGTGGGTGATTTGGTAGCAGTGCTGTGGTAATATTGAGCGTGCGGCTCGAGAGATAAGGAAGGGAAACGTAAAGAGAAGAATGAAGCAGCATTAGGTTTTTAACTATAGTATTGATGGTATGTGTCGGAAAATTTTCTGCGACCTATATAATGGTTTGAATATCTATGTGAGATCCGTCACAAGGATATGCGACCAGGGATTTTGGTCGATAACACCTTAGATGTTAACTATATGATCCAAATCGGCCATCAGGCCTCTTGATTTGTTATTTGATTGGTTCTATTACACAAAGTTATTTTATGTCATAACATCTCATTTTGATTATAGAACATCACTATTTTGCTTTCATTTTCTCTATATTGACTGCCAACGAGTGTTATAAAGTCTTATTAGATTGGTTTAATTACACAAAGTTATATTAGGCCACATATAACATAATATTTTGTTGTGAAACACATGTCGATACACTCTTAGTGATTCTCTAGTAGATTGTTATTATACAGTCTATAAAACCAAAGATTATTCAAGCATTTTCATAGTTTATAAATATTACATCACATTACATCATATTACATCACATTACATCACATTACATCACATTACATCACATTACATTTGGAGGTATGACAAATTACAAAAAAATATATTAACTTTAGACCATATGTGACACCCGGCATATTTGACTTGACATATTTAAACTTATAAGTCTACCTTAGCGGGAAACAGTTTAATTACGTACTTAACTAGGTTAGTTGAGTCGGGGTTTTCTTACGTATTGTCCAGGGTTCAATGATCTGGAGGATTATTGGTGTCTTTTACATACACACGAGTCTTGAGTCCCGTTGTTGGTGAATTACATAAACTAGATTAAGCGTTATGCATAGATTGATTCTTATGTGGTGGATTTTATGCAAATACGTGTTTAAATGATACTTAGATGATTGTCCATGCTTATATATGTTAAACATAGATTAGGGTTACATGTTCATGTGTTAGGGTGCGTTAAAATGTGCTAAACATGACAAACTGGAAATCGGGAAAATGACTCTTTCCTGGTTCAACCATTCGAAGGGTCGAACCTGGCCCTCAGCCTGTTAAAGGTCTCTTTCGACCAAATAAAACTACGTTCGACCCATGTAAAGGGTCGAATCTAGCTATCTGTTTTAAAGATGCTACATTCGACCACCCAACTCCACGTTCGCCCACATGAAAGGGTCGAACCTGGACATACTATAAATACCATCCTTAGTCATTTTTCATCATTTCACAAACCCTAAACGCCTCTAAACACTCTTTTTCGACTCTTATCATTGGGGAAGGAGTTTTTGAGCTTATTTTTCATAATCCAACTCTCTAAATCATTACAAGTGAAGATCTAAGGTGTGTTCTTCATTCTAAATCCTTTTTAAACAATTTTGATTCATTTTTATAAAATCCCAAAGTTCCAAATCTGATCTAAGATGATTTTTATGAGTAATAACCTAGCTAAAGCCTTTCCAAACAAAACCTTATCATAAAACATGAGTTTCTTAAGTATAAACATATGTTAATGATCTTTCCTGGTTATGTTATTTGATTATTTGATATGGTATGATACATGGATGATGTAGGAATGTTCTAGGGTGGTTATAACTGATAAGTTTTGATTACCTAGATTACAAAGTATGGCATGTTGATGTTAGGGCTAATTTGGGGATTTTGATGAATTTGGGGATTGATGCATGATGTTGTTAGTGGCAATATGATTAGGGGTTTTGATCTACATGATAATATGAGTATGAAGATGTGCTTATTAAGTGATTTTACAAAGTTTCCAAATTAGGTAAGATTTCCATGCATGATATGACATCTTCATAATTTTGCCATTTTGGGTAAACATTAAAACGAACTGATTTGGGGGTAAAAATGGTAGGGTTATGTGGGGATACATTACCCATACTTGACTGCTGTGTTTCATGATGTTTCGTGATGTTTTCGGATGTTTTTGATGCGTTTTTGGAGGAATTAAACTGACAGGGTCGAACCTGGAGTACCTTCGACGGGTCGAATGATCAAAGGTGGGTCTCCAGGGTCGAACCTGGATTCTGATGGTCGAACCTGCACTAAATGGTCGAACTTGGCTTGAAATGGGTCGAAGGTGGAAGAAAAGGGGCGAATGTGGAAGTGAAAAACCACATTCGACCCTATGTTGTCCAAAATGAGATTTTTGATACAAACTACATGTTTTATGCTTGAACCTTGTGTGTAATCTATGTGTACTTGATTATCTTGTGTAATGGGTCACCAACGGGATGTCGGGTCAGTCTAGTGTGTCGGTTAAACTGTCAAACACGTTTTCAAACTTACTTAATCATGATCTGGACAATCGGGGACTAGTTAGCCTTGGGGTTATTAGTCACAACTCTTATACAACCTTTATTGATAGATCGCCGGTATTTGGGATCATCAAGACTTGTCTTAATTCTTGTTTTGGGAACGCAAACTAAGGTGAGTGTCACAACCCCATTCTTTACTGTTTTTGGAACATTCTAGGGGAGAGACATGCGGTAAAACTTTCTAACTTTTAAACCAACATATTACATGATACCTCATGGATACTTAGTGACCTTTACTTTCATCATTAAAGTCCTCTCATGTCTTAGTGAAACATCAATATGTGGGTACATAGCGGGGAAGGTGTGAATAGATCTATTGGGCTTGACTAGCCCCACTCGGGCCAACTGGAGGTCGGTGGCGGATGCATATTTGTCCTATATCTTACGGCACCGGGTGATGAACCGGTGACGGGTTTGAGGCATTCCTATCTTGTCAGCAGTGGTTCACGACACTATAGTATCATGTAACGATGTCTAGCTAGCATCAGGTATGGATGTAAGGATTGTTGGGTTTGGTTTACTTATGATAAACTTTTACAAACTATATCTCTGTGACTCACCGACACTTTATGTGTTGTCTAACTTCGCATGTTTTCTTAGGTCGCTAAGGTAGCTGGGAGTCTTAGGCGCACTGGAGTCGCACTGCGTCTAGTCTTGCATACATAAGCAATCCGGGTTGTGTTTGCATTCATATTTTGACATTGGTTTTGTAAACATTAAATTTTTGCTTCCTCTGTCGTTTTCTACTTTACTTATAAACTGCGTGGTTGGTATTTCTACCTAACTTTTATTGCATATAGATGTCGTTTATTGTGACCGTTGTCTTGGATCCTGGTATGTCATGTGCCTCGCGGTAAAACCCCGCAAGTGGAATTTGAGGGTGTGACACCATAACATTTTCTAATAGGATTATTGGATTTAAATAATCCCAACTATCAGTTATTGGCCGCCACCAACCTCCACTAAGGAAATGTGTGCTCGTGGTCCCACCTTTTAACATATTATCCACCAACGGACCATGACTAACATTTTGTCCACCATTTAGTAATCAACTACTAACCACTACCGGTCTAAACTGATGTGGCATGCTAGTGTGTCAAATTCCCTTTTGCGTGTCAAATTCTCTCTTAGTATTTCTTTAGTTATGATCCGTTGGTGGACAATATGTTAAAAGGTTGGACCGTCAGCACACATTTTTTTAGTTGGGACCCTTGGCGGTCAATTGCTAATAGTTGGGATTATATAAATCCAATACTCCTTTCTAATATGAAAAATCTTAAAATGTAAAGTACATTATATCTTCAAAACCACCAGTAGGGTTTTGCGTGTAAGGACATGAAAACTTGGTTTGTAAATGGCAGCACACATAGTTTTAGACTCAAAGTTTAAATCTTAAATCAATTGCAGTGGAAATTAAAGTATTTGTATGAAAAATCATCAAAACACATGAACAGGATAAAACGTCAACTAATGTTCAACACGGTAACTAACACCTTCAGCTAAGGAATCACCATTGAGACCTCAACACATCTACTAAACTCAAATGCATGCTCTATAGTAATAAAGTAATGGTTACAAAGAGTTCGATGAAATCATCTTTTGAAAATAGTTTACCATCTACGACTTTATGACTCTATCATACAATTCAAACACAATTTACGTGCCTATCATATCACCGCTACATCGTCTATGTCAAAATTATCATGTCATCATCTATAAGGTCGTTAATTAGCAACTTTACTCATCAAATGACATCTATATTGTCAAGGGACTCATCTACTTGCCCATGATGTGTTATAAATATAATCTTTATTGGAATTATTAAATCAATTCATGTACGCAAGCTATCAATCAATTCATCAAATATGAAATATCAAGATCATGTTCGCTTACCGTTAAAACACTTGAGCATGTAAATCAGCCAAGACACCTTGAAATCACCTCAAAGCGTCTTTTCACAACAAGAACTAGAACTCACTATAACGACTAACCAGACACCTTTAACATCTATCATCTAAGCAAACTCGTATACATCTTACACAATTTGACCTATTCCCAGTACCACGAATCGATTTTGTATACGATCCTCACTTGGGCTTTGTTCCTGGGCCAAACCACCTTCACCGTGGCCTAGCCACCCAATTGAGACCCACTCGGGTCCGGTTTCTACTCCGCTCACCAGAACCCTAATCGGTTCCACCTACCTCACCGAGGGTTTCCCGCCATAGACTATGCCACCCCTAACCTTAACCAGTGCATCTTAACCATCGCCGACCCAAAACCGGTCACGATCGGCAACTCTGAAACCAAATGATAACAAGTCGACCCTTGGGCCCTCTTCCAAACCAGTTGCAATGAGAGAAGAACCAAATCACTACAACTAGTATTAGCGAGAAATCACCACTAAGTGCTTCGGTTAGGATTACACGCATTCTCAAGACCTAAATCAAGAAATCAATGCCAAATCACTAAAACGATCAAGTGATGATATGCAACTTTAGATTACGAGATTTTACATTTAAATCGTTTATAATCACGTCGCTTATTGATTTTTGTTAGTGCATGATGTCCCTAGGCTAGTATATATGATGTTTGGACGTGTTTCGGGGTGTTTGGAGATGTTTATAAGCGTTTTGAGGATGTTTGGGACATTCAGGCGATTAGGATATGTGTTCAGGCGGTTAGGTGTTCAATCGCATGTTATTACATGCGATTGGGCTTCAATCGTGTGTATGTATAGGCGATTAGGCCCAATCGCCTATACTGCATGTAGTATAGCCATCCAATCGCCTGTAATGGGCTGTACGAGTACAAGGAGTATAAATAGGCCCAATCATTGCCTTAATCATGAGTTCTTGCCACACACACTCTCCAAACACCCTCCCCTGGTCTGAAAGGTCTGGTTTGATCATTGTAAACACTCGAGCTCTGTTTAATGATAAATCTTTAATCTTTTGACCCATTTGTGTGTGTTAATTATTCGCATATCATTGTTTCTTGGTTGTTTTTGTTATTAGAACATATTTAGAGGATTCCGCACTCTGAATATAAACCTCGTGATTGTCGGGTGACCCGTTCGTCGATCCTACAAGTGGTATCAGAGCCGAGGCTCTTATCACGAGCGTTTTGATAACAAAAACGAGTGAAAACAGGTGGGATTTAGTGTGAAAGTTGTGATTTTTATTGAAAAACCTGTTTGAACTTTGAAACTTTGAGTTTTTCAAAAAAAAAAAAAACCCATATTTTCAAATTCTTAGTGTGTTTTTATGGATGAAAACGTGTGTTTTTTATTAGGTTTTGTTCTATAACTGTTTTGGAAACTTTTCTAATCATTTGGGGATTAAACACATCGTTTTGGATAAGATTTTGAGGCAAAAATGGTAGTTTTTGAGCAAAAGTGAACTTGCAGATCAGATCAGGCGAGTAGGACTTCCAACCGCGTGAATAGTTATGGTGATTAGCCCAATCGCGTGAATAGTACTAGTGATTAGCCCAATCGCGTGAATAGTACTAGTGATTAGCCTTGTAATCGCCCAAATAGTACTGGTGCAAAACAGACACAAGGGTGAGGCCCATTATGGCCCACAAACCCTATATGGGCTTCCCCCTAATTTGCAACTTGGAAACTTTACTCTCTTGTTGATTCCCGTTTTACGATTTTAACACAAAGATTGTCAAAGCCTGTCTTTATTTGGCAACTACCAATTAAATGATCAACAACAAGGTGAGCCAAGAATCCAAATGTAAAATTATGTTAGAAATAGAGTAAATACAATCACATGTATAGGTTTTGTTTCAATACAAGTAGAGTTCTTCAATCATGTCTTTAAACGGCCGATCAATACCCAAACAGGTAACTTTTTTTAGCATGTATGAATAAATTATATATAAGAATTTCAGAGTAAGCAGCTTGTCAAACACCTTAAACATCCATCTTCATGCTCCTAGGTAAGCTACCTTGCATTAATGAGTAAACCACATAGATATATGAAGATCTAATACCACCTCAACCATTCATCTTCAGATTTCTAAGGTGACTAACTGTTTATTAACCGTATCTATAAAGAGGCAATATTTTCAATATGTGACATTAATTATTTTAATCCCCATTAAACAATCACCTGGAGTATAAAATAAGGCGGTTTAGTTCAAGGACAAAAACGATTATGAAAACTAATAAACATGAGAATACTGACACATTTCAGAATGTCCGTGTGTAATGGCCTATTCGACGATAGCATGAAAACCATTTGTTGGATCTTATTAGAAATCTAAGCCTCTATTACCAATAGAATAGTGATAGTGATTGTTTACAAACCCGAACCTAGCCCATATACAGAAAATCACCTAAAAGGATTAAGTGGACACGTTATAGAAAAACTGATACTGCAGATTACTAATAGTAGGTATGATTCTCCCATCAGGGTGAAAAGTTTATGTTGTGTGCTATTTCTAAAACATGTATACATTTTTTTCATAAAAAATTCATGGGTAATTATGAACGTAGTGTACATGCGTGGGTTTAACGTCATCGGTGATATGTTTGTTTAGTAATGACATGGCAAAGTCTATAGAGTTTCAATCGGAGTTTTTTTTAAATAGATGTAATTAGTTAGATTTTGTATTTTATGTCAATATTTGTAAAGTTGTATGCATTTGATGGATTAGTTTTGTGAATTGACTCAAAAGTGACCCGTTAGCCTAAAAATGACCAAAATGGACATAAATAAAAGCTTGTATGCA
The DNA here is from genome assembly GCA_028751855.1 of Ambrosia trifida. Classification (NCBI taxonomy): domain Eukaryota; kingdom Viridiplantae; phylum Streptophyta; class Magnoliopsida; order Asterales; family Asteraceae; genus Ambrosia; species Ambrosia trifida. Next base: position 27,986,346 of record CM054126.1, read on the forward strand.
TATTTTTTATTTTTGTTTATGGTAAAATGGGTATGTGTGTCATTTTGCTTGTTAAAAGCTTGTAGCTAGTAGGATCTTTTTATTAAACGCTAGTACTAATAGTTTTTTAGTGTAGAGTTTTTGTTCTAACCTAAAAGATCTTTGCCAAACATACCCTATATATGTTTGAATTATAATGGAAGTATAATTTGCAATATTTTTTTTTTTGAAAGGTAGTATAATTTGCAATATAATCCCAGAAATTAAATGCCTTTTCATTTACAACTCAACTATCTATTTTTTAAAAGTTTTTTTGGAAGGCGATCGATGTATAATCTACGGAAGTCCTCTAAAAAGAGGCTGCTATTTTGAAACATGTATAAAAAGGATTATGGTTCAACACTGAATGAGATCGATCGATGGATAAAGTAAGAACAAAAAGGAAGAGAGCTACATGAGCAATGAATCCGATATCTTATCACCTTGGAATTGTTGTATTAAAGCAGGCAACAACAACCGTGAATAATTTTAGATACACAGTTAAACATCGTGTATGTACTTGAGGGCCCTAATCAATATTTGTATTATAACTCTTGGAGTTAATGGCTTTTCTTACGAAACTCACTATCATAGGAGATACGGATTTTTTATGTTTTTAAGATATAGGGAAATCCATGTACGTGGATTATATAACATACGTGCATTTAGGATAAAAATCTACTATAACGTGAACCATGAGCCAATTACATGGAAACTGAATCTTATAATTGTATTGTACGTATCGAGTGTAGATCAACTCGGCTCATCACCCAAAATTTACATTAAATAAGTCGATCAACAGGACCGGTCAACTAGAGTAAATAGGTGAGGCAAGGGCCTAGAGACCCAAAAAAAATAAGGACCCATTCTCTTGAAAAAGAATATATTCTTTACCAGGCAGAGTTGCATTCAAGATTTCATCAGACAAGGGTGTATGGGGCGCTTTTATAACAAATTAGTTGGTACCCCGAGTAGTCGGGACATCTGTTTGTATGGCCATTCAAAAAAAAAGTGTGTGCCAAATCTGACAGGATAGTCGATGATACCACATTGTAGGATCGACAAACGGGTCACCCGACAATCACGAGCTTGATATTTAGAGTGCGGAATCCTCTGAATATGTTCAAATAACAAAAACAAACTTGAAACAATGATATATGAGTAATCAACACACACAAATGGGTCAAAATCTTTAAGATTTATCACTAAAATAGAGCACGAGTGTTTACAATGATCAAAACAGACTTTCAGACCTGGGGGAGGGTGTTTGGAGAGTGTGTGATGTGACCACTGATGATTAGGGTAATGATTGGTGTGACAACCGTCACCCTCGTTTTTCACCAAGTTGTCATTTATAGTCCTTATATTTTTCTATTGTTTTTCAATTTTAATAAAAGTTGGGTTTCATTCGATCATTTTATTTTATTTGGAAATGCCTACATTTTTAACCGAACACGAATATAGAAACAATATTTAAACGTAATACATCTTGGTAATTGTAAACTTTGTTTTATGTTATTCTTGTTTAAACACTTAAAGTTTTTAACTTTGGTTAAGTTTTACAAAAGAAAATAATAAGTTTTATACGTAATATAGCAAATATAATACTACAGGGGCCAAGTTCTAGCCATTTAAAAAAAACCCATGTTTTTAATGGTTGAAGCATTCATTGACAGTTTCTATGCATTATTTATTGTGATTAAAGCAAATCAATTAGGTCACTAATATGTAACCGTCGACTTCAATGGCTAATCAAGATGCATATTAAAAATTCCTATATAATACTCTGAAATAGTTGTATTTAGACAATGAGAGACCCTTTTTTAATCATAACCCACTCTCTAATTCTTCGCAAACGCGTTCCATACCCTCTAATTGAAGCTTAAAGCTTCGGCCGTCAACCTCTCGTTCTCCTCGAATTCGTTATTATAAGTTTTGATTTTTTTTCGTGTCTTTAGTCTTAGTTTCTGTTGTAGATCCAGAGCCCTATGGTTTTGGTCATTATCCTGATCAGATTTGAGTAATTATGTTTGAATCTAGGGTTAGGGTTTGTGTTTAGGATGAATTGGGGAAGAAGATGAAATATGGATATAATATATATTGTTTTCTGTTCGTGTTTATTCAACAAAAAGGATCTTGGGTGGATTGGTTAAGGTGTTTGTGTTGTATCAAGAGCACTCGAGTTCGAATCCCTCACCATCCATCATTTTTTTGATTTTTTTTATTTCGTTTTAATTATCTCAGAAATTATATAATATGTTTACATCTTTAAACATTCATAATAAATCCATCTTTAGTCCAAAAATCATGAAATTTTAGGTGTAACATCTTGACAACCTGAATAAAATTATCACATTTTTATTTTCTAGAAAATAAATTATTTTCATATTTTTAGTGATTTAAATTATTTTAATCATAATTAATTGATTAAAAAATTATTTTTTAATGATTTTAATCTCAAACTTTTTGGAAAATTATTTCTAATCATCATAAACTAAAATAAAAATTATTGGTCCAGAAAAAAATTATTTTTATTGATTTTCCTATTTTTAGTCATTTAAATATGATTTAAATGCACTAAATCGGTTTTAAATATAAATAAGTTTAGAAAAATTATGGGAAAATTATTTTCATTGATTTACATCAGAAAGTAATTGTTTTTCATAAAAATATTATTTTTGGACCATATGTTGTATTTTTTATTTTTATTTGTACTTAATTAGTTATAATAAATCATTTATTAATTCATAATGCCTAAAATCTGTTTTATAAATTTAATATTTTATAAAACAGACATATTTATGATCCAAAGTCATAATCATCATTAGTTTGATTCATTGTGTAACTTACATTTATTTATTCAATTCTTTATAATTATTGTAATTATTCACAATTATAGTCTAATTAATTAAATTTTGTCGTTCGTTTTTATGATTCGAAACATATTTTTATCTAAATATTAAATTGGTAATATTTAGATTACTAAATCATAACCATAGACTTCTACCATATTATTTTTGTGATACATATTAAAATGTTTATCGCAAAAACTCTAATTCCCCAAATCAACTTAGTAAACCCTAATGCTTTAGAACCCTAGATACCTTAGACTCTTAGACTTTTCCCTTATTGGTATTCTTAAACTTTATAGGTTGAATTCCTTGGAATTCCCATTACTTAGCTCACGACTGCTTAAGTTGGATTTTGATCGCTTTCGTAGACTGTGAGTATATCGTTCCCCTTTTCATGTTTTACTCTTTTGGGGCTATTCATGTACACTATTATCAAATTCTATTCTTATTCTTAATGCAATTCTCATGTGTGTTTGCCTTATGTTAATTTGTGTGTCTATGACTTGTCAAAATCATTAAACTTTGAGGGCCTAGCATTTCAATGAATAGTACTATGGTATATACCCCTTGTGACTCTGTTGAGAGAACTTGGTCATTTGTCTTGTGATTCATTATATTCAAAAATGGTTTTCAAAGTGGTTGTTTGATTCTTGATTCTTGATTCTTGATACTTGATTCTTAGGGTTGATTTTGAACGGATATTACTTATTACATAATTGCAAATGGTACCGCACATGAATTGCTAAACACTTTTCCTACTATATGTATTCAAAACAGGGTATGCTCACCAATACATTTTTGTGTTGACCAAATTATTTTCCTACATGTTTCAGGTTATCTATGAGATGACTTTTAAGCTTTTGGAATTTTTACTTAGATGTTGGGTTATTGTATTTCAGTTTTAGTTTCCACTTTAGAATTTTGTATATTGTAATTTCTTTCAATGTAATAAACTATTCAATTCAATGTATTCAAATTTACACTTTAGTACCATGAGCTATTGAGCAATCGTCACTACGTGACACCTCGATGTTTCCGCCATCTGTTGGGGTGTTACAATTGGGCCTATTTATACCCCTTGCACTCGTCCAGACTGCTACACGCGATTACAAGCCTATCCACTATGTCTAACAGGCGAGTAGGAGTGTACTCGCATGTGGTAACATGCGAGTGGGATGCCAATCGCCTGTTTGACCAGGCTACTCGCATGTTGACGTGTCCTAATCGCCTGTATAGCCCAAACACTCCCACCGTGGCGACCCATTGAATTTCAACCGACCGCTACTGGAAGCCGAGAGTGGTGACTGTCATGGACCGAGCAGTCCGTCCTTGAGGACAAGGACGTTTTTAGGGCGGGAGTATTGATACGGTCGGGCGACCCATCGACCCGACCCGACCCGAAGTCTCCACGTTGGTTTCATTTGTGTCCCACGTTTCCACGTGCAATACGATGTAGCAGTAGTTATTGTTTATGTTTGTAGTTTATTCCTCATATTCAGGAGTATTAGTTTTGTTTTAATTATTTATATGTAATTTGCATTTGGTGAAAGATAAGAAGAAAATTGAAGTAAAAAAAAAGGAAGAAAATATTTGAAAAGCTTTGTGCTTGAGCCCTCTTTCATCTTGTGTTCTTGGATGTTTTGTAGGTTTTTCTTTGTAAAACCTATCAATTTACGTACCCGTGCCACGTTCACCGTTAATTATTTCCTATTATTTTGCATTGCATATTTCTATTTTCTCACCCATGATTTCCTTTCACATAGGCACTAAAACCATGTTTCCATTTCATGGTTAATGTTTAGTTATTCATTCTTTTTTTATTTAAGTAATGTTTGAATTCAGAAAAAAGAAGCAGAAAATTATTGAAGAAAAACTTGAGTTTATGTCTCTCTTCTTCTCTTGTGTTCTTCGGAGTTTGTAGGTTTTCTCCGTAAACCTATCAATTCGTGCTTTCATTGAGCCTTAGCCTCCATGGCTTTGGAAGAACTCAATGACTCCACTACTCTATCTCGTTTCACGAGTTCGAATCCAGTTCGTTGGCTTTTTGAGGTTGAACGGTTCTTTTACTTGTATAAAATTTATGAGGAAGACCGGTTCGCTTACGTTGTGGAGTACTTTGATGATGAACCTTTTTATTGGTTCAATTCATGGTATCGAGGAGATGAACATCTCACTTGGAACTCTTTTACCATTGCAATGCTTTCTCGTTTCCATACCACCACCGCCTCCTATAATGGAATTCCACCATTGTCGTCACCACCACAAAAACACAAACCCACTTCACTATCGACCGGGACCATCACTAAATATACCGAGGCACGCTCCTCTTTCAACCGGATCACCCAATCGCACCCACCGAAACCAACTACCACGCCAGCCCCGTACGCTAAACCACTAGTTAAAACACTGCCTCCACCCCCGGAAACTAACAATCTTCTACCAACCCAAACTCACTTTCCTACAATGACCTTAAATTGTGACATTAATCCACCGCTTCGTTCTCCATATTCAGTGTATTGTCCTTTTGATGTTCCAAACTCCACCCCAAAATTTGGATACCACTTCCACCATAACACCATGACTTATCCAGTTGTTTGTAAATCTTCCACAGAACAAGCAACCCCAATCAAGGCTTCTTTACGCGGGACTCCAACACTTAAATGTCCACCTCGGAGCTTGAAGGTGAACCACACAACAACGACCGCAGCTGCAACATGGAAACGTGAGTGGCGCCCTCCATGGTGTCCCGTTGAGAGCGCCCCAAATGCTATTGGCAGATTTGAGTGGCGACCACCGTGGTGCTCGCAATCCGTCCTTGAGGACAAGGACGTTTTGAAGGGGCGAGGAATTGATACGTACCCGTGCCACGTTCACCGTTAATTATTTCCTATTATTTTGCATTGCATATTTCTATTTTCTCACCCATGATTTCCTTTCACGTAGGCACTAAAACCATGTTTCCATTTCATGGTTAATGTTCAGTTATTCATTCTTTTGTTATTTAGGTAATGTTTGAATTCAGAAAAAAAAAAAAGCAGAAAATCATTGAAGAAAAACTTGAGTTTATGTCTCTCTTCTTCTCTTGTGTTCTTGGGAATTTGTAGGTTTTCTCCGTAAACCTATCAGCAATCCTGGAATGTAATCCCTTGGGCCAAGTATGGTTTCAGTGATTTCTAATCTTATGCGATTGTTATTTAGGAATTCTGATTCGGTTTCTCATTCTGATTTGGCGATTACAAAATCTGGCATCTTCAATTACTAGGTACAGTACTAAGTTTCTTGGAGTAAATAGTTTGTTAATTGTAGACTATATACATATACTAATCATATTTTTCACATCATAAAGTTATGAGTATTTACTAATAGTTAATAATTTGAAATCCCAAAACACTGCAGATAACAGAAGCTTAGATACACTTAAGTTTTTTTCTTCGACCATTGGTATATAATTTCACATATTAAGGTTCTTCAATTTGGATTTAAATAATCCTAACTATGGCCGCCACCGGTCCTAACCAACAAAATGTGTGCTGAAAGACCCACCTTTTAACATATTGTCGACTAATGGCTCGTTTCAAAAAGAACCTCCCAGTTGCTCATCAATAGTTCGGCCCTTAAATTCCCAAGGGGATGATACAATAATTGGTTTACAAGGAATTAAAAAAAATGGAATTTGTTAGAATCCATGTGTATGCATTATATTCATTTGGATATAATAAAAAGCTTGTCTTGAAGAAAAACCTGGAATAACTTTTCACTTACCAACTGTTGTACTTTCATCCAACAAATTCTTGACGTAAATTCGGATTAAACTTTAGCTTCTATACACATAAATTCGGCATAACCTTATAATCCAGTCAGCATCTTATAACATATTCTTGATGTAAATTCGGATTAAACTTTAGCTTCTATAGATTAATTCTGCATAATGAATGAATCTATAATCAATTCAGCATCTTTTATAATATTAAAACACAAACTCTTGACATTAATTCGGATTAAACTTTAGCTTCTATACATAAATTCTGCATAGTGAATGAACTATAATCAAGTCAGCATCTTTTATAATATTACAACACAAATTCTTGACGTAAATTCGGATTAAACTTTAGCTTCTATGCATAAATTCGGCATAATGAATGAATATAATCAAGTCAGCATCTTTTATAATATTACAACAGAAATTGACGTAAATTCGGAAAAAACTTTAGCTTATATACATAAATTCAGCATAATGAATGAATCTACAATCAAGTCAACATCTTTTATAATATTACAACATAAATTCTATGAATTTCTTGGGGTCATAGACCAGGATCCTCCATCTCCGATAGCGGAGCAAACAGCCACATTATCAGCCACCTTGCTTGATCTCAAATGACAGAATCACCATGAACAAAACATAAGCCATTAATTATTGGCTTGTTCACTATAAGTGGAAAAGACTCAAACACGGCGCTTTCAACATTTGCTTTAGGTAAATTTGAAGCAACCAGGCCCCTCTCCTCAAGGTCTTCACATGTCAACCTTAACCAAACAAAACACAGATATCAAACACTCTTTATGAATCCTACCAAATCAATAAAAAAAAGTTTTAGATAAGTAGATCAATTACCTGCCCGGTATCATGTCATGGCATGTCCGGTTTTCCCTTGGAGCTGCATCATGGAAAAACCTGCATTCAACCGCTGTCCAACAATACACAACACAAAAACTCGTCAAGGTGGGAGACAAACACGAAGTGGGTGTGTGAGAGAGTTTGATATATCATACCTCGATTACATTATGGGTTGCAATGGCAAGTGGAGTAGATGGTTCCATTGTCACCGATTCTCGAGATGCCGAAGCGTTTTCACTGCATTCCAACAATAATCAAATTATAAGTAATTATCTGAACCATCGTCAATTTTGTATCACAAGCATCATCTACCAAAAAACTATATATTGAAAGCAAAAATAAATATTAATTTCATACCAGGTTGGGGATATCTTCGATACGCTTTGAACAATCAACATGTTATGATCCGATCCACACAACGGAGAGAGATTGATGTATACTGTGAGCGGATTTATAGCTGACACACAATTCAAATACAAAAAATGGTCAGAACACTTTCAAAACAGAATAATCCATAGATCAAAGGCATGTGTAAGCAAGCATACACAATACTGTACAGTTAAATCGATTTATAAGTATCGAACAAACAGAAAAACTTCTTACAAGGACAGAATCAGATATCTCATCTTGCCCTGTATTAGAGCAGGCTGCTGCTGCGGTGTCCTTGAAGTGATGTGATATGAGAACTATAGGCAAGCATCGTATATATAATTGAGGTTGCTGGGTAAACCCTAATATGTATTTGCATTATAATCCCTGAAATTAAATGTCTTTTAACATAAAAGTCAACAATTATATGATATAGGCATTTTTTATGTTTAGTGTTAATTTTAACCAAAAATAGAACAAATATATGTTCAATTAACTATCATTTATTTAACTTCTAAACCCGAAATATTTGTGAACACTACATTTCTAAGATATAAAAAATTTGTGGATGTACATGGATTTATGGAACGCACACTACAAGGTATTGGACCTTTAGCGGCGACACTCGTCGCCGCTAATGATACATTATTAGCGGCGACTGTCGCCGCTAATGGTCTTGCCAACTTTTGCCTATGCCTAATGCCCCTGTTGCCGCTAAAGGTATTTATCCACGTGGCATATATGTATGTATCTTGGTTTAAAATCTACAATAATTTAAACGCCAACCGAACTATAAAGGAACTAAAGCTTAAAAATTTATTCAGCGAGTGTGGGTCAATTTAGTACCACCATAAATTTGCATTACGTAAACCCATAGGAAGTGATTTATTAAATGCAATTCCATCTGTTCTTCTCTAGCTACTGAGTTGTAACGCCAAACGCAACCATGTAAAAACCAAAAGGTAGTGGAACAAATATTAGTTACGATTAATAGATATGATACTCTACGATCGTCATTACTTAGAAAAGACTTATTTTCATTCGTGGAATTGTCAATGGACTAAAGTTCATATGTTACTAACTAAATGCATTGTTGATTGACTACAAAGATTCATAGTGAAGTAGTGAGGAAATATATATTATCTTTAATCTTGCCCTGCAGGTAGTGTATTAGAGCAAGCGGCCAAGAAGTGATTTTCGATTTGAAGTAGACATCGGATATGTATTTGAGAAGGCGGGTAATTTGGTAAACCCTAATCTGAATTTGCAATTAAACCCCTGAGATTACATGCCTTCTAATATAGAACTCAACTATCCTGATATATAGGCATTTTTTTTTGTTTGAATGATGAAATTATTATATAATACAAAGGAAAAGACTAGTCTTCCTATTAATATTAAGGGTATACCCGGTTAACAAATGAATAGTGTTTGTAAAAAAATTATATTACACAACAGTTTTACTATTTGAACAAAAATAAAATATATCAATATTCAATTAAAGATCATTTATTTTACTTCTAAACTAACATATATTGTGAACCTTATAGGTGCAAGATACGGAAATGTAGTAGATGTACATAGATTTATATAACACATATGTGTATCTAGATTAAAAATCTGCGAATGATTTTAGATACAACCATATTATAACGGAACTGAAGCTTAAAACTGCATATGTCATTTGTGGGTAATTAAACTTGCCACCCTAAATTTGCATCTCATAAACTAATTAGAAGGTGATTTGTTGAATGAAATTCCATGTTTTCTTTTCTAGCTACCGAGTAGTGACGTAACCGAGTAGAAATTCAAAAGATGGTGGAACATTGCTTAGCCACGATTAATAGATATGAAAGTTTATTCAATCTTCAATACTTCTAATAATAGACTAAGATCCATTCAATTCTCAAGGGACAAAAGTCTTTTCACAACCAAGCATAGATTATCGAGAAATGCTTAGTGAAGTAGTGAGGGGAGATTTATCATCTTTAATGTGTTGCTAATATTTAGTAACCGGCAACAAATAAATATAAGTGATGATTAAGATTCCATTAAATTAAATATTCATATATAGTTTTACATTTGTTAAGACATAAGGTCTGCCTACACCCCACCATGCCTAGACCCGACAATAACTTTACTATTTGTATGATTTACTAGGTATATTAATTTGTATTTGTATTTGTACTTGTTGTTGTAAATTTGTTAAGACAATATGATGTTTTTAGTCTAACTATTATTTTTTGCACCAAAGCCACTAAATGGATGTTAAAACATAGTGACATGGAACAAGAATTTACATGAAATAACATAGGGCTCGCATTATGTTAATGAAGAGCATATAGTTAAACCAAATGATAAAATCTTTGTATGGGCCGATATAATTAACGTCATCTTGTGTTAGAATTTAAGCATAAATTTTTGTATGTGCTGATAAAATCTTTGTTGTAGCGCCTTATATGGTGATCCTTTGTCTAAACTTGAGTTCATTCCATGATATGCAGACGACCTCATATTGGATATATAGGTATACTGAGTAGATAGCAGTTTTAGCACTCATCAATGTCATACAATTAACATAGTACTAAAATACTTAATGGACACCGTAGATTATACTTTGACATTGATTGGATTCCCCTTTTGATTTCCTTATTCTGCATCATGTTAATAGGACTATCGTGGATGCTTCATAAATGACTGCTTGTGTTCTAAATATGTTTTATGTAATAAATGTAACTAATTATATCCAATGTCAATTTATGTAACATGTTAGTACATGTATAGATGTCCCTAGCCTACTATAGGTTTTTGTGCGTTGTTTTCAATGTATTTATACTTGTTTTAGTGATTAAGGGAATTTTAGTAATTAAGATAGGCGACTAGGTCTTTATACACGACTGGCTTAGCCATTTGTGTGGGACAACAGGCGATTGGCTAATCAATTGCCCCCACCCAGTCGTGTGTTATTGAGCCAGTCGCCCCAAGGGCCTTTGGCGACTGGCAGGGGCTATCAATAAACCCAATGACTGCCCTAATCGTTAGCTGTCAAACCAGTTTGGTTTTGTGGTCTGAGATTGTCTTGTAAACACCCGCGCTCTGTTTTATCAATTGAATAACCATTTAACCATGCCTGACAACTCGTTTTTGTGTGAGCTTGTTGTTCTTGTTGCTGAATCCACGACCCAAGGATTCCACACTCGTTTCGAGTCCAAACATGTGATATCCGGATCATCCGTGATGGTCCTACATAACAGTTGTAGACATTTATCGAATCCGGTTTGTGACTTATATCACTATAATTAAGTGACCCCTAACACGGACAAGGTGTTACAATTATGGTATGAGAGCCATGATTTGTTGAATAACATAAACTTAAACTTTAAAATAAGATATGAGGTGTAATAAGTAGGGTGAATTAAGATTTTATCCCTAATTAACCTTTTGATTCGTCATTCTATAATATCAATCTAGGTTTTAGTTGTCATTCTTTCACAATTTATAATAACCAATTTGGCTTCCTGAATATAACAAATGTAATGAATTAGTCAACCTCGTCATTGCTATCTCTTTCATTTCTTTGTAATGAACTTATAACACCATTATCCGCCGACTGAAGTCAAATGTAACAAATTAAACTGAGAACACGCTCCACCCATACCCTACTACAACACATGCCTCAAGTAGAATATAACAAGAATTATTTATCGATCTTAGTACCTTGACACCTTAGCACCCTTGTTATTTATCAGAATTTTGGCATATTTTCATGATGCATTTATGTTTGCTCCACCATTTTCTTATAAACATAACTTGACCACTAAGAAGCATGATAGTATACTTAGGGCACTCTTGTAAGGTAAATTGATTATTGCATATATGTCATGTGTAAGGAATGTATGGTTAATCGGCTTTGTACGGATTAAAACAAGTCGTGCTTGGTATAATATAATTGATGATTATTTTAAGTGCAATGGGTATGACTGATCAGGAAACGAGCCTAGTGTTTATACTAAGGAGAGAAAGATGGTAATCTTACTAGTAGTTGTTTGTATATGTAGATATATCTACAGGAGTTCCTATAGTTTCTTGATACAAGAATTTAAACATAAAATACTTGGGGTATTTCAAATGTCAATATTGGAGAACTTAGTACTTTATTAGGTTTAAAGTTATACAAAATAAATGATGGTCGTTTGTTCACAGCCGAAATATGCACTATTTGACTTGCTTAAAATGGAAAATTTAAATTCATTGCAACTCCAGCGAATTGATATGATAGGTTGCAGATGGATGATGGTGGGGGTACTGGTTGATGAAAATAGATCGATCCAGAAGTTTGGTCGGTGGTTTGCTTTATCTGATTCATATCAGACCATATATTGTGTTGTTAGCATGGAATATTAGAAGCAGAAAGGGCATTCCAAGAAATGAAAAAATGTTTGATGAACCTACCCACACTAGTTGCTCCGCTCCCTAAACAACCCCTGATGTTATACCTATGCGCAGCGGAAAGGTCAGTCAGTGCAGTACTAATGGTGGATAGGAAGCTAGTGCAAACACCAATATACTACATCAGCAGGTCCTCACTGATGCAAAAACAAGGTACTCCATAATGGAAAAGCTAGTCCTAGCCTTGGTGCACGCCTTGCGCAAGCTACGCAAATACTGACGTGTGGCTAAGTACGCATAATGTTTGAATGAATTTAACACACAATTGGTTTTAATATTTATAAAAATGCTTTAGACCTTAACATTAAAACACACACAAAAAGGCAAGTGTACCCTATCATATATATGTAGTAAAGCATAGATAAGAACCAAATATCGATCCATGGACGCTGGCGGATGCAATAGTATTGAAACGTTGTCCCCGATTTTACCAGTAAGAGATAGTTGGAAGTTGTTTAAACTAAATTAATCTAAAATACTAAATTAACATATGTAAGAATCCAAATACAAAATATATAAGTAACTATACTATATTAACAACCTAAGCATGTCAACTACATAACATATGTTAAACGTGCGCGAGATTAACATTCCCATGTTCAGACAATTAGTATCCCTTTCGTGAATCCTAACATAACAACTGTTCGGAAAGTTAACAAGATAAACACACGTTAACCACCTAAAATTTTTCATTAATGAGCTATTGATATAATCTCATGCAAATCTTTTAAAGATAATTAAGTTAGTCATCTGTTAAGAGTTTTCTAACCTCGCTAATCAAGAAAAGCAATACCGAATACACAACACAGCCACCGAGACTAGACAAACTTTAAACACAAACTTACTAAACTCCCCATCTTTACCAAAATAACTAACAAACATCAAAAACTGTGTCAAGGATCAGTAACAACACCATTAAGCTGTTTAAACCCTATTACGTGCAGATAAGCATTCATGATCATTATTCTCCTGACTTTAACCAAACCAATACCCGTTTCCAGTTTCGTTGTGTAAACATATCAACAAGTTAACTAGTTTACTTAATTAACCGGACGGTTTTTCAACATGTACCCGACTAACAAAACACAATAATAATCAAAGTTACCCGAACATAACCACGAATCCAACAACAATGAAACATGTTTGCAATATGAACATCAAGATTATAACATCAAAAATGACAAAATCATACAAAACTTGATTAACATACATTCAAATGTTTAAACAACCGAATACTATTGTTTTTACCTGTAGGTTACAATATCTAACATAAACATCACAAATGTGCTATAAAAACTCTGATTTGAACAATAATAGGTTAAAAGGTCAAACCATAAATAAGCAAAATGTGAATGATTGGATGATGATAATGGGTCCCGATCACCTCCCGAGCTTGTTATCCACCTTCACAGCAGGTTCACAGCTTCAAAAATTGCCTAGAACTTCAGAAAACTACCCAACATTTTTATCAGACCAGTCTGCCCTGTTTTATAGAGTTTTTTCAATGTGCACGACCGTATACAAGGGTTGCACGATCGTGCACTTTATTTTGAGCGTGATATGACCCTACGTGGGTCAGACAAGTGGGTCAAGTAGACTGATTGACCAGATAAAGGTGCACGGTAGTGCACATGGTTCGCATGACCGTGCTGATCAGGTTATCACTGAGAATCTAGTTGCACTGGCTTGTGCACTGGTAGTGCTTCCGAGAAAAGTTGACTCGAACGGTCTTGCACTTGGTCTGCATGACTTTGCATATCTGAGTTACTGAGAACTTTGAGTGCACTGGCAGTGCTGCAGATTCAAGTAATTCAGCACGAACATGCACTTTGATCAGAAACTTCTGAATATGCAGGAAATGTCCGCTTCGTCCAGCTTTCGCCCGTTTTCTTCAACTTTGTCTTTTAGGAGCCTTTAAAGACCTACAAAAACAATAGAAAGCGGTTAAGTACCAAATCTATGAAATGAACATCGAAAACACGCGATTCGGGAGTTTAATCGGGGAACTATATATGTGTATTTTAACATATATCAGATACTTTCAGGGCCATCCAATCATTGTGCTAACAGACTAAAAACTGAACAATGTCTTGTGCAAATCAGAATTATCAGTCAGATTGGAAAAATCGGTAATTGAATTGGGTGAACACACAATAAATTACAAGATGCACCCAACTTTAAAAGGACAAGTGCTGGTTGATTTCCTTGCAGAGGTACCCAAAGAAAAAAATTGAAGAATGTAAAGTTGAACAAGAAATACAAGTGGTGCATGATGAAAAGGCTGTTTGTGCCCCATACCTCAAGGGCGCATCAAATAATGAAGGCTTAAGTGCCGACCTAAGAATACTGAGCCCATAAGGAAATGAATTCACCTACATGATTCGCCTGGAGTTCAAAAGTACTAACAATGAAGCTGAATATGAGGCTTTGTTGGTAAGGCTCTGAATCGCATAAAAACTAGGTGCAAAACATGTGGTCACGTATGTCGAATCAATGTTGGTGGTGGGACAGATTAAAGGAATCTACGAAGCAAAGGACACATCCATGATACTGTACTTAGAGTAATCCAAGGAGTTAATGAAGCACTTCGCATCATGCACCATCATCCACATCAGTAGAAGTCAAAACAAACCAGCGAATGCTCTGAGCAAAATGGCATCAACCAGTTTCAACCATCCTGCGAAGGAGGTCCACGTGGAAGTCATGAATCAGCCATCCGTTCCACACAAAGAAGTGAACGTCATCCATACAGGAATAAACAGCTGGATGCAACACAGCCAATTCATTATGGATTGCGGTAGAGAGGAGAAATGACTGTGATGAAAGAGCTAGGTAGACCAATTATGATCAGATTCAGAAAGAATTTGAATCATCTTGATGCATTGGGAATGAATACTTAAAGGAGATGACCACTTAGATTTGATCATTTAATGAGCGAAATGTTTAAATTTAATATTGAATACACATCTTATGAGTTGATCAAATGTTATGAAGATGCTCTTCTAAGTCACTCGACGCAGTATTTGGAAGTACTGAAAGAAATGAGAAGTTACGAGCATATCACTGTCAAAGAATTCATTTTGAAATAGGAAAACAAGGATACTAAATAAATGAGGATGGCTAATAGACAACTCTTACCCCAGAATCTAGAGGTTTACTATGGTGCAAGCAAAACTATCTCAAAAGCCTCTTCCAGCTCAAGACCTCACACTGCATTTGTCTCAGCAAATGTTCTCGAGTCACTATATGCTCTCCCATCCTACACTCAAGCACCTACCATGGACCCAACTCAAAACCCCTGTAATCCATAGGGTTATTTGACACAACCACAACCCTCAGCCACATCCATCCCCATAGCTAGGGACATACACGTAGTGTATTTACAAGGATTAATTATGTATTTGATAAACTCTATGGACCAAAATTACAAGATATGTAGAGCACATGGATCAAGAATGCAATTAACTCAAATAAAAGTATATTACCATACACACACACATATATATGCAAATACACAAATGAGCATATAAATTAATACACTCATATAGATGCACATATCTTTATCCACATACAAAAATAAACATAACCATGCACATACACATATACATATAACAAATATTTACCATATTAACCTAACAATTAAAAAAACAAACCAATGTAAACGATAACAATCTAACAAATACAATTAACAACTTAACTTTGTAAAATGTTAGGGTTTTAAACCTTTCATGATGGTATGGTAGTGGTGGCAGTGTGGGTGATTTGGTAGCAATGATGTGGTAATATTGATCACGCAGCTCGAGAGATAAGGAAGAGAAATGTGAAGACGAGAATGAAGCAGCATTAGGTTTTTAACCATGGTATTGATGGTATATGCTGGTAAATTTTTGCGACCTGTATAATGGTTTGTGTATCTTGTGCGACCTAGGTTTTAGGGCGGTAACACCATTGGATTTTCAACTATATGTTCCAAATCGGCCATCAGGCCTCGTGATTTGTTATTTGATTTGTTTTGTTACACAAAGTTATTCTATGTCATAACATCTCATTTTAATTATAGAACATCACTATTTCACTTTCATTTTCTCTATATTGACCGCCAACAGGTTTTTGTAAAGTCTTATTAGATTGGTTTAACTACACAAAGTTATATTAGGCCATATATAACATATAATTTTGTTGTGAAACACATGTCAATACACTCTTAGTGATTCTCTAATAGATTGTTATGATATAGTCTACATCAACCAAATATAGATCAAGCCTTTTCAAAATTTAATTATAAATATTACAAATAAATTATAATACATTACATCACATTACATCAAATCACATTATATCACATCATGTGGACCCAACACATCACATAACATTACATTACATCACATCAAATCATATCACATCACATTACATCACATCACATCATATTACATCACATCACATCACATTACATTACATCACATCACATCAAATCACATCAAATCACATCACATCACATCACATCACATCACATCACATCACATCACATTACATCACATTACATTACATTTTGAGGTATGACAAATTACAGGAAAAAAAATATTAACTTTAGACAATAACATTTTCTAATATGACAAAGCTAAAATGTAAACTACATTCTTCAAAACCATACGTAGGGTTTTGCGTGTAAGGACATGAAAACATGGTTTGTAAATGGTAGCACACATCGTTTTAGACTCAAAGTTAGAATCTTAAACCAATGGCAGCGAAATTTGAAGTAATTGTATGACAAATCATCAAAACACATGAACAAAATAAAATGTCAACTAATGTTCAACACGGTCACCAACGCCTTCAGCCAAGGAACCACCATTGAAATCTCAACACATACACTAATCTCAAATGCATGTTCTATAGTAATAAAGTAATGGTCACAAAGAGTTTGATGAAATCATCTTTTAAAAAAAGTTTATGTCTACAACTTTAAGACTATCATACAATTCAAACACAATTTACCTACCTATCAAATCACCAATACAGCGTCTATGTCAAAATTGTCATGAAATCGTCTATAAGGCTGTCAATTAGCATCGTTTACTCATCAAATGACATCTATATTGTCAAGGGACTCATCTGCCCATGATCGGGTATGAACATAATCGTCATTGGAATTGTTAAATCAATGCACGTACGCGAGCAATCAATCAATTCATCATTTTTTTAATATAAAGATCATATTCGCTTATCATCTTATAAAAGACTTATGTAAATCAGCCAAGACACCTTTAAATCACCTGAAAGCGTCTTTTCACAACAAGAACTCGAACTCACTAAAACGACTAACCAGACACCTCTAACGTCTATCATTTAAGCAAAGTCGTATACGTCTTACATAATTTGACCTATCCCCAGTATCACGAGTTGATTCGCATACGAGGATCACTTGGGCTTGGTACCCTAGGCCGAACCACCTTCACCGTGGCCTAGACACCCAAATAAGACCCACACAGGTCCCGTTTCTACACTGCTCACCAGAACCTTAATCGGTTCCACCAACCTCGCCGAGGGCTTCCCGCCATAGGTCAGCACCGCTATGCCACCACTAGCCTTAACCAGTTCCTCCTGACTATCGCCGACCCACAACCATTCACAATCGGAAACTCGGAAACCAAATGATAACAACTCGACCTTTGGGCCCACTTCCAAACTAGCTGCGATGAGACCAGAACCGAAAATACTCAAATTAAATACAAGATCATACTTAGTATTTGCGAGAAATCACCACTAAGTGCTTCGGTTAGGGTCACACGCATTCTCAAAACCTAAAATCAAGAAATCAAGAAACCAATAAAACAATCAAGCGATGACCAACACACTTTCATGTGCAAATTTTTATGACTTGTCCAAACTAAAACTCCTCCTGACCCTCATGCAAATCCACGGCCCGACATGACCCGATCAAGATTATTCCAACATTCACCCCTATAATCTTGATAGGGTTCTTTTCTTGCTACTTTCTCGAGTGAAACATACCGATCTTGCTTTTTTCTAGTTGCTACCTTTTTTTTCTTTCTTGTTTCCAAAATCACAAAGACTCAATCATTATCTCTCTTTATGAACAAACAGGTGTCCATTTCTTTATTTCTTTCGGTTGTCGAATTTCATTTCTTCTTTCTCATCGACACCCGGTCTTCCTTTGTTGTTGCTTGCTACTTTCTTACTTTCTTGCAACACCACCGGTCTCTTTCTTACTTTCTTTCTTTCGGTGCCATCTTTCTTTCTCAGGAAGCGAAGCCAGCCTCTTTCATTCTTTCTTCTTTCTTGTGGCGCCTCTTCTTTCTTTCTTACTGATTCAAGGATTTGAACTCAACTTTCTTTCCTGCTTCGTCTTGCTATTGGTTACAAACAGAACAATTCTACTTGCTTTCAAAACTGCACTACTTGTGAAACCTTCCTGGGAAATACCTACTGAGATCTATTCATGACCGCTTATCTTTTCAAGTCACGAAGATTAATATAACTAACCCGGTTCTTGCAATCAGATATCTTGAACCTGAACACTTGGCTTATCTTAGTTCCCAACAATCACTTTTACCTGCTGCAATCTTCTCCTTCTTGGCTGCTTAGTTTCTTGCACTTTATTCCCTGCTTGTTTGTTTATTTTTTTCTCGATCAATTTCAACACCCCACAACTTTTTTTTTATGCTTACAATTAATAACTGAGACTTGCTACTTTCTTTCAAGGTTAGATTGAAAAGTGCTTCCACTTCTTCCTACGAATCAAGAAATCGATAAGCCTCTTACTGCTATTTTCCCGCGATCCAATAACATACGATCATAGTGAATTGCTCTTGCTACTACTTTGCCTTCAAACCTGCAGCCAAGGGCTGCTACCTTACTCGAAAGGCGACTCTCAAAATGGCCACCTTGCTCTGATACCAAATGTTGGATTAAATCTTCAAAAATCAGACAAACAAACTCACAATAATATTTACTGCTTAATCTTTCAAAGGAAAACTAGTAAGGAAAACTGGACAATGCTCTTTATTCAAGCTAGCCTAATATTACTTATAAAGGGAAAACGAACAAATATGTGCTAGAAACCAGGTCATTTCTAGCTTTTTAGTACCACTCCAACGTTCACATCTTTGCCAACTTTCACCTATTAATTCCTTGAAACCCGTTCAAATTGACCAACACACTTTCACGTGCAAATTTTTATGACCCATCCAAACTAAAACTCGTCCTGATCCACACGCAAATCGATGACCGGGTCATGACCCGATCAAAAGTACGTATTCGAACAAAAGAAATCAAGGCGTCCCATTGGCAACGATCTGGTACCACTACAATTCCCAAGCCACAACCAAATCTCAAAAATCCCCTCAAAACCCACCCATCTCCTCATCACATAACCAGGTTGAGCCCTTCACTTGAATATGGTGACCTCCAATCTAGCTCCCCGTTCCTCTTTCAATCCATTTACGGCTAGATCTCTAATCAAACATCCAGCCATATCTAAATTAACATGGTAGACGGGTTGTGGAAGTCCTCAGTTCCTTGTTCAGGGATCTAAGCAAACAAAGCGGAGCGTAGGGTAGGTTTAGCACAAAGAGTGATGGTGGTGGTATTTGGGGGAACACGAACCTTCAAATATGAGGTTCTACCATATGGATAGTGAGTAGACATGTACAACAAACTGGTTTTTTTGGTCAAACCGGTCTGGTTTATAAACCGGATCGGTTTTTTTTTTATTTATTTATTTTTTATTATTTATTTTTTTTTGATGAAGATAAAACCGGTTTTTATCCAAACCGGTCCGATTTTGGAACCGGTTTATAGCACCAAAAACTACCATCTATTGGAATCGATTAGGACCGGGTATAAAACCGGTTTTTTGCCAAACCAATCCTCCAATATCCAAAATACCTTGCTTATACCGGTTTTTTTTTTCTCAAAAACCGGTTTTTTCTCCAAACCAGTTTTCAAACCAAACCGATCCACGAAATCACAAACCGCTCATAGGACCGATATATAGGGTCGGGTTCGGACCGGTTTCTCTCTAAACCGGTTTTTTCCAAATCTGTTTTTTTGTACACCTCTAATAGTGAGGCCTATGTAGAGCGACTTTAGGTATTTTTTGTTTATAATTTACAGATGGGCGAGTATAGGAGAGCCAATGGGTTTTATATGTGATTATCATTCATTACAATTATCCGTTTTTCATAAACCGGCATCTTGCAGACTGCTAGTGTAATTTTAACAAATATTCTATTTTTTATGATTACATCTTATTAGAAGAAAAACAAAACAATGAAACATATCACGAATACTAGATCCACATTAAATTGAGTACAAATAACAAATAAAAACACTATGAGCAATCAACATGGTACAGTATGAAATCCTATCTTGTATAATCAGCGCAGCTCAGTAACAAAACGGTAAAGGCCAGAACAAGCAAACGATAGATGCATTTGCGTTGAATCAGTACATGCTTGCATCTACAGTCATCAAGCCTGCACATTTGACATCAGAAACAAATACAAGTACTTGGTATTCCTGAGGCAATTGGTGTATGGTCTTGCGGTCCTCAAACTGGCATACATAGTCATTAACACCGAGACATTTTACGTTTATGTAGTTCTCCAAGGAATGGACAACACGCTTCTCTTGGATGGTATGAATGCTCTGCACATCATAATGATTAGACGCGTTAAATGTCCTCGGGCAGGTAATACCCAATGTCACCACTTGAGCAACATAATAGGGTCATCAGTCCTCATCAGCACGCAATCCCCGACTGTACATACTGTTGGAAATAATATTTGATTATCCTAAGTTAGATTATTTAGAATGTATTATTGTTGTATAATATATAGTTGTGGCGGTTATGGTGGTTAAACTGAACCATTGTGTCGGTTCACTAAAGGGTGTCATACCCCTTCACCACATATAAATAGCCCCATACCCCTTCATTTGTATTTGGATGATTCTTTAATAATATAGCATGTTTCTGTAAATTCTCTCTATTAAATCTCAACATGGCATCAGAGCCTTGGTATCATCGATCCATAACAGTGAAAGAAGAGAGAATCACAGAAATGTTTCATCCCCTGTTTTCGAATGAAAACAGAGACTGCCCAAGAATCGTTTCATATCGATTCACAGAATGTTTTTTCCAATCCAGACGATAAGGAAGATCATTATTTGAAGATTATAACCGTAAAAGAGATAGAACATCACCGGAAGAACGAATCCGACGAAACTCCGGCGAAGTTCCGGCAAGAAGAAAACGGAAGTTTAACGTTATTGAATCACGAACAGACGGTTATATCCCATCCCTTTATTGTTTAGAAAGAATCGAATACAAGAAATTCTTAATCCAATCAAAAATTCAAAATCAAACCATTTTTGGTTATCCCTGTTTCGTGAAGAACAAAGTTTTCCCGCCAAAATTTATTTAAAGTATGATTTGATCAAGAATCAAACACAAAAAACATGGTGGAAAACGAATCATAGAAAGAAAATCGAATTTGTTTCCAGATTAGAAAGAAAAAAAGGGAGCGCAAGTTTTTTTTTGAAAGAACACTCTTTGATAGTTTGACTTTTCAAAAGTCAAATACTATTAGTTTTATCAAAAGGAAAGAAAGACAGAAAGGGCACGTTTTTTTTTGTGTGGTGCAGAAAGTGTTATAGGAAAGTTGTTGACTTTCAAAAGGTCAACAGAATTTTTAAATGAATAAAATAGATAGTGGGTTAAAGAAAATGGAAAGAAGGGCAAGATTTTATGTGTGCAGAAACTTTAGTAGGAGAGTTTTGACTTTCAAAAGTCAACACACTTACAAAGAAGTTTATTGGTAGAATATTTTGAGAAAGTTTATTGACTTATAAAACTCAAACAGAAAGTTTAGAAAGAGTTTTATTAGAAAGTCAAACTTGATTTTTGTGTGGAATATTTTTTGGATTTTTTTTTAAAGGAAAATAAAAATCAAACAAGTATTTGATTTTAAAAGAAAAATCAAAAATCATTAAAACTCCACATAGCAAGTCAAAAATCGAATCATAAACGATTCGTATAGCAAGATACTCCGAGCCTATTTCGGTTCGTCGAGAAAATTAGCAAGTAACTCCGAGCCTTTTGGTTCGTTGAGAAATAGCAAGTAACTCCGACCATTCATGGATCGTCGAGTATAGCAAGTGACTCCGAACATTTGTTCGTTGAGATTAGCATGTCAACTCCGAATTCTATTCGTTGAGTATAGCAAGTTAGTGCATAAGAACCTGATTAGCAAGTGGGTCAGGAGCACATAAAACCTGATTAGCAAGTAGGTCAGGAAGAAAGCCCCGATTAGCAAGTTGGTTGGGAGCAAGCAAGAAAATTGGTTAGCAAGTTGGCCAAAAGCAAGAATAGCAAGTTGATCAAATCGAAGTCCAATTAGCAAGTAGGTTGGATAATTTGATCAAACTCAAGCAAGAAAAGTTAGACCTTCGTGGCAAGTTAGACCTTTGTGGCAAATTAGACCTCTGTGGCAAGTTAGACCTTTGTGGCAAGTTAGTCCTTCGTGGCAAGTTAGACCTTTGTGGCAAGTTAGACCTTCGTGGCAAGTTAGACCTTCGTGGCAAGTTAGACCTTCGTGGCGAATTCGACCTGTGTGGCAAATAAAGAAAGAAAACCTTTGCTTCAAAGTAAGCAAGCAAGAGAGTTTAGCAAGTCAGAAAGTTAGTAAGAAAGCAAGATTGGAAAGAAAAAGTCAAAGAAAGTAAAGCAAGAAAGCAGCAAGGAACTTAGCAAAGTTAAAGCAAGTAACAAGCAAGAAAGAAATTGGGAAAGAAGCAATAACATCGGTTGACAACATTGCAAGTGAAATTTAATAAGATGTCAACAACAACGATGAAGAAAGTTATGGCAAACGTGAAGCAAGAAGAAAGCAAAGAACAAGAAAAACTTCATTCGCATGCATGAAGAAGAGATCAACCCTACTATGGAGCAAGAAAGGATAAATCAAAATTAGGGGGGAGAATGTTGGAAATAATATTTGATTATCCTAAGTTAGATTATTTAGAATGTATTATTGTTGTATAATATATAGTTGTGGCGGTTATGGTGGTTAAACTGAACCATTGTGTCGGTTCACTAAAGGGTGTCATACCCCTTCACCACATATAAATAGCCCCATACCCCTTCATTTGTATTTGGATGATTCTTTAATAATATAGCATGTTTCTGTAAATTCTCTCTATTAAATCTCAACACATACAAACAAATCAACAGGGTAATCAATCTCCAAAAATCAACATATTAATCTAGAATAAAAATGCATTAATATACATATTAAGTTCCAAATCAGGATGAAGATATCTGGATTTTATACAGCCTACACCAACATCTATACCCATAAAAATCAAACCTGACTCCGAACCATATGAAGACAAACAAACATAATAGGGTATAACAATAACATATAAATGACTTTTAAAACCTCAAAATTGATTTTTTTAAAGTCTGATTCATATAAATAAAAAAAATAACCAATTATACAAACATATGTTAAAAGTGCATGTTTAACATTAAAATATATATATACATATATATCCAAAAATACTATTTTAACAAAGATATGGACATTGTGATTTTAACATACCTGACAGGTAAACAAGCATATGCAAGCTTCGCTATGAGCAATCAACATGTTATTATCCGATCCACAGGACGGAGAGAGAGTGATGAATACTGTGAGCGGATTGATAGCTGACACAATTCAAATACCAAAAACGGTGAGAACACGTTCGAATCAGAATAAACCACAGATCAAAGGCTTTTGAAAACAAGCAAGATACTTAAAACCGATGTATAGGTTTAGAACAAAAAGTAAAACAGCTTACATGGACAGTGATTCAGATATCTCATCTTGTCCTGAAGTTACTGTATTGAAGCAGGCGGCAGTGGCCTTGAAATGATATGAGAACTATAGTCAAGCATCGTATATATATAGTTGAGATCGCAGGGTAAACCCTAGCCTGTATTTGCATTATAATCCCTCAAGTTAAATGTCTTTTAATATAAAACTCAACTGTTATATGATATAGGCATTTTTTGATGTTAAGTGTTAATTTGAACCAAAAATAAAACATGTCTACGTTCAGTTAACGATCATGTAATTAATTCTAAACACGAAACATTTTTAAACATTACATTTTTAAGATATAAAAATTTGTGTATGTACATGGATTTATGGAACACGTATATGTGTATCGGCAACCGAACTATAAAGGAACTGAAGCTTAAAATTTTATTTCACGAGTGTGGGTCAATCTAGTACCACCCTAAATTTGCATTACGTAAGCCCCTTAGGAAGTGATTTATTAAATGCGATACCATCTTTTCTTCTCTAGCTACCGATATGTGACGCCAGACGCAATCATGTTGAAAATCAAAAGGTGGTGGAACAAAGATTAGTCACGATTAATAGATATGAAAGTCTACGATCATCACTACTAAAAAAAGACTAATTAGCATCCGTCAAATTGTCGGATAAAAGTTTATATATTAATAACTAAATAAATTGTTGGTTGATTACAAAGATTCATAGTTAAGTAGTTATACAGAAGATATATTATCTTTAATCTTGCCCTGAATGTATTGTATTTAGAGTAGGCGGACATGAAATGATTTTGGATTTGAAGTTAGACACCGGATATGTATTTGAAAAGGTCCGGTAATTGGGTAAATTCTTATCCAAATTTACATTAAAACCATTAAATTAAAGGTCGGGTTATTCATAGCAGTGTCTCGACTCCGGGGCAGGGGTTCGTTTTTAGTAGGCTAGGGTTTGCCGTCCAAAAAGGGTGGCGGCACAGCTTGTTGCCCGCCTGCCCGCTATCTTGATGTAATTTTTCGCAAATTTTTCTTTATTATAAAATTGGAGGTTTTGCATGTAAAAAAAATAGAACTCAACTGCCCTGAGATATAATATTTTTTGTTTGAATAATGAAATTATTATATATAGGGTAGGGATCCTAAGAGAACCAACCCCTATTTGAGAACTGAGAGAACCATTCTGGGCCACACATTTCATATAAAGGCAAAAAAAAAAAAAAAAAAAAAAAAAATTTGTTTTAATCGCACATTTTTATGCAAGGAAAATTTTTTTTATTTTTTTTGAATTTTTTTTCATTTATACATATGTGTATATAACATTTTTCAGCTATACATATGTGTATATTTTAGTTATACATATGTGTATATTGCATTATACATATGTGTATAACATTTTTCAGCTATAATTGCATATGTGTATAATGCAATTATACACATGTGTATACTGAAAAAAAATACAAAAAAAATAAAAAAAAAAAGTTTCCTTACATATAAAGCAGCGATTTTTGCAAAAAAAAAAAAAAAAAAAATTTGCCTTAGAGAAATGTGTGGCCCAGAATGGTTCTCTCAGTTCTCAATTTGAGGAAAGGTTCTCATTTGAACCAAATCCTATTATACAAAAGAAAAGACTAATCTTCCTATTAATATTAAGTGTAACCCAGTTAACAAAAGATCTAGTCGTCGTACTAAAATTACATTCCATTACAAATATACTCTTTGAACAAAAATAAAACATATCATTTGTTCAAAACTAGAGATCATTTATTTTACTACTAAACTAAAATATATGGTGAACAGTATAGGTGAAAGATACGGAAATGTGGTAGATGTACATAGAATCATAGATTTATGTAACACGTATGAGTATTTAGGTTTAAAATCTACGATAATTAGGAATTCAAGCCTAAAATAGTATATGTCGTGTGTGGGTAATTAAACTCGTCACCCTAAATTTGCATCTCATAAGCCATTTAGAAGGTGATTTGTTGAACGAAATTCCATGTTTTCTTTTCTAGCTACTGAGTTGTGACGCAACCGTGTAGAACATCAAAAGGTGGTGGAACATTGATTAGCTGTGATTAAAATATATGAGAGTGAATTTGATCTTCAGTACATCTAATAAGAGACTAAGATCTATTACATACCTAAGGAACAAAAGTCTATCACAACCAAAGATACATTGTTGATAAATTCTTAGTGAAGTAGTGAGGGGTGATATATTATCTCTAATGTGTCTGTATGACCGTTAGACTAATCCAGATATCACGGGTTTCCACAAAACACAAGTGCATAATACTCGGGTTTCGGTTTGTAACAAGTTTATAATCAAACACACATAAAAACACGTAAGCATATGTTATCAAAAGATTTCTCGCACACGTGTTTACAAACGCGATCAGATCATCAAATACACAAAATTCTCACAAACTCAATATGCACGAATGGCTGAGTTTGGCTTTTTCAAAACCATCTAGCTTATGTTTGGCTTTTTCATAATGACATCTTGCTTGTGTTAATTTTTTCTTTGTTTCCTCAACCAATTTAATATAATTATCAATCGTTGATTGTTTTTCTAGCAAGAGTTTTAGAAAGCTCGGAATTTTCTTTCTTTAAAATCTCATTCAGGTTTTTTTTAAAAGAGAGATGAAGAAGAGATAGAGAGAGATTTGAAAAGGTTGTATTGTTTAAAAAAATTAAGAGAGATATAATTCTTTATATTTATATAACTATCATCAGGTTTTGTTAGTGGGTTAAATTACTAGAATGCCCTCCAACTATAATACAAAAGTTAAATATAATACAAAAGTTAAATATGTGGCAAAATGATAGCCCTTCGTTTGGTTCTCGGGCTCTCTCAACCGGAGAGTGTTCTCAATAGAACCGAATCTTATTAGATAGTTCTTGAGTACTACTAGTAGCCTCATTAAAAGAACCATTTATATAACTATTATTAAAACCATGTGTGGCAATAACCAAGTCGGATATTGAACCGGGTTTGGAGAAGACACTACTAGAAAATGGATCATTTGCTACATAAGTTTCCTACGAAAAAAATGAGTCACAAATTTTGACAGAGTTGCCACACATTTGTGACGATAAAAAACCTCTAATTTTTTAAACAAATTTGCTACACAATAGCAACCATTACTTAGAAAATTACGTAGGAAAGGCATAATAAATTTCCCACACCAGATTTTCGTAGGAAATTCGTTAAAAATTGCGTAGTAATTAAATGTGTAGTAATTGGTTTCCGACGATGGTTTTGCTAACGTTAAGGTTTTGTTGAAAATTCATCACAAATTTGAATCTGGTATGCATTTGCAACGAAACCTTGATTTTAGAAAAAACCCTCATCGGAAACCAATTAATACACATTTATTACGCAATTTTCAATGTATTTCTTACGAAAATATGTTGTGGGAAATTTGTGATGCATTTCCTATGCCATTTCCTACGCAATTTTCTAAGTATTGGTCGCTATTGTGTAAAAAATTTGTCTAAAAAATAAGGGTGTTTTTTGTCATCACAAATTAGTAGCAACTTGTGGGAGTGCCCGTGCGTTTGCTGCGGGTAATTTGTGAGGAATTCAGGTCCTCGACATACCTTGACCAAGCTTCAATATTACAGCCGCTAGAAAGTCACTCAATACTTTGTGGGAAATTAAAAGTATAGAGAAATTTCGTTTAGATATCTTATCAATATTTTCACCAATAATCAGTGAGAAATTAAAAGTTACGGAGCAACAACATGGTGTTACAAGAGCATGTATGAGGGACTTGACATCCTACCATATTATAAATAAGACAGTAAACTAATTGTGTTATATATTTTCTAGTTAAACTCAGATGTTTTCAGAACCAGACTGGATGTCGAACCAGTCTCCTTACAGGTTCATTGGTCCAACCGGACCAACTGGTCGGACCGGATGTAAGAACCGGATGGTGTCGTAAAATTAAGAGGGTTAACTTCGGAAAAAATGTTAAAAAATCCTGTTCAACCCATTAAAAACCCGATTCAACTGGTCCGACCCCTCGATTCGTTGCACAAGCGGTCCAATACCCCGAACCGAACCGGTTCGATCCCCGGTTCTCGGTCCAACCAATCCAGTCAGGATTTCAAGACATTGGTTAAACTTTGCCACTAATTAAACCATTAGCTAAAAATCTTTCTTAGTTCTACCAAATACTCCAATCAAAATCATTAATTTAAATATCAATAAGATTGACAATTAAATATTGGTTCAACAAAAAATAGAGAAAATTCTCATAACAATTCACTAAGCTAATAAACATCAACTTTAGGATTATATTGGATCAAATGGGTCGCATTAAACCATAATATGCATCAGCCTCAAAGATGATGCACTTTAGCCATAAAAGTTTTTGCAAAATGCAACCAAAACAGCCCCAAACGTACAACAAAATTGCTGTCAAAACATACCCAAACACGCAGCTTAATTGCTGCCAAAACAGGCCCGAACGCGCAGCTTTATCGCTGCTAAAACGGCCCCAAATGCTCAGCTTAATTGCTGAGAAAACAGACTCAAATGCGCAACATTAGTGCTGCTAAAATAGCCCCGAACGTGCACCTTTATTGCTTCCAAAACAGACCCGAACGTGCAGCTCTATTGCTGAAAGGACCGCCCCAAAATTGCTGAGAAAACAGACTCAAATGCGCAACATTATTGCTTCCAAAACAGCCCCGAACGCGCAGCTTTATTGCTGCTAAAATGGTTTGGAACATGTAGCTTTGCCAATATGGTTTATAATATTTCAACTATATTTTGAGGTGTTGCTTTGCATATTTAAATGTGGATAATTTTTAAGGGAGAATGATACAGTTTCAGACTTTCTTATGTTTTTAACTCACTTAACATGTTCACTTTCTAGCTATATTTCATTTGACCCGTTTGATTTAGTTACAATCCAAACCGATCCTCATAAGTAAACGGGTTAAAATCACAAAAGAAATTTACATGAACATTAATATAATGATCGAAGAGTTCTTTTTGGCGATCCATTCAAGTTTAATACCATTGGTGAGTGAACAAGTGGCTGGGTGGAGAGCTTTTAAGTTTTCATTAACACACGTCACAGAAGAGTTGTGTTCATCTTCTTCATAAGATAGTTTTAGACCAGTAGACACATTATTTGCATTCATGTTGTTTCTAGCAAGACCTACATCAGCTTGACAAAAGTTGTTGTTTAAAGATATGTGAAGCTTTTGCTATGTGGATACAGATCCTAGCTCACGTGTAACATTACACAAATTTTCTTTATATATATATAGAACTCCCTCGTTTATTCATCCGATTCATGTTTACAGTATCTTTACCATCCATTTTGTTAATTTTTTTTGTTTAAATAATGACGTATAATCAATACTAAATTGGATTGTATTAAAAATTCTGATTTAAAAATGTTAAAAAAATGTGTTTGCCTGTGCCAGGATTCGAACCCGAGTCCCTGGCGGGCTAAACCTTAACCACACCACACAAACCACTACACCATTTGGTGTTTTGTGATGTTAATTAAAACCAATTAAACTTAAACCCTTTCAAGGTCCCTTAGTCAAACCTGAAAAGTCAAACGTAGTCTCCTAGTCAAGTCAAGTCAAAGTGTTAGTAAATATGGTCTCCTAGTCAAGTCAAAGTCTTCTAGTCAAGTCAAAGTTGTTCCTAAATTCTAGCCTAGTCAAAGTAGTCCCTAATTACAACTCCAAATTTTACATTATAAATACACTAGCCTACCATTCAACTCTTTACACCATTCAAAAAAAAAAAAAAACATTATTATCCCATCTCCCATATACTAAAGTTTTCATCCGTCATTATCTCCTCTAGCTAGTTTCGAGTTTTTCAAGGCATTATTACTAAGTGTTTGCATGCTCAATAAAACGCACGAACTCATTATGCACCTAAGGTGAGTTTACATAGCCCCTTTTTCTGTTTTACATTTTTGGGGTGAAACATGTTTAAACATTTTATACACTATCATTTACTCATGATTCAATTACACTATCATTTACTCATGATTCAATTACACTATCATTTACTCATTCTATCATTTGACTGTAACAAAAAGACACAGTACAATCATTAACATTGATTACGCCGCCTGTTTAGATTATAGCGCTATAGGTCTGACAAGCCCATCCCCCCGCATAAATTCAGGGATGATCGATAACAGTTACACTTTTACTAACTTGCGAGTTAGGTCTCAGTCGACACAAGGTTTGATTGTACAAAGACGCATTGTTACATGTCGGACTCATATTCTATCATTACTCATTATTATACTTCAACTATGATTGCAATACAACATATTTCTTTCAACTATATGCAAAACCTATGTATTCTCACCAACTTTTGTTGACCCAAAATATTTTTAAACTTAACATGTTTCAGGTTATACTTGCTTGAAGATTTGAGTTAATGTTTGAAGATGTGTAGCTAGTAATTTTTCATCTTGAGATGTACAAATTCTTAGAACAATTGTATGTAATTTATTTAAATCATTTAATGAAATTTATTATTCACCATGAGCTACTGAACAATCATCAATACGTGACATCCCGATGTTTCCGCCATCGATTGGGGTGTTACAGATTGGTATCAAATCCATGGTTATAGGGAATTAGGTTATTAGAAAAAAAATAATCTAATCTATAACCATAGGATTTTAACCAGTACTTGCTCCTTTTACTTGCAACCTTACTTGTTTCTATTCTCTATCCTACTTCTTATCCTTACTTTAGTCCCTACAAGAAGAGTGCTCTCCATCACAAGATCTACTCTTAGACTAGTAGGACAAATCCTCAGGTTTAGCCTGAACCACCTTAAAGATCTCATCGAAGTTCTAGATTTTAATAACGAACACGTGCAATCTGGAAGGGTGAACGCCTGTATTCTGAGTTTTCTGTCTAGGACTGGCATTGCGCATAAATCCCAATCAGACGAGGGACCCGGATGCCTACCTGGGAATTCTCGGGATGAGTGTTCACTTATAGGCTAAAGCATGTCTTCATTATGTTATTAGAATCTAGAAGTTTTGATAAGTCAACGTTTTCGTTTATTCGTTTTAATTAATGAATAAATGATTACACTCACTTTCCTTAAACTAAGCTCTAAAATCTCAAAATTTTACAGCTTAAAACAATCTCATTTCATAACCATCTATGGATTTCACAATCACACTTCACCTTACCATCTTAGCCACTTTTTAAATATTCAACACCCTACCCAAATCATATTATTTCATTTCTCCACATGTTACTTATTTTTAAAAACTATAACCTCATACCTTAGCACAAACTAAAAATTTCTAAATCTTGTTGTATTTTCATTACCTAGTAACTTTACAAAGTACATATTTTTGTCAAAAGATGTCCTCGAACTTAAATTCAATTGTTTATTTATTGACGTAACAAACAATTTTCTATATAATGCTTTAAACTATTAAAAATCACTTAATAGAACCTTGATCTTCAAAACCTAATGTCATGTTTGAAATCTCCAACTAATGGGAATATTTTAATCAAAGCCCACTTAGCTTGTACTATTTAACAACTTTTGCTTTATGTATAAAACCAATTTTGAAAATAAGATTTTTTATCCATAGGAATTATATCTAGTCTCTAAATTCTCCATCGACACTCGCTCATTTTCAACTTGTTCAAATTTTTACAATATTTGGCATATACCACAATCATGTTTTCTTATACACTTGATTATAACATTTGATCCAAACCCCAAAATTTACACTGCTACATAATCTCCTTACTATAAAATAAACTCTTTATCAACTATCTTCACATTCACTATCTCTCACAACCTTGATTCTGCTTCAAGATTTTTCATCATCCTCTCAAGAACTAAATTCATACCCTTCACCTTCTCACACATGAGCTAGTTACCCATGATAACCAAACTATTGAAACTTGATTGTGTGTTGCATCAAACATAATCCTTAGTTATACATGAGGATTCGACTATCAACCATATTTGAACATTTGAAACTAGAATTCATGGAATATAAACTATTTGCTATAGACACACCTAGAGTCATTAACCTTGTATAGGGCAACTCTATTACAACTCGTATGCTATACTTGATACTTGATTGCTTACATGTACATATTATCAATTTGCAATTCATGTGTGTAATAATTGGTACACTTAATCAAACAACTGATAGAGGATGAAGTACTTGCTCAACAGTTAGTAGAGTACCAAATAACCTACTCAACGATGGTAGAGGTCATCATGCCTGCTCAACAGTCGGTAGAGGCCCTACAACCTGCTCAACAACTGGTAGAGGCTATCGCACCTGCTCAACAATCGGTAGAGGTTCTTACTCACTGACTGGTAGAGGTCTTTTTCCTGCTCAACAGTTGGACTTATTTTTTGATACATTGTATACCATTTAATCACAAGGCTATTTTGCATTACTTACATGTGTGTTTAGAGTCATAGAAGGACACAAAACCCTAATGTAAGGTAAATTGGTGATTGCGGTCCGGAACGTAATCATGAATTTACAGGTACATTAAGGTAGTGTGAAATTCTATTAAGGTTTTGGGAGATACCCCGTATGTTTTCGAAGTATCAGAGGTGTGATGGGTTAGCTGCAGTACACCCTATATATAAACACTAATGATACGTGGAAAGGGATACTATAGGGTCAGACCAATAACAAACCCTAGTTATTTGGTAGTCCATCTAGCATTTATGGTTATCTTATACATTCCTTAAACTCTTACCCTACTCTGAACCATAGTCACCCTAACTATCCTCAACACTATTCAAATGTTTCTTCTTAAAATAAACTTCGGGACGAAGTTCCTAAAAGTAGGGGAGACTGTAACATTACACAAATTTTCTTTATATATATATATATAGAACTCCCTCGTTTATTCATCCGATTCATGTTTACAGTATCTTTACCATCCATTTTGTTAATTTTTTTTTTGTTTAAATAATGACGTATAATCAATACTAAATTGGATTGTATTAAAAATTCTGATTTAAAAACGTTAAAAAAAATGTGTTTGCCTGTGCCAGGATTCGAACCTTAACCACACCACACAAACCACTACACCATTTGGTGTTTTGTGATGGTAATTAAAACCAATTAAATTTAAACCCTTTCAAGGTCCCTTAGTCAAACATGAAAAGTCAAACGTAGTCTCCTAGTCAAGTCAAATCAAAGTGTTAGTAAATATGGTCTCCAAGTCAAGTCAAAGTCTTCTAGTCAAGTCAAAGTTGTTCCTAAATTCTAGCCTAGTCAAAGTAGTCCCTAATTACAACTCCAAGTTTTACACTATAAATACACTAGCCTACCATTCAACTCTTTACACCATACAAAAAAAAAAAAAAAAAAACATTATTATCCCATCTCCCATATACTAAAGTTTTCATCCGTCATTATCTCCTCTAGCTAGTTTCGAGTATTCCAAAGCATTATTACTAAGGGTTTGCACGCTCAATAAAACGCACGAACTCATTATGCACCTAAGGTGAGTTTACATAGCCCCTTTTTCTGTTTTACATTTTGGGGTGAAACATGTTTAAACATTTTATACACTATCATTTACTCATGATTCAATTACACTATCATTTACTCATGATTCAATTACACTATCATTTACTCATTCTATCATTTGACTGTAACAAAAAGACACAGTACAATCATTAACATTGATTACACCGCCTGTTTAGATTATAGCGCTATAGGTCTGACAAACCATCCCCCCGCATAAATTCTGGGATGATCGATAACAGTTACACTTTTACTAACTTGCGAGTTAGGTCTTAGTCGACACAAGGTTTGATTGTACAAAGACGCATTGTTACATGTCGGACTCATATTCTATCATTACTCATTATTATACTTCAACTATGATTGCATTACAACATATTTCTTTCAACTATATGCAAAACCTATGTATTCTCACCAACTTTTGTTGACCCAAAATATTTTCAAACTTAACATGTTTCAGGTTATACTTGCTTGAAGATTTGAGTTAATGTTTGAAGATGTGTAGCTAGTAATTTTTCATCTTGAGATGTACAAATTCTTAGAACAATTGTATGTAATTTATTTAAATCATTTAATGAAATTTATTATTCACCATGAGCTACTGAACAATCATCAATACGTGACATTCCGATGTTTCCGCCATCGGTTGGGGTGTTACATCACGAGCCCTCTTGAGCGGCCGAGCAGAAGCCATTGCAAGATGCTGGTCATTTCCCAAAAAAGTTTATGGTGTCCATTGCATAACCCCCTAAAACTGCACCATACAAAGTCAAGTTAGATTACTACAAATAAGCAATCAAAGGTTATGTTATGACAATATCTACTTCCAATTGTCACAAGCATAGAGGTAAATGATTATGATTATAATTATAACTAGCTTATACCCCGGGAGCTTCCCGAGTTGAGAAATCTAAGTAAAGTGAATAAAATTAGAAGTATCTAAACTATAAAAATGGCATCTATATAGCAATTACCTGTTAGAGAGCGTCCCGGGTTGAAATATCTAATATGGCATAATAAAATATCTAATATAACAACATAATTAATGACTTGCCAATATATGATTAATGAATATTATTATTATTATTATTATTATTATTATTATTATTATTATTATTATTTTAAACAAATCTCTGCCATAAGTTATTATATTCTAATATAAAAAAAAGGTAATTGGGTCAGGTATCACCTAATCCCAGGCCCGACCCAAACCCACAATTTTTTTTTAAACTAATTCCAAACCTGACACAATACCTGTCGGGTTACAAAAAAATAGTCGTTTTTTTCTCCGTTTTTTATATAGTACTATGGTACTCGTTGGAAAGATAATAAAACGCTCGTTAATTTGGTGTAATTTTTTTCTTTAAAAAATCTCGTATATAAAAGATATTAATGTTTAAAAGTTATGAGAGGAAACATGAGAGAGAAAATAATAAAGTTTTAATATTTACATTTAGTAGATTAGAATTTAATAAATTATGTTAAATCATATTTAAACCATATTTATTCCTTTTTTTTAATTGGTCTAGAGTTGTCACGTCACATCCTATGTGGCATCTCTCAAAAGAGAGATTGCATAATATTATGACATGTCATCAAAAATGCTTTGGTTTATTATAGATATATATATATATATATATATATATATATATATATATATATATATATATATATATATATATATAGATATAGATAGATTGTCTGGTTTTTTAGGCTGCAATGTCAATCTCAACAGCAAGAACTTCACCGGTTGTTCTTCTGCGACTAATTATAAAATGTTAGGATCTGAGTTTGATTGTTTTGATTATGTTTAACTAAAATGATAAGAGTGGAATGAATATAGAATGAAAGTGCAGCGGAATAATAAACTATTAATCAAAACATGAGAGTAATTGTTTTCTAATCGAATGCTTTCATTTATCTAAAAGATTACAATCATAAAAGTACTCCCCCTCAGCCTGATCACACAGTGATTGTTTGTCTGAGAGAATGTTTGTGTGTGTGATACAATAGAACAGTACAAGCACTGTTCTATTTATAGACAAACCTAAACCACTGATGACCTAGGCTGACATCACCTAAGACAGTGACCTCTAACAAAATAACAAACATAAAACATCTGCCTATTACAAACTACTGTTACATTGAAAACACTGAAGATAAACTACTGTTGTAGGAAAACTCTGATGGTCTTGTATCCTCTGCTGGAGCCTAAGTGCTGTTGGCTCCAGCAGTGCTTTAGTCTTCAGTACTTGGATCAGCAGTTGTTCTTCATCAGACCTTTGGTCAGCAGTTGTTCTTCATCAGTGTTTATTCAACAGTCCTTTGTATCAGCAGTTGTCATAACAGTTGTTTGGATAGAACAGTTGTTAGAGTCAGCAGTCTTTTGGGAGAAGTATGTTGTAAGAACTGTTTATTGAGAGGATCAACTGTTAGCATATTTGGGCTTTCCAATCATCCGTTCTTCTCCAGGTCAGCAGACCCAACAATCTCCCCTAGAACAGATGATGCCAAAACTCATCTTTATTTACTGATCTTTATTCCTCATCAGACTTTCTCTGATTTGACCTTTGAATTGTAGTTCAAAGTTCAGAGCAAATAAGTCTTCTTCATCTCTTTCAAGTTCTAGATTTAGCAATGTTTGAAGATCATCTGCACATAGGCTGTATGCATCCTCCATGCTGATCTTCGGAACTCTTCCATCTGACCTGAGCAGAGTCAATTCATGGTTGTCTTTGTTGACTTTCCATTTTAGAATTTTTGAGTCAGTGGATTTGCTGAGATGAACTTTTATTTGGGATGAGTTAGGTGATGGAGGTCTTCCAATGAGTTCCCTAAGTTTCTCTGTTGTAGGATCAGAGAAAAAGTGTATCTGATTGAAGAGCCCTTCCTTGATAAATGTATCAGCAAACTTCTTCTGATCTTCTTCTGTCATTTCCTTCTGTTTCTTGAACTGTCTTCTTGCAGCAGTTGATAGATCAGAAGTTTCAAGTAAGCTGTCCAAGGTAAAAGTCTGTTGGGGTCTCTTCATCAGTGGCTCATCAGTATAGACAGGTTTTCTAGGTAGGCTGGGATCCTTCTTTCTGTTTTCTTCAAGACTCTTGTATGTCTCAACCAGCCTCAGCTCAGACCATCTAGAGACAGACCTCATTTCCCCATAGTTAGCAGCTACTATCTCTTGTCTCATTCTTTTGAACTTTAAGGCTCTGACTGGGTCTCTGCCTTTGCCAAAATTAGGAATAGAGACTTTAGCCTTGGGATCTTTGGCCATTTCTTCTATTCTGAGAAGTTCTTCTCTTAGTGCATGTGTGGTCCAACCATTAAATTGCTTTTTGGTTGCTTTATATGGCTTGGTTGCCAAGATCTGTTCCAGAAGAGAATCCCTAACCTCCTTTTCCAAGTCAACACTGAGAGGCATGGAGGACATGGAGTTGCTCAGGGTCTTAGCAAAATCTTCAATCCTTCTGAGTTTGCTAAGCTCTGCTGAATGGATGCCCTGAGCAGTCCTGTCATCCTTCCCTTTGCATTTCTCCTTAATGATGTCATCTACCTGTTCACCCTTGTATTTAAGATATGTATCAATGTTTAGGGGAACAGGGAAATTTGGGAGAGATGGGAAGGATCTGTCAGATGGTTGTTCAGTATTGTAGAAGGATTGTAATTCCCCCTTGAGTAGATCAAGTTCAAGGGGATACTGAATAACCAATGGTGTAATGGTTGGTGGTGGTCTATGGGAACTGAATTTGGATGTGTGTGGTGAGAATGATGAAATTGGAATAGCTGTGATAGGAGTGGATTGTGAAGTTGATGTGGTATTTGGTGATGTGTGTATGTTTTCATCATGTACAACAAAGGTTGATTTTCTCTTCCTTGTGTACAAGATTTTAGGGGATTGTGATTTGGTAGCAGTGGTTGGATTAACATCTGTTGGCCTTTTAGTAGGTCCAGCAGATGTTTGGGATTTGGTTTGTGATGTAGGTTTGGGTGTAGGTTTGGTGGTTGTATGTTCAGATGTGTTTGTAGGTTTAGGTACAGTGGTTTGGAAAGCAGTGTTTTGGGTGGTTTCAGTGTTTTGGGTGGCTTCAGTGTTTTGGGTGGCAGTGGTTTCAGCAGCAGTGGTTTTGTCAACAGAGGTGTTTAGCTTGGATGGT
Source organism: Ambrosia trifida (assembly GCA_028751855.1). Taxonomy (NCBI): domain Eukaryota; kingdom Viridiplantae; phylum Streptophyta; class Magnoliopsida; order Asterales; family Asteraceae; genus Ambrosia; species Ambrosia trifida. Next base: position 28,024,202 of record CM054126.1, read on the forward strand.
GGTTTTCTGACATGTCTAGCAGGCCTTTTCATCCTTTTTGAGGATCCCACATCTTCAATCTCCTGTTGTTGTTTTTTCTTGAGGTTTACTAGCGACTCTGCTTTAACTTCCAAGGTGTCAGCTCTTTTTTGTTTGTCCTGAGCAGCCTTTTCAGCTTCTATGTTTGCAGAGTTGTCTACTGCTTTGCTTTTGTCAGTGGTTTGTTGTGGTGCTGTTGGTGTTGCTTGTTGTTGTTGTTGTGGTGCTGTTTGACTAGCCTCTGGTTTGTTGGCAGACTTGGCATTGCCCTTTTTAGAAGGAGGACAGCCAAAGGGATCTAACTTTGGTAGCCTATCTCTGCCACTCTCCCCCTTTTTGGCATCATCAGCCATGAAGACATCATCATCTTCATCCCTGAGAATGGTTGTAGGGGCAGAGCCAGTGGTCTTCAGCAGGTGATCTTTGATGGCTTTAATGTCTGCATGTGTATCTTTGTACCTTGCATCCACCATGTTTCTGATCTCAGCCATATAAGTTTCATGTGTCTGATCAGCTAGTTTTCTGTGGGCTATGATGATGGGGGAAACGGATTTCCATAGCTCACTAGCTATATCAGCTGTAGATGGTTGACTTTTGGAAAGGTCTGCTATGGAACCCAGTATAAGCTTGACATCAGATTTGATGTCTGCTACAGAGGTTTCAATTGCATGAACTCTGTCCATCAATTCTTGGTATTTTGACCCATCTCCTAAGTTAATAGGATCATCTGAGTCCCTACCAGTGGTAGTTCTACCTGATTCAGTCCTAATAGGTGAATTAGATGCCCCTTTTTCTTGGTACTGGGAACTTCCAACTGTTTTTGGAGACACTATAGTGGCTTCATCAGTTGTTGCCTTCAAGGGAGTCTTAGCAATGTAATCACTGTCCTGGTGTGAGACAGTGGTCTCTACATCAGTAGTGACTGCTCCACTTGAAAACTCACCTAGAGTTGCATTGAACTCAGGTGGTGTAACCTCCTCTACTGTTTGTTGGATAGCAGATTGAATGTTCTCAGGACCAGTCACTTGTGGGGGTATGCTCTCAGTGATAGGTGGAAGAGAGGAACTGGGATCTTCCTGAGATTTCTCAATTGCCTCAAACAGAGGTTGCATGGTTTGTGGAACATGATGTGATGGTGAGGGTGGAGGAGTAACAAGAGAATTAGCCCTGGGAGAGCTTGTGAATATTTGGCCAAGTGACTCAAATGTATCATGATGTGTTTCCCCTTGGCTTACAACATGATCCTTTTGGGAGGATTCATGAGGAGTTTGGTCAGGTGGAGGTATGTCCAACTGTTGTGAGGAAGTAACAACAGTGGTTTCAGGTTGCTTTGGTGGTGCAACAGAGTTTTCTTCTGGTACCTCATCATCCAGAAGTCTCATTTGTGGTTGAGTAGTGGTTTTTGTGGATGGATGTTTCTTTTTGGAGGTGGCTAGTGTGGGTTTCACAGCACTGGATGTAGTGCCATGATCACCGGGAGCAGTGGGCTCAACAACAGAGGTTTTGACAACAGTTGTTGGCTTTGTCCTCTTTGTTTGTGTTTTAGAAACTTTAGACACTTTTGACACTTTTTCTTGGGTGCTTCCACCCAGCATTCTGGTGAAAGTTTCATCAGTTAAGCTTTTCATTTGCATTGCCTCACCCTTTTTGAAAACCTTTTCTGGTAAGACCTTTTGTAGGATTACACTAAGAATTCTTGGGTAAATTAGAAAAACATTGTTAGACCCAGACTTAATTGCTTTCACATTTGACACTAAGTCCATGAACAATCCCTGGGAAAGATTGAAGTCAGAGTTTGACAACATGGCATAATCCAGATATTGCATCCTTAATGGGATTTCATTGAAGGATGTGGACTTAGCGGAGACACACAGAAGAAGGGTATGGAAGAAAAATTTCATGACTGGTGGAAAAAACTTTTTGAAAAGAGTTGATCCAGTCATCTGACCATCATACCCTCTTTCTTGGAACTCAGTGTGAAGCTCTGTTTTTGTGAAGGAGTCCTTATGTGACATTCGTCACCTTCACTTTTATAATTTATACACCTTTAGTCTCTATGGCTTCTTATATTTACGTTTATAGTCCTTGTACTCGAAATTACTATGAACTAACAAAATTCGTAAATCTATTTTTTCCATTGTGACTATTTTTATAAGTTAATAAATATAATCTTTTGTCTAAAGAATCAAAGTTTAAATGAGTTTTATAAATATTTTCAAACTATATAGGGAGATCATCAATTACCAAAAAAAAACTTAATTTAAACACCCCTCATACCATCCATGACTCAATTATAGTCCAACCCACTATTAATGACTATTCTAAGCCATGATTGTCAGTTACATGAGTGGTAATGAAAATTATAATATTTTCTAGTTAATGGACTCCAAATAATGAGTTGTAACCTACTAAATTTACGCCAATTAAGGCCTGAATAATTGGACCTTTGACCAAATTTAAGTCATGCATAATTTCACTAAATTGATCGATTATAAGTGCAAACTCACAAAAAAAAATACATATACCACTGAACCCATTTCACATCTCGACTCTCTCTATCTGATTTATGGGGGTTGGCTCTTCGACAACCCGCAACCGACGAACAACACCACTGAGACGTGAAGCCACCTCCAACCAAAACCTTTCGACCATCCCTTTATTTTGAGCACTCCCGACAACCTTTTGTACCTCCCCTGCATTACCAAACTAATCGAAACAAGGTGTACAGGAATATGAATGTAACAGTACTTACCGGAATCTCTAAAAACCGTCGCGCCGTATCTCTCCAGCAATCGCCACACATCACCACTTTTGTCTCGCGCTTGGATTTACCTTGGTGCGACCAAAGAGGTAATGAAGGCAACCGTCTCTACTATTTATATTCTTAAATTGAACAAATAAATAACGTATCTTTGATCGTTGTCTATTCCGGCGACTAAAAAAAACTAAGCTATCGATAATACTTTATCAACAACTCGAATCATGAGATATTCTATTTGTTCGTTTTATGTTTCGTCTTCTTAATGTCAGATTCGAAGTCAACACTTATGCTTTTGAAATGTTTATTAAATACAGTTAAACTACATGGTTCGATCAAGTCAAAATAAGAAAATTGCCACTACCAGTTCTAAACACTTTGTAATATTCTCGCATGAAAATGAATGATCACAACCTGCACATGCAGTATCTTATTTCCATTAACTAAATCATGATATATGCTAAATGTTTACTTGTCATATATTATTATCAAAATGGCGTGATAAGTTTCTATACATTATTATTATGGATAGGTAAATTCTATCACTCCATAAATTAACATATTTTAAATATATAAGAAAGGAGTTAATAATGATTTGAATATGTAGATATGATTTAAATACGTAATTTATATAGCATATCTTTGAACCATTCTTATAAGGTATATATATATAATTTTTAGCCAAGAGTAGTAAAGTTCTCTGTCGCCGGACAATCAACAATCAAAGGACCATATAGCCGAATTATTGCTCACAAATTTCTATAATTAAATATAGGTTCAAACATAATTCATCTCGTTGATTTCTTTTAAGTTTATCATCACACTCAATGTGAGTATATCTTTTCCCCTTTTTACTGTTTTACTATTTTGGGGTGACTCATGTACTTACTATCAATTTTTCTATTTCATCTTACTAAAATAGCAATTCTTATGTGTGTTTGCTTATGTCATTTCGTGTATCTATGACCTGTCAAATCATTAACCGTTGTGGCCTGGCATTTCAATGAATAGTACTATGGTATATACCCTTGTGATTCTGTTGAGAGTCCTCGTCATTGCTATGTATTACATTACTACTAGCGCATACTATATATATCTGCTTTCCTTTCATAGGGTTGATTTGACCCGGATACCACTTATTACATTTTGCAAATTAACACATGAATTGCTAAATTTTCCTTACTATATATATCAAACGGGTATGCTCACCAATACATTTTTGTATTGACCAAATTATTTTCGTACATGTTTCAGGTTCTTATGAGATTACTTCTAAGCGTTTGGAACTTAGACTTAGACTGAGATTTACTGTATTTTAATATTAGATTGCTAGTTGTAATTGTTGTATTTCTTTCAATGTAATAAATTATTAAATTCAATGTATCAAAATTTACATTTCTAGTCCATGAGCTATTGAACAATCGTCACTACGTGACACCTCGATGTTTCCGCCATCGGTTGGGGTGTTACACCTTACCTGCCAGGTCATTCAGTGAGAATGTTGTGGATATGATTTCAGGGGTAATGACGATACTTGTTTCTCCAATTTTGGAAATAATGGAAGTAGGCTTTTTGTCTTGCAATAGAAACTCAGCATTCAACCAGAACTCTTGGAGAGTATTGATATAGATGGGGGCGTCAGCGGTTAAGATGGGTAGGTATTTGGAGTTTAGAAGAATGTCGATGGTGGAATGGAATGAGACGTTGTCATCTGTTTTAACCAGATATGGGAGACAATTGTGGGTGGCTTTGGCTTGAAGATCCATTTTAATGGATTCCGAGAGTGATGATGAATGAAATCAGATTGAGGGTTTGAGAATGGAGAAGGCGGTTTCAGTATTTTGAATACAATGAGACAGTGTAACATCTGTTGTGGTAAAACAGGGTTTTTATAGGCTCAAAAGAAACCGCTGATGTGGCCAAACCTCTGCTTGTATGAGCAGACGTGGCAATCATCTGATGGATGAAACATCTGGTGGAGAACAGTTGTTTTGGCAAACAACTGATACAAACAGCTGATGGAACCAACTGTTTTTTTTTTTTAGATATAGTATATATATATAGGGAAACAGTTGTTTTATCTGATCAGATGTTTTGAAACAGATTTTTCAACCAACAGTAGATATAAATGAAACAGTGGTTGTTTTATCTGATCAGATGTTGTAAGCAGATTTTTCAACCAAACAGCTATTTAGAAGAAATTTTGATTTTCTGAAACATTTTATTATTATTCCTTTTTAAAAGAAAATTTATTTGTTTAATCCATGTTTAACATACCAATTCTGGAAATCAGATTTGTAAAGGTAGATGTGTCTAAAGCTTTTGTTAACACATCTGCCAACTGATCCTCTGTTGGAACATGGTGCAGAGAAATCAAACCTTTTTCATAGCTGTCTCTGACAAAATGATGTCTGATGTCAATGTGTTTGGTAGTGGAATGAGAGACTGGATTCTTGATGATATTTTCAGCAGCTTGACTGTCCAACATGAGTGGAGTCTGTAGTGCAGTTATCCCAAAATCCAGTAATTGATTTTGAAGCCACATGAGTTGGGCTGTACAGCTTGCAGCAGCAATGTATTCAGCTTCAGCTGTTGAGGTTGAAACAGCTGCCTGCTTTTTGCTTTGCCAGGAAACTAAGGCATTCCCTAGAAATTGGCACCCTCCTGATGTGGACTTTCTTGTGGTGTGACAGCCAGCAAAGTCACTATCTGAATAACCTGAAAGCTCAATGTTTCCATTAGCAGGATACCAAATACCAAGTGTGGGAGCACCTTTGAGGTATCTGAATATCCTTTTCACAGCAATAAGGTTTGACTTTCTGGGTGAAGCCTGGGATCTTGCACAGACACAAGTAGCAAACATAATGTCTGGCCTAGATGCAGTTAAGTACAGTAAAGACCCAATCATGCATCTATAATGTGTTTGATCAACCAGTTCATCCTTGTCATCAATAGTGAGCAGCTTGACTGTACTCATGGGTGTACTACATGGCTTACAATCATTCATCTCAAATCTGGTTAATAAATTCTTTACATATTTGTTTTGGTGAATGAATGTGCCATTTTGCAGTTGTTTCACTTGAAGACCAAGGAAACACTGAAGCTCACCCATGGCACTCATCTCAAACTCTGCTGTCATGAGTTTTCTGAACTCTTCACACATTTGGTTACATGTGGATCCAAAAATGATGTCATCCACATATATTTGAACAATCATTAAGTGTTTCCCTTTCCATTTTAGAAATAAAGTTTTGTCTATTTTACCTCTTGTGAAACCAATGGATAAGAGAAATGTGGAAAGAGTTTCATACCAGGCCCTTGGTGCTTGTTTGAGGCCATACAAAGCTTTGTTGAGCTTGTAGACATAGTCAGGATGGAATGTGTCTTCAAAACCAGGTTGCTGACATACATAGACCTCCTCCTGAATTTTGCCATAAAGGAAAGCACATTTGATATCCATCTGATACACCTTTATGTTGTGGTTGACAGCAAAGGCTAAAAATAGTCTGATGGCTTCTAGTCTTGCTACAGGAGCAAAAGTTTCATCATAATCTATTCCTTCTTCTTGTCTGAAGCCTTGAACCACAAGCCTGGCTTTATTCTTGACAACAATACCCCTTTCATCAGTTTTGTTTTTGAAGACCCACTTTGTTCCTATAGGACAAACATCCTTAGGTAGTGGTACAAGCTCCCATACTTGTTGTCTTTTAAATTGAAGGAGTTCTTCTTGCATGGCTTCTACCCAACTGTTGTCTTTTAGTGCCTCTTGGTACTTGACAGGTTGTGTGAGAGATAGGAAACCTGCAAAAAGACAGATATTGGAGGATTGGCTTCTTGTGAGCACACCCTCTCTGATGTTGCCAATGATCTGGTCTGGTGGATGAGCTCTTAAGTAAATAAGATCTCCCTGATATGGTATGATGGCATTTTGAGGTGATGGACAGAGGTTTGGTGACTCTGTTGGTGTAACATCTGTTGGTACTTCTGTAGTGCCATCAGATGTTTGAAATGGTAATGGAGGAATGGGTCCAAGTGGTGTGAAACTGGACTGACTTTTGTCAACAGATGATTGAGTTTTGTCAACAGATGATTGTTCAGTGGTTGTGAGAGGTGAGACAGTGGTTTGAGGATAAGACTGGCCAACAGTGGTTGACACAGCTGTGACAGAGTTTTGATAATTGTTTTGAACAGCTGCTTCCTCTGAGGCAGAATAGATTTTGTAGTGACTGGGGATCACAACATCTGTTCTGTAATCTTGTTGTGGAGACTGTGGAATACCTGCATTGTTAGTTTTAACAGTGATATCTTCAAATTTGAATTTATCTAAATCAAATAGTTCAGCAGGATTTGCAGGGATTTTTAGAGATGAAAGTTCATTGAACTTTACATTCAGAGTTTCTTCTATTGTCTTGGTCTTTGTGTTAAACACTTTATAAGCCTTGGCAGTAGAAGAATATCCTAGAAAATAACCACAGTCTACTTTGGCTGCAAATTTTGAAATGGAATCTTTGAGGTTTAAGATGAAACATGGGCAGCCAAAGATTTTGAAAAATGAAATTAGTGGTTTGATTTTGAACAAAATTTCATAAGCAGTTTTTTGATGTCTGGGGTTGATCAAAACTCTGTTTTGAACATAGCAAGCAGTGTTTACAGCTTCTGCCCAGAAGGACAGTGGCAAACCAGAATCTGCTAGCATGGTTCTTGCAGCTTCTATAAGAGTTCTATTTTTCCTTTCAACCACCCCATTTTGTTCTGGTGTTCTTGGGATGCTGTAGTGCCTCACAATCCCTTTTGACACACAGAAATCATCCAACTCCTTATTTTTAAACTCTATTCCATTGTCACTCCTGAAGACTTTTACTGGCAAGTCATATTGTTTTTCAACTTTGGTGACAAAGTCCTTCAATATACCTGCAGTCTCATCCTTAGAATGTAAAAAGTAAGTCCATGTAAACCTAGAAAAATCATCAACTATGACAAGACAAAATCTTTTTCTTCTTAGACTCATGATTTTAACAGGGCCAAACAAGTCCATGTGCAACAATTGTAGACATTGACTGGTTTTGGACTCATCAATGGATTTGTAAGAGCTTTTATGTTGTTTCCCTTTTAAACAAGAAACACAATGCTCATCACATTTGAATTCTTTTGATGGTAAACCTCTGACAAGGCATTGTTTGGAGAGTGTGTTGATAGTGTTAAGGTTGGTGTGACCCAATCTCCTATGCCACAATTCTGTCTCCTTTGTGGAGGCAGCAGAAAACAAACAGACATTTGCCATAGGATTGTCCTTTAACATATCAACAACATACACATTGCCACTTCTATGAGCAACAAGTTGTGCTTTGCTCTCAGCAATGATGGTATCAATCTTTTTCACCACTTCTGGCCCAATAATCTTGCAAGTTTTCTTTGTGAAGAATGAGCCATAACCTTTGTCACTCATTTGTGAAACACTCAGAAGATTAAACTTGAGATTATCAATAAGATTGACATTTTCAAACTTGAGTTTTCCAGCTTGTACAGTCCCTGACCCCAACACCTTACCTTTTGAATCATTACCAAAGGATATATCACCCTCTCCATGAGCCAAGAAGTCCAGAAGAAGGGCTCTACATCCTGTCATGTGCCTGGAGCCTCCACTATCTACATACCAAAGACTATCTAAACAAGCAGAAGCTCCCTGCACATCAGTAATGGATTAGTTTTGGTGAGTGTCCAAAGCCAAGTTGGCTTTGGATGGGTCCTCAGACCTTTCAGACTCAAGCTTTGGAAGGTGATCAGTGGTTTGAACTAATTTTTGAATTAAGTTCAACAACTGCTGCTGACCATTTGCCAGTGCTTGAATGTCAACACTTGGGGCAATAGTTGTTTGATCACTTCCAGACAGATGATAATACCCATATGGATTTCTGTTCACTCTTGGTTTAGAGGGTCTTTTTGGCTCCTCATAAACATGTGGCAGACTATGACATGGTGGTTGTCCATAACCTCTTGGGTATTTGCTTGTGGGTGGAGCATCTATTACTTGGACATCCCTAGAAGCAGATGTTTCAAGTCTTTTAGTAACAGATGTTTGGACAGGGGTGAAAGTCTGTTTGGGCTTTCCTTTTGAAGTACTAACCACAGGATTTGCAAGAGTTTTAGCTTTGTATTCTTGTATTTTTACATCAAAATTTTTGAGATACAAGCACTCTTTAGTCTTGTGATTCTTTTTCCCACATATTGAACATGTGGCTTTGGAATCACATTCACTTGTTCCTTTGTTAATGTCATATGCTTTTAGAAGAAAACAGTTTTTAGTGACATGATTCTTCTTCTCACAGAAATCACAGAACAAGTTGACAGTCTTTTCTTTCTTCTTCCCCTTTTTAGCCTTTTTTTCAGCAGATGTTTGAGCATCTGCTGGAAGGTTTTTCAGGGGAATGACTTTTGCCTGAGGAGCTGTCTTTCCTTCAGGTGTTTTAAAATCAACAGGTTTAAAATTCTCAAGAGTATCACACTCATCAGACCAGGTAGGTTTAAATTCATACTTTTCAAGTTCAGTGAATGATGAGGAACCTTCTGGTTTTTCAAGAACAATTTTCTTACCATTTGGTTCAGTGATTTTAATCTCTTGACCCTGCAGGTTTGTTGGAACTATCTCAACAGACTTTTGACTCCTTTTGTCAGTGTTTTCAAAAGCTGGAGCAGTGGTTTCAAAACCAAAACCAAACTTCACATGACTTTTGGTTTGTTTGTTGAGTAGCATCTCAAAACCTCTACATGATTCCACCCATTTCTCACATTCAACTTTGGTGGACTCAAGTTCACTTTTACAACTTTGATATTTTGCTATCATTGTTTGGAGCTGGTCTTTGGTTATGGTTGCTTCATGTTTTAAGCTGCTTATTTCAAACTCCTTTTCAGTTAAACTTGTTTTTAAATCTTTTGAAAGTTTCTCAAATTTAACTTCATCATCTAAAATTTTCTTTCTAAGGTTTTCATTCACCTCTTTGATGTTAGCAAATGCAATTACACATCTGTCAGAACACAACTCTTTAAGAATTTGAGGAGATACCTTAGCAGCAGCCATCAATGCACAATCACACTTGCACTCACAATCATCAGATGCACCCCAGGGATCTGAGAGATTCACAACCTCTTCTTCAGGTTTTTCACCTGTAACAACTTCATCAACAACATCATTAGTCACAACATCAGATTCAGTCACCACCTCCTCAGATTCAACCTCATCAACCATAGCCATGAAACAAAAGTTTTCTGGTTCATTTTCAGCTTTGGCAACTAATGCAAAATTTTCATCTGTTAACTCATCAGGTAGACTGCTCCAATCAACAAAGCCTTGTGTGAAGAAGCTCTGTTGACTGGTCTCTGCAGGAGCAGAGGATGAAGCAACAGTCGTTTGCACAGGTGCTTGAGTAACAGGTGTTTGCACATAGTGGATCTGAGGAACAGTGGTTTGGACATACTGGACAGGAACAGTGTTTGAGGACTGTGCAAAATGAGCAGTGTTTTGCACATTTGGTCCAGGGGTATTATAGGAATTCTGATAAGTGTTGGTCTGTGGTCTTTGATTTGGATAGGTGATTATAGGTGTACCATGTTGACTCCTACATTCCCTAGCAAAATGACCAAGTCTATGACATTTGTAACACTTTATCTTTGATTTATCCAACCCAACCTTTGATATGCCAGTTAACCCTAGAAACCTTCTCCCAGTTTTCTTGTAAAAATTGTTAGTTCTTACACTGAGAAGGGCCAATTGGTGCATAATGTCCATTTCTTCCAAATCATCAGGGTCAAAGTATTTCAGGTCATCATACTCAAAGGATATATTGTCAGATGCCTGGATATCACCACCACTTGCTGTGAAGGCATAGTTTGGTGAATAAGAATCAGAGTTAAAACCTGAGTTAAAACCTGAAGTTATGTCAATGAAATGATCATAACTCTGATCCTTAGTATTTCCAGGCACCTCATCATGACCCAAAAGTGTTGTATTCCCAAATACATAATCATCAAACACTTTTCCAGAGTCCTGGAGCTTCTTTTTCTGGATAAGCTCTCTCTCATAGGTCAAGAGCTTACCATGAAGCTGGGTCAGTGATAGGTCTTTGAATCCAATTGAGTTTCTCATCACAATAGCAATAGTGTCCCATTTGTCTGGTAATGATCTTAAAAACCTATGGTTCAGGGTTGAATTAGGGTAAGTAAGACCAACCAGTTTTAGTTCACTAATTAAACAATTAAACCTCTCAAACTGTTGTGTTAATGACTCTCCTTTGACATGACTGAATGTTTCATATTGTTGGTTAAGTATTTCACGCTTGTTTTCAATAACCTCCTCAGTCCCACCAAATTGTTCTTTCAGTGCATCCCACAACTCCTTTGCACTGTTACAGTGTAACAACCCAGCATATATATCATTGGGTAGAGCCATGGCCACAATACTGATGGCCTTAGCATCTAACTCAATTTTCTGAAAATCCTGGTCGGAGTAGTTTTCAAGTTTCTTTGGCTTTTGAACCTTGGGATCTTCAGTACTCGGCACCGTCGGAACATGTGGTCTGAAGATAACCGACTTCCAACACCCAGTGTTCTGTTGAGCTAGAACATGGCTCATCCGACGTTGCCAGATATTGTATTCAGATCTGAAAAGCATCGGTGGCTTGTTGTTCGTGCCAGTGTTATGTGGATCGTGATTGATTGAAGCCATTCTCTGATTTTTCAAAAAACAAAGTCTGTTTAAAAACGGTTGAAACGAAATTAAACTATTACTCTGTTTTCAATCCAACAGACAAACGATATCAATAATTGTGAGCTGATCTGTTTATATTAAATTGATTTGTTAGATCGAATTTAATTGACCAAGCTCTGATACCAATTGTTAGGATCTGAGTTTGATTGTTTTGATTATGTTTAACTAAAATGATAAGAGTGGAATGAATATAGAATGAAAGTGCAGCGGAATAATAAACTATTAATCAAAACATGAGAGTAATTGTTTTCTGATCGAATGCTTTCATTTATCTAAAAGATTACAATCATATAAGTACTCCCCCTCAGCCTGATCACACAGTGATTGTTTGTCTGAGAGAATGTTTGTGTGTGTGATACAATAGAACAGTACAAGCACTGTTCTATTTATAGACAAACCTAAACCACTGATGACCTAGGCTGACGTCACCTAAGACAGTGACCTCTAACAGAATAACAAACATAAAACATCTGCCTATTACAAACTACTGTTACATTGAAAACACTGAAGATAAACTACTGTTGTAGGAAAACTCTGATGGTCTTGTATCCTCTGCTGGAGCCTAAGTGATGTTGGCTCCAGCAGTGCTTTAGTCTTCAGTACTTGGATCAGTAGTTGTTCTTCATCAGACCTTTTGGTCAGCAGTTGTTCTTCATCAGTGTTTATTCAGCAGTCCTTTGTATCAGCAGTTGTCATAGCAGTTGTTTGGATAGAACAGTTGTTAGAGTCAGCAGTCTTTTGGGAGAAGTATGTTGTAAGAACTGTTTATTGAGAGGATCAACTGTTAGCATATTTTGGCTTTCCAATCATCTGTTCTTCTCCAGGTCAGCAGACCCAACATAAAACTTGAACACAAAAACTTCTTCTCAACGGTATAATCTATATCAAAGGGAACTGACATTCGGCAAATAGCTGAAGCTGAGGCAATGCACTCAGATCATATCGCGACTGATGATCCTCTGGAAAATCCGGATATCCAAAATGGCCATTAGTAAGGCCACCAAACATGTTACTGTTTCCAAATTCCACAACACATCAATCAATACACAAAGATAAAACATTCTTTCCACACAAAAATTCAATAATTCCCATGGAAAAACCTATCATCTGATTCATAAATATCATAACAATATAACTACTTGAACCGTCTTTGTTTAAGGGTGGATTTTGTTACTAACTAGCATTGTTAGAGCTACACATCCATCTGCAAAACTTTTGGTTTGATCGAATTCATAAAGTTCACAAAAAAAGGGCAAAACCCAAGAACAGGTGTTGGTCCAGGTTCAGAAGCTTCTTCACAAACAGTAATGGTAGTCACTTAAGGATCTCCACTTTCTTCACATTTGGAGATCCTAAAATGCAACAATAAACAACTTAAAAATAAAACAAGTAAAAGATCCATACTTTAAAACACTACTACACTCAAATCAACATCATTTGCAAAAAAAAAAAAAAAAAAAAAAAACACAAACAAACAAACAAACCCATCATCCAAAATCCAGTCTTGAGTTTAAACAGACCAATGTTATTTAATATATGTTTGCAGAAAATGCAAAGTTTGACTTTCATATCTATTAATCGTTTGAAGAAAATGCAAAGTTTGACTTTTGTGGGTCAACTTCAATTAGATTTCATGTCAAAATTAGACCAATGTAGACAGCCATAAGGGAAAATATTATTTAATATATGTTTGCAGATAAGTAATCAATAGTAGGCACAAGTTTTCGGTGATTAGCTTCATAAAGAAACCATGTCAATTTCAAATATGGTATAACTACTACCATTGATCGCAAAAGTCAAACTCTTATCTAAATGGGCAAATTGTCAATTGATGGTGGCGATTGTTTCAGGAATGTTAGGTTTGCAGACAGTGGCGTATCCAGAACGGATTTCCAGGGGGTTCCTTTCGTAGATTTTCATTGATTTTCACTAATTTTTTGAAATTTTCCATTAAATTTTGCAATTTTTTTTCAAAGCAAGGGGGTTCCTAGGAACCCCCTAAAAGCCCCTAGATCCGCCCCTGTTTGCAGAAGAAGGTGAAAGGATTGAGGATAACAAGGGAACATAAGGGTGCAATTGGGATAAGATTTTAGGATATGAGGTATTGATTATGTTAAATGTACTATTATACTCTTCTCATTGTCTTAATTGTACACAAAGTTCCAATCATACCCTCATTATATAAGCATACATCACTTGTGTATATTGCTTCTTAATTTGTACGAAAATGAAAATGACTACCTTAGCCATAACTCTTCCTTAATAATATAACGTAGATATTGTCAAAATTTGTGACACATTTTTTTTTTGTAGGAAAATTTTGTAGCAAAAAGCCACTTTTCTAGTATTGAGAGATGATCGTGATTTTTTTGGTTCCAGGTTTTTTCGCGCTTTAAACGGTTCGGATCGGTATAACCGGGTTGAAACCAGTTTAAAACTATGAAACCATTATATACCCGGCCAGTAGGGTCGGGTATGAAACCGATACACCATACCCTATTTTTAATACCTAGTTTCAGGTTTTATGTCGGATCAACTTACGTACCCGGGTTTTTTTTTTTTTTCTCTCTAACTTAGTACGTTCTTTGGTTTCGTTATGTTAATTCCAGCCAAAAAAAACATGTCTAAATTTTATAAATAAAATTAGATACATACTTTAATTTATTATATTAAATCTATGTTCACATCACTATAAGAATGTGTACCAATGAAACTTGATATATACATGCCTACGTATGATTAATTTAAATTATGCCCTAAATATTACATGGTGTTATTTTTATTATCTTGTAACTCTGTTACTTTCAAGTTTCAACTATTTTTTGCAGTTATTTTTCAAAAAAAAAACTATTTTTTGCAGTTAACAGATTTTTGTCTTGGCAAATCGATGGGTATGAGTTGGGCCCATGTGCTTGGAGACTTTTTCGGCTGTGGGCTTCATCAACCTATGGGCCCAAGTCATTGCAAGCATTACCCGGCCCAACCTTTCACTAAGGCCCAACAACAAAACCACACCTTTGATTTCAAAAGCCCAAACCCAAGCCATAACCGCTCTCCATAAAACGGGTTGGCCCGGTTGGAGACCTTTGGTCTACTTCAAATAACTCCAAGACGGAACCATTTTCCTTTTATATTTCACCATCCGAGTTGGCTCGCTTACAAGAACAAATATGTGGAGATAGCAAACGAACAGATTCCGGTGTTTGAATGTATTTGTGTTGTAATTTGGCAAAGTTTGGCGAAAGTGAGGGATAGGTTGGGACCAAAGGTCGTGGCCATATGCCGAAGTGACTTGAGAAACCACGATAATGGAATCATCACGAATGGAAGTCAAAGGATCGGTTTGGTCAAAACAGACATATCCGTAGGTAAACATACCCCAAGGGAACTCGGGTCCCTACTTATGAATAATGTAGCTAGTATGATCTTTTATTAAATTCTAGTACTAGTAGCTTTTCAGTGTATAGCTTTTTCTTCTAATCTAAAAGCTTTCAAGATCTTTCAACCAAACAAAGTTTTTTATTGAGTATGAGCTTTTTCTTAAAAGTTTGAAACTAGAAGCTCCTAATAGTTCTTTGCCAAACAAACCCTATATATGTTTGAATTATAATGGAAGTATAATTTGCAATATAATCCCAAAAATTAAATGCCTTTTCATTTACAACTCAAGTATCTATTTTTTAAAAGTTTTTTTGGAAGGCGATCGATGTATAATCTAAGGAGTCCTCTAAAAAGAGGCTGCTATTTTGAAATATGTATAAAAAGGATAATGGTTCAACACTGAATGAGGTCAATCGGTGGATAAAGTAAGAACAAAAAGAAAGAGAGCTACATGAGCAATGAATCCGATATCTTATCACCTGGGAATTACTATATTAGAGCTGCGCAGGCAACAACAACCGTAAATGTTTTTAGATACGCAATATTTGCATTATAACTCTTCGAGTTAATGCCTTTTCTTACGAAACTCAACTATCATAGGAGATTGGGATTTTTTTATGTTTGTAAGATATAGGAAATCCATGTACGGGGATTATATAACATACGCGTATTTAGGATAAAACTCTACGATAACGTGAACCATGAGCCAATTACATGGGAACTGAATCTTATAATTGTATTGTACGTATCGAGTGTAGATCAACTGGGCTCATCACCCAAAATCTACATTAAATAAGTCGATCAACAGGGCCAGTCAACTAGAGTAATAGGTGAGACAAGGGCCTAGAGACCTAAAAAATAAGGGTCCATTCTCTTGAAAAAGAAAATATTCATTACTAGGCTGAGTTGCATTCAAGATTTCATCGGACAAGGGGTGTATGGGGTGCTTTTGTAACCAATTAGTGGGCACCCCGGGTAGTCGGGAAATCTGTTTGTAGGGCCATTAAAAAAAGTGTGGGCCAAATCTAATAGGATAGTCGATGATACCACATGAACAAGGAATTAAAGCAACATCATCTGTTGAATATTTGAAGCAATCGTTTAAATATGGAAATGGAATCTTATGGCTTTGAAATTGCAATTCTGGAATGTAATCCCTTGGGCCAAGTAGGGTTTCTGTGATTTCTAATCTTGTGCGATTGTTATTTGGGAATTCTGATTTGGTTTCTCATTCTGATTTGGCGATTACAAAATCTGGCTTCTTCAATTACTAGGTACAGGTACTAGGTTTCTTGGTGTAAATAGTTTGTTAATTGCAGACTATATACATATACTAATCATATTTTTCACATCATAAAGTTATGAATATTTACTAATAGTTAATAATTTGAAATCCCGAAACACTGCAGATAACAAAAGCTTAGTTAGATACACTTAAGCTTATTTCTTAGACCATTGGTATATAATTTCACATATTAAGGTTCTTCAATTTGGATTTAAATAATCCCAACTATTAGCTATTGGCCGCCACTGGTCCTAACAAACAAAATGTGTGCTGGTGGTCCCACCTTTTAATATATTGTCCACCAACGGCTCGTTTCTAAAAGAACCTCCAAGTTGCTCATCAATGGTTCGGCCCCTAGCTTCCCAAGGGGATGATAAAATAATTGGTTTACAAGGAACTAAAAAAAATGGAATTTGTTAGAATCCACACCTATGCATTATATTCATTTGGATATAGTAAAAAGTGGCTTGTCTTGAAGAAGAATCTGGAATAAATTTTCACTCACCACTTGTCTTGAAAAAGAATCTGGAATAACTTTAGTACTTTCATCTAACAAATTCTTGACGTAAATTCAGATTAAACTTTAGCTTCTATACATAAATTTCGGGCATAACGAAGTAATCTATAATCAAGTCGGCATCTTTTATAATATTAAAACACAAACTCTTGACATTAATTCGGATTAAACTTTAGCTTCTATACATAAATTTGGCATAACGAACGTATCTACAATCAAGTCAGCATCTTTTATAATATTACCACAGAAATTCTTGACGTAAATTCGGATTAAACTTTAGCTTCTATACATAAATTTGGCATAATGAATGAATCTACAATCAAGTCAGCATCTTTTATAATATTACAACAGAAATTATTGACGTAAATTCGGATAAAACTTTAGCTTCTATACATAAATTCGGCATAATGAATGAATCTACAATCAAGTCAGCATCTTTTATAATATTACAACTTAAATTCTTTGAACTTCTTGGGGTCATAGACCAGGATCCTCCATCTCCGGTAGCAGAGCAAACAGCCACATTATCAGCCACCTTGCTTGATCTCACATGACAGAATCACCATGAACACAACATAGGCCATTAATTATTGGTTTTGGTAAATTTGAAGCAACCAGGCCCCTCTCCTCAAGATCTTCACATGTCCACCTTAACCAAACAAAACACACATATCAAACACTCTTTATGAATCCTACCCAATCTATAAAAAAAAGTTTTAGATAAGTAGATCAATTACCTGCCCGGTATCATGTCATGGCATGTCCGGTTTTCCCTTGGAGCTGCATCATGGAAAAACCTGCATTCAACCGCTGTCCAACAATACACAACACAAAAACTCGTCAAGGTGGGAGACAAACACGAAGTGGGTGTGTGAGAGAGTTTGATATATCATACCTCGATTACATTATGGGTTGCAATGGCAAGTGGAGTAGATGGTTCCATTGTCACCGATTCTCGAGATGCCGAAGCGTTTTCACTGCATTCCAACAATAATCAAATTATAAGTAATTATCTGAACCATCGTCAATTTTGTATCACAAGCATCATCTACCAAAAAACTATATATTGAAAGCAAAAATAAATATTAATTTCATACCAGGTTGGGGATATCTTCGATACGCTTTGAACAATCAACATGTTATGATCCGATCCACACAACGGAGAGAGATTGATGTATACTGTGAGCGGATTTATAGCTGGCACACAATTCAAATACAAAAAATGGTCAGAACACTTTCGAAACAGAATAATCCATAGATCAAAGGCATGTGTAAGCAAGCATACACAATACTGTACAGTTAAATCGATTTATAAGTATCGAACAAACAGAAAAACTTCTTACAAGGACAGAGAATCAGATATCTCATCTTGCCTTGTATAAGAGCAGGCTGCTGCTGCTGCTGCTGCTGCTGCTGCTGCGGTGTCCTTGAAGTGATGTGATATGAGAACTATAGGCAAGCATCGTATATATAATTGAGGTTGCTGGGTAAACCCTAATATGTATTTGCATTATAATCCCTGAAATTAAATGTCTTTTAACATAAAAGTCAACAATTATATGATATAGGCATTTTTTATGTTTAGTGTTAATTTTAACCAAAAACAGAACAAATATATGTTCAATTAACTATCATTTATTTAACTTCTAAACCCGAAATATTTGTAAACACTACATTTCTAAGATATGAAAAATTTGTGGATGTACATGGATTTATGAAACACACACTACAAGGTATTGGACCTTTAGCGGCGACACTCGTCGCCGCTAATGATACATTATTAGCGGCGACTGTCGCCGCTAATGGTCTTGCCAACTTTTGCCTATGCCTAATGCCCCTGTTGCCGCTAAAGGTATTTATCCACGTGGCATATATGTATGTATCTTGGTATAAAATCTACAATAATTTAAACGCCAACCGAACTATAAAGGAACTAAAGCTTAAAAATTTATTCAGCGAGTGTGGGTCAATTTAGTACCACCATAAATTTGCATTACGTAAACCCATAGGAAGTGATTTATTAAATGCAATTCCATCTGTTCTTCTCTAGCTACTGAGTTGTAACGCCAAACGCAACCATGTAAAAACCAAAAGGTAGTGGAACAAATATTAGTCACGATTAATAGATATGATACTCTACGATCGTCATTACTTAGCAAAGACTTATTTTCATTCGTGGAATTGTCAATGGACTAAAGTTCATATGTTACTAACTAAATGCATTGTTGATTAACTACAAAGATTCATAGTGAAGTAGTGAGGAAATATATATTATCTTTAATCTTGCCCTGCAGGTAGTGTATTAGAGCAAGCGGCCAAGAAGTGATTTTCGATTTGAAGTAGACATCGGATATGTATTTGAGAAGGCGGGTAATTTGGTAAACCCTAATCTGAATTTGCAATTAAACCCCTGAGATTACATGCCTTCTAATATAGAACTCAACTATCCTGATATATAGGCATTTTTTTTGTTTGAATGATGAAATTATTATATAATACAAAGGAAAAGACTAGACTTCCTATTAATATTAAGGGTATACCCGGTTAACAAATGAATAGTGTTTGTAAAAAAATTATATTACACAACAGTTTTACTATTTGAACAAAAATAAAATATATCAATATTCAATTAAAGATCATTTATTTTACTTCTAAACTAACATATATTGTGAACCTTATAGGTGCAAGATACGGAAATGTAGTAGATGTACATAGATTTATATAACACATATGTGTATCTAGATTAAAAATCTGCGAATGATTTTAGATACGACCATATTATAACGAAACTGAAGCTTAAAACTGCATATGTCATTTGTGGGTAATTAAACTTGCCACCCTAAATTTGCATCTCATAAACTAATTAGAAGGTGATTTGTTGAATGAAATTCCATGTTTTCTTTTCTAGCTACCGAGTAGTGACGTAACCGAGTAGAAATTCAAAAGGTGGTGGAACATTGCTTAGCCACGATTAATAGATATGAAAGTTAATTCAATCTTCAATACTTCTAATAATAGACTAAGATCCATTCAATTCTCAAGGGACAAAAGTCATTTCACAACCAAGCATAGATTATCGAGAAATGCTTAGTGAAGTAGTGAGGGGAGATTTATCATCTTTAATGTGTTGCTAATATTTAGTAACCGGCAACAAATAAATATAAGTGATGATTAAGATTCCATTAAATTAAAAATTCATATATAGTTTTACATTTGTTAAGACATAAGGTCTGCCTACACCCCACCATGCCTAGACCCGACAATAACTTTACTATTTGTATGATTTACTAGGTATATTAATTTGTATTTGTATTTGTATTTGTTGTTGTAAATTTGTTAAGACAATATGATGTTTTTAGTCTAACTATTATTTTTTGCACCAAAGCCACTAAATGGATGTTAAAACATAGTGACATGGAACAAGAATTTACATGAAATAACATAGGGCTCTCATTATGTTAATGAAGAGCATATAGTTAAACCAAATGATAAAATCTTTGTATGGGCCGATATAATTAACGTCATCTTGTGTTAGAATTTAAGCATAAATTTTTGTATGTGCCGATAAAATCTTTGTTGTAGAGCCTTATATGGTGATCCTTTGTCTAAACTTGAGTTCATTCCATGATATGCAGACAACCTCATATTGGATATATAGGTATACTGAGTAGATAGCAGTTTTAGCACTCATCAATGTCATACAATTAACGTAGTACTAAAATACTTAATGGACACCGTAGATTATACTTTGACATTGATTGGATTCCCCTTTTGATTTCCTTATTCTGCATCATGTTAATAGGACTATCGTGGATGCTTCAT
This sequence comes from Ambrosia trifida, assembly GCA_028751855.1. Classification (NCBI taxonomy): domain Eukaryota; kingdom Viridiplantae; phylum Streptophyta; class Magnoliopsida; order Asterales; family Asteraceae; genus Ambrosia; species Ambrosia trifida. The sequence continues at coordinate 28,044,744 of CM054126.1, forward strand.
AAATGACTGCTTGTGTTCCAAATATGTTTTATGTAATAAATGTAACTAATTATATCCAATGTCAAATTATGTAACATGTTAGTACATGTATAGATGTCCCTAGCCTAGTATAGGTTTTTGTGCGTTGTTTTCAATGTATTTATACTTGTTTTAGTGATTAAGGGAATTTTAGTAATTAAGATAGACGACTAGGTCTCTATACACGACTGGCTTAGCCATTTGTGTGGGACAACAGGCGATTGGCTAATCAATTGCCTCCACCCAGTCGTGTGTTATTGGCAGGGGCTATCAATAAACCCAATGACTGCCCTAATCATTAGCTGTCAAACCAGTTTGGTTTTGTGGTCTGAGATTGTCTTGTAAACACCCGCGCTCTGTTTTATCAATTGAATAACCATTTAACCATGTCTGACAACTCGTTTTTGTGTGAGCTTGTTGTTCTTGTTGCTGAATCCACGACCCAAGGATTCCACACTCGTTTCGAGTCCAAACATGTGATATCCGGATCATCCGTGATGGTCCTACATAACAGTTGTAGACATTTATCGGATCCGGTTTGTGACTTATATCACTATAATTAAGTGACCACTAACACGGACAAGGTGTTACAATTATGGTATGAGAGCCATGATTTGTTGAATAACATAAACTTAAACTTTAAAATAAGATATGAGGTGTAATAAGTAGGATGAATTAAGATTTTATCCCTAATTAACCTTTTGATTCGCCATTCTATAATATCAATCTACGTTTTAGTTGTCATTCTTTCACAATTTATAATAACCAATTTGGCTTCCTGAATATCACAAATGTAATGAATTAGTCAACCTCGTCATTGCTATCTCTTTCATTTCTTTGTAATGAACTTATAACACCATTATCCGCTAACTGAAGTCAAATGTAACAAATTAAACTGAGAACGCGCTCCACCCATACCCTACTACAACACATGCCTCAAGTAGAATATAACAAGAATTATTTATCGATCTTAGTACCTTGACACCTTAGCACCCTTGTTATTTATCAGAATTTTGGCATATTTTCATGATGCATTTATGTTTGCTCCACCATTTTCTTATAAACATAACTTGACCACTAAGAAGCATGATAGTATACTTAGGGCACTCTTGTAAGGTAAATTGATGATTGCATATATGTCATGTGTAAGGAATGTATGGTTAATTGGCTTTGTACGGATTAAAACAAGTCGTGCTTGGTATAATATAATTGATGATTATTTTAAGTGCAATGGTATGACTGATCAGGAAACGAGTCTAGTGTTTATACTAAGGAGAGAAAGATGGTAATCTTACTAGTAGTTGTTTGTATATGTAGATATATCTACAGGAGTTCCTATAGTTTCTTGATACAAGAATTTAAACATAAAATACTTGGGGTATTTCAAATGTCAATATTGGAGAACTTAGTACTTTATTAGGTTTAAAGTTATACAAAATAAATGATGGTTGTTTGTTCACAGCCGAAATATGCATTATTTGCTTAAAATGGAAAATTTAAATTCATTGCAACTCCAGCGAATTGATATGATAGGTTACAGATGGATGATGGTGGGGTACTGGTGGATGAAAATAGATCTATCAAGAAGTTCGGTCGGTGGTTTGCTTTATCTGATTCATATCAGACCATATATTGTGTTGTTAGCATGGAATATTAGAAGTAGAAAGGGCATTCCAAGAAATGAAAAAATGCTTGATGAACCTACCCACACTACTTGCTCCGCTCGCTAAACAGCCCCTGATGTTATACCTATGCGCAGCGGAAAGGTAATGGTGGATAGGAAGCTAGTGCAAACACCAATATACTACATCAGCAGGTCCTCACTGACGCAAAAACAAGGTACTCCATAATGGAAAAGCTAGTCCTAGCCTTGGTGCACGCCTTGCGCAAGCTACGTAAATACTGACGTGTGGCTAAGTACGCATAATGTTTGAATGAATTTAACACACAATTGGTTTTAATATTTATAAAAATTGTTTAGACCTTAACATTAAAACACACACAAAAAGGCAAGTGTACCCTATCATATATATGTAGTAAAGCATAGATAAGAACCAAATATCGATCCATGGACGCAGGCGGATGCAATAGTATTGAAACGTTGTCCCCGATTTTACCAGTAAGAGATAGTTGGAAGTTGTTTAAACTAAATTAATCTAAAATACTAAATTAACATATGTAAGAATCCAAATACAAAATATATAAGTAACTATACTATATTAACAACCTAAGCATGTCAACTACATAACATACGTTAAACGTGCGGGAGATTAACATTCGCATTTTCAAACAATTAGTATCCCTTTCGTGAATCCTAACATAACAACTGTTCGGAAAGCTAACAAGATAAACACACGTTAAGCACCTAAAATTGGTCATTAACGAGCTATTGATATAATCTCATGCAAATCTTTTAAAGATAATTAAGTTAGTCATCTGTTAAGAGTTTTCTAACCTCGCTAATCAAGAAAAGCAATACCGAATACACAACACAGCCACTGAGACTAGACAAACTTTAAACACAAACTTACTAAACTCCCCATTTTTACAAAAATAACTAACAAACATCAAAAACTGTGTCAAGGATCAGTAACAACACCATTAAGCTGTTTAAACCCTATTACGTGCAGATAAGCATTCATGATCATTATTCTCCTGACTTTAACCAAACCAATACCCGTTTCCAGTTTCGTTGTTTAAACATATCAACAAGTTAACTAGTTTACTTGATTAACCGTACCGTTTTTCAACATGTACCCGACTAACACAACACAATAATAATCAAAGTTACCCGAACATAACCACGAATCCAACAACAATGAAACATGTTTGCAATATGAACATCAAGATTATAACATCAAAAATGCCAAAATCATACAAAACTTGATTAACATACATTCGAATGTTTAAACAACCGAATACTATTATTTTCACCTGTAGGTTACAATATCTAACATAAACATCACAAATGTGCTATAAAAACTCTGATTTGAACAATAATAGGTTAAAAGGTCAAACCATAAATAAGCAAAATGTGAATGATTGGATGATGATAATGGGTTCCGATCACCTCCCGAGCTTGTTATCCACCTTCACAGCTTCAAAAATTGCCTAGAACTTCAGAAAACTACCCAACATTTTTATCAAACCCGTCTGCCCTGTTTTATAGAGTTTTTTCAATGTGCACGACCGTATACAAGGGTTGCACAGTCGTGCACTTTATTTTGAGCGTGATATGACCCTACGTGGGTCAGACAAGTGGGTCAAGTAGACTGATTGACCAGATAAAGGTGCACAGTAGTGCACATGGTTCGCATGACCGTGCTGATCAGGTTATCACTGAGAATCTAGTTGCACTGGCTTGTGCACTGGTAGTGCTTCCGAGAAAAGTTGACCCGCATGGTCTTGCACTTGGTCTGCATGACTTTTCATATCTGAGTTACCGAGAACTTTGAGTGCACTGGCAGTGCTGCAGATTCAAGTAAACCAGCACAGACGTGCACTTTGATCAGAAACTTCTGAATATGCAGGAAATGTCCGCTTCGTCGAGCTTTCGCCCGTTTTCTTCAACTTTGTCTTTTAGGAGCCTTTAAAGACCTACAAAAACAATAGAAAGCGGTTAAGTACCAAATCTATGAAATGAACATCGAAAACACGCAATTCGGGAGTTTAATCGGGGAACTATATATGTATATTTTAACATATATCAGATACTTTCAGGGCCATCCAATCATTGTGCTAACAGACTATAAACTGAACAATGTCTTGTGCAAATCAGAATTATCAGGCAGATTGGCAAAATCGGTAATTGAATTGGGTGAACACACAATAAATTACAAGATGCACCCAACTTTAAAAGGACAAGTGCTGGTTGATTTCCTTGTAGAGGTACCCAAAGAAAAAAAATTTAAGAATGTAAAGTTGAACAAGAAATACAAGTGGTGCATGATGAAAAGGCTGTTTGGTCCCTGTACATCAAGGGCGCATCAAATAATGAAGGCTTAAGCGCCGACCTAAGAATACTGAGCCCATAAGGAAATGAATTCACCTACATAATTCGCCTGGAGTTCAAAAGTACTAACAATGAAGCTGAATATGAGGCTTTGTTGGCAGGGCTCTGAATCGCATAAAAACTAGGTGCAAAACATGTGGTCACGCATGTCGAATCAATGTTGGTGGCGGGACAGATTAAAGGAATCTACGAAGCAAAGGACGCATCCATGATACTGTACTTAGAGTAATCCAAGGAGTTAATGAAGCACTTTGGGTCATGCACCATCATCCACATCAGTAGAAGTCAAAACAAACCAGCGAATGCTCTGAGCAAAATGGCATCAACCAGTTTCAACCATCTTGCGAAGGAGGTCCACGTGGAAGTCATGAATCAGCCATCTGTTCCACACAAAGAAGTGAACGTCGTCCAGACAGGAATAAACAGCTGGATGCAACACAGCCAATTCATTATGGATTGCGGTAGAGAGGAGAAATGACTATGATGAAAGAGCTAGGTAGACCAATTATGATCAGATTCAGAAAGAATTTGAAGCATTTTGATGCATTGGGAATGAATACTTAAAGGAGATGACCACTTAGATTTGATCATTTAATGAGCGAAATGTTTAAATTTAATATTGAATACACATCTTATGAGTTGATCAAATGTTATGAAGATGCTCTTCTAAGTCACTCGACGCAGTATTTGGAAGTACTGAAAGAAATGAGAAGTTACGAGCGTATCACTGTCAAAGAATTCATTTTGAAATTGGAAAACAAGGATACTAAATAAATGAGGATGGCTAATAGGCAACTCTTACCCCATAATCTAGAGGTTTACTATGGTGCAAGCAAAACTATCTCAAAAGCCTCTTCCAGCTCAAGACCTCACACTGCATTTGTCTCAGCAAATGTTCTCGAGTCACTATATGCTCTCCCATCCTACACTCAAGCACCTACCATGGACCCAACTCAAAACCCCTGTAATCCATAGGGTTATTTGACACAACCACAACCATCAGCCGCATCCATCCCCTTAGCTAAGGACATATACGTAGTGTATTTACAAGGATTAATTATGTATTTAATAAACTCTATGGACCAACATTACAATATATATAGAGCACATGGATCAAGAATGCAATTAAATCAAATAAAAGTATATTAAAATACACACACATATATATGCAAATACACAAATGAGCATATAAATTAATACAATCATATAGATGCACATATCTTTATCCACATATAAAAATAAACATAACCATGCACATACACATATACATATAACAAATATTTACCATATTAACCTAACAATTAAAAAAACAAACCAACATAAACAATAACAATCTAACAAATACAACTAACAACTTAACTTTGTAAAATGTTAGGGTTTTAAACCTTTCATGATGGTATGGTAGTGGTGGCAGTGTGGGTGATTTGGTAGCAGTGATGTGGTAATATTGATCACGCAGCTCGAGAGATAAGGAAGAGAAATGTGAAGACGAGAATGAAGCAGCATTAGGTTTTTAACCATGATATTGATGGTATATGCCGGTAAATTTTTGCGACCTGTATAATGGTTTGTGTATCTTGTGAGATCCATCAAAAATATATGCGACCTAGGTTTTAGGTCGGTAACACCATTGGATTTTCAACTATATGTTCCAAATCGGCCATCAGGCCTCTTGATTTGTTATTTGATTTGTTTTGTTACACAAAGTTATTCTATGTCATAACATCTCATTTTAATTATAGAACATCACTATTTCACTTTCATTTTCTCTATATTGACCGCCAACGGATTTTTGTAAAGTCTTATTAGATTGGTTTAACTACACAAAGTTATATTAGGCCATATATAACATATAATTTTGTTGTGAAGCACATGTCAATACACTCTTAGTGATTCTCTAATAGATTGTTATGATATAGTCTACATCAACCAAAGATAGATCAAGCCTTTTCAAAATTTAATTATAAATATTACAAATAAATTATAATACATTACATCACATTACATCAAATCACATTATATCACATCATGTGGACCCAACAAATCACATCACATTACATTACATCACATCAAATCATATCACATCACATTACATCACATCACATCATATTACATCACATCACATCACATTACATTACATCACATCACACCAAATCACATCAAATCACATCAAATCACATCACATCATATCACATCACATCACATCACATTACATCACATTACATTACATTTTGAGGTATGACAAATTATAGAAAAAAAATATTAACTTTAACAATAACATTTTCTAATATGACAAAGCTAAAATGTAAACTACATTCTTCAAAACCATACGTAGGGTTTTGCGTGTAAGGACATGAAAACGTGGTTTATAAATGGTAGCACACATCGTTTTAGACTCAAAGTTAGAATCTTAAACCAATGGCAGCGGAATTTAAAGTAATTGTATGACAAATCATCAAAACACATGAACAAAATAAAATGTCAACTAATGTTCAACACGGTCACCAACACCTTTAGCCAAGGAACCACCATTGAAATCTCAACACATACACTAATCTCAAATGCATGTTCTATAGTAATAAAGTAATGGTCACAAAGAGTTTGATGAAATCATCTTTTAAAAAAAAGTTTATGTCTACAACTTTAAGACTCTATCATACAATTCAAACACAATTTACCCACCTATCAAATCACCAATACAGCGTCTATGTCAAAATTGTCATGAAATCGTCTATAAGGCCATCATTTAGCATCGTTTACTCATCAAATGACATCTATATTGTCAAGGGACTCATCTGCCCATGATCGGGTATGAACATAATCGTCATTGGAATTGTTAAATCAATGCACGTACGCGAGCAATCAATCAATTCATCAATTTTTTTTAATATCAAGATCATATTCGCTTATCATCTTATAAAAGACTTATGTAAATCAGCCAAGACACCTTTAAATCACCTAAAAGCGTCTTTTCACAACAAGAACTCGAACTCACTAAAACGACTAACCAGACACCTCTAATGTCTATCATTTAAGCAAAGTCGTATACGTCTTACATAATTTGACCTATCCCCAATACCACGAGTTGATTCACATACGAGGATCACTTGGGCTTGGTACCCTAGGCCGAACCACCTTCACCGTGGCCTAGCCACCCAAATAAGACCCACCGGGTCCCGTTTCTACACTGCTCACCAGAACCTTAATCGGTTCCACCAACCTCGCCGAGGGCTTCCCGCCATAGGTCAGCACCGCTATGCCACCACTAGCCTTAACCAGTTCCTCCTGACTATCGCCGACCCACAACCGTTCACAATCGGCAACTCGGAAACCAAATGATAACAACTCGACCTTTGGGCCCACTTCCAAACCAGCTGCGATGAGACCAGAACCAAAAAAACTCAAATTAAATACAAGATCATATTTAGTATTAGCGAGAAATCACCACTAAGTGCTTCGGTTAGGGTCACACGCATTCTCAAAACCTAAAATCAAGAAATCAAGAAACCAATAAAACAATCAAGCGATGATACGAGAGTTTAGATTACAAGATTTTACGTTTAAATCGATGATAATCGCGTTGCTTCTTGATTTCCCTTTCTTGTCTCTCTCTTATGGCAAAACGAACACAAGGGTAAGTCCCCTTATGTCCGCAAACCCTATATGGGCTTTCCCCCTCCCCCTACTTTGCAACTTGGCAACTTTAGTCCCTTATTGATTCCCGTTTTATGATTTTAACACAAAGATTGTCAAAGCATGTCTTTATTTGCCAACCCCAAATTAAATGAACCACAACAAGGAGAGCCAAGAATCCGAATGTAAAATTATGTTAGAAGTAGAGCAAATACATTCACATGTATAGGCTTTGTATCAATACAAGTAGAGTTCTTGATAGTTTTGGTATCTAATTTTCTTGATATCCATTCTCATGCCTTCAATCATGTCTTTAAACGATTGATCAATACCCGAACAAGTAACCTTATTACCATGTAAGCATAAATTATATATATGAATTTCAGAGTAGGCAGCTCACAAAACACCTTAAATGTTCATCGTCGTGCTCCTAGGTAATCTACCTTGCATTAACGAGTAAACCACATAGATATATGAAGATCTAATACCACCTCAACCCTTCATCTTCAGATTTCTAAGGTGACCAACTATTTATTGACTGTATCTACAAAGAGGCAATATTTTCCATATGTGACAATGATTATCTTATTCACCATTAAACAAGCCTAATGTAAAATCAGAACCCAAGTTGGATAACTTCAACATCAATAAATCGACAAGCTAGAAAACAAGAATAAACATCACACTGAAGAAAAACACATCGCACAAAAGATCCAAAGGTTTAGAACTACAACAGATTGGGTGGACGTAATTTGTTAATTACATTCATATCCAAACACCATCGTGACTACCATTAAGGCTATCCAAGTGCAACACATAGATTCAATGTAATTCCATCTGTAACATTGGTAGGAAAGGAAGAGAAAGCAGTCCAATCTATGATTAGAAACCATGTTCACATTAGCTACCTCACATAAAAGAAACCTTTCCAAATTCGAACTAATAAAATTCAATATTGGATTTAAAACATGATCCGTAGATATCGAATGTGAAATTGACGATTAAATTTGACTATTTATCTATCGCTACATAAATCCAAAGCATGATTGCCTGTCTTGATTATGTTCAAAGATGGGAAAGAAATTACAAAAGCAAAATTGAAGGATCACATTGATGCATTACTACAATCGCTATCAGTTGCTTAACTCAAAATTCAATCATTACTTGTTACATATCAATCTTGTCAACGGAATTCCAACACGCTTATTAATATGATCCAATTCTTCACTACCCGTAACAAAGATCCAACCCAAATTGCAAACCCAATAAGTAGATAAACATAAAATCAGAAAATTACATAAAAAGAAGTTGGATTAAAGCTTCAAAAATCACAAAAACACACTCACGAGAATATTTACTGCTTAATCTTTCAAAGGAAAATTAATAAGGAAAATTGGACAATGCTCTTTATTCAAGTTAGCCTACTATTACTTATAAAGGGAAAACAAACAAATATGAGCTAGAAACCAAGTCATTCTTCAGCTTTTTAGAACCACTCCAACATTCGCATCTTTGCCAACTTTCACCTATTAATTCCTTGAAACGCGATCAACATTGACCAACACACTTTCATGTGCAAATTTTTATGACTTGTCCAAACTAAAACTCCTCCTGACCCTCATGCAAATCCACGGCCCGACATGACCCGATCAAGATTATTCCAACATTCACCCCCATAATCTTGATAGGGTTCTTTTCTTGCTTCTTTCTCGAGTGAAACATACCGATCTTGCTTTTTTCTAGTTGCTACCTTTTTTTCTTTCTTGTTTCCAAAATCACAAAAACTCAATCATTATCTCTCTTTATGAACAAACAGGTGTCCGTTTCTTTATTTCTTTCGGTTGTCGAATTTCATTTCTTCTTTCTCATCAACACCCGGTCTTCCTTTGTTGTTGCTTGCTACTTTCTTACTTTCTTGCAACACCACCGGTCTCTTTCTTACTTTCTTTCTTTCGGGGTCGTCTTTCTTTCTCAGGAAGCGAAGCCAACCTCTTTCATTCTTTCTTCTTTCTTGTGGTACCTCTTCTTTCTTTCTTACTGATTCAAGGATTTGAACTCAACTTTCTTTCCTGCTTCGTCTTGCTATTGGTTACAAACAGAACAATTCTACTTGCTTTCAAAACTGCACTACTTGTGAAACCTTCCTGGGAAATACCTACTGAGATCTATTCATGACCGCTTATCTTTTCAAGTCACGAAGATTAATATAACTAACCCGGTTCTTGCAATTAGATATCTTGAACCTGAACACTTGGCTTATCTTAGTTCCCAATAATCACTTTTACCTGCTGCAATCTTCTCCTTCTTGGCTGCTTACTTTCTTGCACTTTATTCCCTGCTTGTTTGTTTATTTTTTTCTCGATCAATTTCAACACCCCACAGCTTTTTTTTATGCTTATAATTAATAACTGAGACTTGCTACTTTCTTTCAAGGTTAGATTGAAAAGTGCTTCCACTTCTTCCTATGAATCAAGAAATCGATAAGCCTCTTACTGCTATTTTCCCGCGATCTCATAACATACGATCACAGTGAATTGCTCTTGCTACTACTTCGCCTTCAAACCCGCAGCCAAGGGCTGCTACCTTACTCGAAAGGCAACTCTCAAAATGGCCACCTTGCTCTGATACCAAATGTTGGATTAAAGCTTCAAAAATCAGACAAACAAACTCACGATAATATTTACTGCTTAATCTTTCAAAGGAAAACTAGTAAGGAAAACTGGTAAGGAAAACTGGACAATGCTCTTTATTCAAGCTAGCCTAATATTACTTATAAAGGGAAAACGAACAAATATGTTCTAGAAATCAGGTCATTTCTAGCTTTTTAGTACCACTCCAACGTTCAGATCTTTGCCAACTTTCACCTATTAATTCCTTGAAACCCGTTCAAATTGACCAACACACTTTCACGTGCAAATTTTTATGACTCATCCAAACTAAAACTCGTCCTGATCCACACGCAAATCGATGACCGGGTCATGACCCGATCAAAAGTACGTAATCGAACAAAAGAAATCAGTGCGTCCCATTGGCAACGATCTGGTACCACTACAATTCCCAAGATCTTCGTTCAGCCACAACCAAATCTCAAAAATCCCCTCAAAACCCACCCATCTCCTCATCACATAACCTGGTTGAGCCCTTCACTTGAATATGGTGACCTCCAATCTAGCTCCCCGTTCCTCTTTCAATCCATTTACGGCTAGATCTCTAATCAAACATCCAGCCATATCTAAATTAACATGGTAGACGGGTTGTGGAAGTCCTCAGTTCCTAGTTCAGGGATCTAAGAAAACAAAGCGGAGCGTAGGGTAGGTTTAGCACAAAGAGTGATGGTGGTGGTATTTGGGGGAACATGAACCTTCAAATATGAGGTTCTACCATATGGATAGTGAGTAGAAATGTACAAATCGGTTTTTTTGCCAAACCGGTCTGGTTTATAAACCGGATCAGTTTTTTTTTTCTTGATGAAGATAAAACGGGTTTTTATCAACGGTCCGATTTTGGAACCGGTTTTTAGCACTAAAAACTACCATCTATTGGAATCGATTAGGACCGGGTTTAAAACAGGTTTTTTTGCCAAACCAATACTCCAATATCCAAAATACCTTGCTTATACCGTTTTTTTTTTCCCAAAAACCGGTTTTTTCTCCAAACCAGTTTTCAAACCAAACCGATCCACGAAATCACAAACCGCTCATAGGACCGATATATAGGGTCAGGTTCGGACCGGTTTCTCTCTAAACCGGTTTTTTCCAAACCGGTTTTTTTGTACACCTCTAATAGTGAGGCCTATGTAGAGCGACTTTAGGTATTTTTTTGTTTATCTATATTATCTTATTAAGGAGGAGTGATGTACAACATGGTAATTTGCTTTTCTGTATAACTTAACAAGCAACATGTACAACATATTTAAGCAAAAAAATTAAGGGTATTATTGGCATAGTTGTGACAATTAAGACACTTAGGAGGGTAGATTAGTAAATTTAACATAATCCAATACCTCACATCCTAAAATCTTATCCCAATTATGCCCTTATGTCCAACTTTTATAACACAAAATACAACCTAACCTATGATACATCTTAAATGTGAGACCTTTCAACCCCTCATCTATATTATTATATATACTTTATTATAATCAATTTCTTGAATGCTAATAGTCTTTTCATAACCCCAAACAAAATCTTAGAGCTAATTTCATGATTTGACACATTGTTTTGTCTAAAAAAATTATGTCTTCATTAGATGAGAAGAGAAAAAAAATCAATGAGAAGTTGAGACGCTTGCAAGATATGGTTTCCGGATGCTACAAGGTATAAAGATATGAGTTAATCTTTATATACATATATACATTTTTTTCTACTTGTTCATATGTTCTTTGGCAATTACAAAAAAATTATCTTCATAATATATCATTGTTTTGCTTCTTTTAAATTTAGTTATTTATCATAGAGCTAATTTCATGATTTGACACATTGTTTTGTCCAAAAAAAATTATGTCTTCATTAGATGAGAAGAGAAAAAAATCAATGAGAAGTTGAGACGCTTGCAAGATATGGTTCCCGGATGCTACAAGGTATAAAGATATGAGTTAATCTTTATATACATATATACATTTTTTTTCTACTTGTTCATATGTTCTTTGGCAATTACAAAAAAATTATCTTCATAATATATCATTGTTTTGCTCCTTTTAAATTTAGTTATTTGCTATAGACAATGGGAATGCCAGTGATGTTTGATGTAATAATCAACTATGTTGGATCGTTGCATAATCAAATTGAGGTAATTTAATTGTGCAACTTACAATTAAAACAATAAACATACAATATTCAAAATTATTGATGAGAAAATATTTTTCAAAATTAATTAGTACATTTTTTTCTCTTCTTTGTGCATTTTTAGTTTCTCTCCATGAAGCTTTCAGAAGCCAGCATGTTCTATGACATATTGACCTCAACTCTACTGAATTGAATGATATGGCCCCTATGAAGGTGACTGATGGCTTTCCTAACTATCCTTGTTAAGAAGTTGTGTATCTTGAATCATATATATTGTTAACTAAATAAAACAGACAAAATTATAAATATAACATTCTAGATTTGCTAATACGTTTCTAATATATTATAAATATTACTTCCACTTATTGCATGGGATGAAAACTGATGTTGCAGGGAACACATGGACATGAAGGACAGATGATGGAGAGGTATGGAGACATTCCTCAATTTCAATCAACATGGTCTCCTTGAACGCTATGAAATAGTTAACTCTATAAATCTATATATGCATGCTCAAATATAACTTTATACGTAAACTGTATTTGTTCTAAGACTTTTAAGGTATTTGTTAGTCTATTTAATGTTCTTGTTACACGTTGTATGAAGTGTGGTTCACAATATTATTTTGCTTTCGGCAATTGTATATTGTTTAAATTCTAATTCTAATTCATAAAATAAATTAAACACTATCATAAAGAGAAAACAAAAACTTAACTATGTGTTAATTACTTAAGTTATTTATGTTAAGAAATAAGAAATCGAAAAGCCATAAATTCACGCTCACGCTAATGAATCAACCCGAATCTTTATCTTCTATACTATATTATAAAGCATCAGTGAAGGATACCCGCAAAATTTAAGTAAATACAACCTTTATTGCTTATAGTACAATGCTTATTGAAGTCATTCAGGGGTAAAATTGTCTTTCTACCTAAATATTAAATTGTTGAAGAAATTAATTTAAACATAATTATAAAATTGATGAGAAAATTAACAATAATGTGGTGACTCTTTACATTCATAACCTCCGTGTATTTATTATGTTTGTATCAATGTTATTAGTATTATAAATAATAATGGTCATGTATTTAGTATATAAATAATGTGGTGACTCTTCACATACATAACTTACATATCTTTCAATGTTTATAGTAAATAAATTACACCGTATATTATGTATTTATATCTTCTTTTTTTATTTATATCTTCTTTTTAAATTTATGTGGTTGCAGGATGGTATGATGTGACACTTCTGCACACAAATGAATATGTAGGCTTGAAGTTTGCCAACACACCCAACCCATGACACGTTTCAACCAATTAAAGTGAGCGATATATGTAGGATTAACGTTTATACAAGCAAATATGGTAGAGATACTTCATGAGCAACGTCATCATCATCCTCGATGGTGTTTTGTTTTCTCTACTACTATAAGCTTTTAGGAATAGAATTTAAGTTTCTGATCTCACGAAGTCACCACTTGTTTACATATCCAAAAGAAAACAAGTTCTTATCAGTCGATTTGGTAGTTTTAACTATATTGATTACTAATTTGTTTGGTCCAATATATTTGTTACGTCGCTTGTCAAACTAACATAAAACGATAGTATCTATACAAATCATTGACTCCGCTGCATCTCGCGGGTGCCCTAAAATAATAGAAATATGTTGCACACTGCAAACTGCATTTTAGTAATTACATCACTTCCACTACAATCTTATGGTCATTAAGAGATACAACGCCACTTCACTACGCTAAGCACCGCTCTACGATGGCATACTTATCTGCCTTCGAAATACATAAAAGGGTCCCACCGAAGGACGTGGGCCAATCTAAGGGTGTTGCAAGGAATAGTACGGCCTATTGTGATGTACCCATTTAAAATATTCAGAAGGTACACTTATGAGTTTCAGTTTTTAACAACATATATTTTATACATCGTTGTTTTCTACTTCATCATAACGAATAACCAACAAACACGATGCGCGAGGGCAAAACAGATGCACCCGCCGCAACGCGCGGGCATTCCTACTAGTAATTTACAGATGGGCGAGTATAGGAGAGCCAATGGGCTTTATATGTGGATTACCATTCTTTACAATTATTCGTTTTTCATGGACCGGCATCTTGCAGACTGCTAGTGTAATTTTAACAAATATTCTATTTTTTATGATTACATCTTATTAGAAGAAAAACAAAACAATGAAACATATCACGAAGACCAGATCCACATTAAATTGAGTACAAATAACAAATAAAAACACTATGAGCAATCAACATGGTACAGTATGAAATCCTATCTTGTATAATCAGCGCATCTCAGTAACAAAGCGGTAAAGGCCAGAACAAGCAAACGATAGATGCATTGGCGTTGAATCAGTACATGCTCGCATCTACAGTCATTAAGCCTGCACATTTGACATCAGAAACAAATACAAGTACTTGCATCCTTTGCACTAGGTATACATAGTCATTAACACCGAGACATTTAACGTTTATGTAGTTCTCCAAGGAATGGACAACACGCTTCTCTTGGATGGTATGAATGCTCTGCACATCATAATGATTAGACCAAAACACCTCCTTTTTAGCGTTAAATGTCCTCGGGCAGGTAATACCCAATGTCACCACTTGAGCAACATAATAGGGTCATCAGTCCTCATCAGCACGCAATCGCCGACTGTACATATAAACAAATCAACAGGGTAATCAATCTCCAAAAATCAACATATTAATCTAGAATAAAAATGCATTAATATACATATTAAGTTCCAAATCAGGATGAAGATATCTGGATTTTATACAGCCTACACCAACATCTATACCCATAAAAATCAAACCTGACTCCGAACCATATCAAGACAAACAAACATAATAGGGTATAACAATAACATATAAATGACTATACAACCTCAAAATTGATTTTTTTAAAGTCTGATTCATATAAATAAAAAAAAAATAACCAATTATACAAACATATGTTAAAAGTGCATGTTTAACATTAAAATATATATATATATATATATATACATATATATCCAAAAATACTATTTTAACAAAGATATGGACATTGTGATTTTAACATACCTGACATGTAAACAAGCATATGCAAGCTTCGCTATGAGCAATCAACATGTTATTATCCGATCCACAGGACGGAGAGAGAGTGATGAATACTGTGAGCGGATTGATAGCTGACACAATTCAAATACCAAAAACGGTCAGAACACGTTCGAATCAGAATAAACCACAGATCAAAGGCTTTTGAAAACAAGCAAGATACTTAAAACCGATGTATAGGTTTAGAACAAAAAGTAAAACAGCTTACATGGACAGTGATTCAGATATCTCATCTTGTCCTGAAGTTACTGTATTGAAGCAGGCGGCAGTGGCCTTGAAATGATATGAGAACTATAGTCAAGCATCGTATATATATAGTTGAGATCGCAGGGTAAACCCTAATCTGTATTTGCATTATAATCCCTCAAGTTAAATGTCTTTTAATATAAAACTCAACTGTTATATGATATAGGCATTTTTTTTATGTTTAGTGGTAATTTGAACCAAAAATAAAACATGTCTACGTTCTTTTTTTTTTAGAAGGCGAATTTTCTATGTTGTGGCAGAGATCATCACAACCCACCAGAAGAGGAGTCCCCTAGCCACTCTCCAATGGTCAGACTATGTTGTCTTAACCGGGCCCACGCTGACACGAGAGTGGCCGGCCCAAAAGCGATTCGAGGCTGCGCATAAGGGGCACTAAGGCTTCCACCCGGAAAATTTCCCGCCACCTGCGACTTGACAGATGTTGCACCCTCCACAAGAGGCAAGCCTTAACGATCATGTAATGAATTCTAAACATGAAACATTTTTAAACATTACATTTTTAAGATATAAAAATTTGTGTATGTACATGGATTTATGGAACACATATATGTGTATTGGCAACCGAACTATAAAGCAACTGAAGCTTAAAATTTTATTTGACGAGTGTGGGTCAATCTAGTACCACCCTAAATTTGCATTACGTAAGCCCCTTAGGAAGTGATTTATTAGATGCGATACCATCTTTTCTTCTCTAGCTACTGATATGTGACGCCAGACGCAATCATGTTGAAAATCAAAAGGTGGTGGAACAAAGATTAGTCACGATTAATAGATATGAAAGTCTACGATCATCACTACTAAAAAAAGACTAATTAGCATCCGTCAAATTGTTGGATAAGAGTTTATATATTAATAACTAAATAAATTGTTGGTTGATTACAAAGATTCATAGTTAAGTAGTTATACAGAAGATATATTATCTTTAATCTTGCCCTAAATGTATTGTATTTAGAGTAGGCGGACATGAAATGATTTTGGATTTGAAGTTAGACACCGGATATGTATTTGAAAAGGTCCGGTAATTGGGTAAATTCTTATCCAAATTTACATTAAAACCATTAAATTAAAGGTCAGGTTATTCATAGCAGTGTCTCGACTCCGGGGGCAGGGGTTCGTTTTTAGTAGGCTAGGGTTTGCCGTCCAAAAAGGGGTGGCGGCACAGCTTGTTGCCCGCCTGCCTGCTATCTTGATGTAATTTTTCACAAATTTTTCTTTATCATAAAATTGGAGGTTTTGCATGTAAAAAAAAGTAGAACTCAACTGCCCTGAGATATAATATTTTTTGTTTGAATAATGAAATTATTATATTATACAAAAGAAAAGACTATTCTTCCTATTAATATTAAGGGTAACCCGGTTAACAAAAGATCTAGTCGTCGTACTAAAATTACATTCCATTACAAATATACTCTTTGAACAAAAATAAAACATATCATTTGTTCAAAATTGGAGATCATTTATTTTACTACTAAACTAAAATATATGGTGAACAATATAGGTGAAAGATACGGAAATGTGGTAGATGTACATAGAATCATAGATTTATGTAACACGTATGAGTATCTAGATTAAAAATCTACGATAATTAGGAATTGAAGCCTAAAATAGTATATGTCGTGTGTGGGTACTCGTCAGCCTAAATTTGCATCTCATAAGCCATTTAGAAGGTGATTTGTTGAACGAAATTCCATGTTTTCTTTTCTAGCTACTGAGTTGTGACGCAACCGTGTAGAACATCAAAAGGTGGTGGAACATTGATTAGCTGTGATTAATAGATATGAAAGTGAATTTGATCTTCAGTACATCTAATAAGAGACTAAGATCTGTTACATACCTAAGGAACAAAAGTCTATCACAACCAAAGATACATTTTTGATAAATTCTTAGTGAAGTAGTGAGGGGT
Organism: Ambrosia trifida; assembly: GCA_028751855.1. NCBI lineage: Eukaryota > Viridiplantae > Streptophyta > Magnoliopsida > Asterales > Asteraceae > Ambrosia > Ambrosia trifida. The sequence goes on from CM054126.1 coordinate 28,062,483, forward strand.
GATATATTATATCTAATGTGTCTGTATGACCGTTAGACTAATCCAGATATCACTGATTTCCACAAAACACAAGTGCAGAATACTCGGGTTTCGGTTTGTAACAAGTTTATAATCAAACACACATAAAAACACGTAAGCATATGTTATCAAAAGATCTCTCGCACACGTGTTTACAAATGCGATCAGATCATCAAATACACAAAATTCTCACAAACTCAATATGCACGAATGGCTGAGTTTGGCTATTTCAAAACCATCTAGCTTATGTTTGGCTTTTTGATAATGACACCTTGCTTGTGTTAATTTTTTCTTTGTTTCCTCAACCAAATTAATATAATTATCAATCGTTGATTGTTTTGCTAGCAAGAGTTTTAGAAAGCTCGGAATTTTCTTTCTTTAAAATCTCATTCAGGTTTTTTTTAAAAGAGAGATGAAGAAGAGATAGAGAGAGAGATTTAAAAAGGTTGTATTGTTTAAAAAAAATTAAGAGAGATATAATTCTTTATATTTATATAACTATCATCAGGTTTTGTTAGTGGGTTAAATTACTAGAATGCCCTCCAACTATAATACACAAGTTAAATATAATACAAAAGTTAAATATGTGGCAAAATGATAGCCCTTCGTTTGGTTCTCGGGCTCTCTCAACCGGAGAGTGTTCTCAATAGAACCGAATCTTATTAGATAGTTCTTGAGTACTACTAGTAGCCTCGTTAAAAGAACCATATATATATAACTATTATTAAAACCATGTAAGGCAATAACCAAGTCGGATATTGAACCGGGTTTGGATAAGACACTACTAGAAAATGGATCATTTGCTACATAAGTTTCCTACGAAAAAAATGAGTCACAAATTTTGACAGAGTTGCCACACATTTGTGACGATAAAAAACCTCTAATTTTTTAAACAAATTTGCTACACAATAGCAACCATTACTTAGAAAATTACGTAGGAAAGGCATAATAAATTTCCCACACCAGATTTTCGTAGGAAATTCGTTAAAAATTGCGTAGTAATTAAATGTGTAGTAATTGGTTTCCGACGATGGTTTTGCTAACGTTAAGGTTTTGTTGAAAATTCATCACAAATTTGAATTTGGTATGCATTTGCAACCAAACCTTGATTTTAGAAAAAACCCTCGTCGGAAACCAATTAATACACATTTATTACGCAAGTTTCAATGTATTTCTTACGAAAATATGTTGTGGGAAATTTGTGATGCATTTCCTACGCAATTTTCTAAGTATTGGTCGTTATTGTGTAAAAAATTTGTCTAAAAATAAGGGTGTTTTTTGTCGTCACAAATTAGTAGCAACTTGTGGGAGTGCCTGCGCGTTGCTGCGGGTACTTTGTGGGGAATTCAAGTCCTCGACATACCTTAACCAAGCTTCAATATTACAGCCGCTAGAAAGTAACTCAATACTTTGTGGGAAATTAAAAGTATAGAGAAATTTCGTTTAGAAATCTTATCAATATTTTCACCAATAATCAGTGAGAAATTAAAAGTTACGGAGCAACAACATGGTGTTACAAGAGCATGTATGAGGGACTTGACATCTTACCATATTATAAATAAGACAGTGAACTAATTGTGTTATATATTTTCTAGTTAAACTCAGATGTTTTCAGAACCAGACCGGACGTCGAACAAGTCTCCTTACGGGTTCATTGGTCCAACCGGACCAACTGGTCGGACCGGATGTAAGAACCGGATGGTGTCGTAAAATTAAGAGAGTTAACTTCGGAAAAAATATTAAAAAATCCAGTTCAACCCATTAAAAACCCGGTTCAACTGGTCCGACCCCTCGATTCATTGCACAAGCGGTCCAATACCCCGACCCGAACCGGTTCGATCCCCGGTTCTTGGTCCAACCAGTCCAGTCAGGATTTCAAAACATTGGTTAAACTTTGCCACTAATTAAACCATTAGCTAAAAATCTTTCTTAGTTCTACCAAATACTCCAATCAAAATCATTAATTTAAATATCAATAAGATTGACAATTAAATACCATTGGTTCAACAAAAAATAGAGAAAATTCTCATAACAATTCACTAAGCTAATAAACATCAACTTTAGGATTATATTGGATCAAATGGGTCACATTAAACTATAATATGCATCAGCCTCAAAGATGATGCACTTTAGCCATAAAAGTTTTTGCAAAATGCAACCAAAACAGCCCCAAACGTACAACAAAATTGCTGTCAAAACAGACCCAAACACGCAGCTTAATTGCTGCCAAAACAGGCCCGAACGTGCAGCTTTATCGCTGCTAAAACGGCCCCAAATGCTCAGCTTAATTGCTGAGAAAACAGACTCAAATGCGCAACATTATTGCTGCTAAAATAGCCCCGAACGTGCACCTTTATTGCTTCCAAAACAGACCCGAACATGCAGCTCTATTGCTGAAAAAACCGCCCCAAAATTGCTGAGAAAACAGACTCAAATGCGCAACATTATTGCTTCCAAAACAGCCCCGAACGCGCAGCTTTATTGCTGCCAAAATGGTTTGGAACATGTAGCTTTGCCAAAATGGTTTATAATAACTATATTTTGAGGTGTTGCTTTGCATATTTAAATGTGGATAATTTTTAAGGGAGAATGATACAGTTTCAGACTTTCTTATGTTTTTAACTCACTTAACATGTTCACTTTCTAGCTATATTTCATTTGACCCGTTTGATTTAGTTACAACCCAAACCGATCCTCATAAGTAAACGGGCTAAAATCACACTGAACATTAATGTTCGGAGAGTTCTTTTTGGCGATCCATTCAAGTTTAATACCATTGGTGAGTGAACAAGTGGCTGGGTGGAGAGCTTTTAAGTTTTCATTAACACACGTCAAAGAAGAGTTGCGTTCATCTTCTTCATAAGATAGTTTTAGACCAGTAGACACATTATTTGCATTCATGTTGTTTCTAGCAAGACCTACAACAGCTTGACAAAAGTTGTTGTTTAAAGATATGTGAAGCTTTTGCTGTGTGGATACGGATCCTAGCTCACGAGCCCTCTTGAGCGGCCGAGCAGAAGCCATTGCAAGGTGCTGGTCATTTCCCAAAAAGTTTATGGTGTCCATTGCATTACCCCCTGGAACTGCACCATACAAAGTAAAGTCAGATTACTACAAATAAGCAATCAAAGGTTATGTAATGACAATATCTACTTCCAATTGTCACATGCATAGAGGTAAATGATTATGATTATAATTATAATTGTCTGGTTATTTAGGCTGCAATGTCAATCTCAACAGCAAGAACTTCACCGGTTGTTCTTCTGCGACTAATTATAAAAACTTGAACACAAAAACGTCTTCTCAACCGTATAGTCTATATCAAACGGAACTGACATTTGGCAAATAGCTGAAACTGAGGCAATGCACTCAGATCATATCGCGACTGATGATCCTCTAGAAAAGCCGGATATCCAAAATGGCCATTAGTAAGGCCACCAAACATGTTACTGTTTCCAAATTCCACAACACATCAATCAGTACACAAAGATAAAACAATCTTTCCACACCAAGATTCAATAATTCCCATGGAAAAACCTATCATCCGATTCATAAACATCATAACAATATAATTACTTGAACCGTCTTTGTTTAAGGGGGAATTTTGTTACTAACTAGCATTGTTAGAGCTGCACATCCTTCTGCAAAACTTTTGGATTGATCGAATTCATAAAGTTCACAAAAAAAACGGGCAAAACCTGAGAACAGGTGCTGGTCCAGGTTCAGAAGCTTCTTCACGAACAGTAATAGACCATTACTAATGGTAGTCACTTAAGGTAAGGGAGCACTTGTTTCAACACTTTCGCCTATACAACGGAATTTATGTTAGATAAAGTGCCCTGTCTATATTGAATTTTTCAACTTCTCTTTTTTGGTTATAGTTGGGTTATCCAACAGTATAGAGCTATAAAAGTATAATGGATACTAAAAACTTTTATTGCAAACTAACCATGAGTCCTATAACACAAGCAAATTTGGACTGTGACAACCTGCACCCTTCACTTTTCATAAATGTGCATAATTGGTTTCTCAACTATTTCAGAATTTTCATTTTTAACCCTCGTATTTTAATAGGACCAAAATTTACAATTTAATAAAAGTTATAATTTTTATAAGTAAAAGTATGCACGTTTTATACTCACATCTACACCCGAGCACGTATGTTTCAGACCTTGATACTCAAAGCCCCTTAATTTTCGGTCCTAAAACAACTTAGAAACAGAAGGAAACAAGTCTATAACTTAAAATTGATTAAATTAGAAAAATTATTTTTTTTAGCCCTCGCGGTCCGCTAAGACAGTCAATCAGTCAAAGTTCCGGTCGAAGTCCTAGTCAAAAGTCCTAGTCAAAGTCTCAGTCAAAATCCTAGTCAAAGTCCTAGTCAAATAGTCAATTCATCTTAAAACCTTACTGTAACACCCCAACCGATGGCGGAAACATCGGGGTGCCACGTATTGATGATTGTTTTCAGTAGCACATGGTATAATATAAATTTTAAATAATTTATTCAAACATAATATCCAAAATATGAAATGATGTCTAAGAATTCAAATACATGATATCAAATAACAAACTTCAATAACTTCAAATAAAACTTCAAGTAAAATCCTCATGCTAACTCAAGCCTCAGCTTCATTGTTACCTGAAACATGTTAATTTTGAAAGTATTTTGGGTCAACAAATGTTGGTGAGAATTACATAGGTTTTTGATAATAAAATGAATAAAATGTTGTGCAATTCATGTGTCATGTCAATCTAGCCCATATGTGAGAACATACTAGAAATAAATCGAGTGCATAATCAACCCTGATGACTGTTATAAAATGATACATACCATACGCTCATGGTCCAATTGAATATGTTATGCGATAACAAACACCCACGTAACCTTTGTAGGAGGCACGTATCCGGGTGGGATTGTCAGTCCAATAGATCTATCAATGTATACCGTCGGCTTGTACGGAGTTAATGATTATGCTAGAATGGTGCTTACTCTAATCATGCTCAAGACATAATGCAACATAGAAAACACATAGACACATTGATGATTGAATTGCAATGATAATGTTATAACATGTTTCACCCCAAAAATGGTGATAATAAAAGGGGCTATGTAAAACTCACCTTAGCAAATGTTAAACTTGTTGAAAAGATAAAATAATAGTGTTGCCCAAAATGATTCCAAATATCACCCTATAATAAGGTAATATATAATAAGTCTAAGTCTAATTAACTTATAAGTGTATCCTAGGGTTTCGATTTGGGGATAACCAATTGTTGAATTTAAATTAAAATGTTAATTAATAAAGGAAAATTTGAAAATTAATAAAAGAAAGTCTTTTTATAAAATTTGAATTTTGAATGTACACATTAAAGTGTTTGAAGTATAAAAATAATTTTTATAAAATTATTTAATTTAAAATAGATTTTTAAATCTATTTATTACAAATTGCCAACAATTAACTTTAATATTCAAAAATACTAAAATTAAAGAATTTCAATTTTAAAAATCATAATTCTGTTCTAAACATTTAAAAATAATTTGCATAAAATTTTGGTGCAAAAATAATGAAAATCGAATTTATTATGATTTAATTATGATTAAATCTAACAAAAATTGATTAAAAATATAAAATAAATGATTTTACTGAATTAAAAATTATTTCAGTAAAGTTTAACTTTATACAAAGTCAGGATAATTTTTGGAGAATTTAATAAAATTGTTTTGATATATAAATGGATTTTTATAAATATAATAGTATAAAAATGATTTAATTATTATAAATATTAAATAAAAGAATTTTTGAAAAACAAAAATTGTAAATAAAACTTTTGACTCAGATTTAATAAATATAATTTTTTTAGAATTTATAAAATAGTTTTGGTATTTAAAAATGAATTTATAAGTTTAAATATAATATATATATATATTTATATATTTGTTGTTTTAAAAAGAAAAGAAAAGAAAAAAAGAAGTCAGAGCCGGGACTCGAACCCGGGTGACTGCTGTGGCAAGCCTTGGTCACAACCACTTGGCCTAGGCCAGTGGTTGTGATGAATCCTGGTTGAAATAAATTAAATACATTATGCAAAACAGGATTTATCCCCAAATTATTATCACGAACCCTAGCTCAAACAATTGATCAACTCAGACATTAATAACCCGATTAAAGTTAGGGTTTATGTTGTATGATCGCCGACTAATAAAACCCACAAAAAAAATAGAACTCACAGTGTTGTTTCGTAGATAATTGCCGGGTCAAAATAAAAGTCAACTGTTTTGATCGTGTAGCACAAATCAGAGAGTTTCAGAAGAATTGGAGGTTAAGAGAGAGATGTGAGCGAGTTACCAAGAATCGTAGATGGTCTATTTATACTGAGGATCAAAGGGTTGGTTAATTGGAAGGTTTGACCTAGGTTTAATATCATACGCGTATAATTCAAAATTAGTCAACGATTAGGGTTAATTGACGTGTAATACAGCACATACAAGGCCGGTAATCGTATGAATTTGCCAATTTTAGATCAATCACGAGTTAATACACAAGATTGATCCACACGCTAACCCACAGTTGACTTTCTTTGTCAACTGTGAAGATTTTAAATGCGTATATAATTATAATGCATCCGGGTTTATTACAAGTTGAAAGCCAGCCCAGCTGGTTAAGTGTGTGGGGTTGGTTTGGGCCGGTCTTGGCGCGGGTTCGAATCCCGGCCAAGACATGTAATTTTTTTGATATAATTTCAATGTTATAACATATATAATATATATATATATATAGTATTAGGGTTCCATAAATGCGACAAAAATAATAAATGCAACGTATAAGATAAAACTTGACGTTTTTATTAATGACGAACGTGTACGTACAAGTTTTAAATGCGTAATGTTACACTTACTTTATTGTGTTGACCAATTTTAAAGCCTAATTGAATCCAAAACTAGTATAAAACCCACCTATGACCCATTACACTTTGCACCTCTAAATCGATTGTTTCAAGTCGATTAAACTCTCCCTCATACCTTTCTTCTAAAGTATATTACTTCTACATTTGAAGCTTTGATTATAAGCTCTTGTAATTGGCAAAATGGAAGCTTGATATTTTTCCTATTCGGTTTCTTTTCTTCTAAATTGGACTAGTTTCATTGTTGAATCTTTGGATTGCTCGCATTTTCACGCTCGCTTAGTCATCTAGTCATTTGGCAAAAGTGATTATTTCCTAACCCACTGTTGATGCGTTTTGCGACTAATGATTGGATATACAATAATTAACATATGTTAGTGATGGCCGAAGGTGAATCAGTATGGGCGAATGTAGATATTACTGGGCGAAGGTAGATAAGAATGGGCGAAGGTAGATATGAACCGGACGAAGGAAGAATGGATTTGTACAAGAAGACACATTCGACCACTTAATGTGGGCGAATGTGGAAAATACTCACATTCGACCAGTTGTAAGGGGCGAATGTGCAGTGCCTATATATAGATTTTGAGTTTTTGATAATGTAAGAGAGTTGTCATTTGTGTCCAGGTTCAGATCAGGTTCATAGGTGTTTTTGAGAGATTATCTGTGTGATCTAGATTAACATAAACTCATTGTAAATGCTTTTTGAATGAAAGTTAATCTATGAAATGTTATTGAAAATGATCTTGATTGTGTCGTGATTTGTGTTTTATCAATTTGTTCAGATCTAGGGTTTCCGCACCTAGATTTGTGACTTGTATGATCGTATAATCCTGTTTTAGCTAAAATCCAACGCTCACAAAGTGGTATCAGAGCCTAGAGGATCATACAACAACAAATTTGATAAGATCAGAGCTGATTTGGACATGTTTTTGACAAAATATCATCTGTTTTTACATAAACTTTGTTTTTAAGAGTTTTTGATCGATTTAAAGGTGAATTTGTGGTCGAATTCAAGTTTTCCAAGACTTAAAGTTGTTCCAAATCAATTCCGAAACATAACCTGATTGAGATCATTCAAATCCATGAACTTTTGAAAATCTGAGATCAGAATAACCGTTTTTTAAACAATAACCGTTTTTCAAAAATGAGATCTGCTAGTTTTGGGCGAACCTGGAACCTGGACTGAGTGTTGTGGTCGAATCTGATAAAAAGTGGGCGAACCTGAGGAAATAGTGGGCGAACCTGAAAATTTGTGTTGAGTTTTTCACTTTCGGGTAGAAATTTTCACATTCGACCGTTTTCATTTCGGGCGAAAGTGGAAGAGTATTAGTTTGTGTTCACTTTCTGGTCAAGTCTACGTTCGGGTGTTCCTGTTTGGACGAAAGTAGAACAGAAGGGACGAAAGTGAAATAGTTTGGACGAAAGTAGAAGTATTTGGACGAACGTGCTGAATTTCGGGCGAACCTAGAATTTTTGTTGAAAATTTTTCTAAGTGTTGAGATTTTCAGATTGTGATCATGTGGCGTTTTCAAACTACTCCGGGATCAGCAACAACACAACCACAACAGCAGACAATGGACCCATGGACAGTGGCAGCGCAAAAGACGAACACGCAATCCTCACAACCACTTAACTACATGACAACAACGAGCACGATGCCTCAGAATGTAGCACATCCGGCACTACAATCAGATTACTGGGGAGTAGCTGCAGCGGCGGTAAATACTCAAACCACTAATGCTATTTCTACCTTAATTAAGGATTTGTCTACAGGTAGTGGAACTCGGCCACCGAAGCTCATGGATATGCAAGAGTATAACCAGTGGCACACCATGTTCAAGATCCATCTGGAAGGCATGGGAGTTGAAGGAGCAGAGGCATGGAGCATGATTGTCAAAGGATACACAGCACCGATTCTGGAGAACACAGGTGAGTTGATTCCTCTGGAGAGCTTGACTGAGGACGAAAAGAAGAAATATGTGGTAGAGAAGAAGGCGTTCTCTCAACTGACGCAGGCAATCACAAGTGACCTGTTGCATCAGTTTGGGACATGTACTACGTCAAAGCAGCTTTGGGATAAGCTGAAGAGGAAGCATGATGGTAACGAGAAGACCAGGAGTCTGAGAATGGAGGAATTGGTTAAAGAGTTTGAGAATTTTTCTTTCATTAATAATGAAACTTTGAAAGAACTAACTCCGAGATATATGCATTTATTGTCTGAATTGTCTAGTTATGGTGTACAGATTCCAATGACTAAGCAGGTGGATAAGTTTGCAGATGCTTTACCACCACAATGGGATCAGCATGTGGAGGTACTCAGAGAGAAGGATGCTTATCAATTCTGGACCATTTCAGAGTTTATTGAAAAGCTGGAGAACAAAGAGTTGGAGGATAGGAGGAAAGCTAGAAGGTCACAGATTCCTTAGAATCCCAGTTTGTATTTTGGAGGTACTTCAGTTCCAGCTGGAAACTCGAGCTCTGGAAGCGTTGCACCACATGTTGCATGTATTTCCAATGTCATGGATTCATCAAAACCAACCACCAACTACACACCACCACAATACAATTCCTACTCACAACCATCATACACACCACCACAATATAATTCCTACATTTCACCAATCTCTCCAATGCAACAAGCAAGTTTTTACACCGCTAACCAATCACAACAACCATTAAACCAAGTTACTCAACATAAACAACAACCGGTGGTTTTAGATACATCTAACTTGGGAAACGTGACTGTGGAGGTTGCTCAGCAACACATTGCATTAGTCTCAGCAATGGTTTCATCCTACAATGGGTTGGTTGCTAGTCAGATTGGGAACAACAACTTAACCAACGAAGACTACGCACAGATAGACAAAGAAGAGATGGAACTCATTGACATTCAATGGGCTTTTGCGAGTATAATGAGGAGAGCAACAGAGTTCATCGAGAAAACTGGAAGGACTGACTTGGCAACTTCTCCCAACACAACCTATGGTTTCAACAAGGAGAAGGTTACGTGTTTTAATTGTGGAGAAAAAGGACACTTCAAAAGGGAATGCACCCAGCCACCTAAACAAGGTAATCGAAACCCTTTCAATGCAAATTACCAGAACCGTCAACAAAACCAAGTTTCTTACCAAAATAACAACAACTACCAAAACCGAAACTTTAACAACCAAAACAGACAACCAAACACTCAACACCAGATTCAAAACCAATCTCCTAATCACACAAACCGAACAGTTGTACCTATTACTACACCTAATGAGACTCAACAGAATGCGAGTCAGAACCAAGCTTTGGTGACTCAACAGGATGAGAGGTTTGACTGGTCGGGTATGCAAATAGGAGTTGAGGAAGTGACTACTGGTGGGAATGTGGCATGTGTTGCCTATCAGGTTGATATGGAAGAGTCGGTGGCAGTTGATGAGAAGAAAGAAACTGAGGAGAGTGAAAATGATGATTCTGAGACTGAGATGGAAGTGGAGAGTGAACCTGTTGAGGTTAAGGCTGAGGAAAAGAGTTCTGGAATGGTGATTGATTCAGTTTCTGATGTTCCCAAGGAGTGTAGATCGGTGTATTCAGATTCTGAGAGCGAATCAGACACAGAGGGAAGTGTTGATTCTTTAGATGATGATATTGACCAGTTGCTGGCAGAAGCTGACTTTTTGATGACGAGGAAGTCGTGCATAGCTGATGATGCTTTCACCAAGATCGACTATTCCAAGTTTTTCACTGGAAAGGAAGCTCATTTTGCGTTGATGGCCATGACTGAACCGCTAAAACCTGTAAGTTCTGAATCTAGCACTGATGTTACAAGTGATAAATACTGTGGAACATGTGATAGATTGACAGAGGAGAATAAACAACTCCGAATTTCACGAGATAGTGCTATCTTGAACTGTCAATCTACTCGCAAAGAGTTAAATGCTTTTAACAAAGTATTAGATGGCTATAAAAAGGACATTTCCGACTTGAAAAACACTTTGTCATTGAAACAATTGGCCATAAACAACTACATCAATGAAATTGAAAACACCAAGTTGGAAATGGCAGCCATAAAATGCTTTGCTGAAAAGGTTAACAAGAAGTTGGAAAGTTATAAGAATGTTGCTTATGTGGTAGATCATATCATTGATGATAACACCACCAATTACAAGTCTGTACCATCTCCGGTTCTGTTTGAAAACCATAACTATCACCAAGTTATACCGGAGAGTTCGGTAAAATCAGACTCATCATCGGAAAAGGAATCTAATACCTCGAGTATTGGTGATCCATATTCCGATGTGAGACCGATTTTGGGCTTGAACAATGAGGGTGTTTATGCTGAGAGTGATAGTTCAGACTCAGAAAATGATGATACTGGTAGTGATCAATCTGTTAATGAATGTGAGATTCCAAAAGAAAATCACATCATTACTACTGAACCAGTGTCACCATCTGATCATGTTCATCCGATGGCAAATGCTAATCGTGATAAAAAGTCTGAAAAGGTTGATGTTAAGAAAGATAATGTTGTTAAGAATGAGGTCAAAAAGAATGACCTGAATGAACCAAGTGACAAACCAGTTAAAGTGTTTTATCGGATGGAAGGATCCGATAAAATCATTTCTGATGAGGAATTTCCGATTAAAAATGTTAACTATTCTAAACTTGATAAAATCTGGCAAGAAAGCACAATATGGTTTCCAAAACATGAAAGAACCAATGAAATTCCACCAGAAATTTTAAAGAAACTGTTTTCAGAAGTTCCTCAAGAACCAAAAATCCATGTCACTGAGTTCATTCGTCCAAATGATAAAGCAAATGGTTTTCATGAGCCCTCTTACTCGAAAGGACCACTTCCTGAGAGTTTGAGAAATCAACAGTATAATGATCAATTTCCTGTCAGATCATTTGCTTCACCAAATGCTCATTATGTGTTTGAGGAATACAGAAAATGCTTTAAATGTGGAGAACGCGGGCATTTACTTGCTCAGTGTCCATATGTAAGGCACAAAAGACATGAGGTTGAGGTTAAGAATTCCATGAAAAAGCCGATCGATCATTATGTCCCACCACATAGACGGACTGTTCCTCAACAACAACATTTTTATAATCAAAACAATTTTCAAATGAGGAACAACCGTCCATTTCTATATGATCGAAGGAATCGGATTGCTATGGAACAATCTTGGAGAAAACCTGTGGTGAACACAACAGCTGATAGACAAAAGGTTCCACAAAAACCAATTGTCAAGTCAAATGTTGGACCTAAGTCTGTTAATTCAGATAAGGTTGCTAAGAAAGTTACTTTTAGTAACAATGTTCAGAAACCTATCGAGAAACCAAAATCTCAAATTCGTATTCTCAAAAGGTCTGAACAATCTTGGACACCTAATGGTACTCCAGGAGCTTCTACTTCAAAGGTGAGTGAGAAAAATGACACTGTTTTGAAAAATCAGAAAACGGTTGATTCAAAACAAAAAGTTGTTGAAAAAGTTGTTGAGGATGTTTCTTTGAAAGCCAAAGTTCAAAGGCCCAAGACTCAGGCTTGGGTCCCCCGAAAGAACTAAATGTTTACTTTTTGTGTGCAGGGAGCTTCAGCTGGCCCTATTAGCAGTCTCTGGATTGTTGATAGTGGAGCTTCAGGCCACATGACGGGGGATTTGGCGTTGCTGTTTGATGTGAAGAATATTAATGGAGGATATGTCGCGTTCGCGGGTAATAAAGGAGGATATATTACGATGGAAGGAAGCGTGAGTAATGGGATTGTGACTTTCGAGCGGATTTCTTATGTCAAGCAGATAGACTATAATCTGTTGAGCGTCAGTCAAATATGCGATAAACAATTTTCTGTGCATTTTGATGACAAATCCTGTTATATTCTCAAACCGGGCTTCAAGATTCCAAAGGAGTGGGTTATGTTGATGGCACCTCGAGTCAACAATCTATATATTCTTGATATGTCCAAGGCGATGACATCACAGGGACAGATAACATGCTTTCTATCCAAGGCGACGGAAAAAGAATCGATAATGTGGCACCGCAGAATGGGGCACATTCATCTGAGGAAAATGAATCAGTTGGTGAGAAATGGACTTGTCGATGGAGTAAACGTGAAACATTTCCATCTGAACGACAAGTGTGTGAGCTGCATGAAAGGAAAACAACACAAACAGTCCCATAAAGTGAAGAAAGTTAACTCTGTTGAGATGCCGCTTGAGCGATTGCACATGGACCTTTTTGGACCGGTCAAACGCAAAAGTCATCTTGGAGAGCTTTATTGTTTAGTCGTCACTGATGACTATTCACGATTCTCATGGGTGATGTGTTTGAAGAACAAAAGCGACACCTTTACCAACCTACAAGTTCTGTTCACTCGACTGGAGAATATCTACAATTTGAAGATAAAAAGGATCAGGAGTGACAACGGGACGGAGTTCAAAAATGCAAAGATGGATGAACTTTGTGAAAGCAAAGGGATTCATCATGAATATTCGGCTCCGTATACCCCGCAACAGAACGGTGTTGCTGAAAGAAAGAATAGGACTCTGATTGAGGCTGCTAGAACAATGCTCGCTGACTCAAATCTTCCAGTAATGTTCTGGAATGAGGCGATTTATGCAGCAAACTACACTTTAAATCGGGTTTTGACAGTGAAAAAGTTTGGAAAAACATCTTATGAGCTGTTACACCGACGAAAGCCAAATTTAGAGTATCTAGAACCATTTGGGGCGCCATGTACGATGTTGAATCCAAGCGAGAAGTTTAGTCCGAAAGCTGAGGAGGGATATTTTGTTGGATATGCAACCCCGCTCAAACGGGTATTCAACAAGCGAACTCGTCAAGTGGAGGATTGGGCTAACGTAGAAGTTCAACGATACACACAAAATTTGCAAGGCACGGGCCCTGATTGGATGTTTGATTACAAAGATTTCTTTGAATCATTCAACCTAGATAGTCTGGTTGAAGAAGCTGTGATCAGATTACTTTACGAGTGTGAAAACGCGGCAACTTCACCGCTGATGCGTCCAATCACCGTAAATCCCCCACCAGCTTCTAATGATACCAGTGCTCCTACAGTAGAAGAAGAGTTGTTTCAAGAAGCTTCAACTTCATTAGACACTTCAGAATCTGAAGATGAACAATTTGAAGAAGCCGTTCTTGAAAATGCAGAAGACTTAGAAGAGCAAACTGTGAACCCAACTCCAAATCCAGATGTTGCTTCATCATCTAACACGGGTCATGATCAGGATGCTGTAGAAAACTTGAATGCTCAGACGGGAGTGATTGTACCTGTTAATCCGGAATCTCGGATTCATCGTATTCACCCGCTGGAGCAAGTTATCGGTGATCCTGGTAGTGGAGTGATGACCAGAGGGCAGCTTAAAAGCGTTAATTCGCCAGAGAGTTTTGGTGCTTTAGCATTGTATGCCAAAATTCAGAAATCTGGTAGCCAAAATGATTGGTCGTTTGCATGTTATGTGTCGCAGGTAGAGCCAAGGACATACAAAGACGCTTTGAATGAAGATGCCTGGGTTGAGGCAATGCAGGAGGAGTTATTGCAATTCCAGAAATTGGGAGTCTGGACGCTCACAGATTTGCCGCCGGGAAGAAAGAAAATAGGCACTAAGTGGGTGTTTAAGTGCAAAAAGGATGATCATGGAGTTATTGTACGGAACAAAGCCAGATTGGTTGTGCAGGGTTTCCATCAAATCGAAGGAATTGATTACAACGAAATCTATGCACCAGTAGCACGAATCGAAGCTATTCGGATGTTCCTTGCGTTTGCTTCGTATAAGAAATTCAAAGTCTATCAAATGGACGTCAAGAGCGCATTTTTGTACGGTAAAGTCAAGGAGGAGGTTTATGTCGGGCAGCCACCAGGCTTTGAGGACCCAATCCACCGGGACAAGGTCTACGTGCTGAACAAAGCTTTATATGGTCTGCACCAGGCTCCAAGACAGTGGTACGAGGAGCTAAGTACATACCTCATCTCCAAAGGATTCAAGCGCGGCCTCGTCGATTGCACCCTCTTTACGAAGAAGACGGGAGATGACTTGCTTCTAGTACAGATTTACGTTGATGATATTATATTTGGTTCAACTAACGAACTCTTGTGCAGGGAATTTGAAACTGTTATGCAGGAGAAGTTCGAAATGAGCGCTATGGGGGAAATGCAGTTTTTCCTCGGCTTACAGGTGGATCAAAGACCCGACGGGATCTTCATTCACCAGACGAAATACGTAGCCGACATCTTGAGCCGATTCCAGATGGAGGACTCTAAGCCGATGGATACCCCGATTCAACCCAATCACAGGATTGGAGTGGACGCTAAGGGGGAGCTGACAGATCCATTTACATACAGAGCAATCATCGGATCTCTGATGTATTTGACAGCGTCTCGACCAGATATTATGTATGCAACGTGTCTCTGTGCGCGCTATCAATCGAAGCCGAAACAAAGTCATCTGACGGCGGTCAAGCGTATCCTTCGATATCTGAAGGGTTGTCCATCAAAAGGACTTTGGTACCCTAATGATGATGATTTTGATTTTATTGCTTTTAGTGATGCAGATTGGGGCGGCTGTGACAAAGACAGCAAATCAACAACAGCCGGTTGCCAGTTTTTAGGGAGCAGGTTAATTACCTGGCAATGCAAGAAACAGACTTCCGTCGCACTGTCTACATGTGAAGCCGAGTACATTTCAGCCTCGAGTTGCTGTTCGCAAGTGCTCTGGATCCAACAACAGATGGTCGATTACGGTTTGCAGTTTCTTAAAACCCCTATACACTGTGACAACGAAGCCGCAATTGCATTAACTAAAAATACTGAAAATCATTCTAAAGCTAAACATATCCGGATTAAATATCATTTTATCCGTGATTGTTACGCTAAGGAATTGATTGACATGGTCAAAATCCATACTGACTACCAACGTGCAGATTTGTTTACAAAAGCTTTTGACAGATCCCGCTTTGAATATCTTTTGAAAGTAAACAATATAAAGGAAAAACAGGACTAATCGGCTCCTCGGTTTATCATTTTTAGTTTTTAGTTTTAGTTTTAAATTTTTGCTAATTGGGAATTTCTCTTTGCTAATTGGGAATTTCTCTTTACTATCATAATCCTCAAAGAAGTTGATGCTTTCAAGGGGGTTGATTAATCCTCAAAGAAGTTGATGCTTTCAAGTGGATTGTTTCTTTCAAATTTTTGTTTTGTTTTTCAGAAAAATTAAAAACCCAAAAATATGTTCTTTATTTTAGGGAGAGTCATTTTATCAGAAAAACCAAAAACATTGAAAAATTTTCAAAATACCTAAAAATTAGAAAAACCCAAAATGATTTCCTGGATAAAAAGAGGAAATGATAGTACATCAGTGGGGATCTGACACAGGCTAAAGAATTGTATAGTTTTTAATGAGACGTATGTTGATTACGTGTGATATGCTGATAGGCTTCGTAGACTATATATTGCGTGCATTAGTGATACAAACATAACAAACTACGCGTTTGTGGATGAACATCTCATGGACATATGGTCTTAGTACCGTAATTTCGTTTGATAGGGTGTTTGTACAAAACTCGGAGGTTTAGGGTCGTTATGTTATTAGTTGTCTAGGGATAGCCTATCTGATCTTCTGCTGTAAGTCATTACGGACCTAGATCAGACAGGATGTCTTTATAAAAGAGCTTTATGCCAAAACCTAAAGTTACCGAATTGAGGAACTTTCCATGTTATATGATGATCAAAGATTATCTATAATATCATATTGATCATTGATGCAAATCATGATTAATATCAGTCCTCAACCTGGTATGGTGCATATGTTACTTTGCTGCATTAATTTGCTGACCTGTATACCTCTATGCATTATATCTTGTACAATTACAGACAACGAAAGCATAATCACGCTTTACAATGAGTCGTTGTGCAAATTACTTCTTGATACGGGAGTATGTCGTGTGTGTGGGAACCACAATGTGTTAGTCTAATATATCTAATTAGTATCATTTTAAACCATTGCGTAATTGTCTGCATGTGAGCTTATGTGGACAACAATATCAGCAATTGCCGTGTCACATATTGTTTCTAATGATAATATGGAAATAGATCAACGCTGTGTTCAGATTTCTCAGAAAACTGATATGATCCTCTTACCGGAAATCACAAAATGTTTACTGTTTTCATTTACTTTGATGCATTTTACTTTGTCGCATTTTACTTTTATTGTCAAAAAGATACAAAATCCAAAAAGATTTTAGGTGTGTTTTGATAAAAATTTCAGAAAATCCAAAAAGATTTGCATTTCTGCTTTATTTTTGATATCCGGGGATGCTTGATGGTCAATTTCTGAGATTTGAGAACACCATCTGGACTTTGTAACATTCAAAATGTGACAATTTGAGTTTTGGAAGTTTAACGGATTGAAAAATGTTGAACGGGATTCGAATTCGTGATTTGGCGAAATTTTAAGATTTTTCCATTTCACATTCGCCCCTTAAATGGGTCGAATGTGGAAAAATCATCACCTTCGACCGTTGTGAAAAAGGGCGAATGTGGATATTTTCACTTCCGGGTGAAGTTTCCACTTCCGGGTACAAAATTTCACCTTCGGGTCTTTAAAAACCGGGCGAAGGTGGAATAGTTCACTCTCGTGCCATTAACTTGGGGCGAATGTGGACTTGACCCACATTCGTCCACCTCAAACGGTCGAACGTGGGCTTCTTATAAATACCTCTTTCAGGTTCGAGCCCCTCATTCAAATATTTTTCAAAATTTCATCAGTACCAGACCTTGTTGCTTGTGACTTTTATGATCCCTTGATTTGTTCCCTAGTTCTTTCTGATCAATTTGATACAATTTTCACAGGTATTGGACTGATTATCTGCACAGATTCATCGTGTTTATCATCGGACCTAGGGTTTCACAGTTTATGGTCTTCGAGTCTGTTTTAATTGTTGTTTTTGATAGCATTTCATTCCACATAAGTTTTAGGGGGAGATATAATGAGGAATTAGTGTTTAACATAGTTAAATTGATTGAATGAGTGATTGAACATAGTTAAACCTAATTCACTTTTAAAAACTGATGTAGAATGAAATAAATGGAAAATTGCTTATAAACGAGTGTTAGTCGGACATGTTAGTACGTTTTAGGATCAAAATCACAGGTTAAAATCAACAATGGCAAAATTTCAAATTTTGGGGGTAAACCATTTCACATTCGGGTGTGAAAAACGGACGAAGGTGGAACGGGGTGGGCGAATGAACATAAAAACGGACGAATGTGATTTTTAATCAAAACTGTTTCACTTTCGTCCATATATTTTCACATTCGACCATATGATCTTACATTCGGCCATTTCAAACTGGGCGAATGTGCAGATCAGTTTGACCAAAAATTTTTATAATTTTGTCGTTTTTGTGTTTTGACGTGTTTTTATTGATTTTCATGTGCAGATGGCTGAACAACCCGAGAATATTGAATCACCAGCAGTGAATGTTGAAACTCCAGCTGAGATCACAGTTCAAGATCCAGTACCAGTAGCTGAAACATCTGTTCCTAGCAGTTGGCCTTTTGAACGATCGCACAACTGTTGCGCTTATCTAGGTGACGTTGAGAAGAACACGGAGTTTACAGGGATTATAGAGTTTCTGAAGAGGAGCAGGATTGTTCATGCCTTAGCCACACCAACCATCATATATAAAGACATCATTGAAGACTTTTATCAGAATGCGAAGTATGATTACTGGGAGAATCAGACAATCATCAAGAGCAAGATTCAGGAGATGGAGATGTTCTTGACTGAAGCTGATATTCGGGAGGCGTTACAGATTAAGTTCGAAGATAGTGAAGATCCCAGGGAGTTATCGTGGACAGAACAGAAGGCGTGCTTCTTAAGAATGAAATACAAAGGTCCAATCACTGACGGATCTATGTATAAGGGGAAGCTGGGAGTACAGTACAAGTATTTTGCTCATGTTCTTATTCATGTCTTTGGATGTGTGAGTGGTGGTTATGACGTGATGAGAAGAAGTTTGAGTTCATTAATGGTTGCGTTGACACTCAACAAACCATTTAATGTTTCTGGGATGATTCTTGATCACATGCTGGAGATGCTGAAGGGAATGAAGAATAAGAAGTTCATGTTGTATCCGAGGTTTCTAATGATGATCTTTGACTACAAGTATCCTATGCTGAAAAAGGATCCGACTATGATCCTAGGTCAAGATCACATGAATATTAGAACCTTGATGAGGATGAAAGGTTACAAAGGTGTGCCTGATAGTGAGAAGCCACCTAACAGGAGATTATTTGGCGCTTTGGCTCGTCCGGATTACACTGATCCTGGCAAGAACAAAGCAAGACATGATGAGAGTGACTCGGACAATGATGATCCCTTAGTGTATGTTGATTCAAGCACTAAGCGGAAACGTCAAGTAGTCAATCCTGGAGCCAAAGGGAAGGGCAAGGGAAAGGCTATAGATCAGGGAAGCACTAAGCAACAAGTAGCTAGAAAGAAATCGACGGCAAAGAAAGGATCGGGTTTGGTGGATGAAGAGTCTGTAGATTCAGAAGAGACTGAGGTTGATGAACAGTGGGATTCTGATGACGAGAATGTGAGGACCACCAAACGTAAGGCCACTATGGTTGGTGAGTCTGAATCCTTGAACCAGTCGATAGAAGAAGCTGAGAGAAGAAAGAAATCAGTTGAAGATGAAGGTTTAGGTGTTGACCTAGCTGAACTGAGTGTTGGAGAAACTGTAGTTGTGAATTTGCCCAAGAAGACAAAGAAACAAAAGACTATGGCAAAGAAATCAAGCGTAAAAGAACTGAGAGAGAAAGAATTGGCTCAGTTATTGAAGGGAAAGAGATTACCTGATGCTGGAACACCTTCTAAGCTATCTTCACCAGTTGTCAAGAAGCAGAAGAAAGCAAAAGAGGCAGAGACTTTACCAATCGATCAGTTCAATATCGATATGGATAAAGTGCTCGATATGTTTAGAAAGCCTCAGAAAGAGAAAGTTGTTGAAGTTGAGCCATCCAGATCTAAGTCGAAGAAAGTGACTGTGGATGACGATGTCATGAAACAAGTTAATAAGAAGATGGAGGACATGATGAAGATGCTGGTTGCTCAACAAGCTGAAATTGCTAAGTTCAAGCAGAATGAGGAGAAGATGCTCCAAATTGTGGTTGCTTCGAAATCTAATCAGGATGATATAAATGATAAGATTAAGATGATTGAAGCAAAGAATGAGAAGCTTGAAAGAAAATGTGAAAGAAACAAGAGCAAAATCAAACTGATTAAGGCTGATAATAAAGAACTAAAGAAGGAAAACAAACGCCTTTGTGGTTTGATTGAAGAGCTTTATAGCAGAGCACCCCAGTTGAAAGAGGGTGAAGAAGATGAAGAAGAAGATGAACAGAAAGTTGATTATGAGTATTCTGAATCTGAGAAAGAAGAAGAGGATGATGAAGATGATGATGGATCGGATAAAAGTGATGATGATAATGATGATGATGATGACAATAATGATGATGATGATGATGGTGCTGAAGGAACAGGGAAAAAGCAAGGTGATGAGTTTAGCAGTGGAAGTGATCATGATGGAGGAGATGATACTTCCAGATTTAGTTATGAGAAGAGAACATCACAGAAGAAGAAAGATACTGGAGAATCGAGTTCCAAGAAGAAAGGTGGGAATGTTGATTCGGATGAAAGTATTTTCTGGAACGAGAAGGTGAGATCTCTGTCTGATGATGCTAAACAGATATATAAGAATATGTTGGAAAAGAGAGAGTGGACCATTGAGTTCACAGGATGCTTCGCTGAAATATTCCAGACTGATGATTTGAGATATGAGTTGGAATATGAAGATCCAGATCTTGAAGAAGGGGAATTACCTGCATCTGTGGCGAAAGAAATACTAGATGGTCTCGCACAGAGGGTAGGGAAGACGTTTGAGGAGTTTATGATGGATGAATCGATTCCTGATATTCCTGAAAAGGATATGGGAAGTCATTCAGATGATGTGCATACTCCAGAGAACAATGAAGTTGAAGTAGAAGATATTACTCATGAAGAGTTTCCCCAGTATTTCAGACAAGATGATGAGAATGAAGTATTTCCTGACTTCACTGAGATACCAAATAAGTCAGCGAAACAGAAAGCAAAGAAAAGAAGTGAAGAGTTTGTTGAAAAGGTGTTTGGAACTGAAAAGAAAGATTCTTCTAACCAGTCTGATGAGTTGAAGAATTATATGAAGAAGTTGAAGGAAATGGATGAGAACCGACCTAAGCCTGAAGCTCAAGGTGATTTCTATCGATTTCATAATGCCAAGTTCAAAGGCAGAGCTCTCGGGTGGACTTACTTAGGCAGACTGAAGTGTATTGCTGCAAAATGGGAAACCGGAATTCTGTATTTCAACAGATTCTGTGACTTGCTTACTCTACCGTACTGGGCGGTGAGAGACTTATGCAGATTCCCAATGTCAGGTGCCGAGGTAAATGGATCGCATGTCGGTTGGTGCGCAGACAAATTGGTTTGGGAAAGTCGTACGAGATGGAACAGGTTCATGCCTCAATATCCCAGAAGGAAAGAGCATAGGGATATTGATCCACAAACCAATATGAAGCGTGTTACTTTGATTTATAAAGCACCTAATGTGATGAGGAAGATACCGTTGATGCCAATGCCACGGCATTTTAGTGCTGATTTCATCTTTTGGTATTATGATTGGAGGAAGGCAGAAGCGGTGATCGTGTTAAGGGATGGAAAGGATAAATACAAGCATGTTCATGTATTTGATCCTATGTGGCTGATTAATTGCACATTCGAAGACATCATCATGTTGTTCTACAATCCGATCTACTATGAACCCAATGACTTTGCTCAAGCGCGAAAGTATACTCAAGTTGTTGGAGTTTGTTTTGCGTATGATATAAATGCAGGAAGCAACTTGGAGGGTAAACTTGGCAAGACTGTGAAGATGGCCAATGTGTCAAAGCCTGTGAAGAAAACATTCGAGCCGCCAATGACTTCTGAGCAGAAGAAGCAGCTCAGAATCAAGCTGATGAACAAGAGTATGGACCAACAGAGAAAACTATCCAATCAATAGTCGAGGGGGAGTTTGTTGATGCGTTTTGCGACTAATGATTGGATATACAATAATTAACATATGTTAGTGATGGCCGAAGGTGAATCAGTATGGGCGAATGTAGATATTACTGGGCGAAGGTAGATAAGAATGGGCGAAGGTAGATATGAACCGGACGAAGGAAGAATGGATTTGTACAAGAAGACACATTCGACCACTTAATGTGGGCGAATGTGGAAAATACTCACATTCGACCAGTTGTAAGGGGCGAATGTGCAGTGCCTATATATAGATTTTGAGTTTTTGATAATGTAAGAGAGTTGTCATTTGTGTCCAGGTTCAGATCAGGTTCATAGGTGTTTTTGAGAGATTATCTGTGTGATCTAGATTAACATAAACTCATTGTAAATGCTTTTTGAATGAAAGTTAATCTATGAAATGTTATTGAAAATGATCTTGATTGTGTCGTGATTTGTGTTTTATCAATTTGTTCAGATCTAGGGTTTCCGCACCTAGATTTGTGACTTGTATGATCGTATAATCCTGTTTTAGCTAAAATCCAACGCTCACACCCACTTTTTGTCTTTATTCACTTTTGGGGTGTTACATGTACACTTATACAAATTACAAATACAAGTTCACATTTTTACAATACAATTCTAGTACTATGTGCATTTGCTTACAAACGTACTTTATGCTTAGACAATACATGTAGAATACATTTGTACTTAGTGAAATCATTAACATTGTACAAGCCAACCTTAAGATTGGATAGCGCTATTGGATTGACAACCCACCTAGGTGATTCTCCCCCTTTTTCATCGGAGAATCCATGGTCATTGTTAAGTTATTATCCATTTATTGGATAAGTACACCGCCGTTCATTTTAGTACATTTATATAGTCACAGGATTGATTTCGCTCATTTGTATGATACATAGTTTACATAAATGCACTGTAGCTTGCACTTGAATTGTATAACATTTTTCCAACTTACTATATGTATTAAAACTAGGAATGCTCACCAACATTTCATATGTTGACAAAACTTATTTTGTACATGTTTCAGGTGCAGTTTGATCTTAGTTCCATAGCATTGGATTTTAGTGCTTGCTTTTAATAATTTATTTCAAATTTCATGTTTTGTTCAGACTTTTGTATTTTTTTCCCATTTCATCCGTGTAAGACAATTTAAATTATTCAATAATATATTTACATTTTAGTACCATGTGCTTTTGAACAATCGTCACTACGTGACACCTCGATGATTCCGCCATTGGTTGGGGTGTTACAGTTTGGTATCAGAGCCATGGTTATAGGGAATTAGGTTATTAGAATGCCTTTTAGCCTAGTCTATAACCAAGCTTACATTCACGAGTCCTCTCGTGTTTATTTCTCTTTATCCTATTATTTTCTTTCAAGATATTTTCGCTATGATTCTTTCTCGTTATTCTTTCGATGTGTTGTTTAAAGAAGAAGATACTCGTATTTCACAAACGAAACGATATCACCAAGTTAGGAGTGACATCCATACCTTGGTGATTAGTTTCACGGACTATACGTTATTTATCTTAGGAATATATTTTCTAGATAGGAGTGACATCCACACCTCAAAGAGTATTTCTTTCAAAAAGGAACTTAACCACTAAGCTGGGTGTGATATCCTTAACTTAGTGATTGGTTTCATTCCACAATCGTTTTCAATTTTGAAATACATCTTTGAGTTAGGAGTGAAATCCAAATCTCAAGGATCTATTTTTGCATCTCGTTTTTAATCTCGCTAAAGTTTTGGAATTCACTATTGATGGGGCACGTGCAATCTAGAAGGGTGAGCGCCTGTATCCTGAGTTTTCTGTCTAGGCCTGGTATTTCGTATAAATCCCAATCAGACAAGGGACCCGTATACCTACCTGGGAACTCTTGAGATGAGCATTCACTTATAGGCTAAAGTACGCCCCCACAAGTCACTAGGAAATTTCAAATACTTGAGTTGGTCAAAGTTTCCTATGGAAACAATTCCAATGTTTTATATCATTGATATTTATGTTTGTTTATCATTTGAAGATTCCATTTAATCACTTGATGTTTCATATGCCATTATTCATTGATCATTCGCTTTTGAATCCCTTATCATCATTACTAAAACTTTTGTTCGATATATTATCGCATTAAAGCTTACACTATTTCACTTATGCTCATGATTTTTACACTATAATGTATTACTAATTTTGCGTTGAAAACATTTTTACCCACGACTTAAGTTTTAAACTCTGTGTTTAACTTTGATCACATCCTGATTTTAGGAATGTTGCGTCATCATACAATTAAAAATGAACATGGTTTTTCCAAACTTATTATTTCAACCTGTTTTATACCTTCATGTTTACAAACTTACTTGATCAAAGTCACAGTATATCCTCATATACCTAATACTAATATTGCTGCACCCAATCTCCTAATCCATAGCCAACTACCATTAGTTAGAACTTCTTAGTCAGACTAAACTCATACATAAATGCCTACCTACACGATACGCACTAGTACACTGCTCTCTAAAACGATTAATTTGAAAACTTATTCTATAAGTCTTTTCACAAAGCCTATTTGCCAAATTAGAACACACTTTTCATACACCTTGTGCCTTGAAACAAATAGCCTGCTATGAGCCCAAAGAGACGCCTTAACGATCCTGCAAATAAATGATCTTTCAATGTATAAATTTTGTAAAAGTTTGAAAATTTAAAAGGTTTCAAGTTTACCCAGTCTTAACGGGTAACACTTCGATTTTCTAAACATTTCATAACAATTAAAAATTTTCAACTTTTCAATCCACAAGTTAAAGAAATGTTTAAATACAGAAAAATTTATTTTCCAAAATCCGTCAAGGCATCTGGGATCATTCACAACCTTCACATCATTTTAAATCTTGGTCTTTCGAAACACATTAGATTTACACACACTTCATGAAATGGTTTCATCTTGCATTTTATAAACTTGCATTGCATATTTTACAAATCAAATGTAAATCTGCATGTTTTCGTATAACGTATCCAATATATGTTTTTGGGAGGAATTTGCAACTAATAATATACCTTATAACACTTTTCAAACTCGACTTCTCGTAAACACATGAAAATGTGTACCTACGAAATCTTTTCAAGTGAACCTGTTTTGAACTTAAAACATTCTTCGGTTTCCAAAAAGTTATCCTCATACCAGTAGACTATACGTCTGTTCTGCGCACTTTCATTTACAGTAAATTTCATTATTTTTTTACACCATTCTATTTATAGTTACGTTCGTACATTATCTTATTATTTTTGTATTATTCTCTTGTTGGTAGTTATTTTCACGCGTTACTCACAACTATTCTCGCACTAGTTATTAGTAGTTATTCTTACAACACTAGTTTTGAGCATTAATTTAACTCGTTTACTTTCATTTTGTGCAAATTGTGCGATTTACTCGATTTACGTTATGCTATTCTTTCAATCAAAATTTTATGTTGTACTTATATACTTACATGAACGCATATTTGGTATGCATATTTTTTTTTGTGTGAGCAAAACCCTGTTATACTTTACATTATTTTGTTCATCATCATGGCCAACAAACATACTAATTGATAGCTCGTATGAGATCTAAGCCAGTTCCCATGTACGACTCGGTTCAAAGTATTCATCTAACCCGAGGGGAACTGTGTAATCCTCAGAGTTTATCAATATGGTTGTTTAGAGCCCAATGATGTGAACAAAAATTTACCGGTTAAGGGTGAACCCGAAAGGTGAAGAACCCCTAATCATGTCTTATACTTATACATTAATCTCATTACGGTTAAAAGGTGAACCTAAAAGGGGAAGAACCTAACACATTTTGGTTGCACGCATTGTTTCTTGTATTACTTATGTTAGTGTTATGGAAAATCATAGCACCCTAGTGTAAGGTAAATCGATGATTACGGTCCGGAACGCAATCATGGATTTACAGGTACATGGAGTGGTGTGTGATTCTACTTAGGCTATTGGTAGACAATCAGTATGAGTCCAAAGTATCAATAGTGTGGTGGGTTAGCTGCGGTACACCCTATATAAGCACGAACAATACTACGGGAGCGGACTAGGAGTCTGACCAATAACCTACCCATTACTATCTCTTTATTAGATCGTTGACTAGTAGCTAGCATTTTCGATAAGAATGTTCTTACACGAGCTTCAATTCGAGTTCCTAGAGTCTTTCTCTAGACCATCCACACAGAAAACACAAACTTTGTATACTCTTACACTCTCTGTTAGTCGAAATCCTGTTGCATGTCCTTAAAAAGTTTGGTCAGAAACTTCTCTAAAGTAAGGGAAGCTACAATAACACTGCCCTGCCCTAACCAGTTACATACTTTTCCCAAACCTTGGTCATTATAAACTTTTAATTCTCTAACCTTAGGTCAAACTTTAAGGATTTTCAAACTCTTATTTTGGGTATTAAACAACTACTTCAAACTTTGTCAAATCATGGATGATGCATTTCTTAAAATCTACTTGCCTTTTTACAAATGTCTTTTGTTTTATGAAAACCTTCACTTGAAAGTAACTTCGGGACGAAATTTTCTAAAGTAGGGGAGACTGTGACAGCCTGCACCCTTCACTTTTCATAAATGTGCATAATTGGTTTCTCAACTATTTCAAAATTTTCATTTTTAACCCTCGTATTTTAATAGGACCAAAATTTACAATTTAATAAAACTTATAATTTTTATAAGTAAAAGTATGCACGTTTTATACTCACATCTACACCCGAGCACGTATGTTTCAGACCTTGATACTCAACGCCCTTAATTTTCGGTCCTAAAACAACTTAGAAACAGAAGGAAACAAGTCTATAACTTAAAATTGATTAAATTAGAAAAATTATTTTTTTTAGCCCTCGCGGTCCGCTAAGACAGTCAAACAGTCAAAGTTCCAGTCAAAGTCCTAGTCAAAAGTCCTAGTCAAAGTCTCAGTCAAAGTCCTAGTCAAATAGTCAATTCATCTTAAAACCTTACTTTATTGTGTTGACCAATTTTAAAGCCTAATTGAATCCAAAACTAGTATAAAAACCCACCTATGACCCATTACACTTTGCACCTCTAAATCGATTGTTTCAATTCGATTAAACTCTCCCTCATACCTTTCTTCTAGAGTATATTACTTCTACATTTGAAGCTTTGATTATAAGCTTTTGTAATTGGCGAAATGGAAGCTTGATATTTTTCCTATTCGGTTTCCTTTCTTCTAAATTGGACTAGTTTCATTGTTGAATCTTTGGATTGCTCGCATTTTCACGCTCGCTTAGTCATCTAGTCATTTGGCGAAAGTGAGTATGTCCTAACCCACTTTTTGTCTTTATTCACTTTTGGGGTGTTACATGTACACTTATACAAATTACAAATACAAGTTCACATTTTTACAATACAATTCTAGTACTATGTGCATTTGCTTACAAACGTGCTTTATGCTTAGACAATACATGTAGAATACATTTGTACTTAGTGAAATCATTAATATTGTACAAGCCGACCTTAAGATTGGATAGCGCTATTGGATTAACAACCCACCTAGGTGATTCTCCCCCTTTTTCATCGGAGAATCCATGGTCATTGTTAAGTTATTATCCATTTTTGGATAAGTACACCGCCATTCATTTTAGTACATTTATACAGTCACAGGATTGATTTCGCTCATTTGTATGATACATAGTTTACATAAATGCACTGTAGCTTGCACTTGAATTGTATAACATTTTTCCAACTTACTATATGTATTAAAACTAGGAATGCTCACCAACATTTCATATGTTGACAAAACTTATTTTGTACATGTTTCAGGTGCAGTTTGATCTTAGTTCCATAGCATTGGATTTTAGTGCTTGCTTTTAATAATATATTTCAAATTTCATGTTTTGTTCAGACTTTTGTATTTTTTTCCCATTTCATCCGTGTAAGACAATTTAAATTATTCAATAATATATTTACATTTTAGTACCATGTGCTTTTGAACAATCGTCACTACGTGACACCTCGATGATTCCGCCATTGGTTGGGGTGTTACATGGACAAATTAAAATAATCTGAATGCAATCAATCTAAGCAAATTATAACATGACCCGATATGCATATGAAAAGTATATGATAGTATTTTAACCAAATGTTTTTTATGGGCATTTCCTCTACCCTCTACTCACCACCGTCACCCACCACCCTCCACCCAACGACCCACACCACCATCCACCAACAACCACCAGTCACCCAACAACCCATCACCATCCCACATCATCACAAACGGTTCATGATTTGGAAGGTATATTAGTGGTGAGGTGGGTTGCATGTGTTTAAATCATCAAGGAGGTTGCAGTTATCCATATTTCAAAGAAAATCGTAGAACATACATAAAGAAAGTGGTTTCTTGCTGCATCTATTCCGTTTGCCAAAATCACATCTTGGATATTATTTGGATGCAATCGCCCACAATGGCCGTCCAAAAGTTCCTTCTATCACAGTTTTCGGGCATGAAAACTCGCAAGTAAAGTTCGCCCGGAAATCTTTGCAAGATTTTGATGTTTTTGGACCATCTTGCCATACAATCTCCACTTTCTTCACATTTGGAGATCCTAAAATGCAACAATAAACAACTTAAAAATAAAACAAGTAAAAGATCCATAGTTTAAAACACTACTACACTCAAATCAACAGCATTTGCAAGAAAAAACAAACCCATCATCCAAAATCCAGTCTTGAGTTTAACTGAATAACTGATCACATGAAGAAAATGCAAAGTTTGACTTTTGTGGGTCAACTTCAATTAGATTTCATGTCAAAGTTAGACCAATGTAGACAGCCATAAGGGAAAATATTATTTAATATATGTTTGCAGATAAGTAATCAATAGTAGGCGCAAGTTTTCGTTGATTAGCTTCATAAAGAAACCATGTCAATTTCAAATATGGTATAACTACTACCATTGACCTCAAAAGTCAAACTCTTATCTAAATGGGCAAATTGTCAATTGATGGTGGTGATTGTTTCAGGAATGTTAGGTTTGCAGAAGAAAGTGAAAGGATTGAGGGTAACAAGGGAACATAAGGGTAGAATTGAGATTAGATTTTAGGATGTGATGTATTGTTTATGTTAAATTTACTATTATACTCTTCTAAGTGTATTAATTGTACACAAAGTTCCAATCATACCCTCATTATATAAGCATACATCACTTATGCATATTGTTTCTTAACTTCTACGAAAATGAAAATGACTACCTTAGCCATAACTCTTCCTTAATAATATAATATAGATATTGTCAAAATTTGTGACACATTTTTTTCTGTAGGAAATTTTGTAGCAAAAGAGCCACTTTTCTAGCAGTGAGAGATGATCGTGTTTCTTTTCGATTCCAGGTTTTTTCACGCTTTAACCGGTTCGGATCGGTATAAACGGGTTGAAACCAGTTTAAAACTATGAAACCATTATATACCCGGCCAGTAGGGTCGGGTATGAAACCGATACACCATACCCTATTTTTAATACCTAGTTTCAGGTTTTATGTCGGATCAACTTACGTACCCGGGTTTTTTTTCTCTCTAACTTAGTACGTTCTTTGGTTTCGTTATGTTAATTCCAGCCAAAAAACATGTCTAAATTTTATAAATAAAATTAGATACATACTTAATTTATTATATTAAATCTATGTTCACATCACTATAAGAATGTGTACCAATGAAACTTGATATATACATGCCTACGTATGATTAATTTAAATTATGCCCTAAATATTACATGGTGTTATTTTTATTATCTTGTAACTCTGTTACTTTCAAGTTTCAACTATTTTGTGCAGTTAACAGATTTTTGTGTTGGCAAATCGATGGGTATGAGTTGGGCACATGTGCTTAGAGACACTTTTTCGGCTGTGGGCTTCAACAACCTATGGGCCCAAGTCATTGGAAGCATTACCCGGCCCAACCTTTCACTAAGGCCCAACAACAAAACCACACCTTTGATTTCAAAAGCCCAAACCCAAGCCAGATCCGCTCTCCATAAAACGGGTTGGCCCGGTTGGAGACCTTTGGTCTACTTCAAATAACTCCAAGACGGAACCATTTTCCTTTTATATTTCACCATCCGAGTTGGCTCGCTTACAAGCACAAATATGTGGAGATAGCAGACAAACAGATTCCAGTGTTTGAATGTATTTGTGTTGTAATTTGGCAAAGTTTGGCGAAAGTGAGGGATAGGTTGGGACCAAAGGTCGTGACCATATGCCGAAGTGACTTGAGAAACCACGATAGTGGAATCATCACGAATGGAAGTCAAAGGATCAGTTTGGTCAAAACAGACATATTGGTAGGTAAACATACCCCAAGGGAACTCGGGTCCCTACTTATGAATAATGTAGCTAGTATGATCTTTTATTAAATGCTAGTACTAAAAGCTTTCAAGATCCTTCAACCAAACAAAGTTTTTTATTGAGTATGAGTTTTTTCTTAAAAGTTTGAAACTAGAAGCTCCTAAAAGTTCATTGCCAAACAAACCCTATATATGTTTGAATTATAATGCAAGTATAATTTGCAATATAATCCCAAAAATTAAATGCCTTTTCATTTACAACTCAAGTATCTATTTTTTAAAAGTTTTTTTGGAAGGCGATCGATGTATAATCTAAGGAGTCCTCTAAAAAAGAGGCTGCTATTTTGAAATATGTATAAAAAGGATTATGGTTCAACATTGAATCAGGTCAATCGGTGGATAAAGTAAGAACAAAAAGGAAGAGAGCTACATGAGCAATGAATCCGATATCTTATCACCTTGGAATTACTGTATTAGAGCTGCGCAGGCAACAACAACCGTGAATGATTTTAGATACGCAATATTTGCATTATAACTCTTCGAGTTAATGCCTTTTCTTACGAAATTCAACTATCATAGGAGATTGGGATTTTTTTTTATGTTTGTAAGATATAGGAAATCCATGTACGGGGATTATATAACATACGCGTATTTAGGATAAAAATCTACGATAACGTGAACCATGAGCCAATTACATGGGAACTGAATCTTATAATTGTATTGTACGTATCGAGTGTAGATCAACTGGCTCATCACCCAAAATCTACATTAAATAAGTCGATCAACAGGGCCGGTCAACTAGAGTAATAGGTGAGGCAAGGGCCTAGAGACCCAAAAAATAAGGGCCCATTCTCTTGAAAAAGAAAATATTCATTACTAGGCTGAGTTGCATTCAAGATTTCATCGGACAGGGGTTTATGGGGTGCTTTTGTAACCAATTAGTGGGCACCCCGGGTAGTCGGGAAATCTGTTTGTAGGGCCATTAAAAAAAGTGTTCGCCAAATCTGATAGGATAGTCGATGATACCACATGAACAAGGAATTAAAGCAACATCATCTTTTGAATATTTGAAGCAATCGTTTAAATATGGAAATGGAATCTTATGGCTTTGAAATTGCAATCCTGGAATGTAATCCCTTGGGCCAAGTATGGTTTCTGTGATTTCTAATCTTGTGCGATTGTTATTTGGGAATTCTGATTTGGTTTCTCATTCTGATTTGGCGATTACAAAATCTGGCTTTTTCAATTACTAGGTACAGGTACTAAGTTTCTTGGTGTAAATAGTTTGTTAATTGCAGACTATATACATATACTAATCATATTTTCCACATCATA
This sequence comes from Ambrosia trifida, assembly GCA_028751855.1. Taxonomy (NCBI): domain Eukaryota; kingdom Viridiplantae; phylum Streptophyta; class Magnoliopsida; order Asterales; family Asteraceae; genus Ambrosia; species Ambrosia trifida. The sequence goes on from CM054126.1 coordinate 28,094,193, forward strand.
AAGTTATGAATATTTAGTAATAGTTAATAATTTGAAATCCCAAAACACTGCAGATAACAAAAGCTTAGTTAGATACACTTAAGCTTATTTCTTAGAACATTGGTATATAATTTCACATATTAAGGTTCTTCAATTTGGATTTAAATAATCCCAACTATTAGCTATTGGCCGCCACCGGTCCTAACAAACAAAATGTGTGCTGGCAGTCCCACCTTTTAACATATTGTCCACCAACGGCTCGTTTCTAAAAGAACCTCCAAGTTGCTCATCAATGGTTCGGCCCCTAGCTTCCCAAGGGGATGATAAAATAATTGGTTTACAAGGAACTAAAAAAAATGGAATTTGTTAGAATCCACGCCTATGCATTATATTCATTTGGATATAGTAAAAAGTGGCTTGTCTTGAAGAAGAATCTGGAATAACTTTTCACTCACCACTTGTCTTGAAAAAGAATCTGTAATAACTTTAGTACTTTCATCTAACAAATTCTTGACGTAAATTCGGATTAAACTTTAGCTTCTATATATAAATTTCGGGCATAACGAAGTAATCTATAATCAAGTCGGCTTCTTTTGTAACATTTTCTTGATGTAAATTCGGATTAAACTTTAGCTTCTATAGATTAATTCTGAATAATGAATGAATCTATAATCAATTCAGCATCTTTTATAATATTAAAACACGAACTCTTGACATTAATTCGGATTAAACTTTAGCTTCTATACATAAATTTGGCATAACGAATGAATCTACAATCAAGTCAGCATCTTTTATAATATTATAACAGAAATTCTTGACGTAAGTTCGGATTAAACTTTAGCTTCTATACATAAATTTGGCATAATGAATGAATCTACAATCATGTCAGCATCTTTTATAATATTACAACAGAAATTATTGACGTATATTTGGATAAAACTTTAGCTTCTATACATAAATTCGGCATAATGAATGAATCTACAATCAAGTCAGCATCTTTTATAATATTACAACATAAATTCTTTGAACTTCTTGGGGTCATAGACCAGGATCCTCCATCTCCGGTAGCAGAGCAAACAGCCACGTTATCAGCCACCTTGCTTGATCTCACATGACAGAATCACCATGAACACAACATAAGCCATTAATTATTGGTTGTGTTCACCATAAGTGGAGAGACTCAAACACGGCGCTTTCAACATTTGCTTTTGGTAAATTTGAAGCAACCAGGCCCCTCTCCTCAAGATCTTCACATGTCCACCTTAACCAAACAAAACACATCAAACACTCTTTATGAATCCTAACAAATCAATAAAAAAAAGCTTTAGATAAGTAGATCAATTACCTGCCCGGTATCATGTCATTGCATGTCCGGTTTTCCCTTGGAGCTGCATTCAACCGCTGTCCAACAACACACAACACAAAAACTCGTCAAGGTGGGAGACAAACACGAAGTGGGTGTGTGAGAGAGTTTGATATATCATACCTCGATTACAATCTGGGTTGCAATGGCAAGTAGAGTAGATGGTTCCATTGTCACCAATTCTCCAGATGCCGAAGGTGTTGTCACTGCATTCCAACAATAATCAAATTATAAGTAATCTGAACCATCGTCAATTTTGTATCACAAGCATCATCTACCAAAAACTATATATGAAAGCAAAAATAAATATTAATTTCATACCAGGTTGGGTTTATCTTCGATACGCTTTGAACAATCAACATGTTATGATCCGATCCACACGACGGAGAGAGATTGATGAACACAGTGAGCCGATTTATAGCTGACACACAATTCAAATACAAAAAATGGTCAGAACACTTTCGAAACAGAATAATCAATAGATCAAAGGCATGTGTAAACAAGCATACAAAGTATTGTACAGTTAAATCGATTAATAATTATAGAACAAACAGAAAAACTGCTTACATGGACAGAGAATCAGATATCTCATCTCGCCCTGTATTAGAGCAGGCTGCTGCTGCTGAGGCATCCTTGAAGTGATGTGATATGAGAGCTATAGGCAAGCATCTTATATATAGTTGAGGTTGTTGGGTAAACCCTAATCTGTATTTGCATTATAATCCCTGAAATTAAATGTCTTTTAATATAAAAGTCAACTATTATATGATATAGGCATTTTTTTATGTTTAGTGTTAATTTATTTAACTTCTAAACCCGAAATATTTGTAAACACTACATTTCTAAGATATAAGAAATTTGTGGATGTACATGGATTTATGGAACACATATACGTATGTATCTTAGTTTAAAATCTACAATAATTTAAATGCCAACCGAACTATAAAGGAACTAAAGCTTAAAAATTTATTCAGCGAGTGTGGGTCAATTTAGTACCACCATAAATTTGCATTACCTAAACCCCATAGGAAGTGATTTATTAAATGCAATTCCATCTGTTCTTCTCTAGCTACTGAGTTGTAACGCCAAAGGCAACCATGTAGAAAACCAAAAGGTAGTGGAACAAATATTAGTCATGATTAATAGATATGATACTCTACGATCGTCACTACTTAGAAAAGACTTATTGGCATTCGTGGAATTGTCAATGGAATAAAGTTCATATGTTACTAACTAAATGCATTGTTGATTGACTACAAAGATTCATAGTGAAGTAGTGAGGAAATATATATTATCATTAATCTTGCCCTGCAGGTAGTGTATTAGAGCAAGCAGCCAAGAAATGCTTTTCGATTTGAAGTAGACATCGGATATGTATTTGAGAAGGCGGGTAATTGGGTAAACCCTAATCTGAATTTGCAATTAAATCCGTGAGATTACATGCCTTCTAATATAGAACTCAACTATTCTGATATATAGGCATTCCTTTTGTTTGAATGATGAAATTATTATATAATACAAAAGAAAAGACTAGTCTTCCTATTAATATTAAGGATATACCCGTTTAACAAATGAATAGTGTTTGTAAAAAATTATATTACACAACAGTTTTACTATTTGAACAAAAATAAAACATATCAATATTCAATTAAAGATCATTTATTTACTTCTAAACTAACATATATTGTGAACCTTATAGGTGCAAGATACGGATATGACATTTGTGGGTAATTAAACTTACCACCCTAAATTTGCAGGTTAAAAATCTGCGAATGATTTTAGATACGACCATATTATAACGGAACTAAAGCTTAAAACTGCATATGTCATTTGTGGGTAATTAAACTTACCACCCTAAATTTGCATCTCATAAACTAATTAGAAGGTGATTTGTTGAATGAAATTCCATGTTTTCTTTTCTAGCTACCGAGTTGTGACGTAACCGAGTAGAAATTTAAAAGGTGGTTGAACATTGCTTAGCCACGATTAATAGATATGAAAGTTAATTCAATCTTCAATACTTCTAATAATCGACTAAGATCCATTCAATTCTCAAGGGACAAAAGTCTTTTCACAACCAAGCATAGATTGTCGAGAAATGCTTAGTGAGGGGAGATTTATCATCTTTAATGTGTTGCTATATTTAGTAACCGGCAACAAATAAACATAAGTGATGATTAAGATTCCATTAAATTAAATATTCATATATAGTTTTACATTTGTTAAGACATAAGGTATGCCTACACCCCCATGCCTAGACCCGACAATAACTTTACTATTTGTATGATTTACTAGGTATATTAATTTGTATTTATATTTGTTATTGTAAATTTGTTAAGCCGGTATGATGTTTTTAGTCTAACTATTATTTTTTGCACCAAAGCCACTAAATGGATGTTAAAACATAGTGACATGGAACAAGAATTTACATGAAATAACATAGGGCTCTCATTATGTTAATGAAGAGCATATAGTTAGCCAAATTAAAAAATCTTTGTATGGGCCGATATAATTAACGTCATCTTGTGTTAGAATTTAAGCATAAATTTTTGTATGTGCCGATAAAATCTTTGTTGTAAACCTATGCAGAAGACCTCATATTGGATATATAGGTATACTGAGTAGATAGCAGTTTTAGCACTCATCAATGTCATACAATTAACGTAGTACTTAAATACTTAATAGACACCGTAGATTATACTTTGACATTGATTGGATTCCCCTTTTGATTTTCTTATTCTGCATCATGTTAATAGGACTATCGTGGATGCTTCATAAATGAGTGCTTGAGTTCCAAATATGTTTTATGTAATAAATGTAACTAATTATATCCAAAGTCAATTTATGTAACATATTAGTACATGTATAGACGTCCCTAGCCTAGTATAGGTTTTTGTACGTTATTTTGAATGTATTTATACTTGTTTTAGTGATTAAGGGCATTTTAGTAATTAAGATAGGCGACTGGGTCTCTATACACGACTGGCTTAGCCAGTTGTGTGGGACAACAGGCGATTGGCTAATCAATTGCCCCCACCCAGTCGTGTGTTATTGAGCCAGTCGCCCCAAGGGCCTTTGGCGACTAGCAGGGGCTATAAATAAACCCAATGACTGCCCTAATCATTAGTTGTCAAACCAGTTTGGTTTTGTGGTCTGAGATTGTTTTGTAAACACTCGCGCTCTGTTTTATCAATTGAATAACCATTTAACCATATCTGACAACTCATTTTTGTGTGAGCTTGTTGTTTTTGTTGCTGAAACCACGACCCAAGGATTCCACACTCGTTTCGAGTCCAAACTTGTGATATTTGGATCATCCATGATGGTCCTACATAACAGTTGTAAACATTTATCTGATCTAGTTTGTGACTTATATCACTATAATTAAGTGATCCCTAACACGGACAAGGTGTTACAATTATGGTATGAGAGCCATGATTTGTTAAATAACAGAAACTTAAACTTTAAAATAAGATATGAGGTGTAATAAGTAGGATGAATTACGATTTTCTCCCTAATTAACCTTTAGATTCGCCATTCTATAATATCAATCTAGGTTTTAGTTGTCATTCTTTCACAATTTATAATAACCAAATTGGCTTCATGAATATCACAAATGTAATGAATTAGTCAACCTCGTCATTGCTATCTCTTTCATTTCTTTGTAATGAACTTATAACACCATTATCTGCTGACTGAAGTCAAATGTAACAAATTAAACTGAGAACGCGCTCTACCCATACCCTACTACAACACATGCCTCAAGTAGAATATAACAAGAATTATGTATCGATCTTAGTACCTTGACACCTTAGCACCCTTGTTATTTATTAGAATTTTGGCATATTTTCATGATGCATTTATGTTTGCTCCACCATTTTCTTATAAACATAACTTAACCACTAAGAAGCATGATAGTATACTTAGGGCACTCTTGTAAGGTAAACTGATTATTGCATATATGTCATGTGTAAGGAATGTATGGTTAATCGGCTTTGTACGGATTAAAACAAGTCGTGCTTGGTATAATATAATTGATGATTATTTTAAGTGCAATGGGTATGACTGATCAGGAAACGAGCCTAGTGTTTATACTAAGGAGAGAAAGATGGTAATCGTAGCAGTAGTTGTTTGTATATGTAGATATATCTACAGGAGTTCCTATAGTTTCTTGATACAAGAATTTAAACATAAAATACTTGGGTATTTCAAATGTCAATATTGGAGAACTTAGTACTTTATTAGGTTTAAAGTTATACAAAATAAATGATGGTCGTTTGTTCACAGCCGAAATATGCATTATTTGACTTGCGTAAAATGGAAAATTTAAATTCATTGCAACACCAGCGAATTGATATGACAGGTTGCAGATGGATGATGGTGGGATACTGGTGGATGAAAATAGATCGATCCAGAAGTTTGGTGGGTGTTTGCTTTATCCGATTCATATCAGACCATATATTGTGTTGTTAGCATGGAATATTAGAAGCAGAAAGAGCGTTCCAAGAAATGAAAAAATGTTTGATGAACCTACCCACACTAGCTGCTCCGCTCCCTAAACAGCCCCTGATGTTATACCTATGCGCAGCCGAAAAGTCAGTCAGTGCAGTACTAATGGTGGATAGGAAGCTTGTGCAAACACCAATATACTACATCAGCAGGGTCCTCACTGATGCAAAAACAAGGTACTCCATAATGGAAAAGCTAGTCCTAGCCTCGGTGCACGCCTCGCGCAAGCTGCACAAATACTGACGTGTGGCTAAGTACGCATAATGTTTGAATGAATTTAACACACAATTGGTTTTAATATTTATAAAAATGGTTTAAACCTTAACATTAAAACACACACAAAAAGGCAAAGTGTACCCTATCATATATATGTAGTAAAGCATAGATAAGAACCAAATATCGATCCATGGACGCAGGCGGATGCAATAGTATTGAAACATTGTCCCCGATTTACCAGTAAGAGATAGTTGGAAGTTGTTTAAACTAAATTAATCTAAAATACTAAATTAACATATGTAAGAATCCAAATACAAAATATATAACTAACTATACTATATTAACAACCTAAGCATGTGAACTACATAACATATGTTAAACGTGCACGAGATCAACATTCCTATTTTCAGACAATTAGTATCCCTTTCATGAATCCTAACAAGACAACTGTTCGGAAAGCTAACATGATAAACACACGTTAACCACCTAAAATTGTTCATTAACGAGCTATTGATATAATCTCATGCAAATCTTTTAAAGATAAGTTAGTCTTCTGCTAAGAGTTTTCTAACCTCGCTAATCAAGAAAAGCAATACAGAATACACAACACAGCCACCGAGACTAGCATAAAGTAGAGCATATCACAAACTATTCCATTTTACCAACTTTAAACACAAACTTACTAAACTCCCCATTTTTACCAAAATAACTAACAAACATCAACAACCGTGTCAAGGACCAGTAACAACACCATTAAGCTGTTTGAACCATATTACGTGCAGATAAGCATTCATGATCATTATTCTCCTGAATTTAACCAAACCAATACCCGTTTCCAGTTTCATTGTGTAAACATATCAACAAGTTAACTAGTTTACTTGATTAACCAAACGGTTTTTCAACATGTACCCGACTAACATAACACAATAATAATCAAAGTTACCCGAACATAACCACGAATCCAACAACAATGAAACATGTTTGCAATATGAACATCAAGATTATAACATCAAAAATGCCAAAATCATACAAAACTTGATTAACATACATTCGAATGTTTAAACAACCGAATACAATTGTTTTTACCTGTAGGTTACACTATCTAACATTAACATCACAAATGTGCTATGAAAACTCTGATTTGAACAATAATAGGTTAAAAGGTCAAACCATAAATAAGCAAAATGTGAATGATTGGATGATGATAATGGGTTCCGATCGCCTCCTGAGCTTTTTATCCACCTTCACAGCAGGTTCACAGCTGAAAAAATTGCCTAGAACTTTAGAAAACTACCCAACATTTTTATTAGACCCGTCTGCCCTGTTTTATAGAGTTTTTTCAAATGTGCACGACGTATACAAGGGTTGCACGGTCGTGCACTTTATTTTGAGCGTGATATGACCTGACCCTACGTGGGTCAGACAAGTTGGGTCAAGTGGACTGATTGACCAGATAAAGGTGCACGGTAGTGCACATGGTTCGCATGATCGTGCTGATCAGGTTATCACCGAGAATCTAGTTGCACGGGCTTGTGCACTGGTAGTGCTTCCGAGAAAAGTTGAGCCGAACGGTCTTGCACTTGGTATGCATGACTGTGCAGATCTGAGTTACCGAGAACTTTGAGTGCATCGGCAGTGCTGCAGATTGAAGTAAATCAGCACAGACGTGCACTTTGATCAGAAACTTCTGAATATGCAGGAAATGTCCGTTTCGTCCAGTTTTCGCCCGTTTTCTTCAACTTCGTCTTTTAGGAGCCATTAAAGACCTATAAAAACAATAGAAAGCGGTTAAGTACCAAATCTATGAATGAACATCGAAAACACGCAATTCGGGAGTTTAATCGGGGAATTATATATGTATATTTTAACATATACTTTCAGGGCCATCCAATCAACGTGCTAACAGACTATAAACTGAACAATGTCTTGAGCAAATTAGAATTATCAGGCAAATTGGCAAAGTGAGTAATTGAATTGGGTGAACACACAATCAATTACAAGATGCACCCAACTTTAAAAGGACAAGTGCTGGTTGATTTCCTTGCAGAGGTACCCAAAGAAAAAAATTTAAAGAATGTAAAGTTGAACAAGAAATACAAGTGGTGGATGATGAAAAGGATGTTTGGTCCTTGTACATCAAGGGCGCATCAAATAATGACGGCTTAGGCGCCCACCTAAGAATACTGAGCCCAGAAGGAAACGAAATCACCTACGTGATTCGCCTAGAGTTCAAAAGTACTAACAATGAAGCTGAATATGAGGCTTTGTTGGCAGGGCTCTGAATTGCATAAAAACTAGGTGCAAAACATGTAGTCACGCATGTTGAATCAATGTTGGTGGCGGGACAGATCAATGGAATCTACCAAGCAAAGGACGCATCCATGATATTGTACTTAGAGTGATCCAAGGAGTTAATGAAGCACTTCACGTCATGCACCATCATCCACATCAGTAGAAGTCAAAACAAACCAGTGGATGCTCTGAACAAAATGGCATCAACCAGTTTCAATCATCTTGCGAGGGAGGTCCATGTGGAAGTCATGAATCAGCCATCTATTACACACAAAGAAGTGAACATCATCCAGACAGGAATAAATAGCTGGATGCATTACAGCCAATTCATTATGGATTGCGGTAGAGAGGAGAAATGACTATGATGAAAGAGCTAGGTAGACCAATTATGATCAGATTCAGAAAGAATTTGAAGCATTTTGATGCATTGGGAATGAATACTTAAAGGAAATGACCACTTAGATTTGATCATTTAATGAGCAAAATGTTTAAATTTAATATTGAATATACATCTTATGAGTTGATCGAATGTTATGCAGATGCTCTTCTAAGTCACTCGACGCAGTATTTGGAAGTACTGAAAGAAATGATAAGTTACAAGCGTATCATTGTCAAAGAATTCATTTTGAAATTGGAAAATAAAGATACTAAATAAATGATGATGGCTAATAGACAACTCTTACCCTAGAATCTAGAGGTTTACTATGGTGCAAGCAAAACTATCTCAAAAGCCTCTTCCAACTCAAGACCTCACACTGCATTTGTCTCAGCAAATGTTCTCGAGTCACTATATGCTCTCCCATCCAACACTCAAGCACCTACCATGGACCCAACTCAAAACCCCTGTAATCCATAGGGTTAGCGCATCCATCCCCTTAGCTAGGGACATACACGTAGTGTATTTACAAGGATTAATTATGTATTTAATAAACTCTGTGGACCAACATTACAAGATATGCAAAGAACATGGATCAAGAATGCAATTAACTCGAAAAAAAGTATATTAACATACACACACACATATATATATATATAGGAATAATGGAAATAAATAATCCCAACTATTGACTATTGGCCAATAACAGTCCCAACTACGAAAATTACCAATAGTGATCCCAACTTTCGACATATTGGAATATAATGGACCCAAACTAACGGAGGTCTAACTCCGTTAGTGTGATGCTGACGTGGCATCCTAGGTGGCAAAATGATCCTACGTGGCATCCGTCCGACGTAGCATCCTAGGTGGCATGCCACGTCAGCACCACACTAACGCCGTTAGTTTGGGTCCATTATATTCCAATATGTCGAAAGTTGGGACCACTATTGGCAATTTTCGTAGTTGGGACTGTTATTGGCCAATAGTCAATAGTTGGGATTATTTATTTCCATTATTCCATATATATATATATATATATATGCGAATACACAAATGAACATATAAGTTAATACACTCATATAGAAGCACATATCTTTATCCACATACAAAAATAAACATAACCATGCGCATACACATATACATATAACAAATATTTACCATATTAACCTAACAATTAAAAAAACAAACCAACATAAACCATAATAATCTAACAAATACAACTAACAACTTAACTTTGTAAAATGTTAGGGTTTTAAACCTTTCATGATGGTATGGTAGTGGTGGCAGTGTAGGTGATTTGGTGGCAGTGATGTGGTAATATTGATCACGCAGCTCGAGAGATAAGGAAGAGAAATGTGAAGACGAGAATGAAGCAGCATTAGGTTTTTAACCATGGTATTGATGGTATGTTCCGGTAAATTTTTGCGACCTGTATAATGGTTTGTGTATCTTTGTGAGATCCGTCAAAAATATATGCGACCTAGGATTTTGGTCGGTAACACCATTGGATTTTCAACTATATGTTCCAAATCGGCCATCAGGCCTCTTGATTTGTTATTTGATTGGTTTTGTTACACAAAGTTATTCTATGTCATAACATCTCACTTTAATTATAAAACATCACTATTTCACTTTCATTTTCTCTATATTGACCGCCAACGGGTTTTGTAAAGTCTTATTAGATTGGTTTAACTACACAAAGTTATATTAGGCCATATATATAACATATAATTTTGTTGTAAAACACATGTCAATACACTCTTAGTGATTCTTTAATAGATTGTTATGATATAGTCTACATAAACCAAAGATAGATCAAGCCTTTTCAAAATTTAATTATAAATATTACAAATACATTATAATACATTACATCATATTACATCAAATCACATTATATCACATCACATTATATTACATCACATCAAATCATATCATATCATATCACATCACATCACATCACATCACATCACATCACATCATATTACATCACATCACATAACATTACATTACATCACATCAAATCCCATCACATCACATCACATTACATCACATTTGAGGTATGACAAATTGCAAAAAAAAAATATTAACTTTAGACAATAACATTTTCTAATATGACAAAGCTAAAATGTAAACTACATTATATCTTCAAAACCATACGTAGGGTTTTGCGTGTAAGGACATGAAAATGTGGTTTGTAAATGGTAGCACGCATCGTTTTAGACTCAAAGTTAGAATCTTAAACCAATGGCAACGGAATTTAAAGTAATTGTATGACAAATCATCAAAACACATGAGCAAAATAAAATGTCAACTAATGTTCAACACGGTCACCAACGCCTTCAGCCAAGGAACCACCATTGAAATCTCAACACATCCACTAATCTCAAATGCATGTTCTATAGTAATAAAGTAATGGTCACAAAGAGTTTGATGAAATCATCTTTTGAAAAAAAAAAAAGTTTATGTCTACGACTTTAAGACTCTATCATACAATTCAAACACAATTTACCTACCTATCAAATCACCAATACAGCGTCTATGTCAAAATTGTCATGACATCGTCTATAAGGCCGTCATTTAGCATCGTTTACTCATCAAATGATGTAGGATCGACTTTCAGGTCACCGACAATCACGAGCTTTGCTATTCAGAGTGCGGAATCCTCTGAATATGTTTGGATAACAGAAACAACAATGAAACAAGCGCAAATGAGGTATCAGAGCTCGAGTGTTTACAGACCAAAATCAGACCTTCAGACCTAGGGAGGGTGTTTGGGGAATGTGTGAGGTGACAACTAATGATTAGGGCAATGATTGGATGCTTTTATACCCCTTGTACTCGTGCAGCAACTTATAGGCAATTACAATCCTATCCACGTGCACTATTCACGTGATTAGGCCCCAACCACATGAACAGTAGGGCGATTAGGACCCTATGCTACATATAAAACAGGTGAGTAGGGCCTAATCACATGAACAACATGTGATTAGGACTCCTAATCGCCTGCAGCATCCAAACAACCCCAAAATGCTTACAAACACACCCAAACACCCTAAATACTATCCAAACATCACCTATATTAGGCTAGGGACATCATGTACTAACAGACTCCCCCTTGGACCTAGCTAGTATGATTACGAGCCATAAACCACTCGATTAACCTAGCCAACGACCTATAGGGACCTATCACTAACTAGGGACATACAAATAATGCACTTATAGACTCCCCCTTGGACCTAGCTAGTGATCTATAGACTCAAAATATCACCTAGCTGGGGACACACCTGAAGTGCATTTACAGACTCCTCCTTGGACCTAGCTAGCTGGTGATATATGGTCTTCGAGTCCTCAAGTCTTCATGTTTAGCATTCTTCAACTTAGGGTGACACCGCGGTGTATGACTTCTGAAGACTTGAATATATCAACTGATTTGAGCTTTAGTCGTGGCTTCATAAGATCTCGTCTTGGTTGTCGATTTGCTTCGATAACTTGGGAGGAAACAAGAAATCTCCACTTTTATGATTGACGATTCTGTCACTTGTATGAAGATCAATATCATCTTCACTTTCATTTCTTGACTCTCATCTTCTTCAGCTTCGATTACCGGAGCTCTACCACGATCTGGTTTCTCTAATGATGAAATATCGGGTTCTTGCTGTACAGGATGATTTCGTTGTTCAAGTTCGGGCCTTGTTCAGCTTCAAGTCTAGTCGTTTGAATCATGATCTGCACAGTCGTTGTGTTTGATCCTGCAGGAAAAATTAATAAAAACTGCACACAAACTACAACTTGTATTAGATACGACAAATAATCCGAACTCAATCAAATTCTTGAAGTTTATCATTTGATGAACTTTCAAGATTTGTCCATTGTGACCACCAATTGGAGAAACGAATCATTCTCCCCCTGAACATTTAGATCTTTTAAATTTCACCCTCAACTCTGACGATTGACAATTTGTGACCCTGAAAGTGATATTTAACCCTTGAATTTTGTTAAATTTTGATTTTATTTGTGTTTCGGCTTCGGATCTGAGATTCCAGTTGAAGAATACTTGTATTCCAACATCGGTCAATCAAATATAAAGACAAAAGAAAAAATCTTTTGGGTTTTTCAAGATAACCAAACAGAAATTAAAAATGCAGGAAATGTAAAAACTATTCACAAGCATATTTTTGTGAGTTTCATCTGTTAGGGAAACATATCAGTGTACGGACTATACTAGAACCCTTATGTGTTCAGTTTTAGTTCAAATTATCGATAAGCATCCTACAACAATTGCCAGTATTGTTGTCCACCTAAACTTAAAATCAAGTTCTATCGTTAGGCACTTTAGATACGTTAAGGTAATATTAAGACTTATGTACAAGGTGTTCCCTGCCACGCGACACATTCACGTATCAAGACATGCACAAAGCTTCCTTGTAACCGGTGAATAAGCTGTTGTCATCCGTATTTACAAGGAATGGACTCAGTGGTGATCAGGTCTGCATGAACGCTGCAGCAAAGAGTCCAGCGAGATTCAGACCAGGGTTCAAGTCAAATACCGTTAATTGATTTGTCGGTACGATGCTTTAGGTATATGATTTGATACCTTAGAGCGAATTCTCTTTGAGAATAGGGTTTTGGCATTTATGAATCTTTTTGCTCTTTTAGGATTCCCAGACGTCTCTTAATCAGAATTTATTCTATTTTTTTTCTTTTCTTTTTCTAGGAAATGACATAGAGGTGCATCAGTTGTAGGCTCCGAACCCAACGTACGACACATGTGCCACTCCTTTTATTCTGAGAGACGTCCAGTTCACCCCGGATGTACCAACCTCTTAAAGACCATGAAACCTCGGATTTTGGCATTCTATCAAACGAGATTTAGGTACCAAGACCATATGCCAACGGACGTTGATCCACACATGTTTCTGTTGATTTAGGTTTATATCACCGTGCCGAACTTGGAAATGATTTTGAGCCTACTGGCACACTATTGTAGAGGCTACTTATCAGTTCCAATTCTTTTCAAATGATAAGGATTCAGATAGTCCAACTGTTGGGTTGATATCATTTTCCCTATTTCACCAAAGAAACTCATTTTTGCTTTTCTCATTTTTTTGTATTTTTTTAAATTTATTTATTATTTTTTTATTTTCTCGCCCTAAAAATCTAAAAATTTGCAAAAAGACAATATAATTTTTTTTGGATTTTTCTGATTTTTGAAGAAACATATTTAAAAAATGATTTTCCGAAGTGCTTTACTCAGATTTTCCCAAAATGCCTTTTAGCTTTCAAAGATAGTCAAATTTAAGTTTGTCAAATGATTTGGTAAAATTTTTGGCAATTCGGTAGTCAGTATGGACATAGATAATCACTGGATCCTTAGTGATTGTTATGGAAGTTACACTATCAGTAAGAAGATAGAGGTGATAAGAAAATGCAAACCGTAGTCAAGCATGTGTGTTAATGTATCCAAGGACAATCCTGGAAACAGCAGCTCAATGTAGCTACCTGATTCGGCTTCGCAGGTTGCAGGAAACACATGTGACGACCTCCCAAGAACTGATATCCACCCGTTGCGGGTCGAGCTTCAATACGGTAACCACCATTGATAAATTCACTAAAGTCAACGAGATCCAGCTTATCGCCGTTAGGGTACCATAGACCTTTGGTCAGTAACCCTTTAGATAAAGAAGGAACCATTTTGCAGCAATCACCCAGTCCACTCTTATTCATTACTGACATCCGTTGTTAAGTCGAAACACTGGGTCTTGAATTATTCTCATCGAGCATTTTCTCTTCTTTCTTCTTCTTCGATAACAAATCCCCTCCTTGATTGTCTAAGATTACATATCCTCCAAAGATATTCTGATCAATTTACTAGAGCGATATGACACCTATTTTGGGCTAATATGCCTCACTGTCAACAATCAAATGACTGCTAATAGTTCCTCCTAGAACAACCTGCACACTCTTTCAAAGATAAGCTCTGGATGGGGACCCAGGCCTTGACCATCTCTGGTCGGCCTAGATCATCAATCAAAGGTAGCTTCATCCACCTACCATGAGAGGTAGGTGTTTTCTCATCAACAGCAGTTGATGTAGATGGTGCTAATGAAGCAGATAAACTCCCAGATGGTGCTTTAGCTGCTTTTGGCTTCCAAATCTGGTCATGCTTAGCCTTTACAGGTCTTTGCTTGATAGATTTGGGTGGTACCTGAGGCTTCACCTTTGGGTCAGCCAGAGGCTTTGCCCTTTGGTTATTTGGACCTGCTTTTGGGCCTCCCTTGGGTTTTGCAACCTTGGGTTGGGCCTTTGAGCTTGATGTCTGGTCAGCTTTAGGCTTTGCAATATCAACAACAACCTTTTGTTTCTTTTTCACATTCTTTGGTGTCACTTGAACTTGTTGTTCAGGTGACTTGTATATTTGGTTGTTGTACTTAGGGGGCTTAAGTGCTTTGCCCTTTAATTTTCTCAGATAGGGACAGTTAGCAATCAAGTGTCCAACCTCGTTACATTCATAGCATGACCTCCACTCCTCATATTACCGAGGTTCATACCGTGACTGTCTCGAGCTAACCTGAGAAAATCTAGGGCTACAGCTCCCTTGTGAGCTTCTAAATCGAGAAGTACTCGGATATGAATCATAATAAGATGATCTTGGTGAAAAATGATGATTTTGAAGAGAATGTCTCATCTGATTAGTTCCTTTCGATTTGATGGGCTTAAGTTCATTGATCTTGGGACCCTTTTGATTTTTCCCAGACCGATTCTTTTGATTCACATGTTTGGTGGGTTTGTGTTCAGCATGTTTCTTCTGATCAACGAGTTTTCTAATCTGAGCTTCAGTAACTGGTATTTCCTCAAAAATATGTTTAATTAAGGATTGATCCACATTTTTAATGGGAAACTCTTTATCAGAATACAATTTTCAGATCCCACCAACATGTACAGCCCTTCCATGCCTTCAGGAAACTGAAAGTGCTTCTTTTCCGGTTCAGGTTCACACAAAATGTGATTTTAGTTATAGCTATGTGAACCTGATTGAGCCTTCTCGGTTTCCTGGGATTCTTTATTAGAATCCTCAAGGTCTGCCTCCGGTAAGGCCTTTGGTTTCAATTTCACTTTCTGTCTATTTACAGAACGTTTATTGTAACCAAATCCTTGATTTTCTTTTTACCGAGACTGGTTTTTAAGATCAACAACATTTTTACTTAGCACAAACTTTGCAAACTGAAAACCATATAGCTTATGTTGGGCTCTTTCATAATCAGATTTAGTTTGCGCTAATTCTTTCTCTATTTCCTCAAGAGTTTTAGAAAGCTCAGAATTCTCTTTCATTAAAATTTCATTTAAGTTTTTAAACTCCATTTCATTTGCTCTCAAAACTTCATTGATGGTTATGCAATTAGCAAGATCGCAAGTTAGGGTCTATTGGTTTTCAGATAGCCTTTCAATCGTACTTTGGAGTTCGGTAGAGTTAGAACATACAAACCTGGAAGATCTATTCGTAATAGAGTCAATTCTGTGCATGACTAGAACTCCAACTTCTTGATCTTGAACATCATCAGCTTTCTCTTCTGATTCACTCCTTCCAGAAGTTGAACAATTTGCATCAGCTCTGTTTGTTTCTTCAGAGTTTTGTTCAGGGTCTTGTTCACTTGCTTATACTTCACTATCTGCATTTGTACTCTCTTCTGAGGTTTAAGCACTCTCTAATGCTTTTCCTGATTCCACAGTCTCTATTCGTTGAGCAAAACACGCAATTTCCCCATTATCACCTCCTATGATTTGTGTCTTCTGGTCAAAACCTTTCTCAGTAAGCATAGTAAATATACTCGCAGCATCCGTGTTTGCTGGGGCAGAGTGAATTGCAGGAGCAACTGAAACAACAACTATTTCTTGATTGTTTTGAACATAGTTAAGTTGTCTCGTTTGATTCGGTTGACTTTGACTAGCATCTGACGTTGATTTCCCACGGATTACATCTGAAACTCCCCTGTTGTTGTCGTTGTTGAATCGGTTGGGTGTTCATTGAAGACGCAAAAGCCCATGGTTTGGTTGCATTTGCCATTATGAAAGCCTTGTGAAAAAGTCAACACTTGGTCAACAAAGGTCAAACTTTAGTCAAAGACGGTTAACACGATTTTTTTGTGAAAGTCAAACATGGTCAACGAAAGTCAACTTTGGTCAACGCGAGTCAAACTAAGGTCAATTTAAAGATATTTTTTTTTGAGAATAGGGTTGCTACTTGCGTCACTGTAGACGTGATTAGGAGGCTACTCGCGTCACTGTAGACGCGATTAGGAGGTTACTCGCGTTACTATAGTTGCGATTAGGAGGCTACTCGCGTGTACTGTAGACGCGATTAGGAGGCTACTCGCGTGTACTGTAGACGCGATTAGGAGGCTAATTGCATGTGAACAGTGACGTGAGTTGGGCTAATTGCATGTTGTAATCGCCTATAAAGACCTAATCGCTTATAACAGGTCTGAAACTCACTTTTGCACCAAAACTACCATTTTTGCTTCAAAATCTTATAAAAACGATGTGTTTAATCCCCAAATGATTAGAAAAGTTTCCAAAACACTTTTAGAGTAAAACCTAATAAAACACACACGTTTTAATCCATTAAAACACACTTAGATTTTGAAAAATGAGGGTTTTTATGAAAAACTCAAGTTTCAAAACAGGTTTTTGATTAAAAATCACAACTTTAACATATAACCACCTGTTTTGACTCGTTTTTGATATCAAAACACTCGTGATAAGAGCCTCGGCTCTGATACCACTTGTAGGATCGACTTTCGGGTCACCGACAATCACGAGCTTTGCTATTCAGAGTGCGGAATCCTTTGAATATGTTTGGATAACAGAAACAACAATGAAACAAACACAAATGAGGTATCAACACACACACAATACAGTTAAAAGGTTGAATCGATTGATAAAAACAGAGCTCGAGTGTTTACAGACCAAAATTAGACCTTCAGACTTGGGGAGGGTGTTTGGGGAATGTGTGAGGTGACAACTAATGATTAGGGCAATGATTGGATGCTTTTATACCCCTTGTAATCGTGCAGCAGCCTATAGGCAATTACAATCCTATCCACGTGATTAGGCCCTAACCACATGAACTGTAGGGCGATTAGGACCCTATGCTACATATAAAACCGGTGAGTAGGGCCTAATCACATGAACAGCATGTGATTAGGATTCCTAATCTCCTGCAACATCCAAATAACCCCAAAATGCTTACAAACACACCTAAACAACCTAAATACTATCAAAACATCACCTATACTAGGCTAGGGACATCATGTACTAACAAATGACATCTATATTGTCAAGGGACTCATCAGCCAATGATCGGGTATGAACATAATCGTTATTGGAATTGTTAAATCAATGCACGTACGCGAGCAATCAATCAATTCATCAATTTTTTTAATATCAAGATCACATTCGCTTATCATCTTATAAAAGACTTATGTAAATCAGCCAAGACACCTTTAAATCACCTGAAAGCGTCTTTTCACAACAAGAACTCGAACTCACTAAAACGACTAACCAGACACCTCTAACGTCTATCATTTAAGCAAAGTCGTATACGTCTTACATAATTTGACCTATTCCCAGTACCACGAGTTTATTTCGCATACAAGGATCACTTGGGCTTGGTACCCTAGGCCGAACCACCTTCACCGTGGCCTAGCCACCCAAATGAGACCCACCTAGGTCTCGTTTCTACACTGCTCACCGGAACCTTAATCGGTTCCACCAACCCCACTGAGGGCTTCCCGCCATAAGTCAGCACCACTACGCCACCACTAGCCTTAATTAACCAGTTCCTCTTGATTATCACTGACCCACAACCGTTCACCATTGGCAACTCGGAACCAAATGATAACAACTTGACCTTTGGGCCCACTTCCAAACCAGCTGCGATGAGACCAGAACCGAAAAAACTCAAATTAAATACAAGATCATACTTAGTATTAGCGAGAAATCACCACTAAGTGCTTCGGTTAGGGTTACACGCATTCTCAAAACCTAAAATCAAGAAATCAATAAAACAATCAAGCGATGATACGAGAGTTTAGATTACGCGATTTTACGTTTAAATCGATGATAATCGCGTTGCTTCTTGATTTCCCTTTCTTGTCTCTCTCTTATGGCAAAACAAACACAAGGGTAAGGCCCCTTATGTCCGCAAACCCTATATGGGCTTTCCCCCTCCCCCTACTTTGCAACTTGGCAACTTTAGTCCCTCATTGATTCCCGTTTTATGATTTTAACACAAAGATTGTCAAAGCATTTCTTTATTTGCCAACCCCAAATTAAATGAACCACAACAAGGAGAGCCAAGAATCCGAATGTAAAATTATGTTAGAAGTAGAGCAAATACATTCACATGTATAGGCTTTGTATCAATACAAGTAGAGTTCTTGAAAGTTTTGGTATCTAATTTTCTTGATATCCATTCTCATGCCTTCAATCATGTCTTTAAACGGTTGATCAATACCCGAACAAGTAACCTTATTACCATGTAAGCATAAATTATATATATGAATTTCAGAGTAGGCAGCTCACAAAACACCTTAAATGTTCATCGTCGTGCTCCTAGGTAATCTACCTTGCATTAACGAGTAAACCACATAGATATATGAAGATCTAATACCACCTCAACCCTTCATCTTCAGATTTCTAAGGTGACCAACTATTTATTGACTGTATCTACAAAGAGGCAATATTTTCCATATGTGACAATGATTATCTTATTCACCATTAAACAAGCCTAATGTAAAATCAGAACCCAAGTTGGATAACTTCAACATCAATAAATCGACAAGCTAGAAAACAAGAATAAACATCACACTGAAGAAAAACACATCGCACAAAAGATCCAAAGGTTTAGAACTACAACAGATTGGGTGGACGTAATTTGTTAATTACATTCATATCCAAACACCATCGTGACTACCATTAAGGCTATCCAAGTGCAACACATAGATTCAATGTAATTCCATCTGTAACATTGGTAGGAAAGGAAGAGAAACCAGTCCAATCTATGATCAGAAACCATGTTCACATTAGCTACCTCACATAAAAGAAACCTTTCCAAATTTGAACTAATAAAATTCAATATTGGATTTAAAACATGATCCGTAGATATCGAATGTGAAATTGACGATTAAATTTGACTATTTATCTATCGGCTATCGCTACATAAATCCAAAGCATGAGTGCCTGCCTTGATTATGTTCAAAGATGGGAAAGAAATTACAAAAGCAAAATTGAAGGATCACATTGATGCATTAATGCAATCGCTATCAGTTGCTTAACTCAAAATTCAATCATTACTTGTTACATATCAATCTTGTCAACGGAATTCCAACACGCTTATTGATATGATCCAATTCTTCACTACCCCTAACAAAGATCCAACCCAAATTGCAAACCCAATAAGTAGATAAACATAAAATCAGAAAATTACATAAAAAGAAGTTGGATTAAAGCTTCAAAAATCACAAAAACACACTCACGAGAATATTTACTGCTTAATCTTTCAAAGGAAAATTAATAAGGAAAACTGGACAATGCTCTTTATTCAAGTTAGCCTACTATTACTTATAAAGGGAAAACAAACAAATATGTGCTAGAAACCAGGTCATTCTTCCAGCTTTTTAGAACCACTCCAACATTCGCATCTTTGCCAACTTTCACCTATTGATTCCTTGAAACACGATCAACATTGATCAACACACTTTCATGTGCAAATTTTTATAAGTTGTCCAAACTAAAACTCCTCCTGGCCCTATGCAAATCCAAGGCCCAACATGTCCCGATCAAGATTATTCCAACATTCACTCCCATAATCTTGATAGGATTCTTTTCTTGCTACTTTCTCGAGTGAAACATACCGATCTTGCATTTTTCTAGTTGCTACCTTTTTTTTTCTTTCTTGGTTCCAAAATCACAAAGACTCGATCATTATATCTCTTTATGAACAAATAGGTGTCCGTTTCTTTCTTTCTTTCGGTTATCGAATTTCATTTCTTCTTTCTCATCGACGCCCAGTCTTCCTTTGTTGTTGCTTGCTACTTTCTTACTTTCTTGCAACACCACCGGTCTCTTTCTTACTTTCTTTCTTTCGAGGCCATCTTTCTTTCTCAGGAAGCGAAGCCGGCCTCTTTCATTCTTTCTTCTTTCTTGTGGCACCTCTTCTTTCTTTCTTACGGATTCAAGGATTTGAACTCAACTTTCTTTTCTGCTTCTTCTTGCTATTGGTTACAAACAGAACAATACTAATTGCTTTTAGAACTGCACTACTTGTGAAACCTTCCTGGGAAATACCTACTGAGATCTATACATGACCGCTTATCTTTTCCAAGTCACAAAGATTAATATAACTAACCCGGTTCTTGCAATTAGATTTCTTGAACCTGAACACTTGGCTTATCTTAGTTCCCAACAATCACTTTTACCTACTGCAATCTTGTCCTTCTTGGCTGCTTACTTTCTTGCACTTTAGTCCCTGCTTGTTTGTTTATTTTTTTTATCGATCAATTTCAACACCCGACAGCTTGTTTTTTTTATGCTTACAATTAAGAACTGAGACTTGCTACTTTCTTTCAAGGTTAGATTGAAAAGTGCTTCCACTTCTTCCTACGAATCAAGAAATTGATAAGCCTCTTACTGCTATTTTCCCGCGATCTCATAACATACGATCACAGTGAATTGCTCTTGCTACTACTTCGCCTTCAAACCCGCAGCCAAGGGCTACTATCTTACTCGAAAGACGACTCTCAAAATGGCCACCTTGCTCTGATACCAAATGTTGGATTAAATCTTCAAAAATCACACAAACAAACTCACGAGAATATTTACTGCTTAATCTTTCAAAGGAAAACTAGTAAGGAAAACTGGACAATGCTCTTTATTCAAGCTAGCCTACTATTACTTATAAAGGGAAAACGAACAAATATGTGCTAGAAGCCAGGTCATTTCTAGCTTTTTAGTACCACTCCAACGTTCACATCTTTGCCAACTTTCACCTATTAATTCCTTGAAACCCGTTCAAATTGACCAACACACTTTCATGTGCAAATTTTTATGACTCATCCAAACTAAAACTCGTCCTGATCCACACGCAAATCAACGACCGGGTCATGACCCGATCAAAAGTACGTATTCGAACAAAAGAAATCAGTGCGTCCCATCGGCAACGATCTAGTACCACTACAATTCCCAAGATCTTCGTTCGGTCACAACCAAATCTCAAAAATCCCCTCAAAACCCACCCATCTCCTCATCACATAACCTGGTTGAGCCCTTCACTTGAATATCGTGACCTCCAATCTAGCTCCCCATTCCTCTTTCAATCCATTTACGGCTAGATCTCTAATCAAACATCCAGCCAAATCTAAATTAACATGGTAGACGGGTTATGGAAGTCCTCAGTTCTTTGTTCACGGATCTAAGCAAACAAAGCGAAGCGTAGGGTAGGTTTAGCACAAAGAATGATGGTGGTGGAATTTGGGGGAACACAAACCTTCAAATATGAGGTTCTACCATATGGATAGTGAGGCCTATGTAGAGCGACTTTAGGTATTTTTTGTTTATAATTTACAGATGGGCGAGTATAGGAGAGCCAATGGGTTTATATGTGATTATCATTCATTACAATTATCCGTTTTTCATAAACCGGCATCTTGCAGACTGCTAGTGTAATTTTAACAAATATTCAATTTTTTATGATTACATCTTATTAGAAGAAAAACAAAACAATGAAACATATCACGAAGACCAGATCCACATTAAATTGAGTACAAATAACAAATAAAAGCACTATGAGCAATCAACATGGTACAGTATGAAATCCTATCTTGTATAATCAGCGCAGCTCAGTAACAAAGCGGTAAAGGCCAGAACAAGCATACGATAGATGCATTTGCGTTGAATCAGTACATGCTCGCATCTACAGTCATCAAGCCTGCACATTTGACATCAGAAACAAATACAAGTACTTGCATCCTTTGCACTAGGTATACATAGTCATTAACACCGAGACATTTTACGTTTATGTAGTTCTCCAAGGAATGGACAACACGCTTCTCTTGGATGGTATGAATGCTCTGCACATCATAATGATTAGACCAAAACACCTCCTTTTTAGCGTTAAATGTCCTCGGGCAGGTAATACCCAATGTCACCACTTGAGCAACATAATAGGGTCATCAGTCCTCATCAGCACGCAATCGCCGACTGTACATACAAACAAATCAACAGGGTAATCAATCTCCAAAAATCAACATATTAATCTAGAATAAAAATGCATTAATATACATATTAAGTTCCAAATCAGGATGAAGATATCTGGATTTTATACAGCCTACACCAACATCTATACCCATAAAAATCAAACCTGACTCCGAACCATATCAAGACAAACAAACATAATAGGGTATAACAATAACATATAAATGACTTTTACAACCTCAAAATTGATTTTTTTAAAGTCTGATTCATATAAATAAAAAAAATAACCAATTGTACAAACATATGTTAAAAGTGCATGTTTAACATTAAAATATATATATATACATATATATCCAAAAATACTATTTTAACAAAGATATGGACATTGTGATTTTAACATACCTGACAGGTAAACAAGCATATGCAAGCTTCGCTATGAGCAATCAACATGTTATTATCCAATCCACAGGATGTTGGAATAAATATACGTAACGTTTGTATATTTATCGATAGCCATTATAATCATTTATATTATGATGATCAATTATTAATATTATCCCAAGCCCAATAACAGATATGTCTTTGATGGGCGGACTATCATTAGATGGGCCTTATTAGGGTGTCCCCTGGGTATGTATAAATATGGAGAGATATTATGAGATTAGGGTTTGACACATTCATAACACCATTAGCCATCCCCTATCTCTCTCTCTCTCAATGTGTTCATAACTCAAGAACACACAAACCATCAGAACTGCATACCCTAAAGGGAACACAATCAAGATGATGGTGTCTTCCATTACTGAAGTTCCTGAACGGTTATGCAAATCAGGTACACTTGATTAAATCTTATGTTTATTCCTTATGTTCTTATTAATATAATCAACATATGGTATCAGAGCTATGTTGATTATACCAATTCTTATTCGATTTGCACCATAAATTAAATGATTTAAGTTTATGCAAATCGAATATTAAACTGTTATGTTAAGCCGTGTGAATCAAATAAAATCACAGAAATTTTGATTTAATAATTATATAATGATTCAATTAATTAAATCGCATATAGTGAATCACGTAACGTAATGGTTCGAAATATTAAAAAATTAATGTGTGGATTGCAAGACAGATAATTATTCTTGTCTATATTGAAACTCACGAGAAGAAAAAAAAATTATGGTCTGAAAAACTAATTGATTTCAAAATAATGTTTGTGCATATCACGAAAGCACCATCATTAATGATGTCGGCTACTGTGCATAATTAAAAATATATATTGTTTATGATTTTGGTTTAAATTTGGATTTAAATTCTGTTTCCGATAATTTAGGACATAACTTTATCTCCAAACAATTTTTGAAATCAATTATGATTAAGTCAAAGATTTCGAAATCTTATGATATCTTTGGAGATAGTCTTTATTTAAATTTGGAAATAGATATTATGTAAAATCCCTAAAATTTCGAACCACATTTATTTAGAATTAGTTCTTGAATAATAAG
Organism: Ambrosia trifida; assembly: GCA_028751855.1. Taxonomy (NCBI): domain Eukaryota; kingdom Viridiplantae; phylum Streptophyta; class Magnoliopsida; order Asterales; family Asteraceae; genus Ambrosia; species Ambrosia trifida. Next base: position 28,118,683 of record CM054126.1, read on the forward strand.
TTTTCGGTTTTAAAGTTAACGAATTTAGTTCTCGGATTATTAGTTAAGTTATTGATAATGGTCTTCGGTGTATAAGTTCTCGGTTTTAAAGCTTTCGATCAGGTTCACGGACAGGAGTTCTCGATCAAGGTCTTCATCTTCGAGAACCCATAATGTTTCCAAGAACCCATCTTATTTATTGAGAACTGTCATGTATTCGAGAACCAATATTTTTTCGAGAACTATTAAAGAATCCGAGAACTGTTAAAGTTATCCGAAAACATAAGTTATTCGAGTACTCATAATATATTCGAGTACTCATAATATTTGAGAACTCATCAGTAAATCGAGAACTAATTCTAATATTCGAGAACTCATCATGACATTCGAGAACTCATTATGATATCTGAGAACTCATTAAGTCTTCGAGTACTCATGATTTATTCGAGATCTCATAAGTCTTCCGGGAACTCATCATTTTCGAGAACTCATTAAGTCTTCGAGAACTCATAATTTCGAGAACCCCTTATGTTATTCGAGATCTCATAGGTTTTTCGGGAACTCATTATTTTTCCGAGAACCCCTTATGCTATTCGAGAACTCATATAATTTTTTTGAGAACTCAATTCTTTTAGAGCCCATTATTTCGAAAACTCATAAGCTAATTCGAGAACTCTTTATTTTTTTGGGATCTCTAAGAAAATTACAGTTTTGATAAAACCTAATGTATCAAGTTTATTCAAAACATTATAAAACCTTGCTTAACTTGCAATAACATTTTGAGGTGTCACTTCTGCCCAAAGGTGATGTGTCACATTAGTTCGTTATAAAGATCTCGTTAAGCATTGTAGCTCGTTCACATAAGTGCCATAAGGTTTCACTTCTGCCCAAAGGTGATGTGTAACAGATTATGTTGGTGAACTGAGTGTATTGCATTAGAACTTTGAGTGTCTCACTTCTGTCCAAAGGTGATGTGTTACATTCACTGTTAGCAACTTAATACTTAAATAAATAGCGTATAGCCAAAGCTAGAGCATGTTATTTAAGTAGCTTATGTTGGTGTTATGATATTATCACGTCTTCATTACAAAATTGATCCTCACAATTAATGATCCTTCATTAATATAACGATCATAATCTATGTCTGCCTTACATCAATACCCATAACTCGAAACTAATCTCACATTCTTCTATAAATTACTATCTCAACTAAATAATCCACTCTTATTATCAAAACTAAGAAGAGTTTTCTCAACTTTTAGTTCTTATTAAGTTACCTCTTAAGACATGACATTCCTACGCTCTATCTGATAAAGTATTACAGAATAACATATGAGCATAAGACGTGGAATAAAATGTCTCTTATGGTAATTAAGAACTTCTTTTACTGATTCCTATCAGGTGAGCTACTAAAGATTCTGAAATTCCTAAGACTAATGTATTATCTATGGAATGAAAGAATATAACGAATTCCTAAGAAGCATGAAATAAATAAATCTAACTTTGTGGTTAAATGGCATTTGTGAATACATCTTAATATTGAATAACATGACCCATAAATCTAAGGGGTTACACATGGAAATCAATAAAATTTCTAGTGCATAATAACTTTTCCACCAGTACGATTAGATGCATTATGAATCAACTATAACACTCAGAAATATCAAAGTAAAATGAGTGTGTTGATAGCAAATTACGTACAGGAAAAGGAAGGCATTAAACTAGAAAAGTTGATGTAATTCACCTTACTACCATTAAACCTAAAAGAGGAAGAATAATTACCATAGAGAGGATAATTATAAGGTCTGGAAACAAGATACAAGTACCACCTTCAGCCATAAGTTTCTCCAAAGGGAAAGTCTTACTAAGCAAAATTGTGCCATTAAGAATAGGCATAAGCAATAAGATAACCCATAAATAAGGAGAACAGCTAGCTAAGATATGTAGTGCCTAATTAATGATATTTAACTCCTCAAATGCTAATTAATTCCAATTAACACATGATGGTTGAGTCTAGTTTTATACGTTTCCTTACCAGAATTCAACAAATACTTAAGATGAGAGTTAGTGGCAAAATTAAGGGTCTATTAACCATTAATAACTGATCTTAGTGTTGAAGCTTTATGATACCTTACGATATTCTTGAGATTACTCAGAACTTAGTATCAATACTAAAAGCTACAATTTTTTGACAGTTACAAGGTTTTAATGACCAACCCAAAGCCACTATTAAGTTAAACTCTCATATTGTTTGTTGTCATTATCTGAATAGAAACATTATGAAATAAAACTAGATGATCCAATAATGTTTTCACAACTTTGTTATCATGAAAATGAGAATTTAACAAAGGAAAATGAGACCCATGCAATTCATCCACTAAGACCAAAATTTCATGAGAAATCATGACCAGGTCACTAAAGGATGCTTGGCTATCAAATCTTATTCTCAGTGACTTTAAAGCATGTGTTAAACGCCCTAAACATTAAATGGCGAAAGGAATAAATGGGTTTCCATCATAAGTCATAACTAATTGACATCAGTGGAGCTTAGATAAATATCTAACTGTATCTATTCTGTTTCCTACAGACCAAAAGTATTAAAGAAATCAATTCATATATACTTAATAAGATTCCCTCTAAGTATGTTCTTAAAATTTCTTATGAAATCTGGACGATATGGGAAATCAAGTATAAAATATATGAAATACTCTCGTTCACACGCATCGTTAAAACTTATTACGTGGAGATACTAAGAGACCATTAGTGTGAGCATTAGATGTCCTACTTATGACTTGCAAAAGTTACAGAGGTGGGGGGAACGGAAATTTGATCTATCCTCAAATTACACCTCTTGCACTGGACAACGCTCTATCACAACTTGTCTCCTTAGCACTTAACGTACTCCTAACAAAGTTTTGTGGATGCTTAAATATGGGCGAACTTAGATTTCTTACTAAAGTAATCCTCATCAAGAGAAACGACAATAAACATCATTAGGTTGTTTTCTCTATTAAAATCTATGGATCTTCCAAAAGTTAGATCTTAAGCATGCTGGATTCAATAAGATCTCTAAGGTAAGTGGGAGCAGTAAAAGTCCTAATTATGACTTTTCGGAAGTACAAGATGCGGGGGAGAGACTCATTAAAATTTGAAACTCATTAAGTTTAACTCCGAATTTAACTTCGATTATTCCTCTTGTACACCTTACTGCACCAACTCTTACACACTTAGAAACTAATGTTGCTCCTTATATACCTGAAAATAAAAACACTTAACTAAAGTTAAGATTGTATCATAATAAACCCAGTGTTCAACTCAGGAGGTCATTTGGGTCTAAAAGCCCACTAACTTTGATGATTATGTAACCTACCTGACTAATACAAAATGGATGTTTGGAAAGTTTACCGATCCTACCTCTTCTAGTTAAATCATTAGTATCAATCAATCTTCTAAATGGAATAAAGCTATTATTAGCAAAATTTAATTCCATAAATTAGAATAACGTTTAGGATTTGGTTGAATAACCTAAAGGTATTCATAATTGAACCAGATCCGAATGGAAACGTTGTAAGATAAGATTGATTGTAAAAGATTATACTCAAGAGGGATTAGATTATCAAAGAATCTTCTTATCTGTATTACAAAAGATTTCTTTGAGGATCATTATCGTCCTAGTAGCTCATAATAACTAAGAGCCACATTAGATGGACATTAAGACAACTTTCCATAACAATGACCTACATGTTCATTAAGCAACCTAAAAGTTCTAAACTGAAGGTTAAGAACACTTAGTCTGTAAGTCAATAAGATCCATGTATGAGTTGATGCAAGCATAAAATGTGTTGGAATCATAATGAAATTACTCTTCATCAAGAACTAAGTGGATTAAAGAACCTACCTCAATATGAGTGGGAGCAACTAATGAAAACTTGTCCTTACATAGATGACGTTTCTCTTGACAAGTATATGTTACCTAAGTCAGAGCATTGTTCATGCATAATTTTGACATGATGACTATCGGGGATTCCTCTTACGTAATTGGAATCAAAATATACCGAGATAGACCCAACGGGATATTAGTTTCATCCCATAAGTTTTACTCTAAGCGGGTCCTTAAGTATGTAACATACAACATTGCTCTCTTTTAGAGGATAATAGGATAATTTGAGATTATCACCTTATGCTTCATTAATTAGAAGACTGATGTAAATTTAAGTCTATGCTTGTTTATGATATTGTTCGTATTGCTTGACACTAGACTTGTCTAGATTGATGAAAAGCATCTAATGGAACATTATAATATCATTAAGAAACAAGAGACTATAATCTAAAGAAGAAGTGAGAACCTAAAGTGATTGACTACTCTTACTCTATATATTCAAAGGAAATCAAGTGTCAATTTCGGGGTATATCATAACGTTAGCAGACATAACTATCTTATGGAGGAGTCATAAGGAATTGTAATAACAACCTAAACTATCATGACATAATGTGTTGCTAATCACAACAGAATGGTCATTAAATGTTGTTGGTAAATTTATCAGATGACTCATAACTTATTAACTCCATATAAGTATTAAGTTGAAGACTTACTGTGATAAAGTCAGCTACCCTAATTTCTCGAACAGTAACAGTTTGAGAGGAGCTGCATTAGAGTTCGATACGAAATTATTGTTCGCTTATGTTAAGAACAAATAGAGGAAATTAGGATTTTGTATCGAATGCATTCATGATATGCTTATGGATCCAATAACTAAAGGTCTATTACCCATAAAGTCTCACTAAGGGCCAACTAAGAGAAAAGGGTTTTACTAATGACCATGTACAACTGCATATCGTACTATGAATGACTAATGACTAAAGATTAATGATTATTTTTCCTCATTATGATTTGTTTGTCTATTAGTATGCTAAGCTAGCATAATGGCATAAAGACAATAATATAACAAATCAACTAAGGGCATAACGTTAATTGATCCTAATGTTAAGTTTTAAATTTGGGTGTAGTATGATTAATGGGGGTCCTAAGTCGAATAAAGACTTAACGGCTGTATTTCTCTGCTACATTTTGGGTTTAGAACTAAAATGAGTATTAATCACTGCAGACTTACGTAATACTCATAATAAATGATTACTCGGCTAAGTGGGAGAATGTTGGAATAAATATACGTAACGTTTGTATATTTATCGATAGCCATTATAATCATTTATATTATGATGATCAATTATTAATATTATCCCAAGCCCAATAACAGATATGTCTTTGATGGGCGGACTATCATTAGATGGGCCTTATTAGGGTGTCCCCTGGGTATGTATAAATATGGAGAGATATTATGAGATTAGGGTTTGACACATTCATAACACCATTAGCCATCCCCTATCTCTCTCTCTCTCAATGTGTTCATAACTCAAGAACACACAAACCATCAGAACTGCATACCCTAAAGGGAACACAATCAAGATGATGGTGTCTTCCATTACTGAAGTTCCTGAACGGTTATGCAAATCAGGTACACTTGATTAAATCTTATGTTTATTCCTTATGTTCTTATTAATATAATCAACACAGGATGGAGAGAGAGTGATGAATACTGTGAGCGGATTGATAGCTGACACAATTCAAATACCAAAAACGGAGAGAACACGTTCGAATCAGAATAAACCACAGATCAAAGGCTTTTGAAAACAAGCAAGATACTTAAAACTGATGTATAAGTTTAGAACAAAAAGTAAAACAGCTTACATGGACAGTGATTAAGATATCTCATCTTATCCTGAAGTTACTGTATTGAAGCAGGCGGCAGTGGCCTTGAAATGATATGAGAACTATAGTCAAGCATCGTATATATATAGTTGAGATCGCAGGGTAAACCCTAATCTGTATTTGCATTACAACTCCCTTCTGTCTTTTGTAATCGAGCCGAGCTCGAGCCAGGGGTGTTCAGCTCGTGGCTCGGCTCGTGACTCGGCTCGACATATGGCTCGACTCAGGCTTGTGTATGTGTAATTAATATATAGTTGAAAGTAAAATATTTTGGCTCCAAACGCAATTCTAAAATTTAAATTTTGAAAGCCCCACTCATACTACCTATCTACCTTACATCTTCATAATCCAATAAACCCTTTTTTTTTTTTTGAAAAAAACTTTCATATCAACAACGGCTAGTCCTCAAACAAAGGACCGCCCAAAAAACCTTACAAACAATACATCGGGTATTTGACCCAACCAATCCAAATAACATCTTTAAATCTAGTTCTATGTTTAAACCAAAGGAAAGAACAAGTCTTCACCGACGCCACTACCTCAACCACCCGCGACTTCGAGTTATTAAAAACTTTGTTATTCCGTTCCTTCCAGATCGCCCAGCAAGTTATCATAAAAATAGCTCTAACCACTTTTCTCTCCCACTTAGAATTATAGCCAACATCCTTCAAAGTAAGCAAGTCTTCAATGGAACTCATAGGATTAACCAAACATCTGCACCACCTGTGTATTCTACTCCAAACCTCGGCAGCAAAGATACAGTCAACGAGAAGGTGCTGAGCAGTTTCAATATCAGAATCACACATAGGACAAAGGCAGCTCGGAATGCGCATATTTCTTCTTATCAAAGCACTGCAGGTAGGAATTCTATCTAATCTCAATCTCCAAACAAAGAAGTTCACTTTAATCGGGATCCACTTTTCCCATTTCATCGCTGTTGTACCCTGCATTAAAATCCCACCCCGAAGCCATTCTTTCACCGCAGCAACAGAAAACACCCCATTCTTATCCGGTTCCCACACCCAAGTGTCCTTACCCCAGAAAAAGTGACCTGCTGCAGAAGGTTACTAACATCCTGCGCTTCCGAAATGGATTCCACAGAAGACAAATCCAAAATCCATTCCGGATTTAGAACCGCTTTCTCATTCTGCAAAATAAAACGATCCTTGACAGCATCATTTTTCTTCATATCCACCCGAAACAGAGCTGGCCAACGAGCCTGAAGAGTAACCGAACCCACCCAAACATCTTTCCAAAACCTAATGATTTCACCATTACCCAATTTACCCCTCAAACAAGAATTAAAAGAAACCCCATTAACCACCACCCCTTCTTTAAGTCTCACAATACTAGCCCAGCAGCCTGTCAAACCATGCTTCCTGGGAAGAAAAGACCACCTATTCCGGCCCCCATGGATGCAAACAATAACTTTCCTCCACAACCCATCAGAATCCACTTTAAACCGATACGCCCATTTTGAGAGAAGAGCCGTGTTAACATCAGCAAGGCGCGAGATACCCAACCCCCCCCCCCCTGTTTTTTTGTTTTCATGACAACCTCCCAAGCAACCCAGTGTAAACCCCTCCCTTCCTTACACCCGCACCACAGGAATCTCCTCATAAGCTTCTCCATATCTTCTACTACCTTCACCGGAGCCTTGAAAATGGAAAGATAATATACCGGCAGACTTGCTAGAACAGATTTCAACAAAGTAAGATGCCCCCCAAAGGAGAGTAACTTAGCCTTCCACGAACTTAACCGGGTCCTAATAACATCCAGAACCGGGTCCCAATGCCTGACCCGATTCATATTCGCCCCTACCTTAATGCTTAGATACAAAAAAGGCATACTACCCACCTTACAACCCAACACCAAAGCCATAGAATCCACCTCTACATCCTCTACACCCAAACCAAAGAGAACCGACTTGTGAATATTAATTTTAAGACCAGAACACACAAAGAATATCCGAAGCAACCTGTTCATAACATTTATATTAACATTATTCCACGCCCCCATGATCAAAGCATCATCTTCATATAACATATGAGAAACCACCGGCCCATTATTAGGGAGCTGAATACCTTCCAAAATACCCAACGCACTAGCTTTAGCCATCAAACAGGCCAACCCTTCCATAACTATAAGAAATAAGAACGGAGAGAGAGGATCTCCTTGCCGCAAGGCCTTTTGACATTGAAAATCAAAAGTCGGCGACCCATTAACCAAAATCGCAGACCGGGCCGACTGTAAAATCCCTTTAACCCACATACACCACCTAGGAGGAAACCCCATTTGCGACAAAACAGATAGAAGGAATTCCCAACTTACATTATCATAAGCCTTCTCAAAATCTATCTTCATTAAACAAACTCGTTTTCTACTTTTCTTAACCCAACCAATCAGCTCATTCATTAATAAAGGACCATCCAAAATAAACCTATCCTTTAGGAAAGCCGACTGAGCCTCAGATATAATTTCTCTAATAACCTTCTTTAATCTACCCGCAATCACTTTAGATATACTCTTACTAATAACCCCAATTAAATTAATCGGTCTGTAATCTTTCAAACCTACCGGCGATTTAGTTTTACCAAAAAGAGCAATGAACGACTTACTACACTCCTTACTGATAGAACCCGAGTGGAAAAACTCATCAAACATCCTCAAGAAATCTGCCTCCAAATGAGCCCAAAAATGCATAATAAATCTAAAATTAAACCCGTCCGGGCCTGGAGCTTTATCAGCACCACATGCAAAAACCGCCTCTTTTATTTCTTCTTTTGAGAAAGGAGCCACTAATGCACTTAAGCTTTCTTCCGAAACCTGTTTCAAATTGTCACAACATAAAACTGGTCTGTTAGTATATTTCTCTTTAAAGTGTTCTCTGAAGAACCGAAGAACCTCCCTTTTCACCAGCGAAGGTTTAGATATCCACTCCCCATCCACCAGAATGCCCGGAATAGCATTAGCGGCTCGTCTACCTTTGATACAACAATGGAAAAAACCAGAATTCTCATCCCCCGACAAAGCCCACTTCACTCTCGATTTTTGGTGTGAGTCCCTATTCTTTAAGAGGATCCCTTCTTCTAATAGTTTTTTATTCTCTTCCCACACCCAAATCTCCTCCTCCTCCAACTCCCTTTCCTCCATTAATTTTTCTAAACCAGAAATTTCAGCCGTAATCATGTCCAATTCCGCATCTTCTTTATTCGCAACCTCTTTCCACCATTTTTTTAAACTATTCTGCGCAGCAACAAACTTCCTCTGAATAATCATATCAGCCGGCCCTGTCACCTGAACATCCCCCAGGGCAGTAATAACCACCTGCTCACACCCCTCCCTGTCCAACCAAGAATTAAACCACCTAAACAGTTTATACCCAAAGTTTGTATCTACCACAGACAGGATCAGCGGACTGTGATCAGATAAAACCCGAGGCAAAGCTCTCAAAACAGCTCCAGACCATCTTTAAAAAACTCCTGACAAACAAGGACACGGTCAATTTTATTCATTTTACACTGAAAACCTGTACCTGCCATAAAAGTGAACCTGCTCCCTCGCATAGGGAACTCAAATAAGTTGGCCACGTCAATAAAAGAATTAAAGTCCGCAGCCATAGCTTGGTTGAAATTGGAATTCCTTCGATCTTCCTCCCATCTAACACAATTAAAATCCCCAAGAAACACCCACATACCTTCGTAACCACTCATTAAACCGGACAGCCTATCCCATAAAAGCCTCTTATCCTTTGCCTTTTGGGGCGCATAAACATTCACAAAATTGATGACCGAACCATCCTTTACCAATGAACCGGAAGTCAGCAGAAAATTCTTATCCTCCACTGAGACCAACTTCTTAAATTTCCTAACATTCCACAGATTCACCAATCCACCCGATTTACCACACGCCCCCACCATATCAATACCGCAAACCCCATACCTCCACACTTTATCAAAATCATATGAATCAGAACCCGAAAGCATCGACTCTTGAATAGCACAGAAATCAACCCCATAGTTCCGAACTAAATCCCAAATACCCTTCGACTTACCCCCATTCCTTATCCCTCTAATATTTATAGAAAGACTATTCATGAGAGACCCAATTGTACACCTTTACCTTGAATAGAGCTCCTCACCAAATTCTCATGACCTTCCAATTGAACACCAAGTTTGACCCCAAGAACCTTAGTGAGAGAAACCTCCGTCTCCATTTGTTTTACTGAACTCGTAACCGGAACCTCATCGTCAAGAGCCTCCTCTGAATCTCCCTTTGATATGTCTTCCTCTACCTCTTCAACAGTCTCTATGCCACCGTTATCTTGCTGCTCATCCAAAAAGACTTGAAAAGAGTTGGACGTACACACTGGAGGCAGACCCCTAGTTTTAACCACATTTGTGTCCAAGCCCAATATAACTGGGTCTAGGTCAAATGGGTCCTCACCACCCACCTTGGGCCCTTTAATAGGCCTTTCATTGCTGCTTGGGTATCCACCCGATCCCGTCAGGCCCACCTCCACATTTTTCTTTGACTTTTTTCTTTTTAAAACTTTTACTGGGTCCCCCTCATTTATAACCTGATTTGTCTCCCCATCAATAATATTCCTTTCCATAACTGTATCAGGAAATTCCGTGTCAAGATTGGAAACCCCATCATTAGCATTAACTGGCCCAACCGTTTCCATTCCTGGCTCCTGAACCTCTTCTGCACTCGCCGGGGTACAACCCGGCTGAACATCCGGTTGTCCAACCTCCGTAGGCTTCATCCTTTCCTCCGTCCTGTGACCAACGCCGGAATGATCCTCTTCCACAAAATCATCCAACCAGTCTGTAGCCACTTCAGAGATCCACACCTTGTGCGTCCTACCTTGCCATCGTAAGAACGCAACATCTTGTATAAGCATTCCATGATTAACTAAGACTCCCAAAAACTGGAAAGAAAAATCCAACCCGGCATATTCCACTCTAGCACCTTTGATCACCTTTCCGAACAAACTCCCTACGTCATCAATAATCTTATTATCCGTTAAACTTAACGGAACACCATACACCTTCAGCCATGCAATTCGTTCGAACACCAAGTGTTGACCTTCCCAAATTTCTGGAGACTCAAAGTGATCCGTAAGGCCAATAATCTCATCCTTGGCCATCTTGGCATGCTCCTCAGACTTGAACTCAATCAAAACAACTAGACCCCCCAAACAACGTATCACCCCTTCCTGCAACTTCAAATCCTTCAGAATCCGGCGAACATTCTGAAGATCACTAATAGATTTCAACCTCACAACCACAGCCCTCCCATGCAAATCCTTTAGAGCGGTAAAATCATCATCAACCTCAGTTGTCTTGCCTTTCGCCACTCCAGAAAAAGCATCTTTGAATGACAACCCGCTGACAAAAGAATCTTTTTTAGACACGTTCTCACCATCAGCATCCTTAGAACCAGAAAAGAAGGAGCCTCCCTGGTTGACATGAGTCTTCGGCTGTTGGAATTCCCCATCTTCCAAAACAAACCTAGCTACATTAAACTTCAATCTATACTCCCCCATACGAATCGCAGATAACATCTTAATCATCTCCCCTTTATTCTTGACATCCATTAACGTAACAAATCCAAATCTTTTCCCTTGCTTGTCTCTTTTACGAGCAATATAGATATCAAAAATAATACCCACTCCCCTAAGAACATTCGCCAAATCAGCCCCACTACACCGATCCGGGAGATTCGTTACATAAAACTTTGTTAGTCTAGCCTGAACACCCGCCGGAATAGGTTTCCGGTGGGTTTCCTTATTGAACATACCGAGAGAGTTTTTTGTTGTTTACCTGTTTAGTACCCGTTAAGACATATCCAATAAACCCTAACTTAGAAAAATAAAAAATATACATGTATATGTGTAATTTTATTTTATTTTTTATTTTATAAATATTTATAAAAAAAATAATAAAAAAATAACGAGCTGGCTCGAGCCAGCTCGAGCTCGATTCGAACATTTACGAGCCGAGCTCGAGCTCGGCTTTTCGGCTCGACCAAAAAAACGAGCCAAGCCGAGCTGGCTCATTTAAGCTCGATCTCGAGCTCGAGCTTAGCCTGGCTCGGCTCGGCTCGTGTACAGCCCTAACTGTTATATGATATAGGCATTTTTTTATGTTAAGTGTTAATTTGAACCAAAAATAAAACATGTCTACGTTCAGTTAACGATCATGTAATTAATTCTAAACACGAAACATTTTTAAACATTACATTTTTAAGATACAAAAATTTGTGTATGTACATGGATTTATGGAACACATATATGTGTATCAACAACCGAACTATAAAGGAACTAAAACTTAAAATTTTATTCGACGAGTGTGGGTCAATCTAGTACCACCCTAAATTTGCATTACGTAAACCCCTTACGAAGTGATTTATTAAATGCGATTCCATCTTTTCTTCTCTAGCTACTGATATGTGACGCCAGACGCAATTATGTAGAAAATCAAAAGGTGGTGGAACAAAGATTAGTCATGATTAATAGATATGAAAGTCTACGATCATCACTACTAAAAAAAGACTAATTAGCTAGCATCAGTAAAATTGTCAATGGACAAAAGTTTATATACTAATAACCAAATAATGTTAGTACATGATGTCCCTAGGCTAGTATATTAGTTGTTTGGATGTGTTTCGGGGTGTTTGGAGACGTTTGTACGCGTTTTGGAGGGTTCGGGATGCTATATGCGATTAGCAGTAGTATACACACGATTAGGGCCCTAATCGTGGTACTGTTCATGCGATTGGGCTTGGCTGTATAGGCGATTAGCCTTAATCGCCTGCACTGGGTCTGCTAATCGCCTATATGGGCCTGGTCGTTCCCGGGAGGTATAAATAGGCCCATTCTCAACCCTAGACGTGAGTTCTTGCCTCACACACTCTCCAAACACCCTCCCATGGTCTATAAGGTCTGATTTGATCTCTGTAAACACTCGAGCTCTGTTTTAGTGATTAATCTATAATCTTTTGACCCGTGTGTGTGTTGTGATTACTCGTTTATCATTGTTTCATCTTTGTTTCTGTTATTAGAACATATTTAGAGGATTCCGCACTCTAAATATCAAGCTCGTGATTGTCGGGTGACACGTTAGTCGATCCTACAAGTGGTATCAGAGCCGAGGCTCTTATCACGGGTGTTTTAATAACAAAAACGAGCAAAAACAGGTTATTTTTGGTGTAAAAGTTAAGATTTTTAATTAAAAACCTGTTCTTATTTTGAAACTTTGAGTTTTTTTATCAAAAACCCATCTTTTTCAAATTCTTGGTGTGTGTCTATGGATTAAAACGTGTGTTTTTGATTAGGTTTTGTTCTAAAAGTGTTTTGGAAACTTTTCCAATCATTTGGGGTATAAACACATTGTTTTAGATAAGATTTTGAGGCAAAAACGGCTGTTTTGAGCAAAAGTGCGGCTGCAGATCAGATCAGGCGATTAGCAGGTCAAATCGCATGAAAAGTTTGAGCGATTAGGGTTTTTTCACACAATCGCGTGCTACAGTACATGCGTTTAGCACAATCGCGTGCTACAGTGCATGCAATTAGCCTACTCGCCTATTTAATTGGATACTTATACACGATTGGGATCCCAATCGCTTGCTACAGTGCACGCGATTAGGCCCAATCACGTGGCATACCCAGTTCACCCAAAAACCCTACTCGCATTACTATTCACTGGCATTTAGCCCAAATCGCATTACTATTCACTGGCATTTAGCCCAAATCGCATTACTATTCACTAGCAATTAGCCCAAATCGCATCACTTTTCTGCAATTAGCCCAAATCGCATCACTATTCATTAGCAATTAGCCCTAATCACGTACCATTACTAGCTATTTTGACTATAATCGCCTAAAAGGTTCTGGAACGAAAAATTTGACTAAGTATCGGACTTTTGACAAATATTAACATATGGCAAACCCGTGGGGTCATCTAAACCAACCAAGGCAACATAATAACCAACAATTGAACAATCAAGCGAACGTACCCACAAACCCTTGGCAATACTCAGCCGAGCGAAACGCGCAACGGATGCAACAAGCGCAGATGCAAGCGAATGTTGCCGGAATCAATCTGTGGGCGCTAGCGGCTCAACAACAAGCGATGAACGCGAATCCTTGGGCACTCGCGGCTGCTGCAAACTCACAGACGAATCATCTGTCTTCCGTTCTCATGAGTGACTTAGAGATGGGTAGTTCGAATAAGGCGCCGAAACTGCAATACATGTCCGACTACCATGGTTGGAAAGGCAGATTTCAAACGTATGTTGAGGGTATTGATGGTCTCGTGTGGTCAGCAATAGAGACTGGGTATAGTAGGCCTATGGTTGAGAATTCCACAACTCCGATCTCAATTGAAGACATGAATGAAGATCAGGGGAAGAAGTATAATTATGAGAAGAAGGCGATGGCGGCATTGAAGCAAGCTCTTCCCAAGGATATTCTTCATCAATTCGCTCAGTGCACAACATCACAGATGCTTTGGTTAGCACTGGCTGAGCGAAATGAGGGTAATCTGAAGACGCGAAAGGTTAAAATGGATCAACTCAAGAAGGAGTTCGAGAACTTCAATGCTATTGGGAACGAATCTCTGAGGGACTTGACTGCTAGATACTATCATCTGATGTCTGAAATGTATCAGTACGGGGTCTTATATTCATCTGCGGACCTTGTAGAAAGATTTGCTGAGGCGCTACCTCCTCACTGGCATCAATGGTTGGATATTCTAAAGTCAAGCAATGCATATCAGACTCTCTCCATCAACGAGTTCATTACCGAGCTAGAGAACAAGGAGATAGAGGAAATCAGGAGAGCAAACAAGGCGCTCATTCCACAGAATCCCAGCATCTATTATGGGAATCCTCTTCAGGACACCAGTGTGGGTGGCACCAAACCACAAACAGCTTTTGTGGTTAACCCGGACCCAGTTTATGCTTTCGACAATTATGGTCCCCCAGCTGATGTTCCTCCTCCTACATATCCTTTTGGACCAAACCCGTATCCTTTGAATTTTAATACTAACCAGTTTGGTGTTAACCCGTTTTCTCATCTTGCAGCACCAGCACAGGCAACTGCAAACTTTAGTGGACCTTCTTCCTCAGGTTTTGGCGGGGCTCCAACTACAAGTTATGGTGGATATGGAGGTACTTCTACTTCTAATCAAGGTGGCTATCGGACCAATACAGTCCTAGAACAGCTGAACACCACGGGTTTAGAAAAGGTGACTGTAGAGCTAGCTCAAGAACATATGGCTCTACTGTCGACTTTGGTAAACTCCTATAGTGGACTGGTTGCTGGACAGATCGGGAATCCTCATCTTACACAGGAGGATTACTCGCAGATTGATAAGGACGACATGGATCTGATAGACATACAATGGCACTTCGCAAGCGTGGTGAGAAGGGCAAAGGAATACATGGACAGGACGGGAAGGAGAGATGTCTTGATCAATAACAACACCAAGTTTGGGTTCGACAAAACAAAGGTCACATGCTACAACTGTGGCACGAAAGGGCATTTTGCAAGGGAATGTGACCGACCTAAGCAGCAAGGACATCAGAATCCCTTCAACAACAATAGAGCTAATCAGAATCAGAGGCAGCAAGCCCGGGCACAACCTAATACTGAGCGTGCTATTGTCCCAGTCAACAACCAGAATCAGAACCAGAGGCCGCCTGCAAACAACAATCAAGGTCAAGCCATGGTTATTCAAGCTGATGAAGGCTATAACTGGAACCATCTGATCATTGGAGAAGAAGCTCCTCAAGGTGGTGCAGCCTGTTTTGCTCAACAAGCGTCTGAAGCACCAGCCGAAGTTGAAGAAACTTCGAGTCAGTCTGACATCATCACTTCTGAAAACGAAGCGTCTGACTGTGACTCGGAGTGCGATTCTGATAGGGGAGAAGATTTGGAGGATCTGTTAGCTGAAGCAGATGCATTGATCGATAAAAGATCGTTTCTTGTGGATGCTGACTGCACAGAGAAGAACTTCGGCGAATTCTTTGGAGCTCAGAAGACAGCAGCTCATTATGCATTGATGGCCATTACTGAATCGTCGAACAAGGTAAGTTCTTCTTCTGATTCTAAATTAGAATGTGTAGAGTGTAATCAGTTCAAATTCAGAATTAAAGAATTAACTGAAGAAAATCTGAATTTAAAAGCTGATGTTGGTCCGTTACAAAGGTCAATTGATTCCTTGAGACAAAAGGAGAAAAATTTTCTTAGTACAATTGAAAATTATAAGAAGGATGTTTCTGAACTGTCGAAAACCTTGGCTAACAAACAAATTGCTATAAATAATTACATCAATGAGGTCGAAGACACTAAGAAACAATTGGCCATTGTTAACTGTGACTATGAAAAGATCAGGAAGAAACTTGAGAGTTATTTAAACTGCAAGTATGTCCTTGATCACATAGTAGAACACTCTGACAAGGAAGGCTTCTCCACCAGTCCCAAATACTCTCAATGTCCACCTCCGGTGAGATTCGAAAATCATAATTTTGATGTCTTGCCGAAGGAGGAACTTGTGGACGTGGCAGCTGAGGCAGCAAAAGCTGCAGAGGCGGCCAAGGTTACTGAAGCAGCTAAACCTGCTGAGGTCACTAAGGCTGCTACTCCTGCTAAAGCTGTCAATCTGTGTGAGAAAGCTGATGATATCAGTGTTTATGACACTGACACTTCGGATGATGAGCTCGATGAACCTCCTAGGTATGCACCGGTCAAAACTAAAGATGTTCCTCTTGAGAATCATATCATTACCACTGAAACCTTGAGTGAACTGGAACCAAAAGTGCAAACCGAGGATGGTGGGAGGATTAAGGTGTTTTATAAATTAAAAGGGTCTGAAAGGGTGCATGCTGATGAGGAAGTCCCTCTCAGATGTATCGCCCCTAGTCTTGTTGCCAAAATTTGGCAAGAATCTGTCATTACCGTAGAAAAGGAAACCTGGAGTAAAAAGAAGGGTAAGGGTAAGGGTAGAAAGGATCAGGGTAATCAGCCTAATGAAAATAACAAGAAAAATCAAAAGTCGAACACCGTTAATCCTCAAAATCAAGCTCAAAGAAAAAGTCCAAAGAAGCATGTAACTGAGTTCATTAGATCGAGCGGCAATCAAAGAAACGACGATCCTCAAGTCGATCAGCAAAGAAGATGTCTTGAGGATCTAAAACACAAAAACTCATTTGCCGGCCCATCTAACAAAAGGAACAAAAAGGAGACCAAACCCGAATCTCCTAGATTTGAAGAATATAGATCCTGTCACAAGTGCGGGGAACGTGGGCATTTAGTTGCTGCGTGCCCTGAATTGAGACGAGAAAGGATCAAGGTGGATGATTCTCCCAGTTCTAGCAAATCCAAGCAACCTGTTTCCCCTAAACTCTCAGAGAAACAAAAGGGAAAGCAGGTCGTTTATGATAACCGCAACAAGATTGCTATGAACCAAAAGCCAGTTGATGGCAGGGGTCCACAGCTGAGGGGGAGCACTGTTCCTCCAAAGGTTGAAGCAGCGCCTAAGCCACCAGCAAAGGCTGCAGCTAAACCGCAGGGCAACCCCAAAGCTGCTCCACGTACAGTTAATTCTGAAGTGGATCCAAAATCTGTTCCTCCAAAGGAATCCAAGGCTGGGCCTTCTAGCCCACAGGCGAAGAAGAAGCCCAAGCCAAAGAAACCTGAACAGATTTGGAGACCCAAGTCACCAACCAAAGAAGGAGAGTCATCTGCTGGAAAAGGCACTGCGGTACCATCGGAAACAACTCCAACACCAAATGGGAGATGGGTTGACTTTCCGATGTTAGATGAAGTTGGTAGACCCAAGACCGTGAAGGCTTGGGTCCCCCTTAACCACTGAACTTTGAATGTTTGTGCAGGGAGTTCCACAGGGCCTTATCAGCAGCCTATGGATTGTTGATAGTGGAGCTTCAGGGCACATGACAGGCGATTTATCCCTTCTTTTTGACATAAAGAATATCAACGGGGGGTATGTTGCCTTTGCTGGTAATAAAGGGGGTTATATTACAAAAGAAGGAAGTATGAGCAACGGCATTGTAAGCTTTGAAAGGATAAGCTTTGTCAAACAGATAGACCACAACTTGCTGAGCGTTTCGCAGATATGACAATGCATGTTTCATTCTGAAGCCTGGATTCAAAATACCGAAAGAGTGGGTCATGATCTCAGCTCCCAGGGTCAACAACTTATACGTCCTGGACATGAGCCGAGCAATGACAGCGAAAGGTCAAGTCACTTGTTTTCTGTCAAAGGCGACAGAGAAGGAATCGATAATGTGGCACGGACGAATGGGGCACATCCACTTGAGGAAAATGAACCATCTGGTCCAGAACCAACTAGTGGAAGGTGTTTCTATTAAGAATTTTCATTTAAACGACGTCTGTGTCTCATGTAAGAAAGGGAAGCAGAAAAGAAAGTCTCACAAGCCTAAGAAGACAAACTCAGTTAGTCTACCACTCGAACGACTGCACATGGACCTGTTTGGCCCAGTCAATCGGAAGAGCAAGAACGGTGAGTCATACTGCTTAGTGGTTACGGATGATTATTCTAGGTTTTCTTGGGTTGTGTGCATGAAGCACAAGAGTGAAACTTTTGATTACTTGAAGAATCTGTTTACTAAACTGGAAAATATATATCAGCTAAAGATCCGTAGGATCAGAAGCGATAACGGAACAGAGTTCAAGAATCACGCTATGGAGGCGTTATGTGCAGAAAAGGGCATTCATCATGAATTCACAGCGCCATACACTCCTCAGCAAAACGGGGTTGCAGAAAGAAAGAATTGGACTCTTATTGAGGCAGCCAGAACTATGCTCGCAGACTCGAACTTGCCTGTGATCTTCTGGAACGAGGCAGTTCACTGCGCGTGTTATACTCTGAATAGGGTTCTAACGGTAAAGAAGCTTGGAAAAACTTCTTACGAGCTTCTGAACCGAAGGAAACCGAACTTAGAGTTTCTGGAACCTTCGGAGCTCCATGCACCATGATACATCCCGATGGGAAGTTTGGTGCAAAGGCAGAAGAAGGTTTCTTTGTTGGTTACAGCACTCCCAACAAAAGAGTGTACAACAAAAGAACCAACAACGTTGAAGAGTGGCTTAATGTCGATGTTCAGCGTTATACTACCAATGCACCTGGTGTTGGACCTGATTGGTTGTTCGATTATAAGAGTCTATTTGATTCCTTCAACGTGGAGAATTTGGTGGATGATGCTGTAGCGCAAATGTATTACGAATGTGAAAACGCAGCTAGCTCTCCGCTAATGCGTCCGATCGTGGTTAATGCACCTGCGCCTGCTCCATCTGATGCCTCTGCATCCACGGGTCTCCCTGATAAAACCGCAGCAGCAGAAGTTAAGGAAGTTTTTCAGGAAGCGTCAGCAGAGGTTCTCGAATCTTCATCTTCCGACGACGATTTTGCAGAGTCTCATGAAACTCTCACTGAGGAACAAGCTGGAAATGGTGAATCTACCACTACAGCTCCAGTTAATCCGACAGGAAACAATCAAGCTGGTCCTTCTTCTTCAGCAGCTCCAGGGATAGGTCTTCGGATCGATCTCTCCGGTTTTAATATGCAACCCGCTGCTCCCTCTAGTTCAAGCGCAGCAGAGACAAATCTATCTCAAGGTTTGGAGAACCTTAATCTGCATTCGGATGATCCAGTGCCGGCACATCCGGAATCTCGGATTCACGACACTCATCCGATGCAAAATGTGATTGGTAATCCGACTAGCAGAGTCATGACGCGCAGTCAGCTCAGAAATGCTAGTTCAAGTGACAATACAGGTACTCTGGCACTCTACTCGGAAATCAGAAAAGCAGGTCATCAGAACGATTGGTCCTTCGCCTTGTATGTTTCTCAAACTGAACCAAGAACTGTGCAAGAGGCACTGAGGGAAGAACCATAGATTGAAGCAATGCAAGCCGAACTTCAGCAGTTCCAAAAGCTAGGAATGTGGGACTTAGTTGACTTACCTCCAGGCTCGAAAAAGATTGGAACAAAGTGGGTCTACAAATGTAAACGGGATGACCGCGGGGTGATTATAAGAAACAAGGCTCGATTAGTTGTCCTCGGCTTCCGTCAAATCGAAGGAATAGATTACAACGAAGTATACGCTCCAGTTGCGCGCCTTGAAGCTATCCGGAAGTTCTTAGCTTACGCTTCGTACAAACGGTTTAAGGTGTATCAAATGGACGTGAAAAGTGTTTTTCTGTATGGTGTCGTGAAGGAAGAGGTGTATGTTGCTCAGCCACCGGGATTTGAGGATCCACTACATCGCGAAAAAGTCTACAAATTGAACAAAGCGTTGTACGGACTCCATCAGGCACCGCGTGAATGGTACCAAATGCTTAGCAACTATCTGATATCCAACGGGTTCAAACGTGGACTCGTGGACTGCACCTTATTCACCAAGGAAAAGGGTGGTGATCGTCTTCTGGTACAGGTTTATGTTGATGATATTATTTTTGGGTCTACTAATGATGTCATGTGCAGGGAATTCGAAAAGCTCATGCAGGACAAATTTGAGATGAGCTCGATGGGGGGGATGCAGTTCTTCCTCGGTCTACAAGTAGAACAACAAGAGTCGGGGATCTTCATCCACCAGACAAAATACGTTGCTGACATCTTGAGCCGGTTCCAGATGGAAGACTCTACTCCAGTAGGCACACCGATTCAGACCAATCACGGGATTGGGCCTGACGAGAAAGGACAAACCGTTGATCCTTTTCTCTATCGAGCTATGATAGGCTCACTCATGTACCTCACTGCATCAAGACCTGATATAATGTTCGCGACATGCTTACTATCAAGATACCAGTCAAGGCCGAAACAGTCCCACCTGGTTGCTGTGAAGAGGATCTAACGTTATCTAAAGGGTTGTCCGACCAAAGGTCTTTGGTACCCTAATGACGATAAGTTTGACCTCATCGCATTTAGTGATGCTGACTATGGCGGATGCAAGACAGACTTAAAATCCACATCGGCTGGATGCCAGTTTTTGGGACCAAGACTAGTCTCGTGGCAGTGCAAGAAGCAAGCCTCAGTCGCCTTATCCACCTGCGAGTCGGAATATGTAGCAGCATCGAGCTGCTGCTCCCAGGTTCTTTGGATACAGCAACAAATGAGAGACTACGGTTTGAAATTTCTTAATACTCCCATTCACTGTGATAATGAGTCCGCTATAGCTCTTGCTAAAGACTCAGTTAACCATTCCAAGGCGAAACATATCCTGGTTAAGTATCATTTCATACGCGATTGCTATGAAAAGAAACTTATCGATATGGTAAAAATCCACACAGACTACCAACGTGCCGATTTATTCACCAAAGCTTTTGACGGTCCTCGTTTTGAGTACTTGTTAATCTTAAACGGCATTAAAGTTAAGCAGGATTAGATCCTCATCGGTAATCGTTTTTGTAAATATCTTTCTTTCAAAAATCAGAAAAATCCAAAAATATTGTCTTTTCGCAAATTTTTAGATTTTTAGGGGGAGAAAATTTCAGAAAAATACAAAAACATTCAGAAAATGCAAAAATTCAAAAAAAAAATGAGAAAATCCCAAAATCAAAAAAAAAATTAAAAAATGCAAAAATGAGTTTCTTTGGTGAAAATGGGAAGATGATATTAACCAATCAGTCGGACTGTCTGGACCCTTATCATCTTAAAAATATTGGAACTGATAGGTAGCCTCTACAATGATGTGTCGGTAGGCTCAAAATCATTTCCAAGTTCGGCATGGTGATATAAACCTAAATCATCTGAATCATGTGTGGATCAACGTGCGTTGGCATATGGTCTTGGTACCGAAATCTCGTTTGATAGCATGCCAAAATCTGAGGTTTCATGGTCTTTAAAAGGTTGGTACATCCGGGGTGAACTGGACGTGTCTCAGAATAAATAGGAGTGGCACACGTGTCGTACGTTGGGGTCGCAGCCTACGACTGAGACACCCCTATGTCATTTCCTGAAAAAAAAAATACAAAAAAAAATATAATAAATTCTGATCAGGGGACGTCCGGGAATCCTAAAAGAGCAAAAAGATTCATATATGCCAAAACCCTATTCTCAATGAGAATTCACTCTAAGGTATCAAATCATATACCTAAAGCATCGTACCATGAAAAATCAAATATACGGTATTTGACTTGAACCCTGGTTTGGATCTCACTGGTCTCTCTGTTGCAGCGTTTCTGCAGACCTGATCACCACTGAGTCCACTTCTTGTAAAATACGGATGACAACAGCTTACTCACCGGTTACGAGGAAGCTTTGTGCATGACTTGATACGGGAATGTGTCGCGTGGCGGGGAACACCTTGTATATCAGCCTTAATATTACCTTAAACGTATCTAAAGTGCCTAGCGATAAAACTTGATTTTGAGTTTAGGTGGACAACAATATCGACAGTTGTTGTAGGATGCTTATTGGTAATTTAAGCGAAAACTGAAAATATAAGGGTTCTAGTGATGTCCGTACACTGATATGATTCCCTAACCGCTGAAACTCGCAAAAATATGTTAGTGTACAGTTAGTTGATCTCCCGTTTTATTTTATTTATGCTTAGTTTAGCTTAATTAATCATTCTTGATTGCCGATGATGGAATCCTAATCCATTGTAATCTTACTTCTTCAAGAATAAATCGCCGAAAAATAAAAAAAAAAAGGGCAACTAATTGGAAACTTGTGTTTTTGCCGGGTCAAAACCGTACTTTTCATCAAGTACAAGGGTGGAAAATGTAATATTTTCAAATATCTGAGTCATCATCTGAGTCGCGTGTCAAATCGGGTTGAAAAACGCATGTTTTGAACCTCAACGGGTCAAAAATGTATGCTTTGGTGCTGCAGGGGCAATTTGGTAATTTGCAGGAAAACTATATGCATTTGGTCTCCTAATCGCATATAGCTTTAGGCGAGTACCGCACTCGTGTGAATATGTTAGGCGTTTAGAGTGCTACTCGCGCTTAGTTGTATGCGATTAAGGTCAGTCCATACTTGTCACACGCTTGAGGATATTAGGCGATTAGACCCTTACTCATGTGAATGCTTAAGCGAGTAGACATACTCGTATGCTCCATCAAACGGTTATATCCCTACTCGTGTATAAAGTCATGCGATTAGGGACGGGGTATATAAGCCACACTTAGAAACTTTTCTTCATTATTTCAAAAACCTCTCAAGTTAACTTCATTTCCCTCTATACCCGCTCCTAACCAAAATCTTGCCAAAATTTTTTCTTGATTCTAGATTATTGTTCTACATATCAAAGGTAAGATTATGTCAAGTTTTCAGATCCTAACATCAATTTTTAAGCGATTAAATCAGTGATTTTCCTGCCGAAACCCTAAGGTCTGTTCTTATGATCATTGGGCATAAAAACGTTCGTATTAATGAAAAATCTTGATGGGGGTTTGATAATCGGTGGTATTAGACTCCTATCACACAAAGTTTTAACCAAAATCATGTCAAAATCAAAAATCCCCAATTTTGAATGTTCATGAACCCTAACTCATAAAACCGGTTAAATTGACATCTGATTTGTATAAGTAACTGAATGTTTTGTTAGGGCTCTTGTTATTCGGTGTGTTTACGTTGTAATGTGACCAAAGACAAACCCAAAATGACCATTCCACAAGTTTCTGATAAAATTGGTGTTGAAGACGAACTGTCACACGATTAGGATTCCTAATCGTGTGAACAGTGGCACGATTGGTGTCTTTTTTCAGCTAATCGCATGAATAGTCACGCGAGTATTCCCTAATCGTGTATATGTTATGGGCGATTACATGGCTAATCGCCTCTAACCTTCTGTTGACCAATTTTTGTCAAATTTAATCCGTTTTTGTCCGTTTTTCATATCTTTGATCTGTTTGTGATGATTTGTCGTGTGGTTGTCTTACAGAATCATGCAGTACGGTACGTCAGACAAGCACAACTGTCTTGCCTTTCTCGGACCTGTAAAGAAGCCGGAATGCAAGCGGTTTGAAGGCGTAATCGAGTACTTGAAGCGCTCAAAGATAAAGTATGCTATATCTACGGACTATGCGGCTTACAAGAACATTCTTCAGGAATTCTATCAAAATGCTAGGGTCGACGTCAGCACAATTCCAGCTACCATCAGAAGCACTGTGCAACGAAAGGAAGTTATTATCACTGAAGACTTAATTCGCGAGATTCTAAGGTTTGAAGATGATAAAGATGATCCGATCGTGTTCGATTCCATTTTGATACGTGGTGGATTCCTAAGGATGAAGTACACTGGTGATGTTCGTGCGCGGGAGATGCTACAGAAAGGGTGTCTACCTCCAGAGATGAAATATCTAACACACGTTGTGTTAAAGTGCATCGGCCCTCGCAAAGGAACTTTCGATGCGATCAAAGACACTTTGGCGCCAGCAATTGTCGCGTTGACGTTGAACAAGTCGTTCAACTTCTCTGGAATGATCATGCATCATCTAAAGGAAGTGATTCAGCGGAAACCGTCAGAGAACGCTTTCATTGTCTATCCTCGCTTTCTGCAGATGATCCTTGACAACCAGATCCCAAACATGGTAAAACGGGTTGAAGAGTTGATTGATATAACGAATATAGATGAAGTTGAGTTGAAAAGAATGTTGCAATACAAGAAAAAGCCGAAGTCAGAACATCCACCAAGTCGTCGATTATTTGCATATCTGTTGAGAGATAACTATGAGGCACCTCCAGGTAATAGGTGGAGGCATGACGACAGTGAGTCAGAAGATGATATTCAGATTCACAGACAAGTGTTCAAAGATGGTGATAACATTGGCAGACCTACTGTTGCTTTGGGACCCAATGCACCGGGCAATACGGATGATGCTAAACTGAGACGAGATGATGATATGGTTGATGCTACGTCTCTGGATGCAGATGCACCATCCAGTTCAGACAAAGGTAAAGGCAAGATTGATGAAGGCCCAGTTAACATAGAAGACGTTGATGAGGATGATGACGACTCAGAAGCTACAGAAGATGATTCACCCGATGTACTCACTCTAAAAGAGGATAGAGCTCGCGCAGCCGAGGCGAGAGAGATTGCAAGAGATCCCACTTTCACTCCGGTTAGTGGTGATCTTGTTGCAGATATCGATGCTGAACTTAGCACGCCTCCTCCTCAGAAAAGACAGAAGACTAAAGCAACGAAAGTTGGTAGAGGACAGAAAAGGATGTCAGAGAAGACAGCTACGGCTGAGAAGACTCCTAAGAGATTGAGGGGAAGACGTATGACCTTGGATCTCCCAGATACTTTTAACATTCCTGCTTCCTCTTCCGTATCGGCAACAACAGCAGCAACAGAAACAACAGCAACAACAGCAACAACAACAGCAGAAATGACATCTTCGGCTCCTATTACAGTTAGTGCAGCGATGCCTGCCAGTGTCACCATGTCAATGCCTGCTTCGGTAATCTTCACTGAGCAAGTCTCAGTTACCCAGGCAGCGACGAGCTCACAGATTGTTTCCAATCCTATTAGTGACAGGATTCGGAGTATTAGACAGAAAGTCTGACCCACGGCTACCGGGTCATCCGATCAGACCTCTTCGTCTGCTTCTGCTACAAATGAACAGCTTCAAAGAAAAATTAGCGAGCTAACTGCCATAGTAGCTGCGCAAGCACGTGATATAGCAGAATTGCGAACGAAGAATGCAAGCATAGAAGAAAATGAGAACGCAATGCTTGAGCTGATCGAAGAATCTATCCAGTCTAACACAGAGTTGAGAACGACTGTAGATGCGCTCACATTATCGAACCAGCAAGTCATAGAGTCGAATAGGCTAATGATGGAATCTCATCAGCAGCTGATACAGTCGAACCAAAGTACTTTGGAGAGACTTGCAGGTGTAGAGGCCTCAAATAGCGAACTTCGCCTGATCAATGTGAACAATGAGCGAAGGATCACGAAAACTGAAAAAGAAAATGCCGAGCTGAGGGCTAGGATAAATGAGTTGACTGGAACTCAACCTAGACTCACCGGTGGTCCTAGTTCAGAGGCTGGTGCTGGTGATGATGATGATGAGGATAACGATGATGAAGAAGATGATGATGAGGATGACAATGATGATGAATCAGATGGTGATGATGATGTTGGAAAGGGTGGTGGTGGTGATCCTGGAGCCACAGGCGGGGGCGGATCATCGGGTGGTTCTGCATCAAGACGAACAAAGAAAGGTCATGATCGCAAAGGCAATGATCCCAAAGCAGGTTCTACTGCTCAGGGGGAGCCTACACCTATGATGAGCAAGATTCAAGAACTACGTGATAAAGTGAAGAAGAAAGCGATAGTTCTAGTTGAAGACGTGGAGCCTCTAAACTGTTATTTTGCATATGATGACGAAGGTAACTTGCTCCCACCTCCTGCCATGCCTGAATATGATCTGGAAGAAGGAGAGATTCCACCTGAGATGACAACAGAGGATATGGCTAAAGTATATGTCTTTGCATCTGGAGAATCTTCCAATGCAAGTCAAAGTGTTCCTCCTGAAATGCATCCAGAGTACAATGAAGTGGATCTCGAAGAGGGAACCAGCGTACCGACTCCTGAGTACGTTGTAAATGGCTCGGGCGTTGGAATTCCAAACATTGATGATGAAATGGTACGTGAGGCCGAAGAGAAGTTGAAATCCGACTCTGCTGAAGTTCCTGATGAAGTAAAGATACGACATGACAAAATCAGAGAGCGGTATCCCCAATGGTTCAAGCCCGAAGAGAAGAAAAAGCCAGTCGAGCGAGCATCCATCTTCAAGAAAAGATTGTCGAAGATGTCTGGCAATGTGATAAGTTGGGCGTACGTGAGTCAGACAAGAATGCTCGGGGTAAAATGGCAAGAAGGTGTATTGTACTTTAAGGAGTACAGAGACATTCTGAGCCTGCCATTCTGGTACATTCGTGATTTAGTTCGTCTCAATTATCCGCTGTACGAAGAGAAAACTGCTTCTCTTAAGGGTTTTTACACAAAGTTGAAGCGAGAGAGCTCAGAGGGATGGAAAGAGTTCGAGCCTCAGTATCCCAGGTCATATCCAACAGACAAGATTCATCCTTTCACTTTGAAGCCTATCTGGGAACACAAGATCAAGCCACCGAAATGTGTCTCAAGGATTCCCATCGTTCCAGTTGAGCAAGATTTTTCTTCTAAGCTGTACTACTGGCATTATGATGCAGCAACTATAGAAGCCGTGATTGTCTTGAGCAACAGTCCGAACCCATGCAGAAAGATAAGAATTTGGGATCCTATGTGGTTGATAAATTGCTCAGAGAAGGACGTGGAGACGTTGTACCAACATCCAATCATGCATTTACCAGTTGAAGCCGATCAAGCGATGAAGTTTCAAAGAGTGATCCAATTTTGCTACGCCAACAAGGTTCATGCAGGATGCGATTGGTCGAGAATCACTAGAGTCAAAACAACGTCAAGCTGAAGATGAAGACAGAAGATGCTGCTTGTCATTTTGTTTAGTTGTATTTGTTTCTGCTTATCGAGTCTGTAAAGTTGTTAGCCTTTGGTATAAACGTTGTCTTTTGGTTAATTCTGTACGTATACTAGCCTGGTCCAAGGGGGAGTCTGTTAGTACATGATGTCCCTAGGCTAGTATATTAGTTGTTTGGATGTGTTTCGGGGTGTTTGGAGACGTTTGTACGCGTTTTGGAGGGTTCGGGATGCTATATGCGATTAGCAGTAGTATACACACGATTAGGGCCCTAATCGTGGTACTGTTCATGCGATTGGGCTTGGCTGTATAGGCGATTAGCCTTAATCGCCTGCACTGGGTCTGCTAATCGCCTATATGGGCCTGGTCGTTCCCGGGAGGTATAAATAGGCCCATTCTCATGTAAGACCCGCAAAACCGGTGTCAAACAGTTGGGTTAATATTCTTAAATATACAAAAACATGAGTAAATTTTCTTTGAAAGAGTATGTTTCAATCAAAGTGTACGCAGCGGAAAATCAATTAAATTAAAAATTTACAAAGCCCATGAAAAATTATTATTCAAATGTAAATTGAATTTAAAATTTATCATGAGTAAACATAAGTTGTCTTCCACTAGAAATGCCTTCAATTGTCGGGTAGCTTCTTGCATCGCCAAGTAGTCATCCACATCTCTCTTTTAACCTGAAATCAATCTAACGTGTATGCAAAAGTCAGCTACGCTGAGTGAGTTCAAGTTTTATAAATTTATATAAACAAGTAATTTGTCAAAATAAGATTTAACAAAATACCTCAACCTCAGAGTTAACAATAAACGCAATCCGCTTATTTGTTTTTCCCCAAGCTAAATAAAAATCAGAGTCTAGGATAGGCATACTCTGCCTAATTACCTCAAGACTTCACTTACCAAATATATAATAAGCGCATCTCGCTTTTCAACACAAAGAACAATCCAGTCTATTTAAGCAAACTAAAGCTAGAGATTAAAGCAGGCATTTCCCACCTCTGTCATAGCTCAATTTATAAAAAAAAAAAAAAAAAAAAAAAAAAACATAATATAAACTATGTAAAAACCCTGACTCAAAACCAAGACCAGAGGTCAGAGCAGGCATGTCCCACTTCCGTCATAGCTCAGTTCGACATATCAGGTAGCCATCAAACATAGTCTATTATATTTAATAACAGGTATAACATAAACCATATAATAACACATTAGGCATAAACTATGTGACAACCATAGCTAAAACTATACCCTAAATCAGAGCAGGCCTATCCCACTTCTAATAACACATAAGACAACTATGTGACAGCCATGACAAAAACTATGTCATAAATCAGAGCAGGCCTATCCCACTTTTAATAACACATAAGACAAACAATGTGACAACCATGACAAAAATTATGCCATAAATCAGAGCAGGCCTATCCCACTTCTAATGACACATATAACTCAAACCATATAATAACGCATCAGACGCATTCCGCCTACTTACGTTTCGTGCCAAACAATATATGTAGGAGTTAATATGGATTTCATTCGTACACAAAATATTTATAACTTCATAAAAGAAATATTTTGTGACTTTATAAAATAATCTTGCTGGTTTAGCATGCACGTCAGCCCAAAAATATTTAGAAAAAAAATAACTAAAAGAGTGGGCACAAGAACTCACCTCATTACGTGCACCAAGCTACAAAGGACCGGAACACACAAAACATGAACTTGACAACCTCCTCGCTGCAAATAAAAGATTGGATGCTTTTGGAGCATTCATAAACATCTATTTCTCTTATTTTTTTTTGTTTTTTTTTGCCATGCGTATGTCCACCATCACATTCCACCAATGACCACAAACATTCCATCATCATTATTCATAAATCATCAACTCCATCACCATATTACGCCTATAGATTTGCTTGCACATATGCACATTTATTAGTGGCCTTTTGTTGACTTTCCTACTAGCTTGCATAATCTTGGAGTTAATGTAAATGCATAATATTTCCTACTCCATGTTATCCATTTATCCCTACAAGCCTTAAAGGCTAAATGTATTAACACCATTATCACCATGAAATCCACTCACGCACATTTACTTCTTTACATAAAAACGAAGCACATAACCTGCCATCACATCGTAGATCACCATCACCTCGTTACCGATCACCGTTATTACCACCGAAGCCCTCGCATACCATCA
This sequence comes from Ambrosia trifida, assembly GCA_028751855.1. Taxonomy (NCBI): domain Eukaryota; kingdom Viridiplantae; phylum Streptophyta; class Magnoliopsida; order Asterales; family Asteraceae; genus Ambrosia; species Ambrosia trifida. Next base: position 28,148,113 of record CM054126.1, read on the forward strand.
ACTTCACCCAAAACAACCATCGCTGCTAAAATCACCCCACCGAGCCAGCCATCCTCCCCTCATCCGGTCTCGTCACGGGTGCCAACGCAACACCGTTGTCGTCATATAACCCACCACGACCACCTTGGCAACCGTCACCGTTAACAATGGTGAACAAATCCAGATTCAATAGGAGCGTCGTTTGATCAGTCCTCTCTTTTCATTCTGTTGCGGCCGCAAGATTTTGTAGGTGTAGATATGGTGTACGATGGGTGTTAGTAAAATAGGGTTTTGTTTTCTTTTATAATATGTCATAAAGCTCAATGTTACAATAAGGCCCCCTCCACTTTCATAGGATTATAACTTGTTCCCAAAGTCATTAAATCATATTTATCAATTATAACATCCGGGTCGCTCTAATTTTTGTTCAAACTAGTGGCTTACCCCAAATCTAAATAACGAAGTTTCAATTAAAGGCTAACTGGTCTCTCCAATGCCACTAATTAAGCACATGACTCCCAAAATTCATTCGGTAAAACCACATTGAACTAATCAGTTAAATATACTAATTAGTAAATTTCGGGATGTTACATCTCAACCCTAGACGTGAGTTCTTGCCTCACACACTCTCCAAACACCCTCCCATGGTCTGTAAGGTCTGATTTGATATCTGTAAACACTCGAGCTCTGTTTTAGTGATTAATCTATAATCTTTTGACCCGTGTGTGTGTTGTGATTACTCGTTTATCATTGTTTCATCTTTGTTTCTGTTATTAGAACATATTTAGAGGATTCTGCACTCTAAATATCAAGCTCGTGATTGTCGGGTGACACGTTAGTCGATCCTACAAATAAATTGTTGATTGATTACAAAGATTCATAGTTAAGTAGTTAGAATAGGCGGACATGAAATGATTTTGGATTTGAAGTTAGACACTAGATATGTATTTGAGAAGGTCGGGTAATTGGGTAAATTCTTATCCAATTTTGCAGTAAAACCATGAAATTAAATTCCTTCTAATATAGAAATCAACTGTCCTAAGATATAATGATGTGTTGTTTGAATAATGAAATTATTATATTATACAAAAGAAAAAGACTAATCTTCCTATTAATATTAAGAGTATGCCGAGTTAACAAAAGACTAGTCGTCATACTAAAATTACATTCCATTACAAATGTACCATTTGAACAAAAATAAAACATATCAATGTTCAATTAGAGATCATTTATTTTACTACTAAACTAAAATATATGGTGAAAAATATAGGTGCAAGATACAAAATGTAGTAGATGTACGTAGATTTATGTAACACATATGAGTATTTAGGTTAAAAATCTACAATAATTACGAACTGAAGCCTAAAATAGCATATGTCATGTGTGAGTAATTAAAGTCGTCACCCTAAATTTGCATCTCATAAACCATTTAGAAGATGATTTGTTGAATGAAATTCCATGTTTTCTTTTCTAGCTACTGAGTTGTGATGCAACCGTGTAGAACATCAAAAGGTGGTGGAACATTAATTAGTCGTGATTAATAGATATTAAAGTGAATTTGATCTTCAGTACATCTAATAAGAGACTAAGATCTTTTAAATACCTAAGGAACAAAAGTCTACTCATAACCAAAGATACATTGTTGATAAATTCTTAGTGAAGTAGTGAGGGGAGATATATCATCTCTAATGTGTCTGTATGACCGTTGGACTAATCAGGATATCATGGGTTTCGACAAAACACAAGTGCGGAATACTCGTGTTTCAGTTTGTAACAAGTTTATAATCAAACACACACAAAAACACGTGAGCATATGTTATCAAAAGATTTCTCGCACATGTTTTTACAAACGAGACCAGATCATCAAATACACAAAATTCTCACAAACTCAAAATGCACGAATGGCTGAGTTTGGCTTTTTCAAAACCATCTAGCTTATGTTTGGCTTTTTCATAATCACATCTTGCTTGCGTTAATTCTTTCTTTGTTTCCTCAACCAAATTAATATAATTATTAATCGTTGATTGTTTGCTAGCAAGAGTTTTAGAAAGCTCAAAATTTTCTTTCTTTAAAATCTCATTCAAGTTTTTTAAGAGAGATGAAGAAAAAAGAGAGGGAGAGTTGAAAAAGTTGTATGGTTTAAAAAAAAAAAACTTAAGAGAGGTAATTCTTTATATTTATATAACTATCATCAGGTTTTGTCAGTGGGTTAAATTACTAGAATGCCCTCTTACTACAAAACAAAAGTTAGATATGTGGTAAAATGATAGCCTTTCGTTTGGTTCTAGAGTTCTCTCAACTGGAGAGTGTTCTCAATAGAACTGAATCCTGTTAGATAGTTCTTGAGTACTACTAGTAGCCTCATTAAAAGCACCATATACATAACTATTTTTATAACCAGGTATGGCAATAACATAGTCGGATATTGAACCGGGTTTGGAGAAGAAATGATCGTGTTTCTTTTTGGTTCCAGGTTTTTTCACGCTTTAAACCGGTTTGGATCGGCATAACTGGGTTGGAACCAGTTTAAAACTATGAAACCATTATATACCCCGGCCAGTAGGGTCGGGTATGAAACCGATACACCATACCCTATTTTTAATACCTAGTTTCGGGTTTTATGTCGGGTCAAGTTCCGTACCCTGGGTTTTTTTTATCTCTAACTCAGTACGTTCTCTGGTTTCATTATGTTAATTACAGCCAAAAACATGTCTAAATTTTATAAATAAAATTAGATACATACTTTAATTTATTATATTAAATCTATGTTAGACATCACTATAAGAATGTGTACCAATGAAACTTGATATATACATGCCTACGTATGATTAATTTAAATTATGCCCTAAATATTACATGGTGTTATTTTTATTATCTTGTAAATCTGTTACTTTCAACTACATTTTACTTGCTTTTTAGAGTTCAAAGGGTGTTTTGTGCAATTAACAGATTTTAAATGTGGTGGCAAATCTATTGGTATGAGTTGGGCCCATGTGCGTGGAGACACTTTTTCGTCTGTGGGCTTCATCAACCTATAGGCCCAAGTCATTGCTGGCCATTACCTGGGGCAACCTCTCACTAAGGCCCAACAACAAAACCACACCTTTGATTTCAAAAGCCCAAGCCCAGATCCACATTCCATAAAACGGGTTGGCCCGGTTGGAGACCTTTGGTCTACTTCAAATAACTACAAGATGGAACCATTTTCCTTTTATATTTCACCATCCGAGTTGGCTCGTTTACAAGCACAAATATTGTTTGATCCGACGGTGGAGAAGGAGAGCTGGATGGTTAGGTGGGATATAGGCCTTTAGCGGCGACACCTAGGTGGGTCGCCGCTAAAGGTGTCGCTGCTAATAAGATAAATTATTGTATTGTAATTTGGCAAAGTTTGGCGAAAGTGAGGGATAGGTTGGGACCAGAGGTCGTGACCATATGCCGAAGTGACTTGAGAAACCGCGATAATAAAGTCAAAGCATCGGTTTGGTCAAAACAGACATATCCGTAGGTAAACATACCCCAAGGGAACTCGGGTCCCTACTTATGAATAATGTAGACGATGAACGCCTGAAGATTGAAGAGTTGATGGGGAGAGATGACGAGCTTACAGCTTTCCTCATTTATGGATCGAATTTTACTTTTGTTGATTTGAGTTACGCTCCGTTTTATGAGATGGAGGTGAGGGGACAAAAGCGCGTTTATGTCGATTGTTTTGTCGATAACATTGCAGATGAAGGGGGTGTTTTGGTTCTTATATTATAAATTCCTTCATAACTAATTGTCGATGAGAAGATCACTTTGATACCATCACGAGAGAACAAATGGTATACCACGATTAAGAAAATGAATTAGAACAAACAACGGTATTCATAAAATCATTCGCAATCATATTCAACAAGACCCCTGCTTAAGGACTTAAACTCCAGTTATGGAAGTTCAGGATGGAGCCCATTCTCACCGCATAACGGCTTATACTGAGGAACATTACTTGTTTCGTCACCAATAACGTGACTACAATAAAGATTTTCGAGCCAAACTTTTGCATACGACTTACACCCCGACTAGAAGTCAGAAACTAACAAGTATTACATGAATAATATACAAATCATTACGAGTTCTATCTTTATCACTCGACCTGACCGGCCCTTTTGTTGTCACCTATACATGATACACAGAATGTGTCCTGGAAATAGCCCAATAAGGGCATAAGGCTCATGCATGCAAGCAAACAGTTTCAAAATGGATGCCCCCCCCCCCCCCCCCCCCCCCCCCCCCCCCCCCCCCCTTTTCTACATTTCATGTGAATAGTTGTATGCTACAAAATCAAAAATTGTGAAGTTATAACACCTCAAACCAACCAAGTTAGAAAAGTGCATCTCAGCCTCAAACCCTTCATGGAAATGTTCCATTTTCAGACAAATTAGTTGCCATATTCGACTCGGGTCTGGATATCTTCTCCAAATCTGATCAACCCCGGTTCATAATAGCACCAAGCAGTTTCCTTGATAAAGAATTTGACGTAAAGGGCGATGGGTCACATCTCAGGAGCTCGACCCGCATCACAATTGTGTTTTTGCTCATTAAAACCAATTAGTAGGGAATAACATATGGTAAAGCATAAACATCAACTGATTCTATGTGCTTAGCTTCAGACCATACCTGGACCTCGAGGTCGTCGGTTGGTGGTTTTTTGGAAGTGGGTCTGCCGGCTTTGCTGCTGTATAACCATTCCTGGTCATCAAGACTGCACCACTGGTCTGGTTTTGGAACCGAGAGTATTTGGTTCAAGTATTTGGTATCAGGGTGAGGCGATTTCTTTTTGGGCGGTGGTGTCACCTTGTTAACAACAGCAGGCGGCGGTTTAGGTCGGGATACAGGTGGCGGAGGTGGTGGTGAAGAAACGGAGGGTAGTTGGTTGTGAGATGTAATGGGATTTGGGATTGAAGGTGGCGGTTTGGGTGTGGACAGTTGGGCTGCAATGTGATTAGGTTGTGGCTTGGTTGTAGAGACAGGCGGCGATTGGGCAGAAACATGGTTTGTAATTACAGGTGACGATTTTATCGGAGGGGGTTTGGACGGGACGTTATGAGCAGCGAAAATTGGTGGCTTTTTAGCAGGAATTGAAACCGGTTGAGAAGTTATCACGCCATTGACTCTTTGCCCACCGTTACTACCAACCTTCAAACTATTCTGTGATGCCCCTTGCTTATCTAACAAAGTTGGGCCCGGGCTTTGGGAAAAGTATTTCCTTCCGTTTTCTGGGGAGATATTAGAGCCGGGCCGGGCCATCTTGTTTGGCCTGAGTTCATTCTCTGTAATGTAATTCAATAATCAGGTCCAAACTACCACAATACAACCTCAAATAAAGCGGGTCGAAGTTGCTCAAAGTGCATCTTCAATGCATACAAACTCAAATATCGCTATATTTAATATTTATAGTATTAGTGTAAAATATAGTGTTATGTAATAATCTTGAAACATTACTTACTTACAAAAAGACATAGGAAAAAAAGGCAACAAAGTGTTTATGTGTTGACCGTTGGTTTTAAAAAGCATGAAGCGCCCAAAAGCGACGAGGTCTAAAACCGAGGCGCAAAGCGCAAAAGCAGTGGGCTTTTCGTACGCGAGGCGCAAGACGATTATATAAATTTTTTTATATATGCTATATGTTTTTAACATTATTTACTCAAAATATAGATACAAATAAGGTATATATATGATTTAACTTGAATGCACAATCTTTTTAGCTACATGTATAACAATTTTAAGCACAAAAACAAGTGTACGAAAAGCGCGCTTTTAGTGCGCTTTTAGTGCGCTTTTAGGGCGCTTTTTGCGGTTTTTTCACACTGCTCGCCTAGGGTTACATAAGGCGCACGGGGTTGCGCCTAGGTGCGCTTTGCGCTTAAGCGCGCCTCGAGCGCGCTTTTTAAAACCAAGGTTGACCCGATAGTTAACGCAAGAAAGTGTCAACAAGGACCCGTTTGAGTTGTTACCCAAGCCGTAAATTTTTCTAGCAAACCATAAGTTTAAAAGAAAGCAAGAAAACTCACCATGAGAAGCACCATTTGTCTCTATATCTTTCCTTTTCTTTATCCCTTCATTACCAACACCTAGAAAACCGTTATCCGTTGGATGTATCGACGAATTATTAGGAACAACCAAATCACTATTCATGATATATTTGTTCTTCGCTCTCTCGGCTTTCTTCTGCTCACTTTTTTCCTTTAATTTCTCCAACTTTTTATCCTTTTCCATTTCTTTATCGTTCCCTTGTTTTTGTTTATCCCGATCTTCGATTTTCCGTTTATCTCCCCGCTTATCATCACTTCCTTTTTCTTGCATTTTCTCAATCCTTCTATTATCCCAAGGCGGCGGTGTTGCACCATTAATCCTATTTGGAACTGCCACATTGCCGCTGAAGCCCGCCACATCCATCACCACTTGCCGCCCATCTGTCTTTTGCATTTCAACTTTGTTAAAACTACTTTTTCGACCTTCAACAGCAAACCACTGGCTACCCATTCCCTTTTCTTCATCTCTAATCCGCCTATCCAATTCTTGCACAAATTTATAATTTTCAGCATCCCCGACCGTAATCTTGTTTCTGAGCAAATCTCCATTTTGTTGGGGAAACTGTGTTAGTGGCTTCTTGCCGTCAGCGGAATTCTTCTGATGAAGTCTTTCGCCATTATACCCCTTCGGTTGCGCGTATATATTTGTCTTGTCAGGGGTGCTAGTTTCACTCTTTTCCTTGTCTTTCTTCTTGTCGCGGTGTTTATCTTTTTTCTCTTTATGTTTTCCTTCGCTTCGGTTTTTTTTCCTTTTTTTCTTTTCCGTCTTTTTTCTCTTTTTCTTTTTTATCCTTCTTATGTTTCTTCTCTCTGCGCTTTTCCTCCTGAAATGAATAAAGTAACAATATTAAAAAAATAAATAAATAAATAAATAAAAAGTGGAATATAACTGAGAAAATCACAAAAAGGATGCATTAATTTAAAATCTAACGAATATCTCACCAATACTCGGATGATTCGAGATAAAGATTCTGATGAAGGTAAAAGTTAAAGTAATTCCAATAATTCAATCTCGAGTTCAAGTCAATGATTCAAAGTTCAAACTGTTCGGGTCAAGTGGTCAACTGTCATCAACAATCCGACTAAACTAGACAGATGATCCTATCCTGAACATCAAAGGTCAATTTGCGTCACTAAGTCCATCATCAATAATCTAACTAAATGAGGCTTCATTCTCACTACGGTATCCTAACTAAGCCTGCATTTATTGATATCCTAATATAATATGTAAGGGCATGTTGGGAATTAACTAGTAACTGAATTTTTAGGTGTCAACATGGAGTCATGGACAAGTCCAAATGAGAGGCATTATGTATATGAATATCCGCATAGGTTTTCTTTATCTATGTGTGTTTGACTAGGTTTTAAAAAGATCGCCTGAGTACGAGGCGACTTGAGACGCAGATCCATGCGCCTTATGTCACTCAAGGCGCGCAGTGTACAAAAAGCGCAGGAAGCGCACTGTTTGATAGGTCTTTTCTTTATCATATCTATCAACAATTAAGTGGAATATATCAAAAGCTTAAACGCGCTGCCGAGCTCTCTAGAGAGACATGAAGATAAGCTTTTTTGTCGCATTGAACAAAAACAGTGAAGAAGTCAACATTTCCATTTTTAGAGAGTCAAACTTCACTTTTCAATGAGGATGATATCATCAATAATCATATAGTGCCATATAATGATATCTTTATCAATAACTACAAAGTGGTGACATCCAAAACACTTTTTCATTCACATTTATAACACAAGTCAACGTCCATCTTAAGATCAACCATGATTTCAAAGTATCGCATAGACGCATACACGAGTTATAAAGCAAGACAAGGCTCAAGTTTTGGCATTAGCTAGTAAAGTTAACACACACTTTCCATACGGTAACATAATAAAAACACGATGAAACCCTATATTCTCCGTTATAGCTTCTATACGTGCAAAATGTGCAATTGTGGATATATTAATTGCATAAAGACAACATTCCCAAAAGGCCAAAACCGATTCCCAAAACGATTATTTCCTATCTTCTACAATCACTACCAACCAAATTACCAATGGCAAAAAGGGCTTTATGGACACAATCACATAACTTAACTTCTAGCAACTTTTATGAATGACATTATGACATCACGCAACATTTTCGGTCGATATATCATTAGATAATAGATATTAAACTGACGAGTTACCAAATTCTTCAACGATGGGCAGTCTAAACAACAAACAGTTAACCATTGTCAAAAATATTCACAACTATCCACCGCTAAAGTTACCTTCTTCAACAAGTCCGGATCCTCTGTTATAGGTTTCTTCTCATATCCCGGCGGTGGAAAAGGAAAGCACCGAGACATCACTCCAACCAGAAATATTACCAAACAAAATCTTTAAAACTCCTTTAAATAATATTAATCCCAACATGAAAGTGAACCAAGAACTATTCTCCTCTCCATTAACCATGTCCTTTCACTCATCTCATATCCAATATTCTTCTTTCATATTAACCTTAACTTAACTTCCCTACTATACGATTAACGCACAGAATTCGCTCAATTTGTTCTAACTTCTAATCCAAAGACTGTCTTGCAACCTCTGCGATGATCAACCATCAATCTGTTAATAATATCTTCAAAAAGCCATAAACTTTAACCTCTGTAACCTCAGATACTTCCAAAACAAGATCAAAGATTTCTTATAATCATGGCAACAGCAACAATCACAAATCTTGATCCAAACCCTAATTACCCAATAAAACACAAATGCAATCAGCAATCTTTTCAGTAACCGATCCAACCCAAAAACCAAACAAAAAAGCCCCTAAATCCAAACCCACTTAAGGAATCCAAATAAAGGTCCAACAGAATAAAGTTTAGGGAAAATCACAACCCAAAAAAAATACCCACAAACTATCTCTTTCTAAAGACACTTTACCAAACAAAAAGTTTAATTTTTTATGAGAGATAAAGCTGCTGATCAGTTCATTAGCAAGCAAAGATTGAATCTTTAAATGGGTATCAAGAAAAAGTTTAGATTTTTATGTCATTGGTGTGTGTTGAAAGAAGTGGAAAGAGTTTCTCTCTCTAGAATCTTGATGTGGTTTTTTGATGAAATTAAGGTTTTTGAGGAGTGTTTTTTGATGGGGTTTCAATGGGGAAGGTGATGAGGGATGAAGCTCACATGGGTTTGAAGGTTTGTTTGTTTGTTGAAGAGTTGAAAGAGGTGAAGGTGAATGAATGAATATGTTTGTTTGTGTGTTCTCTGAAGGTTGCAAACAGCCGTTTGTGAGAGTTGTGTCACTAATCTTTATACCCCCATAACTATAGCACGGGTATGTTTAGCAAAACTAGCTGGTAGCTGAAAGCTGGTGATTGGTAGCTGTAGATTTTTAAATATATTTTGGTGTTTGATAGAGTAGCTGAAGTTTTTAATAAAATGTATAAAATGACCAAAATAGGCATAATTAAAAGCTTGTAAGGAATACGCCCCACCTACGGTGTGCGCATATAATGTATATATGTGTGGCCCTTGGGGGACGAAAGTAAAGTTGCACTAGTTTTAACGTTATTTTACTAATTTCGTGAAAATAACGTTAAAAACGACGGACGGTTAATCATGCATCATGTGGTGGCGTGGATAGCCAAAAGACAAACGGGTACATGCACCGATTGGGTTTAGGGGTGAGCATACGAAAACCGATAACTGAAAAAAACCGAAATCGAAATGAATTAACCGATCGGATACGGTTAACATATGGAAAAAACCAAACCATTCGGTTACGGTTTTGGTTTTCCCTTCTTCCGTAACCAAAATAACCGAAACCGAACCGATAGTTATATTAAGTATTTTTCATACATATATCCATGTATTTGGAACATATTTTCATGTATTTCCGGTATATTTCGTATATCTTTCATATACATCTATGTACTTGAAATATATCTTTTATATACTCATGTGTTTTTCATGTATATCCATATAGTTGAAGCATTTTTTTATTTGTTTCCTTAGTATTTCATGTATTTTACTTGCGTTTTCATACATATTTGTATTCTTGGAAAAGATCCAAACACTTTACTAACTATTTTAAGTTTACAAGTTTGCACAAGTTTTATGTTTATATATTAACCGAACATAACCGAAACCGAACCGATAACTGACATATTAACCGAATTAACCGAACTAACGTAACTAATCGGTTACGATTATGGTTTTTCCTAAAACCGAACTTCGGTTATCCGTTTCGGTTATATGTAAAAACCGAACCGAACCGACATTTGCTCACCCCTAATTGGGTTTGTCCCGATTGCTAAGTGTTATGTTTCTTATGTCCAAGGCTTGATACCAAACCACATCGAGCCGGGGGTCTCACTGGAAGCAACCTTTCTATTCTTATGGGTAGAGGTAAGGTTGTCTACATCTTACCCTCCTCATACCCTACCTCAGCTTTGCTATAGGTGGGATTAACTGAGTATGATGATGATGATGATGATGATGATGATGATGATGATGATGATGATGATGATGAAAAGCTTGTAAGGAAGGTTTTTATTTTTACTTTATGATAGAATGAGTATTTGTGTCAATTACTCATTAAAAGCTTTTAGCTAGTAGAATTTTTTTTCTTAAACGTTAGTACTATTAGTTTTTCAATATAGAGCTTTTTCTCCTAACCTAAAAGCTTTAAGCTCCTTAAACAAAACACGACTTTTTATTAAGTATGAGTTTTTTCTTAAAAGCTTGAAACTTGAAGCTCCTAAAAGCTCTTAAAAGCTCTTTGCCAAACATACCCTATATTATAATGAATGAGACAGGCGTAGTTTAAAATACACAAAAGTTAAGAACTTTATTTTCATTAACAACCCTAAAATGAGGGTACAATAGTCATTCAAACAATTTTACACTTTAATTTCTTATCTTAATTACACCTTAATCCCTTAAACTTTACTCAACTTTTGCTTATTTAAATTATAGTTAAACTTATTTTTCTTATTTTATGCAAACTATCTACTATTATTTTTAAATAGTCATATTTTTTTCATACGTTGATACTTTTATAACAAATTTTTGCTTAGAAGTACATGAAATAGATGTATAAAAGATATAAATATGTGAATGGTTCAGTTTCGGTTTGTTAATTTTGGTTAACGTAGTGTAGAAAAAATCGATATTAGGTTAACTCGGTTTTTTGTTACTTTTCGGCAACGGATATTGTTAATCACATATTATATCAATTTTTGGTCAATTTCGGTTAAAGGTTTAGTTACATTTCACCCTAGATACTACTAATCACATAACATATCAATATTTAATTAAAAGAATTGTTATACTATACTCAAATTATAAACAATAAAATGCCTGTTTTTTTATGATGTAGTTTGTTTAAAACTATTAACATATGAAAAAATAATGATCGTTTACAAGTCTTAGGGATAGTTGCCCGTTAGCTTAAAATAAGGGGAAAACGTGTAACTATTATTTAAATAAACAAAAGTTAACTCTTAACTTTTGAGTATCTTAAAATACCCCTATCAAATATATTATACATAGTATATATATCTAAGGGTGAGCAATAATTGAACATTTAACCGAAACTGAACAAAAAAAAAACAGAAGAACTGAAACCGAAAACAATCGAAAACTGAATTAACTTAAAATCGGTTAGTTTTTTGTGATATAAAAATAACAACACTATACTCAAATTTATGAAATTAAAAAGTTTGTTTTTTATAATGAACTTTTTAATTATATATATATATATATATATATATATATATATATATAGGGGAAAGTTAATTTGAGAACACCTATATTTCGTGCGAACCGCGAGAACGCCATCTAAAACCATTCAAATCAAAATTTTCTTTTTACACTTATCTTTATTACTAAAATACAATTCCAAAAACACAATTTACGCGTAAAAATTTTAACGTATACGGAAATAAATTGTTTTTACACATGTGTAAATTTACTATTTGTACATGTGTAAACTGTTTCATTTACACATGTGTAAAAAGTTAATTTGAAAGTGTTTTTGCAAGAAAAGATGAATTATTTGGAAAGAAAATTCGTTTTTTAATGTTGTATTTTGATTATAATTAGGTTTGTATTGAAAAAAAAATGATTTTGATTGGTTTTCTCATTTGTTCTCACGGTTCTCGCGGTATTTAGCGTTCTCAAGATAACCCTCCCCTATATATATATATATATATATATATATATATATATATATATATTATAAGGTTATATTGGAAACCCTTGTTATAGTGAAAACCTTGGAAACTCTAACTTCCCGACTTTTTTTTAATGAAAATTTTAGGGTATGTAACATACATGATTTTAAGCATTTTGTGCCAAAAAAATCGAAAAAGCGCTGAGCCGTTTAAAAAAAAAACCGTCTTCGGGTAACAAATGGTTAACACGTGTTAGTTTCGCTTAACATGTGTTAGTCAAAATTTTATTTATTTTTTTTTAAAAAGTGCTCGACGCATTTTTGATTTTTTTTACTCAAAATGCTTAAAATCATTTATATTACATGCCCTAATTTTAAAAAAAAAAAATTGGGAAGTCAGAGTTTTCACTTTAAAAGTGGGTTTCCACATTATCCTTACCCTATATATATATATATATATATATTAAAGTATGAAAAAAATTGGGTCATTTAAAAATCATGGGACTACTTGATTTAAATAACGGATTAAAGTGTAACTAAGATGGGGAGTTTAAAATGTAACTAGTGTTTGATAGACTAATTTACTTTTGAAGTACAAACGTGACAAAGGGAGGAAACATGTTCTTTTTCAGCCATGTGATTAAATTTTGTAGATGTATCAAGAACCATAAGATCAGTTGGGGTTGATGGGTTTAACCTATATACAACCATGAAAGGGCTCATGCCAGTTGTCTTATTTGGAGCCCTACTATAAGCAAATTCAGCCTATGGTAGTAACTCTTCCAATTGTTTCAAATTGATAGTGATGAGAGCTTGAAGTAGTGATCCAAGGGTGCAGTTGGTTACCTCAGTTTGGCCGTCGGTTTGAAGGTGGCTAGAGGTGTTGAACTTGAGTTTGGTACCCAACTTGCGCCACAATGTCATCCAAAAATGGCTAAGGAATTTAACGTCCCGATCACTAACCATTGTTTTTCGGCACCCCATGCAAATGAACTATTTATTTGAAATAGAGATTGGCTATTTGGCAACATCATATGTAGTATGACATGCAATAAAATGGGCCATCTTGGAAAATCGATCTACCACCACCATAACTAAATCCTTTAGACGTTAAGTGCGTAGCAACCCGGTAATAAAATTATGGCTAACATCCTCCCAAGAGCAACATGTACATGTAAAGGCATGTACAACCCGTGTGGTGAAGAGTTACTTTTTGCCCGATAACACAGTAGACAACGCCGGATGTAGTATTCAACATCACGATTCATCTTTAGCCAAAAGGCATGCACCCATCCCACCTTTACATTAAAAAAAATCTTAACTTTTTGATATCTTAAAATGTTCATGTCAAACTAGTAGGAATGCTCGCACGTTGCGGCGGGTGCATCTGTTTTGCCCCTCGTGCATCGTGTTCGTTGGTTATTCGTTATGATGAAGTAGAAAACAACGATGTATAAAATATATGTTATTAAAAACTGAAACTCATAAGTATATATTCTGAATATTTTAAATGGGTACATCACAATAGGCCGTACTATTCCTTGCAACACCCTTAGATTGGCCCACGTCCTTCGGTGGGACCCTTTTATGTATCTCGAAGGCAGATAAGTATGCCATCGTAGAGCGTTGCTTAGCGTTGTGAAGTGGCGTTGTATCTCTTAGTGACCATAAGATTGTAGTGGAAGTGATGTAATTACTAAAATGCAGTTTGTAGTGTGGAACATATTTCTATTATTTTAGGGCATCTGCGAGATGCAGCGGAGTCAATGATTTGCATAGATACTCTCGTTTTATGTTAGTTTGACAAGCGCCGTAACAAATATATTGGACCAAACAAATTAGTAATCAATATAGTTAAAACTACCAAATCAATTGATAAGAACTTGTCTTTTTTTGGATATGTAAACATTTTGTGACTTCGTGAGATCAGAAATTTAAATTCTATTCCTAGAAGCTTATAGTAGCAGAGAAAACAAAAAACCATCGAGGAAGATGATGACGTTGCTCATGAAGTATCTCTACCATATTTGCTTGTATAAACGTCAAGCCTACATATATCACTCACTTTAATGGGTTGAAACGTGTCATGGGTTGGGTGTGTTGGCAAACTTCAAGCCTACATATTCTTTCGTGTGCAGAAGTGTCACATGATACCATCCTGCAACCACATAAATTTAAAAAGAAGATATAAATACATAATATATGATGTAATTTATTTACTATAAACATAGAAATATATGTAAGTTATGTATGTAAAGAGTCACCACATTATTTATATACCAAATACATGACCACTATTTATAAGACTATAACATTGATACAAACATAATAAAGACATGAAGGTTATGAATGTAAAGAGTCACCACATTATTGTTAATTTCCTCATCAATTTTTATAATTATGTATAAATTAATTTCTTCAAAAATTTAATATTTAGGTAGAAAAACAATTTTACCCCCTACATGACTTCAATAAGCATTGTACTATAAGCAATATAGGTTGTATTTACTTAAATTTTGCGGGTATCCTTCACTGATGCTTTATAATATAGTATAGAAGATAAAGATTCGGGTTGATGCATTAGCATGAGCCTGAATTTATGGCTTTTCGATTTCTTATTTCTTAACACAAATAACTTAAGTAATTAACACATAGTTAAGTTTTTGTTTTCTCTGTATGCTAGTGTTTAATTTATTTTATTAATTAGAATTAGAACTTAAACAATATACAATTGTCGAAAGCAAAATAATATTGTGAACCACACTTCATACAACGTTTAACAAGAACATTAAATAGATCAACAAATATGTTAAAAGTCTTATAACAAATATAGTTTACGTATAAAGTTATATTTGAGCATGCATATATAGATTTATAGAGTTAACTATTTCATAGCGTTCAAGGAGACCATGTTGATTGAAATTAAGGAAAGTCTCATACCCTTCTCCAATCATCTGTCCTTCATGTCCATTTGTTCCCTGCAACATCGGTTTTCATCTCATGCAGTAAATGAAAGTAGTATTTATAATATATTAGAAACGTATTAGCAAATCTAGAATGTTATATTTATAATTTTGTCCGTTTTATTTAGTTAACAATATATATGATTCAAGATACACAACTTCTTAACAAGGATAGTTAGGAAAGCCATATGTCACCTTCATAGGGGCCATATCATCCAATTCAGTAGAGTTGAGGTCAATAGGTCATGGAATATGCTTGCTTCTGAAAGCTTCATAGAGAGAAATTAAAAATGCACAAAGAAGGGAAAAAATTGTACTAATTAATTTTGAAAAATATTTTCTCATCAATAATTCTGAATATTGTTTATTTATTGTTTTAATTGTTAGTTGCACAATTAAATTACCTCAATTTGATTCTGCAACGATCCAACATAGTTGATTATTACATCCAACATCACTGGCATTCCGATTGTCTATAGCAAATAACTAAATTTAAATGGAGCAAAACAATGATATATTATGAAGACAAAATTTTGTAATTGTCAAAGAACATAGGAACAAGTAGAAAAAAATGTATATATGTATATAAAGATAAACTCATATCTTTATACCTTGTAGCATCCGGAAACCATATCTTGCAAGCGTCTTAACTTCTCATTCACTGGTGAAGGTTAGTTGGGGCCGGCGGGGGCGGCCGATCCCCCCGAATTTTCGCGTAGAATTGCCGATTATATAGTATTCGTATAGAAAATTTTGGAAATATAGGGTTTCGATCTCCCGAAACTGGTTTTCGACCCCCCGAAACTAGTGACTTCCGACCCCCCGTGACTTCCGACCCCCCGAACCTTCGGGTCAAGCTTCGCCACTGTTCTCATTGATTTTTTTCTCTTCTCATCTAATGAAGACATGAATTTTTTTGGACAAAACAATGTTTCAAAGCATGAAATTAGCTCTAAGATTTTGTTTTGGGTTATGAAAAGACTATTAGCATTCAAGAAATTAATTAAAATGAAGTATATATAATAATATAGATGGGGGTTGAAAGGTCTCACATTTAAGATACATAATATGATAGGTTGTATTTTGTGTTTTAAAAGTTGGACATAAGAGCATAATTGGGATAAGATTTTAGGATGTGAGGTGTTAGATTATGTTAAATTTACTAATCTACCCTTCTAAGTGTCTTAATTGTCACAACTATGCCAATAATACCCTTAATTTATTTGCTTAAATATGTTGTACATATTGCTTCTTAAGTTGTATTAAAATGAAAATGACTATGTTGGTCATCACTCCTCCTTAATAAGATAATATAGATACAGTAATATTATTTTAAGGCAAACTAAATTTTAATAATGCAAACTATGATAACCAATTTCTAATTTTTCTTTATTGTTAGTGAGGTTGATATCATTCTATCTGAAAAGTAACCTCATCATGCCTTAACTTTCATGTGTATAATAACAGTTTACACACAATTAGTTGATTAGTAAAGGCATACGGGTTACTTGTTTGTTAGAACAGGATTGCCATTGGCAATGAAAAAGGTTAAAAATGTCGTTGGTTAAATTGCCGGTATTTATGGTTAAAAACAGTTGGTCATAGTTTTGAATAATAAAATCTCTTTATTAGCTAATGTGGGGACAATTCATTTGGTAGAGGCTTATGACTCTTAGAAGGGAAGTCCTAGATTTAAATATAGGCAAATATGTATTTGGTGTAAATATAATGGAATTGTAACATTAGCTGTTAAAAAATTAAATAAAAAATAAAATAAAATCTAATAAAACCCAAATGCTTATTTAAGTTTCTTTTGAACGGCATGGTAACACAAATTTCAACTCTGAATCTTAATAATATTTTATCTTTATTTTTATTGTTAAATGTTAAATTTATTAACTTAGATTAATTAATTTGGGTGGCTGGTCGCTTTCGTAAAATAGGTTTCTTTTCTTAAGTTCCTAGTATTTTGTTTTCGTCTTTGATTTTAGGCATATAATAGTTGTTTTCTTGGTAATTTTAATAATCTTTTATCACATTCTAATTGTAGTGTATATAATATTATACGTGCATATTTCTATTATGTGTTGACAAGTATCTATTTTGTTTTTGTGACAAATGAAGCAAAACGTCGTAATTTGTCAACAAGAGAACCAAATATGTGTATATCATTTTGTGACCATCTCAAATTCTCAATTAAATTCATTGGAATATTTGGATGAAGCCACGTTTCATATGAAAGGGATAGCCACGTTACAAAAGTGTAGTATCCATTCTGCTTCTTCGATTTATGTTGCTTTCTAAATGTTTATGTAAGTCATAAATTTAAATGTTTACAAGATAGAAGTTGATATGTTGACATGGATATTTGTATAATTTATGTTATCCGCTCATTAAACCTTTGAAGCCACTTAGGTTATAGCCTAATGGTAGAGAGAAAAAATCATCTCTTAGGTGAGGTTGGGAGCTCAATTTTAAAGGTACGCAAAAAATGTATAAAAATGATCTAAAAAGTTTAAAAAGAAAGGGGTGTAAAAATTAGCCGTTCAAAAAAAAGAAGCTTCAACCTTTGAAGCGCGTGTTTCACGGGTTGTACTAGTGAATGAAGGAATGAATGCTTCACTCTACACGTATCTGCACCAAAATTTATATAGTCAAGTAGTGCATGCTAGCCAAACTTCTTGAGATGTCAAGATGGATATATGAAAAAAATAAACCAAAAACAACTTATTCTTTTCCAATAAAAATATATGCAACTATATGTTTATAACACTTGGATGTTCTACAAAACCATCCATAAACCTTTAGAGTTTAGACCTTGCTGTATCTTCAAGTGAGGTTTTTTTTCCTTTTCTTATTACTTTTTTTATACCAAAATGTAAAATGTTTTCCCAATTACCACTGGCTTTTGTACAATGAAGCATGGGCACAAAAATTAGTCATCACGTACTCATCACACCCATAAAAATAATCTATCTATCTATACATATAATAAACCAAAGCCATTTTGATGACATGTCATAATATTATGCAATCTCTCTTTTGAGAGATGCCACATAGGATGTGATGTGGCAACTTTAGACCAATTAAAAAAAAGGAAAAAATATGGTTTAAATATTATTTAACATAATCTATTAAATACCTAATCTACTAAATTTAAATATTAAAACTTTATTATTTTCTCTCTCATGTTTCTTCTCATAACTTTTAAACTTTAATATCTTTTATATACGAGATTTTTTAAAGAAAAAAATTACACCAAGTTAACGAGCGTTTTATTATCTTTCCAACGAGTACCATAGTGCTATATAAAAAATGGAGAAAAAAACGACTATTTTTTGTAACCCGACAGGTATTGTGTCAGGTTTGGAATTAGTTTAAAAAAATTGTGGGTTTGGGTCGGGCCTGGGATTAGGTGATACCCGACCCAATTACCGTTTTTATATTAGAATATGATAACCTATGGCAGATATTTGTTTAAAATAATAATAATAATAATAATAATAATAATAATAATAATAATAATAATAATAATATTCATTAATCATATATTGGCAAGTCATTAATTATGTTGTCATATAATATATTTCAATCCGGGACGCTCTCCAACAGGTAATTGCTATATAGATGCCATTTTTATTGTTTAGATACTTCTAATTTTATTCACTTTACTTAAATTTTTCAACCCGGGACGCTCCCGGGGTATAAGCTAGTATATATATAATTGAAATCCGAGCAATACTCTAGGTTTTCTATAGTGACACGTATGAAAAAAGTTTACGATTAGTGAGACCCATAAGAAAATAATTTAAAACTTGGACTCATCGAAAAATAAATAAAAAACTATTATTCCATCTAGCATAACAAATAAAACTTGTTAATCACTTGAACCCACTACGTATTTAGAGTCATCTAAAAAACAAATTTTAAGCGAACACAAACCCCTTACCACGTTCCTTTATGAAAGAATTGGTATTCAACTTGATCTCTTCCATTAACATACAATGGGTATATATAATTACAAACCGAATCTCCTAATTCGGTGAAGATCTACTATCCATAATTATTTACAATAATAAATGTATATTACAATCATACCAAATATATATTATCTAATACGCCCCCTCAGTCGAAGCGTTGGGAGGCCGAATGCTGAGACTGGATCGAAAGTCTTCAAAAAGGATGCGAGGAAGACCTTTAGTAAATATGTCAGCAATTTGATGTCTGGAGGGGACATGAAGAACACGTATATTACCGCGTTGAACCTGTTCTCGCACAAAGTGAATGTCAAGCTCGATGTGTTTCGTGCGTTGATGTTGCACGGGGTTGCCTGAAAGATAGACCGCACTCACATTATCACAGTACACGAGTGTTGCGCGAGATAGTGGGTGATGAAGCTCAAGAAGAAGGTTCCGAATCCAACAGATGTCAGCGACCACGTTAGCCACACCCCGGTATTCTGCTTCTGCACTGGACCGTGAGACAGTTGATTGACGCTTGGAGGACCAAGAAAGAAGATTATCACCCAAGTACACGCAATACCCAGAAGTCGACCGACGAGTGTCTGGGCATCCGGCCCAGTCTGCATCAGTGTAAGCAATCAGAGAGAGACGATCAGTTGGACCTAGATGAAGCCCGTAATCCGCAGTACCCTGTATGTAGCGAATGATGCGTTTTAGAGCATTCCAATGTGATACATGGGGAGCATGCATGTGCATACAAATCTGCTGGACCGCATATGAGATATCTGGCCGTGTGAAGGTGAGGTACTGCAGTGCTCCCGCAAGACTCCGGTAAAGAGAGGGATCATCGTGAAGGGGGCCAGAATCCGCAGCTAATTTGGACTGGGTATCCACGGGAGTGGCAACTGGTTTGCAGGAGTCCATGGATGCTCGATGAATGATATCTCGTACATAGGCCTGCTGAGATAAGAACATATGATTACCTGTGCGAGTGACCTGGATGCCCAAGAAGTAAGAGAGAGGCCCTAAGTCTTTCATTGCAAATTCCTCGGAAAGAGTGTTTAGTAGCCGACGGCGAAGTGCCTCTGTGGAGGTGGTTAAAATAATGTCATCCACATAAATGAGCAGATAGGAAATTTCGGTCCCGTGTTGATAGACAAAGAGAGAGTTGTCCGATTTACTTTGGCGAAACCCGTGTAAAGTGACAAAGTCTGTGAAGCGCTGGTACCAGGCCCGTGGAGCCTGTTTGAGACCATATAGAGATTTCTTAAGAAGGCATACGTGATCTGGAAAGTCCTTGTGACGAAATCCCATTGGTTGGTGCATGTAAACAGTTTCTTCCAAGTTACCGTGCAAAAAAGCATTGGTGACATCCTACTGATGGATTGGCCAGGACCTGGATAGAGCCAAAGAAAGAATCAAGCGAATGGTGGTAGGTTTTACCACGGGACTGAAAGTCTCACCACAGTCAATGCCTGTTTGTTGATTGCGTCCATCACACACCAGACGCGCCTTGTAGCGTTCCAAGCTACCGTCAGACCTGAATTTATGTTTGAAAAGCCACATGCTGCGAATAATGTTCATATCAGAAGTCCTAGGTACAAGCTCCCAGGTCTTGTTTTTAATAAGTGCACTAAATTCGTTAGACATGGCATTATACCACTCTGGAGTGGTCAAGGCAACCTATGGGTTTTTAGGGACGGGCACGACGGTAGTGGTGTGTAGGTTGAATTGTTGTTTGGGTTTGAGATACCACTCATAGAACGGGTATGAATGGTACGGTTTGTGGGATGTGGAGGCGGTGGTGGTGGCATGGGTGGAGGGGAGCCGATGTTGGGTTGGGGTTGAGAGGTGTGGGCCGAGGTGGCGGGAGTTGGGTCGGGCTGTTGGGAAGTGGGCGGAGTTGGTGAAGAGGGTGCTGGACCGTGGGATTGTGGGATGTGGGGCTGGTCATGATTCGGGCCTGGGTGAGGTAGGTGGGTTGGGTCAGTGTTTAGGCCTGAGGAGTTTGGGGGTTGGGTGGGTAAAGTGGATGTGGGGATAGGTTGGGCCGATTGTGTGGACGGGTGGTTGGGAGTGGAGCGTAATGTTTGTAGGTGTTCCCAAATAAGAGGATTGATTGTGGGGTTTAAAAATTCATAGGAAGGTGGCTTGGTGGGTGATTGAATGGTGTATGGAAAAACAGTTTCTTCAAAGTGGACGTGACGGGAGGTTATAAGTTGATGGGTGGTGAGGTCTAGGCATTTGTAACCACGGTGATTGGGTGGGTACTCGAGGAACACACACGGGTGAGAACGGTAGGAGAGTTTATTTATTGTGGTGGAGGGTAGGATAGGGTAACAAAGGCACCCGAAGACACGAAGGTGATCGTATTCAAGGATGCAATTGTAAAGCATGGTGGTAGGGGATTTGAAGTGGTAATTTTTGTTAGGTAAGATGTTTAGGAGGTAGGTGGCAGTTTCAAGGGCATGATGCCAAAGGTTTGGTGGTAGGGAAGCTTGGGCCATAAGTGTACGGATCATGTTATTTATAGTGCGAATTTTCCTCTCGGCTTTGCCGTTTTGAGAGGATGTGTAAGGACATGAGAAGCGGAAATGCATACCATTGTGTTCACAAAATTTATAAAAATTTTGGTTTGCATATTCCTTACCATTGTCGCACTGAAATTGTTTGATTCGTTTTTCAAATTGGGTGTAGATGTAGTTATGTAGGGTGGTAAAGGTCTGGAAGACTTGGGACTTGTTGGCTAGCGGGAAAGTCCACAAGAAATTGGTAAAATCATCCAAAAAGAGGATGTAATACCGGTGGCCGCCTGTACTAAGTACAGGAGACGTCCAAAGGTCACTGTGTATAATATCAAATGGTGATTGAGTACAATTAATAGAAGCATGAAAAGGAAATTTAACACTTTTACCAAAAATGCAAGATTGACAAATAGTCTTATTATTTTTTGCATAGTCAACAAAAGAAGAAATGTTTAAAGACTTTAACAAATTGGAGCCAGGATGACCCAAACGCTGGTGCCAGCGATCTTGTGAAACAACAATAAGGGCAGAAGGTTGGTTGTTGTTGAGAGGCAATGGTTCGGTGAGCGGGTAAAGATCGCCGGTACTATTGCATCGTAGGATAGGTGCCCGAGTTTTGAGATCCTTCACAAGAAAACCAAACGGGTCAAATTCAATAGAAACTAAATTGTCCGTTGTAAGGCGATGGACAGAAATGAGGTTTTTGATAATTTTAAGGGCAAAAAGGACATTATTGAGTTTAAGGGGGGGGGGGGGGGTAGGGAGGGGGTAAGGTCTGGTTGCCTTGGGCCAAAACAGGGATAGTCATGCCATTACCAACAGTAATAAATTTATTAGTGCATTTATTAAAATTAGACGAGGAGTATATACCTTGCTCATTGGCCGAATGAGATGATGCGCCAGAATCCATCACACCGTGATCAGGTTGATTCAGTGCCAACGAATATAATGCCTGCTCAATATCAGTCGGTGTGTACCCGGTATAATGCGCCTGGTCCGGTCTAGGACCCAACAACTCTGCAGCCGAATTAGAATTATTAGTATTATTATTAGTGGGCTTGGATGGGTAAGGGCAAGGAGGGTTGGTTGAGGAAGATTTCTGTTGGTTTAATAGACCGGCCCACTGTGCCGCGGTCCAATTACTCGGAAAGACTATGTATGGGTGGGATGGGTTTTGGGTTGTGTAGGATGATGGTCGGTTGGATGTGGAGCGACCTCGGCCTCGACCGCGACTGTGACATCCGTCACTGTGACAACCTGCACCCTTCACTTTTCATAAATGTGCATAATTGGTTCCTCAACTATTTCAAAATATTCATTTTTAACCCTCGTATTTTAATAGGACCAAAATTCACAATTTAATAAAACTTATAATTTTTATAAGTAAAAGTATGCACGTTTTATATTCACATCTACACTCGAGCACGTATGTTTCAGACCTTGATACTCAAAGCGCTTAATTTTCGGTCCTAAAACAACTTAGAAACAGAAGGAAACAAGTCTATAACTTAAAATTGATTAAATTAGAAAAAAATATTTTTTTAGCCCTCACGGTCCGCTAAGCCAGTCAAAGTCCTAGTCAAAAGTCCTAGTCAAAGTCCTAGTCAAAGTCCTAGTCAAAGTCTCAGTCAAAGTCCTAGTCAAAATCCTAGTCAAATAGTCAATTCATCTTAAAACCTTACTTTATTGTGTTGACCAATTTTAAAGCCTAATTGAATCCAAAACTAGTATAAAAACCCACCTATGACCCATTACACTTTGCACCTCTAAATCGAATGTTTCAATTCGATTAAACTCTCCCTCATACCTTTCTTCTAGAGTATATTACTTCTACATTTGAAGCTTTGATTATAAGCTCTTGTAATTGGCGAATTGGAAGCTTGATATTTTTCCTATTCGGTTTCTTTTCTTCTAAATTGGACTAGTTTCGTTGTTGAATCTTTGGAATGCTCGTATTTTCACGCTCGCTTAGTCATCTAGTCATTTGGCGAAAGTGAGTATTTCCTATCCCCTTTTTGCTTTTATTCATTTTTGGGGTGTTACATGTACATTTATACAAATTACAAATACAAGTTTACATTTTTACAATACAATTCTAGTACTATGTGCATTTGTTTACAAACGTGCTTTATGCTTAGACATTACATGTAGAATACATTTGTACTTAGTGAAATCATTAACATTGTACAAGTCGACCTTAACATTGGATAGCGCTATTGGATTGACAACCCGCCTAGGTTGATTCTTCCCCTTTTTCATCGGAGAATCCGTGGTCATTGTTAAGTTTTATCCATTTATTGGATAAGTACACTACCGTTCATTTAGTACATTATACAGTCACAGGGTTGATTTCGCTCATTTGTATGATACATAGTTTACATATTTGCACTGTAGCTTTGCACTTGAATTGTATACCTTTTTCAACTTACTATATGTATTAAAACTAGGAATGCTCACCAACATTTCTTATGTTGACCAAACCTATTTTGTACATGTTTCAGGTGCAGTTTGATCTTAGTACTATAGCATGGGACTTTAGTGCTTGATTTTAATAAGTTATTTCAATTTTCATGTTTCATTCAGACTTTGTATTTTTTTTATTTCATCTATGTAAGACAACTTAAATTATTCAATAATATATTTACATTTTAGTACCGTGTGCTTTTGAACAATCGTCACTACGTGACACCTCGATGATTCCGCCATCGGTTGGGGTGTTACAGATTGGTATCAGAGCCATGGTTATAGGGAATTTGGTTATTAGAATGCCTTTTAGCCTAGTCTATAACCATGCTTACATTCACGAGTCCTCTCGTGTTTATTTCTCTTTATCCTATTATTTTCTTTCAAGATATTTTCGCTATGATTCTTTCTCGTTATTCTTTCGGTGTGTTGTTTAAAGAAGAAGATACTCGTATTTCACAAATGAAATGATATCACTAAGTTAGGAGTGACATCCATACCTTGGTGATTAGTTTCACTCCTCTATATGTTATTTATCTTAGGAATATATCTTTGAGATAGGAGTGACATCCACACCTCAAAGAGTATTTCTTTCAAAAAGGAACTTAACCACTAAGCTGGGAGTGATATCCTTAACTTAGTGATTGGTTTCATTCCACAATCGTTTTCCAATTTTGAAATACATCTTTGAGTTAGGAGTGAAATCCAAATCTCAAGGATCTATTTTTGCATCTCGTTTTTAATCTCGCTAAAGTTTTGGAATTCACTATTGATGGGGCACGTGCAATCTGGAAGGGTGAGCGCCTGTATCCTGAGTTTTCTGTCTAGGCCTGGTATTTCGTATAAATCCCAATCAGTTGAGGGACTCATATACCTACTTGGGAACTCTTGTGATGAGCATTCACTTATAGGCTAAAGTACGCCCCCACAAGTCACTAGGAAATTTCAAATATTTGAGTTGGTCAAAGTTTCCTATAGAAACAATTCCAATGTTTTATATCATTGATATTTATGTTTGTTTATCATTTGAAGATTCCATTTAATCACTTGATGTTTCATATGCCATTATTCATTGATCATTCGCTTTTGAATCCCTTATCATCATTACTAAAACTTTTGTTTGATATATTATCGCATTAAAGCTTACACTATTTCACTTATGCTCATGATTCTTACACTATAAGGCATTACTCGTTTTGCGTTAAAACGTTTTTACCCATGACTTAAGTTTTAAACTCTGTGTTTAACTTTGATAACATCCTGATTTTAGGAATGTTGCGTCATCATACAGTTAAAAATGAACATGGTTTTTCCAAACTTATTATTTCAACCTGTTTTATACCTTCATGTTTACAAACTTACTTGATCGAAGTCACAGTATATCCTCATATACCTAATACTAATATTGCTGCACCCAGTCTCCTAAGCCATAGCCAATTATCATTAGTTAGAACTTCTTAGTCAGACTAAACTCATATATAAATGCCTACCTACACGATATGCACTAGTGCACTACTCTCTAAAACGATTAATTTGACAACTTATTCTATAAGTCTTTTCACAAAGCCTATTCTCCAAATTAGAACACACTTTTCATACACCTTGTGCCTTGAAACAAATAGCCCGCTATGAGCCCAAAGAGATGCCTTAACGATCCTGCAAATAAATGATCTTTCAATGTATAAATTTCGTAAAAGTTTGAAAATTTAAAAGGTTTCAAGTTTACCCAGTCTTAACGGGTAACACTTCGATTTTCTCAACATTTCATAACAATTAAAAATTTCTGACTTTTCAACCAACAAGTTAAAGAAACGTTTAAATACAGAAAATTTTATTTTTCAAAATTCATCAAGGCATCTGGGATCATTCACAACCTTCACATCATTTTAAATCTTGGTCTTTCGAAATACATTAGATTTACACACACTTCATGAAATGGTTTCATCTTGCATTTTATAAACTTGCATTGCATATTTTACAAATCAAATGTAAATCTGCATGTTTTCATATAACGTATCCAATATATGTTTTCGGGAGGAATTTGCAACTAATAATATACCTTATAACACTTTTCAAACTCGACTTCTCGTAAACACATGAAAATGTGTACCTACAAAATCTTTTCAAGTGAACCTGTTTTGAACTTAAAACATTCTTCGGTTTCCAAAAGGTTATCCTCATACCAGTAGACTATACGTCTGTTCTGCGCACTTTCATTTACAGTAAATTTCATTATTTTTTTACACCATTCTATTTATAGTTACATTCGTACATTATCTTATTATTTTTGTATTATTCTTTTGTTGGTAGTTATTTTCACGCATTATTCGCAACTATTCTCGCACTAGTTATTAGTAGTTATTCTTACAACACTAGTTTTGAGCATTAATTTAACTCGTTTACTTTCATTTTGTGCAAATTGTGCGATTTACTCGATTTACGTTATGCTAATCTTTCAATCGATATTTTATGCTATACTTATATACTTACATGAACGCATATTTGGTATGCATATTTTTTTTTTGTTGTGAGCAAAACCCTGTTATACTTTACATTATTGTGTTCATCATCATGACCAACGAACATACTAATTGATAGCTCGTATGAGATCTAAGCCAGTTCCCATGTACGACTCGGTTCAGAGTATTCCTCTAACCCAAGGGGAACGGTGTAATCCTCAGAGTTTATCAATATGGTTGTTTAGAGCCCAATGAGGTGAACAAAAATTTACCGGTTAAGGGTGAACCCGGAAGGTGGAGAACCCCTAATCATGTCTTATACTTACACATTAATCTCATTACGGTTAAAAGGTGAACCTGAAAGGGGAAGAACCTCTAACCGCATCTTATACTTGAGCAGTATCCACTACTTAACACATTTTGGTTGCACGCATTGTTTCTTGTATTACTTATGTTAGTGTTATGGAAAAGCATAACACCCTAGTGTAAGGTAAATCGATGATTACGGTCCGGAACGCAATCATGGATTTACAGGTACATGGGGGTGGTGTGTGATTCTACTGAGGCTATTGGTAGACAATCAGTACGAGTCCAAAGTATCAGTAGTGTGGTGGGTTAGCTGCGGTACACCCTATATATAAGCACGAGCGATATTGTGGGAGCGGACTAGGAGTCTGACCAAGAACCTACCCATTACTATCTTTTCATTAGATCATTGATTAATAGCTAGCCTTTCAATAAGAACATTTTACATAAGCTTTAATTAGTTTTGTTGGAGCCTTCCTTGTTGACACCTCTATAGAAAACCTTAAACTTTGTATACTCTTACACTCTCTGTTAGTCGAAACCCTGTTGCATGTCCTTAGTAAAGTTCGGTCAGGAATCTTTCTAAAGTAGGGGAGACTACTTTCATTAGTGCCTCTGCCTTCACCCGTTTGCCTTCACCCGTTACACGTTCCCAAAACCTTTCTCGTTTAAACTCTTAACTTTCTAACATTGGGTCAACTGTCAAGGATTTTGAACCTTTTACTTTGGGTATTAGACAACTATTTTAAATTTTGTCAAATCATAAATGATGGAATTTTCTTTTAAAAATCCAGTTGACTATTACAACGCCTTTTGTTTCATGGAAACCTTCACTTGAAAGTAATTTCGGGACGAAATTTTCTAAAGTAGGGGAGACTGTGACAACCTGCACCCTTCACTTTTCATAAATGTGCATAATTGGTTCCTCAACTATTTCAAAATATTCATTTTTAACCCTCGTATTTTAATAGGACCAAAATTCACAATTTAATAAAACTTATAATTTTTATAAGTAAAAGTATGCACGTTTTATACTCACGTCTACACCCGAGCACGTATGTTTCAGACCTTGATACTCAAAGCGCTTAATTTTCGGTCCTAAAACAACTTAGAAACAGAAGGAAACAAGTCTATAACTTAAAATTGATTAAATTAGAAAAAATATTTTTTTAGCCCTCACGGTCCGCTAAGCCAGTCAAAGTCCTAGTCAAAAGTCCTAGTCAAAGTCCTAGTCAAAGTCTCAGTCAAAGTCCTAGTCAAAATCCTAGTCAAATAGTCAATTCATCTTAAAACCTTACTTTATTGTGTTGACCAATTTTAAAGCCTAATTGAATCCAAAACTAGTATAAAAACCCACCTATGACCCATTACACTTTGCACCTCTAAATCGAATGTTTCAATTCGATTAAACTCTCCCTCATACCTTTCTTCTAGAGTATATTACTTCTACATTTGAAGCTTTGATTATAAGCTCTTGTAATTGGCGAATTGGAAGCTTGATATTTTTCCTATTCGGTTTCTTTTCTTCTAAATTGGACTAGTTTCGTTGTTGAATCTTTGGAATGCTCGTATTTTCACGCTCGCTTAGTCATCTAGTCATTTGGCGAAAGTGAGTATTTCCTATCCCCTTTTTGCTTTTATTCATTTTTGGGGTGTTACATGTACATTTATACAAATTACAAATACAAGTTTACATTTTTACAATACAATTCTAGTACTATGTGCATTTGTTTACAAACGTGCTTTATGCTTAGACATTACATGTAGAATACATTTGTACTTAGTGAAATCATTAACATTGTACAAGTCGACCTTAACATTGGATAGCGCTATTGGATTGACAACCCGCCTAGGTTGATTCTTCCCCTTTTTCATCGGAGAATCCGTGGTCATTGTTAAGTTTTATCCATTTATTGGATAAGTACACTACCGTTCATTTAGTACATTATACAGTCACAGGGTTGATTTCGCTCATTTGTATGATACATAGTTTACATATTTGCACTGTAGCTTTGCACTTGAATTGTATACCTTTTTCAACTTACTATATGTATTAAAACTAGGAATGCTCACCAACATTTCTTATGTTGACCAAACCTATTTTGTACATGTTTCAGGTGCAGTTTGATCTTAGTACTATAGCATGGGACTTTAGTGCTTGATTTTAATAAGTTATTTCAATTTTCATGTTTCATTCAGACTTTGTATTTTTTTTATTTCATCTATGTAAGACAACTTAAATTATTCAATAATATATTTACATTTTAGTACCGTGTGCTTTTGAACAATCGTCACTACGTGACACCTCGATGATTCCGCCATCGGTTGGGGTGTTACAGATTGGTATCAGAGCCATGGTTATAGGGAATTTGGTTATTAGAATGCCTTTTAGCCTAGTCTATAACCATGCTTACATTCACGAGTCCTCTCGTGTTTATTTCTCTTTATCCTATTATTTTCTTTCAAGATATTTTCGCTATGATTCTTTCTCGTTATTCTTTCGGTGTGTTGTTTAAAGAAGAAGATACTCGTATTTCACAAATGAAATGATATCACTAAGTTAGGAGTGACATCCATACCTTGGTGATTAGTTTCACTCCTCTATATGTTATTTATCTTAGGAATATATCTTTGAGATAGGAGTGACATCCACACCTCAAAGAGTATTTCTTTCAAAAAGGAACTTAACCACTAAGCTGGGAGTGATATCCTTAACTTAGTGATTGGTTTCATTCCACAATCGTTTTCCAATTTTGAAATACATCTTTGAGTTAGGAGTGAAATCCAAATCTCAAGGATCTATTTTTGCATCTCGTTTTTAATCTCGCTAAAGTTTTGGAATTCACTATTGATGGGGCACGTGCAATCTGGAAGGGTGAGCGCCTGTATCCTGAGTTTTCTGTCTAGGCCTGGTATTTCGTATAAATCCCAATCAGTTGAGGGACTCATATACCTACTTGGGAACTCTTGTGATGAGCATTCACTTATAGGCTAAAGTACGCCCCCACAAGTCACTAGGAAATTTCAAATATTTGAGTTGGTCAAAGTTTCCTATAGAAACAATTCCAATGTTTTATATCATTGATATTTATGTTTGTTTATCATTTGAAGATTCCATTTAATCACTTGATGTTTCATATGCCATTATTCATTGATCATTCGCTTTTGAATCCCTTATCATCATTACTAAAACTTTTGTTTGATATATTATCGCATTAAAGCTTACACTATTTCACTTATGCTCATGATTCTTACACTATAAGGCATTACTCGTTTTGCGTTAAAACGTTTTTACCCATGACTTAAGTTTTAAACTCTGTGTTTAACTTTGATAACATCCTGATTTTAGGAATGTTGCGTCATCATACAGTTAAAAATGAACATGGTTTTTCCAAACTTATTATTTCAACCTGTTTTATACCTTCATGTTTACAAACTTACTTGATCGAAGTCACAGTATATCCTCATATACCTAATACTAATATTGCTGCACCCAGTCTCCTAAGCCATAGCCAATTATCATTAGTTAGAACTTCTTAGTCAGACTAAACTCATATATAAATGCCTACCTACACGATATGCACTAGTGCACTACTCTCTAAAACGATTAATTTGACAACTTATTCTATAAGTCTTTTCACAAAGCCTATTCTCCAAATTAGAACACACTTTTCATACACCTTGTGCCTTGAAACAAATAGCCCGCTATGAGCCCAAAGAGATGCCTTAACGATCCTGCAAATAAATGATCTTTCAATGTATAAATTTCGTAAAAGTTTGAAAATTTAAAAGGTTTCAAGTTTACCCAGTCTTAACGGGTAACACTTCGATTTTCTCAACATTTCATAACAATTAAAAATTTCTGACTTTTCAACCAACAAGTTAAAGAAACGTTTAAATACAGAAAATTTTATTTTTCAAAATTCATCAAGGCATCTGGGATCATTCACAACCTTCACATCATTTTAAATCTTGGTCTTTCGAAATACATTAGATTTACACACACTTCATGAAATGGTTTCATCTTGCATTTTATAAACTTGCATTGCATATTTTACAAATCAAATGTAAATCTGCATGTTTTCATATAACGTATCCAATATATGTTTTCGGGAGGAATTTGCAACTAATAATATACCTTATAACACTTTTCAAACTCGACTTCTCGTAAACACATGAAAATGTGTACCTACAAAATCTTTTCAAGTGAACCTGTTTTGAACTTAAAACATTCTTCGGTTTCCAAAAGGTTATCCTCATACCAGTAGACTATACGTCTGTTCTGCGCACTTTCATTTACAGTAAATTTCATTATTTTTTTACACCATTCTATTTATAGTTACATTCGTACATTATCTTATTATTTTTGTATTATTCTTTTGTTGGTAGTTATTTTCACGCATTATTCGCAACTATTCTCGCACTAGTTATTAGTAGTTATTCTTACAACACTAGTTTTGAGCATTAATTTAACTCGTTTACTTTCATTTTGTGCAAATTGTGCGATTTACTCGATTTACGTTATGCTAATCTTTCAATCGATATTTTATGCTATACTTATATACTTACATGAACGCATATTTGGTATGCATATTTTTTTTTTGTTGTGAGCAAAACCCTGTTATACTTTACATTATTGTGTTCATCATCATGACCAACGAACATACTAATTGATAGCTCGTATGAGATCTAAGCCAGTTCCCATGTACGACTCGGTTCAGAGTATTCCTCTAACCCAAGGGGAACGGTGTAATCCTCAGAGTTTATCAATATGGTTGTTTAGAGCCCAATGAGGTGAACAAAAATTTACCGGTTAAGGGTGAACCCGGAAGGTGGAGAACCCCTAATCATGTCTTATACTTACACATTAATCTCATTACGGTTAAAAGGTGAACCTGAAAGGGGAAGAACCTCTAACCGCATCTTATACTTGAGCAGTATCCACTACTTAACACATTTTGGTTGCACGCATTGTTTCTTGTATTACTTATGTTAGTGTTATGGAAAAGCATAACACCCTAGTGTAAGGTAAATCGATGATTACGGTCCGGAACGCAATCATGGATTTACAGGTACATGGGGGTGGTGTGTGATTCTACTGAGGCTATTGGTAGACAATCAGTACGAGTCCAAAGTATCAGTAGTGTGGTGGGTTAGCTGCGGTACACCCTATATATAAGCACGAGCGATATTGTGGGAGCGGACTAGGAGTCTGACCAAGAACCTACCCATTACTATCTTTTCATTAGATCATTGATTAATAGCTAGCCTTTCAATAAGAACATTTTACATAAGCTTTAATTAGTTTTGTTGGAGCCTTCCTTGTTGACACCTCTATAGAAAACCTTAAACTTTGTATACTCTTACACTCTCTGTTAGTCGAAACCCTGTTGCATGTCCTTAGTAAAGTTCGGTCAGGAATCTTTCTAAAGTAGGGGAGACTACTTTCATTAGTGCCTCTGCCTTCACCCGTTTGCCTTCACCCGTTACACGTTCCCAAAACCTTTCTCGTTTAAACTCTTAACTTTCTAACATTGGGTCAACTGTCAAGGATTTTGAACCTTTTACTTTGGGTATTAGACAACTATTTTAAATTTTGTCAAATCATAAATGATGGAATTTTCTTTTAAAAATCCAGTTGACTATTACAACGCCTTTTGTTTCATGGAAACCTTCACTTGAAAGTAATTTCGGGACGAAATTTTCTAAAGTAGGGGAGACTGTGACAACCTGCACCCTTCACTTTTCATAAATGTGCATAATTGGTTCCTCAACTATTTCAAAATATTCATTTTTAACCCTCGTATTTTAATAGGACCAAAATTCACAATTTAATAAAACTTATAATTTTTATAAGTAAAAGTATGCACGTTTTATACTCACGTCTACACCCGAGCACGTATGTTTCAGACCTTGATACTCAAAGCGCTTAATTTTCGGTCCTAAAACAACTTAGAAACAGAAGGAAACAAGTCTATAACTTAAAATTGATTAAATTAGAAAAAATATTTTTTTAGCCCTCACGGTCCGCTAAGCCAGTCAAAGTCCTAGTCAAAAGTCCTAGTCAAAGTCCTAGTCAAAGTCTCAGTCAAAGTCCTAGTCAAAATCCTAGTCAAATAGTCAATTCATCTTAAAACCTTACTTTATTGTGTTGACCAATTTTAAAGCCTAATTGAATCCAAAACTAGTATAAAAACCCACCTATGACCCATTACACTTTGCACCTCTAAATCGAATGTTTCAATTCGATTAAACTCTCCCTCATACCTTTCTTCTAGAGTATATTACTTCTACATTTGAAGCTTTGATTATAAGCTCTTGTAATTGGCGAATTGGAAGCTTGATATTTTTCCTATTCGGTTTCTTTTCTTCTAAATTGGACTAGTTTCGTTGTTGAATCTTTGGATTGCTCGCATTTTCACGCTCGCTTAGTCATCTAGTCATTTGGCGAAAGTGAGTATTTCCTATCCCCTTTTTGCTTTTATTCATTTTTGGGGTGTTACATGTACATTTATACAAATTACAAATACAAGTTTACATTTTTACAATACAATTCTAGTACTATGTGCATTTGTTTACAAACGTGTTTTATGCTTAGACATTACATGTAGAATACATTTGTACTTAGTGAAATCATTAACATTGTACAAGTCGACCTTAACATTGGATAGCGCTATTGGATTGACAACCCGCCTAGGTTGATTCTTCCCCTTTTTCATCGGAGAATCCGTGGTCATTGTTAAGTTTTATCCATTTATTGGATAAGTACACTACCGTTCATTTAGTACATTATACAGTCACAGGGTTGATTTTGCTCATTTGTATGATACATAGTTTACATATTTGCACTGTAGCTTTGCACTTGAATTGTATACCTTTTTCAACTTACTATATGTATTAAAACTAGGAATGCTCACCAACATTTCTTATGTTGACCAAACCTATTTTGTACATGTTTCAGGTGCAGTTTGATCTTAGTATTATAGCATGGGACTTTAGTGCTTGCTTTTAATAAGTTATTTCAATTTTCATGTTTCATTCAGACTTTGTATTTTTTTTTTTTATTTTATCTATGTAAGACAACTTAAATTATTCAATAATATATTTACATTTTAGTACCGTGTGCTTTTGAACAATCGTCACTACGTGACACCTCGATGATTCCGCCATCGGTTGGGGTGTTACAGTCACTTTTGTCACTATTATTATTATTATTATATATATATACAATTTTTTTCGCACCTCCTATCTTGAACGGCACATTTTATCCTCATAATAATAATAATAATAATAATAATAATAATAATAAATAATAATAAAGTTAGTCATTACATTTTACCACCTACTAAACCATACATAACCCATTAACCTAAACCAATCCCTACCTAAAGCCCAAACCCAACCATTTCTCCTTCCTTTGTGGGCCTTACCGAAGCCCAGACATGCAGGCCCATATACCCGGCCCACCTTCCCTTTCCCCTTACCTATTTAAAAAAAAAAAGAGAGAAAAAACTTTGCGTCAGCCAAGAAACGAACTCGGGTACCTAGCCGGCTCAACACAACATCACACGCCAATAACCACTGGACCATGAGGCACTTTGTGTTTGTATAGGAAGCATTAATTATATATACCATCTTCGCGTCTGAACATCTCCTTCTTCTCTGCTGTTTGCGTGACCAGCCAAGCACCACAGCTTGGTCAACCTTCCAAACTAATATTCAAACGCGTCTTAATAGCGTGATTACCGGCCCATTTCAAGTTAAATACGCGTACGATTACCATTACTTCACACCAATTTTAACATAATTATCCGCATTATCATCACATCAAGTCAATACTTACCCAATTCGTCAATCCGAGCTTCCACTATAAATTGGACCTCTCACATCATTCACAACTCGCCGTCAATCCTCTCAAAACCTCTCATTTCTGTTATTAATCGTTCAATCAAAGAAATTTTGATCGTATTTGACTTCGGCTTTGACCGATCAATTCTCATACGTAACGTCTTTGTAAGTATCTTTTTCTTGTGGGTTTTGACCTTCGGGATACACACAACGATAACCCTAAGGTTAATAGGGTTATCGTTGTGTAATCTGATCAATTGCAAATCTAGGGCTCATATGTTTGAATTTGGGGAAGAACACGATTTTACTTATATTATTTATTTTAAATAAACTGAACCCAAACACAACCACTGGTCTGGACCAAGTGGTTGTGTCTGGTGCATTGTGAACCGGACCACACGGGTTCGAATCCCACTCCATACATTTTTTTTTTGGGCTTTTCAATTTATAGATTTAAATTATATAATTATTCACTTTAATTATTTAAAATACTTATAAGCTTTCAAAAATTCCCAAAATTTTACATAATGATGTTCATACCCTAAATATCATTATTCAGATTTTTATTTCCGAAAATTTATTTATTTAATATATATAATAAATAATTCAAGTTTATTCTATTTTATTTATAAAATTCTATAAAAATATCAAAACGATTTTATAAAATTCCAAAAAAATTATCCTAAACTTGTACAACAATAAACATTTCAGAAATAATTTTTATTTCTGAAAAACCGTTCATTTTATATTTTTAATCAATTTTTGTTAGTTTTAATCATAAATAAATCATAATAAATTCATTTTTTCAATATTTTTGCACCAAAATTTTACATAAATTATTTCTATTCATTTGGAACAGAAATACAATTTTTAATTTAAAAATTCTTTAATTTTAATATTTTTAGATATTAAAGTTATATTTAGACAATTTGAAATAAATAGATTATATATTCTATTTTCAAGAAAATAATTTTATAAAAATTATTTTCATACTTAAAACCTTATGTTGTGACTATATTCAACTTAAAATTTTACAAAGAGACTTTTATTTATTTATTTATTAAATTTCTTATATTTAATAAACAATTTATTTATTAATCAAATAAACGTTTATCCCCAATTCGAAGCCCTAGAAAATACTTATAGACCAAATAGACTTAGACTTATTTGTTACATTATACATAGGGTGATACTTGGCAACGTTGGATTATACTTATTCAATCACACAAGACTTACCACCTTGCTAAGGTGAGTATTACTTATCCCCTTTTGCCGCTTTTACAACTTTTGGGGTGATTCATACACAAGTATACAAAACTTTCGTATTCATTTACACATACATTTTATTCATTTACAATTCATATACGTGTCTTGTTTATCTTTGTGCTTATGCTTGAACATGAACATAGCTTACATACAAAATCATACATTTAGACATAACTTATGTTATGGTGCTCATTTAGACGTAACTTATGTTACGATGCTCATTTAGACATAACTTTGTGTTATGGTGCTCTTTTAGACTCACACGTGTTGAGGTGCTCATTATCAATTTCATTGTACAACTTTACATGTGATCTTTGTCTTGTTTGGTTACTTGCATGTTTACATAATGCCTTGGTGATGCTAGACACATGAATTGTACTACTTTTCAAAACTTATACTATATGTACAAAACTAAGTAGTACTCACCAACATCATATGTTGACAAAATTATTTTCGTGCATGTTTCAGGATAAGCTGCTTGACGCTTCACATAGGACTTTGGACTTAGATTAAATCAATCAATTATCTTCATTTATGTTGTCTTGTATTTAATTTCACATGTTGTAAAACAATATTCAATAATCATATATTTACATTTTAGTACCATGAGCTTTTGAACAATCGTCACTACGTGGCACCTCGATGATTCCGCCATCGGTTGGGGTGTTACAGCGACCACCGCGAGAGCGGCCACGGCCTCGATCCGAAGTCTGGTAGTATGGAGGGTTGTTTGAAGAGGTTGGATTCGGTGGTGTGGTAGCCGCGAGGGCTGTGGCAGCAGTGGAGGCGGCACGAGAAGATTGACGCTTCTTTTTACTTTCTTCCTGATTAAGCTTAGACCGGACCTCATTGAAGGAGGGTAGTGGCTCGCGATTCTGTAGGACCGTCGAAATACCATCATACTGTTCGGGTAGGCCTGTGAGAATTTTGATGACAAGCATTCGATCATCGACAGGGCAGCTTAGACTTGTGAGCTGTTCAGCGAGATGTTTGGCGCGTTGGCAATAGTCCGCCATAGAAGTAAAGTTTTCCAGATTCAAGTTAGCAAAATCCTGGCCAAGGAACACTGCTTGCGTATTATTATTGTCCTGAAACTCATGCTCGACAGCAGTCCAAGCTTCGTGGGCAGTTTGACCGGGTACAATGACGCTGTTAAGAAGAGATGGAGCGATGGTAGCATAGATCCACTGAAGCACCAGGGCGTCAAGACGAGCCCAAAGTGCCTCAGTGGCTGCAGCAGGTTTAGGGGATAAGTGGGCGAGGACTTCATAAGCTTGGCAGTGGACCCGAAAGAGAGTCTTCTAGGTCGAATAATGGGTTGAATCCTTCTCGAGCAGGATAGGTATATGTGATTTTATGTTGGAAACGGTGAGGGCTGGATGGATCTTGGTGTCCATGAGGGAGGGGAAGAGATGGAAGATGGATAGTAGGGAGAAAGAGGGTAGAAAAGCTGCTGCTGTGTGCGGCAGAAAGAAGATCTGCAGCGGCAGAAAGAAGGCAGCCGTAGGGTTAGGAAGAAGGTGCAGGATCGATTTTTGAACTTGATACCATGAAAGAATTGGTATTCAACTTGATCTCTTCCATTAACATACAATGGGTATATATAATTACCCGAATCTCCTAATTCGGTGGAGATCTACTATCCATAATTATTTACAATAATAAATGTATATTACAATCATACCAAATATATATTATCTAATACTTTAA
The DNA here is from genome assembly GCA_028751855.1 of Ambrosia trifida. NCBI lineage: Eukaryota > Viridiplantae > Streptophyta > Magnoliopsida > Asterales > Asteraceae > Ambrosia > Ambrosia trifida. The sequence goes on from CM054126.1 coordinate 28,185,825, forward strand.
CCCATGACTAGCCAATGAGTCGAACCTGCATAATCAAATTGGTGGTTAATAATTGGTGTATGATTGTATTTGTTTTTTTTTTTTTTTTAACGGCCAACAAATCAATCCCAAGCATTCTTGAAGTACCCACTGGACAAAGGAGTGCTCCGAGAATAGCCAGGGTCCACCAGTGATTTCACACCAGTTCCCGGGGAAAACCCGCCGCCCGAAGGCCTACTACGGTAAAACCCGGCCCACCAGCAGTATTTTGGTGCCGGTAGGACTCGAACTCCCCATCTTCTATAAGGAAAGCAAGGAGGGTGTCGCTCCACCACAAGAGGATTGGCGATTGTATTTGTTACATTGGGAAAAAAATAGTTACTTGTTTATATGAGAGATGTAATAAATCTTTTTCAAAAGTTGAAAATGGGTAGATAACAACTACTAAGGATATTGTATTTTTATTATGTATTTTCTAATAGATATGGTAGTGTTTTTTTTTTATTACGTGACCTGACCAATTTTAAATAGATCAAAAAATCAATAATGGAGTGATATACATTCAAATACCGTAAATCAGTGACACCTATACAAAAAAAGTTCCAGCTCCGTGACAATAAGGAAGTACGGAAACTCTAAAAACAAATGAGTTATCTTTTGCTTTCTAGTCTTTTTGGAAACCAAATAAAAAAGTTATAAAAAAAGCCCTTGAATCCATTCCCCTTTAAAATAGATTCAAAAGGATAGATGTTACATGTCAAGAATAGATTTAAAAGCATGTCAAAGAAGGTCATATCTCCTTATCCAATTCAATCCATTCCCCTTTAAAATAAGCATTCATGGTATTTGTAAATGGAGGCATGGTGACAAAGAACAAAACACCTCCCATTCTAATTCGTAAGAATGAAACAGGGAAACAAACACACCTATCATCATCATCTATTTATTCACCTACCTCATATAAAACCCATTTATATAAGTTATTTTTTGTTTATAAAAACTGTTTTAACAATTTATAAACATATTTTATAAAACTGCCCCTTTTATATCATTAAACGATTTTGTTCTAGCAAACAAAAAATACAAGCTTAATTTATCTACGCCAAATTATTTAGTTATTTTTTTCGAACAACAACTTCAATAAAAGACTAAATTTCAATTTTTTTTTCATTTACGTTTATATCAGGTTTCAAAGCATTTACATTTAAAAATGATGAGTTATGTACTTTACGTTTCAAAAATTTGCACGTTTTGTCTTTTGACACTAACCCGGTTAGTTTTTCTCATTCAATCAGATAATGTGCCAGGCGCATGAGAGTATAATTGTCATTTAACTCACCACCCACTACTGCCACCACATGCACCACCACTAGGGGTGTTTAGAAAAACCGCAAATCAAATAAAAACCGAAAACCGAACCATAACCGAAACCGAAATGCTTATTCGGTGTTTGGTTTGGTTTTTGGTTCTACATTTTTTTTATTTGGTTTATTTGGTGTATTTGGATAACCGAATAAACCGGTAAAATAATTAACTATTAAATAAAAATAATAATATTTAATAACTCATATATAATATATAAGCCCAAAATATTAAACCCAACCGAAAATAAATAAAGCCCACCAATTTATAGAGGTAATAATCTGAGTACAAACTAGTAAACTAGGGTTCATTTTACTATTTCTAATTTTTATAATGTTTCTGTTTGCGTGGTTTGATTTTTTGGTTTATATTTATTGCAAACTTTCTTTTCGAATTTTGGAACATATAGGTATATAAGTTAGAGAAAAAAAACTTCGTTTGAATTTGGTTCGTTTGGTTGAATTTGGTTTGTTTGGTTTTAAACCGAAACCGAACCGAATTCAATTTGGTTGAATTTGGTTTGGTTTTCATATTCTTAATTTGGTTTGGTTTGGTTTTTGGTTTGAGGTACAAAATTTTGAAAACCGAATAAACCGAATCGAATAAACCAAATAAACCGTAAACCGAACCGATTAACACCCCTAACCACCACCACCCACCACCGCCCCCACCTGCACCACCACCATCCACTACCGCCCCCAACCCTCCACCACTGTCAACACCACCACCACTACATCTGAAAATAGAACTCCTTCCTTCTCTATCTCTATTTGTCTCTACTACTACCACCACCCCGTCGATACCCTAGCCCCAATTCCTGAAAAAGTTATAAGCGCCATTGTTCCCCACGCCATTGTTCCCCACCTTGGTTGAAACCATGACCGGCTGTCTAATAATTAATGTGTTTCGGGTGGTGATTAGGTACCTAAAACCTTCATTTTAGTCTAAGAGTGAAGCATACATTTGAATGACTTGGTTACAAATCTGGCTTCTGTCTATCCCAATTATTTGCATCAACATTATCACCTTCTTCAATTGCGATTCCATTAAAGCAACCAACAGTCCCGATCCACATGTCCCATACATTCAACCGGGCCCTACCGAATCGTAAGCCATCGTTTACGTTCAAACCATATTCAAACATCTTGATAATTTGCTCAACGTGTAACCTTAGAGGATCACATGTCACTAACGATATTGTTATAAGTTGTGCCTTAAATTTTCTCTTTTCTTTTCGATTCACATTAGATTCTCAATCATCATTCATCAATTTACACTAAAATCACTAAATTGTATCTCTCATTTGCAATTAACCAATACTTTTTATACATTTATCATTATATTTCTTTCTCTTCTCCTTTTATAATCACTTTCACAAAATACTAAAAAAATAAATGGAGGGGAACAATGTCACCCCTAAATATCCAAATAAACAGTAACATTTTCTCTCTTATCTACTCATAACCCGTCAAATTAGTTTTTAAAATATAAAAAAAACCCATTCACAAGATATGATGAAACTAATGCGAATAGAAAAACAATCAGTCCGCGTTTCACCTATTCGTTTACAAACCTTCATAGTAACAAACATTTAAAAGTACATTTTAAAGATTGTTTTTCTAAAACATGGTCGCGTCAACAATTTATCAAGTAGTCAAATTGTCACCATCTTTTCATAAATATTGCAATTAATCACGTTGTCGGTGTAATTTTCATCAAGCGCTATTAGTTGGTGATATAGTACTTGTAACTATTGCCTAGGTCCAAGTCTTCGGTTTACACTAGAAGTTAATTTGCAAAGTTATATGATAAATGAAACCAAGATTAAACACTAATTTGGTACACTAAATAATATCTTCTATATTTTTATCGTTACATTTTCTGTCTCATCATTCACAAACACCTTCAAATGATATTAAAAAATTATGAAGGGTGAACAATGTGAATGTCGTGTCAAATACAAAGATGAACATTAACCTTTTCTCTCACTTCCACACACAACCACTTATCAAACTTTAGAGAGCTCACTCACAATGTTATGGAAAACCTTATGTGAATGGTACAAATACATGGTAGAAACATCAAATATAGTATTTCTACACTAAGGGGTGCCACAAGTGTGTTAAAAAGTTAACTTTGAAGATTTAAGATCAAATATCCATCTGTAAGTAGGGCTGTTAACGAGCCGAGCTGAACTGAGCGGACCTTTGCTCATGCTTGGCTCATTTACAAACCGAACCGAGCCGAACGGCTCGTTTACAACCGAGCCGAAAACCGAACGAGCATTTTTCGAGCGAGCGACGAGCGGCTAGTTTTTTCGGACAACTATAAATTCAGGATGTTTCCTTTAATTAATGTTTATATATAATAAATTAATAAAAATTATATCGAGCAGAACTGAGCCGAGCGGACCTTTGCTCGTGCTTGGCTCGTTTACAAACTGAACCGAGCCGATCGGCTCATTTACAACTAAGCGGAAAATCGAACGAGCGTTTTCCAAGCAAATTCCAAACGAGCGGCGAGCAATTGATAAGCGTCGAGCTATTTAAACATCCATATTAGTAAGAAAAGAGAAAACGGATGGAAGAATAAGTACCAAGAGATAATTAACCTCATCTAACACTTTCTAATTGCAAAAACGCAAAACTCACAAGAATTTAGGGGGTGTTTGGGATTGATTATTTAAAACAGATTATGCGTTTTGGAAAAGCAGGGGTGGATTTGCTTATAGATTATTGCGTTTTGGTAGCCAAAAAAACTGATTATCTACGTTTTCAAAACGCAATCCAAACAGTAAAAACTGATTATCTGCATTTTTAAAGCGCAATAATTTAAAAATCAGATTCAAAACGCAATCCCAACTTTGATAAATTAGCAAACCAAACCCCCTAATTATCCATTTTATTAAACACTAAATTTAGGCTAAGTTATTTTTAACCTCCTAGTTGACAACTTAAATTTTATAAATTTCCCCAACATAACAAAATAGAAATTTTCATATAAAATATAATAATAACCCTGAATATACTTATAATAAAATCAGGATATTACATGACTATATGTGTAGTGGTGTTAGTGAGTTAGATAAAGTTTATGGTGGTAAGAAGTCAAGGGTTCAATCGCCATGGTGTGCAAGTTTAGTCATCTAACAAAAAAAATAAAATAAAACGACAACATGTGTAGTTATAGCTGATGTTGACAACGATTATGTCATAACCGTCCATATTAGAAACTTTACTTGTTTAAACCAAAAGAGAAACACATACATAAAAGACTACAAAGGAAAATGATTTAAAGAAACCAGTTTTTAGATGAAAATCGGTATGAATTACGATAGTTCTTTTTTTGAATTATAAAAAAGGATTAAAGGGCATTACCATTGGCGGACTGATATGGCCCAACCAATAGAAGAAGCCTATCCAACAACAATGAATCCAGCTGCAATGGATCGGCCCAAACGAACAATCAAGAAAAACTACAATTATGACTTACGAAACCGTCCCTGTAGTTTGTGCCAATATGTCAATCAAGCCCAAAACTTTAAAAATTGCTTTAACAGTCCCTGAGTTTTGACAAAATAGGCCAAAACAGTCCATTTCGTTACTGGAGTTAAGTCAGTGTCGTTAAGTCATGGGTATAATGGTGCATTTACCATCTGAATAGCAATGGAAAAGATGAAATGTTTTTTTAAAACAAAATACAAATTTGAGAGACCTGTTTTGGCAACATTGACAAACACTAGCTATTTCTTCAATTCCTCTTTCTATCAAATCAACCAAAACCCTAATTCCCAATCCTTCAATTCCTTCAATATCTTCCTCCATAATCCCTTAATCAATGGCTGCTACTGTGACTGTTCTTTCGGCTATCAGCTTCTGTGATCGAACAAACCCGCTGCAAGTTCCGGATGTCACTTTGTGATAGTAACGATTCAACCAACTTTGTTCGATTTTGTGGTTATCAAGAAACAAGAGAAGATTGAGGAGGAACAGAATAAGAATAAGTGTTTTAGAAATCTATGTTTTGATGGTTTTATATATATATATATATATATATATAGAGAGAGAGAGAGGGGAGATGGGAGAGAAGAAAGAGGGAGAGAAGAGATGAGAGAGAAGAAGTTAAAGTTAAAATACGGTGTTCTGTGTTCTGGTCGATCAAAAAACCAGCATCGAAGAACAACAATTAAAATGGACATTTAAATCGAACAATAATCAAACCCTCCTGGTCGTTCTGTGTTCTGGTTGATCTTGCGTGATTCTGGTCGATCTTCTTCTATAATTCGGATCGATGTTCTCTTCGATCTCGTTATTCACTAAAGTTAGCAAGGGTGGTGGTGGTGAAAACAGAGGAAGGGAAGAGAATTCAATATTACCTTGATAAAATGGTTAGTTTATCACATATTTTGTTCCTGTATAGAAACTGAAACAACACACCACAAATGATATTAAGTGAAAACAGAGGAAGGGAATTGCAACAGATAAGTATACTTACTAATTACCACAATCATTTCGTATTAATAAACATTGATTGAATTAGAAGTGAACAAATTGAGGAGTGGGGGGGGGGGGGGGGGAGGGAGACAATGGTGGGTGGTAAGTCTGATGCCAACAATGGTGGGGAAGAAGACACCATAGATCAGATATCATTGGGGAAGAAGACAATTTTATAGGTGAGTTGACCATAATACCCCTGACTAAACGATACAGACTTACCCCAGTTAAGTCTTTGGACTGTTTTGGTCTATTTCGTCAAAAGTCAGAGACCGTTCAAGCAATTTTTAAAGTTTTGGGCTGGACTGGCATATTGGCCCAAACCACAGGGACAGTTTTGGTAATTAACTCTAGTCAATAAACTTTTCTTAACAACAAAATTGGATTACTGATGGACTACTGGAATATAATTATGTCACCGGTGGAATCACCCGATCATATCTATCTCCACTAGGCAATAATGTCTATACACCAATTCAAGAGGAAACCCAATATGTTTGGAAAAACCCCCCTTGAGAATCGAACTCTGGACTAAATAGTTCTAAAGTCTTTTCTCACCTTTAAAATGCCACTAGGCTATGATGCCATTGGCTTAGTAAACTACTTTCCTTTTTATTAGTGCATGTTCCTTTATTTGTGCCATGATCATTACATGAATCATGGATTAGTGGTAGAAGTTTTAGTTGTTTCCTACTTATTATTTTTTTTGAAAGGTTTAGATCAATGGAAATCCTTATACAACCCTAACCTATTGGTCTTAAGTTCGAATCCCTACCCACGCACCGGTGTCCTCCTTGCCTAAGCTCAAACCGTCACGGGGATTTTTTTTGTGGTGTGCATGGAGCGAACCTGTGACCTCCCCCCAGGATGGGAACCCCTAAGGGAAAACCCACCCTACCTCAAACCAGCTGAGCTGGAGATCATTGGCTGTTTCCTACTTATTATATACTATCATTTTCAATAATAAAAAAAATGAGAAAACTATCCCGAGGTTCATCTCTATTCTCCTTGTTTATGTGAGTTTGACCTAACTTTCATCTTCGTTCTCCATGCCTCCTTGTAAAGACGACTACACCATAGACGACCCTGTTTCCCCTGGATCGAACGCCTTGATCGAGTCCTCATAAACCATGATTCTATTAATATAAAAGATTCTAAAGAATGCCACATGTCATCAGCAAATCTATTCTCCCAATTTTAATTTTAATATTATTTATATTTCTTCTAATTTTAATATTTTTCTTTACTATATAATAGATAGAATCTTTAATCCTTATTTTTTTTCAATCTCTTATTAATTAAATATATAAAATATTAAATCATAATTTTCATGTTTATCTCTTCTATAAAATAATAATATTAAATATTTTTTACTTCTCCTATAGTCCTATTATACAAATATTAAAATTTTAATTTTCTCACTTATTACTTATCTATATAATACATCTATTTAAAATACTAGTCGAAACCCTCGTGTTGCAGCGGAGTGGACATCACATTCCTACATGAAAAATTTTGGATGCGAACATAATAAGGTCACTTGGGTACAGACATAATAAGGTCACAAACAAATTTGAGAGCATGAACATTGGTGATGATCATGGATACAAACATAGATTCCGTTTTACTCGCCACTCGCGTTGCGGCGTGAACTTTTTTGTGGTTCTTGCCATCTAAAATGCAAACCGCAAACAATGTGGATTGTGTTTGCCGTTCTTGTTATCTAAAATGGAATCTACTGTGTACAAAGTGGGAGTATTTCTAGCAGCGTCAGTCTTGTTAATTATAAAGGTAGCGGCTGTATTACAAGATGCAAGTATTTTTGCTGGTTAAACGATACAGAAGACAAAACAATTCTCCCCTTTGCCAAATACTCGTGCAACGGTATTAGGTGATTGTCACAGTACATATCGTCAACCAAATCATCTTTGCTCGCCGCCCGCCTTATGTTTGTTTTCTCTTAGCTCCTCCTTCAGTGTCATAGACAAGTCAGAAACATCAATCTGCCAGCGATAACACAGGTTGTCTTCTTTCTCTCCGATTCTCGGATGAGAGTACTGATTTCTTTAAGACCCGAGAACATGCTATGATTTTATGGAACTCCGGTGACAACACGGCGTTGCATAGGTCGAATTTTTCTATTTGTTTGTTGTCATTATCTGAATAGAAACCTTATGAAATAAAACTAGATGATCCAATAACATTTTCACAACTTTGTTATCATGAAAATGAGAATTTAACAAAGGAAAATGAGCCCCATTCAATTCATCCACTAAGACCAAAATTTAATGAGAAATCATGACCATGTCACTAAAGGATGCTTAGCTATCAAATCTCATTCTCAGTGACTTTAAAGCATGTGTTAAACGCCCTAAACATTAAATGGCGAAAGGAATAAATGAGTTTCCATCATAAGTCATAACTAATTGACATTAGTGGAGCTTAGATAAATATCTAATTGTATCTATTCCGTTTTCTACAGACAAAAATATTAAAGAAATCAATTCATATATACTTAATAAGATTCCCTCTAAGTATGTCCTTAAAATTTCTTATGAAATCTGGACGATAAGGGAAATCAAATATAAAATATATGAAATATTCTCGTTCACACGCATCATTAAAACTTATTATTTGGAGATACTAAGAGACCTAAAAGATTAGTGGGAGCATTAGATGACCTACTTATGACTTGCAAAAGTTACAGAGGTGGGGAGAATGACAATTTGATCTACCCTCAAATTACACCTCGTTCATTGGACAACGCTTTATCACAACTTGTCTCCTTAGCATTTAATGTACTCCTAACAAAGTTTTTTGGATGCCTAAATATGGGCGAACTTAGATTTCTTACTAAAGTAACCCTCATCAAGAGAAACGACAATAAAATCATTAGGTTGTTTTCTCTATTAAAATCTATGGATCTTCCAAATGTTAGATCTTAAGCATGCCAAATTCATTAAGATTTCTAAGGTAAGTGGGAGCAGTAAAGTCCTTATTATGACTTTTCGGAAGTACAAGATGCGGGGGAGAGACTCATTAAAATTCGAGACTCATTAAGTTTAACTCTGAATTTAACTTCGATTATTCCTCTTGTACACCTTACTACACCAACTCTTACACACTTAGAAACTAATATTGCTCCTTATATACCTGAAAATAAAAACATTTAACTAAAGTTAAGTTTGTATCATAATAAACCCAATGTTTAACTCAGGAGGTCATTTGGGTCTAAAAGCCCACTAACTTTGATGATTATGTAACCTACCTGACTAATACAAAAATGGATGTTTGGAAAGTTTACCGATCATACCTCTTTTAATTAAATCATTAGTATCAATCAATCTTCTAAATGGAATAAAGCTATTATTAGCAAAATTTAATTCCATAAATTAGAATAACGTTTAGGATTTGGTTGAATAACCTAAAGGTATTCATAATTAAACCAGATCCGAATGGGAACGTTGTTAGATAAGATTGATTGTAAAAGATTATACTCAAGGAGGGATTAGATTATCAAAGAATCTTCTTATCTGCATTACAAAAGATTTCTTTGAGGATCATTACCGTCCTAGTAGCTCATAATGACTAAGAGCCACATTAGATGGACATTAAGACAACTTTCCATAACAATGACCTACATGTTCATTAAGCAACCTGAAAGTTCTAAACTGAAGGTTAAGAACACTTAGTTTGTAAGTCAATAAGATCCATGTATGGGTTGATGCAATCATAAAATGTGTTTGAATCATAATGAAATTACTCTTCATCGAGAACTAAGTGGATTAAAGAACCTACCTCAAGATGAGTGGGAGCAACTAATGAAAACTTGTCCTTACATAGATGACGTTTCTCTTGACAAGTATATGTTACCTAAGTCAAAGCATTGTTCATGCATAATTTTGACATGATGAGCATCGGGGATCCCTCTTACGTGATAGGAATCAAAATATACCGAGATAGACCCAACGAGATATTAGTTTCATCCCATAAGTTTTAATCTAAGCGGGTCCTTACGTATGTAACATACAACATTGCTCTCCTTTAGAGGATAATAGGATAATTTGAGATTATCACCTTATGCTTCATTAATTAGAAGACTGATGTAAATTTAAGTCTATGCTTGTTTATGATATTGTTCGTATTGCTTGATACTAGACTTGTCTAGATTGATGAAAAGCATCTAATGGAACATTACAATATCTTTAAGAAACAAGAGACTATAATCTAAAGAAGAAGTGAGAACCTAAAGTGATTGACTACTCCTACTCTATATATTCAAAGGAAATCAATTGTGTCAATTTCGGGGTATATTATAACGTCAGCAGACATAACTATCTTATGGAGGAGTCATAAGGAACTGTTAACAACAACCTAAGTTATCATGACATAATGTGTTGCTGATCACAACAGAATGGTCATTAAATATTGTTGCTAAATTTATCAGTTGACTCATAACTTATTAACTCCATATAAATACTAAGTTGAAGACTTACTGTGATAAAGTCAGCTACCCTAACTTCTCGAACAGTAACAGTTTGAGAGGAGCTGCATTAGAGTTCGATACGAAATTGTTGTTCGCTTATGTTAAGAACAAATAGAGGAAATCAGAATTTTGTATCGAATGCATTCATGATATGCTTATGGCTCCAATAAGTAAAGGTCTATTACCTATAAAGTCTCACTAAGGGCCAACTAAGAGAAAAGGGTTTTACTAATGACTAATGATTAATGATTAATGATTAATTTTCCTCATTATGATTTGTATGCTAAGCTAGCATAATGGCATAAAGACAACAATATAACAAATCAACAACTAAGGCATTAACGTTAATTGATCCTAATGTTAAGTTCTAAATTTGGGTGTAATATGATTAATGGGGGTCCTAAGTCGAATAAAGACTTAACGGCTGTATTTCTATGCTACATTTTGGGTTTAGAACTAAAATGAGTATTAATCTCTGCAGACTTACGTAATACTCATAATAAATGATTACTCGGTTAAGTGGGAGAATGTTGGAATAAATATACGTAACTTTTGTATATTTATCGATAGCCATTATAATCATTTATATTATGATGATCAATTATTAATATTATCCTAAGCCCAATAACAGATATGTCTTTGATGGGCGGACTATCATTAGATGGGCCTTATTAGGGCGTCCCCTGTGTATGTATAAATAGAGAGGTTATTATGAGATTAGGGTTGACACACAATCATAACAACATAACACCATTAGCAGTCCCCTATCTCTCTCTCTCTCTCTCTCTCTCTCTCTCAATGTGTTCATAACTTAAGAACACACAAACCATCAGAACTGCATACCCTAAAGGGAACCCGAATCCACTGACAAACATGTCAACCTCAAGTCTCTTGCGACATGAGTAGCAGGTCTCATGGATCTATCAGGTATTACTATTATTATTATGTTTTCCATTACATACAGTCAAAAGTAATCAACAAACTAAACCACTCATATTTTTACATACCAAAATGTGTCGCTTAGATTTTCAGACCAAACTCAAAACTTTCCCTGTTTATAACAGCTTGAGTTAATCAAGTTACTTAAGAATGATCCATTTTTTTTACTCATTTAAGCAATTCATACACAAAAAAAGGTAGAATTATCTTTTATATATGTGATAAAAGGTGCCCAAAATACATATTTAACTGGATTAAAGGAGAGAAAAGGATGAATTTACATGTATTGCGTGAAATTGCACTAGAAAAACAATTTTCACTTTGGCTTTCTCGACTTTCCATTTGATGGCCTGTTGACATTGTTGCATAAACCAAAAGCACTCAACCTGAAAACTATTGAATTGACAAGAAAATAATTCAATATCATTGCAAAAATTAGAGTATAAACTTTAGAACAGTCATAAACACAATTCATTGACTTATATAAACACACCCAAACATAACTAATCCTAAATACAAATTAACCAACCAATTAAACACACACTCAACAATCTCACCTGATTATCATCGCTGATTTTAAAGGTATGATCCAATGGAACGTTGAGATCAACCCTAACGAACATTCTCTTACCCTTCAGATTTGCTTCTGTTAAACTACTTACACTCTTCTTCGTCACCATTTTAATAGTTTCAGATTCATTAAAATAACACAAACGCAAATTATTAAGATCACAAACAGAGAACAATTTGACCTATTTACTTGAAGAATGATGGATTGGATTGAACTTATGACGATGACGGATGATTCGAGTGGAAAGATCGAGAACGGAACCCTAGAAGTGAGTGAGTCGGTGGTTTGAATGTCGTCGCCTTTTATAGAAGAAACCAGAGTAGGGAACCTTTGGGTTTGATAACTCGACTCCAAATAACCACCATTTGACGGTAATAAACCTTCTTCTATCGACGCTTCTCTCTCTCTCTTTTGTTGTTGCTCTATCTATATATAAATATACATGTCCTAAACTCTAATAGTCTCCTACGTACAATATTATGTGTGGAAAGGAAAAGATTGGGGGTTGAAAAAGATTGGTTATAAAGTGGGATACTGAAGTGTCACTAACATTAAAGCACATATTAACTTCTCCGTTCATAAGGTTAATTAAAATCAATTAAACGTGCGAAATACGGATTTACCCTTTTACAAATGCATCGAGTGTTTGTACTTTGAGCAATTAAACTTGTAATTTCTTAATTTTTTCAGGTATCCCCCTCCCATACTTTATAATATAGTACGTTATAATATAGTAAAGATAAAGATAAAGATATAAATTTAATTTAATATTATCGATTATTAATAACTATTTAATATTTTATTAATCTAATTTGTATAAAACACATGTTTCCAACCTAATAATAAATAAAAAAAAGTTAAAATGTTATAATAAATAAATAATACATCAAAGTTAAGTTTTAAATGACATATATGTGTTAAACTAATACATTATACCTATTCAACCTCAGTAATACATGAGTTTATTCAGCACGTGTAATAGACGAGTGTTTTCTTATAAATTCTTTATTACTTAATATAAAATTATATTTATTTAACCCGTGTCATACACAGGGTACGAAGCTAGTAATATAATACTTTTATTCTTCAAACAAAAGAATGCCTATACCACATAATACTGAGTTTTGATATGAAAAGACATTTACTTTTTGGGATTATGATCCATTTAGTGGCTTTGGTGTCAAAATATAACAAATTTACAACAACAAAAACAAAAACAAATATATCTGGCAAATATACAAAAAGTAAAGTCATTGGTTGGGTCTAGGCATGGTGAGAGTGTAGGCAGGCCTTATGCCTTAACAAATTGGAAGTTATACATCAATTTTTGATTTGATGGAATCGAAATCATTACTTATCTTCATTTGTTGATAATTACTAAATATTAGTGACACATTAGAGATGATATATCTCTCCTCAATACTTCACTAAGAATTTCTCAATAATGTATCTTTGGTTGTGAATAAACTCTTGTCCTTTTGGAATTTAACATATCTTAGTCTCTTATTAGATGTAGTGAAGATCAAATTCAGTTTCATGTCTATTAATCGCGGCTAATCAATATTCCACCATCTTTGGATTTTCTACATAGTTGCATCACAACTTATAAGCTAGAAAAAAAAACATGGAATTTTATTCAACAAATCACCTTCTAATTGGTTTATGAGATGCAAATTTGGGGTGGAGAGTTTAATTACCCACACAAGACATATACTATTTTAGACTTCAGTTCCTTTATAATATGGACGATGTTTTATCTATCATAGATTTTTAACCTAAACACGCACGTGTTACGTAAATCTAAGTACATCTAATACATTTTCGTATCTTGCACCTATATTGTTCACAATATATTTTACTTTAGAAGTAAACTAAATAATCTCTAATTGAACATTGATATGTTTTATTTTTTGTTTCAAGAGTACAATTGTAATGGAGTGGAAGTTTAGTACGGAGACCAGTTGATATTGGGCATACCCTTAATATTACCATTAATATTAATAAGAATATTAGTCTCTTCTTTTGTGTAATACAATAATTTCATTATTTAAACAAAAAATGCATATATCTCAAGACAATTGAGTTTTATATAAGAGGGCGTCTAATTTTAGGGGTTTTAGTGCAAATTTGGATTAGAATTTACCTAATTACCCGACCTTCTCAAATACATATCCAATGTCTAGCTTCAAATAGGAAATCATTTCATGGTTGGCTTCTCTACATATCCGGTGTCTAGCTTCAAATTGAAAATCATTTCATGGTCGGCTTCTCTAAATACAGTACATTTAGGGCAAGATTTAAGTATCTTCCGAAACTACTTAACAATGAATTTATGTATTTAGTCAACAATCTATTTGGTTATTAATATACAAACTTTTGTCCATTGGCAATTTCACAAAGGCTAATTAGTCTTTTTTTAATAGTGATGATCGTAGACTTTCATATCTATTGATTGTGACTAATCTTTGTTCCACCACCTTTTGATTTTCTACATGATTGCGTCTGGCGTGACAACTCAGTAGCTAGAGGAGAAAAGATGGAATCGCATTTAATAAACCACTTCCTAATTACGTAAAGCAAATTTAGGGTGTTACAAAATTGACCCACACTCGCCGAATAAAATTTTAAGCTTCAGTTCCTTTATAGTTCGATTGCCGTTTAAATTATTATGGATTTCAAACCAAGATACATAGACATATGTGTTCCGTAAATCCATGTACATCCACAAAATTCTTATATTTTAGAAATGTAGTGTTTACAAATATTTCTTGTTTAGAAGTTAAATAAATGATAGTTAATTGAACGTATATGTGTTTTATTTTTGGTTCAAATTAACACTAAACATAAAAAAAATGCCCATATATCACATAATAGTTGAGTTTTATATTAAAAGACATTTAACTTGAAGGATTATTATGCAAATACAGATTAGGCCATGGGGTATACCTTCACACCAAGAGTGTTAATAGTGACGTGGCATGTTAACTTTCATTGTACACCACTCCCTTCCCATGTTAAGGGGCATTAAATTGGCACTAAGTTAACATGTTAACATGACTTGAAAGAGAGAAAGTTAAGGGATGAGGTAGAGTTAAGGGGCGTTAAACCATTTCCTTGAAGTGAACTAGTGTGAAAAGAGACAAAATGGAGGATGTGGCATCTAGGTGGAGTTAAAGATGGTTAGAGTATACCCCATGGCCTTAGGGTTTACCCAGTGACCTCAACTATATATACGATGCTTGCCTACTCTTCTCATATCACATTACTTCAAAGACGCCGCAGCAGCAGCCTGCTCTAATACAGTGCAAGATGAGATATCTGATTCTCTATCCTTGTAAGCTGTTATTTTGTTTGTTCTATAATTATAAATCGATTGAACTGTATTATATTTTGATTATTCTGATTCGAAAGTGTTCTGACCATTTTTGATATTTGAATTTTGTGTCAACTATAAATCCTCTCACAGTATACATCGATCTCTCTCCGTCGTGTGGATCGGATCATAACATGTTGATTGTTCAAAGCGTATTGAAGATATCCCCATCCTGGTATGAACTTAATATTTACGCACAACTAAGGCATTAGTCTCTCACCGTACGTGACAAGTTATTAATGAATTGTGTACTTGTGCAGCATGCTAAAAGGTGCGTCGCTTTCAGCTTAGGACAAGGTTTGCATGCAGGTTTTACCATGATGCATTGCAGCTCCAAGGGAAAACCGGACATGCAGTGACATGATACCGGGCAGGTGGTGATTGTGCGCACGCAAACGTAGCAAGCAATGTGGCTTGATGATGTGGCTGTTTCAGTCTATTAGCGTCATCTGTTTTCCGAAATTTATGTATAGAAGCTAAAGTTTAATCCGAATTTACTTCAAAGAGCTAGGGTTTTAATATTATAAAAGATGCCGACTTGATTATAGATTCATTCATTATGCCCAAATTATGTATAGAAGCTGAAGTTTAATCCGAATTTACGTCGAAGAGTTTGTGTTGTAATATTTTAAAAAGGATGCTGACTTGATTATAGATTCATTTCTTATGCCCACTTTATGTATAGAATTAAGCTGAAGTTTAATCTGAATTTATGTCAAGAATTTGTGGTTGTAATATTATAAAGGGAAAATGTATTTTAATGCTCCCAACTATGGCGGATATTACTCCGAACTTTCACTTTGGTCAATAGCACTCTCAACTTTCAACTTATTTTCTTCAATCACTCCAAAACTAACGGAGGTCTAACCTGATTAGTCTTCGTGGCCAAAATGTGTAAAACAAAACTTAAGGAACATTTTTGAAACTTTTTTTTATTATTATTATTATTATTATTATTATTATTATTATTATTATTTTAAATTCTATAAATCCCAATCCCCCTCTTCTTCTTCTTTTGGTGAATGGTGACAGACTGACAGGCAAGAGACCACCCCAATCCACCCCTAGCAACCACCGCCTCCACTGCCATCCCCAACAACCACCACCTTCAAATTTTCAACCACCTCGCCACCACCAACTTCCAGCAGCACCAGCTCAGTACCCCTTGTAACCCCAACAACCACCGTCTCCCTCGTCACCCCAACACACCTTCCACCATCGACCTCGATACCCCCCCCTTCCATGACCTGCAACCACCACAATCCACCCTGAATTAGAGAGAGAGAGAGAGAGAGAGAGTAAGGTAGAGAGAGATAAAGACGAGAGGGAAACCGACCTGCAACCAGCACCATCGACGTCAATAACCCCAATCGACCACCTATTAAACCCAACTATCACCACCAATCGACCTGCAACCACCAAACGAAGGTATGTGAATCAGGCTATGTTTTTTGGTTTAGATCTGTTAATAAACCACGGTGAAGGGTGGTGGTGGTGAAGGGTGGTTGTGGTTTAGAGAGAGAAAGTGACAGGGAGAGCGGGGTCTGTCACAGAAGAGAGAGGGGAGTGGGTTTTATAAAAAAAAAAGTTTTAAAAATGCCCTTAAGTTTTGGCTTTTATATTTTGGCCACATAGAAGTTTTGGTTTTTACACTTAAGCAATGCCACGTCAGCTTTTGTTAGCCATGTAGGATAAAAACTAATGCCATTAAATTTGGGAGTGATGAAAGACAATAAGTTAAAAGTTTGGAGTGCTATTGGCCAAAGTGAAAGTTTGAAGTATTATCCGTCAATAGGCTATAGTTAGAAGTATTAAAATCCATTTTCCCTATTATAAAAGATGCTGCTTTGATTATATAGATTCATTGTTTATGACGCATATATGTATAGAAGCTAAAGTTTAATCCAAATTTACGTCAAGAATTTCTTAGATAAAAATATTAACAGTTGGTGAGTGAAAAGTTATTCCAAATTCCATTCTTTAAAACAATTATTTCATAATCCCCTTGGGAAGTTGGTGGCCGAGCCATTGATCAGATTCTTTTAAAAACGAGCCACTGCTTACCACGCCATCTCAGATAACGGAATCACTAATTTCCAGGCAACGACAAATAACGGATGTCAAATGTGCTGGTTTGCGGACTGTAGATGTCGAGCATGTAATAATTTCTATTCAAATGCACCTAATTAACTAGTCACCTGTCCTTTGCTTGTTCGGGGTAATTTATCCTTTTTAAGGTGGTATTTTCTCAACAATCACAAGATTGGTTGTTACATGGAAGTTTACTTCATCACTTAAACAAATAGATTTATATAACTTGCAGTGGCAGATCTAGATTAAAACTTCAGGGCTAACGTTTTAATTTTTTTTACCGTACTAAGTATTTTCATACAATGTGAACGAAACAAAAATAAAAACACGATAATAAATAATGTTCAAACTTTTTTACCACTTAAACAAATAGATTGTTCAAATTTTTTCTTGGAAATTCTGGAAATCCTTGATGTTCTTGATAACCCTGATTTTTCACATTCGGTGTTCTTGCCAACTGATAAGTTCCTTGATTTTCACCATACTCCTCATATTCCCCATCATCATAATCAAAACGCCCCTGGTTTACCCTTTGACTGAAATTGAATGTTGGTTGTTGTTGAGGTAATGGTTGTTGAAATGATAGATTTTGGCTTGATGAAGTGGGTGGTAATTGTGGGCTGGCTGGGTAAGGGGTATGTCATCAGTGATCACTGTAACCTCCAAGAAAATTCGTGCATTTTCTTTTTCAATGCATTTATGATTTTAAATAAAAATGAAATCGTTTTTCCATTTAAATAAACTTTCAAGATTTATAGAATTAAAAAAAAATGTATATATAAATTTTTGGAATGTATACAAATATTTCGTAAAATTTAAAAGTTTAGATTTTTACTAATTTCATTATTTAAGAAATACTTAAGCAAAAAGATACGTTTTAAACCCATACTAATTTGTATAAAAAGAAATACATGTGTTTAAGTTTTATAAAATTTCAACAGAATGAAGTTGTAAAACCGTCTTGCGAATAACCTACACTTTAGCTACCATTTAGCCGCAAATAATGTTCAACTCATTAACGCGCCTTTGACCAGACACCCATGATAAATTGCTTGAAGTTAGGACCCAAAAATATTGGCCTAATCTCCTCCTCATTTCCTACCTTCATCACCTCTCCCTTTGACTAGCTTCTTTCCATATATATCACTTATTTATGTATTTATAGTCTTTGGATTTCATTCCTCTCATATGGTCTATCATTTCCGCACAAGAACCCCCCCATTATCATCTCGCAATCTTGACGAATTGGAAGCTTATTCTTTGGGTTTTATTTCGGTTTTCTTTCTTCAATTTGAGCTAGCAAAACCGTGAGTTCTTCCAATTACTTTTGCATAATCTTTCATTTATATCAGTAGTTTAAAAGCCCTCTATTTGTTGTATCAAACATAGTCTCTAAGGGTTCCTATTGCAAATTCTAAGGTTAGGGTGTTCTAGGAATTTTGGGGATCTTATATTTAAAAATTTGTAGAACTTTAAAAATGCATAACTCGCTTGTTACTGATCTAAAAATTATGAAACTTTGTAGACTTATTCATATGACTAACTAGGAGTTTTAGAAACAATTCCAGAATTTTTAGAAACCGTTTAGTATTTTTTTATCATTTTTAATATGCTTTAATCATGTTTAATCCATATAAATTCATATATACCGTATTTTAACATGAAAATTTACAGGAATGCATCTTATTATGTTAGAATAATTATCATGTCGTTTTTCTTCTGTTTTGGTACGATTTCATAGGTTATCCCGATTTCTTCTGTTAAATTAGTTTTAAACAAATAATATTCATATTAAATAGATTTTTATCAAGAAAATTCTATAAAATTTATTGTGAGACCTTTTAAGTCAGTAGACTAAGTTTTTGCATAAACTTTTATTTTTAGAAAGTGTTTTGTATTTATTTCGGATTTATGTGTTATTAATCATATTTAATTCATATAAATTCGTATTTAATTCATTTCGTTAAAAAAAATTGGTGGAGATATACTTTAACATGTTATAAACATTTCCACATCAGTTTTACTTTGTTTTAAAATGTTTTCATACAATATTCTATTTTTGGTTAATAAACTAGTTTCTAAACATATAAAATCTATAATAAATAGATTTTTATCAAGGAAAGTTCTATAAAAATTATTCCAAGACTTTTTAAGTCAGAGGAATAAGTCTTCATAGGAGATTAGATTTATAAAACCATTTTTATATTTTAACTCATTTTTGTCAATTAAACTAATTTTGAAACAAGGAAATTTATATTAAATAGATTTTATTCACCAAAACTTTTATAAAAATTATTTTGAGACCTTTAGGGTCAGAATATGAAGTTTTCACAGAAAACTTTATTTTTTTTGAAACCATTTTACATTTTATTCCAACTTTATGTCATTTTTGATAATACAAATTTAATTAATACTTTTATATAAATTACAAATATTTTCTGAGTTAAGTTTTATAAACTTAGAAAATATCATCTTTATGAACTCAAGTTACTTATTATTTTATCATCTCATTTATAGATCAATATGAATGTTTATATTTAATAAAACAAATATAAATAATTATAGTTTAAGATTATCCAACTTATTTTCAATATCGTTACTTATGCCATATAACTTGGTAAATAATTTTGTAATATTAACCTAAGTTATGTACGTGAAGTTTTTCATAGGTTTTCTATCTCGCGACACATATAAACTATTTATTCGACTCAACACGTCACATTTTCGTTACCAAACTTAAAAACCCCAAAATCTAGACTTAACATCCTAGATGCTTTAGATTAGGAACCCTAGACTCTTTTAAGTATAAACACTTACTTTATACCATAACTTTAGGTTGAGCCTTCGGGATTCACCTTGCTTTCACTCGCCGCTTAGCAAACTTAGTGAATGTGAGTATTCCTACCCCCTTTTTGCTTTTATACATTTTTGGGGTGTTACATGTACACTATTACAATTTCAAATACAAGTTTACATTTTTACAATACAATTCTAGTACTATGTGCATTGCTTACAACGTGCTTTATGCTTAGACAATACATGTGGATTACATTTGTACTTAGTGAAATCATTAACATGGTACAAGCCGACCTTAACATTGGATAGCGCTATTGGATTGACAACCCGCCTAGGTTGATTCTCCCCCTTTTTCACCGGAGAATCCATGGTCATTGTTAAGTTATTATCCAATTATTTGGATAAGTACACCGCCGTTCATTTAGTACATTATACAGTCACAAGATTGATTTCGCTCATTTGTATGATACATAGTTTACATAATTGCACCATAGCTTGCACTTGAATTGTATACCATTTTCCAACTTACTATATGTATTAAAACTAGGAATGCTCACCAACATTTCTTATGTTGACAAAACCTATTTTGTACATGTTTCAGGTGCAGTTTGATCTTAGTTCCATTGCATTGGAATTTAGTGCTTGCTTTTAATAAGTTATTTCAGATTTCATGTTTCTTTCAGACTTTTGTATTTTTTCCATTTCATCTATGTAAGACAATTTAAATTATTCAATAATATATTTACATTTTAGTACCATGTGCTTTTGAACAATCGTCACTACGTGACACCTCGATGATTCCGCCATCGGTTGGGGTGTTACAGATTGGTATCAGAGCCATGGTTATAGGGAATTAGGTTATTAGAATGCCTTTTAGCCTAGTCTATAACCAAGCTGACATTCACGAGTCCTCTCGTGTTTATTTCTCTTTATCCTATTATTTTCTTTCAAGATATTTTCGCTATGGTTCTTTTTCTCGTTATTCTTTCGGTGTGTTGCTTAAAGAAGAAGATACTCGTATTTCACAAACGGAACGATATCACCAAGTTAGGAGTGACATCCATACCTTGGTGATTAGTTTCACTCATCTATATGTTATTTATCTTAGGAATATATCTTTGAGATAGGAGTGACATCCACACCTCAAAGAGTATTTCTTTCAAAAAGGAACTTAACCACTAAGCTGGGAGTAATATCCTTAACTTAGTGATTGGTTTCATCCCACAATCGTTTTCAATTTTGAAATACATCTTTGAGTTAGGAGTGAAATCCAAATCTCAAGGATCTATTTTTGCATCTCGTTTTTAATCTCGCTAAAGTTTTGGAATTCACTATTGATGGGGCACGTGCAATTTGGAAGGGTGAGCGCCTGTATCCTGAGTTTTCTGTCTAGGCCTGGTATTTCATATAAATCCTAATCAGACAAGGGACCCGTATACCTACTTGGGAACTCTTGGGATGAGCATTCACTTATAGGCTAAAGTACGCCCCCACGAGTCACTAGGAAATTTCAAATACTTGAGTTGGTCAAAGTTTCCTATAGAAACAATTCCAATGTTTTATATCATTGATATTTATGTTTGTTTATCATTTGAAGATTCCATTTAATCACTTGATGTTTCATATGCCATTATTCATTGATTATTCGCTTTTGAATCCCTTATCATCATTACTAAAACTTTTTTTCGATATATTATCGCATTAAAGCTTACACTATTTCACTTATGCTCATGATTTTTACACTATAAGGTATTACTCGTTTTGCGTTAAAACATTTTTACCCACGACTTAAGTTTTAAACTCTGTGTTTAACTTTGATCACATCCTGATTTTAGGAATGTTGCGCTATCATACAATTAAAAATGAACATGGTTTTTTCCAAACTTATTATTTCAACCTGTTTTATACCTTCATGTTTACAAACTTACTTGATCGAAGTCACAGTATATCCTCATATACCTAATACTAATATTGCTGCACCCAGTCTCCTAAGCCATAGCCAACTACCATTAGTTAGAACTTCTTAGTCAGACTAAACTCATACATAAATGCCTACCTACACAATACGCACTAGTACACTACTCTCTAAAACGATTAATTTGACAACTTATTCTATAAGTCTTTTCACAAAGCTTATTCGCCAAACTAGAACACACTTTTCATACACTTTGTGCCTTGAAACAAATAGCCCGCTATGAGCCCAAAGAGATGCCATAACGATCCTGCAAACAAATGATCTTTCAATGTATAAATTTCGTAAAAGTTTGAAAATTTAAAAAAAGTTTACCCAGTCTTAACGGGTAACACTTTGATTTTCTCAACATTTCATAACAATTAAAAATTTCCGACTTTTCAAACCACGAGTTAAAGAAATGTTTAAATACAGAAAATTTTATTTTCCAAAATTTGTCAAGGCATTTGGGATCATTCACAACCTTCACATCATTATAAATCTTGGTCTTTCGAAACACATTAGATTTACAAACACTTCATGAAATGGTTTCATCTTGCATTTTATAAACTCGCATTTGCATATTTTACAAATCAAATGCAAATCTGCATGTTTTCATATAACGTATCCAATATATGTTTTCGGGAGGAAATTGCAACTAATAATATACCTTATAACACTTTTCAAACTCGACTTCTCGTAAACACATGAAAATGTGTACCTACGAAATCTTTTCAAGTGAACCTGTTTTGAACTTAAAACATTATTCGGTTTCCAAAAAGTTATCCTCATACCAGTAGACTATACGTCTGTTCTGCGCACTTTCATTTACAGTAAATTTCATTATTTTTTTTACACCATTATATTTATAGTTACGTTCGTACATTATCTTATTATTTTTGTATTATTCTTTTGTTGGTAGTTATTTTCACGCGTTATTCGCAACTATTCTCGCACTAGTTATTAGTGGTTATTCTTACAACACTAGTTTTGAGCATTAATTTAACTCGTTTACTTTCATTTTGTGCAAAATGTGCGATCTACTCGATTTAAGTTATGTTATTCTTTCAATCGAAATTTTATGCTATACTTATATACTTACATGAACGCATATTTGGTATGCATATATATATTTTTTTGTGAGCAAAACCTTGTTATACTTTACATTATTTTGTTCATCATCATGGCCAACGAACATACTAATTGATAGCTTGTATGAGATCTAAGCCAGTTCCCATGTACGACTCGGTTCAGAGTATTCCTTTAACCCGAGGGGAACGGTGTAATCCTCAGAGTTTATCAATATGGTTGTTTAGAGCCCAATGATGTGAACAGAAATTTACCGGTTAAGGGTGAACCCGAAAGGTGAAAAACCCCTAATCATGTCTTATACTTACACATTAATATCATTACGGTTAAAGGGTGAACCTAAAAGGGGAAGAACCTCTAACCGCATCTTATACTTGAGTAGTATCAACTACTTAACACATTTAGGTTGCACGCATTGTTTCTTGTATTACTTATGTTAGTGTTATGGAAAAGCATAGCACCCTAGTGTAAGGTAAATCGATGATTACGGTCCGGAACGCAATCATGGATTTACAGGTACATGGGGGTGGTGTGTGATTCTACTTAGGCTATTGGTAGACAATCAGTACGAGTCCAAAGTATCAGTAGTGTGGTGGGTTAGCTGCGGTACACCCTATATATAAGCACGAGCGATACTACGGGAGCGGACTAGGAGTCTGACCAAGAACCTATCCATTATTTTCTACATTTTCACATGTTGGGCTATTTAATAGCGTTGGGTCCGACTTCTTTAATAAGTCGTTGACCAACGGCTATCATTTTTGAAAATTTCTACATAAGCTCCAATTAGTTTTGTTGGAGCCTTCCTTGTTGACCACCTCTACAGAAAACCTTAAACTTTGTATACTCTTACACTCTCTGTTAGTCGAAATCCTGTTGCATGTCCTTAATAATGTTCGGTCAGAAACCATTCTAAAGTAGGGGAGACTGTTTCATTAGTACCTCTGCCCTTCTCTAGTTACACATTCCCAAAACCTTTCTCACTTACACTCTCAAATTCCTAACCTCGGGTCAAACGTCAAAGATATTCGCTTTAAACACCTACTTCAAAATTTGTCAAATCAACTCATGCATTTCTTTTAGGATTCCTAAAACTTAAAGTTTAGTGTTTTGCTAGATTTTTATCCTCCTTGCTATTTCAGATCAACCTAATCCAATCCTTAAAACTCACATATATCAAATCTCGTATCCAACTTATTCGAAACAGTTTATTCTATTACCTATAAATTCATGTCGTGCCTTAACCCGAATTTTCCAAACCACAGTAGCCCTAATTCCTACCCAATCACCCTCAACCCTGTATTTTTAATAACTTCGGGACGAAGTTTCCAAAAGTAGGGGAGACTGTAACCTCCAAGAAAATTCGTGCATTTTCTTTTTCAATGCATTTATGATTTCAAATAAAAATGAAATCGTTTTTCCATTTAAATAAACTTTCAAGATTTATAGAATTAAAAAAAAATGTATATATAAATTTTTGGAATGTATACAAATATTTCGTAAAATTTAAAAGTTTAGATTTTTACTAATTTCATTATTTAAGAAATACTTAAGCAAAAAGATACGTTTTAAACCCATACTAATTTGTATAAAAAGAAATACATGTGTTTAAGTTTTATAAAATTTCAACAGAATGAAGTTGTAAAACCGTCTTGCGAATAACCTACACTTTAGCTACCATTTAGCCGCAAATAATGTTCAACTCATTAACGCGCCTTTGACCAGACACCCATGATAAATTGCTTGAAGTTAGGACCCAAAAATATTGGCCTAATCTCCTCCTCATTTCCTACCTTCATCACCTCTCCCTTTGACTAGCTTCTTTCCATATATATCACTTATCTATGTATTTATAGTCTTTGGATTTCATTCCTCTCATATGGTCTATCATTTCCGCACAAGAACCCCCCCATTATCATCTCGCAATCTTGACGAATTGGAAGCTTATTCTTTGGGTTTTATTTCGGTTTTCTTTCTTCAATTTGAGCTAGCAAAACCGTGAGTTCTTCCAATTACTTTTGCATAATCTTTCATTTATATCAGTAGTTTAAAAGCCCTCTATTTGTTGTATCAAACATAGTCTCTAAGGGTTCCTATTGCAAATTCTAAGGTTAGGGTGTTCTAGGAATTTTGGGGATCTTATATTTAAAAATTTGTAGAACTTTAAAAATGCATAACTCGCTTGTTACTGATCTAAAAATTATGAAACTTTGTAGACTTATTCATATGACTAACTAGGAGTTTTAGAAACAATTCCAGAATTTTTAGAAACCGTTTAGTATTTTTTTATCATTTTTAATATGCTTTAATCATGTTTAATCCATATAAATTCATATATACCGTATTTTAACATGAAAATTTACAGGAATGCATCTTATTATGTTAGAATAATTATCATGTCGTTTTTCTTCTGTTTTGGTACGATTTCATAGGTTATCCCGATTTCTTCTGTTAAATTAGTTTTAAACAAATAATATTCATATTAAATAGATTTTTATCAAGAAAATTCTATAAAATTTATTGTGAGACCTTTTAAGTCAGTAGACTAAGTTTTTGCATAAACTTTTATTTTTAGAAAGTGTTTTGTATTTATTTCGGATTTATGTGTTATTAATCATATTTAATTCATATAAATTCGTATTTAATTCATTTCGTTAAAAAAAATTGGTGGAGATATACTTTAACATGTTATAAACATTTCCACATCAGTTTTACTTTGTTTTAAAATGTTTTCATACAATATTCTATTTTTGGTTAATAAACTAGTTTCTAAACATATAAAATCTATAATAAATAGATTTTTATCAAGGAAAGTTCTATAAAAATTATTCCAAGACTTTTTAAGTCAGAGGAATAAGTCTTCATAGGAGATTAGATTTATAAAACCATTTTTATATTTTAACTCATTTTTGTCAATTAAACTAATTTTGAAACAAGGAAATTTATATTAAATAGATTTTATTCACCAAAACTTTTATAAAAATTATTTTGAGACCTTTAGGGTCAGAATATGAAGTTTTCACAGAAAACTTTATTTTTTTTGAAACCATTTTACATTTTATTCCAACTTTATGTCATTTTTGATAATACAAATTTAATTAATACTTTTATATAAATTACAAATATTTTCTGAGTTAAGTTTTATAAACTTAGAAAATATCATCTTTATGAACTCAAGTTACTTATTATTTTATCATCTCATTTATAGATCAATATGAATGTTTATATTTAATAAAACAAATATAAATAATTATAGTTTAAGATTATCCAACTTATTTTCAATATCGTTACTTATGCCATATAACTTGGTAAATAATTTTGTAATATTAACCTAAGTTATGTACGTGAAGTTTTTCATAGGTTTTCTATCTCGCGACACATATAAACTATTTATTCGACTCAACACGTCACATTTTCGTTACCAAACTTAAAAACCCCAAAATCTAGACTTAACATCCTAGATGCTTTAGATTAGGAACCCTAGACTCTTTTAAGTATAAACACTTACTTTATACCATAACTTTAGGTTGAGCCTTCGGGATTCACCTTGCTTTCACTCGCCGCTTAGCAAACTTAGTGAATGTGAGTATTCCTACCCCCTTTTTGCTTTTATACATTTTTGGGGTGTTACATGTACACTATTACAATTTCAAATACAAGTTTACATTTTTACAATACAATTCTAGTACTATGTGCATTGCTTACAACGTGCTTTATGCTTAGACAATACATGTGGATTACATTTGTACTTAGTGAAATCATTAACATGGTACAAGCCGACCTTAACATTGGATAGCGCTATTGGATTGACAACCCGCCTAGGTTGATTCTCCCCCTTTTTCACCGGAGAATCCATGGTCATTGTTAAGTTATTATCCAATTATTTGGATAAGTACACCGCCGTTCATTTAGTACATTATACAGTCACAGGATTGATTTCGCTCATTTGTATGATACATAGTTTACATAATTGCACCATAGCTTGCACTTGAATTGTATACCATTTTCCAACTTACTATATGTATTAAAACTAGGAATGCTCACCAACATTTCTTATGTTGACAAAACCTATTTTGTACATGTTTCAGGTGCAGTTTGATCTTAGTTCCATTGCATTGGAATTTAGTGCCTGCTTTTAATAAGTTATTTCAGATTTCATGTTTCTTTCAGACTTTTGTATTTTTTCCATTTCATCTATGTAAGACAATTTAAATTATTCAATAATATATTTACATTTTAGTACCATGTGCTTTTGAACAATCGTCACTACGTGACACCTCGATGATTCCGCCATCGGTTGGGGTGTTACAATCACCCTTACATAGGGTGAAGAGTGTTGGGTCACGGGTTTTTGGGTGTAAGGTGTGCCCTGTACTGATGACTGACCCTGTTGCGGTTTAAAGTTATCAAGGGTAGGAAAAGATGGTATTGGTTGAGTTTGATTTGTGGTTTGGGTTGGTAAAGGGGAAGTTTGTGGTGAATATTGATTTTGTTGTGGCAGGAGGTTGTCAAAGTTTGAGAATGGTGGAATTGGTGCAGCTTGGCTACTGGATTGTGGTGGTGGTTCAGATGGGTTAAAGGTGTTTGGTGCTGGATGGTTTGGAGAAGGTGAAAATTGAGGTTGTGACATTGGTTCCGTGGTTAAGTTTAGGTTCTCCGTAGATCTGAACTGTGAGATTGGAGAACGCGAGACTTTTTTCTCTCTGTGAAACACTCGGTTCTGCCGAGCTGTTTTCTCAACCTCTGGATCGAATACTAGCGAAAATGACTTCCCTGAATGTCTTGTATGATGCATGCAAATGAAGAGTTACCTGCACAAAACAAACAAGAAAACCGAGCGTAATACTGAACAATAAACTAAATAGACAGAAAATAAATATTTTTGGATTTTTGAGTTTTTTATATTAAACAAAAAAGAAACACTTTGCGCACGACTACCCGGAAACGGCGCCAAAATTTGATCGGTGTCGAAGGACCGGTCAAAAATAAGAGTTTAAGAAAAGACCAACTACCTTACTAGTTAGGGTAAGTTGGATGTCAAACCACGAGGAGTATTGTGGAAAGTGTTATTTTTTAACAACTAAATTAAATAAACACGGAAATGTAAAATTGATTGGTTGATTAATTTGCAAATAAAAAAAAAACAACTTAAAAGAAAACGAGTTGTAAATAGTATAAGAAATGGTGACCTCTCCAGGATCCCGGTTAATTACTATTGCCAAGGTTAATATAGTTTGCCAATTGATATCACATAGACATGATATGTGGATTAATATGATTGATAAAGAAGGTTGATTAATGACTTTGTGACAGCCGATAACTAGACCGCAACTGTTGACTCGGTTGATTATCACCTAACAATATCTTAATGACTCATAATATTGAAAGGCACACTTGAATGTATTCAATGACCCTCGATAATAAACCGCGTTGGTTGATGAAATCCAAACAAACTAATCATTCAATAAACGTTCAACATCAATATTAAAATAAACCACAACCAAAACCGAAAGTTTAAACATTCAAGGTTTCAATTCAATTGTTCGACAAACATAAAACCTTCCAAATGTAACTAACAATTCACCCGGAGAGGTTCACGGGTGATTAGCCGCTCATGGTGGTGGAGAACGCGCTCGTGGAGTGATTAAACCTTGAAAGCATCTTGATTCGGGTGAAGAGTTGATTAGATGATGATATTATGTGATGATTAGGCTTCCAAATCCAGCTAAGAATGGCGTATCTTTGAATATTGACGGCTGAGTTCATTAGGATGGAACTTTTTTCTTTTATATCAATGAACAAAACAACTTTCCATTTTATCAGTTGATCGCCGTAGCTTACGGCTGGAGAACCAAGGCTTACGGCCAGCAAAATCTGAAAGAAATGCCATTATGCTGATGTCTTTATCCTTGCTGCACCTCTCGCCGCCCCTTACGGTGATTCTCCCAGGGGTTACGGCCAAAAGCCTCTGACCCATCCTTCATAATATTTGCTGTTGCTTCATTCTGCTTTGGTTCGGCATAGCCTACTGATATACTTCCACTTTGTTGATTCCTTTAGAAATGCATTAAATGCATTTTGATTTTCATCTTTGCATTCTTTCCTTTCTTGCTTTTTACGTTGTTCTATCAAATACTAAAAAAAAAATACTAAAGTAGTATTACTAAAGTATATTATTATTATTATTATTATTATTATTATTATTATTATTATTATTATTATTATTATTATTATTTGTCTTCGACTCGGATGTTCATGGCTTATCCAAAGTTCCTCTTCGACGCTCCGCGTCCATGAACACCGATCACTTTCAATGCTCGCTTTCAAGTGCACGCTTTTGATCATTTTCCTTCGGCTCACACGCGTTACACAATTCCATCTTAAGTCCATCCATTTAAGCTAATTAACCTGCACATCCAAACTTCGCGTAGTCATCTTACTCATGACATATAAACATTTAAATTACACTAAAAGCACCCAATTACACGTATTAACACTCATGTTTTACCCCGTCCATCACGTATAGGTCTTTTTTGTTGTTAATTTGGTTTACCTGTTCAGGTGGTATGAGAGACTATGCTTTGGTCAAAGTCAATTTGTTATTAATGTGTAAAAGTTGTTAAATATTCCATGTATCAAAATGTGAATTGGCTTTGATTTTAATAGCTATCTGGATATATTTTTTAATGAATGGATGGATCTTGCTCTATTCATATGTGTCCAATTATATGTTATTATATAGCTAATTACTTTACGATACAATACAACATTTACAGCTCAAGAAACAAGAACTTGATGGTGGTTGTGCCTTCTAAATGATACAGAGAGATCCTTCCAAACTTATCCCAAATGTATGAAATTGTTTCTACTGCAAAAAAGAACACCGTTAGGACTCGCCACATGATTGGGGGTATTCCTGTGACCACCCTCCGGCGTGAGAATAAGTATGGTTTTTAAGTAATGTGAATAGTAGTGAGATGATAAAAGAGAGAATAGTGAATACCTTAACGTTTTACATCAAACCTCCTTTTATAGTTGTTCTAAAGTCGTTTTGTTAGTCAACCTTTCTTCCGAAAGGGAAGGAGAAACTCTCTACCGTTTTATTAGCACAAAGATCTCACCGATAGTTACTTCTTGTTTGACCGTTGTGTTGACTGCGTTGACTCCTTTGAATTGCTTGGGCTTTGTACATTGGGCCTTTTTCTGAATGGGCTAGGCTATTATGGTGTGGGCCAGTTTGGTTTGACTGGGCACTACCTCGTCAACAACATTAATATTTGTAGTGACAAAAGTAAGTTTTATGTGGATAAATAGATAATTTATCCTATTGACGTTCAATTTTACTACTTGCTCATTTTCTTCACTGTCCATAGTTGTGTTGTTTTGTATCTGGATCAAGATTGTGTCGGGCTTAATTACTGAATGAAACAAGGTTGTTTGGGTTGGGCTGGCTTAATTAGCAAGTTGGCTAGATTAGCTTAATTGACAAGTCGAATTGGATTAGAATGAGATTCAAACAAGTTGGTTAGGAGTCCTTGATAAATGAATTTAGAAATGTTTTAATTGCAAATATAACATTTTATTGTGAATGTACACGGTCCATGTTATGCCTGGCAAGTATGAATAAATACATAAATAATTAATTCACTTAATCACTTTGGTTTTGTAAGCTTTTTTCGGAACCCGCGGGTAAACCCACTTGTAAGGGATATGAATGAGGAATGGGATGCGAGAGACTTTAAAAAAGTAAGAGGCAAATTTAGAAAACTATGATTTTTTCTTAAATTATATGGTTGGGGATGGGAAACGCTGTGAATGCTCTGATGAATAGAAAAAGCATAACAACATTCGCTCAATTTGGTTGAACATAGTTAGACAACTCAACTGTCCGACAACGATTACTAGATATATATTTTTTATTTGGCATTTTATGTTTTTGTTTAAATCTTAAGTGATGCATACTTATTGTTTTTATTATTATGCAATGTATTGAGAGTTTTTAATTAATAGTAATATTACATTGAAATTTATTTTTATTTTTTTAGTGAGAAAATGTTTTAAAACTAATATACATCATATGTATTATCTATCTATATTTATACTACTATATAATGGGTGCTAGATGGGCATAATAGTCATTTCATATTTATCTATATGGGCAAAATTGCAATTTTATTAAATTGACAAGACAAATTTAATACAACAATTAAATAACTATTCTATTTTTTAAATGCATAAAAAGAAAAAAAAGAATTTATATGATATTTGGGGACACGAGTGAGTCGGGTTGTCCGAAATCGACCCTACACTCTGTGTGCTACCATTTACAAACCATGTTTTCATGTCCTTACACGCAAAATTCTACGTATGGTTTTTAAGATATAATGTAGTTAACATTTTAAGCTTTGTCATATTAGAAAATGTTATTGTCTAAAGTTAATATTTTTTTTTGTTGTAATTTGTCATACCTAAAAATGTGATGTAATATGATGTAATGTGATGTAATGTGATGTGATTTGATGTGATATGATGTGATGTGATGTGATGTGATGTGTAACACCCCAACCGATGGCGAAAACATCGAGGTGTCACGTAAGAATGAGTATACAGTAGCACATGGTAACCAAATTTTAATTGAAATAAATTTAAAGTGCAAATATCCAAAAATAGAAATACATAATGAGTTTTAATGTGGAATTCTAATACATCACAAAGATCAAGCAAGCATAGACTTCAAATTGTCTTCATGAAAATACTCTAGTCTTCATGCATCATTATTTCCTGTTGAGTTGTAAAAATGGGGGGGGGGGGGGCAACTAGAAGTCGGTGAGAATACATAATCCATGTTAAGCAAATAGTTTAAGTATAAAAGTTTAGCAATTCATATGTCTATCGTAAATTTAAGTCTACATGAATAAGCATAATATGTTGAATCGACATAATCAAACCTCCGACTAGTTTAGGTCCATCCCGTCATCTACGGTTCACCTTAGTAATATGTTGGAACGATAACAATCACCCACGCTACCTATGTAGGAGGTACGCGTATCCTGGTGGGGTTGTCAATCCAATAAATCTATTATTGAGTATCGCCTGCTTGGCCATAGCTAATGATTATGTAATGTTGAAACCCGTTGAAACTCGTTGAAATTGTTGTAGTCTAATTCATGAGGCAATAAAGTTTACAACTAGACATGCATGTTGAATTGCTTAAAATGTTGCAAGTATAAA
Organism: Ambrosia trifida; assembly: GCA_028751855.1. Taxonomy (NCBI): domain Eukaryota; kingdom Viridiplantae; phylum Streptophyta; class Magnoliopsida; order Asterales; family Asteraceae; genus Ambrosia; species Ambrosia trifida. The sequence continues at coordinate 28,218,186 of CM054126.1, forward strand.
GAATCGCATAAACATGGTTACGTAAACTCACCTTGACTGCGTAAATTCAAACTTGAGTAACTGTCACAGTTTCCTCGCAAAGTGTAATGACCTAATGATAGATTTTTCTTTTCGAGATCAGTGTCGTGTATGTTATATGCCTTTTTATATTCGATGTCGATTAAAAATATATAAAATCCCTTTTAATCAAAATAAGTAACTACCTTGAAAACAACTATCAACTTTTATTATAACCTATATTTGCTATTATTACGTTTAATTGAAAACATGAGAATTTTGGTGTTCAAGAAAACTCCAAGTGAAACAATAACATTCATATATTGACTCATTATAATTTTACTACAAAATAATTCCTTTCATTTTGTCAAAACACTCATAATGTTTCAAATAAAATTTCGAGTAATATAAAGATAAATAGAAATGCATCTTCAATATTTTGAGCTTATATGACACCAAATGTTAGGTCTTAAATGAAACTTATTTGTTTTGAGAGCTTCAAGGTTTATAAACTGTATGCATATGGTATATACATAAAATTTTGCGTGTGATTAAAGAATAAATGTCAAGAGATGGAAGTTGATAATTACTTACTTTATCATGCGAAAAGGACCAAACGACATTTTTAGGAATCCTATGGCGACCATGGCAGTTGCGTAGACTGAAATGGTGCGGCACTACAATGGTATGGATTTATCATGCGGCGTATCAAAGCGGCGGTGTATTACAATAGTAGCGGTGATGTCGCGGTTGTCGGTAAAAAAAATGGGGAGTAGTTCAAGGTTGTGCGGCGGGGACGAACTTGATTGAATAATTTGATTGTTTTACGGGAACATTGAGTCAGAGTGGTGAGTTGTTATACGCGGGTTCGGATAGTGGTTGTTGTACGGCGCGGTGCTCACGGGTATTCGGTTGTGGGTTTTGTGGTACCGGAAAACAGTCGGAGAACACATGAGTGAGCCGACCGGGAAACAAGAGGAAAAGGAGATGGGGTGTTGACACAGTTACAAGGAGGTGGCGATTGCTTTGAGGTATTCAACGGCTCACGGTTAATGACGGTTACGATTTGTATTCGTATAGTTAAAGTAGCTTGATTTCACTCGATATATATAAGCTAGTTTCACCGCAAATCTCGGGTCTAGGTTGGTTCAATATACATGACCGGAAATTATGGGTGATTGATCATCCATCAATTAGTCAAATGTTAAAAGCTTCGAAACGCGTTGAAATTTGCTGCCATGATTTAGGAAAACGACTTTTTTTTTTCTATTTATTTAGGAAGGTCTAATCCTCATAAAAACAAGAATTGTATGCCGGAAATTGCGCCGTCAACTGGTTCAAATGGGCGAGATGTTTGTTTGGAAGGTTTGATGATTTGGCAAGAAAGATTCCTCCATATTGATTAATTAATATAACTGATTTATTATTTTAACACTTTTGGTTCATAAAACTTGATTTTTTTTTTAAATTTAAAACAATTTAACATACTTTCTAAAGAATTTATAGACTTTATACATTTGTAATTCTAAAAAAAATTTAACGACATAGTTTCATATATAGTTTTATGATGATTGTGATAATGGTAATGATAATGATAATGATAATAATAATAATAATAATAATAACAAAACTTTTTTTTTTAGGAGGTTACATGATGTAATGTAATCTGATGTAATGTGGTGTAATATAATGTAATGTAATGCAATGTATTGTAAGGTAATTTATTTATAATATTTATAATTAAACTTTGAAAAGGCTTGATCTATCTTTGGTTTATGTAGACTATATCATAACAATCTATTAGAAAATCACTAAGAGTGTATTGACATGTGTTTTACAACAAAATTATATGTAGGATCGACGAACTTGTCACCCGAAAATCATGAGGGTTATATTCAAGGTGCGGAATCCCTTGAATATGCTTTAATAACATAAACAAAATTGAAACTAAGATAAACGAGCAATTACAACACACAAACGGGTCAAAAGATTAATGTTTATTTTATTAAAACAGAGCACGAGTGTTACAATGATCAAACCAAGCAATCTCAGACCTGGGGAGGGTGTTTGGAGAGTGTGTGTGGCAAAAACTAATGATTAGGGCAATGATTGGGCCTTTTATACCCCTTGTATTCGTACAGCCAGTTCTAGCGATTAGGATCCTATAAGACATGTAACTATAGGCGATTGAGCCTTAATCGCCTATAGGGAACCCCTAATCGCATGAACAGTAATGGTGAATAGGTTCTAATCGCCTATCACCATACTGTAATCGCCTATAGCCTCAATCATACCCAAAAAACGCGTATAAACGTCTCCAAACACCCCGAAACTCGTCCAAACAACATATATACTAGCCTAGGGACATCATGCACTAACATTATATGTTATATATGGCCTAATATAACTTTTTGTAGTTAAACCAATCTAATCAGACTTTACAAAACCCGTTAACGGTCAATATAGAGAAAATAAAAGCGAAATAGTATGTTCTATAATTAAAATGAGATGTTATGACATAGAATAAGTTTGTGTAACAAAACCAATCAAATAACAAATCAAGAGGCCTGATGGCCGATTTAAAATCCGATTTGGAACATATAGTTGAAAATCCAAAGGTGTTACCGACCAAAATCCTAGGTTGCATATATTTTTGACGGATCTCACACAGATACTCAAACCATTATACAGGTCGCAAAAATTTACCGTCACATACCATCAATACTATGGTTAAAAACCTAATGATGTTTCATTCTCGTCTTCACATTTCTCTTCCTTATCTCTCGAGCTACGCGATCAATATTACCACATCACTGTTACCAAATCACCCACACTGCCACCACCATGGCTGGCCCTGAAAATTAAAGTGCCCGGGCCGAGTTGCAAAAATTGTGCTACTTAGCCTTAGCTTTAGGCCTTAACGAAATAAACGATTAAAGTATTATCAAATTTTATTTCCTACTTAGGTTGTAGTCTAACTGTAGAGGGAACAAACCCTCTTGGGGGAGATTGGGAGTTCGAATCCCACAAAGGGTGAAAATCTAAATGGGTGAAAGTTAGGCGATTAAAAAAAATTGTTTCATAACAAAAATAAAAGTAAAAGGAAGTCAAAACCAACCGATAAAAAGCAAAAACAACTAAGTGTGAGCCCTGTTAATTTCATCTTCTTCATCCTCTTTAGTCTTACACTCATTAATAAATCTGCAAATTTTTCTTCTCAAACCATTTCATTTTCTTTTTTAATTCTTAACCTCTTTCAACTTTTATTTACTTTCTGTTTTATATAAACTACCATTCATATTGATTAATACTTGATTAACAATTTTTGGGCTCAAACATACAAAAATCAATCGAATTAAGGATATCACTGTTAAGAAAACTTGAATCGCTGGATGGTCGATGTGCCCCCGAGAAATTGGGCCCGGGCCGGGAGTCCTCCCCGCACCCCTTAAGGGCCGGCCATGGCCACCACTACCATACCATCATGAAAGGTTTAAAACCCTAACATTTTACAAAGTTATGTTGTTAGTTGTATTTATTAGATTGTTACAATTTACATTGGTTTGTTTTTTTAATTGTTAGGTTAATATGGTAAATATTTGTTATATGTGCATGGTTATGTTTATTTTTATATGTGGATAAAGATATGTGCATCTATATGAGTGTATTAATTTATTTGTTCATTTGTTTATTTGCATATATACGTGTGCGTGTATGTTAATATACTTTAATTCGAGTTAATTGCATGCTTGATCCATGTGCTATGCATATCTTGTAATGTTGGTCCTCAGAGTTTATTAAATACATAATTAATCATTGTGAATACACTATGTGTATGTCCCTTCCTAAGGAGATGGTTGCGGCTGATGGTTGTGGTTGTGTCAAATAACCCTATGGATTACAGGGATTTTGAGTTGGGTCCATGATAGGTGCTTAAGTGTAGGATGGGAAAGCATATAGTGACTCTAGAACATTTGCTGAGACAAATGCAGTCTGAGGTCTTGAACTGGAAGAGGCTTTTGAGATAGTTTTGCTTGCAATAGTAAACCTCTAGATTTTGGGGTAGGAGTTGTCTATTAGCCATCCTCATTTATTCAGTATCTTTGTTTTCCAATTTCAAAATGAATTCTTTAACGGTGATACGCTCGTAACATCTCATTTCTTTCAGTTCTTCCAAATACTGCGTCCAATGACTTAAAAGAGCATCTACATTGTAGGATCGACAAACGTGTCACCCGACAATCACGAGCTTGATACTTAGAGTGCGGAATCCTCTAAATATGTTCTAATAACAGAAACAAAGATGAAACAATGACAAATGAGTAATCACAACACACACACGGGTCAAAAGATTATCGATTAATCACTAAAAACAGAGCACGAGTGTTTACAGAGATCAAATCAGACCTTACAGACCATGGGAGGGTGTATGGAGAGTGTGTGAGGCAAGAACTGATGATTAGGGCAATGATTGGGCCTATTTATACCTCCCGTACTCGTACAGATCAGATTAGGCGATTAGAACAGCTGTACCACATGCAGTATAGGCAATTGGGCCTAATCGCCTATACATACACACGATTACACTCTATTCGCGTGTAGCAACAAGCGATTACACACCTAATCGCTAGATCATGAATCCTAATCGCCTGAATGGGCCCAACACCCCAAAAACGCTTATAAACGTCTCCAAACACCCCGTGACACGTCCAATCAACATATATACTAGCCTAGGGACATCATGCACTTACAGACTCCCCCTTGGACCAGGCTAGTATACGTACAAAAATTACTTAAGACAACGTTTATAGCAACAACTAGCAACTTTACAGACTCAAAATTGAAAACATACAAAGCAAACATAACATAAACAAACATGCAGCATCTTCAGTCTTCATCAAATTGACATTGTCTCGATCCTGGAAAGTCTTGACCAGTCGCATCCCGCATGAACTTTGTTGGCGTGACAGAAACGAATCACCCGTTGGAACTTCAATGCTTGATCGGCTTCGGCCTTCAGATGTTGTATTGGATATAAGAACAATGTCTCCACGTCTTTCTCCGAGCAGTTAATCAGCCACATTGGATCCCATATTCTAATCTTCCTGCACGGTTTTGGCGAGTTGCTCAAGACTATTACGGCTTCTGTGGTCTCTGCGTCATAGTGCCATTAATACAACTTAGAAGCGAAGTCTTGCTCAATCGGAGCTAATGGAATCTTCGACGCGGTTTCGGGTGGTTTGATGATGTGCTTCTAAATGGGTTTCTTTGTGATGGGATGTATCTTGTTTGTCACAACAGATTTTGGGTACTGTGGTTGGAACTGGTCCCATCCTTCAACACTTTCTCTTCTCATAATGTTGTAGAACCCTTGAAACTCATAGCGTGACTCATGATACAATGGAAGGTGCAGTCTAACCAAATCACGTATATGCCAGAAGGGCAGACTGAGGACTTTCGTGTACGGTTGAAAGTAGAGAAGACCATCCTGCCACTTTACTCCCAACATCTTAGCATGTTTAATGTAAGCCCAGCTGATCACGCTTCCTGACATCTTTACCTACTGTTTCTTGAACATAGAAGCCTGTACAGGTTCCTTTTTCTTCTCAGACTCGCCTCCAGATGGAAACCACTCAGGATACTTTTGTCTGATCTTGTCATGTCGTTCTTTCACCTTGTCTGGGACAGGTGTAGGATCAGACTTTAGCTTTTCTTCAGACTGGTTAAGCATCTCCTCAGAGATCTTAGGTATCCCGCTGCTCGACTCATCAACTACATACTCAGGTGTAGTGATATTGGTTCCATCTTCCATCTCCACTTCATGATTATCTGGATGCAGTTCTGGAGCGAAGTGGCTAGCACTGGAAGATTCTCCAGGTGCCAAGCCAAAGATCTTTTCCAAGTCCTCAGGTGTAACCTCAGGAGGTATTTCACCCTCTTCCAGATCATAATCAGAGGACACATGAGGAACACACAGGTTGCCATCATCATCATATGCAAAGTAACTGTTTAGGGGCTCCACGTCTTCCACAAGAACTATCGCTTTCTTCTTTACTTTATCGCGAAATTCTTGAATCTTGCTCATCATCGGTGCTGGCTCCCCCTGAGCAGAAGAACCTGCCTTGGGATCATTGCCTCTGCGATCGTGACTTTTCTTTGTTCGTCCCGATGCAGACCCACCTGTTGATCCACCACCGCTTGTGGCTCCGGGATCACCACCATCACCCTTACCATCATTGTCATCATCGTCATCAGACTCATCATCATCCTCTTCATCATCATCGTCTTCTTCACTATCCTCATCATCATCACCAGCAGCAGCACTAGCTCCAGCTTCCGAACCACCAGTAAGTCTAGGTTGAGTTCCAGTCAGCGCATTCAACCTAGTCCTTAGCCTTGTGTTTTGCTTCTTATACTTGGTGATTCGACGCTCGTTGTTCACATTTGCGAGCTGGAGATCACGATTAGACTGAATTAGCTGCTGATGTGATTCCATGAGCTGCTGTTGTGTTTCCATGACCTGCCTGTTCGACTCCAAGAGTTGCTGATTAGATAAAGTAAGAGCGTCGACAGTGGTTCTCAGCTCAGTGTTAGCAGTGATAGTGTCTCCAATCAATTCCAACATCGCCGTCTCATTTTCTTCAATGTTGGCGTTTTTGCTCTTTATTTCAGCCATTTCCCGTGCTTGTGCAACCACTATGGCAGTGAGTTCGTTGATTTGGCGTTGGAGTTGTTCGTTGGTTGTTGGAGTCGAAGATGAGGATTGGCTTGAAGGTTTAGCAGCTGTCGATCTTGCTGCTTCTTTCAACATTCTGATTCTATCACCTATCGGATTAGTGGCTAGCTGTGAACTTGTCGCTTCAACGGTAACTGAGACTGGCTCAGTGAAGATTACCGAGGAAGGCATTGACATAGTCACACTCGCAGGCATAGCTGCACTGAAGGAGAGTGGGACAGACGTTGTTGCCGCTGTTGTTGTATCAGTTGCTGCTGTTGTTGTTGCTGTTGTTGTAGTTGCTGTTGTTGTTGTTGCTGTTGTTGTAGTTGCTGTTGTTGCCGCTTGAGAGGATTGAGTCACTGGATCCCCAAAAGCTTCAGGAAGGGTAAACCGTCTTCTTCTTGAGGTTTTCTCAGCTTGAGGTTTAACAGACATCGTCTTCTTACCTCGAACCCTGTCCTTCTTGGCAGTTGTCTTTTGTCTCTTTGCAGGAGGCGAGGAGGCAAGTTCTGCATCAATATCTGCAACAAGATCACCACTACCTGGAGAGAAAGTGGGATCTCTTGCAAGGTCTCTCGCCTCAGCTGTGAGAGCTCTATCTTCTTCTAAAGAAAGTACATCGGCTGACTCATCTTCTGTGGCTTCAGAGTCATCATCTGCATCAGTTATGTCAACTGGTGCGTCTTCATCAATATGTGCCTTACCTCTATGAGACTGAGAGGTATCGGGTTCTTGTGCTGCTCCCGAGTGTTCAGAGAATCCAATAACATTCGGATCAAACTCCTCATCATCACCTTCTGCAGTGTCAGAAATCCTGCCTGGGGCGTTTTCTCCCAACTCATCTGTGCTACGCCCTATATTGTCCCCTTCTTTAAACACTAACCTGTGGACACGAAAGTCATCCTCCGAATCACTGTCTTCGTGTCTCCACCTGTTGCCTGGTGGAGATGCGTAGTCTTCTCGCTTCATGTGCCCATATAGTCGTCTATTCGGAGGATATTCAGATTTCGGTCGCCCCTTGTAGCTTCTCATCCTGTTCATTTCTACCTCAGTAATATCATCAGTCCCTATATATTCAGCCGGATGCTTCATCAAATCAGGTACTTGACTATCGATGATCAACTGTAGGAACCGGTGATAGACAATGAAGGTCTTCTTTGTTGGCGGCAATAATACGATCTCCTTTAAATGGTGCAGGATCATCTTGGAGAAGTTAAAAGGCTTGTTGAGCGTCAGAGCGACGATCGCAGAGGCCAATGTATCCCTTATCGCATCAAAAGTGCCTTTTCTCGGACCAAGGCACTTCAAAACCACATGAGTAAGATACTTAAACTCTGGCGGAAGTAATCCTTTCTTCAGCATCGTCTGTTTGTCGACTCTTCCCAACTACTTCATCCTAAGAAAGCCGCCACGTATCAGAATAGCATCAAACACTATAGGATCAGCTTCAGAATCTCCAAACTGTAGCACTTCTCGAATGATCTGTTCGGTGATAATAACATCTTTTCCTTGAACCGAACTAGTAATCACGATCGGATCAGCCTTGGGATCAACCTTGGCGTTTCGATAAAACTCTAGCAGGATATCCTTGTAAGCAGCGTGCTGCTTGGATATCGCATAATGTATTCTTGATCGCTTTAGAAAGTCGATGACGCCTTGAAAAATTCTGCCTTTATCCAATGTAATCGGTCCGAGAAAAGCACAAACGTTGTGCTTTGGCGATGTCTTCCAATTTTCCATCCTGTACACCAAAAACGCGTAATAAGAATCATACAAAGATCATATATTCATAAACAAGCATAAACGGACTAAAACGGACAAAAACGGACAAGATTTGACAAATTTTGGTCAACAGCTTGTATCAGGCGATTACAGGTTGTAATCGCCCTTAACAACTGGCGAGTAGGGTAAATTCAGACAATTAGACACGAGTAGGACTGATTATACGCGATTAGGAGATAAACAACGCGATTAGACCATACATAACCCTAATCGCTACATAGTTCATGCGATTAGGGGAGTATTCTTTCTAATCGCGTACCAGACCACACGAGTAGGATTCCTATTCGCGTGTTAGTGACTGTCTTGATCAAATCTTGTAGTTTGTTTGATACAGGTCCGTATTTTTGTCACATTGAAGTCTAGAGCCCCCAACATCAAAAACCCCTATGATAATTATCATTTTCAGAACTAAACACGGGTTCAATTGGGCATTTAAAAAACTAGGGTTCTTCAAGTTTGAAATTTGGGGCTTTTTGTTTTGAAAAGATTTTGTCAAAACTTTTGGTATAAAGAGAACCTACACAGCCCGATTAATAAACCCCAAACAAGATTTGGCATTAACCACCATGATATAATCACAAACAATCAAAGTACGAAACCTAGGGTTTCGCCCATTTAAAACTGAAATTTAACCCTTAAAACAGTGATGTTTGGTTCTGAAAATTTGAGTATATATTACCTTAATGATGTAGAACAAGATTTAAGAATCAAAAAGACACGGGCAGGAGGTTTGATTGGAGACGGGTTAGAGGGAAACGAAGGTAGCAGAGGTGGGTTTTGAAAATAATGAAGATGAACGATCAGACTGTTGGTCTTTATACCCTGTTCCTAATCGCTGACCAAACACACGAGTAGGATTCTACTCGTTTAATAATACACACGAGTATGTCTATTCGCCTAAAACATTCACACGAGTAGAAATGTAACACACGAGTGGGACACAAGCATGCGAGTAGGAATACATTCGCTTAAGTTATCACGCGATTGTGATACTCGTTAGTTTAATCACGCGAGTAGAGGCCTAAATGTGTCCAAACTTCACAGTAATTACCAAAATGCCCCTGCAGCACCATTTTTCACAATTTTGACTCGTTAAGGTTTAAAACACACGTTTTTCACCACGTTTAAACACATAACACAGATGACGACTCATGACTTTGAAAAACTTTCATTTTTGACCCATGTACTTGATAAAACATACGGTTTTGACCCGGCAAAAACACAAGTTTCCAATTAGTTGTCCCTTTTATTTTTCGGCGTTTTATTTTTGAAGAAGTAAGATTACAATGGATTAGGATTCCAACATCGGCAATCAAGAATGATTAACTAAGCTAAACTAAGCATAAATAAAATAAAACGGGAGATCAACTAACTGTACACTAACATATTTTTGCGAGTTTCAACGGTTAGGGAATCATATCAGTGTACGGACATTACTAGAGCCCTTATATTTTCAGTTTTCGCTTAAATTACCAATAAGCATCCTACAACAACTGTCGATATTGTTGTCCACCTAAACTCAAAATCAAGTTTTATCGCTAGGCACTTTAGATACGTTTAAGGTAATATTAAGGCTGAGATACAAGGTGTTCCCCGCCACGCGACACATTCCCGTATCAAGTCATGCACAAAGCTTCCTCGTAACCGGTGAGTAAGCTGTTGTCATCCGTATTTTACAAGGAGTGGACTCAGTGGTGATCAGGTCTGCAGAAACGCTGCAACAGAGAGACCAGTGAGATCCAAACCAGGGTTCAAGTCAAATACCGTATATTTGATTTTTCACGGTACGATGCTTTAGGTATATGATTTGATACCTTAGAGCGAATTCTCAATGAGAATAGGGTTTTGGCATATATGAATCTTTTTGCTCTTTTAGGATTCCCGGACGTCTCCTGATCAGAATTTATTCTATTTTTTTTTGTTTTTTTTTTTCAGGAAATGACATAGGGGTGTCTCAGTCGTAGGCTGCGACCCCAACGTACGACACGTGTGCCACTCCTATTTATTCTGAGAGACGTCCAGTTCACCCCGGATGAACCAACCTCTTAAAGACCATGAAACCTCGGATTTTGGCATGCTATCAAACGAGATTTCGGTACCAAGACCATATGCCAACGCACGTTGATCCACACATGATTCAGATGATTTAGGTTTATATCACCGTGCCGAACTTGGAAATGATTTTGAGCCTACCGACACATCATTGTAGAGGCTACCTTATCAGTTCCAATATTTTTTAAGATGATAAGGGTCCAGACAGTCCGACTGATTGGTTAATATCATCTTCCCATTTTCACCAAAGAAACTCATTTTTGCATTTTTCAAATTTTTTTTGATTTTGGAATTTTCTCATTTTTTTTTTTGAATTTTTGCATTTTCTGAATGTTTTTGTATTTTTCTGAAATTTTCTCCCCCTAAAAATCTAAAAAATTGCGAAAAGACAATATTTTTGGATTTTTCTGATTTTTTGAAAGAAAAATATTTACAAAAACGATTACCGATGAGGATCTAATCCTGCTTAACTTTAATGCCGTTTAAGATTAACAAGTACTCAAAACGAGGACCGTCAAAAGCTTTGGTGAATAAATCGGCACGTTGGTAGTCTGTGTGGATTTTTACCATATCGATAAGTTTCTTTTCATAGCAATCGCGTATGAAATGATACTGAACCAAGATATGTTTCGCCTTGGAATGGTTAACTGAGTCTTTAGCAAGAGCTATAGCGGACTCATTATCACAGTGAATGGGAGTATTAAGAAATTTCAAACCGTAGTCTCTCATTTGTTGCTGTATCCAAAGAACCTGGGAGCAGCAGCTCGATGCTGCTACATATTCCGACTCGCAGGTGGATAAGGCGACTGAGGCTTGCTTCTTGCACTGCCACGAGACTAGTCTTGGTCCCAAAAACTGGCATCCAGCCGATGTGGATTTTAAGTCTGTCTTGCATCCGCCATAGTCAGCATCACTAAATGCGATGAGGTCAAACTTATCGTCATTAGGGTACCAAAGACCTTTGGTCGGACAACCCTTTAGATAACGTAAGATCCTCTTCACAGCAACCAGGTGTGACTGTTTCGGCCTTGACTGGTATCTTGATAGTAAGCATGTCGCGAACATTATGTCAGGTCTTGATGCAGTGAGGTACATGAGTGAGCCTATCATAGCTCGATAGAGAAAAGGATCAACGGTTTGTCCTTTCTCGTCAGGCCCAATCCCGTGATTGGTCTGAATCGGTGTGCCTACTGGAGTAGAGTCTTCCATCTGGAACCGGCTCAAGATGTCAGCAACGTATTTTGTCTGGTGGATGAAGATCCCCGACTCTTGTTGTTCTACTTGTAGACCGAGGAAGAATTGCATCTCCCCCATCGAGCTCATCTCAAATTTGTCCTGCATAAGCTTTTCGAATTCCCTGCACATGACATCATTAGTAGACCCAAAAATAATATCATCAACATAAACCTGTACCAGAAGACGATCACCACCCTTTTCCTTGGTGAATAAGGTGCAGTCCACGAGTCCGCGTTTGAACCCGTTGGATATCAGATAGTTGCTAAGCATTTGGTACCATTCACGCGGTGCCTGATGGAGTCCGTACAACGCTTTGTTCAATTTGTAGACTTTTTCGCGATGCAGCGGATCCTCAAATCCCGGTGGCTGAGCAACATACACCTCTTCCTTCACGACACCATATAGAAAAGCACTTTTCACGTCCATTTGATACACCTTAAACCGTTTGTACGAAGCGTAAGCTAAGAACATCCGGATAGCTTCAAGGCGCGCAACTGGAGCGTATACTTCGTTGTAATCTATTCCTTCGATTTGACGGAAGCCGAGGACAACTAATCGAGCCTTGTTTCTTATAATCACCCCGCGGTCATCCCGTTTACACTTGTAGACCCACTTTGTTCCAATCTTTTTCGAGCCTGGAGGTAAGTCAACTAAGTCCCACACTCCTAGCTTTTGGAACTGCTGAAGTTCGGCTTGCATAGCTTCAATCCATGGTTCTTCCCGTAGTGCCTCTTGCACAGTTCTTGGTTCAGTTTGAGAAACATACAAGGCGAAGGACCAATCGTTCTGATGACCTGCTTTTCTGATTTCCGAATAGAGTGCCAGCGTACCTGTATTGTCACTTGAACTAGCATTTCTGAGCTGACTGCGCGTCATGACTCTGCTAGTCGGATTACCAATCACATTTTGCATCGGATGAGTGTCGTGAATCCGAGATTCCGGATGTGCCGGCACTGGATCATCCGAATGCAAATTAAGGTTCTCCAAACCTTGAGATAAATTTGTCTCAGCTGCGCTTGAACTAGAAGGAGCAGCGGGTTGCATATTAAAACCGGAGAGATCGATCCGAAGACCTATCCCTGGAGCTGCTGAAGAAGAAGGACCAGCTTGATTGTTTCCTGTCGGATTAACTGGAGCTGTAGTGGTAGATTCACCATTTCCAGCTTGTTCCTCAGTGAGAGTTTCATGAGACTCTGCAAAATCGTCGTCGGAAGATGAAGATTCGAGAACCTCTGCAGACGCTTCCTGAAAAACTTCCTCAACTTCTGCTGCTGCGGTTTTATCGGGGGGACCCGTGGATGCAGAGGCATCAGATGGAGCAGGCGCAGGTGCATTAACCACGATCGGACGCATTAGCGGAGAGCTAGGTGCGTTTTCACATTCGTAATACATTTGCGCTACAGCATCATCCACCAAATTCTCCACGTTGAAGGAATCAAATAGACTCTTATAGTCGAACAACCAATCAGGTCCAACACCAGGTGCATTGGCAGTATAACGCTGAACATCGACATTAAGCCAATCTTCAACGTTGTTGGTTCTTTTGTTGTACACTCTTTTGTTGGGAGTGCTGTAACCAACAAAGAAACCTTCTTCTGCCTTTGCACCAAACTTCCCATCGGGATGTATCATGGTGCATGGAGCTCCGAAAGGTTCCAGAAACTCTAAGTTCGGTTTCCTTCGGTTCAGAAGCTCGTAAGAGGTTTTTCCAAGCTTCTTTACCGTTAGAACCCTATTCAGAGTATAACACGCGCAGTGAACTGCCTCGTTCCAGAAGATCACAGGCAAGTTCGAGTCTGCGAGCATAGTTCTGGCTGCCTCAATAAGAGTCCGATTCTTTCTTTCTGCAACCCCGTTTTGCTGAGGAGTGTATGGCGCTGTGAATTCATGATGAATACCCTTTTCTGCACATAACGCCTCCATAGCGTGATTCTTGAACTCTGTTCCGTTGTCGCTTCTGATCCTACGGATCTTTAGCTGATATATATTTTCCAATTTAGTAAACAGATTCTTCAAGTAATCAAACGTTTCACTCTTGTGCTTCATGCACACAACCCAAGAAAACCTAGAATAGTCATCCGTAACCACTAAGCAGTATGAGTCACCGTTCTTGCTCTTTCGATTGACTGGGCCAAACAGGTCCATGTGCAGTCGTTCGAGAGGTAGACTAACTGAGTTTGTCTTCTTAGGCTTGTGAGATTTTCTTTTCTGCTTCCCTTTCTTACATGAGACACAGACATCGTTTAAATGAAAATTCTTAACAGAAACACCTTCCACTAGTTGGTTCTTGACCAGATGGTTCATTTTCCTCAAGTGGATGTGTCCCATTCGTCTGTGCCACATTATCGATTCCTTCTCTGTCGCCTTTGACAGAAAACAAGTGACCTGACCTTTTGCAGTCATTGCTCGGCTCATATCCAGGACGTATAAGTTGTTGACCCTGGGAGATGAGATCATGACCCACTCTTTCGGTATTTTGAATCCAGGCTTCAGAATGAAACATGCGTTGTCATCAAAGAATACAGTGAACTTCTTGTCACATATCTGCGAAACACTCAGCAAGTTGTGGTCTATTTGTTTAACAAAGCTTATCTTTTCAAAGCTTACTATACCGTTGCTCATACTTCCTTCCTTTGTTATATAACCCCCTTTATTACCAGCAAAGGCAACATACCCCCCATTGATATTCTTTATGTCAAAAAGCAGGGATAAATCGCCTGTCATGTGCCCTGAAGCTCCACTATCAACAATCCATAGGCTGCTGATAAGGCCCTGTGGAACTCCCTGCACAAACATTCAAAGTTCAGTGGTTAAGGGGGACCCAAGCCTTCACGGTCTTGGGTCTACCAACTTCATCTAACATCGGAAAGTCAACCCATCTCCCATTTGGTGTTGGAGTTGTTTCCGATGGTACCGCAGTGCCTTTTCCAGCAGATGACTCTCCTTCTTTGGTTGGTGACTTGGGTCTCCAAATCTGTTCAGGTTTCTTTGGCTTGGGCTTCTTCTTTGCCTGTGGGCTAGAAGGTCCAGCCTTGGATTCCTTTGGAGGAACAGATTTTGGATCCACTTCAAAATTAACTGTGCGTGGAGCAGCTTTGGGGTTGCCCTGCGGTTTAGCTGCAGCCTTTGCTGGTGGCTTAGGCGCTGCTTCAACCTTTGGAGGAACGGTGCTCCCCCTCAGCTGTGGACCCCTGCCATCAACTGGCTTTTGGTTCATAGCAATTTTGTTGCGGTTATCATAAACGACCTGCTTTCCCTTTTGTTTCTCTGAGAGTTTAGGGGAAACAGGTTGCTTTGATTTGCTAGAACTGGGAGGATCATCCACTTTGATCCTTTCTCGTCTCAATTCAGGGCACGCAGCAACTAAATGCCCACGTTCCCCGCACTTGTGACAGGATCTATATTCTTCAAACTTAGGAGATCCGGGTTTGGTCTCCTTCTTGTTCCTTTTGTTAGATGGAACGGCAAATGAGTTTTTATGTTTTAGATCCTCAAGACATCTTCTTTGCTGATCGACTTGAGGATCGTCATTTCTTTCAGTGCCGCTCGATCTAATGAACTCAGTCACATGCTTTTTCGGACCGTTTCTTTGAGCTTGATTTTGAGGATTGACGGTGTTCGACTTTTGATTTTTCTTGTTATTTTCATTAGCCTGATTTCCCTGATCCTTTCTACCCTTACCCTTACCCTTGTTTTTACTCCAGGTTTCCTTTTCTATGGTAATGACAGATTCTTGCCAAATTTTGGCAACAAGACCAGGGGTGATACATCTGAGAGGGACTTCCTCATCAGCATACACCCTTTCAGACCCTTTTAACTTATAGAACACCTTAATCCTCCTACCATCCTTGGTTTGCACTTTCGGTTCCAGTTCACTCAAGGTTTCAGTGGTAATGATATGATTCTCAAAAGGAACATCTATAGTTTTGACCGGTGCATACCTAGGAGGTTCATCGAGCTCATCCTCCGAAGTGTCAGTGTCATATACACTGATATCATCAGCTTTCTCACACAAATTGACAGCTTTGGCAGGAGTAGCAGCCTTAGTGACTTCAGCAGGTTTAGCTGCTTCAGTAACCTTGGCCGCCTCTGCAGCTTTTGCTGCCTCGGCTGCCATGTCCACAAGTTCCTCCTTCGGCAAGACATCAAAATTGTGATTTTCGAATCTCACCGGAGGTGGACATTGAGAGTATTTGGGACTGGTGGAGAAGCCTTCCTTGTCAGAGTGTTCAACTATGTGATCAAGGACATACTTGCAGTTTAAATAACTCTCAAGCTTTTTCTTGATCTTTTCATAGTCACAGTTAACAATGGCCAATTGTTTCTTAGTGTCTTCGACCTCATTGATGTAATTATTTATAGCAATCTGTTTGTTAGCTAAGGTTTTTGACAGTTCAGAAACATTCTTTTTGTAATTTTCAATTGTACTTAGAAAATTTTTCTCCTTTTGTCTCAAGGAATCAATTGACCTTTGCAACGGACCAACATCAGCTTTTAAATTCAGATTTTCTTCAGTTAATTCTTTAATTCTGAATTTCAACTGATTACACTCTACACAATCTAATTTTGAATCAGAAGAAGAACTTACCTTGTTCGACGATTCAGTAATGGCCATCAATGCATAATGAGCTGCTGTCTTCTGAGCTCCAAAGAATTCGCCGTAGTCCTTCTCTGTGCAGTCAGCCTCCACAAGAAACGATCTTTTACCGATCAATGCATCTGCTTCAGCTAACAGATCCTCCAAATCTTCTCCACTATCAGAATCGCACTCCGAGTCACAGTCAGACACCTCGGATTCAGAAGTGATGATGTCAGACTGACTCGAAGTTTCTTCAACTTCGGCTGGTGCTTCAGATGCTTGTTGAGCAAAACAAGCTGCACCACCTTGAGGAGCTTCATCTCCGACGATCAGATGGTTCTAGTTATAGCCTTCATCAGCTTGAATGACCATGGCTTGACCTTGATTGTTGTTTGCAGGCGGCCTCTGGTTCTGATTCTGGTTGTTGACTGGGACAATAGCACGCTCAGTATTAGGTTGACCCTGAGCTTGCTGCCTCTGATTCTGATTAGCTCTATTGTTGTTGAAGGGATTCTGATGTCCTTGCTGCTTAGGTCGGTCACATTCCCTTGCAAAATGCCCTTTTGTGCCACAGTTGTAGCATGTGACCTTCGTTTTGTCAAACCCAAACTTGGTGTTATTATTGATCAAGACATCTCTCCTTCCCGTCCTTTCCATGTAATCCTTTGCCCTTCTCACCACGCTTGCGAAGTGCCATTGTATGTCTATCAGATCCATGTCGTCCTTATCAATCTGCGAGTAATCCTCCTGTGTAAGATGAGGATTCCCGATCTGTCCAGCAACCAGTCCACTATAGGAGTTTACCAAGGTCGACAGTAGAGCCATATGTTCTTGAGCTAGCTCTATAGTCACCTTTCCTAAACCCGCAGTGTTCAGTTGCTCTGGGACTGTATTGGTCTGATAGCCACCTTGATTAGAACTAGAAGCACCTCCATATCCACCATAACTTGTAGTTGGAGCTCCGCCAAAACCTGCAGAAGAGGGTCCACTAAAGTTTGCAGTTGCCTGCGCTGGTGCTGCAAGATGAGAAAACGGGTTAACACCAAACTGGTTAGCATTATAATTCAAAGGATACGGGTTTGGTCCAAAAGGATATGTAGGAGGAGGAACATCAGGTGGGGGACCATAATTGTCGAAAGCATAAACTGGGTCCGGATTAACCACAAAAGCAGTTTGTGGTTTGGTACCACCCACACTGGTGTCCTGAAGAGGATTCCCATAATAGATGCCGGGATTCTGTGGAATGAGCGCCTTGTTTGCTCTCCTGATTTCCTCTATCTTCTTGTTCTCCAGCTCAGTAATGAACTCATTGATGGAGAGAGTCTGATATGCATTGCTCGACTTTAGAATATCCAACCATTGATGCCAGTGAGGAGGTAGCGCCTCAGCAAATCTTTCTACAAGGTCCGCAGATGAATATAAAACCCCGTACTGATACATTTCAGACATCAGATGGTAGTATCTAGCAGTCAAGTCCCTCAAAGATTCGTTCCCAATAGCATTGAAGTTCTCGAACTCCTTCTTGAGTTGATCCATTTTAACCTTTCGCGTCTTCAGATTACCCTCATTTCGCTCAGCCAGTGCTAACCAAAGCATCTGTGATGTTGTGCACTGAGCGAATTGATGAAGAATATACTTTGGAAGAGCTTGCTTCAATGCTGCCATCGCCTTCTTCTCATAATTGTACTTCTTCCTCTGATCTTCATTCATGTCTTCAATTGAGATCGGAGTTGTGGAGTTCTCAACCATAGGCCTACTATACCCAGTCTCTATCGCTGACCATACGAGACCATCTATACCCTCAACATATGTTTGAAATCTGCCTTTCCAACCATGGTAGTCTGACATGTATTGTAATTTCGGCGCCCTATTCGAACTACCCGTCTCTAAGTCACTCATGAGAACGGAAGACAGATGATTCGTCTGTGAGTTTGCAGCAGCCGCGAGTGCCCAAGGATTTGCGTTCATCGCTTGTTGTTGAGCCGCTAGCGCCCACGGATTGATTCCGGCAACATTCGCTTGCATTTGCGCTTGTTGCATCCGTTGCGCGTTTCGCTCGGCTGAGTATTGCCAAGGGTTTGTGGGTACGTTCGCTTGATTGTTCAATTGTTGGTTATTATGTTGCCTTGGTTGGTTTAGGTGACCCCACGGGTTTGCCATATGTTAATATTAGTCAAAAGTCCGATACTTAGTCAAATTTTTCAGTTTCAGGTCCTTATAGGCGATTAGGAACTCTATATGTGTGATTACAGGCGATTAGGGTGTAAATGCTAGCGTTTGGGGACCTTATACGCGAGTAGGAGCTATACCACACGTATTTAAGGCGAGTAGGCCTCTACTCGCTATAAGTAAAGGCGAATAGAGGCTATATGTGTCAAAGGAAGCTGTAATCGCCTAAGGTATAGGCGATTAGGGTTTTTGGATGTGGGATAGGCTGTAATCGCGTGAGATAAGGGCGATTACAGGGCTAATCGCTTAAACCTCTTTGTAATCGCCTGAAGATAGGCGATTAGGGTTTCCTAATTGCTAGTATGTCTGCGTAATCGCTAGATCTGATCTGTAACCCCACTTTTGCTCAAAAACAGCCGTTTTTGCCTCAAAATCTTATCTAAAACAATGTGTTTATACCCCAAATGATTGGAAAAGTTTCCAAAACACTTTTAGAACAAAACCTAATCAAAAACACACGTTTTAATCCATAAACACACACCAAGAATTTGAAAATAAGGGTTTTTTATCAAAAACTCAAAGTTTCAAACTTCAAAACAGGTTTTTGCTTAAAAATCACAACTTTCCCATAAAAACCTACCTGTTTTTGCTCGTTTTTGTTATTAAAACACCCGTGATAAGAGCCTCGGCTCTGATACCACTTGTAGGATCGACAAACGTGTCACCCGACAATCACGAGCTTGATACTTAGAGTGCGGAATCCTCTAAATATGTTCTAATAACAGAAACAAAGATGAAACAATGACAAATGAGTAATCACAACACACACACGGGTCAAAAGATTATCGATTAATCACTAAAAACAGAGCACGAGTGTTTACAGAGATCAAATCAGACCTTACAGACCATGGGAGGGTGTATGGAGAGTGTGTGAGGCAAGAACTGATGATTAGGGCAATGATTGGGCCTATTTATACCTCCCGTACTCGTACAGATCAGATTAGGCGATTAGAACAGCTGTACCACATGCAGTATAGGCGATTGGGCCTAATCGCCTATACATACACACGATTACACTCTATTCGCGTGTAGCAACAAGCGATTACACACCTAATCGCTAGATCATGAATCCTAATCGCCTGAATGGGCCCAACACCCCAAAAACGCTTATAAACGTCTCCAAACACCCCGTGACACGTCCAATCAACATATATACTAGCCTAGGGACATCATGCACTTACATACATAACATTCGATCAATTCATAAGATGTATGTTCAATATTAAATTTAAACATTTTGCTCATTAAATGATCAAATCTAAGTGGTCATGTCCTTTAGTTATTCATTCCCAATGCATCAAAATGTTTCAAATTTTTTCCGAATCCAATCATAATTGATCTACCTAGCTCTTTCATCACAATCATTTCCCCTCTTCTCCTGCAATCCACAATGAATTGGTTATGTTGCATCCAACTGTTTATTCGTGTCTGAATGACGTTCACTTCTTTGTGTGGAACGGATGGCTGATTCATGACTTCCACGTGGACCTCCTTCACAAGATGGTTGAAACCGGTTGATACCATTTTGCTCAGAGCATCCGCTGGTTTGTTTTGACTTCTACTAATGTGGATGATGGTGCATGACGCGAAGTGCTTCATCAGCTCCTCGGATTACTCTAAGTACAGGATCATGGATGCGTCCTTTGCTTTGTATATTCCATTGATCTATCCCACCACCGACATTGATTCGACATGCGCGACCACATGTTTTGCATGGTGAGAGTGTAGGCAGGCCTTATGCCTTCACAAATTGGACGTTATACATCAATTTTTGATTTGATGGAATCAAAATCACTGCTTATCTTCATTTGTTGATAATTACTAAATATTAGTGATACATTAGAGATGATACATCTCTCCTCGGTACTTCACTAAGAATTTCTTAATAATGTACCTTTGGTTGTGAATAAACTCTTGTCCCTTTAGAATTCAACATATCTTAGTCTCTTATTAGATGTACTGAAGATCAAATTCAGTTTCATGTCTATTAATCACGGCTATTCAATGTTCCACCACCTTTTGATTTTCTTCACGGTTGCGTCACAACTCATTAGCTAGAAAAGAAAACATGGAATTTTATTCAACAAATCACCTTCTAATTGTTTTATGAGATGCAAATTTGGGGTCAAGAGTTTAATTACCCACGCAAGACATATACTATTTTAGGCTTCAGTTCCTTTATAATATGGACGATGTTTTATCTATCATAGATTTTTAACCTAAATACGCATATGTGTTACGTAAATCTAAGTACATCTACTACATTTCCGTATCTTGCACCTATATTGTTCACAATATATTTTACTTTAGAAGTAAACTAAATGATCTCTAATTGAACATTGATATGTTTTATTTTTGCTCCAAGAGTTCAATTGTAATGGAGTGTAATTTTAGTACGGAGACTAGTCTTTTGATACTGGGCATACCTTTAATATTACCCTTAATATTAATAGGAATATTAGTCTTTTCTTTTGTATAATATAATAATTTCATTATTCAAACAAAATATGCATATATCTCAATACAATTGAGTTTTATATTAGAGGGTATCTAATTTCAGGGGTTTTAGTGCAAATTTGAATTAGAATTTAACTAATTACCCGGCCTTCTCAAATACATATCCAACGTCTAGCCTCAAATAGAAAATCATTTCATGGTCCGATTCTCTACATACCCGGTGTCTAGCTTCAAATTGAAAATCATTTCATGGTCTGCTTCTCTAAACACAGTACATTTAAGGCAAGATTAAAGATAATATATCTTCTGTAACTACTTAACAATGAATCTATGTATTTAGTCAACAATCTATTTGGTTATTAATATATAATCTTTTGTCCATTGGCAATTTCACAAATGCTAATTAGTCTTTTTTTTAATAGTGATGATCGTAGACTTTCATATCTATTGGTTGTGACTAATCTTTGTTCTACCACCTTTTGATTTTCTACATGATTGCGTCTGTCGTGACAATTCAGTAGCTAGAGGAGAAAAGATGGAATCGCATTTAATAAACCACTTCCTAATTACGTAAAGCAAATTTAGGGTGTTACAAATTTGACCCACACTCGCGAATAAAATTTTAAGTTTAAGTTCCTTTATAGTTCGATTGCCGTTTAAATTATTGTAGATTTTCTATGTGTTCCATAAATCCATGTAAATCCACAAATTTCTTATATCTTAGAAAGGTAGTGTTTACAAATATTTATGGTTTAGAAGTTAAATAAATGATAGTTAACACTAACAGAACATAGTTTTGTTATATTTTGGTTCAAATTAACACTAAGCATACAAAAAAAAAAAAAATGCCCATATCATATAATAGTTGAGTTTTATATTAAAAGACATTTAACTTGAGGGATTATAATGCAAATACAGATTAGGGTTTACCCAGCAACCTCAACTATATATACGATGCTTGCTGGCCTATAGTTCTCATATCACATCACGTCAAAGACGCCGCAGCAGCCTGCTCTAATACAGGGCAAGATGAGATATCTGATTCTCTGTCCATGTAAGCTGTTCTTCCGTTTGTTCTATATTTATAAATCGATTGAACTGTATTATATTTTGATGTGTGGATTATTCTGATTCGAAAGTGTTCTGACCATTTTTGATATTTGAATTGTGTTTCAGCTATAAATCCGCTCACAGTATACATCGATCTCTCTCTGTCGTGTGGATCGGATCATAACATGTTGATCGTTCAAAGCGTATTAAAGATATCTCCATGGTATATATGAACCTAATATTTACGCACAACTAACACATTAGTCTCTCACCGTGATAAATTATTAATGAATTGTGTACTTGTGCAGCATGCTTCGCTGTACGTCGCTTTAAACTTAGGACAAGGTTTGCATGCAGGTTTTACCATGATGCATTGCACCTCCAAGGGAAAACCGTACATGCAGTGACATGATACCGGGCAGGTGGTGATTGTGCACGCAAACGTAGCAGGCTGTTTCAGTCTATTACAGTCATTCGTATTCCAATTCACATCAAGATTTGTGATGCTGACTTGATTATAGATTCAATCATTATGCTGTTTGTATAGAAGCTAAAGTTTAATCTGAAATTACGTGAAGAATTTGTGTTGTAATATTATAAAAAAATGTTGACTTGATCTATAGATTCATTCATTATGCCCATTTTATGTATAGAAGCTGATGTTTAATCCGAATTTATGTCAAGAATTTGTGTTGTAATATTATAAAAAAGATGCTGACTTGATTATAGATACATTCGTTATGCCAAATTTAAGTTTAATCTGAATTTATGTCAAGAATATGTGTTGTAATATTATAAAAGATGCTGCCTTGATTATAGATTCATTCGTTATGCCAAATTTAAGTTTAATCTGAATTTATGTCAAGAATATGTGTTGTAATATTATAAAAGATGCTGCCTTGTTATATATGACGCATATATGTATAGAAGTTAAATAAAGTTTAATCCGAATTTACGTCGATGGATGGAAATATTAACAGTTGGTGAGTGAAAAGTTATGCCAAATTCAAACCAATTATTTCATAATCCCCTTGGGAAGCTAGTGGCCGAGCCATTGATGAGCAACTTGCAGATTCTTTTAAAAACGAGCCATTTGCAGGTTCTGCGCGCTTCTCGAATGACGGAACACCCTCAACTTTCCATCTCACCAGCCACCTCGCTTACCATGTCAACCGGAAGTTTGCCTAATCATCAAACAGTTCCGCCATCTCAGATAACGGAATCACTAATTTCCAGGCAATGACATGAAACTCTTCTTTTCTCCCCCAAATAAAAAAAAAAAAAAACTCATGTATGATCTGGATGTCAAATGTGCTGGTTTGCGGAGTTTTTTGCTGAGTTAGTAGAAAAATCTAACAATTTTGTGTCTTTGGTAGATGTGAGAAACCTTTTTTAGAAAATGGGAGACCCGCAATGTTAGATTGCGGGTGTGGTGATGTGTATGGCTGACTGGGACAGACTTGGCTGACTGGGACAACATGGCACACTTTTGTTTGAGGAGGTGTTTGGTGGGACGATGAGTTGGCACATCCGCAATCTAAGATTGCGGGTGTCTTAAATTCGTTTTTTTTTTCTGCCGTGACTTCAATGGTTCAATATATATACAATTTGACACCCGCAATCTCAGATTGCGGGTCTTGTACAGTCAGCAGCAATGTTGAGCAGCAATGTTGTATCTTCGTCCACGTCTGCCAGCCTTCGATACACACTAAGCACTAGCATCGTCCACATCAGCACACCCGCAATCTCAGATTGCGGGTCTTCCATTTTTGAAAAATCAATTTTGACATCTACCAAAGGCACAAATCTTTGCAAAAAATCTACCATTTCGACAAAAAATTCTGGTTTGCGGACTGTAAATGTTGAGCATGTATTAATTTCTATGCAAATGCACCTTTTTAAGGTGGTATTTTCTCAACAATCGCAAGATTGGTTGTTACACGGAAGTTTACTTCATCACTCAAACAAATAGATATATCACTTGCATCAGCACTGCCAGTATGGCTGCCAAATTAAGCAGCAATATTGACAAAGCCTGGTCCAAACAGCCGTTAATTATCGCTCTGTTGGTGAGTTCCGCTGGTCATACAACCTTGGAGTTCTGTTTGTAATTACATGTTGATTATTCATAGTTTTTCTATTGTTGTTTACAATTTAAATTGAGGTTGCTACCATACAATGTTCATTGTTCTACCGTTTTTTCTCTTATTTTTTAGTGACAATAATGGATTGATGACATATAGAAACAAGAGAGCCACCTCTAAAAGCCTTGAATTCAAATGTGGATTGAACCACAAACTTCAAAAATCAGTCCATAGTTGATCGTAACGTTACTCAGCCTTCAAATGCCTTTTATTAGGCATTAGTAGGAATAGCTAGATTGAATTTTCTAACTTGTATTTGGTGCACTCTTGTGGAGTGCAGACTAAACAAAGCTCTTTTGGTAGGGAATG
Organism: Ambrosia trifida; assembly: GCA_028751855.1. Lineage (NCBI taxonomy): Eukaryota > Viridiplantae > Streptophyta > Magnoliopsida > Asterales > Asteraceae > Ambrosia > Ambrosia trifida. The sequence continues at coordinate 28,242,739 of CM054126.1, forward strand.
ATATCATTTTTCTCCAACCCTTCTTTGTTCCTTTAGTAATTAAGTCGTTATAACGTATTTCCGTGGTGGGGTAGGCGGCGTTGGGTCCAGTTACGAGTGGGAGTTCAATGGTTCGAACCTGGGTAGCATCGCCTCCCAAAAAAAAGTAACTTATATCCGTGGCTCTTTAGAAGTACTAATATAATCTCTCTTTAGATCATATAATTGTTTTCTATAATAAGGGGCTGTTTGGTTGATTAAGTTTGAATCATTAAGAGGTCTGAATGGTTAAGAGGTCTGTATGGTTAAGTGCTGAATCATTAAGTTAGACCTCTTAATGGTTAGTTTTCTTGTCCACATTGGTATGAGAGTTTCATTAAGGTTCAGCCTAGTTCAGTGCTTAATGATTCAGTGCTTAATGGTTCAGCAACATCCCAAGTCTCAATGATTCAGCCTTAACCATTCCATTCATAGGCTGAAACAAACGCGCTGAATGCTGAATCATTCGGCACTGAATGGTTAAGAGCCTCATTAAGAACCCATAGATCATATAATTATTTTCTATAATAAGTTTGTTAGAACCCACGAAACAGACGTATCTTTGTGCCAACTCTCCTACCGACTTCATTTCTCGGTTCCCTTATAGTTTATATAAGTTCTCATTTGCCCATGGTTGTTCTTCATTTCGCTCCATTGCAGTTTACTTTTACGGCCTTCTGTGTGCACCATCATCATTATCTCTGTCATCAACTTGTATATCCTGAAAGCGAGCACACTGATGTAAATTCACCAGTGCCATTTGTAAGTTGTCGAAATTATGACAGAATTGAACATAGTTTTGGAAACATGTCCTTACATTATATACGAAATTCACCATTTATCTACAATGGCTACATAAGCATATTATTTTGAAAATACATGCATTTAGAGCATTTAGAACTCAACTTATAACAAAAACATAGCATGTCAAAGTGAATGAGAACCCATGCTCTATGAAATGTCAAATACGTACACCCCAGACCTTCAACTTCCTTAACTAACTTTGACATACACAAAATAAAATATAATCATAAAAGTACTAATTTCTTTCCTGTCATGTCCTGGCTTGATTTTAGAATGAGGCATGTTATTTACACAATAAAATAATTAGGTTTGCATAACCCTCTAAGGCCGTAGAGGGTGTCAGTGCAATAAATGAAGGTTGCCTCTACGGCCCACACATGCCTCTACAGCCTGTAGAGGTCGGTTGGTGGAGTTCATTTAAACCCTAGACGGCCTGTAAGGGTCTCTATGGCCCGTAGGTACATACGAGGTACGAGGATAATCAATGAACATACTGACTTGCAGTGTGTCAGTCTGAAAAGCACCCCATCTACGGGCCGTAGAGGCCTCTACAGGCCGTAGATATCAGGGTTTGTTGGGTGCATTAAACCCTCTACAGCCCATAGAGAATCCTACGGGCCGTAGAGGTCCAGATATATTCTTCTTCATTGTCTTCTTTTCTCATTCGACGAAAAATTCAAAAAAACCGGAGCACCTAAAATCCGATCAATACCAAGCTACCGCGATGTTTTCAGGGCACCTCAGTAATGTTTCAGATGAATGGGAGCACTCATTTGACTTATCTTACGTCTCGAAAAGCCTTTTCGGACCCGTGGTTGAACGTGGTGAGGAGGAGGTTAGATCCGTTGTTCACTGTGGTGATGGGAAGGCGCTACCCGATTTGAACCTGCTACTCGATTTGAACTAGGAGTACGTAGAAGAACCGGAGTAATTTGATGTGCCACCAAGTCATCCACAGTACGAATACGGGACTTATCATTCGCACGAGGAGGCTCATGGCAGCTTCAAGGAATCGCACGAGGAGGATTATGGCAGCTTCAAGGATTCACACGAGGGAGGTGATAACGGTGGCAACAAACCTGGCCTGGATGTTTCGTTTGAAACAAGTCAGGTGTGTTTATATATTTACACTTGTTTATAATTTAGACTCGTGTATATTTAGAAGTACTAGTGTACATATTTAGACTCGTATATTTAGCCCGTACATAAATTTGTTTTAGGGTTTGTGAGATTTGAACTCGTATATATATTGTTCAAACATAATTTTTAGTTGTTATTTTAATGTCAAAAACTTAAATTGTTTACATTAAAATAATTTTTAGTTGTTATTTGTACTCGTATATAAATTTTGCAGGTATTCGGGTCTCTTAAAGACATGACAAATTGGGTTTTCAAAAAGGCAAAAAAGAACGGGTATATCACCGTGATCGGACGTACTGTTTCAGACGGCAGGGGGCCAGATAGGAGGATAAAGACGGTATGGATATGATGTGACTGTAGTGGCGAACATTGTAGGATAGCCAAAGTTCGAAAGACGGGCAGTAAAAAATGTAATTGCCCATTTGAACTAATAGGGAGATACAACTCCATCTACGATGGTTGGACTTTGGAGGTCAAGAACCAAACACATAATCACAGACCTTTCCAACATATCGAGGGTCACGCGTATGCTAGGAGGCCGGGTCCGAGCGAGATAAAGTTGGTGGATACACTTTATTTTCAAAACGTTACGCCAGCACACATACATTCGGCCGTCAGAAAATAAAACCCGGATAGTCCCTGCATTTTACGAGACATACATAACACAATAACCAAGGTTAAACATTTGTTATACGAAGACAAGACTCAAATGCAGGTATTATTATTATTATTATTATTATTATTATTATTATTATTATTATTATTATTATTATTATTATGCAGGTACTCGAAAGCACATTGGTTGAGAAAAAAATTGTTTACTTCACCCGGCAGAATCCCTCGACAAATGCGATCGAGGATATTTTGTTTGTTCTTCCCACCACGCACATATTGTGGCGTGCGTTCCCGCATGTGCTGATGATTAATGCGACCGACAAAACAAATGAGCATAAACTTCCGTTTGCTCAAGTTGTTGGTATGACATCTGTGACACCCCAGGAAAATCCCACATCGGCCGTGGCCAGGAGAGATCCTTGGTTCATAAGTAATGTCTTGCCTCTTAAATCACAAACGCGTTTTGGGGCTTAATGTTAGTGGATGAGAGGAGAACTCCACAGTTAAGCATGCTCAGGTGGGAGCAGTATCAGGATGGGTAACCTCCTGGGAAGTTTTCACTTGTGCAACCAAAAGTAAATCCGTAAGCTCTGGATGGGCAACCCATCAGGGCAAAGCGGACAATATTGGTGGTGAAAGGGGTCGGGTGTTACAGATGGTATATGAGCCACTCCTATGTCATTCGGGATGGTGGGTGCATACCTCATCAGGGACGATGAGACTCTAACAAGGGATGAATGTGACACCCCAGGAAAATCCCACATCGGTCTTGCCTCTTAAATCACTAACGCGTTTTGGGGCTTAATGTTAGTGGATGAGAGGAGAACTCCACAATTAAGCGTGCTCAGGTGGGAGCAGTATCAGGATGGGTGACCTCCTGAGAAGTTTTCACTTGGGCAACCAAAAGCAAATCCATGAGCTCTAGATGGGCAACCCATCGGGGCAAAGCGGACAATATTGGTGGTGAAAGGGGCCGGGTGTTACAACATCAACATCCAAGTCGTTTTGTGTCGCTCATGCATTTATCTCCCGTGAAAAAAAGGATAACTACCTATGGGTGCTACAGAGGCTCAAAGAGTTGCTAGAAGATAGTATGGAGCCCCGTACTATAATAACTGATTGTGAGAAAGCGTTGATGAATGCATGCGACATAGTATTCCTAGCAGCTTCAAATTTGTTATGCAGGTAATACATAATATTATTATTATATGTTATTATTATTATTATCATCATGATTAATATTATTATTATTATTATTATTATTATTATTATTATTATTATTATTATTATTATTATTATTATTATTATTATTATGCAGGTGGCACATTCAACGAAATATATTAAAGCACTGCAGACAAGCATTTGGAGATGAAGACCGAAAAATATTTGTGAAATCTTTTAAGCGACTCTGTAAATCTTCATCTCCATAATTTTACGAGCACTGGCTAGATGAGTCTACAGACGACTATGTCAGGACAAACGATATAGTTCATATCGATTAGATTCGTATATAAATAAAGGTAATACCCTTACTTTATTAATTGTTGTTGTTGTTGTTGCTGTTGTTGCTGTTGCTGCTGTTGCCGTTGTTGGTGTTGCTGTTGTTGCTGTTGCTATTGTTGTTGTTGTTGCTGCTGCTGTTGGTGTTGTTGGTGGTGGTGTTGTTATTGTTGTTGTTATTGTTATTATTGTTATTATTATTAATATTATTATTATTGAGTATTATTGTTATTATAATTATTATTAATTCATCATCATCATACTCAGTTAATCCCACCAATAGCAAAAGCTAAGGTAGGGTCTGAGAAAGGTAAGATGTAGACAGCCTTACCTCTACCCTGTCGGAATAGAGAGGCTGCTTCCAGTAATAAGTAATAATTATTAATAATAATAATTATTATTAATTATTATTATTATTATTATTATTATTATTATTATTGAGTACAAGAATAAAAATACAGTTGTCCGCAGTAGACTTCTTCTGGACATGATTGAATTATCAATCGAAAGTAGTTGGTGGGGAAGACGACCTTGCGAGTGAGTGGGAAAAAGTCAAAGAGACAGTAATGTCTCAATCACCACGGTTCAAAGAAATATGTTGTAAAAAATAATGTCAGAACAATTTTTAGTGGATTCTGCATTCTAAACGTTGAAGCTTGTGATTGTCGGGTTGTCCGAAATCGATCCTACACTATGTGTGCTACCATTTACAAACCATGTTTTCATGTCCTTACACGCAAAACCTTATGTATGGTTTTGAAGATATAATGTAGTTTACATTTTAAGCTTTGTCATATTAGAAAATGTTATTGTCCAAAGTTAATAAAAATTTTTTTGTTGTAATTTGTCATACCTAAAAATGTAACGTAATGTGATGTGATGTGATGTGATGTGATGCGATATGATGTAATGTGATGTGATGTGATGTGATGTGATGTAATGTGATGTGATGTAATATAATGTAATGCAATGCAATGTATTGTAATGTAATTTATTTGTAATATTTTTAATTAAACTTTGAAAATGCTTGATCTATCTTTGGTTTATGTAGACTATGGGTATGTTTGGCAATGAGCTTTTAGGAGCTTCTAGGAGCTTCAAGCTTTTAAGAAAAAGCTATTACTCAATAAAAAGCCTTGTTTGGTTGAAGAGCTGGAAGCTTTTAGGTTAGGAAAAAAAGTTCTATAGTTAAAAGCTACTACTAGCTTTTAAGAAAAAGCTCTACTAGCTACAAGCTTTTAATAAGTAAATGACACAAATGTAACATCACGTATTTTCCCCAAATTTTGGAATTAAGAAAATCATTACTTAACCTATCTATTACTTTTTCTCTTGATATTTTTATATAATAACAAGAATAATAATAATAATTATTATTATAAATCAAATTTTTTTTTAAAGGTTTATAAAGTTATTTTTTTATTATACCTATCATGGTTCTTAAACATAACAATTACCCAAACTCTAAATGAGCCCAAGCTATATACCCAACCCAATACTCTTATCTACCTCAAACCATAACCAAACCAAACCAACCATTACCTCTTACCAAACTCGGAGCCCATCAAAAGCAGCCCAAACCCGCGGCCCAAGTGATTTCCCCTTTTCTTCCCTGCTACACTCGAACACCCAAACCAAGACCCTTAGACTTTGATTCAAGTCAAACACCACAAGCATTGACTGAGAAATCGATGGCTGTGATGACGCGCTTTTCTTTCTAGTACCCCGGTTATAGTAAATCCCACATATCTCGCATATTTCCATACAAGAATCATGCTGTTTAGTCAACCAATCATGTCCAATTTCATCGGATGTCACGCGTTTGTTTAACCCGTTCATCAATCATATTCAATTCGGCTATTTAAATGAAATTAAAATGCACCTATATATTTAGAAGCATTGGTCGACCATTTCTGTACCAAAAGCCCCATCTAAGACAGACGAATCAAACTTCAATTGTAAGATTTAAGCATACAGCAGTCGCAAACCTAAAACATTCGATTACACCATGAAATCGCCCAAGTAAGTATCAATTTATATATGGTTTTGATCGGATTTTTGTGTACTTTAAAAGCCCCTTATTCCCTGTTTGTTTTAATTCAGAATTGATTCGATTTATAGACTAGGGTTCTAGGGTGTTAATTGGAGAAGATGAAGTTTTACAGAATCTATTTAAATAAATTTCGAAATCAATAATGACACAAGTGGACGTGTAGAGCAGTTGGTTTGATGCTTTGATTCAAGGACAAAGAACCGGCCAGGGGCCAGGTTCGAATCCCTCCATCAACATTCTTTTTTTAGGCCATTATACATGTATATTTAATTATCAAAACCTTAAAAATGCTTTCTAACTACTAAGCAAAGTCAAAAAAAATTTATAAAAATTATTAATATTACATTTTTTTTCTATTTATTTTAACTATAATCAATTATGTGAACTTTATTTACAAAGAAATAATTTGATAAAAAATTTTATTTTCACACTATATTTTTTGTACAACGACCTTTGGCCAAGATTTGATAAAAAATTGCTTTTATACGATTTATTTCATAAACTCCCTTTTTATTATTTAATTATCGATTATTTCATCTAATTAATAAAATAAACGTCAATCCCCAATTACCAACCCTAGAATACCTTATATCTAGAGAACATAGTCTCAATTAGGTCCAAATTTAAATTGTCCTTTATGTGCATAGGATAATATCTCGGGAATTTTGCCTATTATACTTGCGACGTGTTTACGTATTCAAGGCTAGCAAACAAGGTGAGTTTACATAGCCCCTTTTTTCTGTTTTACATTTTGGGGTGAAACATGTTTAAACATTTTATACACTATCATTTACTCATTCTTACATTGTTGAAACTTGTGATTCAATTACACTATCATTTACTCATTCTATCATTTGGCTGTAACAAAAAGACACAGTACAATCATTAACATTGATCAAGCCGCCTGTTTAGATTATAGCGCTATAGGTCTGACAAACCCATCCCCCGCATAAATTCAGGGATGATCGATAACAGTTACACTTTTACTAACTTGCGAGTTAGGTCTCAGTCGACACAAGGTTTGATTGTACAAAAGACGCATTGTTACATGTCGGACTCATATTCTACCATTACTCATTATTATACTTCAACTATGATTGCTATACAACATGTTGTTTTCAACTATATGCAAAACCTATGTATTCTCACCAACTATTTATAGTTGACCCCCATATTTCCAACTCAACATGTTTCAGGTTTTACTTGCTATTGGAAGTTGTACAAGTCTTGGATCACATAGGAGCTTTGGACCTAGTTTATGTAAATCAAATTTATGTATTTATTAAATTGTATGACAAATTGTAAATTGTTTAGTAATATTCAACTTCCATTTAGTACCATGAGCTATTGAACAATCATCACTACGTGACACCTCGATGTTTCCGCCATCGGTTGGGGTGTTACACAAATACCCATTCTATTTTAAAAACAAAATAAAAACCTTCCTTACAAGCTTTTAATTATGTCCATTTTATTCATTTTATTAAAAGTTCCGGCTACACTGCCAAACACCAAAATATATTTAAAAAGCTTCCGGCTACCAGCCTCCGGCTAGTTTTGCCAAACATACCCTATATCATAACAATCTATTAGAAAATCACTAAGAGTGTATTGACATATGTTTCACAACAAAATTATATGTTATATATGGCCTAATATAGCTTTATGTAGTTAAACCAATCTAATAAGACTTTACAAAACCCGTTGGCGATCAATATAGAGAAATGAAATTGAAATAGTCATGTTCTATAATTAAAATGAGATGTTATGACATAGAATAACTTTGTGTAACAAAACCAATCAAATAACAAATCAAGAGGCCTGGTGGCCGATTTGGAATATATAGTTGAAAATCCAAAGGTGTTACCGACCAAAATCCTAGGTCGCATATAATTTTGACGGATCTCACACAGATACTCAAACCATTATACAGGTTGCAGAAATTTACCGGCACATACCATCAATACTATGGTTAAAAACCTAATGCTGCTTCATTCTCATATTCACATTTCTCTTCCTTATCTCTCGAGCTGCGCGATCAATATTACCACATCACAACTACCAAATCACCCACACTGCCACCACTACCATACCATCATTAAAGGTTTAAAACCGTAACATTTTACAAAGTTATGTTGTTAGTTGTATTTATTAGATTATTACGGTTTACGTTGGTTTGTTTTTTTATAATTGTTAGGTTAATATGGTAAATATTTGTTATATGTGTATGTGCATGGGTATGTTTATTTTTGTATGTGGATAAAGATATGCGCATCTATATGAGTGTATTAATTTATATGTTCATTTGTGTATTTACATATATACCTGTGTGTGTATGTTAATATACTTTTATTCGAGTTAATTGCATGCGTGATCCATGTTCTTTGCATATCGTGTAATGTTGGTTCTAGATTTTATTAAATACATAATTAATCATTGTAAATACACTACGTGTATGTCCCTAGCTAAGGGGATGGATGCGGCTAATGGTTGTGGTTGTGTCAAATAACCCTATGGATTACAAGGGTTTTGAGTTGGGTCCATGATAGATGCTTAAGTGTAGGATGGGAAAACATATAGTGACTCTAGAACTTTTGCTAAGACAAATGCAGTCTAAGGTCTTGAACTGGAAGAGGCTTTTAAAATAGTTTTGCTTGCACCATAGTAAACCTCTAGATTTTGTGGTAACCTGTAACGAAGATATACCACCCCATGCCCTCAAAAAAATCACCTTCAGCAAATAGTTTGAGCCATCCTCATTTATTCAGTATCTTTGTTTTCGAATTTCAAAATGAATTTTTTGACAATGATAGGCTCGTAACTTCTCATTTCTTTTAGTACTTCCAAATACTGCATCCAGTGACTTAAAAGAGCATCTACATAACATTCGATCAATTCATAAGATGTATGTTCAATATTAAATTTAAACATTTTGCTCATTAAATGATCAAAAGTGGTCATGTCCTTTAAGTATTCATTCCCAATGCATCAAAATGCTTCAAATTCATTCCAAATTTGATCATAATTGGTCTACCTAGCTCTTTCATCACAATCATTTCTCCTCTCTACTGCAATCCATAATGAATTGGCTATGTTGCATCCAACTGTTTATTCATGTCTGGATGACGTTCACTTCTTTGTGTTGAACGGATGGCTGATTCATGACTTCCACGTGGACCTCCTTCACAAGATGGTTGAAACTGGTTGATGCCATTTTGCTCAGAGCATCCGCTGGTTTGTTTTGACTTCTACTGATGTGGATGATGGTGCATGACGCGAAGTGCTTCATCAGCTCCTCGGATTACTCTATGTACAGGATCATGGATGCGTCCTTTGCTTTATAGATTCTATTGATTTGCCCTGCCACCAACATTGGTTCGACATGCGCAACCACATGTTTTGCATGGTGAGAGTGTAGGCAGGCCTTATGCCTTCACAAATTGGAAGTTATACATCAATTTTTGATTTCATGGAATTGAAATCATTGCTTATCTTAATTTATTGATAATTACTAAATATTAGTGACACATTAGAGATGATACATCTCTCCTCAGTACTTCACTAAGAATTTCTCAATAATGTACCTTTGGTTGTGAATAAACTCTTTCCCTTTAGAATTCAACATATCTTAGTCTCTTATTAGATGTACTGAAGATCAAATTCAGTTTCATGTCTATTAATCGCGGCTAATCAATGTTCCACCACCTTTTGATTTTCTACACGGTTGCGTCACAACACATTAGCTAGAAAAGAAAACATGGAATTTTATTCAACAAATCACCTTCTAATTGGTTTATGAGATGCAAATTTGGGGTGGAGAGTTTAATTACCCACGCAAGACATATACTATTTTAGGCTTCAGTTCCTGTATAATATGGACGATGTTTTATCTATCATAGATTTTTAACCTAAATACGCATATGTGTTATGTAAATCTAAGTACATCTACTACAGTTCCGCATCTTGCACCTATATTGTTCACGATATATTTTACTTAGAAGTAAACTAAATGATCTCTAATTGAACATTGATATGTTTTATTTTTGTTCCAAGAGTTCAATTGTAATGGAGTGTAAGTTTAGTACGGAGACCAATCTTTTGATACTAGGCATACCCTTAATATTACCCTTAATATTAATAGGAATATTAGTTTCTTCTTTTGTATAATGTAATAATTTCATTATTCAAACAAAAAATGCATATATCTCAAGACAATTGTGTTTTATATCAGAGGGTTTCTAATTTCAGGGGTTTTAGTGTAACTTTGGATTAGAATTTATCTAATTACCCAACCTTTTCAAATACATATACGGTGTCTAGCTTCAAATAGAAAATCATTTCATGGTCCGCTTCTCTACATATCCAGTGTCTAGCTTAAAATTGAAAATCATTTCATGGTCTGCTTCTCTAAACACAGTTCATTTAAGGCACGATTAAAGATAATATATCTTCCGTAACTACTTAACAATGAATCTATGTATTTAGTCAACAATCTGTTTGGTTATTAATATATAAACTTTTGTCCATTGGCAATTTCACAAATGCTAATTAGTCTTTTTTAATACTGATGATCGTAGACTTTCCTATCTATTGATTGTGACTAATCTTTGTTCTACCACCTTTTGATTTTCTACATGATTGCGTCTGGCGTTACAACTCAGTAGATAGAGAAGAAAAGATGGAATCACATTTAATAAATCACTTCCTAATTACGTAAAGCAAATTTACAGTGGTACTAAATTGACCCACACTCGCCGAATAAAATATTAAGTTTAAGTTCCTTTATAGTTCGATTGCCGTTTAAATTATTGTAGATTTTCTATGTGTTCCATAAATCCATGTAAATCCACAAATTTCTTATATCTTAGAAAGGTAGTGTATACAAATATTTATGTTTTATAAGTTAAATAAATGATAGTTAACACTTAACATAACATAGTTTTGTTTTATTTTGGTTCAAATTAACACTAAACATACAAAAAAAAATGCCCATATCATATAATAGTTGAGTTTTATATTAAAAGACATTTAACTTGAGGGATTATAATGCAAATACAGATTAGGGTTTACCTAGCAACCTCAACTATATATACGTAGCTTGCTTGCCTATAGCTCTCATATCACATCACTTCAAGGACGCCACAGCAGCCTGCTCTAATACAGGGCAAGATGAGATATCTGTTTCTCTATCCTTGTAAGCTGTTTTAATTTCTGTTTGTTCTATAATTTATAAATCGATTGAACTGTATAATATTTTGATCTGTGGATTATTCTGATTCGAAAGTGTTCTGACCATTTTTGATATTTGAATTGTGTTTCAGCTATAAATCCGCTCACAGTATACATCGATCTCTCTCTGTCGTGTGGATCGGATCATAACATGTTGATCGTTCAAAGCGTATTAAAGATATCTCCATGGTATATATGAACCTAATATTTACGCACAACTAACACATTAGTCTCTCACCGTGATAAATTATTAATGAATTGTGTACTTGTGCAGCATGCTTCGCTGTACGTCGCTTTAAACTTAGGACAAGGTTTGCATGCAGGTTTTACCATGATGCATTGCACCTCCAAGGGAAAACCGTACATGCAGTGACATGATACCGGGCAGGTGGTGATTGTGCACGCAAACGTAGCAGGCTGTTTCAGTCTATTACAGTCATTCGTATTCCAATTCACATCAAGATTTGTGATGCTGACTTGATTATAGATTCAATCATTATGCTGTTTGTATAGAAGCTAAAGTTTAATCTGAAATTACGTGAAGAATTTGTGTTGTAATATTATAAAAAAATGTTGACTTGATCTATAGATTCATTCATTATGCCCATTTTATGTATAGAAGCTGATGTTTAATCCGAATTTATGTCAAGAATTTGTGTTGTAATATTATAAAAAAGATGCTGACTTGATTATAGATACATTCGTTATGCCAAATTTAAGTTTAATCTGAATTTATGTCAAGAATATGTGTTGTAATATTATAAAAGATGCTGCCTTGATTATAGATTCATTCGTTATATATGACGTATATATGTATAGAAGTTAAATAAAGTTTAATCCGAATTTACGTCGATGGATGGAAATATTAACAGTTGGTGAGTGAAAAGTTATGCCAAATTCAAACCAATTATTTCATAATCCCCTTGGGAAGCTAGTGGCCGAGCCATTGATGAGCAACTTGCAGATTCTTTTAAAAACGAGCCATTTGCAGGTTCTGCGCGCTTCTCGAATGATGGAACACCCTCAACTTTCCATCTCACCAGCCACCTCGCTTACCATGTCAACCGGAAGTTAGCCTAATCATCAAACAGTTCCGCCATCTCAGATAACGGAATCACTAATTTCCAGGCAATGACATGAAACTCTTCTTTTCTCCCCCAAATAATAAAAAAAAAAAAAAAAAAAAAACTCATGTATGATCTGGATGTCAAATGTGCTGGTTTGCGGACTGTAAATGTTGAGCATGTATTAATTTCTATGCAAATGCACCTTTTTAAGGTGGTATTTTCTCAACAATCGCAAGATTGGTTGTTACACGGAAGTTTACTTCATCACTCAAACAAATAGATATATCATTTGCATCAGCACTGCCAGTATGGCTGCCAAATTAAGCAGCAATATTGACAAAGCCTGGTCCAAACAGCCGTTAATTATCGCTCTGTTGGTGAGTTCCGCTGGTCATACAACCTTGGAGTTCTGTTTGTAATTACATGTTGATTATTCATAGTTTTTCTATTGTTGTTTACAATTTAAATTGAGGTTGCTACCATACATTGTTCATTGTTCTACCGTTTTTTCTCTTATTTTTTAGTGACAATAATGGATTGATGACATATAGAAACAAGAGAGCCACCTCTAAAAGCCTTGAATTCAAATGTGGATTGAACCACAAACTTCAAAAATCAGTCCATAGTTGATCGTAACGTTACTCAGCCTTCAAATGCCTTTTATTAGGCATTAGTAGGAATAGCTAGATTGAATTTTCTAACTTGTATTTGGTGCACTCTTGTGGAGTACAGACTAAACAAAGCTCTTTTGGTAGGGAATGATATCATTTTTCTCCAACCCTTCTTTGTTCCTTTAGTAAGTCGTTATAACGTACTTCCGTGGTGGGGTAGGCGGCGTTGGGTCCAGTTACGAGTGGGAGTTCAATGGTTCGAACCTGGGTAGCATCGCCTCCCAAAAAAAAGTAACTTATATCCGTGGCTCTTTAGAAGTACTAATATAATCTCTCTTTAGATCATATAATTGTTTTCTATAATAAGGGGCTGTTTGGTTGATTAAGTTTGAATTATTAAGAGGTTTGAATGGTTAAGAGTTCTGTATGGTTAAGTGCTGAATCATTAATGATGCAGTTTGGAAGCGCAATCAAATGGCTCAAGAACAAATAGTAATCAAAGACGATAAACGAACCATAGGTTCCAAGAACAAAGTTCTTTTCTATTAAAATTCAATCAAAAACTAAAAGACAATAAACCCATAAATCCTAATTTATACTAAAACCTAACAACCTTAGAGATAAATATTAATAAATAAAAGATAAATATAAATAAACTTTTAAAATTCGAATATGGAGATAATACTGCATCATTCTCCCCGTCTTCGAAAAAAACTCGTCCTCGAGTTTTGCCTTCGGACCAACGCCACCTGGATCAAAAGGAGCATCAACCTGATTTTGATTTATTAATATTATGACCAAGCTAGATATTCCAATTTCATTGATCGTCTCGCTCAACTCTGGAGTTTTACCACCTGGGTCGAATGAGATATTTGATCGTATATTTTCCACTATCGACTTGACCTTCTTCAAAAATTCAGCTCCAACTTTCATCATCAAATTTGGTGTAGCCTTCAGGACGTCAATTTGCTCTTCAAAACTAATACCCAAGTCACGAGTGACATCAACATTTGACATAAGTCTTAATTTCACATGAGTTGCATGTAACCTATCGACCAATAATGCACAATTCCCATGCTTATCTATTATATCATTAAATATAATATTTGGATAATCATGCTCTGGGGGGCTGATGACGTGGGTACCCAAACCCCCACGTCTAAACATATTTAAGAAGCTATCAGGCTCGGGTCAGGAAGCCGAAAAGCCAGAAGCTAGTGTAGAGAAGCTACCTGCATCGGCTCCTCAGCTCCCTAGCACAGGACCTGCCTTACAGGAGGTCAATAATAAAGGTGGGTCCAACACTTATGGGCCAGCCCAGCCCATTACTACAAAGCCCATTAGGGTTTGGGGTTTCACCCTCTATAAATAGAGGGGTTACACCTTCACTCAAGGCCATCCCATTTGTCTTGGTCTCCACTCAAGACATCTCACTCACTTTCTCTCTCTCTCTCTCTAGAAACATTCTCTCACTAACTAATCTGCCTAGCTCCCATAGAGGAGCCTACGAGCTGCTAAAGTATCACATCAGCAGCTCATGAACTCTTCATAATTACACACAATAAAGCTGTTAAGCTCCCCTGTTGAACTCACGAGCTCCCCTGTCGGAGCCCTGGAGCTGCCATATCTGCAGTCTACATATCCATGGTTCTAATAACCAACTTCCAGCCATCGAGTTAAGCAGCCCGAAATCGCCTCGGCTGTTAGCTAACCGCCAGGTTTCAACCACCACCTCCTCTCATACTTCGTATCCCTCATTTACTCCTTTATATTTACTTTTATGTACATTTCTTGGGATAAATCACTAATGTTGAGCGTCGGAGGGTGGTCCAAAGACCCCGGTCTCTGGACCCCTTCTAACAAGTTGTTCGTGGTGCAGGTACATGCTCGGAAGGTGCTAGGTCCAACCCGAAGAGATATCCATACCATCTCCATGCCTTATTCTTGTTGTTTCAACAAGTGGTGCCCACCGTGGGGTTATCGCGCTTAGAACATGAAACTCTTTGTGGTTTAGCCCCAAATGTTCCTAAGTTCTTTATTTTTAAGGATGGAGAGGATGTTCTTACCGGAAAAATCACTCCTACACCTCCTACACATGTTTGCGTTTTTTGCTCCACGTATTACATGTTCAAAACGCCGATGACCGGGTTCCATACACTTGTAACTCGGTTGCTACATGTAACTTCTTTGATAAAAACGTCAAACCTGAAAATCTACTCATATTCTTGATGAAAAATTACAACCTTTTGAACACATGTTTACACTTAGTTCAAATATGGTCAAAAAAAAAAAAAAAAAAGAATACTAGAGAAATGAAAGATTTTGTGTACACAACACTCAACCCCACTTTATGTGGTGTCAAACAAAAAGCCACTAAAAGGAATATTATATCATGATATAATATTTTCATAATGCATCTGAGAAAATAAAGAAAATATCTCAAAGTATTTTCTCAAAAGAATAATTGCATAAAAAGACGTGTACACTTGTCCCAAGGTTTGACTATCTCATTTTTGTCTTTTAGCACACATAAAAGTGTGTGAAAATAAAGCAAAAGGATAAAGTCAGGAAGCAACTTTATCGAACATTAAAGTCTCTAGTACAACAAATATTGCATCTTGTACAACTCATGCTGCAGGCTGCCATACCGCAGCTCCATTGTAAGTGATATCATCAACGCTATAATTCACGACGTGGATGCAAGAATCCCACAACTGATCTACGAGTAAAAAAAAAAGAAGGAGATCACATAAATCGGAGTTGGGTAGCCTATCTAAACTATGAATAGGGCAGCCAGGAAGCTCTAGGCTGCCATATAGCAGCCCCTGCTACAGTGGTGAACAGTAAAAAAGTAAGAAAAGTCAAAAGTCATACTTTCTTACACACTAATCCACAAAAGTGCTCAGTCAAAAGCAAATCAGACCTCGAAAGCATAAAAAGTGGTATCTTTCACCAAAATGGCAAAAACACTTGTTGACATATAGAAAGGGGGTCAGCACGCGCTCCCATATGGAAGCACCTGCTCCAATAAGGAAGCACCTGCTCCCATAAGGAAGCACCATGAGCGGGAAGCCTTCCCTTATGGCAGCCTCTGTTACATCTTAATATACTAAACGTTCATACCGAAATGGGGTCATGCTCCCCTAGGGAAGCTCCCTAGGCTAGAAATCTTCCTCTATGTAAGCTCATTTTACATCTTTGTGTACTAAACATTCATTTATCGCTCTTCACTTCACTTCATGTGCACATGCGATACAAACACATGATCGCTCTCTCGATATTAACATTAGGCACAAGCTCCTAAAAACTCCTACTAGCCTAAACAAGATAAAGTGTAGAATTATTTTATTTCTCATATCGTTGAAACGAGCTTCTCAATAAATAATCAAGAGTTCTAAATGTTGTTAAACAAAGTCTTGAATAAAACTAACATTACATCTCGTTTCAACTTTTAGCCTAACCTATATTTGACCCAAAAGTCTTCGTAAAAGTGAAGGGACTTACGAGTGTAACCATGGCGTGTAAAAAGCCCATGCACTTGTAAGCTAACCATTAACTTCACTTATAAAATAATAGTAAATAAATAAAAACAATAAACACACACTTTATCAGCTAGTCAGGTCCGGTAAAGCAGGCTGGCTCCCGTAGGGCAGCTACAGATCACCATTCAGCTTTATCAGCCTAAACAACTATTCACGTCAGAGAGTACATCAGCTGCTACATGACAGTTGTGGATAACTATTCATGTCAGTAGGTCAGCTGCTACAGGACAGCTGTAGACAACTACGCATGTCAGTGCGTCAGCTGCTATATAACAGCTATAGACACTTATTCAGCCTTATAGCTATCAGAAAAAGTACACTACTCATACCAGCTGCCATACAGCAGCTGCAGACAACTCTATAAATAAACTCATGAGCTACAGCCCGGGAGCTACAAGCTTATAAGCTGCAGCTCGCAACTACAAACTCGCACCTATGTCATATAATATACTTTAGCTTTTACATCGAAAAGACAAAAGTCAGATCTACACAAGCTATAAGTAGGTAGCCTAAAGCAAACAACATAATACATACACCCAAGTAACCCTTGGGAAGAGAACACATATAAATAGGGTGCCTTGAGTACCTCTAAGATATTTGCTTCCTAAGGCCACACTTGTCTTTAAACAGTTATATATGACATATTGGAAGACACAAAAAACAAACATGTCAAAAGCTATGAAAATTAACTCATATGTCATACGCTACATAGCCTCCGGCTGAGGTAAAGAAGCTAATAGCTTGGCAGCTCAGCTATACTTCACCATATGAATCAATCCGAGGTTTTATAAGTATTGACGAATGCTAGGTCAAATCATCCCTAGAAAATTAACATCTTTTCCATACACCAAAGTCATTTAAGGAAACGAGCACATCGCTTAGGGCAGGCTCAACACCTTCCTTAAAAAGACTAACAACTTGGAAAAGAAGAAAGACGCCTCCTCATATCAAAGAGGCCGCTAAATATTATGAAGGCTAGACCCACTCACTATGGAAAGCATAAAACATAACCTCGTATACTTGCTTCGCTTAACACCAATTCAATGCTTTGCAAAGATGAGTTGCTCTCCTAGATAGAAAGGGAAGCCACCCTATGGGAACAAAATGAGCTTTGCATGACCTCACCTATGGTGACTAGAGAAGCTCACAAATGCATCATTAAAAAGTTTTTATGACCTCCATAACACACCAATTAGAAAATGTGGCAACTCGCAAAGCCAAGAAGCACGGTTCCGAGGTCTTCACAAAATCCAAACTTATCTAACCTTATCAAGTACCGTGCCCATGATAACATGTGGCATAAGTAAGGCAACCGTACAAAGATTATATCTCACAAGGAGGACCATCGGCCCAAAGCCATCATAATCTAAACGAGCTATCTCAATTACACGAGCTTGGCCCTTTGTCCTATCTCTCTCATAGGATAAAAAACTTTAGCTTGCACACAAAAAACAAAGATGTTCGCAAATGACATGGCACATAAAGAAGTTAACCACCTAAACATGTTCGCAAAAGCATCCAATGTTGAACAATAGACAAATGTTACTTGTTCAAAGAAACATTTATTCGGTTCCAAAGCAATAGCTTACTTGAAATAAGAATAAACTTCCTCAAATACCTAGTTTAAAGCTTCATATATACGGATCTTTGAATCCCGAAAGCTTGACATGTCTAGAGGCTTAGGAAGCTCATAAGTGAGAAGTTCAAAATCGGATGGTTAGATACCAAGTCATAAGCACCCATGACTACGTCATGACTACTCATGACTGGGGGCTGATGGTACGGGTACCTAATTTTTAACGAATTAAGAAGTTTAGAAACCGAAAAGGCGAGGAACTAAAAAGTAAGAGATGCCGATTAGCTACACATGTCAAGGCTCCTGCCCTAAAAGCTAAAATGGTCACAAGCACATTGCTACACATGTGACATCATCGGTAGGAATAAGGAAGCTTCGAACAAAATCATGGTCTGAATAAGGCATATGCTTCTCTGTTGGAGGAACGTTGTTTATTGTAGCTAAGCAACAATGAACCTATTAAGCAAGCTAAAGAACAACACAGCGTCCTTTCAATTGCTCTTGTCTAGGTGGCTCCGCTTATGTAAAAGATATAACAATACTTATCTTGCACATGATTATCTACAAAGAACCAGGCATAACAAAATCGGCAAGATCAAGGTTAACTAAAGCAGCTTGCTCAATCATCGAAGCAACCTGCTAAAACCTCCATACATCTTGCCGACACTGCAAGAGAATAACACTTAGCCGATATATGGAAAAGTTCAAACACCTCGTTAAGGGAACCTCATAAAAAGAAGATTCTATAAAAGACGAGCCTATATGCCTAAACTAATCCTATCAAGTGTGCAATCTCCGATAGATGGTTAATACTCACAAAGCCTACGAGGCTTAGAAACATAATAGCCCACAAGAAATATTAAAGCTACTTGTGGAACAACAAATGGCTTACTAAAACAAGTAAAGAAGCTTCAAGCAATGGTTAGGGCAACACAACAAATGATCAAACAAGGGAGCATTGCTACTCGTGCCTACCTAAGAAGCACGCAAGCAAATTGCCAATGCAACGATGCAACTTGGTGACACCAAGGATCGTGGCAAACAACTTCTAGTAATCATGAACGCGACAAAATACCACAACGTTAGAACTCCACAAAATAATAGAGTTGGGTGAATCCTTATTCGCACCTGCCCTACGGCAGCAACCAGCTGTTAGGAGCATAGAAGCTGCTCATAAGAATATAGAAGTTGCCAATAGGAAGCATGAAGGTAGCCTTCTAGAAATTTTTCACTATAGCAAGGAAGCAACATGAAAGAGGTTGCCCGCCATAGCATCAAAAAGCATTGGTTAGGAGATATTTTTGCCATATGGTAGCACCTTGCTAAAGAATTGTTCAAGGAGTCCCAAAACCTCAACACTCGAAGCCATGAGACTTCACCACCTATGAGGTAAGTGAACATCTACCCTTGAACTTTTACTTACCAACACTCCTTCAATCAAACACCACGCTGATGCACCATGCCATTAAACAAGCTCAACCTCCACCTCATGTGCTTTAAAGTGTCCAATGACTAAGAGAATTTTACTAAATTATGGAAAGGCTTATTTTTACTACCTTCTCTATTGAATCAACTCATACGAAAGGTCAATCAAAGATCACCATATACTCTATTCTAAACAATGTGGCTGAAGGCGAAAGAGTATCTCGAATGTCACCAAACTTACACATAAACATCGTCCAAAATGTTATGAGACATCTTTGTCTCCTTCGAAAGTTGATCATGGGTTCAAGTGTAAAGTTCCCTGACCTTGCACGAAGCTCTTCAAGTATCATCTAAAACCAAGAAAACTAACCATCATATCCTAGAAGGCAATTTTCTTAGCACACACGAAGCTTACTATCGTCAACAAAGAATATTACCTTCTTACATGACAAGCTAATATCCTTACATAGAAAGCTTCCATAAGGAAGCGAACCTCCTTATACATGAAGTTGTACATAAGAAGCCTCCATAAGGGAGCTAACCTTCTTATATAAGGAGATGTCCATTCTTACCTAAATAGCTTCCATTCTTACATAGGAATTTAACATTCTTACATAAGAAGCTGACATCTTACATAAGAAGCTGCCCTTCTTACATAAGAAGCTGCCATTCTTACGTAAAGAAGCTGCCCTTCTTACACAAGAAGACAACCTTCTTACTCAAGAGGCTATTATTCTTACATAAAAAGACTTATGGAACTACAAAAGAATCTCCCTAACATTTCCTCATGACATTTCGTCTCTTTGACATATGGCAAACACAAAGAGAGGAACTTTAGAGGGAAGCTTATCATATAAAAAATCCACATTATTTTAAGTGCATAGTATTAATATGCATGTATTATTGCATTACCCCAACTCATGGAAAAACTAACAAGGATATGCTCTTCAAAGATGTACTCCACAAGACATTGATCCATGAAAGTTGGTCAAATACCACAACATGCATACGGAATCCATGATATAGCCTACTCTAAGGCAACCTCAGTTACTATAACATCTTGATATTCTATCAATAAATCCAAAAGCGTTGTCTAGACAATGTAGTTTCTAAGCTGCAAGCTAACGGAACGAAGGAAACTCTTTCGTGCAACCACAACCACTTGTCACTTATCTTATCAAAGGGTGAGCCCCTCCTAACCAGGCTCCATGGGATCCGGCGCTATACCTACCCATGAAACGGGGATGAGCTCCTAGGCCACAACTGCTCAACAGGTAACAAGGATAATGACCTTCCTGTATACAGGGTGAGCTCCTAATACAATCCACAACTCCATGGGACAAGTTCTTTGGATGGAATACCTAAACCCATGAAAGAGGGTGAGCTCCTCACACCAAGACAGCTCATACATGTTCATAACAGGTTACAAGCAAGCTGATATGATAAGCATTGCATCGGTTCTCTAGCCTAGTAGCCTGGGATTAAAACGAACATTTCATATAGGTAACCATTGAGAAAGGTTACCAACAAGCTGATAGGATAAGCATTGCATCGGTTCTCTAGCTTAGTAGCCTGGGATGGGTGACTGCAGCATCCACCTCATGGCAAAAGGTTAAAGACATTGCAAACACTATAAACGACAAGTAACAGATCTAAGACAACCAAACATTAAACTTAAATAAAGCATCACCCCTAGAGGGGGAGCATTCCCATTGAGGAAGGGAAGGGAAGTTCCTTGGTCATATAGTCGGAAAGCAAAGCATCAAACCATAACAAGATTATAAAGGCATTTGCATAGCAAGACTCATGCATAGCTTACATAAGCTTACATGACAAGGTCTTCAGAAATCATAATGCATTAGCTCACTAGAAGAGCAACAAATTCATCATCAAAATTAGCCTGCTATATCGGCTTAGGAGTGCTCTCAACCATAATAGTAGGGAAGCATCCTTGCCAACAAAGGCGTCATTAAGGCATGGACAAGTTCAACGAGCAATACCTTGCTCAAACAAGGTTCAACCTTCTTATGATACGCAACTACAACTGGGAATAAGCTTCTAAGAGAACAAGACTGTCTACACATTTAGAAGTACCATACAGTTGAAAAAGAAATATAAAAAGAGGCTTAGTCTCACATTTTGATAAAGAGAAGCCTCTTACATGGATATAGGAAGAAAATAGCTTTCGCAAGAAGCTCATCTTTGTGTAAAGGAAGTTCACTAAATTGCGCTACAAGCTCACATCCATGCAAAGGAAGATCAATAACGTACACCTATAAACTCACCTTTATACGAAGGAAGCTCACTTGTTAGCGTGAAAAACTCACCAACATATGCGTTCATGTTCATACCAAAGAAGTTCAGCGTCATATACCAAAAATCACGTAATAGGATAACCTACAAGTATGAGAAACTCACTTCCGCATCAAATAAGCCCACTTTGTTACGGAAAAAGTTTATCAATATACAACATAAGGTACGCAAAAGGCTCCTTCTTTTGCCATATTTGCTCATATCTGCCTTGCTCCATCACATCTATTATAAAACGAGCTTACCACAACACTTAGAGAAGCTCAAAGTCTCAAGCTGGTAAGCTGCTACATCTAATGGATGGAAGCGATGAGCTCATGGAATGAAGCTACTAGCTACCATCAGGCACCAAAGAATATCCAGGAGAGCACATATGACGCCCGCGTTGGTATAACTTACCGCAAACCTTGGCAAGGTGATTATAAGCCTAGTATACATGTATAAGAAAAAGAGACACGTAGTGACACGATAAATACGAAGATCAAAGCCACTACTTGTCTATTGCAAGATCACCAACACGGTGTGCCATACACACAAGATAAGCCCATTCTTTTACATCGTTGGCTTCTACTTGCTTGAATTCATCAATCCTATCATAGAAAAAGTTTATCAAATGCTTCAAAAACCTAAAGACTTTGGGAAAGTAAGCTATGCCATTTGACAAACAAATATCTATGAGCTCTTACCCATTTGGGACACGTGACTAAGATGTTTACGGTGATATAGCTTACCATGAACTTCAAGGCTAAGAACTCTACAAGGTAAAAAGGCGTGTACTAGCATGCCACCACATATGTTCACAACCACTGCTTGTCTATGATAAGTCCATCAACAAGATGATTCCATTCATTCATGGACTTTTGGACCCTCTCCAATAAGGAAGGTAGAGTCTCCCAACCACCTTGATGAATATCTCCTAGTTCTTCACACCTACAAGCTTATCACCAAGAAATTTTGCAACATGTCAATGTAACATGCACGATCCCCATGAGATAAAAACTTCTTCTATAAATGAGCAAGAAATGCTTGTCGTCTCCTCTAAGGGTGAGATTGTAACCACCCAACAAGCTGTCCCTGGTCTCT
Source organism: Ambrosia trifida (assembly GCA_028751855.1). NCBI lineage: Eukaryota > Viridiplantae > Streptophyta > Magnoliopsida > Asterales > Asteraceae > Ambrosia > Ambrosia trifida. Next base: position 28,265,712 of record CM054126.1, read on the forward strand.
TGGAGCTCCCTTGCTCGGTCGTCCAATCACGACAAGTCAAATTCAAGCAAAAGAAAGCTAAGCGAAAACCGGAAGCTTGGAAGCTTCAAAAAACAATGTTTCAAAGCTCATAAGCTACAAAATAAGCTTTGATACTAGAAGCTCTAAGGACTTCCAAGATGTCCAATAAGCTTTTCTAAGCTTCTCAAGAAACACCGGAAACGTAGAAGCTACAAGAAAAGGCAGAAATTATGGAGTCCGAAATAAGAAATTCATAAACAAATAAGGCGCAAACACCTTACACCAAAGTTTATGAATTTCTAGAGGTAGGAAAAAAGGAGATAAGATTACTAAGTCACAAGCACCCATGACTACGTCATGACTACTTATGACTACTTATGACTGGGGGGCTGATGACGTGGGTACCCAAACCCCCACGTCTAAACATATTTACGAAGCTATCAGGCTCGGGTCAGGAAGTCGAAAAGCCAGAAGCTAGTGTAGAGAAGCTACCTTCATCGGCTCCTCAGCTCCCTAGCACAGGACCTGCCTTACAGGAGGTCAATAATAAAGGTGGGTCCAACACTTATGGGCCAGCCCAGCCCATTACTACAAAGCCCATTAGGGTTTGGGGTTTCACCCTCTATAAATAGTGGGGTTACACCTTCACTCAAGGCCATCCCATTTGTCTTGGTCTTCACTCAAGACATCTCACTCACTTTCTCTCTCTCTCTCTCTCTAGAAACATTCTCTCACTAACTAATCTGCCTAGCTCCCATAGAGGAGCCTACGAGCTGCTAAAGTATCACATCAGCAGCTCATGAACTCTTCATAATTACACACAATAAAGCTGTTAAGCTCCCCTGTTGAACTCACGAGCTCCCCTGTCGGAGCCCTGGAGCTGCCATATCTGCAGTCTACATATCCATGGTTCTAATAACCAACTTTCAGCCATCGAGTTAAGCAGCCCGAAATCGCCTCGGCTGTTAGCTAACCGCCGGGTTTCAACCACCACCTCCTCTCATACTTTGTATCCCTCATTTACTCCTTTATATTTACTTTTATGTACATTTCTTGGGATAAATCACCAATGTTGAGCAGAGACCCCGGTCTCTGGACCCCTTCTAACAAGTTGTTCGTGGTGCAGGTACATGCTCGGAAGGTGCTAGGTCCAACCCGAAGAGATATCCATACCATCTCCATGCCTTATTCTTGTTGTTTCAACAGTAGTTAAACGATCTTTTGAAGAATTATCATTATAACTTTGTAGAGGCTTATCCATAACTTTGGCAGTATCCTCATTAATATCTTCTTTTTGAATTTTAGAGTGAATAATGGCCTTTAATTTTATCAAACAAGATTTCAAACTCACCCCAATAGTCGGCCCTTTTGTTGGACTTTGTAGAACCGGAACAGAATGTAGATGTTCCCCTGTCACTGTAGCACCACCGCTAAACCAAGAATACCATTGTTCGTCCCCGTATTCATCATACACGGGAAGCAAATCATAGATAGTGTCGCCATTGGTAGGATGCTCCTCATCCCCGGATAACTCATACCCGACGGGTTCTTCCGGTTCCGTTTCCTTCCAAGTCGACGATACCTCAAGATCTTGGACTTGTTCATGAAGTCTTTTGATCTTAAGATCTCGGTGGTCGGAATAGACACCATTGCTGCCTCGCGCGGCGACTCTGCAAATAGAAAATCTATTTTTTCCACCGACACGTGAACCACCAATGTTCTTGTCGATGCCTCTGGCGGCGAATCTTCGAACAAGAAAACACTCGTCTTCACGTAGAGCCATTTGAAAACCAAGAGCTCTGATACCAACTGATGCAGTTTGGAAGCGCAATCAAATGGCTCAAGAACAAATAGTAATCAAAGACGATAAACGAACCATAGGTTCCAAGAACAAAGTTCTTTTCTATTAAAATTCAATCAAAAACTAAAAGACAATAAACCCATAAATCCTAATTTATACTAAAACCTAACAACCTTAGAGATAAATATTAATAAATAAAAGATAAATATAAATAAACTTTTAAAATTCGAATATGGAGATAATACTGCATCAATTAAGTTGGACCTTTTAATGGTTAGTTTTCTTGTCCCACATTGGTATGAGAGTTTCATTAAGGTTCAGCCTAGTTCAGTGCTTAATGGTTCAGCAACATCCCAAGTCTCAATGATTCAGCCTTAACCATTCCATTCATAGGCTGAAACAAACGTGCTGAATGCTGAATCATTCAGCACTGAATGGTTAGTAGCCTCATTAAGAACCCATAGATCATATAATTATTTTCTATAATAAGTTTGTTAGAACCCACGAAACAGACGTATCTTTGTGCCAACTCTCCTACCGACTTCATTTCTCGGCTCCCTTATAGTTTATATAAGTTCTCATTTGCCCATGGTTGTTCTTCATTTCGCTCCATTGTTATGTAGTTTACTTTTACAGCCTTCTGTGTGTACCATCATCATTATCTCTGTCATCAACTTGTATATCCTGAAAGCGAGCACACTGATGTAAATTCATCAATGCCATTTGTAAGTTGTCGAAATTATGACAGAATTGAACATAGTTTTGGAAACATGTCCTTACATTATATACGAAATTCACCTTTTATCTGCAATGGCTACATAAGCATATTATTTTGAAAATACATGCATTTAGAGCATTTAGAACTCAACTTATAACAAAAACATAGCATGTCAAAGTGAATGAGAACCCATGCTCTATGAAATGTCAAATACGTACACCCCAAACCATCAACTTCCTTAACTAACTTTGACATACACAAAATAAAATATAATCATAAAAGTACTAATTTCTTTCCTGTCATGTCCTGGCTTGATTTTAGAATGAGGCATGTTATTTACACAACAAAATAATTAGGTTTGCATAACCCTCTACGGCCGTAGAGGGTGTCAGTGCAATAAATGAAGGTTGCCTCTACGGCCCACACAGGCCTCCACGGCTTGTAGAGGTCGGTTGGTGGAGTTCATTTAAACCCTAGACGGCCTGTAAGGGTCTCTATGGCCCGTAGGTACATACGAGTTACGAGGACAATCAATGAACAGACTGACTTGCAGTGTGTCAGTCTGAAAAGCACCCCATCTACGGGCCATAGAGGCCCCTACAGGCCGTAGATATCAGGGTTTGTTGGGTGCATTAAACCCTCTATAGCCCATAGAGAACCCTACGGGCCGTAGAGGTCCAGATATATTCTTCTTCATTGTCTTCTTTTCTCAGTCGACGAAAAATTCAAAAAAACCGGAGCACCTAAAATCCGATCAATACCAAGCTACCGCGATGTTTTCAGGGCACCTCAGTAATGTTTCAGATGAATGGGAGCACTCATTTGACTTATCTTACGTCTCGGAAAGCCTTTTCGAACCCGTGGTTGAACGTGGTGAGGAGGAGGTTAGATCCATTGTTCACTGTGGTGATGGGAAGACGCTACCCGATTTGAACCTGCTACCCGATTTGAACTAGGAGTATGTAGAAAAACCGGAGTCATTTGATGTGCCACCAAGTCATCCACAGTACGAATACGGGACTTATCATTCGCACGAGGAGGGTCATGGCAGCTTCAAGGAATCGCACGAGGAGGATTATGGCAGCTTCAAGGATTCACACGAGGGAGGTGATAACGGTGGCGATAACGGTGGCAACAAACCTGGCCTGGATTTTTCGTTTGAAACAAGTCAGGTATGTTTATATATTTACACTTGTTTATAATTTAGACTCGTGTATATTTAGCAGTGTACATATTTAGACTCGTATATTTAGCCCGTACATAAATTTGTTTTAGGGTTTGTGAGATTTGAACTCGTATATATATTGTTCAAAAATAATTTTTAGTTGTTATTTGTACTCGTATATAAATTTTGCAGGTATTCGGGTCTCTTAAAGACATGACAGATTGGGTTTTTGAAAAGGCAAAAAAGAACGGGTATATCACCGTAATCGGACGTACTGTTTCAGACGGCAGGGGGCCAGATAGGAAGATAAAGACGGCATGGATATGATGTGACTGTAGTGGCGAACATTGTAGTATAGCCAAAGTTCGAAAGACGGGCAGTAATGTAATTGGCCATTTGAACTAATAGGGTGATACAACTCCATCTATGATGGTTGGACTTTGGAGGTCAAGAACCAAACACATAATCACAGACCTTTCCAACATATCGAGGGTCACGCGTATGCTAGGAGGCTGGGTCCGAGCGAGATAAAGTTGGTGGATACACTTTATTTTCAAAACGTTACGCCAGCACACATACATTCGGCCGTCAGAAAATAAAAACCGGATAGTCCCTGCATTTTACGAGACATACATAACACAATAACCAAGGTTAAACATTTGTTATACGACGACAAGACTCAAATGCAGGTATTATTATTATTATTATTATTATTATTATTATTATTATTATTATTATTATTATTATTATTATTATTATTGCTATATATGCAGGTACTCGAAAGCACATTGGTTGAGAAAAAAATTGTTTACTTCACCCGGCAGAATCCCTCGACAAATGCGATCGAGGATATTTTGTTTGTTCTTCCCACCACGCACATATTGTGGCGTGCGTTCCCGTATGTGCTGATGATTGATGTGACCGACAAAACAAACGAGCATAAACTTCCGTTTGCTCAAGTTGTTGGTATGACATCTGTGACACCCCAGGAAAATCCCACATCGACCGTGGCCAGGAGAGATCCTTGGTTCATAACTAATGTCTTGCCTCTTAAATCACAAACGCGTTTTGGGGCTTAATGTTAGTGGATAAGAGGTGAACTCCACAGTTAAGCATGCTCAGGTGGGAGCAGTATCAGGATGGGTGACCTCCTGGGAAGTTTTCACTTGTGCAACCAAAAGCAAATTCGTGAGCTCAGGATGGGCAACCCATCAGGGCAAAGCGGACAATATTGGTGGTGAAAGGGGTCGGGTGTTACAGATGGTATATGAGCCACTCCTATGTCATTCGGGATGGTGGGTGCATACCTCATAGGGACGGTGAGACTCTAACAAGGGGTGAATGTCACACCCCAGGAAAATCCCACATCGGTCTTGCCTCTTAAATCACCAACGCGTTTTAGGGCTTAATGTTAGTGGATGAGAGGAGAACCCCACAATTAAGCATGCTCAGGTGGGAGCAGTATCAGGATGGGTGACCTCCTGGGAAGTTTTCACTTGGGCAACCAAAAACAAATCCATGAGCTCTAGATGGGCAACCCATCGGGGCAAAGCGGATAATATTGGTGGTGAAAGGGGCCGGGTGTTACAACATCTCCCGTGAAAAAAAAGGATAACTACCTATAGGTGCTACAGAGGCTCAAAGAGTTGCTAGAAGATAGTATGGAGCCCCGTGCTATAATAACTGATTGTGAGAAAGCGTTGATGAATGCATGCGACATAGTATTCCCAGCAGCTTCAAATTTGTTATGTAGGTAATACATAATATTATTATTATATGTTATTATTATTATTATCATCATGATTAATATTATTATTCTTATGCAGGTGGCACATTCAACGAAATATATTAAAGCACTGCAGACAAGCATTTGGAGATGAAGACCGAAAAATATTTGTGAAATCTTTTAAGCGACTCTGTAAATCTTCATCTCCATAATTTTACGAGCACTGGCTAGATGACTCTACAGACGACTATGTTAGGACAAACGATATAGTACATATCGATTAGATTCGTATATAAATAAAGATAATACCCTTACTTTATTAATTGTTGTTGTTGTTGTTGCTGCTGTTGTTGCTGTTGCTGTTGTTGTTGCTGTTGTTGGTGTTGCTGTTGCTATTGCTGTTGTTGCTGCTGCTGCTGCTGTTGGTGTTGTTGGTGGTGTTGTTGTTATTGTTGTTGTTATTGTTGTTGTTATTGTTATTATTGTTATTATTATTATTGAGTATTGTTATTATTATTATTATTATTATTATTATTATTATTATTATTATTATTATTATTATTATTATTATTATTATTGAGTACAAGAATAAAAATACAGTTGTCCGCAGTAGACGTCTTCTGCACATGATTGAATTATCAACCGGAAGTAGTTGGTGGGAAGACGACCTTGCGAGTGAGTGGAAAAAGTCAAAGAGACAGTAATGTCTCAATCACCACGGTTCAAAGAAATATGTTGTAAAAAATAATGTCAGAACAATTTTTAGTGGATTCCGCACTCTAAACATTGAAGCTCGTGATTGTCGGGTTGTCCGAAATCGATCCTACACTATGTGTGCTACCATTTACAAACCATGTTTTCATGTCCTTACACGCAAAACCCTATGTATGGTTTTGAAGATATAATTTAGTTTACATTTTAAGCTTTGTCATATTAGAAAATGTTATTGTTCAAAGTTAATAATTTTTTTTTTTGTTGTAATTTGTCATACCTAAAAATGTAACGTAATGTGATGTAATGTGATGTGTTGTGATGTGATGTGATGTGATGTAATGTGATGCGATATGATGTAATGCGATGTGATGTGATGTGATGTAATGTGATGTGATGTAATAAAATGTAATGCAATGCAATGCAATGTATTGTAATGTAATTTATTTGTAATATTTTTAATTAAACTTTGAAAATGCTTGATCTATCTTTGGTTTATGTAGACTATGGGTATGTTTGGCAAGGAGCTTCTAGTAGCTTCAAGCTTTTAAGAAAAAGCTATTACTCAATAAAAAGCCTTGTTTGGTTGAAGAACTGGAAGCTTTTAGGTTAGGAGAAAAAGTTCTATAGTTAAAAGCTACTACTAGCTTTTAAGAAAAAGCTCTACTAGCTACAAGCTTTTAATAAGTAAATGACACAAATACCCATTCTATTTTAAAAACAAAATAAAAACCTTCCTTACAAGCTTTTAATTATGTCCATTTTAGTCATTTTATTCATTTATATTAAAAGCTCCAGCTATTCTGCCAAACACCAAAATATATTTAAAAAGCTTCCGGGTTTTGCCAAACATACCCTATATCATAACAATCTATTAGAAAATCACTAAGAGTGTATTGACATATGTTTCACAACAAAATTATATGTTATATATGGCCTAATATAGCTTTATGTAGTTAAACCAATCTAATAAGACTTTACAAAACCCGTTGGCGATCAATATAGAGAAATGAAATTGAAATAGTCATGTTCTATAATTAAAATGAGATGTTATGACATAGAATAACTTTGTGTAACAAAACCAATCAAATAACAAATCAAGAGGCCTGATGGCCGATTTGGAACATATAGTTGAAAATCCAAAGGTGTTACCGACCAAAATCCTAGGTCGCATATAATTTGACGGATCTCATACTGATACTCCAACCATTATACAGGTTGCAGAAATTTACCGGCACATACCATCAATACTATGGTTAAAAACCTAATGCTGCTTCATTCTCGTCTTCACATTTCTCTTCCTTATCTCTCGAGCTGCGCGATCAATATTACCGCATCACAACTACCAAATCACCCACACTGCCACCACTACCATACCATCATTAAAGGTTTAAAACTGTAACATTTTACAAAGTTATGTTGTTAGTTGTATTTATTAGATTGTTACGGTTTTCGTTGGTTTGTTTTTTTTAATTGTTAGGTTAATATGGTAAATATTTGTTATATGTATATGTGTATGTGCATGGGTATGTTTATTTTTGTATGTGGATAAAGATATGCGCATCTATATGAGTGTATTAATTTATATGTTCATTTGTGTGTTTGCATATATACCTGTGTGTGTATGTTAATATACTTTTATTCGAGTTAATTGCATGCTTAATCCATGTTCTTTGCATATCGTGTAATGTTGGTCCTCAGAGTTTATTAAATACATAATTAATTATTGTAAATACACTACGTGTATGTCCCTAGCTAAGGGGATGGATGCGGCTGATGGTTGTGGTTGTGTCAAATAACCCTACGGATTACAAGGGTTTTGAGTTGGGTCCATGATAGATGCTTGAGTGTAGGATGGGAAAGCATATAGTGACTCTAGAACTTTTGCTAAGACAAATGCAGTCTAAGGTCTTGAACTGGAAGAGGCTTTTGAGATAGTTTTGCTTGCACCATAGTAAACCTCTAGAGTTTGGGGTAACCTGTAACGAAGATATACCACACCATGCCCTCAAAAAATCACCTTCAACAAATAGTTTGAGCCATCCTCATTTATTCAGTATCTTTGTTTTCCAATTTCAAAATGAATTTTTTGACAATGATAGGCTCGTAACTTCTCATTTCTTTTAGTACTTCCAAATATTGCATCCAGTGACTTAAAAGAGCATCTACATAACATTCGATCAATTCATAAGATGTATGTTCAATATTAAATTTAAACATTTCTCTCGTTAAATGATCAAATCTAAGTGGTCATGTCCTTTAAGTATTCATTCCCAATGCATCAAAATGCTTCAAATTCATTTCGAATTTGATCATAATTGGTCTACCTAGCTCTTTCATCACAATCATTTCTCCTCTCTACTGCAATCCATAATGAATTGGCTGTGTTGCATCCAACTGTTTATTCATGTCTGGATGACGTTCACTTCTTTGTGTTGAACGGATGGCTGATTCATGACTTCCACGTGGACCTCCTTCACAAGATGGTTGAAACTGGTTGATGCCATTTTGCTCAGAGCATCCGCTGGTTTGTTTTGACTTCTACTGATGTGGATGATGGTGCATTACGCGAAGTGCTTCATCAGCTCCTCGGATTACTCTATGTACAGGATCATGGATGCGTCCTTTGCTTTGTAGATTCCATTGATCTGCCCCGCCACCAACATTAGTTCGACATGCGCAACCACATGTTTTGCATGGTGAGAGTGTAGGCAGGCCTTATGCCTTCACAAATTGGAAGTTATACATCAATTTTTGATTTGATGGAATCGAAATCATTGCTTATCTTCGTTTGTTGATAATTACTAAATATTAGTGACACATTAGAGATGATACATCTCTCCTCAGTACTTCACTAAGAATTTCTCAATTATGTACCTTTGGTTGTGAATAAACTCTTTGCCTTTAGAATTCAACATATCTTAGTCTCTTATTAGATGTACTGAAGATCAAATTCAGTTTCATGTCTATGAATCGCGGCTAATCAATGTTCCACCACCTTTTGATTTTCTACACGGTTGCGTCACAACTCATTAGCTAGAAAAGAAAACATGGAATTTTATTCAACAAATCACCTTCTAATTGGTTTATGAGATGCAAATTTGGGGTGGAGAGTTTAATTACCCACGCAAGACATATACTATTTTAGGCTTCAGTTCCTGTATAATATGGACGATGTTTTATCTATCATAGATTTTTAACCTAAATACGCATATGTGTTATGTAAATCTAAGTACATCTACTACAGTTCCGCATCTTGCACCTATATTGTTCACAATATAATTTACTTAGAAGTAAACTAAATGATCTCTAATTGAACATTGATATGTTTTATTTTTGTTCCAAGAGTTCAATTGTAGTGGAGTGTAAGTTTAGTACGGAGACCAATCTTTTGATACTAGGCATACCCTTAATATTACCCTTAATATTAATAGGAATATTAGTTTATGCTTTTGTATAATGTAATAATTTCATTATTCAAACAAAAAATGCATATATCTCAAGACAATTGTGTTTTATATCAGAGGGTTTCCAATTTCAGGGGTTTTAGTGTAAATTTGGATTAGAATTGATCTAATTACCCAACCTTTTCAAATACATATCCGGTGTCTAGCTTCAAATAGAAAATCATTTCATGGTCCGCTTCTCTACATATCCAGTGTCTAGCTTAAAATTGAAAATCATTTCATGGTCTGCTTCTCTAAACACAGTTCATTTAAGGCAAGATTAAAGATAATATATCTTCCGTAACTACTTAACAATGAATCTATGTATTTAGTGAACAATCTATTTGGTTATTAATATATAAACTTTTGTCCATTGGCAATTTCACAAATGCTAATTAGTCTTTTTTTAATGGGGAAATGGATTTAAATACTCCCAACTATCGCCTGTTGGCGGATAGCACTCCCAACTATCACTTTGGCGGATAGCACTCCAAACTTTCAACTTGTTGGATTTTATCACTCCCGAACTAACTGAGGTCTAACCCAGTTAGTGTTTGTGGCCAAAATGTAAAAAACAAAACTTAAGGGACATTGTATGTGGCACAAATGTAAAAACGTAAACTTAAAGGACCTTTTTGAAACTTTTTTTTATTACCTTATTATAAATCCCCCACCCCACCCCACCCCACCCCCTCACCCCTGTTCTTCTTCTTGTGACAGACAACCAACCACCGCCTCCACCACCATCCCCAACCACCTCCTCCACCGCCATCCCCAACCACCGCCTCCACCGCCATCCCCAAACACGTGCCAAAGCATCTTCAAATTTCTCACCATCGCTCTCTCGAGGAATAAGGTTGAGAATCTTTATAGGTTGGCGTGTAACATACACTAGTGATAATAATCTTCAAATTTCTTCTTTGATTTTGACAGACAACTATCACCACCAAAGCTTAATCATACACTAGTACTCTATCCCTCTGTTATTTCATCGTCTCCTTCCCAAAAACATAAAACCCTTAAAAGCCCTAAAGAGATGGACCCGGTTGAGAATCTTTATAGGTCACCGGAGATGATTGACGGCCGGTTAGTCGTCGGGTACAATCAGGACCCGGTTAAAGAGATGGACCGACGAGGACCTGAGATGGAGATTCATGGTTGTGAATGATGGTGTGTGGATGCTCGGAACCGGTCACCGGCGAGGGTGACCGGAGAAGATGACTGTTATGCTCTCTCTCTCTCTCTCTCTCTCTCTCTCTAGATAGATCGACTATTGACCATATTGCTTTATATAATAATAATAATAATAATAATAATAATAATAATAAGTTTCAAAAGGGTCCCTTAAGTTTTGTTTTTTACATTTTGGCCACAAACACTAACTGGGTTAGACCCCAGTTAGTTTGGGGGTGATAAAATCCAACAAGTTGAAAGTTGGGAGTGCTATCCGCCAAAGTGATAGTTGGGAGTGCTATCCGCCAACAGGCGATAGTTGGGAGTATTTAAATCCATTTCCCCTTTTTTAATACTGATGATCGTAGACTTTCCTATCTATTGATTGTGACTAATCTTTGTTCTACCACCTTTTGATTTTCTACATGATTGCGTCTGGCGTTACAACTCAGTAGCTAGAGAAGAAAAGATGGAATCACATTTAATAAATCACTTCCTAATTACGTAAAGCAAATTTAGGGTGGTATAAAATTGACCCACACTCGCCGAATAAAATATTAAGCTTTGGTTCCTTTATAGTTCGATTGTCGTTTAAATTACTGTAGATTGTTTATATGTTCCATAAATCCACAAATTTCTTATATCTTAGAAATGTAGTGTTTACAAATATTTAGGGTTTAGAAGTTAAATAAATGATAGTTAACACTTAACAGAACATAGTTTTGTTTTATTTTTGGTTCAAATTAACACTAAACATAAAAGAAAAATTGAGTTTTATATTAAAAGACATTTAACTTGAGGGATTATAATGCAAATACAGTTTAGGGTTTACCCAGCAACCTCAACTATATATACGATGCTTGCTGGCCTATAGTTCTCATATCACATCACGTCAAAGATGCTGCAGCAGCAGCAGCAGCAGCAGCAGCAGCAGCAGCCTGCTCTAATACAGGGCAAGATGAGATATCTGATTCTCTGTCCTTGTAAGCTGTTTTAATTCTGTTTGTTCTATAATTTATAAATCGATTGAACTGTATAATATTTTGATCTGTGGATTATTCTGATTCGAAAGTATTCTGAGCATTTTTGATATTTGAATTGTGTTTCAGCTATAAATCCGCTCACAGTATACATCGATTTCTCTCCGTCGTGTGGATCAGATCATAACATGTTGATCGTTCAAAGCGTATTAAAGATATCTCCGTGGTATATATGAACCTAATATTTACGCACAACTAACACATTAGTCTCTCACCGTGATAAATTATTAATGAATTGTGTACTTGTGCAGCATGCTTCGCTGTACGTCGCTTTAAACTTAGGACAAGGTTTGCATGCAGGTTTTACCATGATGCATTGCACCTCCAAGGGAAAACCGTACATGCAGTGACATGATACCGGGCAGGTGGTGATTGTGCACGCAAACGTAGCAAGCAATGTGCTTGGCTTGATGATGTGGCTGTTTCAGTCTATTACAGTCATTCATTTTCCCACTTTACATCAAGATTTGTGATGCTGATTTGATTATAGATTCAATCATTATGCTGTTTGTATAGAAGCTAAAGTTTAATCTGAAATTACGTGAAGAATTTGTGTTGTAATATTATAAAAAAAATGCTGACTTGATCTATAGATTCATTCATTATGCCCAATTTATGTATAGAAGCTGATGTTTAATCCGAATTTATGTCAAGAATTTGTGTTGTAATATTATAAAAAAGATGCTGACTTGATTATAGATTCATTCGTTATGCCAAATTTAAGTTTAATCTGAATTTATGTCAAGAATATGTGTTGTAATATTATAAAAGATGCTGCCTTGATTATAGATTCATTCGTTATGACGCATATATGTATAGAAGTTAAATAAAGTTTAATCCGAATTTACGTCGATGGATGGAAATATTAACAGTTGGTGAGTGAAAAGTTATGCCAAATTCAAACCAATTATTTCATAATCCCCTTGGGAAGCTAGTGGCCAAGCCATTGATGAGCAACTTGCAGATTCTTTTAAAAACGAGCAATTTGCAGGTTTTGCGCGCCTCTCAAATGACGGATCACCCTCAACTTTCCATCTCACCAGCCACCTCGCTTACCATGTCAACCGGCAGGTAGCCAAATCATCAAACAGTTTCGCCATCTCAGATAATGGAATCACTAATTTCCAGGCAACGACATGAAACTCTTCTTTTCTCCCCCAAATTAAAAAAAAAATTAAAAAAAAAAAAACTCAGTATATGATCTGGATGTCAAATGTGCTGGTTTGTGGACTGTAAATGTTGAGCATGTACTAATTTCTATGCAAATGCACCTTTTTAAGGTGGTATATGACTTGCATCAGCACTGCCAGTATGGCTGCCAAATTAAGCAGCAACATTGACCAAGACTGGTCCAAACAGCCGTTATCGCTTTGTTGGTGAGTTCCGCTGGTCATACAACCTTGGAGTTCTGTTTGAAATTACATGTTCCTTTAGTAAGTTATAACGTATCTCCGTGGTAGGATATGAGGCGTTGGGTCCAGTTAAGAGTGGGAGTTCAACTGTTCGAACTGTTGGAATCAGAACTAAATATGATAATAATAATAATAATACGAATATGAAGGCAACAGATCCACTATTATTTGAATGATGAAAAAAGGTGAGTACATAAATGAGAGATCTACTCTTGTTAAATAGCAAACAACTTAAACAAACAAAGCTACTAACTAGCTGAATAGCAGGAAACTATAACAACCAAATTTGAAATTTAAAAACTAGACGTTAGGGTGAATCTGCCTTCAATTTATTCCCACGTGCATGGATAATAAAACAACCGCCAAAACCATGCACATCTTTAGTTTGAGTTACTTTCATCACCCTCCCTTAACTCAAACTTCTACACTCCCATCTTCATCCTCAGCAGCTGAAACTTGTCTTTAGGGAGTGCCTTTGTTAACATATCAACAGTCTGTTCATGAGTACGTCAGTACATCATCTTCACTTCCTCTTTGGTTACTAAGTCTCTGACAAAATGAAACCTCAATTCAATATGCTTGGAACGACTATGCATAGTAGGATTCTTGGACAAGCAAATAGCAGACTGATTGTCACAATAAATGTAGGATCGACTAATGTGTCACCCGACAATCACGAGCTTGATATTTAGAGTGCGGAATCCTCTAAATATGTTCTAATAACAGAAACAAAGATGAAACAATGATAAACGAGTAATCACAACACACACACGGGTCAAAAGATTATAGATTAATCACTAAAACAGAGCTCGAGTGTTTACAGAGATCAAATCAGACCTTACAGACCATGGGAGGGTGTTTGGAGAGTGTGTGAGGCAAGAACTAATGATTAGGGCAATAATTGGGACTATTTATACCTCCCATACTCGTACAGACCCCTTTAGGCGAGTAGGAAGCTATCACACATGAACTACTAGCGAGTAGGGCCTATCACACTAGTATGTTCAGGCGAGTAGGGCCTATCACACATGTAACTATAGGCGAATAGGCCCTATCACACATGTAACTGATGTGGTATAGGCCGTAAATGCCTAAAGCCACTCCGTACTCGCTTGAAGTGTCCCAAACGCCCCGAAACGCGTATCAACATCTCCAAACACCCCGTGACACGTCCAATCAACATATATACTAGCCTAGGGACATCATGCACTTACAGACTCCCCCTTGGACCAGGCTAGTATACGTACAAAAATTACTTAAGACAACGTTTATAGCAACAACTAGCAACTTTACAGACTCAAAATTTAAAACATACACAGCAAACATAACATAAACAAACGTGCAACATCTTCAGTCTTCATCAAATCGACATTGTCTCGATCCTGGAAAGTCTTGACCAGTCGCATCCCGCATGAACTTTGTTGGCGTGACAGAAACGAATCACCCGTTGAAACTTCAATGCTTGATCGGCTTCGGCCTTCAGATGTTGTATTGGATATAAGAACAATGTCTCCACGTCTTTCTCTGAGCAGTTAATCAGCCACATTGGATCCCATATTCTAATCTTCCTGCACGGTTTTGGCGAGTTGCTCAAGACTAGTACGGCTTCTGTAGTCTCTGCGTCATAGTGCCAGTAATACAACTTAGAAGCGAAGTCTTGCTCAATCGGAGCTAATGGAATCTTCGACGCGGTTTCGGGTGGTTTGATGATGTGCTTCCAAATAGGTTTCTTTGTGATGGGATGAATCTTGTTTGTCACAACAGATTTTGGGTACTGTGGTTGGAACTGGTCCCATCCATCAACACTTTCTCTTCTCATAATGTTGTAGAACCCTTGAAACTCATAGCGGGACTCATGATACAATGGAAGCTGCAGTCTAACCAAATCACGTATATGCCAGAAGGGCAGACTGAGGACTTTCGTGTACGGTTGAAAGTAGAGAAGACCATCCTGCCACTTTACTCCCAACATCTTAGCATGTTTAATGTAAGCCCAGCTGATCACGCTTCCTGACATCTTTACCAACTGTTTCTTGAACATAGAAGCCTGTACAGGTTCCTTTTTCTTCTCAGACTCGCCTCCAGATGGAAACCACTCAGGATACTTTTGTCTGATCTTGTCATGTCGTTCTTTCACCTTGTCTGGGACAGGTGTAGGATCAGACTTTAGCTTTTCTTCAGACTGGTTAAGCATCTCCTCAGAGATCTTAGGTATCCCACTGCTGGACTCATCAACCACATACTCGGGTGTAGTGATATTGGTTCCATCTTCCATCTCTACTTCATGATTGTCTGGATGCAGTTCTGGAGCGAAGTGGCCAGCACTGGAAGATTCTCCAGGTGCCAAGCCAAAAATCTTTTCCAAGTCCTCAGGTGTAACCTCAGGAGGTATTTCACCTTCTTCCAGATCATAATCAGAGGACACAGGAGGAACACACAGGTTGCCATCATCATCATAGTCGAAATAACTGTTTAGAGGCTCGACAATTTCAACAGGAACAATAGCACGCTTCAGTTTGTCTTTGAGTTCCTGAATCTTGCTCTTCCTTTGATCAGGCTCCCCCTGAGCAGAAGAACCTGCTGCAGGATCCTTGCCTGATTTGTCATGACTCCTCTTTGTTCGCTGAGCTCCAGATCCAGTTGATGATCCGCCACCACCTGTGGCTCCAGGATCACCACCACCACCCTTTCCAGCATCATCATCACCATCTGATTCATCATCATCGTCATCCTCATCATCATCTTCTTCATCATCATTATCCTCATCATCATCATCATCACCAGCACCAGCCTCTGAACTAGGATCACCGGTGAGTCTAGGTTGAGTTCCAGTCAACTCGTTTATCCTAGCCCTCAGCTCGGCATTTTCTTTTTCCGTCTTCGTGATCCTTCGCTCATTGTTCACATTGATTAGGCGAAGTTCGCTGTTTGAGGCCTCTACACCTGCAAGTCTCTCCAAAGTACTTTGGTTTGACTGTATTAGCTGCTGATGAGATTCCATCATTAGCCTATTCGACTCAATGACCTGCTGGTTCGATAATGTGAGCGCATCCACAGTCGTTCTCAACTCTGTGTTAGCCTGGATAGATTCTTTGATCAGCTCAAGCATTGAGTTCTCATTTTCTTCTATGCTTGCATTCTTCGTTCGCAATTCTGCTATATCACGTGCTTGCGCAGCTACTATGGCAGTTAGCTCGCTAATTTTTCTTTGAAGCTGTTCATTTGAAGCAGAAGCAGACGAAGAGGTCTGATCGGTTGACCCGGTAGCCGTGGGTCGGACTTTCTGTCTAATACTCCGAATCCTGTCACTAATAGGATTGGAAACAATCTGTGAGCTCGTCGCTGCCTCGGTAACTGAGACTTCCTCAGTGAAGATTACCGAAGCAGGCATTGACATAGTGACACTGGCAGGCATCGCTGCGCTAACTGAAATAGGACCCGAAGAAGTCATTGCTGCTGTTGTTGTTGCTGTTGTTGTTGTTGCTGTTGTTGTAGTTGCTGTTGTTGTAGTTGCTGTTGTTGCCGCTTGAGAGGATTGAGTCACTGGATCCCCAAAAGCTTCAGGAAGGGTGAATCGTCTTCTTCTTGAGGTTTTCTCAGCTTGAGGTTTAACAGACATCGTCTTCTTACCTCGAACCCTGTCCTTCTTGGCAGTTGTCTTTTGTCTCTTTGCAGGAGGCGAAGAGGCAAGCTCTGCATCGATATCCGCAACAAGATCACCACTACCTGGAGAGAAAGTGGGATCTCTTGCAAGGTCTCTCGCCTCGGCTGTGAGAGCTCTATCCTCTTCTAAAGAAAGTACATCGGGTGAATCATCTTCTGTGGCTTCAGAGTCGTCATCTGCATCAGTTATGTCAACTGGTGCGTCTTCATCAATATGTGCCTTACCTCTATAAGACTGAGAGGTATCGGGTTCTTGTGCAGCTCCCGAGTGTTCAGAAAAACCTATAACATTCGGATCAAACTCCTCATCATCACCTTCAGCAGTGTCAGAAATCCTGCCTGGGGC
Source organism: Ambrosia trifida (assembly GCA_028751855.1). Lineage (NCBI taxonomy): Eukaryota > Viridiplantae > Streptophyta > Magnoliopsida > Asterales > Asteraceae > Ambrosia > Ambrosia trifida. The sequence goes on from CM054126.1 coordinate 28,282,913, forward strand.
GTTTTCTCCCAACTCATCTGTGCTACGCCCTATATTGTCCCCTTCTTTAAACACTAACCTGTGGACACGAAAGTCATCCTCCGAATCACTGTCTTCGTGTCTCCACCTGTTGCCTGGTGGAGACGCATAGTCTTCTCGCTTCAAGTGCCCATATAGTCGTCTATTCGGAGGATATTCAGACTTCGGTCTCCCTTTGTAACTTTTCATCCTGTTCATTTCTACTTCAGTAATATCATCAGTTCCTATATATTCAGCAGGATGCTTCATCAAATCAGGTACTTGATTATCGATGATCAACTGTAGGAACCGGTGATAGACAATGAAGGTCTTCTTTGTTGGCGGCAATAATATGATCTCCTTTAAGTGGTGCAGGATCATCTTGGAGAAGTTAAATGGCTTGTTGAGTGTCAGAGCGACAATCACAGAGGCCAATGTATCCCTTATCGCATCAAAAGCACCTTTTCTCGGACCAAGGCACTTCAAAACCACATGAGTAAGATACTTAAACTCCGGCGGAAGTAATCCTTTCTTCAGCATCGTCTGTTTGTCGACTCTACCCAAATACTTCATCCTAAGAAAGCCGCCACGTATCAGAATAGCGTCAAACACTATAGGATCAGCTTCAGAATCTCCAAACTGTAGCACTTCTCGAATTATCTGTTCGGTGATAATAACATCTTTTCCTTGAACCGAACTAGTAATCACGATCGGATCAGCCTTGGGATCAACCTTGGCGTTTCGATAGAACTCTAGCAAGATATCCTTGTAAGCAGCGTGCTGCTTGGATATCGCATAGTGTATTCTTGATCGCTTTAAGAAGTCAATGACGCCTTGAAAAATTCTGCCTTTATCCAAAGTAATCGGTCCGAGAAAAGCACAGCAGTTGTGCTTTGGCGATGTCTTCCAATTTTCCATCCTGTACACCAAAACGCGTAATAAGTATCATACGTTGATCATATATTCATAAACAAGCATAAACGGACTAAAACGGACAAAAAAAACGGACAAGACTTTGACAAATTTTGGTGTTCAGCTTGTATCAAGCGATTACTGGTTGTAATTACATACAAGACATGCGAATAGGCCTGTTTATACGCGATTAGACATGAGATAGACCATTACACGCGAGTACAGATCTTAATACGCGAGTACAAGGATTAATCACGCGAGTACGAGGATTAACATGCGAGTACAGATCTTAATACGCGAGCACAAGGATTACACGCGAGTACAAGGATTACACGCGAGTACAGATCTTAATACGCGAGTACAAGGATTTACACGCGAGTAGGGCTTCACACTTAATCTATACGCGATTATGAGCTTATTTGTGTATAAGATACGCGATTATGAGCAGAGCCCATCCTATTCGCTACCTGTTCATGCGAGTAGAGTTATACTCGCATGAACAGTGTTCTTGAACACCAAAATCATCGAATTCTCGTGGCGTCTTGTTTCGAGTCCGGATATCAACACTTTGAGGTCTATACCAACCCAACAATAAAACCCCTTTGATTATTATCATTTTTAGAACTAAACAAGGGTTCAATTGGGCAATTTAAAAATTAGGGTTCTTAAAGGTTTGAAATTGGGGTTTTTGGTTCTGGAATGATTTGGGTAAAACTTTTTGTATAAACATAATCCCTAACCCCCGATTAAGAAACCCTTATCAAGAATCAGCATTAACAAGCATGCATTTTACCCAAATAATCAAGAACACAAGGTCTAGGGTATCGGCTTAAGATGAACAGATTTAACCCCATAAAATATGTTATTATGATCTTGAATAGTGTATGGATATTACCTTGATAGTGTAGAACAAGTATCACAGATCAAAAAGACACTGGCACAATGGCAAGGTAACAGTCGGGTTTGGAGGGACGAAGTAAAACAGTGAGAGAGTTTGAAATGTTATGAGAAAATAACCAAGTGTTTGTTTGTATACCCTTGTCCTATTCGCGTGACTCTTTACACGAGTAGGCTTCCATTCGTTAGAAGAACAAAGGCGAGTAGGACATTACACATGAGTGAGCTCCTAATCGCTTGACACTTTACACGAGTACGGTTACTCGCTAGCACTATGCACGAGTAGATGTTATAAAAGACTTAATATTCTAATCGCTTGGTTGTAGAAGCGAGTATAGGCTGTACTCGCTTAAAACAGTGTGCGAGTAGGACTCTAAATGCATAAGACTTTCACACAATTTACCAAATTGCCCCTGCAGCACCATTTGTCACAATTTTGACCCGTTTAGGTTCAAAATATGCGTTTTTCACCACGTTTTAACACACGACACAGATAACGACTCATGACTTTGAAAAACTTTCATTTTCGACCCTTGTACTTGATAAAAAATACGGTTTTGACCCGGCAAAAACACAAGTTTCCAATTAGTTTTCCTTTTTATTTTTCGGCGTTTTATTCTTGAAGAAGTAAGATTACAATGGATTAGGATTCCAACATCGGCAATCAAGAATTATTAAATAAGCTAAACTAAGCGTAAATAAAATAAAACGGGAGATCAACTAACTGTACACTAACATATTTTTGCGAGTTTCAACGGTTAGGGAATCATATCAGTGTACGGACTTTACTAGAACCCTTATATTTTCAGTTTTCGCTTAAATTTCCAATAAGTATCCTACAACAACTGTCGATATTGTTGTCCACCTAAACTCAAAATCAAGTTTTATCGCTAGGCACTTTAGATACGTTTAAGGTAATATTAAGGCTGAGATACAAGGTGTTCCCCGCCACACGACACATTCCCGTATCAAGTCATGCACAAAGCTTCCTCGTAACTGGTGAGTAAGCTGTTGTCATCCGTATTTTACAAGGAGTGGACTCAGTGGTGATCAGGTCTGCAGAAACGCTGCAACAGAGAGACCAGTGAGATCCAAACCAGGGTACAAGTCAAATACCGTATATTTGATTTTTCACGGTACGATGCTTTAGGTATATGATTTGATACCTTAGAGCGAATTCTCATTGAGAATAGGGTTTTGGCATATATGAATCTTTTTGCTCTTTTAGGATTCCCGGACGTCTCCTGATCAGAATTTATTCTCTTTTTTTTTGTTTTTTTTTTTCAGGAAATGACATAGGGGTGTCTCAGTCGTAGGCTGCGACCCCAACGTACGACACGTGTGCCACTCCTATTTATTCTGAGAGACGTCCAGTTCACCCCGGATGTACCAACCTCTTAAAGACCATGAAACCTCGGATTTTGGCATGCTATCAAACGAGATTTCGGTACCAAGACCATATGCCAATGCACGTTGATCCACACATGATTCAGATGATTTAGGTTTATATCACCGTGCCGAACTTGGAAATGATTTTGAGCCTACCGACACATCATTGTAGAGGCTACCTATCAGTTCCAATATTTTTAAGATGATAAGGGTCCAGACAGTCCGACTGATTGGTTAATATCATCTTCCCATTTTCACCAAAGAAACTCATTTTTGCATTTTTCAATTTTTTTTTTTTTTGATTTTGGAATTTTCTGAATGTTTTTGTATTTTTTTCTGAAATTTTCTCCCCCTAAAGATCTAAAAATTTGCGAAAAGACAATATTTTTGGATTTTTCTGATTTTTGAAAGAAAAAATATTTACAAAAACGATTACCGATGAGGATCTAATCCTGCTTAACTTTAATGCCGTTTAAGATTAACAAGTACTCAAAACGAGGACCGTCAAAAGCTTTGGTGAATAAATCGGCACGTTGGTAGTCTGTGTGGATTTTTACCATATCGATAAGTTTCTTTTCATAGCAATCGCGTATGAAATGATACTTAACCAAGATATGTTTCGCCTTGGAATGGTTAACTGAGTCTTTAGCAAGAGCTATAGCGGACTCATTATCACAGTGAATGGGAGTATTAAGAAATTTCAAACCGTAGTCTCTCATTTGTTGCTGTATCCAAAGAACCTGGGAGCAGCAGCTCGATGCTGCTACATATTCTGACTCGCAGGTGGATAAGGCGACTGAGGCTTGCTTCTTGCACTGCCACGAGACTAGTCTTGGTCCCAAAAACTGGCATCCAGCCGATGTGGATTTTAAGTCTGTCTTGCATCCGCCATAGTCAGCATCACTAAACGCGATGAGGTCAAACTTATCGTCATTAGGGTACCAAAGACCTTTGGTCGGACAACCCTTTAGATAACGTAAGATCCTCTTCACAGCAACCAGGTGGGACTGTTTCGGCCTTGACTGGTATCTTGATAGTAAGCATGTCGCGAACATTATGTCGGGTCTTGATGCAGTGAGGTACATGAGTGAGCCTATCATAGCTCGATAGAGAAAAGGATCAACGGTTTGTCCTTTCTCGTCAGGCCCAATCCCGTGATTGGTCTGAATCGGTGTGCCTACTGGAGTAGAGTCTTCCATCTGGAACCGGCTCAAGATGTCAGCAACGTATTTTGTCTGGTGGATGAAGATCCCCGACTCTTGTTGTTCTACTTGTAGACCGAGGAAGAATTGCATCTCCCCCATCGAGCTCATCTCAAATTTATCCTGCATAAGCTTTTCGAATTCCCTGCACATGACATCATTAGTAGACCCAAAAATAATATCATCAACATAAACCTGTACCAGAAGACGATCACCACCCTTTTCCTTGGTGAATAAGGTGCGGTCCACGAGTCCACGTTTGAACCCGTTGGATATCAGATAGTTGCTAAGCATTTGGTACCATTCACGCGGTGCCTGATGGAGTCCGTACAACGCTTTGTTCAATTTGTAGACTTTTTCGCGATGCAGCGGATCCTCAAAACCCGGTGGCTGAGCAACATACACCTCTTCCTTCACGACACCATACAGAAAAGCACTTTTCACGTCCATTTGATACACCTTAAACCGTTTGTACGAAGCGTAAGCTAAGAACATCCGGATAGCTTCAAGGCGTGCAACTGGAGCGTATACTTCGTTGTAATCTATTCCTTCGATTTGACGGAAGCCGAGGACAACTAATCGAGCCTTGTTCCTTATAATCACCCCGCGGTCATCCCGTTTACATTTGTAGACCCACTTTGTTCCAATCTTTTTCGAGCCTGGAGGTAAGTCAACTAAGTCCCACACTCCTAGCTTTTGGAACTGCTGAAGTTCGGCTTGCATTGCTTCAATCCATGGTTCTTCCCTCAGTGCCTCTTGCACAGTTCTTGGTTCAGTTTAAGAAACATACAAGGCGAAGGACCAATCGTTCTGATGACCTGCTTTTCTGATTTCCGAGTAGAGTGCCAGAGTACCTGTATTGTCACTTGAACTAGCATTTCTGAGCTGACTGCGCGTCATGACTCTGCTAGTCGGATTACCAATCACATTTTGCATCAGATGAGTGTCGTGAATCCGAGATTCCGGATGTGCCGGCACTGGATCATCCGAATGCAGATTTAGGTTCTCCAAACCTTGAGATAGATTTGTCTCTGCTGCGCTTGAACTAGAGGGAGCAGCGGGTTGCATATTAAAACCGGAGAGATCGATCCGAAGACCTATCCCTGGAGCTGCTGAAGACGAAGGACCAGCTTGATTGTTTCCTGTCGGATTAACTGGAGCTGTAGTGGTAGATTCACCATTTCCAGCTTGTTCCTCAGTGAGAGTTTCATGAGACTCTGCAAAATCGTCGTCGGAAGATGAAGATTCGAGAACCTCTGCTGACGCTTCCTGAAAAACTTCCTCAACTTCTGCTGCTGCGGTTTTATCAGGGGGACCCGTGGATGCAGAGGCATCAGATGGAGCAGGCGCAGGTGCATTAACCACGATCGGACGCATTAGCGGAGAGCTAGCTGCGTTTTCACATTCGTAATACATTTGCGCTACAGCATCGTCCACCAAATTTTCCACGTTGAAGGAATCAAATAGACTCTTATAGTCGAACAACCAATCAGGTCCAACACCAGGTGCATTGGCAGTATAACGCTGAACATCGACATTAAGCCAATCTTCAACGTTGTTGGTTCTTTTGTTGTACACTCTTTTGTTGGGAGTGCTGTAACCAACAAAGAAACCTTCTTCTGCCTTTGCTCCAAACTTCCCATCGGGATGTATCATGGTGCATGGAGCTCCGAAAGGTTCCAGAAACTCTAAGTTCGGTTTCCTTCGGTTCAGAAGCTCGTAAGAGGTTTTTCCAAGCTTCTTTACCGTTAGAACCCTATTCAGAGTATAACACGCGCAGTGAACTGCCTCGTTCTAGAAGATCATAGGCAAGTTCGAGTCTGCGAGCATAGTTCTGGCTGCCTCAATAAGTGTCCGATTCTTTCTTTCTGCAACCCCGTTTTGCTGAGGAGTGTATGGCGCTGTGAATTCATGATGAATACCCTTTTCTGCACATAACGTCTCCATAGCGTGATTCTTGAACTCTGTTCCGTTATCGCTTCTGATCATACGGATCATTAGCTGATATATATTTTCCAATTTAGTAAACAGATTCTTCAAGTAATAAAAAGTTTCACTCTTGTGCTTCATGCACACAACCCAAGAAAACCTAGAATAATCATCCGTAACCACTAAGCAGTATGAGTCACCGTTCTTGCTCTTTCGATTGACTGGGCCAAACAGGTCCATGTGCAGTCGTTCGAGCGGTAGACTAACTGAGTTTGTCTTCTTAGGCTTGTGAGACTTTCTTTTCTGCTTCCCTTTCTTACATGAGACACAGACATCGTTTAAATGAAAATTCTTAACAGAAACACCTTCCACTAGTTGGTTCTGGACCAGATGGTTCATTTTCCTCAAGTGGATGTGCCCCATTCGTCTTTGCCACATTATCGATTCCTTCTCTGTCGCCTTTGACAGAAAACAAGTGACTTGACCTTTCGCTGTCATTGCTCGGCTCATGTCCAGGACGTATAAGTTGTTGACCCTGGGAGCTGAGATCATGACCCACTCTTTCGGTATTTTGAATCCAGGCTTCAGAATGAAACATGCGTTGTCATCAAAGAACACAGTGAACTTCTTGTCACATATTTGCGAAACGCTCAGCAAGTTGTGGTCTATCTGTTTGACAAAGCTTATCTTTTCAAAGCTTACAATACCGTTGCTCATACTTCCTTCCTTTGTAATATAACCCCCTTTATTACCAGCAAAGGCAACATACCCCCCGTTGATATTCTTTATGTCAAAAAGCAGGGATAAATCGCCTGTCATGTGCCCTGAAGCTCCACTATCAACAATCCATAGGCTGCTGATAAGGCCCTGTGGAACTCCCTGCACAAACATTCAAAGTTCAGTGGTTAAGGGGGACCCAAGCCTTCACGGTCTTGGGTCTACCAACTTCATCTAACATCGGAAAGTCAACCCATCTTCCATTTGGTGTTGGCGTTGTTTCCGATGGTACAGCAGTGCTTTCTCCAGCAGATGATTCTCCTCCTTTGGTTGGTGACTTGGGTCTCCAAATCTGTTCAGGTTTCTTTGGCTTGGGCTTCTTCTTTGCCTGTGGGCTAGAAGGTCCAGCCTTGGATTCCTTTGGAGGAACAGATTTTGGATCCACTTCAGAATTAACTGTACGTGGAGCAGCTTTGGGGTTGCCCTGCGGTTTAGCTGCAGCCTTTGCTAGTGGCTTAGGCGCTGCTTCAACCTTTGGAGGAACAGTGCTCCCCCTCAGCTGTGGACCCCTGCCATCAACTGGCTTTTGGTTCATAGCAATCTTGTTGCGGTTATCATAAACGACCTGCTTTCCCTTTTGTTTCTCTGAGAGTTTAGGGGAAACAGGTTGCTTGGATTTGCTAGAACTGGGAGGATCATCCACTTTGATCCTTTCTCGTCTCAATTCAGGGCACGCAGCAACTAAATGCCCACGTTCCCCGCACTTGTGACAGGATCTATATTCTTCAAACTTAGGAGATTCGGGTTTGGTCTCCTTTTTGTTCCTTTTGTTAGATGGGACGGCAAATGAGTTTTTATGTTTTAGATCCTCAAGACATCTTCTTTGCTGATCGACTTGAGGATCGTCATTTCTTTCAGTGCCGCTCGATCTAATGAACTCAGTTACATGCTTTTTCGGACCGTTTCTTTGAGCTTGATTTTGAGGATTAACGGTGTTCGACTTTTGATTTTTCTTGTTATTTTCATTAGACTGATTTCCCTGATCCTTTCTACCCTTACCCTTACCCTTGTTTTTACTCCAGGTTTCTTTTTCTACGGTAATGACAGATTCTTGCCAAATTTTGGCAACAAGACCAGGGGCGATACATCTGAGAGGGACTTCCTCATCAGCATGCACCCTTTCAGACCCTTTTAATTAATAAAACACCTTAATCCTCCTACCATCCTCGGTTTGCACTTTCGGTTCCAGTTCACTCAAGGTTTCAGTGGTAATGATATGATTCTCAAAAGGAACATCTTTAGTTTTGACCGGTGCATACCTAGGAGGTTCATCGAGCTCATCATCCGAAGTGTCAGTGTCATATACACTGATATCATCAGCTTTCTCACACAAATTGACAACTTTAGCAGGAGTAGCAACCTTAGTGACTTCAGCAGGTTTAGCTGCTTCAGTAACCTTGGCCGCCTCTGCAGCTTTTGCTGCCTCAGCTGCCACGTCCACAAGTTCCTCCTTCGGCAAGACATCAAAATTGTGATTTTCGAATCTCACCGGAGGTGGACATTGAGAGTATTTGGGACTGGTGGAGAAGCCTTCCTTGTCAGAGTGTTCTACTATGTGATCAAGGACATACTTGCAGTTTAAATAACTCTCAAGCTTTTTCCTGATCTTTTCATAGTCACAGTTAACAATGGCCAATTGTTTCTTAGTGTCTTCGACCTCATTGATGTAATTATTTATAGCAATTTGTTTGTTAGCTAAGGTTTTTGACAGTTCAGAAACATCCTTTTTATAATTTTCAATTGTACTAAGAAAATTTTTCTCCTTTTGTCTCAAGGAATCAATTGACCTTTGTAACGGACCAACATCAGCTTTTAAATTCAGATTTTCTTCAGTTAATTCTTTAATTCTGAATTTTAACTGATTACACTCTACACAATCTAATTTTGAATCAGAAGAAGAGCTTACCTTGTTCGACGATTCAGTAATGGCCATCAATGCATAATGAGCTGCTGTCTTCTGAGCTCCAAAGAATTCGCCATAGTTCTTCTCTGTGCAGTCAGCATCCACAAGAAACGATCTTTTACCGATCAATGCATCTGCTTCAGCTAACAGATCCTCCAAATCTTCTCCACTATCAGAATCGCACTCCGAGTCACAGTCAGACGCCTCGGTTTCAGAAGTGATGATGTCAGACTGACTCGAAGTTTCTTCAACTTCGGCTGGTGCTTCAGACGCTTGTTGAGCAAAACAGGCTGCACCACCTTGAGGAGCTTCTTCTCCGATGATCAGATGGTTCCAGTTATAGCCTTCATCAGCTTGAATAACCATGGCTTGACCTTGATTGTTGTTTGCAGGCGGCCTCCGGTTCTGATTCTGGTTGTTGACTGGGACAATAGCACGCTCAGTATTAGGTTGACCCTGAGCTTGCTGCCTCTGATTCTGATTAGCTCTGTTGTTGTTGAAGGGATTCTGATGTCCTTGCTGCTTAGGTCGGTCACATTCCCTTGCAAAATGCCCTTTTGTGCCACAGTTGTAGCATGTGACCTTTGTTTTGTCGAACCCAAACTTGGTGTTGTTATTGATCAAGACATCTCTCCTTCCCGTCCTGTCCATGTATTCCTTTGCCCTTCTCACCACGCTTGCGAAGTGCCATTGTATGTCTATCAGATCCATGTCGTCCTTATCAATCTGCGAGTAATCCTCCTGTGTAAGATGAGGATTCCCGATCTGTCCAGCAACCAGTCCACTATAGGAGTTTACCAAAGTCGACAGTAGAGCCATGTGTTCTTGAGCTAGCTCTACAGTCACCTTTTCTAAACCCGCGGTGTTCAGCTGCTCTGGGACTGTATTGGTCCGATAGCCACCTTGATTAGAACTAGAAGCACCTCCATATCCACCATAACTTGTAGTTGGAGCCCCGCCAAAACCTGTAGAAGAGGGTCCACTAAAGTTTGCAGTTGCCTGCGCTGGTGCTGCAAGATGAGAAAACGGGTTAACACCAAACTGGTTAGTATTAAAATTCAAAGGATACGGATTTGGTCCAAAAGGATATGTAGGAGGAGGAACATCAGCTGGGGGACCATAATTGTCGAAAGCATAAACTGGGTCCGGGTTAACCACAAAAGCAGTTTGTGGTTTGGTACCACCCACACTGGTGTCCTGAAGAGGATTCCCATAATAGATGCTGGGATTCTGTGGAATGAGCGCCTTGTTTGCTCTCCTGATTTCCTCTATCTCCTTGTTCTCCAGCTCAGTAATGAACTCGTTGATGGAGAGAGTCTGATATGCATTGCTTGACTTTAGAATATCCAACCATTGATGCCAGTGAGGAGGTAGCGCCTCAACAAATCTTTCTACAAGGTCCGCAGATGAATATAAGACCCCGTATTGATACATTTCAGACATCAGATGGTAGTATCTAGCAGTCAAGTCCCTCAAAGATTCGTTCCCAATAGCATTGAAGTTCTCGAACTCCTTCTTGAGTTGATCCATTTTAACCTTTCGCGTCTTCAGATTACCCTCATTTCGCTCAGCCAGTGCTAACCAAAGCATCTGTGATGTTGTGCACTGAGCGAATTGATGAAGAATATCCTTTGGAAGAGCTTGCTTCAATGCTGCCATCGCCTTCTTCTCATAATTGTACTTCTTCCTTTGATCTTCATTCATGTCTTCAATTGAGATCGGAGTTGTGGAGTTCTCAACCATAGGCCTACTATACCCAGTCTCTATCGCTGACCATACGAGACCATCAATACCCTCAACATAAGTTTGAAATCTGCCTTTCCAACCATGGTAGTCTGACATGTATTGTAATTTTGGCGCCCTATTCGAACTACCCGTCTCTAAGTCACTCATGAGAACGGAAGACAGATGATTCGTCTGTGAGTTTGCAGCAGCCGCGAGTGCCCAAGGATTCGCGTTCATCGCTTGTTGTTGAGCCGCTAGCGCCCACGGATTGATTCCGGCAACATTTGCTTGCATCTGCGCTTGTTGCATCCGTTGCGCGTTTCGCTCGGCTGAGTATTGCCAAGGGTTTGTGGGTACGTTCGCTTGATTGTTCAATTGTTGGTTATTATGTTGCCTTGGTTGGTTTAGATGACCCAACGGGTTTGCCATATGTTAATATTTGTCAAAAGTCCAATACTTAGTCAAATTTTTCAGTTTCGGGTCCTTTTAGGCGATTAGGAACTCTATTTGTGTGATTATAGGCGATTAGGGTGTAAATGCTAGTTTTTGGGGACCTTACACGCGAGTAGGAGCTATACCACACCTAATTTAGGCGAGTAGGCCTCTACTCGCTAGATGTAAGGGCGATTAGAGACTAATTGTGTCAAAGGAACTTGTAATCGCCTAAGTGATAGGCGATTAGGGTTAAGATGTGTGATAGGATGTGTATTCGCTTAAGTTATAGGCGAATACAGTCCTATTCGCTTAAACCAAGTTGTACTCGCCTAAATATATGCAATTAGGGTTTCCTAAATGCTAGTATGTCTGCGTAATCGCTAGATCTGATCTGTAACCCCACTTTTGCTCAAAAACAGCCGTTTTTGCCTCAAAATCATATCTAAAACAATGTGTTTATACCCCAAATGATTGGAAAAGTTTCCAAAACACTTTTAGAACAAAACCTAATAAAAAACACACGTTTTAATCCATAGACACACACCAAGAATTTGAAAATAAGGGTTTTTATCAAAAACTCAAAGTTTCAAACTTCAAAACAGGTTTTTGCTCAAAAATCACAACTTTCCCATAAAAACCTACCTGTTTTTGCTCGTTTTTGCTATCAAAACACTCGTGATAAGAGCCTCGGCTCTGATACCACTTGTAGGATCGACTAATGTGTCACCCGACAATCACGAGCTTGATATTTAGAGTGCGGAATCCCCTAAATATGTTCTAATAACAGAAACAAAGATGAAACAATGATAAACGAGTAATCACAACACACACACGGGTCAAAAGATTATAGATTAATCACTAAAACAGAGCTCGAGTGATTACAGAGATCAAATCAGACCTTACAGACCATGGGAGGGTGTTTGGAGAGTGTGTGAGGCAAGAACTAATGATTAGGGCAATGATTGGGACTATTTATACCTCCCATACTCGTACAGACCCCTTTAGGCGAGTAGGAAGCTATCACACATGAACTACTAGCGAGTAGGGCCTATCACACTAGTATGTTCAGGCGAGTAGGGCCTATCACACTAGTATGTTCAGGCGAGTAGGGCCTATCACACATGTAACTATAGGCGAATAGGCCCTATCACACATGTAACTGATGTGGTATAGGCCGTAAATGCCTAAAGCCACTCCGTACTCGCTTGAAGTGTCCCAAACGCCCCGAAACGCGTATCAACATCTCCAAACACCCCGTGACACGTCCAATCAACATATATACTAGCCTAGGGACATCATGCACTTACAATAAATAGCAGTAGCTTCAGTTTGATCCAGCTCCAAATCAACAAGCATTCTTCTCAACCATACAGCCTGGCATGCAGCATCAGTAGCAGCCACATACTCAGCTTCAGTGCTTGATAGAGCCACTATATGTTTCTTTTTAGAAGTCCATGTGACAACACCACTTCCTAAATTGAATGTGTGTGCAGAGACACTCTTTCTATCATCAACAGAACTTGCCCAATCACTATCAGAAAAACCTTCTAGAATCACACCAGTCTTCTTCATATTTCTTTCATACAAAACACCATAATTGATAGTGCCAGCAACATACCTCAATACCCTTTTTGCTGCACCTAGATGAAGAATAGAGGGCTTTTGCATAAACCTGGCCAACAGACTTACAGCAAATAAGATATCTGGTCTTGAATTGCATAAGTATAGCAAGCCACCAATAAGACTTCTATACATAAAACCATCAACTGCCTTTGACCCATCTTCTGCCAATAACTTTTCATTTGAATTCATGGGAGTTTCTTCTACTTTGCATCTTTGCATACCAAACTTGCTCACCAAATTTCTTGCATACCTCTCTTGTCCCAAAAAAATACCATCTCTAGTCTGATGCACTTCCAATCCCAAGAATAAGGTGAGAAGACCAAGATCAGTCATCTCAAACATATTCATCATTTCAGACTTGAATTTCTTGATCATCAACTGATTTGAGCTGGTGTATATTATGTCATCTACATAAAGAAAGACATACATAAGATCAGCTCCTTCCTTCTTAACATAGAGTGTTGGCTCATTTGTGCTTCTTTTGAATCCCTGATCTGCAAAAAATGAATCTATTTTAGCATACCAGGCCCTTGGGGCATGTTTCAACCCATAGAGGGCCTTGTGCAGCTTGTACACCAACTGTTCTTGCCCCTTGCACTCATACCCTTCTGGCTGACATACATAAATTTCTTCACTTAGATCTCCATTTAGGAATGCAGACTTTACATCCAATTGATGTATAGTCCATCCCAAATGAGCTGCAACAGCTAACACCAAACGAATGGTTTCAAATCTTGCCACAGGGGCAAATGTCTCCTCATAGTCAATGCCCTTCTTTTGAGAGAATCCTCTGGCCACCAATCGAGCTTTGTACTTCATAACCTCTCCAGTTGGACCAACTTTTGTTTTGTAGAGCCATTTCAGATCCACCACATTCTTCTCTTCGGCTAGCTTTACAAGGCTCCATGTCTGATTCTTGTTAATAGCATTGATCTCCTCATCCATAGCATCTTGCCATTCTTTCTTGATAATTGCCTCATCATAAGTGATTGGATCAGCAGCTGATAAGGCAAATTGACAAGCTGCATATACTTCTTGTAAGCTTTTGTATCTCTTAGGAGTAGAAGTTGTACTTGACTGCTGAGTGCTTGGGCTATCATCTTGCACACTTGGATCATCACTGTCAAGAGTAGAACTTCCTGCAACATTATTAGAAACAATTTCATTAGTGGTATCTCCTTCTTGTTGTGCTTGATTATCATCCTCATCATGCACCAGCTGATAATTGATGTCAAGAGTAGGATGATTCCAGTTCCACCTGGCCTCTTCCAAAAACTTTGGCTCTTTCCTTGTAATAATCTTCTTGGTCACTGGATTATATAACCTGTAGTTGGTCAATCCAGAGTAACCAATCATGATACATCTTTCACCCCTATCATCAAGCTTCCTTCTTCCTTGGTCAGTTGTTGTAGCATAAGCAATACAACCAAACACCCTAAGATGATGAACAGATGGTTTGATACCTGTCCACAATTCTAAGGGAGTTTGATTAGTTAAAGCTTTTGTAGGGGCTACATTCAGCAAATTGACTGCAGTTGCAGCAGCCACAGCCCAAAAATAGTTTGGAAGATCTTTAGCCTTTAACATGCTTCTAACAAGATCAAGTATAGTCATGTTCTTCCTCTCAGCTGTTCCATTCTGCTCAGGAGTATAGGGAGCAATTAACTCCCTCTTAATTCCCTGCTCTTTACAAAACATATCAAATGCTTTTGAACAATACTCTCCACCTCTATCAGTTCTGAGAGTTTTAATGAAACATTCACTTTGTTTTTCTACCATAACTTTAAAAAGTTTAAAGGTTTGCAATACCTCTGACTTCCTTTCAAGAAAGTAAATCCAGCACATTCTTGAAAAATCATCAATAAAGAGTATGAAATACCTACTACCACCAAGGCTAAGAACTTGCAGTGGGCCACAGACATCAGAGTGCACAAGCTCAAGTTTCTTTGTGGCTCTACTTGTTCTAGACTGAAATGTGGGCCTGGTTTGCTTTCCCACAATACAATCTTCATACTGTTCAACTTTCTTGATCTTTGGCAATCCCATCACCATCTTCTTTTCTTTTAGTTGTTGCAGGCCTTTGTAGTGTATATGCCCATATCTTTCATGCCACATTAATGACTCCTTGTCTTGATTGCTGCTGACTGGATTGGATTTAGATGCATCAAGCAGAAACATGTTGTTTCTGGCTAACTCAACCTTCATCAACATGGCACCTGGTGAGTTATTTATGATAGTACATGCTTCATCTTCAAAATACAGTGCATACCCCTTTCTCATCAATTGCCCAACACTTAATAAGTTGTATTCAAGTCTAGGTGCATAGTAAACATCAGCAAGTAATTTAAATTGACCATTACCAGTAGGGATCTTCACTTCACCTCTTCCTGCTACTGAGATGTCCTTCTTGTCACCAAGTTTGACATTTAGTTTGAAAGTCTCATCTAGAGAGATAAAACTCTCCTTACAACCTGTCATGTGATTCGAACAGCCAGAATCTATAAACCACAAAGAATTAGAACCTTTATCATTTGAGTTAGCCATGAGAGTATAAATCTGATCATCATTCACATGAGAATCTTCTGTAATACAAGCAAAGAACAAGTGTTGTTCTTCACTCAGATCTTCATCATCTTGTTCAGCTACATTAGCCTGCATATCTTCATTATACCAGCAATCTTTCTTAACATGGCCATACCTTTGACACTGAAAGCATTGTGGACCTCTACCAGATCCACGACCTCTGCCTCTTCCTCTATAAAATCCTCTTCCACGTCCACGACCATTGAACTGATCATTAAGAGACCTTCTTGCCTGAGGCTGCATAACCTGTAGTGCCTGCTCATCTGCCTTCTCCGGTGTCTTCAAACCAACACTCCTTCCATTCAGTTTTGCCTCTTGAGACTGAAGTGATCCCATGAGTTTGACTGGTGTTAGACAAGTCAAATCAAAGGCCACTTCTATTGAGGGCACAATAAAATCATACTTAGGAGATAAGCTTCTCAATATCTTCTCCACTACCTTCTGATCTGTTACTTCTTCACCATATGCACGTTGTTGACTGACTATTCCCATGACACGAGAGAAATAGTCACCAACACCTTCATCATCATGCATAGACAGATTCTCAAATTCCCTTCTCAACCCCTGCAGCCTCACACTCTGAACCTGTAAATCACCTTGATATTCTAACCTGAGAATATCCCATGTTTCCTTAGAATTACTAGCACCAGCAATTCTAGAAAACAAGACATCATGAACTCCCTGCTGGATAACTGCCATAGCTTTGGCTTCTTTCTTCCTGGCTTCAGAAATCTTTGTTGGATCAGAGTCTACACCAGTTATTCCAGCATCAACAAGATCCCACAGATCCTGTGATTTCAGAATAGTCTTCATACGGATGCTCCCGTGTTCATATCCCTCACCCTTGAACACTGGAATGGTTTGATTGGAAAGTGATGAGTGTGGTTTGTCAGCCATTGAATACGAGTGAATCTTATCAAACGAACAAGAAATGGATCAGAAGAGCTAGCTCTGATACCACAATGTTGGAATCAGAACTAAATATGATAATAATAATAATAATAATAATAATAATAATACGAATATGAAGGCAACAGATTCAGTATTATTTGAATGATGAAAAAAGGTGAGTACATAAATGAGAGATCTACTCTTCTTAAATAGCAAAGAACTTAAACAAACAAAGCTACTAACTAGCTGAATAGCAGGAAACTATAACAGCCAAATTTAAAATTTAAAAACTAGACGTTAAGGTGAATCTGCCTTCAATTTATTCTCACGTGCATGGATAATAAAACAACCGCCAAAACCATGCACATCTTTAGTTTGAGTTACTTTCATCACGAACCTGGGTAACATCGCCTCTAAAAAGAGTAACTCGTCTCCGTGGCTCTTTGGAAGTACTAATATAATCTTTCTTTAGATCATATAATTGTTTTCCATAATAAATCTTTTAGAACCCATAGATCATATAATTATTTTCTATAATAAGTCTTTTAGAACCCACGAAACGGGCGTATCTTTGTGCCAACTCTCCTACCGTTTTCATTTCTCTATTGTTGACCCAGATCAGTTTGCAGCGGATAAGAAACAAGATAATCACGACTATGATTGACACAAAATAAGAACTAATGATACTATATTATTGAACGAAATAAGTTTTGTTACCCAAGAACAATAGAACAATTGAATTCTGGAAGTAATTGATCGACTAGAGGATTGAATTGTGTACAATCTTGATAACCGAAATAATGTGCCTTGTCCCATGTGTATATATATATATATATATATATATATATGTTTCGAATAGGCATGTCTGCATACTCCTGAACCGTCACATTGTTTCTGTTTCCCACCAGCTTATTATTGAGTTTAGGCGCCAAAAGTAACGACTTCAACCGTAGGGGCATCTTGGTCATTTCACTGCAGAAAACATCTTTGATTTTGTTGCAGAAACATTTCTTTCTGAACTGTTTTGTGCAGCCATGTAATGGTCGAGTAATCTTGTTATGTGCAGCCTTCATTGTGTAGTTAACCAAATCGACCCATATGCAATGTTCTTCATTCTTACCAGTGGCGGACATAGCCACAAATTAGGGGTAACATCCGTTACCCCTCAACTTTTCCGGCGTAGTGCAAAATTTATACTTTTTTTACGTTTTTTATATTACGTTACCCCCAAAATTATATTAACGTTACCCCTCAATTTTTTTAAAAACTCAAAACACTTTCTAAGTTCTATTATTAGCCCAACAACAAAAAAGATATAAGCCCGTAATTTCATAACCCATTTACTTATAATATTTTAATTATAAAATAGAAGCCCCTAAACCCAGTTAGTTGGAAAAGGTAAAGGTGCATATATTAGATTTTTTTAATTCCCAATTATGGGTATGAAACCAGGTCCGGGTATAGAAAAATCGGATACGTGTATTGAAGAGAAAAATCATACCCTATGTACCTGAATAGGGTATCTTTGGGTTCAGGTATAACAGAGTATGGGTCCGGGTATTAATAACCATTTTTTAAAAAGTAAGTTCTTTTTATTTTTACATAAAAGTAAATTCGTTAAAAAATTATATTCAGTTTGTAATTTGTAAAAAATAATTAAAATAAATTACAATAACATAAGTTCACTCAGTACAAATTATTTGTTTTTTTAATAAGTATTTTTAAAAAACTTAAATATAAACATCGTAAAAATTGGGTATTTTATCGGGTATTAAAAACAATTGGAATAAGCTATCACCGGGTTTGGGTATAGAGTATAACCGATTTCAAGAATTTTTGGGTATAAGTCGGCTACGGGTATTGAGCCCAAGATGTATAATTTAGGGGTGCTTAAAAGAATAATAAGTTGATAGCTACATCAATACATAATGACATATGAATTGTTTCGTTTACATTGTAAGAAAGTGCGGTAAAAAAATTTAAACGTTACCCATGAATTTTTGTTCTAGATCCGCCACTGATTCCTACTACTAACTAATCTAAAGTTCGCCTAACATATTTGCTCTTACTTAAACATACAACACATACAAATATATTTACAAGTATAACATAACATAATACACATAAAACATAGATAAGTTATATTTATACTTCAACAGCTACGTTATTATATATGCAGTTTACTTTTACAGCCTTCTGTGTCTACCATCATCATTACCTCTGTCATTAACTTGTATATCCTGAAAGCGAGCACACTCATGTGAATTCACCAATGCCATTTGTCAGTTGTTGAAAGTATGACAGAATTGAACATAGTTTTGCAAACTATGGCCTTTTATTTGCAATACGAATTTCGTAGTTTCATAATTTTCCATAAGAAGTAAATACAAAATTCTAATGCAGTATCATATTTAACGCCACATACTCGCTAATTGCCTATGGAAAAATATTTGAAGCCATACCATTCAATAACTTTCTAATAATAAATGCACTGATGCATTATGATAGTATGCCTATCGGCTATCAAACATTATCTGTTGACAAAATTCATGGCCTCTTCTAACCTAGCCCTCTACGAGACAATACATCTCCCGTCGATAATTTGCCAATCCATCTACATGTAAGGGTTTATTCGGTTGATAATACATAAGTAGTTATTCACATAATCTTGTCCCTTAAAATTATACCAACATTAAATATAGTTTCAAGTAGTGGATGATCAACATTTTGGAATACTAAGGCTGTTAAATGGGTCATCTCCAAGCTTTCAGACCGATGAAGCTGACACAAGGCTTATTGGGTTGACAATTGGGTTAACACGTGTCAACCCAATAAGCTTTGTGTCAACTTCATCGGTCTACTTTTCCCCATGTTTTCTAATAGTTTGTTATGATATCATTCTCATTGATTATCTTCATAATACATTTGAATATATATACTACAATATGATAACTACCCATCCTCTAATTATGGGATATGCATTATCTCTAAAGTAACAGATATGGAGATAATATCGTTGACTAAGTTTGAGCGGGGGTTGCGACAAACGGTCAAACTGGTACGAAAATGTTCGAACAGCTGTCTGGATAGCCCCTTAGTGAAAACGTCGGCAAACTGATACGAGGATGGGACATGGAGAACTCGGACATGGCCTAATTGAACTTTCTCGCGTACAAATGAATATCAAGCTCGACATGCTTGGTCCTCTGATGTTGGACTGGATTTTCTGACAAGTAGACAGCCGAAATGTTATCACAATATACAATAGTGGTATGACGAATTGGTGTGTGCAACTCAAGTAGTAAATTTCAGAGCCACGTAGTTTCTGCAACAGCATTAGCTACTCCTCGATATTCAGCCTCTGCACTGGACTGGGAGATGGTAGGTTGACGCTTGGAAGACCAAGAGAGAAGGTTAGATCCCATGTAAACACCGTAGCCCGAAGTCGATCGACGTGAATCTGGACAACCAGCCCAATCCGCGTCCGAGTATGAAGTTAGGGACGGGCTGGTGCATGGTGTCAATTTCAAGCCAAAGTCTAACGTGCCCTGTATGTACCGTAAAATGCGCTTGAGAAACACAAAATGAGGTTTCCGAGGAGCATGCATGAACAAACAGACCTACTGCACTTCATAAGTGATGTCAGGTCTGGTGAAGGTTAAGTACTGGAGAACTCATGCGAGACTGCGATACAAGGTACCGCAGGAAGTGGGTCGCCAATCATGGCACTGAGCTTGGAGTTGGTGTCGATAGGAGTTGAACAAGGCTTGCAATTTGTCATGTTGGCTCGATAGAGAATGTCTTTCACATATTGTGACTAAGACATAAATAATCCATATGAATCTCGTTTAACGGTGATACCCAAGAAGTGATGAAGAGCTCCCATATCTGTCATAGCGAACTCTCGTGAGAGTAAACTGATAATGCTATTAAGCAAAACTGTAGAGGAAGCTGTCAATATAATATCATCAACATAAAGTAGTAAGTAAGCAATGTTATCACCACGTCGAAAAATAAATAATGATGGGTCACAAATACTGCTTTGGAAACCGCGAGCCTTAACAAAGGAGGAAAATCGACTAAACCAAGCTAATGGGGCCTGTTTGAGGCCATAAAGGGACTTGCGAATTGTAACACCCCAACCGATGGCGGAAACATCGAGGTGTCACGTAAGAATGAGTATACAGTAACACATGGTAATCAAATTTTAATTGAAATCAATTTAAAGTGCAAATATCCAAAAATGAAAATACATAATGAGTTTTTAATGGAATCTAATACATCAAAATAGCCAAATAAGCATAAACTTCAGTTTGTCTTCTCATGCTAATACTCTAGCCTTCATGCATCATTATTTCCTGTTGAGTTGTAAAAATGGGGGGGGGGGGGGGAGGGTCAACTAGAAGTTGGTGAGAATACATAAGCCATGTCAAGCAAATAAGTTTAAGTATAAAAGTTTAGCAATTCATATGTCTATCGTAAGTTTAAGTCTACATGAATAAACATGAAATGTTGAATCGACATAATCAAACCTCCGACTAGTTTAGGTCCATCCCATCATCCACGGTTCACCTTAATAATATGTTGGAACGATAACAATCACCCGCGCTCCCCATAAAAGATGGTCAACGAATCTAGGTGGGATTGTCAATCCAATAGATCTATTATTGAGTATCGTCGGCTTGGCCATAGCTAATGATTATGTATTGTTGAAACTTGTTGAAACTGTTGTTGTTGTCTAAATCATGGGGCATTAAAGTTTACAACTAGACATGTATGTAGAATTGCTTAAGTATAATGTTGCAAGTATAAAGAATTGCATAAACATGGTTACGTAAACTCACCTTAGTAAAGTATTAAGTCTCGAGAAAAAGTATAAGTGTAGCCCCAAAGATCCCAAGTATTACCCTATGTATAAGGTAACAAATAAGTCTAAGTCTATCTAGTCTACAAGTATATTCTAGGGTTTCGAATTGGGGATAAACATTCGTCGGATTAATAAATAAAAGGTTTAATTAACAAGAGAAATTCGATAATTAAATAAACAAAATAGAATATTAAATCTATTTATTTCAAATTGTCAAAATATAACTTTAATATTTAAAAATATTAAAATTACAGAATTATTAATTTAAAAATTGTATTTCTGTTCCAAATAAATAGAAATAATTTATATAAAATTTTGGTGCAAAAATATTGAAAAATGAATTTATTATGATTTATTTATGATTAAAACTAACAAAAATTGATTAAAATATTAAATAAATGATTTTTCAGAAATAAAAATCATTTCAGAAACGTTTAATGTTATAAAAACTCAGAATAATTTTTGTGGAAATTTATATAATTGTTTTGATATTTTTATAGAATTTTATAAATAAAATAGAATAAACTTGAATTATTTATTATATATATTAAATAAATAATTTTTGGAAAACTAAAAATTGTATGTTAAACTCTACTATTAGAATAACATAAAATAATTTTTGTAGAATTTATAAAGTTGTTTTAGTATTTTAAAACTAATTTTAAAAATATAAGAGGATATATATATATATATATAAAAAAAAATGTTGTTGATGCCAAGAATCGAACCCGCGTCAAACCCGGGTCGGGTGTTTTAAATCACAAGCCCAGACCAGTTGGTCTGGACCCTGAGAACGATTAATCTTAGTTTAAATTAATTATATAGCATAAATGAAAACTGATTTATAATCTTTTAAAATGAAGAGGATAAAAATCGTTCATAGTGGGACTCGAACTCGCGTGGTCCGGCTCACAAGCACCAGACACAACCACTTGATCTAGATCAGTGGTTGTGTTGGGTTGGTGTTTATTTAAAATATATAACCGTATTCAGCAATGTGTTCTTCCCCAATTCAACCCAATCGTGCCCTAGCTTTACAATTATTTGATTTACACAACAATAACCCAATTAATCATAGGGTTATTGTTGTGTATATGCAGATGAACAAAACCCATAAAAAAAACACACTTACAGACACGAATTCGTATGAATTGCTTGGTCAACAGAAAAGTCAAACTCGATCAAGAAGCTTAGAAAGAATGATTTAAAAGAGAAATTGGAGGTTTAGAGAGGGATATCGGCGAGTGTAGAGTGTATTGGGAGGTTCAATTTATAGGGAGAGGTTCGGGTTGATGATTTGGGTAAGTTGACTTGTCATGAATGTATTAACGCGCAAATTTACATAAAATTGGTATGTTTTGACCACCATTCAGCGTATAAAGGACGCGTAATAGTCAGAAAATCATGCAATCATACCATATCAAGATCAAAGACGCGTCCCAATGTGTTGATTATGGAAATCGTTCATCACAGTTGACTTTCTAAGTCAACTGTGGGCATACTAGTACATAATATAATTAAATTGTGTTGAAGTTAAACCAAGATGTTGTGTAGACTAGCTGGTTATGTTGTCTGTGTCGTTGACCCGGCTGAGGGCTCGGGTTCGAATCCCGGCCCCAGCCTATATTTTTTTTTTGATAATTATTTCTAATATATATGTATACTATATATATATAACATTGTATTAGGGGTCCAAATGCGTCACCAATAATTTTTAAAAGACGAATAATAATGAAACTTGACGTTTTATTCAAAATAATCGTAACGTACAAGTATTTAAATGCGTAATGTTACACGAATCCGGCACACAAAACCGGGTCTGGATGCGTCAACAAATCCTGGTGGTTGGTGCATATAAACGGTTTCTTGTAAATCCCCATGCAAGAAAGCATTTTTTACATCTAGTTGATTTATAGCCCAGCCCTTAGAAATGGTGAGTGATAGTACTGTGCGAATGGTGGCTGGCTTAACAACCGGACTAAAAGTATCACTACAATCCATTCCAACCGTTTGTGATTTGCCATTAACAACAAGGCGTGCCTTGTACCTGTCTAGAGAACCATCTGCTTTAAACTTATGGCGGAAAAGCCACATACACTGTATAACTGGGTGAGACTGTGGTCTAGGAACCAACTCCTAAGTACCATTATCTATTAATGCCTTATACTCGCAGTTCATGGCATGGTGCCAATTTGGGTCGGCCAAGGCTCGTAAGTGGGAAGTGGGTACTGGTGATACGGTTGGAAGAGAAGTGGTGGTGAGGTTGTATTTAGGATTGGGTTTAGTTATTCCCACCTTTCCATGTGTAGTCATAGGATGGACGTTGGTTGGTGGTTGGGCAGGCATAGGGGAAAGGTCAGGTAAGGTAGCTGGGCCAATGTTGTGTTCGGATGATGAAAGGCCTGGTGGGCTAGGTGGGGTGGGGTGAGATGGATGAGATGTGCCGGTTTGGAATGGAGTGGTGGACTGGGCCATATGTGTTGATAAGGGAATATGGGCCGGGTTGGGAGTAGGTCCATAAGGTTGAGTTTGGACTGGAGTATGGGAGGCCGAGGGGAATTGGTACGAGAGGTTAGGTGTGGGTTCATCATCTAAGAAGGTGTAGGTAGATGTGTAGTTGGATTCAGTAAATGGAAAGGAGGACTCGTCAAAATGTACGTGTCGAAAGATGTGAACCTTGCCGGTTGAAGGATCAAGACAGCGATACCCACGAAAGGTTGGTGGGTAGCCAAGAAAAATGCACCGGTGAGATCGTGGGAGGAGTTTGTTTAGTTGGGTAGCGGACTCATTTGGGAAGCAAGCACAACCGAAGACCCGTAGGTGATCGTATGTGGGGTGACAAAGGTATAAAGCGAAAGTGGGTATGTTGAAATTCAACCGTTTCGTGGGAAGGATGTTGTGTAAATAGGCGGAGGTGTGAAAGGCTTCCACCCAATACGAGGGTGGAATGTGAGCACGAGTTAGGAGGGAGCGAATTATGTCATTGAGTCGTCTGATCATTCGTTCAGACCGACCGTTTTGAGGTGAAGTTTGTGGGCATGAGAAGCGAAAGGTAAGACCTTGTTGAGAGGCAAAGGTGTGAAAAGCATTGTCAAATTCTCCACCTAGGTCACATTAAAAAGCTTTAATATTTTTTTGAAATTGAGTTTGAATTAGTTTGTGAAATTTTTTAGAAGTGGAAAAGGTTTTGGACTTAAATTTTAGAGGGTACACCCACACATAATTAATTAGAATAATTATCTACAAGAACCATGCAATATTATGCATTGCTAAGGACGGGAGAAATCAATAGGTTACAATGGATAATATCAAATGGCGCATAAGTAAAAGAAATTGAATCACCAAACGGAAGCCTTTTACTGTTTGACAAATGACAGGAATCACAAAAACCAAACGAGTCTTTATTACACGAAATATCAAAACGACTAGAAAGAAAACTTAAAACTTGGGAACCAGGGAGGCCTAGACGATCGTGCCACTTATTTGAAGAAGCTGTCAAAAGGCGTTGCCCAGTCTTGAGATCCTTCAAAGTAAAACCGTTGGGATCAAATTCAATCGACACAAGATTATCACGAGTATATTTTCAAACAGAAATAAGGTTTTTAACAACATTTGGGGCATAAAGTATGTTGTTTAATGTGTAGGTTTGGTCGTTGGTTGTGTGAGAGCCGTGGCCCGTACCCAAAATTCGCAACGATTCGCCATTACCTATAAGTATATTGGTATTAACAGAATTAGATAAATGAGAAGTGATTTGACCTTGGTCTGCAGTGATGTGAGATGATGCTCCGGTGTCCAAGTTCCAAGTATGATCAAGGTTAGCGTTGCCAAAGCTGCTCCAAGGTCCGTAGGCTGCAAGGGATCAACAGGTGTGTTCGGGTAATTGGTTGGGGTGTTGAAACCGGGTGGGGGTCCGTAGGGGGTATGGGTTCGGGTTTGGTGCAGATAGGTCGTAGCCGGGTGTGGGCGGGTAAGGGTTGTGGGCTAGGTTAGAGGGTCCAGACATATGATTGGGGGATTGGGCAGAATTTTGCGTGGCCAAGTCCAAGATGATACCCAAAGGGATTGGGCCGGATAAGGACATGGAGGTGGGGTGGGCCAGCCATACGGGTGTTGGTTTGGATTCGGGTAACTTTGATTTGGGCCATAGTTTGAGGTGTTGGAGTTGTAGTTTGGGTATCTGTCCCGGCCACCATAGTAGATGCCACGACCTCCACGGTAACCGCCTCGGCCACGGCCCCGAACACGTGATGGTTGGCACGGGTGGTATGGGTCAAATTGTTGGGACGGGTTAGTTTGTAGACCGTGGGTGTGGTTATTGGGCTGGGATGGGTTAGTGTTGTTGTTGGCCGGACCGCGTGGTGCGGTTAATGTCGTGTGTTGTCTAGCGGCCTGGCGACGTTGCTCGCGTTCCACCATATCGCGAGCATCATCCCAGGGAGAGTTGGATTGGGTAATAAAAGCAGCAGTGGTATCATACTCTTGAGGAAGACCTTGGACCATTTGAAAAACTAACCTTGATTCGGGAATCGGCTAATCAACGTCCTTGGGTTGTTCAGAAATATCCTTAAGCTTCTAGAAATAATCATTCAGAGAGGAGCATGACGCGAGCATGGTAGTAGAAAAGGCGTAGAGTAAGGATGAAGCTCGAGCATTCTTGTTATTATGGAAGATTGCGTGAAGCTTGTCCCAAGCCTGTTGTGCAGTGACGGTGTCATCGAGTACACGAGCCCAGTACCCATCGGAAAGGGTACCGTAGATCCACTGAAGGACCACAGAGTTGATCTTCATCCAGGTTTCGTATCCTTCATCGGTGGCATCCGGAGTCCGGAGCCGTCGATGTGATCCAGAACATCGTATCCTTTGGCGTGAAGTTTGAACAACTTCACCCATGACGAGTACGAAACCTTTTCGCCATCGAGGGTTCTGATTTTGTTTTGAATATTTGTAACGAAATAGACGGGATGAAGGTGTTTGGTCTCGGTCGGAACCGGTGGAGCAGAAGGGGCATCTTTGTCTGTCATGGCGGTCGAAACCGGTGAAGGAGGAGACGGTCGAAACCAGTGAAGGAAGAGGGAAGCGGAAGTTTTACGTGAAAGGCTCTGATACCATAACAGTTTGTTATGATATCATTCTCATTGATTATCTTCATAATACATTAGAATATATATATACTACAATATGATAACTACCCATCCTCTAATTTTGGGATATCACTACAAGTATTCGGGGCTTTAGGGGCGACCCGCTTTTTAGTCGCCCCTAAAGGTCAATCCAATCCCCAGCCGTCAGATTAACAATCAGATCAACGACTCACGTTTTATTGCCCCTAATGGTCAATCCAATCCCCAGCCGTCACCCCTAAAGCTCCAGATTCTTGTAGCATATCTCTAAAGTAACTCATATGGAGATAATATCGTTACTAATATTTTCTTCCTTGTTTGACTTCCTTTTTTTTTTCCTTGTTTTGTGACATCTTGTTCATGCTTTTTCAAAGAGGATGTTATCTCCCCATTTCATTGTAACAAAATATTTCAATCTATGAAATACAAAACAAAAATTGTTTTCTATAGAACAAGCCGGAACAAAGAACAAACATCAACGTTGTAGTATATATACGTGTCACTAAGATCAAACATCAAACAGCATGGGACAAGCCGAAAATAAAGAACATACCATGTATGGTTTTCAACATACCTATAAGAAGAAAATTAAACAAAGTTTATGTCATAATTACACTTATCTTACTCCTTAACAAGTATACTAAAAAATAAGTACATATCAATTAGCCAAATGGAAAAGACGCAAGTTTTAATCTTGGACAAGGTGTAATTTACGGTGGAAAAATACATTATCAGTTAAATAAGGAAAGTAAAGGGCATTATTATAAGCATGAATGAGCTTGATAACGCCCTTAATTACGCTATGGATCCTGTGACTCAACCTCCTAACAAGAAAGCCTACACGGGAACCCATCCTCAATGCAACACTTGCAAGTATCATCACCCTGCAAGTCTTCCATGTCGTCAATGCACTAGATGTGGAAGGTTTGGACACTTTGTCACTACTTGTCGAGTAATGGTTGGGACACAAGGTAATCATCAAACAGCTGCCCAGGAACCACTACCGATTACTAACGGTCGGGCATGTTATCATTGTAGAGACCCTAACCACATGCGACCTCAATGCCCTAAATTGAATAATGTAAACCTGGTGGCACATGGACAAGCTTTCAACATCAATATCAATGAAGCAGACGGTCAGGATGACGTTAATCCCACTGGCTAAGCCATGGATGGAATCTTCTTAAGAGTCGGGAATCCAACACTTGTGTTTTCATTTTCTTGATCCTATTATCATTTTGTACCCAATTTTGTCGCACTCATTAGCATATAACATCTAGAGAATTCCTTGCATACTATTGTGTACGAACACAGATTTGGGGATTTATCATATTGGTTACGTTTATTACAAGACTCTACCTTACATTTATTTGAAACATTTGGATACTTGATCCTACAGAGCTTTTCTAAGAAAACATCATTGCTTGTTATATGAAACTTGATTTTTCCATTAATTCGACTATCCATTGAACATTTAATTATTCATGATACTCGTAAACTATTTCTATAGGCCACTGAGATAACACTTACACTTAATGGTTGTAGTACTTACAAACTTGCTTGCGTGTGTGTATTATCCACGCAACTCCGATAAACATGTCATTTAAAGGGCTCTTCGGACGAGTGGTAGCCCATACTTAAATACTGTTATGTTTACAAGTCATTGCAAACCAATGCAATTGACCTCATAATTACATGGCCTCATTTCATTGATAACATCTCATTATAACTCAACGTGTTTGTTGTGTCATCTTCTTGTAAAACTTATTTGCTTTAATGTGTGTTAGATTAGGATCATAGAAGGACATAAGACCCTAATGTAAGGTAAATTGATGATTCCGGTCCGGAACGTAATCATGAATTTACAGGTACGTTAGGGTAGTGTGAAATTCTATTAGAGTTTTTGGTAGGCGTCCAGTACGTTTTCAAGGTATCAAAGGTGTGGTGGGTTAGCTGCGGTACACCCTATATATAAACACTAATGATGCATTGAAAATGAGACTGGAAGTCGAACCAGGAACAAACCCTATTTACTTGGTAGTTCATTTCGTCTTTCTAGAGTCAATCAACTCGTACATTTATTTTAGGATTTCTAAAACTTGAAGTTTAGTGTTTTCTAGATTCTTATTCTCCTGATTATTCGAGACGAACCTAATCCAATCCTTAACTCACACCTATCAAACCTCATATCCAAATCATTCGATTTTTTTTTCCAAACCACAGTTATCTTAATTTTTACCCAAACATCCATAACCCTATGTTTCTAATAACTTCGGGACGAAGTTTCAAAAAGTAGGGGATGCTGTGACATCCGTCACTTTTCTTTTCATTATATTTTTATTTTTATAATAATAATAATAATAATAATAATAATAATAATAATAATAATGATAGTCTAGACCAAAACTTGAGCCCAAACCAGCTACCCAACATCTGGCCCAAACAAAACCACCCTCTCCTTGCCTTTCCTTTGACAACTACATATCCGGCCCAACAGCAGCAGCCCAGTCCGGCCCATCAACCAAGCCCAGCTCTCATCCCTTGCTCCTGTTGTACAAAAATATATATATATATATATATATATATATATATATATATATATATATTATCTGCTGCTGCATAGACTCGAACCCGAGTCTGTGCCGGGTCACCCACACGCCAACAACCACTGGACTACACCCTATGATATGTTATTATTCAAACCACATATATATATATATATATATATATATATATACACTTAAAACCAACTTCTTCTCTTCTCCTTCTTTCCTTTACGCGATTGCAGACTTGGGTGGACCAAAACTTCAATGCTTGACCTGTGATTTGGAAACAATTTATGATCTTTGACCTATACCCGTCCCTTATGCACTGATTTGTGGTCAAATCTACCAAAATTACTCAAACATACGCGTATACATTCAAACCGGTCAAGACTTTCCTTTTCATCGATCCGACCCTCAACACTATAAATTAAACATCCCAAAACCTGCTACACTCGCCGATAACACCTTCCCAATCCTTAATTTCTTGATAAAACCAGCTGTTCGTGCGTTTTTGGTCTCGCGTTTGACTTTTCTGTTGACCGCACAATCACCACGAAATCATTATTGTAAGTTCCAAATTATTGTTAGGCTTTGTTAATCGGCCATAAACGAACAATAGCCCCAACAATACAGGGGCTATTGATCGCTAAATCGTTCAATTGTTGATCTAGGGCTCGAAGCCTTTGAATTGGGGAAGAACACCATCACAACTTATGTATATAATTATTTTGAAATTAAAGTCAACATCAAATGACCAACAGATCAGTTGGTTTGTTCGTTGTTCAAAAGGTTTGAACCGGCCGAAGGCCCGGGTTCGAATCCCACTTAAACGAGTTTTGTTTTTTTTATTTTAATTGTATATAAACCATGTTTTACTTATACTATATAATTAATATAATCTGAAATCAATCGTTCTCAGGGTGTGGCTCAGTTGGTGGCCACGCTTGTGATAAAACCCGAACCGGCCAGAGGCCCGGGTTCGACTCCCATAACCAACAAACCTTTTTTTTTTGCCATTTTATGTATATACTTGATATATTAAATCGTTTAAAATAGTTTTTAAATACTAAACGAGGTTTATAAATTCTATAAAAATTATTATATGATCTCCAAATGATAAAGTTCATCATCCAATTTTTAGCTTTTCAAAAATAATTTATTTAATATATATTATAAATATTACAATTTTATTCATTTAAAATTGTAAAATTCAATAAAAATATCTAAACGATTTTATAAAATTCCACAAAAATTATCCTAAACTTGTACAACAATAAAAATTTCAGAAATAATTTTTATTTCTGAAAAACCATTCATTTTATATTTTTAATCAATTTTTGTTAGTTTTAATCATAAATAAATCATAATAAATTCATTTTTCAATATTTTTGCACCAAAATTTTACATAAATTATTTCTATTCATTTGGAACAGAAATACAATTTTTAATTTAAAAATCCTTAAATTTTAATATTTTTAGATATTAAAGTTATATTTTGACAATTTGAAATAAATAGATTAAATATTCTATTTTTAAGAAAATAATTTTATAAAAATTATTTTCATACTTAAAACTTTATATTGTGACCATCTTTAATTTAAAATTTACAAAAAGACTTTTGTTTATTTATTTATCAAATTCCTCTTATTTATTAAACGATTAATCAAACGAATACTTATCCCCAATTCGAAGCCCTAGAAAATACTTATAGACTAGATAGACTTAGACTTATTTGTTACATTATACATAGGGTGATACTTGGCAACGTTGGAATACACTTATTCAATTACACAAGACTTAACACCTTGCTAAGGTGAGTATTACTTATCCCCTTTTTTCGCTTTTACAACTTTTGGGGTGATTCATGCACAAGTATACAAAACTTTCATATTCATTTATACATACATTTTTATTCATTTACAATTCATATACGTGTCTTGTTTATCTTTGTGCTTATGTTTGAACATGAACGTGGCTTACATACAAAATCATACATCTAGACATAACTTATGTTATGGTGCTCTTTACATACAGACGTAACATATGTTACGGTGCTCATTTAGACATAACTTATGTTATGGTGCTCTTTTAGACTTAACACGTGTTGAGGTGCTCATTATCAATTTCATTGTACAAACTTTACATTTGATCTTTGTCTTGTTTAGTTACTTGCGTGTTTACATAATGCCTTGGTGATGCTAGACACATGAATTGTACTACCTTTTCAAACTTATACTATATGTACAAAACTAAGTAGTACTCACCAACATCATATGTTGACAAAATTATTTTCGTGCATGTTTCAGGATAAGCTGCTTGACGCTTCACATAAGACTTTGGACTTAGATTAAATCAATCAATTATCTTTATTTTTGTTATATTGTACTTAATTTCACATGTTGTAAAACAATATTCAATAATCATATATTTACATTTTAGTACCATGAGCTTTTGAACAATCGTCACTACGTGGCACCTCGATGATTCCGCCATCGGTTGGGGTGTTATAGTTTTGGACTTTGGTTTATATTCATATTTCAGCCCTCTTATTAAGTATTAACATATTTGGTTTTGGTTTTATAAATTATAATTTTTTTCTTAAACTTTTGATTTAATAGGAAACATGAGCAATGTTATTATGGAACGGTTTCTTAGAATGAAAAATGGAGAATCATCTCAAAAAAATCTTGAATTTGTTGACTTGGATACTCTTCCTACGGATCCTCCCGATAGGAAACCGATTTCATCATATAACGTTAATCAACGAGATGATATTAGAAGGGCATACATACTTAGAGGACCATATGTAACGACGTTTAAATTACTTTTGCTTCTTTTTGTAGATTATATAACTTTAGTGTTATTATTTTTGGTATACGACCTGAACCGACCTGACCCAGGCCACCTAATGGATAAACAACCCATGGGCTTAGAGATTTCGCACCCCATGAAAACATTTCCTAGATCCGCCACTGGGGGTGGACTGGCTAAGTAGGCTTCAATGTGTAACATGCAATCCATTTAGCGACTTCATTGAAGTCTCCTTTCCATTCAATGGCTCAACATGAAGCCTCTACTCGGATCAGCGACTTCATTGAAGTCTCCAAATCAATCAGCAGCTTCACCAGCATCAACTGAGGACTTTCAGAAGATTTGCAGAATGGCAGTGGATGGCAGGCTCGTTATTGGGTTAGGATGAAGCCGCCGTTTGGAACAGTGACTTTACCATTTGTGGTTTGTTTTGGATTACCCAAAAAAACAAAAACAAAAACTGTTCTAGAAAATAAACCCCTAAAAAAGCAAATGATTCTCAAATATAACTCAAATAGAAATGTTGTAAACGTCTCAAAATTTGTATCCCACTTAAGACTCAACTTCCATTACAACCACAAACGCTTACTTAGTAGTTACACACTTACCTTAAACAAACTCACAAAATTTTCCAAACATTATCTTTAAGGAGTATCATCGACAGTCAAATCCATGGACAAGTCCATGTCTTTGTTTAGTACAACTCTTTTCATCAAATTTTCAAAACACTATCTATGGCCAACTCTTTTCATCAAAACTATGATTAAGATTTCCAAATCAATAAGAACCATCACGGTTGAAAAAGAGGTTTTTAATCAGTTCGACCAGCTGATCAATGCATAGTCCAAGTGGTCGCCGATAATATACTTGCGACACGCGTATATCCCCCACCCCTAATTGGTGGCCTCTAGCATGTGCCGAATGTGGCCTCTTTGGTACTGAAACTGCATGGCGGCAGATTGGGCACGTTTTGTTGCTCGAAAGCCATCCCTTGATACATCTACGGTGGAAGCAGTGATGACACGGTAGTCTTGTGATCTTTTCGCCGTTAAATAAACTGTTTATGCAGACGGTGCAAGCAACAGTTGCAAGTCGTCCGCGACATGAACTTTCACTTGTGAATCGCTTCCTTTCCATCTCCACCATTGTGATCGTCGTAGTTGACTTTACTTGTTAATTTGTATTGTATGTACATGTCTATATATATGCAAAACATCTGTCGGCCTATATATACTTTTTAATATTACATATATTTTTAAACATTACATGATGTGTGTGTATGAGTATATATATTTGCTTAGTCACCAAACAATATACAAAAAAAATTCTTCTTTCTTACGAGTCCTAATTTTTAATATGATAGTGAAGAACTATGTATTTAAAGAAAAAACACGTGGTCTTAAGTGACCGGATGAAGGCTAGTATACTGCGTAACCGATAAGGAAAAGTGACGTTTTCCGGTTCTTTCAAGCTTCAAAGAAGGTGGAAATACCGTGTAATTTCCGAGGACAAGTTATACATTTTATTAGGCTATTAGTGGGAGCAAAGAACAATACAAACATATAATAGTGTTTTTTTTCCACAAATAGTGTTATCTCCTTCAACAATTTTATCTTTATTATTGTCATTCTCTCCCAATTTTTATACTTAATGCCATCGCCGTTAGTAATGACGAAAGATGAGAGGACCTGTAAAAAAGCTGACGCCAACAATAGTACCTGAACAAATCGCCGATATATGACAACCACGATTTCTGCCCCTTCGCTATTTGTAACCCCGACTTCTGCACCCATCACCGTTTGTAATGGCGAAACCTGCCACCTTCATCTTTATTAACCCCGAAAGCTGCCACCCTCGTCTTTATTAACCTCGAACGTATATGTGTAACCAAAAATTACTAATAAGTGAAGGTAAGCCATGGTTATGTTTTTAATTTACGGTTTGATTTTGGATTGGGTTGGTTTGATGGTGTGTTACAAAACATGATACAAATATTCAGAGCTTTATTCAAGATCAACAAAAGAGTCTACAAACTTCAAACAATCAAACATACAAAAACCAGAAACCCTAGATCTGATAATCAACCAACAGATCTAGACAAAAGACTCTCCTTAACAACTCTATTCAAAGGTTAAACCAGATTACAAGAACAAAGACAACAGATCTGAGATTGATCTTATGACAGCTCTAATCGCCTAAAACCCTAGAGACAACGAGAGACAATAATACTGGAGGTATGAGAGAACCAGAGAAAGTAACAAAGAGAATGAAAACTGATCGAAACTAGAAACGAAGCATAAAGATGCTCTTATATAGGCAGGGCTGAGGTTCGGTAAGAAAGACAACCGAACCTCTGATGATCGTTAGATGATCCTCAAGAAAACACACAAAGGCATAATCTGGTCCCTCCATATAGGCGTGGGGATTGCCACGCTGGAAATCCACCCGAGCCAAACAACAAAAGCAGCTGGACTTGACTTCTTCTGGGCCGGGCCAAACAATCCTCCAAACCTTGGACTGGACTTTATCAACAGCTGGACTGGGCCTCTACAATCAGCAACAAATAGCAAGCCCAAGAGACCTAAAACACAATAAACCCAAAAACTAATCAAAGTATAAAAATGATAAAAATATAAAGTATAAAAAATGTAAAATATATAAAACATATTATCACATTTTAACACCCCCCCTCAGTTTCATACTTTGAATGGGTAAAACATGTGCAAGTTTTCGCACAATAAGTCATGTTGCCCAGGAAACAATCCTTTGGTTAAAATATCAGCCACTTGACAATTTGAATCAACCTTTTTTTGTTTTAACAAAACCCTTTATAATCTAATCTCTCAAGAAAAAGAGATCAATCTCAAAGTGTTTAGTTCTTTCATGAAAAACAGGATTGGCTGCAATAGCCAAAGCAGCACTATTGTCACAATTTAAGCTAATAGGTAAATCAAATATTACATTTAATTCTTTTAGTAAATTTGATAACCACATAAGCTCACAAGTCACAACACACATGGCTCTAAATTCAGCCTCTGCTGATGACCTGGAAATCACAGATTGTGTCTTGCTTTTCCAAGCAATTAAAGAATTGCCTAAGAAAACACAATAACATGTTATAGACTTCCTAGTGTCAAGACATTTGCCCCAAACAGAATCAGAGTATGCACTTAGGTTAAGGCTTTGACTATGACTAATCAAAATGCCTTTACCAAGAGATCCTTTAAGATACCTCAGTAATCTTAAAGCAATCTTGTAACATCGCAAAATTTTCCCAAAAATTTTAATACATAAAAAGCCCTTACATATATATATATATATATATATATATATATATATATATTTTTATTACACCTTTATCATTAATATTATACAAATGTGCCTAAGTCTTTATTTATCCTAACTCACAACTTATATACATACATAAATGTATATAAATAATAATAATAATAATATGATTCTAAATTCTTTTTTTTTTCACATACAAGATTTTTTTTTTTTAAATAAAGCCTTGAGTCAAATAGTCAAAGTCCTAGTCAAAGTCTTAGTCAAACAGTCAAAGTCTTAGTCAAATAGTCAATTCATCATAAAACTTTACTTTATGGTGTTGACCAATTTTAATGGCTAATTGACTCCAAAACTAGTATAAAAACCCACCTATGACCCATTATACTTTGCACCTCTAAATCGATTGTTTCAATCCGATTAAACTTTCCCTCATACCTTTCTTCTATAGTCTATTACTTCTACAATTGAAGCTTTGATTATAAGCTCTTGTAATTGGCGAATTGGAAGCTTGATATTCTTTCTTTTTCGTTTTCTTCAATTTGGACTAGCTACGTTGTTGAGTCTTTGGGATTCGCCTCGCATACATTCACAACACAATATTCTATTTTTTTTACGAGACATAACATTTTGCTAAGGTGAGTTTTACATAGCCCCTTTTCTATTTATCACCATTTTTGGGGTGAAACATGTTACAACAATATTTATGCAATTCAATCATCAATGTGTCTATGTGTATTTCTATGTTGCATTATGTCTTGAACATGACTAGGGTAAGCACAATTCTAGCATAAACATTCATCAGCCAAACGGTATACATTGATAGATCTATTGGACTGACAATCCCACCCGGATACGTGCCTCCTACAAAGGTTACGTGGGTGTTTGTTACTGCAATATAAACGAGTGAACCATGAGCGTATGGGATGTACCACAATACAACAGTCACAAGGTTGATTATGCACTCGATTTACTCCTAGTATGTTTTCACATATGGACTAGATTTGCCATGACACATGAATTGCACAACAATTTTATTCAATTATCAAAACCTATGTAATTCTCACCAACTTTTGTTGACCCAAAATATTTTCAAACTTAACATGTTTCAGGTTATAACATGCTCAAAGATTAGAGTTAATGTTTGAAGATGCGTAGCTTGTATTTTTCATTTTGATGTACAAATTCTTAGAACAATTGTATGTAATTTATTTAAATCATTTATTGAAAATTATTATTTACCATGAGCTACTGAACAATCATCAATACGTGACATCCCGATGTTTCCGCCATCGGTTGGGGTGTTACAGATTGGTATCAGAGCCATGGTTATAGGGAATTAGGTTATTAGAAAAATAATCTAGTCTATAACCATAGGATTTAACCAGTACTTGCTTCTTTTACTTGCTATTCTCTATCTCCCTCCTACTTTTTATCCCTACTTTCATCCTTACAAGAAGGTTGCTCTCCATCACTGGATCTACTCTCAGACTAATAGGACAAAATCCTCAGGTTTAACCTGAACCACCTTGAGATCTCGTCGAAGTTCTAGATTTTATTAACGAACACGTGCAATCTGGAAGGGTGAACGCCTGTAATCTGAGTCTTCTGTCTAGGCTGGCATTGCGCATATATCCCAATCAGACGAGGGACCCGGATGCCTACCTGGGAATTCTCGGGATGAGTGTTCACTTATAGGCTAAAGCATGTCTTCACTATGTTGTTGGAATCTGGAATCTTTGATACGTCAACGTTTTCGTTTATTCGTTTTAATTAATGAATAAATGATTACATTCCTTATATCACCTCATTCATTTCATGCCACATTGAACCTTCATTGTGTCCCTTACAGATCATGTCTCCACATCGCAGCACTCGCAATAACAGTGGTGAAAACCAAGAGGAAAGTAACAACAACCACAACACCAACCACAACAACAACAAAAACAACAAAGGTGTTGATGCCCAACTGGCTGCGATTATTTCCCAACAAATGGCGCAACAAATCACAACTCTGGTTTCTAACTTGTTGGCTCAAGTCATTCCAATGAATGGGAACGGCAATGGAAATGGAAATGGCGATGGAAATCACATAAAGAACGGGACCTTAGTTCAGAAAGGCGAGAAAACAAGTATTGTGGCCGCGGTAACTACCGAGAACCAGAAGCGCAAGACCAGGGATCCTAATGTAAACCTCACTACACAAGCTTCTAACAAGAAACCCTATACAAGAAACTTTCCATTGTGTAACACATGCAAACGACATCACCCCACTGTTTCAGTGTGTCGCCTGTGCACCAATTGTGGTAGGTATGGCCATCTGGTCAACACATGTCGTGAGTCCCCAAACCCTAACACCAACCAACCAACCAACCCTGCTCAGGTTGCTAATCTTAATCGTCCTGGTAAATACAACTATGGTCAATGCTATGAATGTGGAAACCCAAATCATTTCCGTAACCGATGCCCTAAACTAAATCGTGATCAAGACCCTCCAGCTACTTAACAGCAAACCCCACCATTTGAATGATGTCTACTTTTTAATTCTATGTATTGACACTTTTTGATTCAAGTAATAAATTCAAGTATTATCATAACATCTGAGTGCATGCTTGTTTGAATGTGAACTAATTGCTATATCTATAATCATACTTGCTTACTTGTACAACAATTAGTTGACTACCAAACAACCTACTCAACGATTGGTAGAGGTCATCATGTCTTTCCAACAGTCGGGAGAGGCCCTACAACCTGCTCAACGACTGGTGGAGACCATCGAACCTGCTCAACAATCGGTAGAGTCATAAAAGGACGCAAAACCCTAATGTAAGGTAAATTGATAATTACGGTCCGGAACGTAATCATGAATTTACAGGTACGTTAAGGTAGTGAGAAATTTTATCAAGGTTTTCGGTAGTCGACCAATTGTATACCTGGTGTTTTTCTTTTAACTTCGGGACGAAGTTCCTAAAAGTAGGGGAGACTGTAACATCGCAAAATTTTCCCCAAAATTTTAATACATAAAAAGCCCTTATATATATATATATATATATATATATATATATATATATATATTTTTATTACACCTTTATCATTAATATTATACAAATGTGCCTAAGTCTTTATTTATCCTAACTCACAACTTATATACATACATAAATGTATATAAGTAATAATAATAATAATATGATTCTAAATTCTTTTTTTTTCACATACAAGATTTTTTTTTTTTTAAATAAAGCCTTGAGTCAAATAGTCAAAGTCCTAGTCAAAGTCTTAGTCAAACAGTCAAAGTCTTAGTCAAATAGTCAATTCATCATAAAACCTTACTTTATGGTGTTGACCAATTTTAATGGCTAATTGACTCCAAAACTAGTATAAAAACCCACCTATGACCCATTATACTTTGCACCTCTAAATCGATTGTTTCAATCCGATTAAACTTCGGGACGAAGTTCCTAAAAGTAGGGGAGACTGTAACATCGCAAAATTTTCCCCAAAATTTTAATACATAAAAAGCCCTTATATATATATATATATATATATATATATATATATATTTATTACACCTTTATCATTAATATTATACAAATGTGCCTAAGTCTTTATTTATCCTAACTCACAACTTATATACATACATAAATGTATATAAGTAATAATAATAATAATATGATTCTAAATTCTTTTTTTTTCACATACAAGATTTTTTTTTTTTTTAAATAAAGCCTTGAGTCAAATAGTCAAAGTCCTAGTCAAAGTCTTAGTCAAACAGTCAAAGTCTTAGTCAAATAGTCAATTCATCATAAAACCTTACTTTATGGTGTTGACCAATTTTAATGGCTAATTGACTCCAAAACTAGTATAAAAACCCACCTATGACCCATTATACTTTGCACCTCTAAATCGATTGTTTCAATCCGATTAAACTTTCCCTCATACCTTTCTTCTATAGTCTATTACTTCTACAATTGAAGCTTTGATTATAAGCTCTTGTAATTGGCGAATTGGAAGCTTGATATTCTTTCTTTTTCGTTTTCTTCAATTTGGACTAGCTACGTTGTTGAGTCTTTGGGATTCGCCTCGCATACATTCACAACACAATATTCTATTTTTTTTACGAGACATAACATTTTGCTAAGGTGAGTTTTACATAGCCCCTTTTCTATTTATCACCATTTTTGGGGTGAAACATGTTACAACAATATTTATGCAATTCAATCATCAATGTGTCTATGTGTATTTCTATGTTGCATTATGTCTTGAACATGACTAGGGTAAGCACAATTCTAGCATAAACATTCATCAGCCAAACGGTATACATTGATAGATCTATTGGACTGACAATCCCACCCGGATACGTGCCTCCTACAAAGGTTACGTGGGTGTTTGTTACTGCAATATAAACGAGTGAACCATGAGCGTATGGGATGTACCACAATACAACAGTCACAAGGTTGATTATGCACTCGATTTACTCCTAGTATGTTTTCACATATGGACTAGATTTGCCATGACACATGAATTGCACAACAATTTTATTCAATTATCAAAACCTACGTAATTCTCACCAACTTTTGTTGACCCAAAATATTTTCAAACTTAACATGTTTCAGGTTATATCATGCTCGAAGATTAGAGTTAATGCTTGAAGATGCGTAGCTTGTATTTTTCATTTTGATGTACAAATTCTTAGAACAATTGTATGTAATTTATTTAAATCATTTATTGAAACTTATTATTTACCATGAGCTACTGAACAATCATCAATACGTGACATCCCGATGTTTCCGCCATCGGTTGGGGTGTTACAAATCTTCATATGACCATTGGTGGGCCTGTGCATATACTGACTCAAAAAATGGACTGCATAAGCTATATCTGGCCTAGTGTGTGTCAATAGATTAATTTACCAATAAGTTTTTGATAGCCAGTAATATTGACTAAAACATCATTGTTAGTTTTACAAAGACCATTCAGAACATGATTTTGCTCAATAAGGCTATTAACAGGTTTAGCCCTTGTTAAACCAAATTCAGCAAGAAGTTCAAGACAATACTTCCTCTGGGATAGACATATACCTTCATTGGTTTTGAGTACGATTCCCAGTAAGTATTTCAATTCACCAAAGTCTTTAATCATAAAATTAGACCTTAGATTGTCTTTAATTTTTTTAATTTCGTTATCATCATTACCAGTTATAACAATGTCATCCACATATACCAAAAGATATATAACAACATTGCTGGTAATCTTAACAAATAATGAGTAATCAGACTTACTTTGTCTAAAGCCTAAATCAATTAAGACTTTAACAAGTTTTTCATTCCACATACGTGGAGCTTGTTTCAAACCATATAAAGATTTTTTTCAATTTACACACTATTTTTTCATCTTTAGAAAAATAATGTCACACCCTCAAATTCCACGTGTGGGGTTTTACCGCGAGGCGCGTGACAATCCAGGATCTAAGTCAACGGTCACAATAAACGACACTATATGATACGTAAACATGACATAAACAACCCATTAAGTTTTCATAAATGATCCATCGCTGCGGAAGCGTAAAACTTTATTACAACCCGAAAGCAAAAGTACGTAAGTCTGAAAAAGCTAAATAAAATGCATATGAATCCTAGACTTCATGAGACTCTGTGCGCCTATGATATGCTGCTACCTCAACGACCTGAGACAAACATGCTAAAAACGTCAGCAAATAATGCCGGTGAGTTCACAGGTTTTATATTAAACGTTTAAGTAATAAAATCCATCATGTTATCACTATGTTAGAAATGATAGCGTTAGCTAGACGCATGAGTAATACTACTACGACCGGAAACCATTACAGACAACGATATATGATTTTGCCCGAAACGATTATGCATATGACCGAGACAATATGCACCCGCCCGGCTCCCAGCCGACGGGTGGAGTCTGTCAGTCCCAATAGATCTATCCACATTTCCCCGTTATGCTATCCAGCATATTCATGGTTTCCCCGGGACTTTACGTATCGTATAGCAAAAATGAATTTAACACTAGTATAACATGATAATTTATGAAATATGTATAAGCATGTGTCTCCCCCGAAATGTAAAACGTAAAGTGGGGCCGTGAAACTCACCTGATGCTACTTCCCACTCTATAACAAGTAAACATGCTCAATAGACGGCACCAAATACCGGTGACCTATCATGACGAGCGTATAAGGTGTTATACTAACAACCCGTAGGTTGATTAGTCCCTAACAGTCCAGACCATAACCGTGTACATATGAAATGATGTTTAAACGTTTAACCGACCACACCAGACAAGACCCGACATCCCATTGGTGACCCGACATCCCACGTGTTAGCCGAAAGCAAGATATCATGCAACATATGCAATTAAACACTTAACACGCGCAAGAGTTCACCTAGTCTAACATATCGGTCAATTAAGCATAACTAAGTCCGAACACGTGTTACCAAGTCATTGGACAT
Organism: Ambrosia trifida; assembly: GCA_028751855.1. Lineage (NCBI taxonomy): Eukaryota > Viridiplantae > Streptophyta > Magnoliopsida > Asterales > Asteraceae > Ambrosia > Ambrosia trifida. The sequence goes on from CM054126.1 coordinate 28,324,287, forward strand.
GTCACGGAGTTCCTAACATGTTCCTAGGCGTCAATCCGTGTTTCGGGATGTTAAAATATACATATAGCAGTTGTACACGCGATTAGGAAGCAAACATGTGATTAGGAAAAGTCAACTGGTGATTAGGAGGGTCAAAATGGCGAGTAGGGCTGTAATCACCAGTAATAATGGCGATTGGGCTCCCAATCGCCTATAGTTCAGGCGATTGGGGGCCAATCGCCTATAATAGAGGTGATTAGGAACCCCTATTCGCTAGTACTGTTCTTGTCCACTGGTTGATGATGAACTTTAGCTTAGAAACAGCCCATGTTCGATTCTTGTAAAATAAATAACTTTTTTTTATATGTAGATCATGAGGGGTAGGCTTCTCATAGGGGTGCAAGCGAGCCGAGCCAATTCGAGTTTTGCTTCTAAGGCTTGAGCTCGGCTCGAAAGTATTTTCCAGGCTCGGCTCGTTTATTATTTATTAATTAATTATAATTATTATTTTATATATAACTAGGTTATTTTTTAATTATTTAATAAATAGTAATTAATGTTACTTAAATATATATTTAATATATTAATTAAAAAATAGATATACACCGAGCTTGTTTAGGCTGACGAACCGGCTCGAGCTTGATAAGCAAAGCTCGGGTTCGAGCTCGTTTACTAAAAGAGCATGGTTTTTAGGCTCGAGCTCGACCTCATTTAAGTTCGGCTCGTTCGAGCTTTTTGGTGAGCCGAGCTCGAGTAGCTCGCAAGTAGCTCGGCTCATTTGCACCCCTAGCTTCTCATATCACTTGTTTTTAATTATATAAAACTCTTTTTCATGCTTGACTTTTGTAACACCCGAGGTGTTACGGGTCTCTTAAACGGGTCGGACCCGACCACCCGATTATTTAATAAAATATTCAAGTTCGAATCTCGCGACAAACCGTTTCAACCGATTATATAGATAATAAATATTAAATTTTTATTATCTTGGTTAAACGCTCCTTATCTGGTATTAACTCATTGCCAAACGCCTTTTGTTCGGTCGTTATAACCGTTACCAAACATCCCGAGTTCCAGTTATTATCCCCGTTGCCAAACACCCTCTATTTAAATTATATTATAAAAACCCCTCTCTCTTAATCTCTCGCTGCTCTCTCTCTGTACATATTACATACACACACAAAGTGTGTGATATTCTGACCAAGAAGCCTTTGACCGGAGAAACATGGCCGGCTTCCGCCGCCTCCATCTCCGGCACCACCGCTGCTCCTCTCCGGCCGCCGCCGTCGTTTTATCCTCTCCGGTAAGCATCACTAACCCCTTTATTAACCCGGTACCCACCCTAAACCTTCGTCTGTTCCCGATTAAACGAGCCGGACAGTCACCGGATTATGGTGACTGTCACCGGCAAACTGTCCAGTCATCGAGCCACCATCACCAGTGGATTATATTCAGTCAAACCTAGGTCCTGGTTTGCTAACCGGACATTCTATCTGTCATCGGGTTACAACATATCCAGCAAACCAACTATCCGGTCACTTTCTGATCTGTATCAAACAACCATACTCCTCTGTTAATATAGCCGGACAGTCACCAAGTCATGGTGACTGTCGTGAGCCGTTGGTACTCCTCACCCGAGCCCCTGTTCTGTTGTATATCGGTTAATATAATCGGACAAACCCGAGCTTTATCCGGTCACCTACACTCCTGTTAATGGGTATGGTATCGTGTTCGAGGATCGGGTGACGGGTGCGGTCTCCGAGGAGTTCCGGCGAGTGTCCGGTCATAACCCAAACCATATTAACCTCCTGATTAAATCATCGGGTATCATTGATTGGGTTCTTCTTATCAACCGTTTATAAATTGGTTATTAATAATTATCTTTGTGATTGTTATTATAGGTACCATATACGGAGAACGGGTCCAATACCCGGTTCTATACCACTTCCGGTCACGCTCCGACATGTGTCCGGTTATGATAGGATTCGGAATAAGAACCCGAAAGGTATAATCTTAACAGTTATTATATACATATTTTGGTATTACTATTTGATACCTAAGTATAATACTGTTTTTATGATTGTGCGAGGTACCGTTAATCAATCGGAGAATAGAGTCGATACCGAGTCGACTCGGTCAACACCCGGAATAGAACCCGGTCCAATAGCTAGACGAGGAATATTATTAGAATTATACGAATATATATATAATACGAATAACGTACGGACTTGATAATAATAATAAGAGAATAATAAACATATATAAAATATATATGTTTATATATATATATATAAGATTCGATATATAAAACGATATACTAGACTCGGGTAAGTTCGTGTCTAGAGTTCTTTAGGTTCGTGTGCCAAGTTGTAAAGGCCAGCTTTATTTCTTTTTGCCTAGATTTAGGATGCCCGTGTCGTGTCAATAATAAACCCCGAGTTTAGGACTATCTAATACATACCGAATTCTATATGTATAAATTGTATATATGATATATATCCTAAGTATTACAATCTAACAAGTCCCACGCGTAAAACGTATCCATATATATATGACATATAATTGTTATAAGAAGATTAGCTAGAGATTAACGCAAACCTGTGAGTATCGTGAGCTCCCCACTTTTACTGTTTTATTAAGTGTTTTCGGGGGAATACATGTCATTTATAAGAAAACATAATAATGCTTTACATAAAAGAATCATTACTAATAAAAGTTATATAATAAAAAGGGGGTAATAGAAATGACAAGGACAGTACTGGACGGTATCGCCATTTCCTTTCTTGTCCAACTAGAGGACAAGAACCAGTCTTACCCGAGTAGAGGGTAGAAATAATTATATTTATCACAAGCAGAGTGATACCATAGATAGGAATGGCAACCAATAGAATATAATCGGAATAATATATTAGAATTAACATATAATCGAATTGATATCATAGAACATATTTTCCCCTCCAAAAGTTATAACTGTAAAGCATGTTTATAAAAGAATATTTTAAATAAAAGAATTATCAATAAATGAATTGGCCATTCACTTTATAAAATACACGACCTCACCAACTTTATGTTGACAGAAACTATTTTTGACATGTGTTCAGGTAACCCAACAGATATGATGACGTGGATCCTGGAAGACTAAAGACTGTTATTATCCTGAATTCCGCTGCGTAACTCCGATAACCCGACCCGACGACCCGGCTACGTCAGCCAGGGTCGTTACAGGTGGTATCAGAGCGGCGCTTAATAACAGTTTTGAAGTCTTTATTAATCCAGGATCTACCAGAATATTTTCTAAAAAGTAATTTTGCTAAGAAAAATAATTATGATATCAGAATTATTAAAGAAAATATCAGGCGAGTAAATTTTTGGGTACCTAAATGTCAAACCATTATAAAGTTGGTGAGAACCATAACAGTATACTAGAAATTAAAACGAATCCATTACAGGATATTACTAGAATGATTTTGTGGGGTAAATTGACAATTCTGTACACAATTGTGAATTTATATACACATTTAATTTCTGGGAAATCTTACAGGATGTTAAGGCTATATGAAATAAGAAAGAATACATAACAGAAACCAGATATATTAAAAGAAATCAGAAAATAAATTCCGATATAAATAAGAAATGACAGAAATTTTAGAAGTATATATATATATATAAATAGATATAAAAATTACAAAAGTATTCTTCGATAATTCAATCGACTTGTACGAGAGTTTTGAAATCGTATTTCATTCTCTAGAAAAACTCGTTGATTTATAATCATTCATCGCATCTTCCAGAAATTTCAGCCTTAATAATTATTCGAATCATCAACCTTACGGTTATCCCAGTATTTATAAATAAAATACAAATATACGCTCTAACTTGAACATTCCTATGATCAAGTTCCAAGAATATATGTTTACTCCATAAATTTCGAAATTTTTATAAAATCCGATATGCTAGAGACATACTAATATTATGTTTCTAAAGAATTTCCTTCGATTATTTAATCAGAAATCAGACAGATTCCTCGATAACTCAAGTCGTTTTAAATCTTTCCGGTATAATTCTAAAGTTTATTAAATTTATTCTCAGTCATTACTATTTTTATACTAAACCAGTATTTCAGTTTTGAGTAAAAATATATATATATATATATATATATATATATATATATACCCCGATTTTTAAATAACGATTTATTCAAATTATAAGATTGAAAAAAATCCGTTAATACCCTAATTTTCTTTTTATTAAATCTATTATTGATGCTCTTTATATTATTAAAACGTCCCCCGAATCTGTTTTAATTTGACTATCACGTTTTTAAATAATTCAGTATAATTTGTTTAACATCAAAAGTTTGACCACAATATTTTGAGAAATCTATTTTGTTTTATCAATCGGTAATAAGAACTTATTTATTAAAAATTAAGAATTCCGACATTAAGAAAATTTTTTACCATAACTCTTTTGAATCGTTAATTTTATTTTTGAAAACAAATATTATTATGAAACTCGAATCAGTATTGTTATTATAAATTATTCCCAAAAGTTTTTATACGAAAGAACCACGACTATATTATTTTTACCGAAACATATTTCATATCGCATTTAATGTTATTTTCATAGAGATTTATTAATCGAATCCATATTCGTATATAAATATCAAGAGCCTTTTCAGTATAATTTTATATATATATATATATATATATATGTTCGATTGTATAATTCCTCGATATTATTCCAATATAAACGATAATAAATAATATACATATTTCGTTTTATAATCTAAACTCATCTTTGTATTTATATAAAAATCCTAGTTATATGTCCTCCTCGATCCTTTCCAGAATTAAATAATATTTGAACAAAAATATTATTCTCGAAATTCCGCAACCAAAATATTTTGGATTCTGTCGGACTAAACCGAAGTCTTACTCACTCGATTATACGAAAATATAACTACCGTCTTAATCCTATGATTCGAACAAGTCAGGGATATTAAAAAGATTGGATTGTTATATTGAATATCTTCTGACACGAACAAATTCTTGAACGATTGACAGTCTATTTCGTTAGATCTAGATCCACAAGTCTTATCCCGAATAATATAATTTCAAATTTAAGAGAAAATAAAGAACAGAATATCGAAGTAATATGTAAGGGACACATACCTATTGTGATTAAAATAAACGAATACTGGAATGTTAGGTGAGGTGGAATAGTAATTATGGTTGCAAACATAATTATGAATGCTACAGGCACAGGAACATTCGAGTAGGAGTTTATCAAGATCACAGTATGTTTGAGTCACGAACATATTAAGAGAAATAATAAGAAAATAAATAATAAGAAGAAATATAAATCTGAATTATCAGCGTATCATATGTGGAGAATACGACCACAAAACTGGCAATATAGTTGAAATTCCTTCGTGAATACGACTAAGAATATATTCGCAGAATAAAAACCATCGATTGGTTAAATTCTATGAATCAAAGAAATCAGTTTATTGATTTTGATTGCCAACCAAAGCTAGTTGTATGTCCTATGTGCAATCCCTGTGGCAAGAGATATTCGGACCCTTACAGAAGGAATATTCGGACCATTGCCACTGAGTCACAGGATTCTTTATAAGGATATATGATACTATGAACAAATCTTCGCGGTCACTTCGTATAAAAACTCACGTGAGTTATAGTACAATCAAATTGGTAAAACGGTCAAGTGTTACCAAGTTTGAAATTTACGAAGTCATGGAAGAATTGTTAAATTCTTAAGAATATAACAGATAAAAATCTTTATGGATTCAAAAACCAGAAATAGTAAAATCCAATGAATTATTAAAAGAAGTAAATTATAACGAATATATCGAAATACGATTAATACCAAGTGGAATCGCGTAGAGATTCGCAAGGTATGATCGACGTGAAAACGAAAAATGAATAGAATTATGCTCATTTTTCCAGTGAAACTCTCTGGCCAAAGAATGACGGAATTCCTGTTCTGAGTTAAAGGCTGTGAGAGATCGTTTAAGAAATCACTGTTCTGGCAAGAACTATCTATACAAATATTCCGATGAAATAAGCTTCGCTTATAATAAGTTGGATATAAAAGAATATAAATCGACAATAAAAAGAATTATAATTTGAAAAGACATCCGATATGTCTGAATAATAAAAAGGCATGAGAAATGCCATATATCACGAGAAGGCAATTGAAGTGCCAAATAATATTAAAAAAGGCATCCGATATGCCAAAAGAAGATATTATAAGAATATAAACATTAAAAGAAATTATCAGATAAAAATATAAGTTGTACGAAAACGACTAGAAAATTATAAAGAATATTTTATCAAGAGTGTCAACGAATCCCGAATTAGAATTAAGAAAGAATTTTACAGAAATAGTTAATGCAATAAGTATATTAATCCCGAATGATAATCATGATTTTGAGAAAGAATAATTGATGCATTGTTATAAGAATCTTAAAGTCAAAGAATCGTAACAACAATTGGTACAAGTAGATTCAAAGACTATAAAGATAAAATTTACATATATTGACTGTAGAATTGTGAAAGACCTCATTCACGATAATACAATAAGAACAGTCAAATAATATGTATTAGATGCAATGCAGTCAATCATCAATGAAATAGTCAGTAAGATTATTATAGATGATTTAAGAGAAATCTCAATGACCAATAGATCGAGATAATGAAAAGAAATTGTTGAAACCGTGTAATTCAACAAGTTCAATTAGTCTTTTCCGGCACCTTTAGATTCCGTATAAGATACGTCTGATGATCTGAGAAACCTCCTAAGTATATCCACAAATAGAGATAACCCAGAGATCAACCATATTACATAGATATAGATGGAACTTAAAGGATATAATTTGTAAGAAGTAATCCGATAGTTACCAAAGGTTATTCCTACTCTTTAAGAATCGAAATTACAATGATGGTAAATTCTAAAGTTCGAATAAAAGAGGTAGTAGCTCGGATCCCGTTCAAGTCATGATAATGAAGGGACTTCCGTTTCTATCTCCTAAGGACTATCTAGAATCCATCATTGTAAATGAATTCGAATATCAAACGATGAAAATATAATATCAATACGAGAACCTTTAATAGTCATATCGAAATAGTACAGATAATCCATGTATCTGAAATAACATGACTATAGCAAGAAAGGTTAAAACGTAATTAGAAATATGATCAAGATGTAGTCTTACAGATTGACATTTCTAATATTGGAATGATATGAGATCGATTTCCTCGCAAACCATAAGAACCGATCATGTCTCGATGACAAGTATTTTGGTTCTAATTGTAACATCCTTATAGATTAAGGGTGTAAAAGGACAAGATCACTCAAATTTCGGGGACGAAATTTCCTAAGGGGGGGAGAATGTAACACCCGAGGTGTTACGGGTCTCTTAAACGGGTCGGGTCGTACCCGACCACCCGATTATTTAATAAAATATTCAAGTTCGAATCTCGCGACAAACCGTTTCAACCGATTATATAGATAATAAATATTAAATTTTTATTATCTTGGTTAAACGCTCCTTATCTGGTATTAACTCATTGCCAAACGCCTTTTGTTCGGTCGTTATAACCGTTACCAAACATCCCGAGTTCCAGTTATTATCCCCGTTGCCAAACACCCTCTATTTAAATTATATTATAAAAACCCCTCTCTCTTAATCTCTCGCTGCTCTCTCTCTGTACATATTACATACACACACAAAGTGTGTGATATTCTGACCAAGAAGCCTTTGACCGGAGAAACATGGCCGGCTTCCGCCGCCTCCATCTCCGGCACCACCGCTGCTCCTCTCCGGCCGCCGCCGTCGTTTTATCCTCTCCGGTAAGCATCACTAACCCCTTTATTAACCCGGTACCCACCCTAAACCTTCGTCTGTTCCCGATTAAACGAGCCGGACAGTCACCGGATTATGGTGACTGTCACCGGCAAACTGTCCAGTCATCGAGCCACCATCACCAGTGGATTATATTCAGTCAAACCTAGGTCCTGGTTTGCTAACCGGACATTCTATCTGTCATCGGGTTACAACATATCCAGCAAACCAACTATCCGGTCACTTTCTGATCTGTATCAAACAACCATACTCCTCTGTTAATATAGCCGGACAGTCACCAAGTCATGGTGACTGTCGTGAGCCGTTGGTACTCCTCACCCGAGCCCCTGTTCTGTTGTATATCGGTTAATATAATCGGACAAACCCGAGCTTTATCCGGTCACCTACACTCCTGTTAATGGGTATGGTATCGTGTTCGAGGATCGGGTGACGGGTGCGGTCTCCGAGGAGTTCCGGCGAGTGTCCGGTCATAACCCAAACCATATTAACCTCCTGATTAAATCATCGGGTATCATTGATTGGGTTCTTCTTATCAACCGTTTATAAATTGGTTATTAATAATTATCTTTGTGATTGTTATTATAGGTACCATATACGGAGAACGGGTCCAATACCCGGTTCTATACCACTTCCGGTCACGCTCCGACATGTGTCCGGTTATGATAGGATTCGGAATAAGAACCCGAAAGGTATAATCTTAACAGTTATTATATACATATTTTGGTATTACTATTTGATACCTAAGTATAATACTGTTTTTATGATTGTGCGAGGTACCGTTAATCAATCGGAGAATAGAGTCGATACCGAGTCGACTCGGTCAACACCCGGAATAGAACCCGGTCCAATAGTTAGACGAGGAATATTACTAGAATTATACGAATATATATATAATACGAATAACGTACGGACTTGATAATAATAATAAGAGAATAATAAACATATATAAAATATATATGTTTATATATATATAAGATTCGATATATAAAACGATATACTAGACTCGGGTAAGTTCGTGTCTAGAGTTCTTTAGGTTCGTGTGCCAAGCTGTAAAGGCCAGCTTTATTTCTTTTTGCCTAGATTTAGGATGCCCGTGTCGTGTCAATAATAAACCCCGAGTTTAGGACTATCTAATATATACCGAATTCTATATGTATAAATTGTATATATGATATATATCCTAAGTATTACAATCTAACAAGTCCCACGCGTAAAACGTATCCATATATATATGACATATAATTGTAATAAGAAGATTAGCTAGAGATTAACGCAAACCTGTGAGTATCGTGAACTCCCCACTTTTACTGTTTTATTAAGTGTTTTCGGGGGAATACATGTCATTTATAAGAAAACATAATAATGCTTTACATAAAAGAATCATTACTAATAAAAGTTATATAATAAAAAGGGGGTAATAGAAACGACAAGGACAGTACTGGACGGTATCGCCATTTCCTTTCTTGTCCAACTAGAGGACAAGAACCAGTCTTACCCGAGTAGAGGGTAGAAATAATTATATTTATCACAAGCAGAGTGATACCAAAGATAGGAATGGCAACCAATAGAATATAATCGGAATAATATATTAGAATTAACATATAATCGAATTGATATCATAGAACATATTTTCCCCTCCAAAAGTTATAACTGTAAAGCATGTTTATAAAAGAATATTTTAAATAAAAGAATTATCAATAAATGAATTGGCCATTCACTTTATAAAATACACGACCTCACCAACTTTATGTTGACAGAAACTATTTTTGACATGTGTTCAGGTAACCCAACAGATATGATGACGTGGATCCTGGAAGACTAATGACTGTTATTATCCTGAATTCCGCTGCGTAACTCCGATAACCCGACCCGACGACCCGGCTACGTCAGCCAGGGTCGTTACAACTTTCGACTTTCCAAACTCAACATATTTAGTTTGAATTAATCGGAATTTTAAGGCCCAACGCAATGAGGCGTTGAACACCGCACAAAAACGTTTCACGCTCGGAAAAAGCACCCCTTGATCGAAAGCCTATTAATTGTACTTTTGGATTTTGATGCAAGTACGCATATATACACAATAACATTCAAAGACTGTTGTTTTATCGATTTGGATGCTAGTACGTGAGCTCAAAGGTGGTTGTTTTAACGTTCATTGGTTGTTCTAACAACCGGGTTGTTTTAAGATAGCCATGCCAATTTCGAAGCACATATTAAAAGGTTGTTATTGAATAAAAATTCAAAGCTCCTGTTAAAAGATAACCAACATAGTTGGTTATTCACCATTCCTTCTGAACTTAAGGTCCACGGTCGATTCCCATACCAATTACACATTCTGATTTTTTTTTCTGTTATTGCAATTTAATTTGATAGGGTCTTTTGGTTATGATTTATCTATAAAAAGGGTTCTTTGGTCGTTCACCAAGTTGCACCACCTCTATACATTCATCTCACTCTCTAAAACCCGCACCCGAGACCTATTTCGTAACAATGGGACAATACGAGCTATATAATATTGATGGAGAAGAGTTGATACCAATTGAATGATAGTGCAAAGATGAAAGGATCAAGTAATTCATTTTCATCTAACTTTTTAAAATAAAAGTTGCATTTAACTTTTCATAATGCAACCTTTTAGAAAAAAGGTTGCAACATTTAGTAACATTTGCAACCTTTAAATAAAAAGGTTGCAAATTTAGTACTATTTTGCAACCTTTTATGAAAATAGTTGCATTAGATCTTTTAATGCAACCTTTTTGTTCATCGTAGTTGCATTAGATTCAAATGCAACTTCTTTGAAAAATGTTGCTTCTAAACGGTTGCATTAGGCCTATTTTCTAGTAGTGTGTAAACACCCAATATCCAACCCAAAACATTAACCCAACTATTTCAAGCAAAAACCCCTAACTTATCATCACCCTAGCCGTCCTGAATGCATGTGTTTTCCCAAAATAGCAATATTATCATGTAAACATCACATCCTCATGCAAAACTTACCCTAAATAGCATATATTCAGATTTCGTCACATAATGACATTGTCTAACAGTATCCTACTGTTCTAGCATCATCCTAGAGTAAACCCCATCCTCAAACAATCAACAAAATACAACATATCATCATCAATCTACCATAATCATTCAAACGGGTCAAAATGCCTAATATCAACATTACACATCTATGAACCTTCAAACTCCTAGGTTATCATCATATTAACTCATTTAGATCAGAAACACAAAAATAATGCAAGAACAATCATGTTTAAACGATAAAAATCCTATCTTGCATGAATACATCACATATAACAAGTATAGAGGTTTGGGTTTGTTTAGAACTGATTTTAATGAGTTTTCAAAGACACAAATGTTTAGAAATCAGGTCTGGACCTTTAGGGATCAAAACAATATCATTACAAAGGTTTGGGATGAAGAACACACCTTGAAATGGTGAGATTATGAGGTGTAAGGCTTGAAAATGTGATTTCTTGCTCAAAAACGTGTTGCAGAGGTTGGATAAGGTGTGGGGTGGCTTTGGGGTGTATTAGGGTTTCACAAATGATGTTTTAAAACATAAGGGTGGTATTTATAGGCGTTTTTAGTCGTCATGTGCAGATTAGGTGAGTACGAGGTGGTTAAAGGCGAGTAGGGCTGTAATCGCTAGTAGCAACTAGCGATTAGCCCCTATTCGCCCTTAAGGCTCTTCTACTCGCTACTTATACTGGCGATTAGGCTACCCCATGTGGCCTAATCGACTATAGCATATATATCCGGGTTTTTGGCGCGTTAAACCCTATTTTAACATATATAAACACGTTTTCACATACCGACAAGTCACATAATGATTATAAGTACATAATGCATGATAACTAACACGTTCCCATCCGATCACCAATTCCCGGGACTCAAGACTTGCGTGTGTGCAATAAGCCCGGCGAATCTACAAATCGCCAATCCTTGTACACATGGTTATGGACCGACACCCAATGATCCCTCGGACCATCGTAACGACTCCCGATGATTCCCAAATCATCGACACGACTCAACCGACCCGGTCAAGTATGATATTAAGTAGTTGTTTTCAATGTTTTCGTTGAGGTAGACTCGTATGTATGCAAAGTATGAAACGCATGTATGAAAAGTATGAAAAGTATTAACCTGAATATGCCGGGTGTCACATCATCCCCCAGTTGGAAGAATTTTCGTCCCGAAAATTAAATGAAGTCCAGAGATGAAGAGACGAAAGAAAGATAGAAAAGAAAAATTTTCCCGTTGTCACATCATCCCCCAGTTGAAAGGAATCCCGACCCGAGATTCGTGAGCCAAGCACTTCTTAAGATTCGAGACATAGAAGACATTATGCACGCTACTAAGCTCGGCTGGTAAGTCGAGTCTGTATGCCACCTGCCCAATACGTTCCAGGATTGAGAACGGTCCGACATAACGAGGGTTATGTTTGCCGCGCTTCCCGAAGCGTATAACGCCCTTCCATGGAGATACCTTCAATAAGATCCTGTCGCCAACCTGAAACTCCAAAGGTTTGCGACGACGATCGGCGTAGCTCTTTTGGCGATCACGAGCTGCCGCCATACAATTATGAATTTGTACGATCTTTTCGGAAGATTCGTACACCATTTCTGGACCACTGAGTTGGCTCTCGCCCACCTCGGCCCAACAAAGAGGAGACCGGCACTTCCATCCATACAGAGCCTCGAACGGTGCCGCCTTAATGCTAGAGTGGTAACTATTGTTGTAAGAGAACTCCACCAGCGGCAGGTGAACCTCCCAACTCTTATCGAAATCGATGACACATGCTCGAAGCATGTCTTCAAGCGTCTGAATCGTCCGCTCACTCTGACCATCAGTTTGCGGATGATATGCGGTGCTCATGTCCAGTTGAGTACCTAACGCTTTATGAAATTGCTTCCAGAAATGGGAAGCGAAACGGGAATCACGATCGGAGATGATAGAGACGGGTACCCCGTGCTTGGAGACCACTTCCTTAATATAGATACGAGATAACCGCTCCAAACTGTCGGTTTCCTTTATAGCAAGGAAGTGTGTGGACTTTGTCAACCGGTCGACAATCACCCAGATCATGTCACAACCACTGGGCGACTTCGGAAGTTTGGTCACAAAATCCATTGTAATCCGTTCCCATTTCCATTCCGGAATTTCTGGTTGCTGTAGAAGACCAGACGGCTTCTGGTACTCCACCTTGACCTTAGCATAGGTCAGACATTTGCTGACATACGAAGCTATGTTAGCCTTCATGTTGGGCCACCAATAGAGTATCTTTAGGTCCTGATACATCTTATCGGAACCCGGATGAATAGAATACCGGGATTTGTGAGCTTCGTCCAAAACAAGCTCCCGCAAACCCCCAAATAAAGGAACCCAAATTCGTTCGGAAAAATAATGCAGGCCATCAGACCCGAGCTCGAGGTGCTTATCGGCACCGTGCATGGTTTCAACCTTAAGGTTTTCCTCCTTCAAAGCTTCCAATTGTGCAGAACGGATTTGGTCAGGCAACGAGGAATGAATGGTGAGCTGTAGGGCTCGAACACGACGAGGTTTCACAGACTCCTTCCTGCTTAAGGCGTCCGCCACAACGTTCGCCTTGCCAGGATGGTACTTGATAGCACAGTCATAATCGTTCAGGATTTCAACCCAGCGACGCTGCCGCATGTTTAACACCTTCTGGTCGAAAATATGCTCGAGACTCTTGTGATCGGTGTATACTTCGCATTTGGTACCGTACAATTAATGTCTCCAGATTTTCAACGCAAAGATCATCGCACCCAACTCCAAATCATGAGTAGTGTAGTTCTTCTCATGAACTTTAAGTTGACGAGAAGCATAGGCAATAACCTTCCCGTGTTGCATTAACACACAACCGAGACCACGAATAGAAGCGTCGCAGTACACAACGAAATCATCCGTACCCTCAAGTAAGGATAGGACAGGTGCAGAACAAAGTTTAAGCTTCAGCATCTGAAATGCTGATTCCTGCGGTTCACCCCAGTCAAACTTTCGGTCCTTCTGGGTAAGAGTGGTGAGGGGTTGAGCGATCTTCGAAAATCCCTCAATGAAACGACGATAGTAACCCGCAAGACCTAGGAATTGCCGCACCTCAGATGGTGTCTTTGGTGCTTCCCAGTCTTTAATAGCTTCGATCATAGCCGGATCAACATGAATTCCCAGTTCATTAACCACATGCCCTAGGAATTGAACTTCACGTAACCAGAAATCACACTTTGAGAACTTAGCATACAACTGCTCCCGACTCAAAAGTTCCAAGACCAACCGTAAGTGTTCCTCCTGATCCGTCTCGTTCTTAGAATAAACTAAAATATCGTCAATAAACACGATGACGAATTTATCAAGATAGGGCTTGCAAACGCGGTTCATCAAGTCCATGAAAACAGCAGGTGCATTCGTGAGACCGAAGGGCATGACCAGGAACTCGAAGTGGCCATAACGTGTACGAAAGGCGGTCTTTGGAATGTCAGCTTCTTGCACCCGCAATTGATGATATCCAGACCTCAGATCTATCTTAGAATAAAAACTGGAGCCTTTGAGCTGATCGAATAAATCCTCAATACGGGGAAGTGGGTAACGATTCTTGATGGTTACCTTGTTCAGTTCCCGGTAGTCAATACACATACGAAGGCTCCCATCTTTCTTTTTGACAAATAGGATAGGAGCTCCCCACGGGGATGAACTAGGTCGAATGAATCCTTTTTCCAACAACTCCTGCAGTTGATTAGATAATTCCTGCATCTCGGGAGGTGCAAGGTGGTAAGGAGCTCGGGCAATAGGTGCAGCACCGGGCGCAAGATCAATGTTAAACTCAACCTGACGGTGAGGTGGAAGACCAGGCAAATCGTCGGGAAGTACGTCGAGAAAATCACGAACAACAGGAATATCCTCAATCCTCTTCTCATTGTCAGATGAGACTGAAACAAGAGCTAAGATAGCAGAATACCCTTTACGTAAATACTTATACGCTTTCATACATGAAATGATGCTCAAAGGAACACCACTTTTCTCGCCATGAACCAAAAGAATCTCTCCATCCGGGAGAGGAAGGCGAATGATCTTATCAAAACAAACGATTTCCGCACGATACAAAGACAACCAATCCATACCCACAACAACGTCAAAACTACCCAAGGACACTGGCATGAGGTCAATAGGAAAAGATAACCCAGAAAGTTCCAATTGGCATCCCTTAAGAATATGAGTTGCCTCAATATTCTTACCATCAGCCAATTCAATTAAGTACTTAACCTCCAAAGGCGTCGGTACTATGTCTAACAGTCGGCTAAACTCAACAGATATAAAACTCTTGTTGGCACCCGAATCAAATAAAACATAGGCATAACGATCACAAAGAAGAAACGTACCAGTAACAGTATCCGGATCCTGACGGGCCTCGCCCGACCCAATGACGAAGGCGCGCGCGTTCCTGCCGCCACCCCCATTACCCCTGTCATTCCTCCCAGCATTCCCCTGCTTCAGTTTGGGGCAGTCCTTCTTAAAGTGCCTTGTCTCCCCATAGTTGTAGCATCCCTAATTACCCCTAGGTGCAGCAGTGGTAGTAGTAGCAATAGTAGGGGCAACCACCTGTTGCTGAGTCTGAAGATTCACCCTGCATGCCTGGGCCTGATGCCCGTTCCTCTTACAACAGGTACAATAACTACAATTCCCCACATGATGATACCCACAACGATCACACTTAGACAGTCTACTAGTATACCCACCCTGCCTCTGTCCAGAAGACGAACCTGTAGTCTCAAACTTCCTCGGCTGCTGCTGCTGAGGCTGAACTGTACCCTTACCCGCGCTCTCCCATTTCCTCTTGTTGCCATCAGAGGTCTTCACCACAGTACCCTTAGGAGGCAAAACACCCTCCTGAACCTTCTGCTTCGTCAGCCTATGAGCCAACCTAATGGTATCCCAAAGTGTAGTAGCATCATTCGCGGTCACCAACCCGCGAATCTCAGGCACCAACCCACTAATGTAGAACTCAATTGCCTTATACTCAGGAGTCACAGAATCCGGGCACAAAAGTGCCAACTCATGATAACGAGTGGTATACTCCTCGATCTCAGATCCCACCATCTGATGATTCCACAGCTCGTGCTCCAAACTCTTAATCTCATCCCTGGGATAATACTCCATCTTCAAACGAAACACAAACTCGGTCCATGGCAACGCATGGGCCTCGATAAACCAATAGTCTACACAGTCGAATTCCACCAAGTCAAGGCACGTCCCTCGAATGTCCCTGAAGCATACTTCACACGAAACTCCTCTGGGCAGTTACACATAGAGAAAGCAGACTCGACCTTCTCCAACCAACGAAGCAGTCCCACGGCTCCCTCAGTCCCACTAAAGTTATGGGGCTTGCAATCCTGGAACATCTTGTAAGTATAGTGGACTGGAGGAGGTGGAGGTGGTGGAGGATGAAAAGCATTCCTTGTTACAACAAGCAACACGGGTCAGAAAACGAACACCACACAACAAAAGATAACGAATGAGGGTAAGGGTAATTAAATTACCACCATGGCCCTGCTGGGCGGCCTGTTGCGCAGCAATAGCAGCTGCCACGTGCTCCTGGATCAGATTATTCAGCTCAGCGTGGGTCATGCTGATGTTACCACGACCCCCATTGCGTCCACCGCCATTCCGACCACCAACGCGACAACCAACACGACCACCACGACGTCCTGCCATCTTCTGTCAAAGCCAAAGACAAGAAATCAGATTCCAGAACAGATAACAAGAAATCATAAGTAACAAGGTCAACCAGAGAACTAGATTCCATCATGATTATCAGATCAAACACAGAGTCCACCAGGATTTCCATGTATTTCAACTTATTATTTCGTGTGCACCCGAAATGATAAGTCGCTCTACATGGTCCCCGAGGCGTGCTCCTAGCTTGACTTTCAACCCACAAGGCACCCACGTTCAAGAATAGATAAGAACTTCTACATGATAAAACACCCAAGATATAAAACAGCAAGTACAAGTATGCGATAATGTGTGCGAGCAAGTGTGTCCATTGGAGTATAGAAAGGGGAGATGTCCGAATCTTGGACAAATCTCCGAAGGATGCCGAAGCCACTCCAATGTACGCCACTACCGTACAAGGATAGTAAGCCTCCTCGTCTTCAGCACGAAGATCAAGGATATGATAGGAGATAAGAGTAATAGAAAGATGATGTAAGCATAAATGATAATAACGAATGTAATACTAACACCCCACAATTCCCCATATGACATGACTAATATGAATGTGACCGTCTAGTGTGTGCGACTCGGCTATAGACTTGACTCAACATGCAGTCCTAGTTCACTATAACCATTGGCTCTGATACCAATCTGTCACACCCTCAAATTCCACGTGCGGGGTTTTACCGTGAGGCACGTGAAAAACCAGGATCTAAGTCAACGGTCACAATAAACGACACTATATGATACGTAAACATGACATAAACAACCCATTAAGTTTTCATAAATGATCCATCGCTGCGGAAGCGTAAAACTTTATTACAACCCGAAAGCAAAAGTACGTAAGTCTGAAAAAGCTAAATAAAATGCATATGAATCCTAGACGCCGTGAGACTCCGTGCGCCTATGATATGCTGCTACCTCAACGACCTGAGACAAACATGCTAAAAACGTCAGCAAATAATGCCGGTGAGTTCACAGGTTTTATATTAAACGTTTAAGTAATAAAATCCATCATGTTATCACTATGTTAGAAATGATAGCGTTAGCTAGACGCATGAGTAATACTACTACGACCGGAAACCATTACAGACAACGATATATGATTTTGCCCGAAACGATTATGCTTATGACCGAGACAATATGCACCCGCCCGGCTCCTAGCCGACGGGTGGGGTCTGTCAGTCCCAATAGATCTATCCACATTTCCCCCGTTATGCTATCCAACATATTCATGGTTTCCCCGGGACTTTACGTATCATATAGCACAAATGAATTTAACACTAGTATAACATGATAATTTATGAAATATGTATAAGAATGTGTCTCCCCCGAAATTTAAAACGCAAAGTGGGGCCGTGAAACTCACCTGATGCTGCTTCCCACTCTAAAACAAGTAAACCTGCTCAATAGACGGCACCAAATACCGGTGACCTATCATGACGAGCGTATAAGGTGTTAGACTAACAACCTGTAGGTTGATTAGTCCCTAACAGTCCAGACCATAACCGTGTACATATGAAATGATGTTTAAACGTTTAACCGACCACACCAGACAAGACCCGACATCCCACATGTTAGCCGAAAGCAAGATATCATGCAACATATGCAATTAAACACTTAACACGCACAAGAGTTCACCTAATCTAACATATCGGTCAATTAATGCATAACTAAGTCCGAACACGTGTTACCAAGTCATTGGACATGTCACGGAGTTCCTAACATGTTCCTAGGCGTCAATCTGTGTTTCAGGATGTTAAAATATACATATACCAGCTGTACACGCGATTAGGAAGCAAACATGTGATTAGGAAAAGTCAACTGGTGATTAGGAGGGTCAAAATGGCGAGTAGGGCTGTAATCACCAGTAATAATGGCGATTGGGCACCCAATCGCCTATAGTTCAGGCGATTGGGGGCCAATCGCATATAATAGAGGCGATTAGGAACCCCTATTCGCTAGTACTGTTCTGTTCCGTCTTTTTGCGCGTTTAACCCTCCAAATCAGATCTGAAACATGTGTGTAAACACCCAATATCCAACCCAAAACATTAACCCAACTATTTCAAGCAAAAACCCCTAACTTATCATCACCCTAGCCGTCCTGAATGCATGTGTTTTCCCAAAATAGCAATATTATCATGTAAACATCACATCCTCATGCAAAACTTACCCTAAATAGCATATATTCAGATTTCATCACATAATGACATTGTCCAACAATATCCTACTATTCTAGCATCATCCTAGAGTAAACCCCATCCTCAAACAATCAACAAACTACAACATATCATCATCAATCCACCATAATCATTCAAACGGGTCAAAACGCCTAATATCAACATTACACATCTATGAACCTTCAAACTCCTAGGTTATCATCATATTAACTCATTTAGATCAGAAACACAAAAATAATGCAAGAACAATCATGTTTAAACGATAAAAATCCTATCTTGCATGAATACATCACATATAACAAGTATAGAGGTTTGGGTTTGTTTAGAACTGATTTTAATGAGTTTTCAAAGACACAAATATTTAGAAATCAGGTCTGGACCTTTAGGGATCAAAACAATATCATTACAAAGGTTTGGGATGAAGAACACACCTTGAAATGGTGAGATTATGAGGTGTAAGGCTTGGAAATGTGATTTCTTGCTTAAAAACGTGTTGCAGAGGTTGGATAAGGTGTGGGGTGGCTTTGGGGTGTATTAGGGTTTCACAAATGATGTTTTAAAACATAAGGGTGGTATTTATAGGCGTTTTTAGTCGTCATGTGCAGATTAGGCGAGTACGAGGTGGTTATAGGCGAGTAGGGCTGTAATCGCTAGTAGCAACTAGCGATTAGCCCCTATTCGCCCTTAAGGCTCTTCTACTCGCTACTTATACTGGCGATTAGGCTACCCCATGTGGCCTAATCTCCTATAGCATATATATATCCGGGTTTTTAGCGCGTTAAACCACGTTTTCACATACCGACAAGTCGCATAATGATTATAAGTACATAATGCACGATAACTAACATGTTCCCATCCGATCACCAATTCCCGGGACTCAAGACTTGCGTGTGTGCAATAAGCCCAGCGATTCTACAAATCGCCAATCCTTGTACACATGGTTATGGACCGACACCCAATGATCCCTTGGACCATCGTAACGACTCCCGATGATTCCCAAATCATCGACACGACTCAACCGACCCGGTCAAGTATGATATTAAGTAGTTATTTTCAATGTTTTCGTTGAGGTAGACTCGTATGTATGCAAAGTATGAAACGTATGTATGTAAAGTATGAAAAGTATTAACCTGAATATGCCGGGTGTCACAAATAACCATCAGGAAGAGACATGTACACATCTTCATTTAAAATACCATATAGGAAAGCATTATTTACATTAAGTTGGTACAAGTTCCACTTATTCTGAACAGCAATGGAAATAACAGTTCTAACAGTAATAAGTTTTACAACAGGTGAGAAGGTCTCTTCAAAGTCTATGCCTTGTTTTTGGCTATAGCCTTTGGCAACAAGTCGTGCCTTGTACCTTTCTACCTCTCTCCTGTTGACTTATACTTAATTTTGAAAATCCATTTACAACCAACAAGACTTCTACCCTTAGGTAGATCAACTAAATCCCAAGTGTCATTTCTGTGAAGAGCCTCAATCTCATCATTCATTGCTGCTATCCAATTAGGATCATTAGCAGGTTCACTGAATAAGGTTGGCTCATGTCCCTTATTTAAAGAAGAGACATAACATGTAACAGTACTGATTTCTGGGAGATTAACATGGACCTTTGTATGACACCCTAGGCAAATCCCACATCGGTCGTGGCCATGAGAGATCCTTGGTTCATAAGTAATCCAAAGCCTCTTAAATCACCAACGCGTTTTGGGCTTAATGCTAGTGGATGAGAGGAGAACTCCACAGTTAAGCGTGCTCAGGTGGGAGTAGTATCAGGATGGGTGACCTCCTGGGAAGTCTCCACCGGGGCGACCAAAAACAAATCCGTGAGCTCTGGATGGGCAACCCATCGGGGCAAAGCGGACAATATTGGTGGTGAGAGGGGCCGGATGTTACAAATGGTATCAGAGCCACTCCTGTGTCGTTCGGGATGGTGGGGCAAACCTCATCAAGGACGATGAGAGTCCCTAAGGGGGGGGGGTGATTGTAACAGTACTGATTTCTGGGAGATTAACATGGACCTTTGTATGACACCCTAGCCAAATCCCACATCGGTCGTGGCCAGGAGAGATCCTTGGTTCATAAGTAATCCAAAGCCTCTTAAATCACCAACACGTTTTGGGCTTAATGCTAGTGGATGAGAGGAGAACTCCACAGTTAAGCGTGCTCAGGTGGGAGTAGTATCAGGATGGGTGACCTCCTGGGAAGTCTCCACCGGGGCGACCAAAAACAAATCCGTGAGCTCTGGATGGGCAACCCATCGGGGCAAAGCGGACAATATTGGTGGTGAGAGGGGTCGGATGTTACATAACACTTGTATTCAGTAGACAACTTAGAATAGTTAACAACTTTTTCCACACCATACTTGACTTCGCTATCTATAACATAGTCCTTCAAGTTCTTAGGCAAGACAGACTCCCTAGCACTCCTTCTAACACTAGTTGGTTCAATATTATTATTAGATAAGGATCCCTCAGATTGTGTCTTATTTAAGTTTTCATTTTCAGTAGACACATCCTCAACCCTATCAGAACTTCCACCCTAATGATTGGGCTGTTGAAAATCAGCCTTGCCTGCAGATCCCAAGTCTGGAAGTTCTGATTGCTGAGTCCCATGGACTTCTGAATCAAAACTTTCATGACCCTTTCGTTCATTATTGGGACCTTCAGGCTGTGGTTGCTCATATTTTTCAAAAAAGTTTAGATTATTTATGCCAATCTGAAAATTATCATTTATGGCATCAAAAACAAATTTTTCCTTAAAAGGGAAAACTTCTTCATAAAACTTAACATCCCTGGAATAAGAGACAGTTTTAGTTTCAAGACTAAAGACCTTATACCCCTTTTTTTAGTTGAATACCCAATAAAGATACATTTTTCAGCCCTACTATTTAGTTTATAGATTCATTTAATATAGTAGCAAAACATAAGCAACCAAACAACCTTAAGTGTTCTAGAAAGGGTTCAAACTTATATACTACCTCATAAGGAGTCTTGCCACCTAGAACTGAAGAATGAGTGCTATTAATAAGATAAGCGGCAGTCAATACACAGTCAGACCAAAACCTAATAGGGATATTACTTTGAAATAACAAAGCCCTAGCAACATTTAACATGTGTCTGTGTTTTCTCTTAACTATTCCATTCTGTTGAGGTGTGTATGTACATGTGGTTTGATGAATAATACCTTTTGATTTAAAAAAGTTGTTCACCTGATTATTTACAAATTCAGTGCCATTATCACTCCTAAAGCACTTCACAGTAGTTTTAAACTGAGTTTCAACAATACTCACAAAATCTTGGATGTTTTGAAAAACTTCATGTTTGGTTTTCATGAAACACACCCAAACAGCCCTAGAGAAGTCATCTATAATGGTAAGGAAGTACTTATACCCTTCCCTACTAGAGACTCTATAGGCCCCAGACACCAATGTGAAAATTGTCTCCTATGGCAGTAGACTTATGTTCACTAAGGGGAAATGGTTCCCTATATTGTTTTGCCTTATGGCAAGTCTCACATGGATCATGAACATCATCAAGTTTTAAATCTAGCTTTTCCCTAAACACTCTTATGGCATTGTCAGATGGATGACCAAGTCTGGCATGCCATAACTTAGTCATAACATTACTACTAAAACACACCTGATTAGCCATATAAGAATTTCCACAAAAATAAAGACCATCAACTTGATTACCAGTCACCAAGACTTTCTTGGTGATTAAATCATGTATGTAACACTTATGTTCATCAAAACCTATATAAAGTTTATTATCCTTTGCAAGTTTATGTACTGAGATAAGATTGCCACTGTATTCAGGGACAACAAAGACATCTTTTAACATAACATTATTAACAAGTTTTATTATGCCAATTTTGGTTATAAGAGCATCAGTTCCATTAGGATGTTTTACCCTAATGTTGAACTCAGACACATCCATACAATCAATTAAACCATGATCATTATTAACCATATGTTGATTTGCCCCTGAATTAGTAATCCACCCGATAATTTTATTCCCAGTACTACTAGCAAAGCTAAACAAAGGCTTATAAAACACATTAGCACAAAATGGAATGTGACCCCTACCAGAGACATTGCAGCTTTGAACCTTATCACTAGTGTTTTCACCTAAGAGACTCAAAATCCTGCTCATCTGCTCACTTGTTAGAGAACTTAAAGAAACATCAGTTGTATCAGAAGATGTATTATTGTTTACCACTCTTTTGGATGATCCACCTTTTTGTTTCATCCAAGAGGGATAACCGATAATTTCATAGCACTTTTCAAAAGAGTGACCAACCTTATTACAGTGACTGCATTTTAGATATAGATTCTAAACTTTGTTATTCCTTTTAAACTCAGGAGTTGGAACAGTTTTAGAAAAAAGAGCTAAGGACTGGTTTCTTTTTCCACTATTGCTAGCATTTCTATGAGATTCCTCTCTAGAAATAATAGCAAAAGCTTCCTTTACTGAAGGTAAGACCTCCTTAATCAGCAAACTAGTCCTAACATTTTGATAAACACTGTCTAATCCCATAAGAAATTACATAAGTTTTATCATGTTACTAAAGTTATTAAACTCCCTAGCAGCATTACAGGTACAGAATGGTAACTCTAAGATTTGGTCCATCTGTCTCCAAATTATATTAAGCTTATGATAATACTTAGAGACAGACATACCATTTTGGTTGAAAGAGTTAATCTTCTGATACAAATAAAAAACAACAGATCCATCTATTTTATCATAAGTTTCCTTTAACTCACTCCACACATCACAAGCAAGCTTAGAAAAGACATGTCCCATATAGAGATCATCACTAATAGAATTCAAGATCCATGTTAACACAACAGAGTTACATCTATCCCACTACCTAGCAAGGACATCATCAGTTTCAGATTTAACACAAGATTTGTCAATAAAACCCCATTTATTTTTAACTTGTAAAGCAAGTTGTAAGGCATTAGCCCAAACATTATAATTCTCAGTGCCTTTTAGTTTAACAGTGATGATGTTTAGGTTGGCTGAGTCACTTGGAAGCAAGTATAATCAGAATGACAGGAGGGTCCGGGTTAACAATTGCATCACCCATAATGAAGAAATGCACAAACAAACAAGATCACACGGATCAAAAAAATCACAACCACAGACTTTCTAAAGACGAAGCTGTGACAGAGGCCAGATTCCTGGTTCGTCACTCTCAGGGTGCCAGAACAAGCGTATCACAGGAGTCTTATTCCTATACACACACCAAAAGAAAGACAACACTCAAACAACACAAAACCAAACACAAACAAGGAACACTCAGAGAACACAATCAAGATAGCACGTAGTCGGCACAGCTACCGGTCCCCCTAACCCGGTCAAGTAGCCTCTAGACACACAAGATAGTAAAAATAAAGAGCAGAAGCAAGGAACAATCTCACCAGATGGGGAACCCAAGTTAGGGTTTCTCCATCTCACAACTTGTACCTTCACTTAGGGTACAGAGTTGTAAGGCAATTGTAGCAATAATATCCTCTTCCAATCACCACCAGGAGTCACGATCAATGCCCAAGAAACCCCAAGATCAGGCAGATAATTCCTAACCAAAATTTTCCAGGAAGGAACAGCGGAAGATTCCCAAGGATCAAGATCGAATGATGTATTCGACCCTAGAAGAAACAGAGACTTAACCTAGGGCTCTGATACCATGTTACAAAACATGATACAAATACTCAAAGCTTTATTCAAGATCAACAAAAGAGTCTACAAACTTCAAACAATCAAACATACAAAAACTAGAAACCCTAGATCTGATAATCAACCAACAGATCTAGACAAAAGACTCTCTTTAACAACTCTATTCAAAGGTTAGACCGGATTACAAGAACAAAGACAACAGATCTGAGATTGATCTGATGACAACTCTAATCGCCTAAAACCCTAGAGACAACGAGAGACAATAATACTGGAAGTATGAGAGAACCAGAGAAAGTCTCAAAGAGAATGAAAACTGATCGAAACTAGAAACGAAGCATAAAGATGCTCTTATATAGGCAGGGCTGAGGTTCGGTAAGAAACACAACCGAACCTCTGATGGTCGTTAGATGATCCTCAAGAAAACACACAAAGGAATAATCTGGTCCCTCCATGTAGGCGTGGGGATTGCCACGCTGGCAATCCACCCGAGCCAAACAACAAAAGCAGTTGGACTTGACTTCTTCTAGGCCGGGCCAAACAATCCTCCAAACCTTGGACTGGACTTTATCAACAGCTGGACTGGGCCTCTACAATCAGCAACAAACAACAAGCCCAAGAGACCTAAAACACAATAAACCCCAACACTAATCAAAGTATAAAAATGATAAAAATATAAAGTATAAAAAATGTAAAATATATAAAACATATTATCACATTTTAACATGGTGATTGTTAGATTGTTGGTTAGTGGTCACCGGTTATGGAGAGGTGATGGAAGTTGTGTGTTGTTGGAGGGTCTTCGTATAAGGGGGCGGGAGGTGGAAAGGATTGTGGTTTCGGTTTGTAGGTTCGGTAACAAATAAAGGGAAGGGGTTGGGTGGTGATGTTGCAGCATGTGGGTTCATTGGTTTACTTATTGGTCAACGGAGTTGAGGAAAATGACCGATGAAGTAAAGTTTGTGGATTCAGACAAGGTCAGAATCGCGAAATGGCAGGGATCATAGATTCAGAGGTGACGACCGGTCGGAGACTTCGCCATTAGCAACAATGAAATGGCAGGGATCGTGGTTGTTAATGGCAACGGGTTAGAAAATGGTCAGAATCATCGTTTGCAATGGCGACATGTACTATTTGGACCAACTTTTGTATTTTGTTGCAGGAATGTTTCAGAATTTGTATAAGATTTCTCTGCAATTGCCATTACCAACAACGATGGCGCTATAAGTGAAAAGTGAGAGAATATGACATTCGAGGTGAAAAAGTTTGGAGAGACAATACTATTTGTGCAAAAAAAAACTCTAACAGAATAATAATAACAACATAACAAACAAACATCAACGATGTGGTGCATGTCACAACAAAATAGTAAAACATGCCCCAAAAAAACTACAAAGGTCAAACATATATACATTTATCGACGCATCTAAGAGAAGAAAAACATAGAAAATAAAATCGTATCACTAAATTATATCTACTTTTGCACCTTAACAAGTATTATACTAAATGAATCTAGATAAGTCTTGTCCAATGCATAAAAAATGTATCCTTACATTTCTCGTCAATCTCACAAACTACATTACTTATTTAATCAAACAAAAATTATCCAAATACAATATCTACATATCATTCCACCGCATTTTAAATTCCACTATACATATTTCTAAACAATTCCCGAAATACATTCACGTAATCTTCCATATCAATTCAATAGGGAGGGGTCGGATATTTTTTAGGCACAGAGCGAATAATAAATTTCGGGCCCTTTTCGTAAAAGAAAATGAAAAAAATTGGAATGGATTCTATGAATAATATATTATCTCTGTGAATGCATAATTATATGCATAATTATATGCATAATTATACATATTTCTAAACAATTCCCGAAATACATTCGCGTAATCTTCCATATCAATTCAATAGGGAGGGGTCGGACATTTTTTAGGCACAGAGCGAATAATAAACTTCGGGCCCTTTTTGTAAAAGAAAATGAAAAAAATTGGAATGGATCCTATGAATAATATAATATCTCTATGAATGCATAATTATATATCATAAATCTCAAGGTTAACGGGTCTCAAAGCCAAAATAATCTACATATAATATTTTTCCTTTTTTTAGAATTTTGGGCCCTAGAGAAGCAGAGGCTCAAAGCACTTGCTTTATTTCACTCTCTCTGAATTCCATACGTAATGACTATCCACCGAAGGACTCAAACCCTCAACCTCAAAGCAAGGAGCATAATTTCACACACCACGGTTCAATTTCATCAACCATCACCATTAATTCACCGATCATCCTTGAAAAAGAGGGCCTCAATGAGTTCCATCAGCTGATAAACCCACAGCCCAAGCGGTCTCCGATAACATACATACGACACATGTATATGCCCCGTCCCCAGTTGGTGTCCCATAGCACGTAACATCGGTTTCTTCTTTGGTACCAAAACCACACGGCGACAAATTGGGCACGTTTTGTTTAACGAAAGCCATCTCTTGATACATCCACGGTGGAAGTAGTGGTGACACGGTAGTCTTGTGACCTTATCGCGGTCGGATAAACTGTCCATACATATGGTGCATGCGGGGTACGAATTTTCACACGTGAATCGCTTCCTATCTCCCTCGATCATTACTATAGTTGCTGTTGACTTGTTAATATAATAATATGTATGTATTTATATGCCTAAGCATATATATATATATAGGTATTTGTGTGCGTGTGAGAATGTACATATGCTTTGGACGCAAAGAACTAGTCCAAAGAAATTTTCTATGTTTTAGTGTCCTATTTTTTTAGATAATCGTGTGATGACCATTAGTTTCGAGAAGAAAAGAAAATTATCATACATATTGCATTAAGTGATTGGATGAAGGCTATAAAATATGTAATATAGAATACCGTGTAACTCTCGAAACCTTATGGCGTTTTCTGGTTATTTGAAGTGTCAACCTTTAAAAAAAGCTACAAATACCGCGTAACTTCCGAGTACTATACTAGTATGGTAACAGTAACATTAACATTTTCCCCTTGGTTATTATTTTTTATCTTTTGTGACCGATAGCATAATAAATCGTTACGGGATCTTGTCCTTTTACCCTGTTAACCAATCTGAACAGGTAAATAACAAATTATGCTTGGCACTTAACATTTAACATGTTATGGTAAGAAACTTGTGAAAACTTGAGATTTGAAAATGAGGGTTTAATTGTGAATTTGCACTACAAGAAAATATGCCTTTAGCGACGACCGTCTAGGTGTCGCTGCTAATACCTTAAACCCTACCTAACACAATTAGCATCAATCCTGACCGTTGATCAAGATCAGATCCAACGTCCAGGATAACATCGTACACCTAGTTATTAGCGGCGACAAAGTCCAAAAAAATTAATCTTACCCGCCTTCCTTTCTTGTTTCTCTCTCCCTCTCTCTCTCTCCCTCACTCTCTCTCTCTCCCTCCCTCTCCCTCTCCCCCTCTCTCTCCCTCTCCCTCTCTCTCCCCCCCTCTCTCTCTTTCTCTCTCTCCCTCTCTCTCCCTCTCCCTCTCCCTCTCTCTCCCCCTCTCTCTCTCCCCCTCCCTCTTTCCCTCCCCCTCTCCCTCTCCCTCTCCCTCTCTCTCTCTCTAAAATATTAGTTAAATAGAATGATGTGATATGTATCTATATCAATGTTGCAAAAGTCACTAGGCACTCCCTAGTCGGAGTCGGGAGTACTCGGGGAGTTCTCGGTCTAGTCGAAGAGTACCCGGGGAGTACTCGAGCCTCGGCAACCTACTTGTAGCGATTACTCGGGGAGTACTCGGCCTCCGGGACTTGTTTTACAACATTGATCTATATGCATAATTGTCATTAGTGTTGATGTGTTATATTAGTTTTATGTTTTTGATACAAATTTTGTTTTTGTTCTTTATAAAAAGTTACATTGCTTTCTCCTATCATAAAATCATATAAAATATTTTTATTTATAGAACAAAGTTTTAAAATGTGAAAACATTCGGTGAATCGTCGTCCGTACTCTTTTAATTTGTGTGCCTTTAGTAAGGCTGGTATATCATTAAGATACGAATACGAAACAGGTAAACACGAATACGACACGATAACTTATGGTGTTATTTTTTACAACACGGATATGTTTTTAACATGTTAACACGATAAGGTGTGATAAGACAAGAACATGTGTATAAACATTAACCTTGAAATCATATACACAACCAGGTGAATGAGAGACTAAGCGAACATGGGGTCGGGAAGGAGGACGGGTGATGGGTGACAGCGGACGTGGATGGTGGATAGGTGATCACGACGGTGGATGGGGACGGTAGAGTTGAGAAAGAAGAGAAGGGATGACTGATCGGTGTATATGTATGTACTCAGTGATTTGAAAAATGCAAATAGGGTTCATTTATCTTTAGTCCGCAAATGTATAAGGTATACCCTCACGCCATATATAACTTTTTTAAATAAAATTATTAATATGTCTTAACGGGTGCTTAACATGTTAGCATGTCTTTAACCTGCTTAGACACGAAACGTATTAAGGTCTTATCGTGTCGACCTGTTAAAGACACGAAACCTTGTTAAAGTCAAACACGAAACCTGTTAAGGTCGTGTAGGTTCGTGTGGTGTTATTCATGTCTGAAATTGCCAGCCCTAGCCTTTACTCGAGGCTCGTATTAGTTGTTACCTCATTTATGGCAGACCAATGAATTTTTCACCATGGTATTTCATATTTTATTTATTTATTTATTTATTTATTATTATTATTATCCCTAACCTAGCGAAAGACACCTAGACACACTGAAAAACAAAAAACAGAATTAACAGGAATGATCTCACCGAGAGGGTTGCCCAAGTTAGGATTCGCCTACAAACTCACAGATGTGCAACCTTCACTTAGGATTACACAAGTGGAGAGCTAGGAAATATGCTTCCAACGTCCTACAAAGATATTACAGCTTCCTTATTCCACTTGGAACCCTAGATCTGATTCAAGAAGCAGATCTAGAATTCTATCCAAATTGAGATAGATCTAGTCCAATATATCACGATTCCCAGCAAATAAACCCAAGAACAAGACTCTGAATATCAATATGAGATAAAAGACACACAAACAAATACTAATCAGCGAAAAAGACCCAGATCTGAGCTTAAAAACTCTGATACCATGTCACAAACATGGAATCTAAACTGTAAAACTTTATTTCAAAGATCCCAACCTAGAAAATATATCAAAAACCCTTACAAGATTGTCAGATACAAAAGAACACACACAAATCTCTCAATATACACAACAAATGGATTATCACAAAATAATCTCAATACAAAGATCCAACAGAATCATACATCAATAGATTCAAGATGAATATGTTGATAACTCTAGGTCTAAACCCTAATGTGAACGAGAGAGAGAAACGAACGAGTGAAAGAAAAAATCTGATTGTGTTAAGTGGAGTGAGAGAAAGCAGTAGCTTATTTATATCTCAAGCTATCTCACACACCAACGGGATGGACAACGAGGATCATCTTCTTTCATCTAGATCAAACGGTAAATTAAGGTGTGTGTTTCTTCATGCACACGGATTGCCACGTAGGATTAGACCACCACTCTTTAACAAAGCAACTCGTGATGGACCTGATAGGTTAAAAGGTAATACTTGGGCCTATCTTCATATCCTGGGCTCAAGAACTCACGTACATGACTGGGCGAGACCATTCCATTACTGCAATTTATATGTTGAAGAAAAAATGTAATATAAATGTACTATATTAAAGAAATAAAATTGGTAAATAAAATTTATAAGGAGTGAACTTTATATTTTAACATAAATTCAAAGGACTTAAGTGTAAATTGTTTTATATTTAATTATTTTTTTTTTTTGAACATTTTATATTTAATTATTTAACGTGGCAATGTGAGTATATATATATATGCTTCGTCGCCAAGAATTTAAAAGGCCAATTCAAACATAGAATAAGAAAATAGTTTGCCAGTTGCTGGGATGGGAATCTATCCAAAAAGGAATCATACGATCGACTTAGGAATCATTAAATTTATATACCCCTGCTTAAAAAATATATATTATAATAACCAACTTCTAAGGGAAGGCGGGTTGCAACCAGTGAATCACACTTGTACTCCGCTACCCTCACGAGTTTACCGCCGCTGTAGTCACAGGTAGTGGATTTATGGTAGTCATGTAGAGTGTTTCTGTGGGCTATCTCACGTGTGCAGAGCAGAGAGAGAACCAAAAAACTGGGTGGTGCTGACGGTGGAAGGGTTCACAGGTGGACAGGTGGTGGTCTAAGTGGCGGATTGCAATTGATGCGGTGAAGATGTTTCACGAATGCTCTGCTAGTAGCATCCCTCCCTCCCTAATAAATTTATTATTCAAAGAATGTTACGTGTTAATATCATATTAATAAAGTCTGAGTTAATCAAAATTGATATTTTACTATTTTTCAATTAGTCGAGTTAATATAATAGGATGAAAGCATTACTTTCTTTAAATGTTTACAGTTTACCTTAATAATCTATCTATATAATAAATGAAAACACTAGGGTTGAATCCTAGATTTTTAGAGGGTCTTGAAGGATCCAAATCCTAAATGGGGCTCCAAGACTAAGTCTTATATAAACCTCTTTTTATTTAGTTTTGTCAACATCCATTTCTCATTCCTCATTCCTCTCCTACTAATTCCTTTCTCATTCCTCATTCCTCTCTCATTGTCATTTTTGCAAGGTATGTTCTTCATCAATCTTAGATGAATCTCGAAAATGTTTTTGAATCTTTTTCTGCATTTTTATTATATTGATACATAATGTTTGCAATCATCTTACATAAAATATAAAAACAATAGGATTGTATCGTTATTTTTATACAAAGACAAATGACAATCCTATATCTATCAACCTGCTACAAAATATGCGATTATCAACAAGTTTTCGATTATGTTTCTGACCCTTTATAAAATCCCTAAAGTAAATGTTTGAAACCATCTTACATAAAATATAAATACAATCGGTTTCTTATTAAAATAACTTTCTAATCCTATTGTTTGTCGACTATGTTTCTGACAATTTTTGAAATCCATCCACATCGGTTTACTAACATATTAAACCAAACAGAATCGTTTTTTTTTATTAAAACCATTTGATAATCTGTTTACAATCAACTCTCTGCTTTGGATGTAATCGATACGCGAGTAATTCTGCTCAGCTTTAATCATTGAATATATGATTGTGTTTTTTAATAAACAGATTGCAATTGAAATCGGTTTTGAGTATGTGTGAATATAAAAAACAAGTATATAAAAAAAAACAAAATACCGGATTTCATAAAACAAGATAATTAAAATCAGTTTTTAGTATGAGTGACTTTATGTATATTTTAACAAAAGTTTGTTTTTTGCATACGAAGAACAGGATTTCATTAGGACAAATAACTTCAATATGGCTTATCACAAGGGTGACAAATTCTTCAAGGTTATTCATGACCCTTCCGCACGAGTTTTGGTATGACGTTTCTAATATTTTTTAAGTAAAAAAACCTTATTTGTTATTATAATGTTGGTTTTTACGTGTTTGTGCAGACATTGCCTAAATCCATGAACAGGTTTTTGTTATCTAAAAACTTACGAAACAACAACATTAAAGTTTCGACATACCATGGTCAATCTTGGTTTGTTTTGTTAGAATTTATAGATTTTTATATTTCCTTTTGAACTTATTTTAAATAAATTTTACTGATTATTAAAATGTGTTTTGACCTTTGAATATGCTATAAATTTTCAAACTTCTTATTAATTTTAATTTAAATGTGTAATTATTCACATTGACTAAGATTTAATTGTGGTCAAATCAATAAATGAGTACGACAATGTGTGAATCAATAATCATTAAAATTTTGTGTTTTTTTTTCATTTGGTATATTGACATGGAGATGTCTAATTTTACCGAATATTTAGTATGTTGTAATTGTAACAATATGTATACGTTAACCCGTGGTGGCAATACGGTATAATTTAGAATACATATTCACAACTGAATTTACTCACAACATTCATAATGAATTGATAAATGTAATTGCGAAATTTATGGTTTCCTTATACAATAACAAATTTACTTTGAATACGCATTTACTTGTCCAATTTTCAAGCATGTTAGTAAAGCATATAATAACATATAAAGAACATTTACTTAAATAACATTGAATAGATAAAAAAAAAACACAACTAGGTATAATCCTTGACATGCGGCATTAAAGGTTTCAATCATTGTTTTTGACTAAATTCAATCAATACATTAATTTATAACAATAATAACAATTCTAATACGGATGCTAATTACCCTCCACTCTTTCATCTATTTCTTATTATTGAATTGATTGAATACCTATATAATGTTTTACATAACATGTAAATAACATTTAGTTTAGTAACATTGAATAGATCAAAAAAAAATCACATCACAAATATGTATAATCATATAAATTCGGCATTAATGGTTTAAATTCTTGACTTTGACTAAATTTAATCAATACATTAATTTATAACAATAATATATAAGAGGTAATTCGAATGCTAATTACCCTCCACTCTTTCATCCATTTCTTATTATTGAATTAATTGAATACCTATATAATGCTTTACATAACATGTAAAGAACATTTAGTTTAATAGCATTGAATAAATCAAAAAAAAAAATCACAACTAGGTATAATACTTAAAATTCGCCATTAATGATTTCAATGCTTGACTTTGACTAAATGTAATCAATACATTAATTTATGACAATAATAACAATGCTAATTCGGATGCTAATTACCCTCCACTCTTTCATCTATTTCTTATTATTGAATTGATTGAATACCTATATAATGCTTTACATAACATGTAAAGAACATTTAGTTTAATAACATTGAATAGATAAAAAAAAAATCAAAACTAGGTATAATACTTAAAATTCGCCATTAATGATTTCAATGCTTGACTTTGACTAAATTTAATCAATACATTAATTTATAACAATAATAACAATGCTAATTCGGATGCTAATTACCCTCCACTCTTTCATCCATTTCTTATTATTGAATTGTTTGAATACCTATATAATGCTTTACATAACATATAAAGAACATTAGTTAAATAACATTGAATAGATCAAAACAAATTACAATTACAACTAAGTATAATGCTTGACATCCACACTTGACTTTGACTAAATTCAATCAATACATAAAGTTATAACAATAATAACAATTGTAAGTCGAATCCTAATTACCCTCCACTCTTTCATCCGTTTTTTATTATTCAATTGATTGAATTCCTATATAATGCTTGACATAACATATAAAGAACATTACTTAAATAACATTGAATATATCAAAACAAATTACAACTAACTATAATGCTTAACATACGGCTGTTTTGCTTTGGCTAATTGACTTTGACTAAATTCAATCAGTACATAAAGTTATAACAATAATAACACTCTTAATTCGGTTCCTAATTACCTCCCACTCTTTAATCTATTTGTTATTATTGAATTGATTTAATTCCTACATCAATACCTATATAATGCTTGACATACGCCATTTAATCAATAAATGATTGACCTTGACTAAATTCAATCAATACATAATGTTATAACCTTTAAAACAATGCTAATTCAAATGCTAATTAACCGCCCACCATTTCATCCATTTCTTATTATTCGGTAAATTCAATAACTATATAAACAAGTCAAACCAATTCACATACAATTGTAATAAGACACGTTGGAACCACTTTGAGTAATCGCAAAGATATATTATTAGGTTAATTTCTGTTTCTCATATTTAATTACTTAAACATTAGTTATTTTGATTTTGATTTGTTGTTTTATTGAAGTCATCTTTTGGTTTTTACATCATTTTTTCCCAGTTAACAAGATCAATGGCTGCTGTAGATGCAAATGAGTTTACAATGGTTAACCAAATTCATGTAAACCGAAACAGTGTGGCGTTAAAGCTAAATATTATTCGGGTTTGGCGTCTACCCGATCGTCGCAATCCTAATGATGTGTACTCAATTGAAATGATCCTATGTGATGAAAATGTAAAAGTTAACAACACGTTTTTTTTTATATCCTATTATTTTTAAATTTCATAACTTTTTTTTTATTGTGATGCTTTTAATTTTAATGTATATCAATTATCTTATTTTTTTTATAATCAACAGGGTGACAGGATTCAAGCGAATGTATTTAAGCGGTTGTTTTTTAAATTCGAAAGGTTTGTGATTGAAAATTCTTCTCTTATTATAAGAAATCCAGGAGTTGGGGTCAATTCCTCTAAATACAAGTATGCTCCAAACCCAAACAAACTCTGCTTGAATATGAATACTCAAGTTTCCGAATATCATGGTTTCCAAGGTCCAGATTTTGGTTTCTCTTTTGTGCCCTTTCAAAGAATTCTGGATAAGGAGGTTGATGAATATGTTACAATAGGTATATTTTAAGCGGTTCTAAAGTTTTTTATATTTGTAGTTTGTTAATATGATTACTTATATTACTATGTATATATATATATATATATATTTATACAAAAGATAAATGATTAAATAGTTCATTCTTTAACTTTTTTTATATAGATTCTTTGCAAAACATACATTCAAATGTTTATTTAAGTTATACATTCACTATATATTTTATGTGTACTAATTAATTTTTTTTAAAACTATGTTACGAATAAAAAATTCATTTTTAAGTCAACTGATTACACATCAAACATGTTTGTATATTTCTATTCATGTATGTTTCTGTTTTATAGTATAAAATTATTTGCAAATTATACTTTGATATGTAATTTTTCAATTATTTAGGGATTCAAAGCTCAAGGAACAATATCCAACAGATTGGTTAGACTATTTGAAAGTGAAATACGGGAACAACTTTCTTTTGTAATTCACTTTGTTAGAGTTGGATTTGATTTTTCAAGAATCAAATATGCTACCAGTCCATATAAACTTTCAAATAAAAATAACACCCAAGTCTTGAGATGTGATAATTGGATTGGTGATAAGTTTGGTTTCTGTTTCTCGCCTTTTCAATCAGTTAGAAGCGGAGGGTTTTTTCCCAATGTTTCAATTGGTATGTTATTTAATTTTTTAAGTTTTCTATGTTTCTATGAAGTTAATTATTCTAATATTGTATACTTACAATTTAAATATGCAACTTTTACAAATATCATTGGACATGTTAAGCAGTTTATTAATGTAAATGACAGTAAACCTACTTAGTTGAACACAAATAAAGGACTGTTATTGGAGATACAAGATTTTGAGTTTGTGTTTTTATTTATTTATTTTTTTAATATATACCATTTTCAACTATTTAAACTGCTTTGTACTAATTTGTATCTCCAATTAATAGGGGCCTTACTGTATTTGTTAAGCTATGGGATAGATTCTCTGATCAACTTGCTAGATATCTTGAAGTTCATAACAATGCAGATCCTCTGATTTTAATCTTGCAGTTTGGATTATTGCACCATTATAATGGTAAAAAAAATATATAACTATAGTCTATTTTGTTTTGATTATTAAATCTAAAATTACCTATTGGCTTATACGTTTGTTATAATCAGGTTACCCTTATGTTTCTAATTCACCAAAGGTTAGCAAGTTGTTCATAAATGAAGAAATTGATGCCATCAACAATTACAGAACAAGGTTTTAAAATTGTACAGTACTTTTATATCTACATATCAAAATTATTGTTATAAGTCTGATTATTTTTAATTTACATTGTAGTTTGTTGCAAAAGCTAATACAATATCCATTATCAAATTTTCGTTCATTGGGTCTGCCTGTGTTTTCAAATATTGAAAACGAATTTTTGGTCAACAACTGTTATTGTAACATTGGAGACATTTGGGAGATTGACATGGTAAAGACATATTACATTATTGTTATATATTTTTTTTAATTTTCATTTACAAAAAATGTTTTGTTAACTAGCAACACAATTTTACTATTATAATAGGAAAAGAGTATCATTATTGTTGGGACTGTGATTGATGTCTGTAAAGATCGTGGTTGGTTCTATATGGCTTGTCCAGATTGTAACAGCAAGGTGTCTTTATACTATATCAATTCTAGCAAGAATGATGGTTCTCGGGACTATGAAGTCCGAGATGCATATGATTGCATGAATGAAAATTGTAAGCAGAAAGATATCATTCCAGTACCAAGGTGCTTTTATCATGATAAAGTCTATTTTTTATTTTGAAAATATAAATTCTCACATTTTTACATAAAGTTGATCTACATGTGGTAATATTTAATTTTACTTTTTATATATCAGGTTTAGACTTCATTTACGTGTTCAAGATGCAACTGGTGATGTTGAACTAATTTTATTTCATAATGAGTCAACTGTAGTAATTCCAATGTCTGCAAATACTTTGATTGAGGAAAATACACAGGTTATATAATTATTATAATACAAATCTATTAGTGTCTTATATATTTTTTTTGTTAATAACTAAAACAATAATATACATTTTAATTTTATACAGGTTGATCACATTGTCAAGTTTCCAGATGAATTATACTATTTACGTGACAGAGTTTTTGCATTTAAAATTTCCATCACTGATTTCAACTTGAAAAGCTTTGATGAAGTTTATGGAATTTCTAACCTAACTGATAACAAGTTTATTATTTCTAAAATTACAAAAAAGTTTCAGTCTTTTGATCAAGTAAGTTAATTATGGATAAAATTTAAATTTTTATAGTTATTTGTTAATTTCGTTATACTTTTTTTTTGTATCAGGATACTAGCAAAAACATAATGAATGAAAATTTAACTGAGGCAGAATGTTCGATTATCCCTGGTAAAGATGGTAAAACTAAACGCAAGCTGACAGCAGTATATGAATTGCTTGGGAACAATACAGTATCAACTCTTAACAACAATGATGAGGCAAATGAAGCTTAAATGGAGTCTGATGTGAAGTTTAATAATGTTTATTACAAATAAAAACTTTGTTGATTACTACTATGCTATAAAACCATTGTTTGTCTTAATTTATTTTTTGCTTCTCTTTCAGTATACTTATATCATCTCATCTATGGTTTTTGTTTTTGTATTTCATTTGTACGTGCAAATTGTGTTTAATTTCAATTATGACCACTAATTTGATAATATATATCTAAATTTGATACAAACTATATAATCTAATGATTGTATTTACATAACAATCATTGAGTTTTATGCTAAAGTAAATTACATTTATCGTAAAAAAATAAAACCTAAATACTAACAATTATGTTAATTTGTAAACTCAAATATATCTAATTTTATATTTATATTTTCTATGTTCTAACAAAGGTTGACTAATCAATCTGTCCCAATCTGCTTAGTAGGGTGACCATACGAAAACCGATAACTAAAAATTACCGAAACATAACCGATAACGGCACCAAAAAAAAACCGAATCCGAATTAACCGATCGGTTGCGGTTAACATATGCCTTAAACCGAACAATTTGTAAGTATTTCATATATTTTTATTGCGTTTTCATATATATTTGTATCTTGAAAAAAGGTCCAAACAATTTACTAAATACTTTAAGTTTATAATTTTGCACAACTTTTATGTTTGAATATTAACCGAACATAACCGAAACCAAAACCGATAACCGACAAATTTACGTAACCAAAGTAACGATCGATTTAGGTTATTGTTTTTCCTAAAACCGAACATCGGTTTTCGGTTTTTGTTATATTTAAAAACCGAACATAAGGGACATTTGATCACCGTTACTGCTTAGTATGATTAAAATATACATTATTTGATAATATTAAATCTATATACTAAAAAAACAAATTAATCTGATTTAATTCTACTAATTACACAACAATTATTGAGGTATAATTGACATTTTGAAAAGATCCTCATTCAAAGACCAGTCAATATATTTTGACAACATTTTATGCACTAAATGTGCTCATTTATGCACTAAATGTGCTAATTTTAAGTTCTTTTACCAATCAACCTACAAATTTTATTAATCACATATTTCTACTTCACCTATATATTTACATGAATACAAGTCTTTCACACTTATGCAATCAACATTATCACATTGTTATTATTCAATTATATAATTCTCTCTTTCGAACAAGTTATGTACTAATTACAATTACATTAAAAATAAAAATATGATAAAAAGTCATTTACAAAAACATAATGTATTCATACCTTTGTTATTTTTTTCAAAACTTTATACTTTTGTTGAGTACTGATCATAATAGGTAATCGGTTTTCATTACTAACGTTACTGAGGGCTTATAAAAAATATCCACTTTGACGTTTATATAAGAAAAAAATTTCAGGCTAACCGTTATTTTTAACACTTTACGTTTGTAGCTACTAAACTTGAACAATACAACTCTTAGTTTCATATAATTTTTTTATTTACTATGGTTTGCACCGTGGGTCCCCACGGGTCTCAAACCTAGTACGGTATATTAGTATATTGTTTTCTAACACATGTATAATTAAGAAGAAAAACTAAAAAAGAAAATGAAATCCAATAAAAAGCATATTAAATTAATCATCAAACTCAAACAACATTAAGTTAAACAAAATGTATCCAAAGAATACGCACACAACCACGTTTCTAAACAATCCCACAAAGGAGTGTCCCAATGTCCCGTTGGAAATCCGTCACTGAAGGTGGTTACCGACGAAAATTCATCGGCTATCCCCATTTGTTTAGTAGTAACAAGTACAAACCATTTGCATTCGTCACCTATCGCCATTGAAAAAGAGAGCTACGATGAGTTCCGTCAATTGCTCAATCCACAACCCACGTGGCCGCCTATAATATACACACTACAAGGAAGTCGACCTTTAGCGGCCACGCCTGCTGCCGCTAAAGGTATACCTTTAGCGGCAGCAAGACCTTTAGCGGCTACGGCTGCCGCTAAAAGTCCTGCCATCTTTAGTCTGTCGCTAAAGGTTCTGTTGCCGCTAAAGGTGTAGCCGCTAAAAGTAATTATCTACGTGGCATTATCTTTTAACTTTATATTTTTTTTTTTCCACGTGGCATGCCACGTGGCAGATTTCTGTGCATCCTGGGTAAGACTTTTAGCGGCGACGCGTCGCCGCTAAAGGTCTTTTTTTTTTTTTTTTTTTTTTTTTTTTTTTTGCTATTCGTTTACCCGCCTGGCCGTAGCCGCTAAAGGCGTAGCCGCTAAAGGTCAAATTTCTTGTAGTGACATATGAAACGCGTATATATTGGTCATGACGGCAGATTGGACATGTATTGTTGCGCGAACGCCATTCCTCAATACATCTACGGTGGAAGTAGTGGTGGCGGTCTGATAAACTGTCCATGCAGATGGCGCAGACCGCGGTTGCAGTTGGTCCGAGATATGTTTCACTTGTGAATTGCTTCCTTTCGAATTCTTCAGCCATTAAGATCGTCGTCGTTGACTAGACTTGTTTGTTGGTTGTATGAATGCATATATATGTTTATTTGTTTCTGACGTGCTAGGCTGGAGTATATAGTAGCTTCGTCAACAAGAATTTGTAAGAGGAGTTAATGTTGGCCTATTCAAACGTTTCGGTATAATAGAAAATACTTACAACTTGCTAGGATGGTAGTGTAGGAATTTGGGTTATTTTTTATTAAAATAATAATAAAATAAATTAATAATGAGACTCTCGTTATTCATAGGAAACATAAAAATACGATATCGTATACGAAACTAAATAGGACAAATATAAACTAGCAAATTTATATACCGAACTCGATTCAAGCCAATGTCTTTGGAGAACTTCAACCGAACCATCTTGTACAAAGCTCCACAATAAACGAAGTAGTTGACGATTTTTTTTATTGAGGCACGCGTTTGACACGTTTCCCTTAAAACAAATTTCGCGCCTCCTCTCAGACGGTCTATTTCCCAGGGTACAACAACCGAAACAGTATGTTTGCTGCCAGAGATGGCTCACGCGCTCGAGATTGTACACCGAGTTAGGTGTTTTTGATTTATGTGGAAAATAACACATGAAGTTATGATTGTGGAATTAGAGAGTACCCCTCTCTAAAATTCTATAAACTTTTTGACAAAAAAAATTTCTTCTAGTATTCTTTATTTTTCTTTACTTATTCTTATATTTTCCATAGTAAAGTAAAATGAAATTTAAGATGTTTCTTTTATACTCATCTCAAAAGTTCATACTTAATTGTTTTATTTATACACAATTAAAACAATTTTATGAGTCAAATGCAACTCTTGTTTGATTCATGACATGTTAATGTCATACTAAATAAAATTATGAGCCATAATCAAGAGCTCCATATGATTCTTGAAAGAGTCAATTCAAACAATCAACTTCGAGCATCGATATCTCATTCATCTTAGCTTCGATTTGGACACAGTTTGGTTCGTATGTGAAACTCTCACACCATAGAACGCAAACTTATAAATAATTATCTACATAATTCATATATAAATATTGTTATTTATTGCCCAAATTTAGTGAAAAAATATTTTTACTACTATTTTTCCACCAGGTAGTAGGATAATTAAAAAGAACACTTAATTGATTTGTGTTTTGAATGTGCTAATTTAAAAACTACAATAATTAAAGGGTAAATAAAATTTCATTTTATTAGTTTTAATAATAAATAGTTTGAGTTATTTAGTAAGTTAAAGATTAGTTTAAAAGTTTAATAGGTTAGATCTTGTGTATTACACGTGTTAAATAAATTTAGTTTTTTATATATAATTGGTAATGGAAAATACAATTTTTACCTTTGTCTTTAAAAAGTCTCAAAACTAACCTATAACTTCAATTTTTGCTACAACTTCATACCTTTTCTAGACACCCTTGTATTTGGACCTAGGTATATAAACCTGCCATTCTTCTTCTTTATGTAGAGTATCACACGCACACACTACGTGTGTGTTACGAGAGAGAACAGTAGAGGACATTCCTCCTTTAATGATCGTGACTGACACCGGTCAACTAACAAGACTCTACCTCCCTGTCAATCGACCCTTCCTCTAATCTACAGCCAAAACGCTGTGCCTCCTCTCCGTTAACAACCCTCCAGCCTCTTCTTCCCTAGCAACCACTAAACCCCGATAACAACCAAACTCCCAGCAGGGCCCATACCTTCACTTGCCTTCCTTTCAAACCTTCGTCATCTCCTTCTTTGATTACTCCTTATCGACAACCCACCTGCAACCGATCATCTTCTTCACCACAACAACCTCAACCACACCACCTCTCTCCTTATCGCTGCACACAACCGACAACCTGTAACCCCTTTACCTCCTTGTTAAGATGACTGGTGATGAAGACCTCTATATAGTACAATCCTCCTATTCCTCTAAATCCGACGACACGTACACATACCTATATGGGCAGGGGCAAAGCTTGGTTCTCGAATCGGGAGGGGTCGGACTCAATTTTTTTTCTATTGGTAGTGGCAAATCGGCGGGGGTCGGACTCAACCGGGACTCAAATTACCTACGAAAATCGCAAGTTTATACCACTGTGCCAAAAAAACAGGGGGGCCAGGGCCACCCCTGGCCCTCAACATCCTTCGCCCCTGTATATGGGTAATGTGTGATGTACCGCACAAAAAGAGATAGAGAGAAATTGTGTTGATAGTATCGGGACTAGTGATCCAAATGGGTTTCCGACGAACTTCT
This sequence comes from Ambrosia trifida, assembly GCA_028751855.1. Taxonomy (NCBI): domain Eukaryota; kingdom Viridiplantae; phylum Streptophyta; class Magnoliopsida; order Asterales; family Asteraceae; genus Ambrosia; species Ambrosia trifida. Next base: position 28,366,467 of record CM054126.1, read on the forward strand.
GATCGGTCTCTGATTACAGTTTTGGGAACCTCCGAGTAGAATATAAAGGATCTTCTGTTATCAATATGAGGTTTACAATATCATTCTGAGTATTAGGCGAACCGAGTTACTAAAAGATCTCATATAATCAATATAGCGGACAAAGCTACATTTTATGACAAGCAGGCAAGCATCATGGCAAGATCAAGACTCTGCATGCATATTAAATAATAACATTATAAAAGCACATGAAATGACTATTATACCTTTGCATGTGAGGGGAGTTAACCAAGTTTTTTAGCTCATTTAAAATTGTTTTAAAATTATTTCGAGCCGAGCAGAGCTCAAGCTCTTGGGTTTTACTTTCGAGCCGAGCTCGAGCTTCATAAAAGTATGACGAGCCAAGCTCGAGCCCAGTCAGGCTCGGGCACGGCTCGGCTCGGCTCGTTTACTCCCCTGCCATTACCCAAACACTTTGTTTTAACTTATTGACTTATTGGAAAAGTTATAAGACAGGTAAAAAAATGGAGAGCCAAAAGCTAAACATGCTCTTAAACCTTTGAGAATTTTCTCGGTACATAAATGAAAGAGCGTCAACTATAACTAGATAAGATTAAGGTATTAATCGATATTGAAGTCTTCGTCAACTATATACTAGATAAGATTAATCGATATTGAAGTCTTCGTCAACTATAACTCAAATGGAAACTTTTCCTCATCAAACTCACAAACTACTAATTAAAAATTATCCCAACACTACATTTCAAGTCATAACTAAACAAATACAAATCAGCATCATCAAGAGGGACACTTCCGCCAAAATTCATGGTTGAAAGTGATTATCGATGATATCCGTCCCTAATACTCATTTGTTTAGTACTAAGTACGACCATTCGTATATGTCACCACCGATCACCATTGAGAAAGAGGGCGTCAACGAACAATAGCCTGACAAGGGTTCGGTCCGATTTAGGTGCCCAATTAGGTGCCAAACATTTGCGCTACCAACTGAACTAGTTTGACTTATGTAAAAGAAAATTACAATGTAAATAAGTTAATAAACAAAGACTTGAACCTATTTAGGACTAAACATAACTTCTCATGCAAGAGGCTACCAAACCAACTCAAATACGAATTTCAAATTTAAACAAGCTAACTTAACTACTAATTAACAAGTTTAGTCCTTCCCTTTACATCTTATAATCTCACTTGAACGATGGTAGGAGCCGAAAGTCACGTGACTCAATTTTTTTCTAATCGGTTGGGTGGAGTCAAAATATATAAAATTTTCGGACAAAACCGAGAAAACTCACACTACTGAACCAAAAATCAGTGTGGACGAGGGTGCTTAATAAGCTTCGCCCCTGCTCCAAACCACACCTTCGAGACTATCGTACCTCTTTCTCTGCCTATTTCCCCATGGTCGTTGCCATACACCTCCGCGAAACTTCTTGCCGGAGCTAATTAACCTTTAACCACCGTGTTCTACTCCGAGCAGCCTCCGTCTTGCTTAAACTCCTATTTCCGATTCAAATCAAAATAGTGTTACCCGACGGTGACGTCATTGATAAACCAAACGAGTTTTGTAAGAGAACATATTATATATACTGTTTTTGACATAAATATAAGAAGAAAAGCAAGTGAAATGAGATCCTATAAAAGCATATTAAACTCACATCACATTGATAGAAAAACAATTATTCGTAAGTGGTGTACTCCACAACCAAACAGTTGAGAACAACCCGTAAGTACATTCGATGATTTAAACTTCCAAACTAGAGTCAATTTCAACAACTAAACAAACAAGTATCACCGATGGTACGTCAGGACATCAGGGGCGAAGCTTGGTTCTCGAATCGGATCGAGGTGGCCGGACTCAAATTTTTTTGATCGGTAGTGGCAAATCGGCGGGGGCCGGACTCAACCCGGACTCAATTTACCTACGAAAATCGTAAATTTCCATTACTGCGCCAAAAAACAGGGGGCAGGGCCACCCCTGGCCCCTATAACCATTCGCATGCATTACCACTCGCCACTAAAAAAAAGGGCGTCGATGAGTTCCATCAGCTGCTCGAACCACAGCCCACGTGGTCGCCGATATTCTACGTACGACACACGTACATCCCCCATCATTATTTTGTGTCCGACAGCACGTGACCCTAGTGGCGCCGTCGGTTTAAAAATCGCACGGCGACATATTGGGCACGTGTTGTTGGACGAAAGCCATTTGTTGATACATCCTAAGTGGAAGTAGTGGTGACAGGGTAGTCTAGTAATCTTATCATCATTAAATAAACTGTCCATGCAGACAGTGCAACCGCTCATGGTTGCGTGTGGTAGAAGGTGTGAAGTTTCACTTGTGAATTGCTTCTTTTGCACCTTCGCCATTGTGATCGTAGTCGTTGACTTAAATTAATGGTTTGTATGTATGTGTGGTATATATACACGTTTGTTGGTGTGGGTGTAAATCATGTGTATATGTATTTTATTATTTATTTATTAATGACGTGGTAATGTGGATTATATGTTAGCTTCGTCACCAAGAATTTGAAGGATTAGACAAGGTTACATGTCGGCCAATTTGAACATTTAATAAAAAAATAAAAAATAGTAGCAAGTTGTTTGGATGGGTAGAAGGGTAAATTTAATCGGGGATAGCTTATAAAACAAAACACAAATAAATAACAAGGGAAATTAGGTTTTAGTAATCCAAACTTTGCTTCGTTGGCTGGCTGGTAATAATCTATACCTAAGTAAGTCTCTACAATAGTTCCAACTTTCAAACAATGTTCCTATGACGATCCTTTTAATAACTTTCAAACTCTTTCAGTTTGAAAATTGATTAGTTCTTAGTTAACAAAAGCTCGTTAGAGGAAAATACTTTGAAAGTTGGGACTGTTGTTGGTAATTTCGTAAGTACAAATTATTTGCCGACCAACGAGACAAAGTTTAAATTATTATAATCCAATTTCTCTAGTAATAATGATGATAAATTAAAAGAAAAAAAAACACAACTGATGGATTATAAAGATTAATCGGTCCTTTTTTTATAGGAAAATCACGTGTTGCAATAAGGTTATTCAACGAGTAATTAAGCTCAACATATTTAAATTACTAATTGTACAACATTTATATAATTTTGGGTCGAATTTGTTTGAGCTTGACTTGTATTTTTTTCAATCGATCTAATTAAAATTTGAGCTAGCTGGACTCGGATTTAACTTGATCAGTAAGCTTGACTCAATTGCTTAATTTAGAATCAGAAACGAAAGTCCATAACCCATAAGATATAATTGATAAAATTATTAACATGAATAGCTTTAGATGGACTTTGAAAATGAGATAAAATAAAACACGGCTAAAGGGTAAGAATTTTAGATGTTTACATGCTAAAATATTTATCTAAGTTACTAGCTTGAGCCACCTAAAAACAAGTTAAAATGTATAGGTATTTATTTTCAAACTAAACTATATTGTTATCGCTTTCGTCAAAGCCGACATTTTTATATTAATGATAAGACGTATACTTCCATACTTCTGCAACGAACGTAAGTTGTACTATGTGCAACTTTGTTTCTACATGCTGAAATAATGTGTTCATCCTGCCTCTAGAATCTAGATATCCCTATCAATCAATAATCCATAAATACATTAATTTAGGTTATTCAAAACGTTAAATTATTTTGTGTTTGTTCTATTTCAGGAGCTCTTATTACCAACTTTAATAATTTTAAAATCATTCTTTTAAATAAACTAAATTACAAACAATTTAAAATTAGCTACAAGCTCAGCTTGAGCTCGCTTTAATAACTTAAACGAGCCAAAGCTCGGCTTGAGCTCAACGTGCCAATATTAATTAAATAGTAAGTATACTATATATAAAATAACAATAATAACAATATAAAATTTGTTTGGGCTCGTTTAGGCTCGCAGGCCTAAACTGTCATTGTATGATAAGCTCGAACTCAGACTCGATAACTAAATGAGTCATGTTTCAAGCTCGAGCTCAGGCTTGTTAAGGTTCGGCTCGTTCGAGCATTTTACTTATCCGATATCCTGACTAGCTCTCAAGTTGTTACGCATCATTTACCCTCCTATATATCCTATATATGACTTATAATTAGTAATTTATCACTATAAAGTGTCATCGTTCTAAGAGCATTCACATCCCCTCCACCAAATCTCATCCATCAAATTACACAAAAAACGCTACTTCACCCCTAAATATTCTCTCCTAATTAAAATAATAATACTTTTTTTCATACTTTTATCATTACATTTTCTCTCTCCTAACTCACAACTACTTACAAAAATATTAAAATATATATAGGGGTGAACATTAACTTTTCATATTTAGGGTGGAACAGTGCTTCCACCAAATATTTTCTCTCTCCTCCACTCACAACCACTTACACTCATCCAATATAATTTGATGGACACACTCACATACATTTAATGGATGGGATGTGAGTGCTCTAAAACGTCATAGTGTTCTACTTTAAAAGATTGAAACATAATATTTTACATGTTTTCATAAGTTATTAGTCTAGTTGCATTGTGTTTTCTTTCACAACCAATGATGTGGTTCAAGTTATTGCAAATGCATTGTTAGGAGTGAACTTTCTTTATCTATATCTATACTACTATATAATGCATTCTAGATGGGTAAGATAGTCATTTCATATTGATATAAATGGGTAACATTGTAATTTCATTTACATGTCAAGACAAATTTATTACAACTATTTCTACTTTATTAATGACATGACACAATTGATTTAATTTTAATAATCTGGTATGAAATTTGAGAACACCCCTTCATATTACTTTAAACCTTACATCTACTCAACGCTCCTTCTGTTTATATGGATCGTCTACATTTCTTTCCATATATTTTAATGTGTACCCATCGTTGCTTCATAGCTGCCATGTTTTGGCTTCTCCCTCACCAACCGTCGCTGGTCAACACTCTGCCTTTCATTGTAAAGGAACACCACATATTTTGAAAACCATCTCTAATCCAATCAACTCATTCTTACATCCAAATAGTTTTAACGGTAATCATTGAAACCAATTGAAATCGATCATTAAAGAATCATATGTTCTGCACACTTGCACACAGAATACGATTTCGATTTAGGGAACCCCAATATGACTTCTGTGATTGTTCTTCGTATGTTTGATTTGCTTCTATTTGTGATTCAATTCCTTTGTTTTTCAAAATATGATTTGGTTGATGAGTATTCTTGTTGACCGTGTGCTTTGTGTTAATTAATTGGTTAGGTAGCAAGTTTTAATCTTTTCTGGTTCCGCCAAATTCTACACTGGTATGTTTTCCATTTGAATTTTCATGCCTATCTACTTGCTTATTGATTTACTTTCTTGTTATTTATTCTCACTTTGCTTCCATTTGTGTTCTTGAAAATCATTGTATTTGATTCCTAATTGAACGTTTGATCAAATCAGGTAATGTATAAGACTTGCATCAATAGACTTTTCGCTTTATTTATTGAATTTAAATTTTTTACGACTGTGGGTTGATCAGGAAACAAGGATTTAGAGGTTATAGAGAGGAGCTGGATATATATGCTGAGGTACTAAATAATGTTCTATTGCACATTTGCACTATACTTCTATACATTGTACTGGGGAAGTTATCAATTGAAGGTTATTTGTGATTGCGGGAAATAAGGATTTATAAATGTGTGCTGATTATTATTATTTTTTTTTTTTAATGAACACTCGTTGAAATTTATTTTTATCGTTAATGTGTATCACTAGAGATAGTGTATTATGAGATGTGATATTTCTATTTCTTATCTTGAAGTTGCTTTTGTTAATTTTTATTTTGTATTATGTATACTTTTATGCTTAGTTGTGTCATGTTGTATTAATTTATTTGTTTATGTGAACTTTGCATCAAAGAACCTTATTCTTGCTGGTGTGAAGTCTGTCACATTGCATAATGAGGTAGTTGTCGAGTTGCGGGATTTATCTAGCAATTTTATTTTCATGGAGGGTAATCTTGGAAAGAACCGAGCCCTTTCTTTTATCAACAAAATGCAAGGACTGAACAATTCTGTTGTTATCTCTAAATTAACAACTAAACTAACTATTGAGCAGTTGTCCGAGTTTTAGGTAATTTAGTATGTGGCTTGTTTGTTGGTTTTGAGTTTTGAGTATTGTTACTTTTGAAACTTGCGTATTTTATGATGCAAAAGTGCCATATCTCATGTTTTTTTGGTTGATGTCTACTTTTTATTTTTATCCTTTTTAACCATCACACTTTTATCATCCGCAATTGTCCACAATTGTTATATGGGAGATTTTTGTTTGGCTTATGTTTACATTTATTTTGAAACATGTTCACGTATAATTATGTTTAGTTGATTTCTATGTTTCATTGTTTACTTTTTACACTATATCACTTTTATCCACAATTGTTCATTCTGACAATTTGTTTGGTATACGTTTCATTCTGTTTTTTCTTTTACATTTATGATTTATCTCACTTTTATCCGGAATTGTTCATTCTGACATTTTTGTTTGGTATATGTTTAAATCTATTTTTTTTTATATTCACAGTTTAAAAACTAAGCATGAAGTACCTTGCGGATGCTTTATAATTTGCATATTTGAATCGGTACATAATCTTTAAAATGTCAGATATTGCTTAACATGGCAAGCATGATTAGAAATAAGATTATCAACTCGAAAAAAAAAAAGAAAAGAACTTTACTATTATTTAACTCAACTTTATCTTAATAAATTAATTAAGTAATCAATTTTTAAAATAATAAGACTTATATTTAGTTACTATATATTTTTTATTATTTAAAATTTCGAATATTACAATTATAAACGTAACAACCAAACGTTGTGCAACCCCGTCGCAACACGCAGATTCCTACTAGGGTTTATAAAGATCGATAGAAACAAGTGTTGCATTCCAAATTCTTTGGTTGTTTCGTTTGACAGAAATAAGAATTTACTTTGAAAATGAATTTATGATATGGATGAAGCAGAAGATATGGCAAGTTGAAAGCCAAAACGGAAAAAAAAAAAAAAGAACAAAATTTTATTATTATGTTATTACTTTACTCAACTATCTCTTAATAAATTAATTAAGTTATCAATTTCTAAATAATTAGACTTTTATTTAGTTTACTATATATTCTTTACTAGTTTGTACCTCGGGAGCGTCCCGGGTTAAGAAATCTAAGTAAAGTGAATAAAATTAAAAGTATCTAAACTATAAAAAATGACATCTGCCAATATATGATTAATGAATATTATTATTATTTTAAACAAATCTTTGCCATAAGTTATCATATTCTAGTATAAAAAAAAGGTAATTGGGTCGGGTATCACCTAATCCCAGGCCCGACCCAAACCCACAATTTTTTTTAAACTAATTCCAAACCTGACACAATACATGTCGGGTTACAAAAAAATAGTCGTTTTTTTTTCTCTGTTTTTTATATAGCACTATGGTACTCGTTGGAAAGATAATAAAACGCTCGTTAATTTGGTGTAATTTTTTTCTTTAAAAAATCTCGTATATAAAAGATATTAACATTTAAAAGTTATGAGAGGAAACATGAGAGAGAAAATAATAAAGTTTTAATATTTACATTTTGTAGATTAGGTATTTAATAGATTATGTTAAACCATATTTATTCCTTTTTTTAATTGGTCTAGAATTGCCACATCACATCCTATGTGGCATCTCTCAAAATAGAGATTGCATAATATTATGACATGTCATTAAAAATGCTTTGATTTATTATATATATAGATATAGATATAGATATAGATTATTTAAATTTTTGAATATTACAATTATAAACGTAACAAACAAGCATCATACAGTCCCGTTGCAACGCGCAGGTTCCTGCTAGTATTTATAAAATCTTCACCATTCAATGCTTTAGCATTTTAGGTTGTTACTTTCTTTAAACATTTTGGACGTTACAATGTATAAACAAAATTGAGAAAGTATTGTATAAAAAGTTTCTTAATATAAAAAGGATTAGGTTATGTACCCGTGTGATACACGGGTTGAACAATTTAAATTATATATATTATATATAAATTTAAAATATAATTAAGAAAAATTAGATTACATATTTCATTTAAAATATAAAAAAAGTTGTCTTTACAACCGAAAAAATATTAAATATTCATTAGCCCCTAAATGATTTATTGTAAAAAACATTTTTATTCATATAAAACTTTTTTCAAACATTCCAAAATATATCTTCTATACCGTGGCTATTACCTTATAAGACTGCATATACAACATGTGAGCGTTGGATTTTATCTAAAACAGGATTACACGATCATACAAGTCACAAATCTAGGTGCGGAAACCCTAGATCTGAACAAATTGATAAGATACAAATAACGACACAATCAAGATCATTTTCAATATCATTTTCATAGATTAACTTTCAATCAATAAGCATTTACAACTGTTTATGTTAATCTAGAATCACACAGATAATCTCTCAAAAACACTCCTAAACCTGATCTGAACCTGGACACAAATGACAACTCTCTTTCATAATCAAAAACTCAAAATCTATATATAGGCACTGCACATTCGCCCCTTACAGATGGTCGAATGTGAGCTTTTTCCACATTCGCCCACTGCAAGTGGTCGAATGTGTTCTTCATTCCATGTCCAATCTTCCTTCGTCCAGATCACATCTACCTTCGCCCCTTTCTGATTACCTTCGCCCATATTATTTACATTCGCCCCTTTCAAGTCACTTTCGGCTATCCACTAACATATGTTAATTATGTATATCCAATCCTTAGTCGCAAAACGCATCAACAAACTCCCCCTCGACTATTGATTGGATAGTTTTCTTTGATAGTCCATCGTCTTGTTCAACAGTTTGATTCTGAGCTGCTTCTTCTGCTCAGAGGTCATTGGCGGCTCGAAAGTTTTCTTCACAGGCTTTGACACATTAGCGATCTTCACAGTCTTGCCAAGTTTACCCTCCAAGTTGCTTCCTGCATTTATATCGTATGCAAAACAAACTCCCACAACTTGAGTATACTTTCTCGCTTGAGCAAAGTCGTTGGGTTCATAGTATATCGGATTAAAGAACAACATGATGATGTCTTCGAATGTGCAATTTATCAGCCACATAGGATCAAATACATGCACATGCTTGTATTTATCCTTTCCATCCCTCAACACGATCACTGCTTCTGCCTTCCTCCAATCGTAATACCAGAATATGAAATCAGCACTGAAATGCTGTGGCATTGGCATCAACGGTATCTTTCTCATCACATTTGGTGCTTTATATATCAAAGTCACACGCTTCATATTGGTTTGTGGATCAATATCCCTATGCTCTTTTCTACGGGGATATTGAGGCTTGAACCTGTTCCATCTTGTGCGACTTTCCCAAACCAATTTGTCTGCGCACCAACCGACATGCGATCCATTTACCTCGGCACCTGACATTGGGAATCTGCATAAGTCTCTCACCGCCCAGTACGGTAGAGTAAGCAAATCACAGAATCTGTTGAAATACAGAATTCCGGTTTCCCATTTCGCAGCAATACACTTCAGTCTGCCTAGATAAGTCCACCCAAGAGCTCTGCCTTTGAATTTGGCATTATGAAATCGATAAAAGTTACCTTGAGCTTCAGGTTTAGGTCGGTTCTCATCCATTTCCTTCAACTTCTTCATGTAATTCTTCAACTCATCAGACTGGTTAGAAGAATCTTTCTTTTCATTACCAAACACCTTGTCTACAAACTCTTCGCTTCTTTTCTTTGCTTTTTGTTTCGCTGACTTATTTGGTATCTCTGTGAAGTCAGGAAATACTTCATTCTCATCTTCTTTTCTGAAATACTGGGGAAACTCTTCATGAGTAATATCTTCAATTTCAACTTCATTGTTTTCTGGAGTCTGTACATCATCTGAATGACTTCCCATATCCTTTTCAGGAATATCAGGAATCGATTCATCCATCATAAACTCCTCAAACGTCTTTCCTACCCTCTGTGCGAGACCATCTAGTATTTCTTTCGCCACAGATGCAGGTAGTTCCCCTTCTTCAAGATCTGGATCTTCATATTCCAGCTCATATCTCAAATCATCAGTCTGGAATATTTCAGCGAAGCATCCAGTGAACTCAATGGTCCACTCTCTCTTTTCCAACATATTCTTGTATATCTGTTTAGCATCATCAGACAGAGATCTCACCTTTTCGTTCCAGAAGATACTTTCATCCGAATCTACATTCCCACCTTTCTTCTTGGAACTCGATTCTCCAGTATCTTTCTTCTTCTGCGGTGTTCTCTTCTCATAACTAAACTTAGAAGTATCATCTCCTTCATCATGATCACTTCCACTGCTAAACTCATCACCTTTCTTTTTCCCTGTACCTTCAGCATCGTCATCATCATCATTGTTGTCATCATCATCATCATCATTGTCATCATCACTTTTATCCGATCCATCATCATCCTCATCTTCATCATCTTCTTTCTCTGATTCAGAATACTCATAATCAACTTTCTGTTCATCTTCTTCTTCATCTTCTTCACCCTCTTTCAACTGGGGTGCTCTGCTTTACAGCTCTTCAATCAAACCACAAAGACGTTTGTTTTCTTTCTTTAACTCTTTGTTATCAGCCTTGATCAGTTTGATCTTGTTCTTGTTTCTATCACATCTTCTTTCAAGCTTCTCATTCTTAGCTTCAATCAGTTTAATCTTATCATTAATATCATCCTGATTTGATTTCGAAGCAACTACAATTTGGAGCATCTTCTCCTCATTCTGCTTGAACTTAGTGATCTCAGCTTGTTGAGCAATCAACATCTTCATCATGTCCTCCATCTTCTTATTGACTTGTTTCATAACATCATCATCAACAGTCACTTTCTTTGACTTTGATCTGGAGGGCTCAACTTCAACAACTTTCTCCTTTTGAGGCTTCCTAAACATATCGAGCACTTTATCCATATCGATATTGAACTGATCGATTGGTAAAGTCTCTGCCTCTTTCGCTTTCTTCTGCTTCTTGGCAACTGGTGAAGATAGCTTAGAAGGTGTTCCAGCATCGGGTAATCTCTTTCCCTTCAACAACTGAGCCAACTCTTTTTCTCTCAGTTCTTTCACACTTGATTTCTTTGCCATAGTCTTTTGTTTCTTTGTCTTCTTAGGCAAATTCACAACTACTGTTTCTCCAACACTCAACTCAGCTAAATCAACTCCCAAACCTTCATCTTCAACCGATTTCTTTCGTCTCTCAGCTTCTTCAATCGACTGGTTCAATAATTCAGACTCACCAACCATAGTGGCCTTACGTTTGGTGGTCCTCACGTTCTCGTCATCAGAATCCCACTGTTCATCAACCTCAGTCTCTTCTGAATCTACAGACTCTTCATCCACCAAACCCGATCCTTTCTTCGCCGTCGATTTCTTTCTAGCAGCCTGTTGCTTGGTGCTTCCCTGATCAATAGCCTTTCCCTTGCCCTTCCCTTTGGCTCCAGGATTGACTACTTGACGCTTCCGCTTAGTGCTTGAATCAGCATACACTAAGGGATCATCATTGTCTGAGTCACTCTCATCATGTCTAGCTTTATTCTTGCCTGGATCAGTGTAATCCGGACGAGCCAAAGCCCCAAATAACCTCCTGTTAGGTGGCTTCTCACTGTCAGCTACACCCTTATAACCTTTCATCCTCATCAAGGTTCTAATATTCATGTGATCTTGACCTAGGATCATAGTCGGATCCTTTTTCAACATTGGATACTTGTAGTCAAAGATCATCATTAGAAACCTCGGATACAACATAAACTTCTTAAACTTTATACCCTTCAGCATCTCCAGCATGTGATCAAGGATCATCCCAGAAACATTAAATGGTTTGTTAAGTGTCAACGCAACCATTAAAGAACTCAAACTCTTTCTCATCACGTCATAACCACCACTAACACATCCAAAGACATGAATCAGCACATGTGCAAAGTACTTATACTGCACTCCCAGCTTCCCTTTATACATCGATCCGTCAGTGATAGGACCTTTGTATTTCATCCTTAAGAAGCACGCCTTCTGTTCTGTCCACGATAACTCCCTGGGATCCTCACTGTCTTCAAACTTAATCTGTAATGCCTCCCGAATGTCAGCTTCAGTCAAGAACATCTCCATCTCCTGAATCTTGCTCTTGATGATAGTCTGATTCTCCCAGTAGTCATACTTAGCGTTCTGATAAAAATCTTCAATTATGTCCTTGTAAATGATGGTTGGTGTGGCTAGAGCATGTACAATCCTGCTCCTCTTCAGAAAATCAATAATCCCTGTAAACTCCGTGTTCTTCTCAACGTCTCCTAGATACGCGCAACAGTTGTGAGATCGTTCGAAAGGCCAACTGCTCGGAGTAGATGTTTCAGCTACGGGGACTGGATCTTGAACTGTGATCTCTGCTGGAGTCTCAACATTCACTGCTGGTGATTCAATATTCTCAGGTTGTTCAGCCATCTGCACATGAAAATCAATAAAACGCGTCAAAACACAAAAACGACAAAAATATAAAAATTTTGGTCAAAGACATCTGCACATTCGCCCATTTTGAAACTGGCCGAATGTGGGAATAACTGGTCGAATATGAACATATATGGACGAAAATGAAAAAGTTTCTGATTAAAGTCACTTTCGTCCGGTTTGAAAGTACATTCGCCCAAACATTTTCACCTTCGCCCGGTTTTTGAACCGAAGGTGGAACCTGTTTTCCCCCAAAATTTGAAAAATTGCCATTGTTGATTTTAACATGTATTTTTGATTCTAATGTATACTAACATGTCCGACTAACACTCGTTTATAACCAATTTTATCAAATAATCAGTTTTCATTGGTTTTTAAGTGGAATTAGGGTTCGTCTGTGTTCAATTGATCAAACTAGCATCTAGACATGTTATAATCCTAATTCCTTCTACACTCTCCCCCTAAAACCTATGAAAAATGATCAGCTATCAAAAACAAACATCAAACATCATCAAAAATCCCAAAACTTGAAACCCTAAGTCGTTTTCAGAAAACGATCAAGACTGATCTGTTTTGATGTCCATTACCTGCAACAGTAGTCTTAAAATGATCAGAAATATCAAGGGAACAAAACACTGAATCGTAGAAAACACAAGCAACAAGGTCTGGTATGACACAAATTTTTGAAAAATTTCAGAATGAAGGGTTCGAAGGTGACAGACTTATATATAGGGATCCACGTTCGCCCGTATGAAATGGTCGAAAGTGGGTTAAAGCCACATTCGCCCCTAGTTAAAGACCCGAATGTGAACCTGCTCCACCTTCGCCCCTATTTAAAGACCCGAAGGTGGAATGTGTACCCGGAAGTGGAAATTACACTCGGAAGTGTAAATATCCACCTTCGCCCAAAACAAAAACGGTCGAACTTGAAGATTTTTCCACATTCGACCCATTTAAGGGGCGAATGTGAAATGGAAAAATCTGAAAATTTCGCCAAATCACGAATTCGAATCCCGTTCAACATTTTTCAATCCGTTAAACTTCCAAAACTCAAATTTTCACATTTTGAATGTTACAAAGACCAGATGGTGTTATCAAATCTCAGAAATTGACCATCAAGCATCCCCGGATATCAAAAATAAAGCAGAAATGCAAATCTTTTGGATTTTCTGAAATTTTTATCAAAACACACCTAAAATCTTTTTGGATTTTGTAACTTTTTGACAATAAAAGTAAAATGCGACAAATTAAAATGCATCAAAGTAAATGAAAACAGTAAACATTTTGTGATTTCCGGTAAGAGGATCATATCAGTTTTCTGAGAAATCTGAACACAGCGTTGATCTAGTTCAATATTATCATAAGAAACAATATGTGATACTGCAATTGCTGATATTGTGGTCCACATAAGCTCACATGCAGTCAATTATGCAATGCTTTAAAATGATACGAATTAGATGTATTAGACTAACACATTGTGGTTCCCACACACACGACATACTCCCGTATCAAGAAGTAATTTGCACAAAGACTCATTGTAAAGCGTGATTATGCTTTCGTTGTCTGTAATTGTACAAGATATAATGCATAGAGGTATACAGGTCAGCAAATTAATGCAGCAAAGTAACATATGCACCATACCAGGTTGAGGACTAATATTAATCATGATTTGCATCAATGATCAATACGATATTATAGATAATCTTTGATCATCATATAACATGGAAAGTTCCTCAATTCGGTAACTTTAGGTTTTGGCATAAAGCTCTTTTATAAAGACATCCTGTCTGATCTAGGTCCGTAATGACTTACAGCAGAAGATCAGATAGACTATCCCCAGACAACTAATAACATAACGACCCTAAACCTCCGAGTTTTGTACAAACACCCTATCAAACGAAATTACGGTACTAAGACCATATGCCCATGAGGTGTTCATCCACAAACGCGTAGTTTGTTATGTTTGTATCACTAATGCACGCAATATAGTCTACGAAGCCTATCAGCATATCACACGTAATCAACATACGTCGCATTAAACTATACAATTCTTTAGCCTGTGTCAGATCCCCACTGATGTACTATCATTTCCTCTTTTTATCCAGGAAATCATTTTGGGTTTTTCTAATTTTTAGGTATTTTGAAAATTTTTCAATGTTTTTGGTTTTTCTGATAAAATGACTCCCCCTAAAATAAAGAACATATTTTTGGGTTTTTAATTTTTCTGAAAAACAAAACAAAAATTTTAAAGAAACAATCCACTTGAAAGCATCAACTTCTTTGAGGATTAAACAACCCTCTCGAAAGCATCAACTTCTTTGAGGATTATGATAGTAAAGAGAAATTCCCAATTAGCAAAGAGAAATTCCCAATTAGCAAAAATTTAAAACTAAAACTAAAAACTAAAAATGATACACCGAGGAGCCGATTAGTCCTGTTTTTCCTTTATATTGTTTACTTTCAAAAGATATTCAAAGCGGGATCTGTCAAAAGCTTTTGTAAACAAATCTGCACGTTGGTAGTCAGTATGGATTTTGACCATGTCAATCAACTCCTTAGCATAACAATCACGGATAAAATGATATTTAATCCGGATATGTTTAGCTTTAGAATGATTTTCAGTATTTTTAGTTAATGCAATTGCGGCTTCGTTGTCACAGTGTATAGGGGTTTTAAGAAACTGCAAACCGTAATCGACCATCTGTTGTTGGATCCAGAGCACTTGCGAACAGCAACTCGAGGCTGAAATGTACTCGGCTTCACATGTAGACAGTGCGACGGAAGTCTGTTTCTTGCATTGCCAGGTAATTAACCTGCTCCCTAAAAACTGACAACCGGCTGTTGTTGATTTGCTGTCTTTGTCACAGCCGCCCCAATCTGCATCACTAAAAGCAATAAAATCAAAATCATCATCATTAGGGTACCAAAGTCCTTTTGATGGACAACCCTTCAGATATCGAAGGATACGCTTGACCGCCGTCAGATGACTTTGTTTCGGCTTCGATTGGTAGCGAGCACAGAGACACGTTGCATACATAATATCTGGTCGAGACGCTGTCAAATACATCAGAGATCCGATGATTGCTCTGTATGTAAATGGGTCTGTCAGCT
This sequence comes from Ambrosia trifida, assembly GCA_028751855.1. Classification (NCBI taxonomy): domain Eukaryota; kingdom Viridiplantae; phylum Streptophyta; class Magnoliopsida; order Asterales; family Asteraceae; genus Ambrosia; species Ambrosia trifida. The sequence continues at coordinate 28,382,074 of CM054126.1, forward strand.
CCCCCTTAGCGTCGACTCCAATCCCGTGATTGGGTTGAATCGGGGTATCCATCGGCTTAGAGTCCTCCATCTGGAATCGGCTCAAGATGTCGGCTACGTATTTCGTCTGGTGAATGAAGATCCCGTCGGGTCTTTGATCCACCTGTAAGCCGAGGAAAAACTGCATTTCTCCCATAGCGCTCATTTCGAACTTCTCCTGCATAACAGTTTCAAATTCCCTGCACAAGAGTTCGTTAGTTGAACCAAATATAATATCATCAACGTAAATCTGTACTAGAAGCAAGTCATCTCCCGTCTTCTTCGTAAAGAGGGTACAATCGACGAGGCCGCGCTTGAATCCTTTGGAGATGAGGTATGTACTTAGCTCCTCGTACCACTGTCTTGGAGCCTGGTGCAAACCATATAAAGCTTTGTTCAGCACGTAGACCTTGTCCCGGTGGATTGGGTCCTCAAAGCCTGGTGGCTGCCCGACATAAACCTCCTCCTTGACTTTACCATACAGAAATGCGCTCTTGACGTCCATTTGATAGACTTTGAATTTCTTATACGAAGCAAACGCTAGGAACATCCGAATAGCTTCCATTCGTGCTACTGGTGCATAGATTTCATTGTAATCAATTCCTTCAATCTGATGGAAACCCTGCACAACCAATCTGGCTTTGTTCCTTACAATAACTCCACGATCATCCTTTTGCACTTAAACACCCACTTAGTGCCAATTTTCTTTCGTCCCGGCGGCAAATCTGTGAGCGTCCAGACTCCCAATTTCTGGAATTGCAATAACTCTTCCTGCATTGCCTCAACCCAGGCATCTTCTTGCAAAGCGTCTTTGTATGTCCTAGGCTCTACCTGCGACACATAACATGCAAACGACCAATCATTTTGGCTACCAGATTTCTGAATTTTGGCATACAATGCTAAAGCACCAAAACTCTCTGGCGAATTAACGCTTTTAAGCTGCCCTCTGGTCATCACTCCACTACCAGGATCACCGATTACTTGCTCCAGCGGGTGAATACGATGAATCCGAGATTCCGGATTAACAGGTACAATCACTCCCGTCTGAGCAGTCAAGTTCTCTACAGCATCCTGATCATGACCCGTGTTAGACGATGAAGCAACGTCTGGATTTGGAGTTGGGTTCACAGTTTGCTCTTCTAAATCTTCTGCGTTTTCAAGAACGGCTTCTTCAAATTGTTCATCTTCAGATTCTGAAGTGTCTAATGAAGTTGAAGCTTCTTGAAACAACTCTTCTTCTTGTGTAGGAGCACTGGTATCACTAGAAGCTGGTGGGGGGTTTACGGTGATTGGACGCATCAATGGTGAAGTTGCCGCGTTTTCACACTCGTAAAGTAATCTAATCACAGCTTCTTCAACCAGGCTATCTAGGTTGAATGATTCAAAGAAATCTTTGTAATCAAACATCCAATCAGGGCCCGTGCCTTGCAAATTTTGTGTGTATCGTTGAACTTCCACGTTTGTCCAATCCTCCACTTGACGAGTTCGCTTGTTGAATACCCGTTTGAGCGGGGTTGCATATCCAACAAAATAACCCTCTTCAGCTTTAGGACTAAACTTCTCGCTTGGATTCAACATCGTACATGGCGCCCCAAATGGTTCTAGATACTCTAAATTGGGCTTTCGTCGGTGTAACAGCTCATAAGATGTTTTTCCAAACTTCTTCACTGTCAAAACCCGATTTAATGTATAGTTTGCTGCATAAATCGCCTCATTCCAGAACATTACTGGAAGATTTGAGTCAGCGAGCATTGTTCTTGCAGCCTCAATCAGAGTCCTATTCTTTCTTTCAGCAACACCGTTCTGTTGCGGGGTATACGGAGCTGAATATTCATGATGTATCCCTTTGCTTTCACAAAGTTCATCCATCTTTGCATTTTTAAACTCCGTCCCGTTGTCACTCCTGATCCTTTTAATCTTCAAATTGTAGATATTCTCCAGCCGAGTGAACAGAACTTGTAGGTTGGTAAAGGTGTCGCTTTTGTTCTTCAAACACATCACCCATGAAAATCGTGAATAGTCATCAGTGACGACTAAACAATAAAGCTCTCCAAGATGACTTTTGCGCTTGACCGGTCCAAAAAGGTCCATGTGCAATCGCTCAAGCGGCATCTCAACAGAGTTAACTTTCTTCAGTTTATGGGATTGTCTGTGTTGTTTTCCTTTCATGCAGCTCACACACTTGTCGTTCAGATGGAAATGTTTCACGTTTACTCCATCGACAAGTCCATTTCTCACTAACTGATTCATTTTCCTCAGATGAATGTGCCCCATCCTGCGGTGCCACATTATCGATTCTTTTTCAGTCGCCTTGGATAGAAAGCATGTTATCTGTCCCTGTGGTGTCATCGCCTTGGACATATCAAGAATGTAAAGATTGTTGACTCGAGGTGCCATCAACATAACCCACTCCTTTGGAATCTTGAAGCCCGGTTTGAGGATGTAGCAGGATTTGTCATCAAAATGCACAGAAAATTGTTTGTCGCATATTTGACTGACGCTCAACAGATTATAGTCTATCTGCTTGACATAAGATATCCGCTCGAAAGTCACAATCCCGTTACTCACGCTTCCTTCCATCGTGATATAACCTCCTTTATTTCCCGCGAACGCAACATATCCTCCATTAATATTCTTCACATCAAACAGCAACGCCAAATCCCCCGTCATGTGGCCTGAAGCTCCACTATCAACAATCCAGAGACTGCTAATAGGGCCAACTGAAGCTCCCTGCACACAAAAAGTAAACATTTAGATCTTTCGGGGGACCCAAGCCTGAGTCTTGGGCCTTTGAACTTTGGCTTTCAAAGAATCATTCTCAAAGACTTTTTCAACAACTTTTTGTTTTGAATCAACCGTTTTCTGATTTTTCAAAACAGTTTCACTTATCTCACTCACCTTTGACGTAGAGGCTCCTGGAGAACCATTAGGTGTCCAAGATTGTTCAGACCTTTTGAGAATACGAATTTGAGATTTTGGTTTCTCAACAGGTTTCTGAACATTGTTACTAAAAGTAACTTTCTTAGCAACCTTATCTGAATTAACAGACTTAGGTCCAACATTTGACTTGACAATTGGTTTTTGTGGAACCTTTTGTCTATCAGCTGTTGTGTTCACCACTGGTTTTCTCCAAGATTGTTCCATTGCAATCCGATTCCTCCGATCATAAAGAAATGGACGGTTGTTCCTCATTTGAAAATTATTTTGATTATGAAAATGTTGTTGTTGAGGAACATTCCGTCTATGCGGTGGAATATAATGATCAATCGGCTTTTTCATGGAATTCTTAACCTCAACCTCATGTCTTTTGTGCCTTACATATGGACACTGAGCAAGTAAATGCCCGCGTTCTCCACATTTAAAGCATTTTCTATATTCCTCAAACACATAATGAGCATTTGGTGAAGCAAATGATCTTACAGGAAATTGATCATTATATTGTTGATTTCTTAAACTCTCAGGAAGTGGTCCTTTCGAGTAAGAAGGTTCATGAAAACCATTTGCTTTATCATCTGGTCGAATGAACTCAGTGACATGTATTTTTGGCTCTTGAGGAACTTCTGAAAACAGTTTCTTTAAGATTTCTGGTGGAATTTCATTGGTTCTCTCATGTTTTGGAAACCATATTGTGCTTTCTTGCCAGATTTTATCAAGTTTAGAATAGTTAACGTTTCTAATCGGAAATTCCTCATCAGCAATGATTTTATCGGATCCTTCCATCCGATAAAACACCTTTACAGGTTTGTCACTTGGTTTATTCAGCTCATTCTTTTCAATCACATTCTTAACATCATTCTTTTTCTTAACATCAATCTTTTCAGACTTTTTATCATGAATAGCCTTTGCCATCGGATGAACATGATCAGATGGTGACACTGGTTCAGTAGTAATGATGTGATTTTCTTTTGGAATCTCACATTCATTAACAGATTTATCACTACCAGTATCATCATTTTCTGAGTCAGAACTATCACTCTCAGCATAAACACCCTCATTGTTCAAGCCCAAAATCGGTCTCACATCGGAATATGGATCACCAATACTCGAGGTATTAGATTCCATATCTGATAATGAGTCTGATTTCACCGAACTCTCCGGTATAACTTGATGATAGTTATGGTTCTCAAAAAGAACCGGAGATGGTACAGACTTGTAGTTGGTGGTATTATCATCAATGATATGATCCACGACATAAGCAACATTCTTATAACTTTCCAGTTTCTTGTTAACTTTTTCAGCAAAGCATTTAATGGCAGCCATTTCCAACTTGGTGTTTTCAATTTCATTGATATAGTTGTTTATGGCCAATTGTTTCAATGACAAAGTGTTTTTCAAGTCGGAAATGTCCTTTTTATAGCCATCTAACACTTTGTTAAAAGCATTTAACTCTTTGCGAGTAGATTGACAGTTTTGAATAGCACTATCACGTGAAATTCGGAGTTGTTTATTCTCCTCTGTCAATCTATCACAAGTCCCACAGTATTTATCACTCATGACATCAGTGCTAGATTCAGAACTTACAGGTTTTGGCGGTTCGGTCATGGCCATCAAAGCAAAATGAGCTTCCTTTCCAGTGAAAAACTTGGAATAGTCGATCTTGGTGAAAGCATCATCAGCTATGCACGACTTCCTCGTCATCAAAAAGTCAGCTTCTGCCAGCAACTGATCAATATCATCATCCAAAGAATCAACACTTCCCTCTGTGTCTGATTCGCTCTCACAATCTGAATAGACTGATTTACACTCTTCGGGAACATCAGAGACTGAATCAATCACCATCCCAGAACTATTCTCCTCAGCCTTAACCTCAACAGGTTCATTCTCCACTTCCATCTCTGTCTCAGAATCATCACTTTCACTCTCCTCAGTTTCTTTCTTCTCATCAACTGCCACCGACTCTTCCAAATCAACCTGATAAGCAACACATGCCACATTCCCACCAGTAGTTACTTCTTCAACTCCTATTTGCATACCCGACCAGTCAAACCTCTCATCCTGCTGAGTTACCAAAGCTTGGTTCTGACTCGCATTCTGTTGAGTCTCAGTAGGTGTAGTGATAGGTACAACTGTTCGGTTTGGGTGATTAGGAGATTGGTTTTGAATCTGGTTTTGAGTGTTTGGTTGTCTGTTTTGGTTGTTAAAGTTTCGGTTCTGGTAGTTGTTGTTGGTTTGGTAAGAAACTTGGTTTTGTTGACGGTTCTGGTAGTTTGCATTGAAAGGGTTTCGATTACCTTGTTTAGGTGGCTGGGTGCATTCCCTTTTGAAGTGTCCTTTCTCTCCACAATTAAAACATGTAACCTTCTCCTTGTTGAAACCATAGGTTGTGTTGGGAGAAGTTTCCAAGTCAGTCCTTCCAGTTTTCTCGATGAATTCTGTTGCTCTTCTCATTATACTCGCAAAAGCCCATTGAATGTCAATGAGTTCCATCTCTTCTTTGTCTATTTGTGCGTAGTCTTCGTTGGTCAAGTTGTTGTTCCCAATCTGACTAGCAACCAAACCATTGTAGGATGAAACCATTGCTGAGACTAATGCAATGTGTTGCTGAGCAACCTCCACAGTCATATTTCCCAAATTGGATGTATCCAAAACCACTGGTTGTTTATGTTGAGTAACTTGGTTTGCTGGTTGTTGTGTTTGGTTAGCGGTGTAAAAACTAGCTTGTTGCATTGGAGAGATTGGTGAAATGTATGAACTGTATTGTGGTGGTGTGTATGATGGTTGTGAGTAGGAATTGTATTGTGGTGGTGTGTAGTTGGTGGTTGGTTTTGATGAATCCATGACGTTGGAAATACATGCAACATGTGGTGCAACGCTTCCAGAGCTCGAGTTTCCAGCTGAAACTGAAGTGCCTCCAAAATACAAACTTGGATTCTGAGGAATCTGCGACCTTCTAGCTTTCCTCCTATCCTCCAACTCTTTGTTCTCCAGCTTTTCAATAAACTCTGAAATGGTCCAGAATTGATAAGCATCTTTCTCTCTGAGTACCTCCACATGCTGATCCCATTGTGGTGGTAAAGCATCTGCAAACTTATCCACCTGCTTAGTCATTGGAATCTGTACACCATAGCTAGACAATTCAGACAATAAATGCATATATCTCGGAGTTAGTTCTTTCAAAGTTTCATTATTAATAAAAGAAAAATTATCAAACTCTTTGACTAATTCCTCCATTCTCAGACTCCTGGTCTTCTCGTTACCATCATGCTTCCTCTTCAGCTTATCCCAAAGCTGCTTTGACGTAGTACATGTCCCAAACTGATGCAACAGATCACTTGTGATCGCCTGTGTCAGTTGAGAGAACGCCTTCTTCTCCACCACGTATTTCTTCTTTTCATCCTCAGTCAAGCTCTCCAGAGGAATCAACTCACCGGTATTCTCCAGAATCGGTGCTGTGTATCCTTTCACAATCATGCTCCATGCCTCAGCTCCTTCAACTCCCATGCCTTCCAGATGGATCTTGAACATGGTGTGCCACTGGTTATACTCTTGCATATCCATGAGCTTAGGTGGCCGAGTTCCACTACCTGTAGACAAATCCTTAATCAAGGTAGAGATAGCATTAGTGGTTTGAGTATTTACCGCCGCTGCAGCTACTCCCCAATAATCTGATTGTAATGCCGGATGTGCTACATTCTGAGGCATCGTGCTCGTTGTTGTCATGTAGTTAAGTGGTTGTGAGGATTGCGTGTTCGTCTTTTGAGCTGCCACTGTCCATGGGTCCATTGTCTGCTGTTGTGGTTGTGTTGGTGCTGATCCCGAAGTAGTTTGAAAACGCCACATGATCACAATCTGAAAATCTCAACACTTAGAAAAATTTTTCAGCAAAAATCCTTAGGTTCGCCCAAAAATAGTACTTTCGTCCAAACTATCCTTGGTTCGTCCAAAATGTCACACTCTCGTCCCTTCTATCTTACTTTCGTCCCTTTGGATCTACTTTCGTCCAAATAGTAACAACCGAAGGTGGATATAACCAGAATGTAACCACAGAATAATACTATTTCACGTTCGCCCAAATCAGAACGGTCGAAGGTGAAAATTACCACCCGAATGTGAAAAGTTTCAGTAAGACTTTCAGGTTCGTCCACTCAAAAACTCAGGTTCGCCCACTTTTTGTCAGGTTCGCCCACAACAATCAGTCCAGGTTCCAGGTTCGCCCAAAATCAGCAGATCTCATTTTTGAAAAACGGTTATTGTTTGAAAAACGGTTAATTTGATCTCAGATTTTTAAAAGTTCTTGGATTTCAATGATCTTAATCAGGTTATGTTTCGGATTTGATTTGGAACAACTTTAAGTCTTGGAAAACTTGAATTCGACTACAAATTCACCTTTAAATCGATAAAAAACAATGTTTTTAAGAGTTTTTGTAAAAACAGATGATAATTTGTCTAAAACATGTCCAAATCAGTTCTGATCTTATCAAATTTGTTGTTGTATGATCCTCTATGCTCTGATACCACTTTGTGAGCGTTGGATTTTATCTAAAACAGGATTACACGATCATACAAGTCACAAATCTAGGTGCGGAAACCCTAGATCTGAACAAATTGATAAGATACAAATAACGACACAATCAAGATCATTTTCAATATCATTTTCATAGATTAACTTTCAATCAATAAGCATTTACAACTGTTTATGTTAATCTAGAATCACACAGATAATCTCTCAAAAACACTCCTAAACCTGTTCTGAACCTGGACACAAATGACAACTCTCTTTCATAATCAAAAACTCAAAATCTATATATAGGCACTGCACATTCGCCCCTTACAGATGGTCGAATGTGAGCTTTTTCCACATTCGCCCACTGCAAGTGGTCGAATGTGTTCTTCATTCCATGTCCAATCTTCCTTCGTCCAGATCACATCTACCTTCGCCCCTTTCTGATTACCTTCGCCCATATTATTTACATTCGCCCCTTTCAAGTCACTTTCGGCTATCCACTAACATATGTTAATTATGTATATCCAATCCTTAGTCGCAAAACGCATCAACACAACAAAACAAAAAAAATAAAAAAGAAATAAAGGTAAATCTGTTTAGGCTAGGATATATAAAATGAAATTAATTTAAAAGTATCTCCTCATTCGTTAAACCATCCCAATCGAGTATTGTTCATTTTGGAATTTGAACCGGTTCGGCCAGGAACCGAGACTGTAGCGAACCGGTTTGGAGCCGAAACCGGTTCGGCAAAAAAAACCGATTTGCTCACCTCTACCCATGGAGAGGGCAAAGTGGGTGACCCGGAACCCATTTTTTTTAACTTTTATCTATACTATTATATAATGCTTTCTAAACGGGTAAAAATAATTTAACTTCGTAAGAAAGAGGCATCATTGTAATTTACCTCAGACCTTAATACACATTAATACATTATTTAATACAATTTTCTAATTAATTAATACAGCGTGGTGGTTGGGATGGACGATGATTACAAACTCACACTAGAGAACATTCGCAGCTCTCTCCCCAATGTAGATGTGGGCAGCTTTACGGATAAAGACACCGCTCCAGAAAAAGCCTCAAAAAATATTGGCGAGTGCGTTTAACTCTAAAGGCATGTAGACTATGGAGGAGGAGTTAAACATGTCTTCGCGCTAGAAAGCAGTGTTTGAATGCCTCAAAGAGGCCCATGCTCAAGATTTCCTCACTACACTCCCAATTGACGGACTCGGGCAACATATGTCGGCTATCAAATATCGGGCGGTCCTCAAATACCGACTTATGATTCTCATGTTTTCCGTCAACGAACCGTGTCCGATTTGTAAAGAAAAAATAAACAAACATGCTTGGACAAGTTTGGAGAACACGCCCTACATTGTAAGGAATTGCCAGGCTTTAAATAGAGACATGACCTGGTTAGAGATGTTCTATGGGATGTGTTACGAAGGGCAGGGATTTCAACCAAAAAAGAGACTCCCGTGAATTTCTTGATAGACCCACTTGACGGGTGGTCCACCTTGAAGCCAGCGGGTGTTCTTGTGTTCGGATGGCGTATGGCAAGCATGCGTGCATTGACCTTACTGGGGCATCCCCATTGGTGGGACTTCGGGATTTGGGTTTTGTGGCTAGGCTGGCAATTTTAAAAGCCGAGAGCAAAAAAGTGAATAAACATGAAGCAGCTTGTCTAGAGAACCAGCATGTGTTTGTGCCATTTTTTCTTTATACCTTCGGAGCGCTGGCCCCGCAAACAATCAAACTCCTCAATCGTGTGAAGAAAGTTGTGCAAAGTAATAATCCGTCTGCTAAGGGCCAATGTTTTATTTTCAATAGAGTATGTTTTGCAATACAAAAAGGGGGTAACGGCTCAGCTTGTGGCCCGTTTACCTGCGTGTCACTTATAATTGACGGTTTTTTGTTGAAATAGTAATTATATTTTATTTTTATTTTTTTAAATTAATACTTTATTTAATAAACTTCTAATTCTAATTAAATGAACTAAATGCGCCTTCTCAACAATAAATTTTATACTTAAATAAATAAAAAAAACTAGGTAGAAATACATACATAATTAGAACAATTTTTTAAAAACAAAATTATAAAAACAAAATGAGTAATAGTATTATGTTATTATATATAACTAAGGAGCAAATAAATAGACTTAAAGTTATCTATTTATAAATATTATACCATTGACACGACACATAAAATTAAAAAATATTATATTTATTAAATTAAAATAACATTATTAATTATATGTAATAATATTAAATTATTTAACAGTTTATCTAATGCATTATATATTGTTTAAACTAAATTAACAATATTTAATATGATATGTAATAATATTAAGTTATTTAACTGCTTATCAAATGTTTAAAATATAACTTGTCGACTAAGGTGTTGTTTGTTTTTTGCTCAGAAGCACTTCTGACCTCTTTTGTCTGCGCCACGCAGACGTGCGCAGACGTTTGGGGTCTGCAGATTGTTTGTTTTTTGGAAGACCTTTCACTCAAAAAGGTCTTCCTGACCTCTTCTTGGTGCAGACTTGTTCCAAAGTCTTCTAAGGTCTTCAAAGGTCTTCTCCACTTCTCTTCTCCTCACCTGCTACCACCACCACCACCATCCACCATCCACCACCACCAACCACAGTCCACCACCACCTACCACCTACCACCGTCCACCACCACCACCACCACCGTCCACCGCCACCACCACCCAACACCACCATCGTCCACCACCACCGTCGACCACCACCCTCCACCACCACCATGGTCCACCACCACCACGGTCCACCACGGTCCACCACCATCCACCACCACCGTCATCCGTCCACCACCACATATACCACCGTCCACCACCACCACCACCACCCACTACCTACCACCGTCCACCACCATCCACCACCACCATCCACCACCACCGTCCACCACCATCATCCATCCACCACCACCGTCCACCACCACATACCACCGTCCACCACCACCACCACCGTCCACCACCACCACCATAGTCCACCACCACCACTACCAACCACCGTCCACCACCACCCCCACCACCACCACTACCCACCACCCACCACCACGGTCCACCACTACAACCGTCTACCACTAGACTGCTATAAAAAATCAGTTTATTTAAATTTCAGTTTATTTCAGCAGCCTGCAGACATTAACAAACAAACAGTCTTCTTTTTGCAGACTGCAGACCTTTGGTCCACCTCTTCTCCTGCAGATGTCTGCAGATGTGTTCCGCAGACTGCAGACCTTTTCCTGCAGAAAAAACAAACAGCACCTAAATCTATCTATAAATTATACTTCTTTTTGTACTGACGGTCCTAACAGGCATTGTATTGCTTATTAGGAACATTATATAAAAAGTTACCCTTTCACGTAATATATTTTGAGGGTACGTGAGGAGATGGGCTCGTTGCAATTATTACTGGATATTCATATTGGTTCAAGTTTTTATTCGGGTTTCCGAATACAACAAATTGTTGAGATTAAACGGATGGTGAAGTGATGTTTTAAGAAACTTATATTTCAACTTTTTTGACAACAAAATAGAAAAAAAAAATTTAAAAAGTGTCAATTACATTAAATTAGCCTAGAGATGACCCTGCCTTTTTTTCTCAAACCAGTTCAGGTTGAACAAGTTTAAATTCTTTTAAGTTCTTTGGCCAACTATTGGTCTTGTTTCAATCTGTTTTTTTTTTTTTTCTCTCGTGAAAACCTAAATCTAAGCCAAAAATTTGATTAAGAATTGAATCAATAATTATGAGTAATGAATATAGGTGTGGGCTCGATCACAATTTCGATTTCAATGACTTTGAAACACAAAAACCAAACTCTCATTCTCATTTTCTTTCACGGGATACATCTCGTATCATGTTTCAGTGTTCGTTTGTGCCAGTATTGATCATTTTATGTTACGCGCTAACCTTGAAATTTAGATTTACCAATATAGTTTGATGAGAAGAAACCAACAATATTTTTGTACATGCTTCAAAATACAATGTGATCATGAGCAGGATTTGTATAATTGTATCCACTTTTAATAACATGAACCTGGGCCTAAGGACAGAATATTCTTATAATCATTAAAAAAGCATTGCTTAACAAAGGATGTTGGGTCAACTTGGGCCTGGGCCTGATGTTCAATATTTCCATAAATCACTTTCAATATTCTTATAATCATTAAAAAAACATTGCTTAACAAACTACTCCATACTAAACTTTAACAACAGTTTTAATCGAATTTCAAACATAATACCTCATTATTTAAACTAAAGTTATGTTCACCTTATAAACCGGGCTTCCATCCGGGTGAAACAAGCCCCATTGTCTTTCAGTACTCATCCCAAACTTTTGATTCTCATCATACATAGAATATATAAAAGTTGGAATATGCACACCGGGTCGGGCCGGTGTCCCTATGCTTGGAACCGTGGTCATTTTCTTTACAAGGTTGTTGTTATACTCGGCTGCATTGACTCGATTTGCACCTGACTCACCTTCGTGTGGCCAGCCCGTTTCACCTATCGCGAGCATTACATCATCATAGCCTAGTTTCTCCATTGCATACACAACCGAGTCAAGCATTTGGTCTAGGAGATTTGTGTACACTAGCGTGCTATGCACGTCAGTGTAGATTTCATTTTCGCTTCTAAATAAAGCGAAATCTAGATCTACCGTGGTTTGATTCCATGCTTGGCTTTCAAACCATGTAATGTATGGGTAAACATTTATGAAAAAAAATGATCTTGTCCCATTTATGTATTTCAACAATGGTACCATAAGGTCTTGTAACTCTGGCTTGAAAGTTGCATTTGATGGTGGAAATGTTGTTGTTTCCATGATGTCCATTGCAAGAGGAGTAGCGATTTTAATGTTGCGAATCCCTAGCCCCCTAATCGTGGTTTTAATCCGTCTCATAGCGGGTACAAGATTGCGCGCTATTTGTATATCTTGGGGTGTGCTAATGGAGCTGAAAACCTCATTGCCAACAAGCACAAAGCGAATTCGGGTGCTAGGATAGTGAGCCATGACATGTTCATACACCCATTGGTCTGCGAGGTGTTGACTCGCAGCAATGCCCGATATTTCATCGTTTGCAACCGTGATTGCAACTTCGATATCCTTTCCAGACAGGAGATTGAGGATTTCGTTGTCCGCATCGTAGAGTTTGACCCGACCAATGTTCATATTTTCGAGAAGTTTGATCGATCGAGTTGGGGACGGAAGGTTGTCCCCGAGTTGCCCGTAGTTTATACCGATTTGGTTCGATACCACTGCTCCTGAAATTACAAAGTTAAAGAAAAAAAGTTATTGCTAAAGGTCAAGGGTTCGAGTCTTAGCCAAACTATAGTCTTTAAAAAGGGCGAAATTTGATTTTTTTATTCGTTTTTGGTGGCAAAGTAGGTTCATTGTGTGCAAATGAAGTGTGTCAGACATTGATTTGTGGTTTTGGTGTAACCGTAACCTCAGGTTGCGGTTTATGCTAACGTGGACAAACCGCAACCTCAACTTGTGGGTTTATGCTCTGTGGCACGATATTGATGAAGCTTTGATTATAATAAGATGCCTTCTTTTTTGAAACCGCAACCTCAACTTGCAGGTTTCTGCCACCTTTTTATCCAACTCAGCATAAACCGCAACCTCAGATTGCGGTTACACCAAAAGCCAAAATCAATGTCGGACACATACCAAATGCACAAAAAAGATCCTACTGTACCACCAAATAATGAAAAAAATTGGCGAAATTTCCTACTAAAGAATCGAGTCGGAAATTCCTACATTTCCGACGAAATAACAACACATTTGAAAATCCTAATTTGCATCCGAAACACGTAAGAAAACTAATGTCGTAGAAAAATTTAAAGATAAAAAAAGCGGTCAGAAATGCGTAGGAAAATTTTAAAAAATAAAAAAGATGGTAGGAAAGAAATTAATCTAAAAAGAAGGTACTTGAGATATTAATGACACATAAGAAAGCTAGGAGAAGCGACAGATTGGTGCATCTTTGATTCACCATATTAGAAGAATGCTAATATTATGTGATACTGAATTAACCACAGATTGAGATTATATGTGAAGATGATGTGTATTAATATACAGACACACACATTGGCACACATTAGGATAGTACTAAATAAAGAGCGACGGTTGAGCTTCATAAATTTCGTGAGTCTTAAGGGTGAGAATGATCTTTAAAAGAGGTAGATCTAAAATTCATAATTCATAATATAATTGAGAATTGAGGAGTCTTTATGCCCTTTCCTAAGTGGGTTCGTCTACGTAGATGAGTTATCTACAGACCGAACACCATTTCATACTTTCCCTTCGATTAGAATTAAATAACCAATTTACTATCGACGAATATCAAGGGCATAAACGACCACCCTTAGGGGAGATTATCAACATAACCAATGACCAACAACATCGTTTACGGTTGTGTGCATATAATGTATACTAGATATTTGCCCGCATTGACACGCAGTTCAACAACGTACGATTATTTGGAGTAGTATAACGTATAAGAAAAATAAAGTAGAAACATTTTATTAAAATTTAAAAGCAACGAATACACATTTATTCAAATATCGCTGAAAATTTCCTTATAAACCACATTTTTTGTTTTAGTCATCACTTTCAGAGGCGAAGGATGTTGAGGGCCAGGGGTGGCCCTGGCCCCCCCTGATTTTTGGCGTAGTGGTATAAATTTGCGATTTTTGTAGGTAAATCGAGTTCGGGTTGGGTCCGGCCCCCGCCGATTTGCCACTACCGACCTAAAAAAATTGAGTCCGGCCCCTCCCGATTCGAGAACCAAGCTTCGCCCCTGATCACTTTCCCACCAGCATCAAGTATAAGTAACTTCACGCCTGCCCTGCTTTTAACTCTTGACAATGCGACATAAAGCTGGCCATGTGAGAATACAGGGTTTCTTAAATACAATCCAACCTGAATAAGACGACTTAAATGGTATGTGTTAAAAATAGACTTATGGCATATTCAACAATAAGAAAGTAATAAAAATGAAAATAAGAAACTAACTACCACCTAAATTTCACAATTTAATTTGACACGTCTGAGAAGATGAGCATTACCCATATCGACCCGCTAAAAAAGCTTCGAGCATATTTTATTCTATTTGACACATTTGAAAAGGCAAACATTACCCAAATCGACCCGTTAAGAAAAGGGAAGATTGCACCAATTCACCTATGGCCTATGTATAACTAAAAGGAACATCAATCTAATCAAAACACCATAAACACACTGTTGGCGACTTTTACCCTATTTGACCCATTGGAAAAGTTGAACATTACCCAAATCGACCGATTTATAAGTAAACAAACATGAACCTACACCACTAAAACAACATTTTAACCGACTATTACCTTATTTGACCCGTTTATAGGAAGGAACATTATCTAAAGTGACCCATGTATAAGTAAAAGGAGCATTACTCAATAATTTTAACCGACTATTACCTTATAAATGCTATTTATACGCTAAAAATAGTAATGTGACAAATCAAATAATTCAGCATTTATTTTGTGTTTAAATGTCATTAATTTTAAAAACTGGATTTTTTTTTAAATTTTGATTTTGAATGTTTAAAAATAAATTTATAAATGTATTTATATATGATTAATAATTTTATGTTTAAAGGTTATTAATTAAATGGTAATCATAATTATTAACATTAGATGTTTCCAATATTGTGTAACTCACGATAAATGCTAATTATACGCTCCATATTTGCGAAATCGTTGCTAACCCCACATTGTGTAAAACTTCTTCCACATTTTGCTTCCCGGACTACTCCACAGCCGGGTGTTTAATAACTTTCCTAAACACTATAATCCATAATTTTTAATTTTTTTAAAATAAAAACATTTAATAACTATTCTATTTTTAAAATTCAAAAAAAAGTCATTAATGTTTTTATAAATGTTTTTTATTTTTTAAAAATCGAAATCATTCATTAATGTTTGGGTCAACGTGTTTAATAACTTTCCTAAACACTGTAATCTAGATTTTTAATTTTCTTAAAATAAAAAAATTTTAATGACTATTCTATTTTTAAAATTCAAAAAAGAGTCATTAATGTTTTTATAAAATTTTTTATTTTACATCAACGAAAATTATTCATTAATGTTTCGATCAAAGTGTTTAATAACTTTCCTAAACACTATAATCCAGATTTTTAATTTTTTTTTAAATAAAAAACATTTAATGACTATTCTATTTTTAAAATTCAAAAAAGAGTCATGTTTTTATAAAAGAATTTATTTTTTAAAAATCGAAAATCATTCATTAATGTTTCGGTCAACGTGTTTAATAACTTTCCTAAACAATATAATCCACATTTTTTGTTTTTTTAAAATAAAAAACATTTAATAACTATTCTATTTTTAAAATTCAAAAAAGAGTTATTAATGTTTTTATAAAAAAATTTATTTTTTAAAAATCGAAATCATTCATTAATGTTTGGGTCAACGTGTTTAATAACTTTCCTAAACACTGTAATCCATATTTTTAATTTTCTTAAAATAAAAAACATTTAATGACTATTCTATTTTTAAAATTTAAAAAAGAGTCATTAATGTTTTTATAAAATTTTTTATTTTTTAATAATCGAAAATTATTCATTAATGTTTGGGTCAACGTGTTTAATAACTTTCCTAAACACTGTAATCTAGATTTTTAATTTTCTTAAAATAAAAAAAATTTAATGACTATTCTATTTTTAAAATTCAAAAAAGAGTCATTAATGTTTTTATAAAATTTTTTATTTTACATCAACGAAAATTATTCATTAATGTTTCGGTCAAAGTGTTTAATAACTTTCCTAAACACTATAATCCAGATTTTTAATTTTTTTAAATAAAAAACATTTAATGACTATTCTATTTTTAAAATTCAAAAAAGAGTCATGTTTTTATAAAAGAATTTATTTTTTAAAAATCGAAAATCATTCATTAATGTTTCGGTCAACGTGTTTAATAACTTTCCTAAACAATATAATCAACATTTTTTGTTTTTTTAAAATAAAAAACATTTAATAACTATTCTATTTTTAAAATTCAAAAAAGGGTTATTAATGTTTTTATAAAAAAATTTATTTTTTAAAAATCGAAATCATTCATTAATGTTTGGGTCAACGTGTTTAATAACTTTCCTAAACACTGTAATCCATATTTTTAATTTTCTTAAAATAAAAAACATTTAATGACTATTCTATTTTTAAAATTCAAAAAAGAGTCATTAATGTTTTTATAAAATTTTTTATTTTTTAATAATCGAAAATTATTCATTAATGTTTCGGTCAAAGTGTTTAATAACTTTCCTAAACACTATAATCCAGATTTTTAATTTTTTTTAAAATAAAAAACATTTAATGACTATTCTATTTTTAAAATTCAAAAAAGAGTCATGTTTTTATAAAAGAATTTATTTTTTAAAAATCGAAAATCATTCATTAATGTTTCGGTCAACGTGTTTAATAACTTTCCTAAACACTATAATCCAAATTTTTACTTTTTTTAAAATAAAAAACATTTAATGACTATTCTATTTTTAAAAGTCAAAAAAGAGTCATTAATGTTTTTATAAAAATAAATATTTTTTAAAATCGAAAATCATTCATTAATGTTTCGGTCAAAGTGTTTAATAACTTTCCTAAACACTATAGTCCAGATTTTTAGTTTTTTTAAAATAAAAAACATTTAATGACTATTCTATTTTTAAAATTCAAAAAATAGTCATTAATGTTTTTATAAAAAAAATAATTTTTTAAAAATCGAAAATCATTCATTAATGTTTCGGTCAAAGTGTTTAATAACTTGCCTAACATTGTAATCCCGATTTTTAATTTTTTTTAAAATAAAAAACATTTAATGACTATTATATTTTTAAAATTCAAAAAAGAAGAAAGAAAAATCTAACCTCGTATGCAAGACGGATGCCTTTGAACACCTCACCAGCTTGTGAATCCTTGTTAACATTAAATCCACAGTATTAAACGGATTATTATGAAATCATGAAAGAGAAAAATCTTATAAACAATCGGAAAAATCGGAAAATAATTATAACGAAACAACAATATATAACAGGAATCGTATGAAAAAGCAAGAAACAATCGTTACCTTGAAGGAGAGAGACGAAGAACATGAAACCTAAACCCCCAAATCTGCAAAATTATTTAAAAGCAATCAACAATACAAAAAAATAGTTTAATATCAACAATCGATTATCCCTGAAAATCATTAAATATGGAAATCATTATAAGAAACAAACAATCGCCTAAATATGAAAATCATTATAACAAACAAACAATATATAACAGGAATCGTATTAAAAAAATTGAAACAATGGTTACCTTGAATGAGTGACACGAAGAAGATGAATGATCGGAGCCGACGAACACACACAAAACAAACAGACTGAGAATAAGTATAACAAAGAACAATATGTAACAGGAATATTATGAAAAAGAAAGAAAGAATCGTTACCAATGATCGGAGATAGAAGCGTTGGTTTGATGAAGAAAAAACGATCGCAATCTTCTTCTTCAAATGAGAGAGAGCGAATCAGAGAGAATGAGGGAAGAAAGAGAAACGCGTGTGTTTTTATTAGGGTATTGATTGGGTAGGTTAATGATTTTAGGAAACTATTAACTCACCAATTTTGACCATATTTATGTATTTTTAATCTAATTTTGATTTAAAAAAAAAAGAAAATTTTATAAATTACAAGAGGCAGGACACGTGGCACAATATGGGAAGAGAGAGGAATTGAGGTGAAATGAGGGAGTGCCAAGTGTTCTCATGGACTTTGTTTTATTAGATGTATAGATATGTGTGGCCTTTATTGGGTTTTGTTAGGGCTGCAAGCGAACTAAACTTTCAGCGAACGGTTCATGAACCGTTCGG
The DNA here is from genome assembly GCA_028751855.1 of Ambrosia trifida. NCBI lineage: Eukaryota > Viridiplantae > Streptophyta > Magnoliopsida > Asterales > Asteraceae > Ambrosia > Ambrosia trifida. The sequence goes on from CM054126.1 coordinate 28,400,472, forward strand.
CGGAAAGTTCGTTCGTTTAATAAATGAACGAACACGAAAAAAAATTTCCGTTCGTTTAGTTAAACGAATGAACATGAACAAAGGTCGCGTTCGTTTGTTTATGATCGTGAACGTTCGGTAATATGTTTGTTTATGTTCATTTGTGTTCGATAGTTTAATAAGGTTTTTAATTTCTATAATTTTTTTATATTCTTTTATTTTTATTTATTTTACCCAAATAAATAACTAAATAAATAATTTATGTGAGGTAAATATATGGCTATATGATATCAATAACCTTACTTTTAGTATCCACGCCCACTGCTTAGTATATGTTTCCACGTTCCTGCACCGATACCCTCCACATGTTTGGATATTTAAGTTATACTTAGAGTTGTAACACCCCAACCGAGGGCGGAAACATCGAGGTGTCACGTAGTGACGATTGTTCAATAGCACATGGACTAAAGTGTAAATTTGAATACATTGATTAAATAATTTATTACATTGAAATGAAATACAATGATACTAATTGTCAACTAAATTGAAATACAATGAATCAAAATCTAAATATAAATCCGAAAGCTTAAAGGATGCATCTCAAAACAACCTGAAACATGTACAAAATATTTTGGTCAATACAAAAATTGTATTGGTGAGCATACCCTGTTTAAATAAATATAGTAGAAAAGTGTTCAGCAATTCATGTGCGGTACCATTTGCAATTATGTAATAAGTAATATCCGTTCAAAACCAAACCTGAAGAATAATGACTAACACATGACTAACCAACTGAATAATGAATTAACAAGACAATGACCAAGATTCTCTCAACAAAGTCTCAAGGGGGTATACCATAGTACTATTCATTGAAAAGCTAGGCCGCCCAGCGGTTAATGATTTTGACAAGCCATAGACACACCAATTAACATAAAGCAAACACACATGAGAATTGCATTAAGTATAAGAAATTGAAACTTGATTAATATATAGGTACATGAGTCACCCCAAAGTAGTAAAACAGTAAAAAGGGGAAAGATATACTCACAGTTTGCGGAAGCGACCAAAATCCACTTAAGCGGTCGTGAGCTAAGTAATGGGAATTCCGAGGAATTCAACCTATAATGTGTAAGAATACTAATAAGGAAAAGTCTAATAAGTCTAAGGTATCTAGGGTCTAAGGCATTAGGGTTTGCTAAGTCGATTTGGGGAAATAGAGTTTTAATGATAACTTGCGTTAATGTAAAAGTTGTATATATATAATATATGAAAGGTTGTAAATGTGGTTTAAATAATATAACTATTACCAATTGAATATTTAGTTAAAAATATGTTTAAATAATTAAGACAAAATAATTTAGTTAATTACTTTAACTAATTATTGTAAATAAATACATTAATCATAAATATTGAAATAAATAGTTACGAGTTACTCAAAGATCCATCAATGATAATAAAGACTTTCAATCATAAGACACTTCTATTTTTATAAGAAAAATATTTATAAAATAGATGTTAAGTAGTGTAAATAAATAAATGTTCAATTATATCTAATTATACATAAATAATATTAGAAATACAAGACATGATCCAAAAATGTTATTTTTTATAGAAATTGGATTCTTAAAGATGTAAATAAATGAAAATAATTTTCTCATAATTTTTATAAACCTATTTATATTTAAAACCGATTTAATAGAATTTAATCATGTTTAAATGATTAAAAATAGCAAAATTAATAAAAATAAATGTTTTCTGAGCTAATAGTTTTTATTTCAGTTCTTAATAATTAGAAATAATTTATGACAAATTTTGAGACAAAAACCATTAAAAATGAATTTTTAATCAATTAATTATGATTAAAACAATTTAAATTAATAAAATCATAAGAATAGATATTTTTCAGAAAACTAAAAATATGACAATTTTCTATGAGGTATCAAGAAGCTACACCTAAATGTTTATAATTTTTGGAGCAAAAATGAATTTATTATGAATATTTTAAGATATCAAGTTATTTATATAATAAACAAAATAATACTAGAGAAAGAAAAAATGTTTGGCAAAAATAATAATACTCAACCCGTGAGCCAAGGGACTCGAACCCGAGTCTCTCCCAAACACAACAAAGCATTTCACCACTAGGCTATCCCATGCTTTTGTTAATTTATTTGAAACAAGATAATATTTAACCTATACTATATGTTCATCATCTTCCCCAAATCTTCTCCTATAAACCCTAACCCTAGCTTTTTGCACAACCCCCAATTCGTGTGAGATAGGATCCGAAATCATGGGGGTTTTAAAGAGTGACGTAAAAGAAACAGAATGGCTCGAAAAAAACTAACTTACATGATCGTGTTCAAGTCGAACGAGCAAGCATAAGGCCGCAAGTCCATCATCAATTTTTGCGACCTTCTGGACATGATTGTAGCGTTATTAGAGTGGGTTTGGTATGTTTAGAGGTGCAGAAGCGAGATGGTGAGTTCAATTTGTATGGTGAACAAATGAAATGAGCGTTATGGATAAAGCTTTAAAACCCCGATCGGTTATAATACTAATCCATTTAAATCGTGATTAAAGTTGTTAAAACCTTGTAACTGACCTATAGTTGATGGAGAAAAACGTTTGGGTTCACTAGACTTTGAAACGGGCCATTAAACTGGACAATCGAGGCTCGCCGGAATAGTAATCGCCGGCCGGAAACCTTGGCCGGAAAAAAAAACGGGACTGAAGGACAAGGGAGGGTGAATAGTTTTAAAAGTTTAGGTTTTTGGCAGAATTGGTCCCTCATGTTCAACCTTAGTTAGTTTCCATGTTAGATGGTTAAGTTTGCCTTTGTAAAACAATTAACTTAGTTAATCAACTTAACTTAAGAACTTTTAAAACTTTTTAAACTTGAATTTTTTTATTAAATCAATAACGAATAACGTCTCAACATACGTATTAGATTAAAACATAGACTCGGTAAATACTAAACATAAATGATAAAATTTTAGTTTGCTCAAAAATTAAATTTGAAAACGACGAAATTTACAGGGACTGTAGTGGAAATATTTGAAGGGCTATTTTAGTAAATTTGACGAAAGACGAGGGTGACGGATGTCACAGTCTCCCCTACTTTAGAAAATTTCGTCTCGAAATTTCTTTCAAGTGAAGGTTACTATGAAACAAAAGGCGTTGTAAAAGTCAACAAGGTTTTTTTTAAATAATTGCATCAGTCATGTTTTAACAAAATTTAGAGTAGTTGTTTACTACTCAAAGTAAAAGTTTCAAAATCTTTTGACAGTTGACCCGACGTTAGAAAGTTAAGAGTTTAAATAAGAAAAGTTTTGGGAATGTGTAACGGGTGAGGGGCAGAGGTACTAATGAAGCAGTCTCCCCTACTTTAGAAAAGTTTCTGACTGGACGTTATTGGAGTATGCAACGAGAATCAAATAAACGAGGGTGTAAGAGCGTACAAGGTTTGTGTTTTCTGTGTGGATGGTCAAGAGAAAGACTCTAAGAATATGAATTGAAGCCCGTGTAAGAACGTTCTTATCGCAAATACTAGCTATTAGTCACTATCTAATGAAGAGGTAGTAATGGGTAGGTTCTTGTTAAACTCCTAGTCCGTTCCCGCAGTATCGTTTATGCTTATATATAGGGTGTACCGCAGCTGACCCACCACACTCCCGATACTTTGGATTCGTACTGATTGTCTACCAACAGCCTAATTAGAATTACACACCACCCTCATGTACCTGTAAACCCATGATTGCGTTCCGGACCGTAATCATTGATTTACCTTACACTAGGGTGTTATGCTTTTCCATAACCCTAACATGAAATAAATATATGAAACCAATATGTAATATCTACTGTAATGAAATAATGTTTAATCATGACATGGTTAGAGGTTCTTCCCTTTCAGGTTCACCCTTAACCGGTAGCTTCTGTTCACATCGTTGGCTCTAAACACCCATATTGATAAACTCCGAGATTTACACCGTTCCCCTCGGATTAAAGGAATACTCTAATCCGAGTCGTACGTGGGCACTGGCTTAGATCTCATACGAGTTATCAACTAGTATATTCATTGGCCATGATGATGAACAAAATAATGTAAAGTATAACAGGGTTTTGCTCAAAACAGGAAAGAAAATATGCATTCCAAATATGCGTCAAAGTACATAAGTATAGTATAAAACTTCGATTGAAAGAATGGTATAACATAAATCGAGTAAATCGCCCAATTGCACAAAATGAAAATAAACGAGTTGAATTAATGCAAAATAGGCAATGTGAAAATAGTCACAAATAACGTGTTAGAAATAACTATGAATAAAAATGGTGCAAGATTAAAATAATTAAATTTACGGCAAATGAATGTGTACGGAACGGGTGTATAGCTTACTGGCATGTGAGTTTAAAATCTAGTAATTTTACATATATGCGTTATATTATAAAAGACCATTAGTAACATTCTGATAAAAAGATATGTCCATCGTTTTGTTAAACCAAAAGTTTTGCGACTGAAAGAGTGTGAGTGTAATAAGATAAATTTTCGTTTATCAAAAACGTAGTTTGCGCAATCTTTGTGATATAGTTGAAAGAATAGTAATAATGCATGAGGATAACTTTTTAGTAACCGAAGTGTGTTTTAGATTCAAAACTGATTCATTTGAAAAATCTTCGTAGATATGTGTTTACGAGGAGTTGAGTTTGTAAAATGTTATAAGGCTTATTGTTAGTTGTATGTTTCTCTCGAAAATATATATTGGATACGTCATATGAAAACAGAAGATTTACATTTGGTCTTTAAAATATGCAATACAAGTTTGTAAAATGCCAAATGAAACCATTTCATGAAGTATGTGTAATTCTAATGTGTTTTAAAAGACCATGATTTAAAATGACGTGAATGATAAGATTAACGTATGTAATAGATTACCAATATTTAAGAAAATTCATAATTAACGAGATGTAGAAATAGATCCTTGAGATGTGGATTTCACTCCTAACTCAAAGATGTATTTCAAAATTGAAAACGATTGTGGAATGAAACCAATCACTAAGTTAAGGGCATCACTCCCAGCTTAGTGGTTAAGTTCCTTTTTGAAGGAAATTCTCTTTGAGGTGTGGATGTCACTCCTATCTCAAAGATATATTCCTAAGGTAAATAACATATAGAGGAGTGAAACTAATCACCAAGGTATGGATACCACTCCTAACTTGATGATATCGTTTCGTTTGTGAAATACGAGCGTCTTCTTCGCCAAGCAAAATATCGAAAGAATAACGAGAATAACCATAACGAAAATATCTTGAAAGAAAATAATAGGAAATAAGAGAAATATAAACGAGAGGACTCGTGAAAGTAAGCTTAGTTATAGACTAGGCTAAAAGGCATTCTAATAACCTAATTCCCTATAACCATGGCTCTGATACCAATTTGTAACACCCCAACCGAGGGCGGAAACATCGAGGTGTCACGTAGTGACGATTGTTCAATAGCACATGGACTAAAGTGTAAATTTGAATACATTGATTAAATAATTTATTACATTGAAATGAAATACAATGATACTAATTGTCAACTAAATTGAAATACAATGAATCAAAATCTAAATATAAATCCGAAAGCTTAAAGGATGCATCTCAAAACAACCTGAAACATGTACAAAATATTTTGGTCAATACAAAAATTGTATTGGTGAGCATACCCTGTTTAAATAAATATAGTAGAAAAGTGTTCAGCAATTCATGTGCGGTACCATTTGCAATTATGTAATAAGTAATATCCGTTCAAAACCAAACCTGAAGAATAATGACTAACACATGACTAACCAACTGAATAATGAATTAACAAGACAATGACCAAGATTCTCTCAACAGAGTCTCAAGGGGGTATACCATAGTACTATTCATTGAAAAGCTAGGCCGCCCAGCGGTTAATGATTTTGACAAGCCATAGACACACCAATTAACATAAAGCAAACACACATGAGAATTGCATTAAGTATAAGAAATTGAAACTTGATTAATATATAGGTACATGAGTCACCCCAAAGTAGTAAAACAGTAAAAAGGGGAAAGATATACTCACAGTTTGCGGAAGCGACCAAAATCCACTTAAGCGGTCGTGAGCTAAGTAATGGGAATTCCGAGGAATTCAACCTATAATGTGTAAGAATACTAATAAGGAAAAGTCTAATAAGTCTAAGGTATCTAGGGTCTAAGGCATTAGGGTTTGCTAAGTCGATTTGGGGAAATAGAGTTTTAATGATAACTCGCGTTAATGTAAAAGTTGTATATATATAATATATGAAAGGTTGTAAATGTGGTTTAAATAATATAACTATTACCAATTGAATATTTAGTTAAAAATATGTTTAAATAATTAAGACAAAATAATTTAGTTAATTACTTTAACTAATTATTGTAAATAAATACATTAATCATAAATATTGAAATAAATAGTTACGAGTTACTCAAAGATCCATCAATGATAATAAAGACTTTCAATCATAAGACACTTCTATTTTTATAAGAAAAATATTTATAAAATAGATGTTAAGTAGTGTAAATAAATAAATGTTCAATTATATCTAATTATACATAAATAATATTAGAAATACAAGACATGATCCAAAAATGTTATTTTTTATAGAAATTGGATTCTTAAAGATGTAAATAAATGAAAATAATTTTCTCATAATTTTTATAAACCTATTTATATTTAAAACTGATTTAATAGAATTTAATCATGTTTAAATGATTAAAAATAGCAAAATTAATAAAAATAAATGTTTTCTGAGCTAATAGTTTTTATTTCAGTTCTTAATAATTAGAAATAATTTATGACAAATTTTGAGACAAAAACCATTAAAAATGAATTTTTAATCAATTAATTATGATTAAAACAATTTAAATTAATAAAATCATAAAAATAGATATTTTTCAGAAAACTAAAAATATGACAATTTTCTATGAGGTATCAAGAAGCTACACCTAAATTTTTATAATTTTTGGAGCAAAAATGAATTTATTATGAATATTTTAAGATATCACGTTATTTATATAATAAACAAAATAATACTAGAGAAAGAAAAAATGTTTGGCAAAAATAATAATACTCAACCCGTGAGCCAAGGGACTCGAACCCGAGTCTCTCCCAAACACAACAAAGCATTTCACCACTAGGCTATCCCATGCTTTTGTTAATTTATTTGAAACAAGATAATATTTAACCTATACTATATGTTCATCATCTTCCCCAAATCTTCTCCTATAAACCCTAACCCTAGCTTTTTGCACAACCCCCAATTCATGTGAGATAGGATCCGAAATCATGGGGGTTTTAAAGAGTGACGTAAAAGAAACAGAATGGCTCGAAAAAAACTAACTTACATGATCGTGTTCAAGTCGAACGAGCAAGCATAAGGCCGTAAGTCCATCATCAATTTTTGCGACCTTCTGGACATGATTGTAGCGTTATTAGAGTGGGTTTGGTATGTTTAGAGGTGCAGAAGCGAGATGGTGAGTTCAATTTGTATGGTGAACAAATGAAATGAGCGTTATGGATAAAGCTTTAAAACCCCGATCGGTTATAATACTAATCCATTTAAATCGTGATTAAAGTTGTTAAAACCTTGTAACTGACCTATAGTTGATGGAGAAAAACGTTTGGGTTCACTAGACTTTGAAACGGGCCATTAAACTGGACAATCGAGGCTCGCCGGAATAGTAATCGCCGGCCGGAAACCTTGGCCGAAAAAAAAAACGGGACTGAAGGACAAGGGAGGGTGAATTGTTTTAAAAGTTTAGGTTTTTGGCAGAATTGGTCCCTCATGTTCAACCTTAGTTAGTTTCCATGTTAGATGGTTAAGTTTGCCTTTGTAAAACAATTAACTTAGTTAATCAACTTAACTTAAGAACTTTTAAAACTTTTTAAACTTGAATTTTTTTATTAAATCAATAACGAATAACGTCTCAACATACGTATTAGATTAAAACATAGACTCGGTAAATACTAAACATAAATGATAAAATTTTAGTTTGCTCAAAAATTAAATTTGAAAACGACGAAATTTACAGGGACTGTAGTGGAAATATTTGAAGGGCTATTTTAGTAAATTTGACGAAAGACGAGGGTGACGGATGTCACAAGAGTGGATCTATTTAATGTCTTAATGTATGTGAATTCGATGTTATTCGAAAGTTAATATATGTCCATTTGTGTTCGTTTGTGTTCATGGACAAAATTAACAAACGAACACAAACGAACATGAGTGTTTCCTTAACAAACGAACACGAACAAAAAATTTCGTTCGGTAACAGTTCATGAATTGTTCGTGAACAAATAATTTCCTTAACGAACGAACACGAACAAAGCCTTGTTCGTGTTCGTTCGGTTCGTTTGCAGCCCTATTTGTTGTGCCTTGTTTTGGACTCGAATTAGAAGACAATTAAGTGGCAGACTAATTAAATTAAAGACTTGGCCCGTTTTATTTTAATTAGCCCATTATTAGTTTTCTTGGGGATTAACTAGTAAACCCTAATCTACAATAATAAATAGGCATCTTGTACTTGTAATCCTTATCATGAGTTAGGCAGAAGACAATAATAAAATATCTTGGTTGCAGCCCGTGGACGTAGGTCAGCTGACCGAACCACGTAAATCTCGCGTGTTCATCTTCGTTTATATTTTCTCTTGCAGTATTGTTTGTGTTTGGTGTGTTGATTGATAGATCGAATCCTAACAGCCCTCGAGGGCAAAAGTAAAGTTGCACTAATTGTAACGTTATTTAACAATTTCATGAAAATAACATCAAAAATGATGAACAGTTAATCATGCATCAGGTGGTGACGTTGAAAGTCAAAAGACAAGGGGGTACATGCACCAATCGGGTTTGTCCCGATTGCTAAATGTTATGTGTCTTATGTCTAATGTTTGATACAAAACCACTATTGAGTCAGGGGTCTCACTGGAAGCAATATTTCTATTCCCATGAGATAGAGGTAAGGCTGTCTACATCTTACCCTCCTCAGACCCTACAATAGCTTTTGCTATTAGTGGGATTAATAGAGTATGATGATGAAGTATGAATAGATTGTAAACCTATGAAACCATTACCTGCAATAGAATTTAAACAGAAGTGATGAGTTGGAATTAATCTCATGAAGACTTTTATTTAGTGATGGGAGTATACCTATAACACAATTTCTACATTGCTATTGGCCTATTGCTACAATTTATATTCCTTTCTCAGTTTATAAGAATCATACTCCTAACCATAAAAACACCATACAACAAACACTTGAGATAAAATAAAATTAACTAGTTATCTTGAACAAGAATGGAATATATATTGATATAGAACGACTCCAATGATTTATGGCTTCCTGTCATTCGCTTGTTCAAGATTGACTTTCGGTCTTCGAATTTGATTTTGATGGCGACATTCGATTTTAGTTGTTAATTTTCTAGAAAAGGCGTTTTTCTTTTAGTTTCTTCTACAATTTTACATTTTTTGCTACCGTTCATCTATCCATATTTTCTGCTTTCGGGCTCAACAGAACATACAGAAGTCCAATAACATGTAAAAAAATTGTATCAAAATTAAAAAAAGGTAATCTATCAAGGTGAGGGCCCAAAGCAAGAGCTTACTTGCTTTGGGCTTGAGCCGACCATGTCCACAAATGAACGAAAGGTGAGAAACGGGTAGAGATTAAAGCGGATCATAGACCCTTGTCAGAAAGCAATAGATCTCCGTTAGAGCATCTATAATTGGGGTCCTTGGACCACCAGACTCCTATGTCAAGGAGAGAAGGTTGACGTGAAAGAGAGAGCTCGCCGGATTCGGATGCCAAAGTTCTTGTGCAAAGACCTCGACGGAAGACTTCTCGGGATAGAGGAATGATAGTAGGGGTGTTCAAAAAGCTTGTTTGCAAAAAACTCGGAGTAAACAAGCCCGCTCGGCTCAGTTAGTAACGAGTTGAGCCTAAGTTAGGTCTGGCCCGGCTCGTGAGCTTGCTAGCCAGCTTGAATTTTATTTTAATTATATTAATTAAATTTTAAATATATTAAAATATAAAATATGTGGTAGAGGGTTGAATTGTTAACATTTTTACTTTAATCAATAAATAACATATAAAAATATTGGGAAGAAACATACATGTAATACTTTTGATATGTCTTTCGATCTTTAAAATCTTAGAAAAATAAAAATAATATATGTGTGTGTAATTTTTATTTTTATGTTATTAATATTTGTAAAAAAAAATGACCTAGCTCGAAGAGCTGAGCTCAAACCTTACATTTCAGCTTTAAAAAGAATTAAATAAAATAAGTATTTAATACTTTTCAGCTAAAACCATAATTGGGTTAAGACTAAGCGGAGTGGAGGGCGGGAAGGGGGGGAACACCACCGCAAGGTGGCGTGGAAGCTGGCGTGGGGCTGGGGGCGGGAGGGGCTTCATCGGCGTGGGGCTTGGGGTGGGGTGAGGTGGCAGCGATCTATTGGTCAGGTTTTTTTTTTTTTTTTTTTTTAACTTTAACACAATATAATATTATTTCCTTCCCCCCTCTTCCCCCCTTCCACTCCCCACAATTATTTTCCCCCCCCACAAGGGTCCCACAAGTGCCACATGGCGCTTCATCCCCCTCTTTCCCGCCCCCCACTCCTTATAGTCTAAGTAAAAACAAAAAAAGTCAATGTGAAAGTCATTGCCTTTGTCTCTCTGATGTGTTGCGGATGTTGGCATCTTTAAAGAAGCTAAAGCTATACATGATCCAATTTCACGATACGTTTCCTTTCAATTACTTGTGGCCTCGTAACTCTAGACATAACTAATGTCTAATGCTATGCCCGTAT